>OY728156.1:124952684-127369757 GCA_963277665.1 Viscum album
TCATAATCAGAATGATATTAACATTATTTTTAACCCTAAAATGAGAATAAGACTTGAATGGATACGATGGAGGATGGATCTCACCGCGTTCATGGAGACGGTAGTCCGTACGTACGCACGAACGCTACTTCCATTTAATTTTTATTTTAAAAGAATTGAATCCAAATGATACATAGGTATATTACTATTCCAGTATAATATAATATTTTATATATGTTACTTAAGTTCATTAACACCATCCTTTATACGTTCCATGTGTGGTATGAATGAGTCATATCATTTTAAGGGGGCGGTAGTCCGCACTTCCTCAAATGAAATTATCGTATGTATATACAACATGAAACGAATAATGGTATGAAATAAAATGGAATTACAGAAGCTTATATATAAAATATATATAATTAATATCATATTTAATTACAGTGCCATCATAATGGCCACCATGAGAGGCGGTAAGATGTATTTGAACAATCATCATTTCGTGAGGTGTTAGTTTTCCATCCACAGAAACATTATGTTCATCATCCATTAGATGGAGTTGTGTGTATGTGTAGTTTGAATCCTTCTTATAAAAACATCCTAGTATATTGAGGATACTGGTGTTGTTACAAAAGAAAGGAATAAAAAGATTTTGGGGGTTGGAGAAGCAAAATAAATGAAAATAATTTAAGAGAAATCGTTACCTTTAATTTAGGTAACTCACTTTGGTTAGAACCAAAGGACTTCTTGAAATGCTTTCTGCCTAAGGGGATGCTTCAAGGAGGAGGAGAGGGATGTGGGGAGCTTATTTGGGCAGAGTTTGGACGAGCCAAGTGGCTTGAGAGGTGTGAGGAATGAGTAGAAGTGGTCTCCTTTTATAAGGGAGAAGAGGGTCTCTTTAAGAAAGAGTGAAAGTATTACTTTATAATATAATTATATTCGGTTTATAATGGTCCAAAAATCATTGAGGTCGAAGTTAAGATGACTAATATTCTAAATAACATCAACCAATAAGAATTGGACAGGTTTTAGATAATATTTTAATCATTATAATCTTATTTATTTAAATGATTTATTAATGAGGTAAACATTGCATCATTATTGTGTCATTAATAATTTAAATTATTTGATGTCTAAAAATTATAAATAAAATATCATTATGTAGGAAATATTTTTAGCTTTATAATGAATATTTATAATCGAAAATCCAACATGTATAACCCTATGTAAAAATTGTTCTTTTAAAATATGTAATCTTATGCCATTTTTGTATTCATTTTAACTTAATTAAAATAAAGTGTCATTATCACTTACAAGTGGATCAATGGGGTCCCAAAATTGACCCAAAGATGCCCATGGTCTACCATGTATCAACCAATAGGGTTAAGACACGTTTTAGGGTAATTTAGTATTATTATAATATTATTTTTTAACCCTTATTTACCGGATTTACCCTTAACCATGGTAAATAAAATATTTACCGTAGTAATTATTCAAAATGTCTAAAAATAAAAGTCACCTATTTACACAATTTGAACATCCTGATTCCAAATTTGGAATCCATTTTTCTAAATTCAAAACACAGAAGTGGCAGAAATTAATTTAAAATTAATTCCCGCTGTCAAAACAAAAAGCGTGTTTTTAAGAGATAATAACTATCAAAAGATTGACACTTGTTTATGTTCGGTTTAATTGTAAAATTATGTCCAATGACCAACATTATATTAAATGATAAAAATATATTCTAAATATACTTTAAAACCACTCAAATTCACAATTTATCACTATTAATTATTTTGATTAAAAAAGTTGTTTTTAATTAAAATTTAGTAATTTTCACTATTCATCAAAATATGAAAGTTATCCGAAAAGTACCAAAATTTCACCTTAGGCTAAATTTGATATTCCGAATCCAAAAATAAAGTCCATTTTAAAATATAAAATATATATAACTTCAAAAAGTAGGTATTACTATTTATAACAGCTAGTTTGATTGGTTACGGTGTGTTAGAACTCGAAGTTGCGTACAACACACGCTACTGTTTTATTCAAAGGAAAGCGTACCGTGGAAGCTTGGGATGTTTCATTTTAAATTTTTGATGTCCCCATTTAGTCAAAAAGTTTAAAATATTGTATTTAAAAAGGTTTCACTATTAGAAGTTGATAAAAGTGAAATACTGAAAATGAATCTGTTCTTGCAATATGACTAAGAAACTCATAATAGGGATTCTAAAATTATAAGGATTATATAAAGTTGAAAATGTAGTTAATACTATTCATGACCTCTTTTAATGGTGTGATTGAACTCAGTGTTGCGTGTAGTGCAAGTTATTGAATTATTTTTAAGAAATAACACACTCTGAAATCCTGGGGTGTTACAGCTGACACATGAATACCACCTTGGTTTAGGTGTTCCTCATTGGGATTTTAAAATTTATCTCTTTAAGGCCTTTGATTCGGTCAGGTGGTAATTTCCCTAGGTTTCTTTGGACCTTTTTGGTTTTCCAAGTCGATTCTCCTCTAATATTAAAAGGTGTGTTTCTACACCTATGTTCTCTATGAATAATAATTGTTCTTTATATGGTTTCCTTCCTGGGAATAGAGGTTTGAGGAAAGGGTATCCTATCCACCCCTTTCTATTTTCAATCTATATAGAGGTATTCTCTAGTATCCTGAACTCCCTAATATCTAATTTAATTTACATCATGTTTCATTAGACATGCAGTAAGACATCCAATTCAAATCATTGTTTTGTAGATGATCTGTTATTGTTTTATTATGAAATTATGGATTCAATCCTAGTGTTGAAGTAAGACATGGATATCTTTTTATCTAGTTCTTGATTGCTGGTTAATTTTTTCAAGTTTGTGATGCTCTCTACTGGTATTCCCATTGATGTTTGGCATAGTATTGGGGATAGAATGGGTATTAGTTGCAAGATATTACCTATTTATTATATTGGAGTGCCTATTATTACCTCTATGATGAGGTATTTAGATTGTTCCATTTTGAAGAAGATAATAATTAAGAGAATCAAGGATTGTATTAATATTTTCTTTTCTTTTGATGGTCGTCTTTAGTTGGTTTAATCTATATTTTTGGCATGAAAGTGTCTTGGTGATACCATTTTATTCTTCCAAATAAATTGGGGAAGACCATTGAATCTAAAAATAGAATATTTATTTGGAATTAAACATCAACTTTCATGTATTGGGATAATGTGGCTTGAGATTTAGTGACTATAACTAAAGAGGAAGGTGGATTGGGTATCAAGTTGGTTGGGGTTTGGAATCTAGCTTCCATGTCTAGGCATATTTGAAACCTTTGTGATCCTTCCCTCTCCTCGATTTGTATGGACTGGTCTCACATCCTTTTTCTTGGTCATTCTCGTTTTTATGTGGATATGTTTTTTTTGAATTGCTCATGGACTTGGAGGAAGATTTCAGGTCTACGATAGTTCATTAGGGATCACCTTACCTTCACTTTTTGGGATGTATCATGCATATTCATTTTGTTTGATTCCTAGATTCCCATGGGATCTATAATCTCTTCATTTTATGATTGTATCATTTATGATTTAGGGTTAACTAAATTATCCTTGTTCTTAGATCTCATTTTGGGAAGTTCTTGGATTCCACCACTTGTGGTTTCTACAGAACGCTAGGAAATCCAATAGGATATTATCTACCTTCATAATTTGGGTGGATTTGGGGATCATATATTTTGGAATTGTCAGACTAGATTCTCTAATCATAATGTTTTTGAGGATTTAATATTGAAATCTTACCCTATTTCCTAGAATTACTTGGTTTGGAACATATTCTCTCTGACAAGGTATTCTTTTATCTTGTGGTCAGTGGTTCTCAATCGTTTTCCTACCAAATATAATCTATAGTAGACTAGTTTTTCTTTATGAAATAGATGTTTTCATTATGAGGTAAACATGGAGGATATTAATCATCTATTCTACAATTGTGACTTCTCTAGGGAGCTTTGTTCTTATTTTCTATGTCACTTGAATTTTGAACGACCAACTTGATATTTTTCATTTATTATTGAATGGTGTAAGAACATTTTTTTAGTGATTCATTATTGAGTGTGATAGGTAATCTTGGGGTATTATCCTTGGTGTATTTTATTTGGAAGGAGCGGAATGGAAGATTTCATGGATCTACATTCCACTGTAGAAGTTATATTTAGTTCAAATTTGAGATTTTTATTCGATCTAGACTCTCTTCTTGCAATAAGTTTCCTAAAAAAGGGTTAGTCAAGATTTGGTTTATAGATGTAACTTTAAAATGTGTTTTCTCAATAATGGAGGTTGATTAAAGTTCTTGGATGGGTGGTTGGATTTATAAGGGTTCATGTGGTCTTACTACTAAGGTTAGAGGATGATGGATGTGGGCAGTGCTAGGTTTCTAGTGGATTTTTTTTCATCGGTTCTTCTTGGTTACTAAATGATTTTTTGTTTTCATTGGGTTGGGTTGCTTGTTCATGTATTGTTATTTATTTCTACCGGCTAGGTCTCTTGGGGTGATTCAGGTTCATGAGTGTTTGTGTAGGGTTAATAGGGGTAGTGTGAGGGTGGACAATGCTGGATTTTTGGTTGTTTTATCTTTTTTAGTTCATGGTGTAGATAATGAGCTATAAGGGTATGGTTTTATGTTACATGGTTCTAGAAGGGTGGTTTTGGTTGCCTTGGTAGGCTAGGTTGTGGTCACTTGGTTCTTCTTCTCGATGGCTTGCAGCTTTTGGTGGGGTTAGGGATGCCATGTTGTTTTTTTGGGGGTGTTGTGATGTAGGGTATTTGGACCAGTTGTTCCTTATACTAGTGTTTCTCAAGGATAGTGGTAGTGCTTGGCTGTCAGTCAAATTGAGCTTAGATTGATTGTTCAATTTTTGTGTTTCCACTGGGTTGTGTAGGTTTCTTCTGGTGGTTGCAGATTGGTTCTAGGGGATTGATTATTGTGTTTTAGATGGATGCTGGTGGGTTTTTTATGTTTTTGTGTGTTATTTTTTTTGGTTTGGGAGGGAGTTGGATGGACGTGCGCTTGGGAGCTGGTTTTTAGGGGGGCTCTTTGGTTCTTGATACATATGGAGGTCCTTCAGTTTATGGGTAAAGGTCTCTTGATAGATATTTCTTGGATTTTTTTCATCTTGAAGGGTTTCTTTGATGTTATGATGTAGGGTATTTGGTGCATGATTTCTTGTTGTGCACATTTTTATACGGATAGATTTTATTTTAGATCTTTTCTTCGGAAGGTTCAGGTTGTTGGTGATGGTGTTTGGGGGTTTTTGGCTGCTTCATGTAGGAAGGACTACGATAGACTATCTTCTACTAGTGGTGGTGGTGTATGTGTCTGTGTGGGTGTGGGTGATGTATGCATGCATGTGTGTAGTTTCATGTGTGTGGATCATGGTGTGTGTGTCCATGTATGAATGTGTGTGTGCATAGGTTTGGGCTCATTTTTAGTGCCTTTGTTACTTTTTTTCTTTTATTGGTGTCTCGTTTTCTTCCTTGTAGTTCTTGGAGATTGCATGCTGATGGGGGGTATTTATTTTGGTTGGTGATGGTGTCCTTGCCAAGTTCATCTTCTGTTTGTTCTAGAGGTTGGTGTTGGTGCAGTAGTCACTACAAGATAAAATATTCTCTAGTGTAGTGCTGGTTTTTGATGGGTGTTGTGCTTTGCTATGGTGGCTTTGAATGACGGGTGACTTCTTGATGTGGTTGTCCTCTCTCTAGTTACTAACTTCAGTGGTCTTTTGTTCTCTGATCCCCCATTAATCAGTGATTCCCCACCCCTTTATCAATTCTCCCCTTATATTAGCACTTACCTTCCACCTTTATCAGTTCTCCCCCCTTATCTGCACTTTTCACCCACTCACCAACTACCACTTTATCAACGCTTCCCCACCACCTTTAAGCAGTGATATATGTTTTATTACCTATTTTATGATATTTATTTTTATTTTTACACAAATATATATATATATATATATTATTCATATATTTATATATTAATTTTAAAATGAATCTATAAAATATATGTTTTCTTGTGTGTGTGTGATATATATATAATTATATTTATTTAATTATATTATATATTATATTCATTTACATATACTAGATTATAATATAAACATATATTTGTTTATTAATATGCACATATATGTATATATAAAAATTATATATATATATATTGTATAAGTATATATATATTCATATACTTTTATAATGTAAAAAAGGATAGATATTGTTTTCAAAACATTATTAGAATATGCATTTATTTACATATATTAGAATATAAATATACATATAAATATTTTATTGACAAACACACATGTTTATATATAAACATTAATTTTATAGGTATATATATACATATTAATTCATTTACATAAGGTAAATAAAATAGAAATTTTTTTACATTAAATAACTATAATAATAAATATTTATTTTATATATTTAAAAAAATTAACTTAAATAGGTAGATATATGTATTTATAAAAGTGATTTATTATAAGTAATTATAATATAATATGCATATATTTAATTACACATAAAAATACATTGTGAAAGATGATAAAAATTCAAAACCATAATATCATTTAGAATATAAGAGCTGAGAATAAATTTAGTCTCTAATGAAAAAAGAAAATAAGACCCCCTTAAACAAGGCTCAAATTCTATCTAATTTTAAAAAATTGGGATACCCAAAGTAAACACTCAGTTCTGGATACCTTCTGGACTTTTTTGGCTAGGAAAAACATGACCATGTTTTTCTACTAGTCACCATGGAATAGATATTATCGTAAGCTTCAATTTGATATGTGGTAGAGCCCAAACAAACACCTAGATCAAAAGTTATGGTCATTTGATGTTCAAGTCATTTTTTTAACATATCTTAGACTGTTCATTAATTCATTTAATTTTTATGTCATCCAACTATAATTAAATTACTATTACTCTATAATAACTTAAATTTTTTTAATAAATAATATTTTTTAATTATTTTATAAGCTATTTTCACTAAATATCATATATATTGACTGTAAATACCTATTTAACCTTATCTAAAGAATATTTAAAAATATATATATTATATTTTATCCATATAAATATATTTATATAGTAATATATTATTTTGATGAAATTTAATTTTCTATCAAATATACCCTTATCAATGCTAGTAAAAAATAACTAATAGGGGGCATTATCAGCACTTGTAAAAAACATTGATAAAGACCCCCTATCAGTGCTTTCTTACTAGCACTAATAACGACCCCCATTATCAGTGTTTTTTTAGTAGTGCTGATAAAGGGCCCACCTTTATCGGTGATATTTTATTACTGCTGATAAATCCCCCTATTATTACTCTATTTCTAGCATTGATAAAGGGTCTTCATTATCAACACTTTTTTTATTAGCACAGATAAAGGGCTCCATTTATCAGCACTTTTTCTAGTACTAATAAGGGAGGGAATTATCAACTATTTAAGCTAGCTCTTATAAATCCTAGAACTTGAAAAATATAGTTTTTTAGTAGTGGGTTGAATAGGGTCTTGGACCTAAGGATCGATAATGGTATTTTTTGTATTTATTCTTGAGATATGTTTTTTTCTTGGCTGAGAATATTGCATGATCATGCACTTATGGAATCGTATTATAGGTTCACCATTTGGGGTGCCCTACTGAGATTTATTTCTTACCCCTTGTATGTGAACCTCGGTGTGTGTGAAGAATTTTCTTTCAGTTTGAGCATGGATAAACAACGGATTAGGTTGAGGCCCAAGATTTCATGGTTGAGTGGGATACTCATGTGGAGTTGACTAGTCGGACTGAAGCATCAGGATAGGGAATTGGAGATGAGGTATGTGATATGGTACATAGTTGGTAGTATCACCTGATGTATTTATTTTTTATTTTTTTATTTATATATATGTGATCAGCCCATTAAGAAGTTAATTTTTTTTATTTTATGGTTGTTTGAGCATTTACTATAATTAATGTAATTAAATCATGTTCTGGTTTAAGTTTATTTATTCTTCAATATTATCCGATGTGTATGAAGTTTATTTATTTACTTGTAGTTGTGAACTTTGTTATGGGGGTATAGTCTCCTCAAAATTTCACCTTATACCCCTGCTTCTAGTCTGTATCCTCTAGCATATGCGGTGGTGCACTTGATGTCCTATGGTTAACCAGATCGGGGCACCAATTTAGTGGAATCCATGCCTAGATGTTACAAAGTGGTATCTAATATTCTTAATTTACTATTATTTAACTATTTGGGGTTTTTTATACTGAAGATATAGGAATTTATTAGAGCATTTAATGGATACCGTACTAGTACATTGTGAAAAAATATTTCAGTATGAAGTATAGGTTACCAAGCCATGTGATTAGTGTTCTTGGTATTCTATGTTTTAGTTTTATATGATTTATCCTTGGGAAACACACATGTTATTTGGATTTGATTATTTATGATGGATATTTGGCTCTAGTCCAATTGGAAAGAGGCTTGTTTTTCATTTGACTCTTGGCTTGTAGTGTGAAGAGGAATCTCATGCATTATGTTAGGAATGTAGGATCCTCTTGTTATTGGCCTTCTAGTGTGTGATTTTATAGATTTAAATATGATGAAAGGTTATTAGGATTTACGGTGACACGCTCAATGATGAGGGTGTTGATGTTGTCCTTATGAACAGTAGGTTTAGTGACCCTAGTTTGTGTGTATGGTGTAAGTGCATGACCATTGGACACCTTGTGTGTGGGTTTTTATGAGCTTGGTTGTTTGTATTGGTCTTCCTATGACCGGTTTGATGTGAAAATGCTCGGAGAGGATGGTTACCCTGGATGTGGGCGATTGGTATGACATGTGACATCTTTTGGATATGAGTCCCCAGATATGGGTGTTTTGACATATAGATGTTGTTCAATGATGGGATGAGAGCATGTTTTAATCCCTATTAATAGTACCCTTTAGGATATTTCATAGGCCTAAGTGGTTTTATGTATTGATTATACATGATACTTGATTGTCAGGGCAAGGTAGTAAAGCCTAGTGACCTTTTTGACACAACTTCATATTATGGAGTTAGAGTCATTTGAATTTCAAGGGTGAGATTTGGGAGGGGTTTACCGAGTTATGAATTCTTTTTGGTGTGTGATTCATAGATTGATGCTTTGGAATTTTGACTATAGTGCATGAAGGGTGAATATGAGTTTGAGGTCTATGATCGTTGGATGATTTTTTTTTGAGAAGAACCACTTGTGTGCTAGTGAATCCACTGTGTGGTTTGTTTTTAGAGGGGTAGGTTTATTCAAGTTTCTGTCCCAATAAATAGTTGTGTAGGAGATTTGTTCCTAGTTTCTTTGAGTTGGATCAAGAGCACATGGAGTGCTCAAGTCTATTTTGTTAGGGATTTTGAGATTATTTTTCATGAGATGTGAATCATTGGATCCAAAGTAGATTTTTTGGTTGAGTTACACAAGAGAATATAATAGTAATGTGATAGAGTAATCATGGATACACAAGTTATTTTGATGCACCATATTGTTTGGATTATGGATCATATATTATAGCAGTGTATGACCATGGTTATTGAGTTGGGGAAGAATTCATGAGTGGGTTTAAGAATCATTTCCTATGGAATGGAGGCTTATAGGCATGGTGACTAGAGGCCCATGGTATAGATCTATGATTTTCTGTAATGGTTGAGTTTTTGGTGGTATTCATCCATGGAATCTTAGCATAATCTTAATCTATATATGATCACGCTCAATATATTGAAATATTCCTGAGTATTGTAAGAGAGAATCGGTTGTATGTCATGCTATAAAGTTTTTTTCTTTGGTTGATAAGTGGCTTCGTGGGAGGTTTCACTCATGGAGTGATGTATGTGAACTATTATGGTGGGGAGTTCACTATCATTCGTTTTTGAGTGAGGTCATTGTGATGGATCCGATGTCAACAAAATCATTGGGGTCATTCTATAATTTCTAGAATTGGTGATGAAGGATGCTTATTTTTATCGCTTTAGTGGGAGTGAGATACGACCATGTCTATTTCTTGTTCTGAGGTTTGGTTGTTATTAGGGAATGGTCCATAGAAAATATGTTTTGTTATGAGGTGAAATTAAGGATTCTTGACACATGCCTATCGTAGGGCATAGAAAAAGAAAATCAGTTTCCTAGTGTAACACAGTGGATAAACAAGGTAATCTCAAATGAGGATCTTCTAGTTTTGATCACCTACTTATTCTAATTAACCTAAACTAATTGTTTTTATTCTGTTTATTTTATTTTATATAAACACTGATAAATATTTTTGTTTTTTTTTGATTTTCTAAAATAATGAAAAGACATGCATTAAAAAAAATTCTAAACTTAAACTAACATAAAAGGTTAAATATAATGAGTTAAGAGAGAATGAACTTGTTCTTAGGTTCGGTTTTAGATTCAATCAATATTCTTATTTATTTTTTTATTTTAGTTTGATAATCCAAACATGAAATCTCATGATGATTTAAAATCCTTTTATTTATAAATTTTTGAAATCTTGAATGCCTAATAAATTTAAATCCCACCTCCTCCTATAATCAAGGTAGAAGACACACATTGTTCAATGGTGTTACATCTTCAAAGACCCATCTCTATCGATGTTGTTTCATCCATTAATTGGATCAAACTCATCATATAAAGAGATGATCAAATGGAGAGATGGAAAATAATTAAAATAAATTTGAGTGCATGTCTCGGGGGTCATTCACCACACCCGTTAATGTCACTAAAATCTATCATAAATATAAAATAAACTTTATGTAAGAATTCAAGAACACCTTAACCACCCCTAGGACAAGCCTTGGGTTAGCCTTCCATTATTAAGATTAATTTATCACAATGGTGAAATGGGATTGAATAGAATAAAATGAATAAAATAAAAAGAATATAATAAATAATAAGAATAAAAAAATAAAAATGGAGGCAGAATAAGAGAGAGAGGGAGAATAAAATAAAATATAATATAACATAAAAAATAACATAAAATATAAGAATATGATAAATATAAAAATAATATTAGAAGAATTAGAAGAATAAAATATAATTAAATAAAATAAAATAAAGATAAACATATATAATGAAGAAATTAGAAAAATAATAAAAGGAAGAAAAGAATAAATTCTAGATGGTTGGTGACACTTAAAATTAAAAACGAAGAATGAATTAGTTTATGAAATTAAAATTACATATAAATATAAACTAAAAATAATAAAAATAAAAATAAAATAAAATAAAAGAAGAAAAATGATAATCAATGATTCATCCTCCTTAGTGGCCTCCTTCCTTGGTTGATGTATACTCTTCTCAAGTGGTGCCCAATTATCTATTTTTTATGAAAGTAAAATAGTGGTCTCATCCTTGTCCTCTTAAAGTCATGATCACCAAATACTTAGGATTTGAATGGGATGTGAGACCTATAATTATGTTTGAAAAAACCTGACAAAATCAGGTGTTTGAATTCTGTTTCGTAGATTGGTAAGGGAGTTGAGTAGCATGGTGCATGGAAATGTCGCAAGAATGATTGCATGGGATATATGGGGTAACTCAACATGTTATAATAATATCTCTTCTTCCAAAACATCATAGGGAATTCACGGGGCTATATTAATCCTTAAAATGGGCTTATGCTGATTAGAAAATAGAACATAGATGGTCCAAGGTGGCATTGAGGCCTTGTAGTGATGGTCGAGGTTGAGACTGATCTCTTTGAGCTCATCAATGGTGATTTTGACTGGTTTCCAATGGTGTCCAGGGATTTCAGAGGCACAGAAGTAGTGTAACATAGTGGAGTGTGGTAGAGGAGTGTGTCTAAGAATGATTGAGTTGCAGGAAAGGTGGGACAATGCCATTTTTGATAAAACCCATTTAAAAATATATCCTACATCAAAACAAACCAAGGGGGGAATGTTATTTTATACAAAAAGGCCTCCCTACCTAGCTGCAATAAAGTATTACAAGTGTTGAAGGATGCTCATTGCCACTGTGGACTACCCCATCCAAGTGAGGATTTCCTCCCATGGATGTGAGGGCTTGACCACCACATGCCCATGCGTAGATGGGATTCAGCCATGCTATTCCTGCAAATTCACCATCCTGGGCCCCAGAATGGTCTTGATGCCCCAGTCTCGACTCTAACTCAAGTGTACCCTCCTAGGGATGGCCTACCTAGTTGTTCCTCATAGGCTAGCTAAGAGGCACGATAGCCTTGGTTGATTGGCTAGCTTGAGCTCAACTTAATTTTTTGGTGAAGTAACATGAAAAGTGGTATGAAATTTTCAAATTACAATCAAAATATTAATAAAAAATTTGAATATAATATTCAAATAAATATATCATCTTTATTTTACTCTTATATATCCATTTTAATTCCTTCCATTAAAAAATATGACTTTTGAGAAAAACTTTTGAATTTATGGGAATTCTAATTAAAAATTAATTAAGAACCACTGAAATATGATTAAAAATAGGCATTAAATTTACATGTGTCAAATACCCCCACACATAAACTATACTTATCCTCAAGCATAAAATATTAATAATAAAAATCATAGGGGACCAATGTTAGTAATATACAAAATTTAATGTAATAATATCAACATATATTCAATGTCAAATAAAATTTTCATAAATCTAGATAAAATATCAATTGAATTCCTCAATTTCAAAAGAAAAAAAATTAAATAATTTATTTTACATTATCTCTTTTGAAAAATAATGGAACATATATTTTTATTCATTTAAGTTCCATAATTTATTATTATTAAACATGCCAAATAATAATTCACCTCACTTTTAATCTTTTCCCTCATCAGTCATGATTCAATTCAAGTAGAGTTATTCTCATTCCATGAAAACAAGTTCAATATCCAAAATCTTTTAAAGTAACTACTTTCCCTACTTTGTAAAGGAAATAAGCCACATAAAATCACAAGAGATATTAATTAAGGTTCCAATGTCTCTAATTATTATGGTTGGTTAGAATTGATGTTTTAAAATTTAATGCTTAAGGGGGAGGTTTATCACTTAAATAATAAAACATGATATTAAAAGAAAAAGTTTCGTCAAATTATCCCCTCAAATTATAAAAAATTATACATTCCCTAAATCTCAAAGTAAATGTTTTGATCAAAATATATAATAATAATTTATTTTTGCACAGTCATAGCTTAATTAAGTTTAAATGAAAGTCTTGGTCAAGGAAATGTCCTAAGATCATTCAATAAATATTATCATGATTAAATGGTATGTACTTGGTCTGTAAATCATATCATGAATGAAAATTATAACATTGGAAAATGACTCAAGGAATGATTAATAATAAAAAATAAATTCACCGGAATTTCAGAAATTTAAAACATGAAAAATGATAGGGGAATTACATTTACATGAATAACTAATCCTATTAAATCATGATTCCTAATTTTAATATCCATTCTTTAATATAATCATATGATTCTACATTTTTCTTGATAAATCTCGTTAACATTAAAAAATAAAACATGAAATTATATTATTCCTCAAAAGAAAAGTGAACTCACTTTCCCATAATGTTTAGTCCTTTTCTTTCACTATTTGGTTCTTTCTTCTTCCATAATGAACATATAAAACAATTACTCAATTAAGCACAAAGATCAAGTCATATAAGCTCAAAATGATATGTGGGAGTAGGATTTATATCATACTATTCCTAATAATGAATTCCATGTTCTAAAAAGTATGTAAAAGAGATAAGTCTTGGTATAATCTCCTAAGTGGGACCTAGATTTTTACTGCCTCCTGAGGGAAGTACCAGCTGTTATCCATAGTCTAATGGTGGTTAGATCTTCTTTAGACTGGATCCACCACATGTGGATTTAAAAAATGTTTGATTCTTCCTTATTCATGAGGAATTATCCATAGATAGAGTATACTAGACCCCCCTAAAAATTAAGTATAACTTGGATGATGAGGGTAGGATGAAGTATGGATCATCCTCTTCCTTGGTTTATACTTCTAAAACCTCCTCTTCATTTTATAGTGTTGTCTTAATGTGGGATGCATGAATTGTAATTTCAAAATTAGAGTTCAAATGTATTTTTAACTCAACAGAATTTAAGCATGAATAATGTAAATCATAACACCCCCTTTCCGTGTGAGAAGACTATATCTTTATTTCCATAGCCTCAACTACTTTTACTACTTCATGGGATTCATCAAATTCATGTTCAATAAAATTTTGCAGCTCCATGCGTTCCTCAATAGGTTTAGGACCAGTTTATTTATCTTCCACTAATTCATAGAAAGTATTTACCAAATCTAAAAATTCAAAACAATAAGGAGTGACACTCAAGTAATATTGAGTAAAATCTGAAAAGAAAAAGTTCAAAGAAATATAATCTCCATGATTTGGTTCTGGTTCAATCACTTATTTAGTAGTCAGTGACTATTGATGTTGGATTTCAGTGGATAGTGGTAGGTAGTTAGGATCCTCTATTCTTTCTTAAAATTCCACCATATAGGTGGTTTCTTACTAAATGTCAAGAGTGACATGAAATGGAACTATATCTAGTAATTTTTTGGGATCATGGATATCAATTTATACCTCATACTCATTATAGAAGTCATCCAGATCTTGTTAATCTCCCATAGTTGGCTCAACAGGACATTTTTTCTCATCATGGATCCAATCTATCTTATCATGGTCATCCTCAATTTGGTTATTCAAATGTTTTGTCTATGGATACTTGTTTATCATATCCTTAACTTCTTGGATTTACTCATAAGAATCAGGGAACCTCAGTGGTGCTTCCTCATTGTCCTATGGTTCATGTTTGGGACACTCCGATGATTCATGGAAATATGCTGTTATACATTCCATTTCTATTGACATTTCATCCACCATCTCTTCAAGATGTTTAATATAAAATTTTAGTTTTTAGCAATTTTCTACAACAATTATTCTAGGTTAAATTCTCTAAAAGTGTTGGGGGGAACAAGGACATCTCTATCGGTGGCTCATCCACTTATTCATAAAATCCAAGAAGTACTCCTAGAACTCATTTAACTCTTTAGAAAATACACCAACCACTGGTTGTTTGAGGGTCTGTTTAAGATCCTAGATGAGGTCCCTGAATTTCTCCTCTATGATGATTTTTCTTCAGGGCCCCAAATATGTCTTTCAGAAAGATTAACTATAGCTTCTGTAGGATAGGATTTTTTAACTATGGGATCATGCATATGTGAATTGTTTTTCCTTATAGAGTAGTAGAAGAATGGAAACATCATGTATTTTTTTAATTAATAAAAATATATATACTATGAAAATATAAAAATTAATCAAACTAATGATTAGATCCCCATCAATGGTGCCAATTTTTAAGCACGCTAATTTTATGGCATAGAAAAAACAAATTATCTTCCATGTGTAGCACAATATCTAAAGAGGATAATATCACTTTAGGAGGTTCTTAGTTTTTTCACCTACATATTCTAATTATCCTAATATAATTTTTTTGTTGTTTTTATTATTTTATGTAAACAATGATGAATTCTTTTTAGTTTTTTTATTTTAAAAAATAATTAAAAACATGAAATATGGAATCTCTAAAAATAAACTAGCATGAAAGGATAAATAAAATGAGTTAAGAAATAAATAACTTGATCTTAGCTTTGGTTTTTGATTCAATCATAATTATCATTTTGTTTGTTTTGGTGTGATAATCCAAACCTGAAATTTCATAATGAATTAAAACCATTTTTTTGAAATTGTGAAATATTTAGTTCCTATACAATCTAAATCCCACCTCTTCCTACAATCAATATTGATGAAACTACTTAATCGAGGGTGTGATATCTTCCATGACATGGATCTGTAGATTTCATTTCATCCATTGATTGTCTCAAGTTTATCGTGTGAAGAGATGATCAAATGGTGAGTGAAAATAATTAAAATAATATAATGCAAATAAATTTAAGTTCATGGAATGGGGGACATTCTTCACACCTATTAATTTCACTCTAATATATCATAAACATAAAGTAAAAATTAATAAATAATTCAAGAACACCTTAACCTTCCCCAGGATAGGACTTGAGTTAGTCTCCCATTATTGGGATTAAGGGATCACAATAGTGGAATAAAATATAATATAATAAAATAAAAATAATAAAAAGAATAATAGAATGAAGAATAATAAATAAATAAAAATAGAATATGAAAAAAGAGATATATAGATAGAGAGAATAAAATAAAATAGAAGACAAGATAAAAGAAGAACACAAAAAATAGAAAAAGATGAGAAAGATAAGAATGAAATTATAAGAATAATAATAATAAAATGTAATAAAATAAAATAATATATATAAAAAATATATTGAATTAATAAATTATAAAAGAATAAGAAGAAGAGAAGAAGAAATTTTAGATGGGTGGTGATACTTGAAAAAGAAACGATGCATAAATTAGTATATGAAATTAAAATTACATAACAATACAAACTAAATAGAATAAAACTAAAAATAAAATAAAATAAAATAAAATAAATGAGCAGTAGAGTTTCAATCTCCTTAGTGGCTTACCTCCTTGGTGTATGTTGACCCTTCTCATGTGTTGTTAGATGCACGCTTTTATAGGAAAGGTAAGGAGTGGTCTCGACCTTTTCCTCAACAATTCAAGATATCAAAATACATCAAGGATTTTGGATTCCATGTGAGACCTATGATTATATTTGAAAACACCCAACACAATTGGGTGTTTGAATTTAATTTCATGGACTTCCATGGAGCAGAGAATCATGGTGCATGGAAATGGGGCATGAAGGCTTGGATGGGTTGTATTGGGTGCCTTGGAGTGGCATTGCCATATATATTATTACTCAATTTCATTCAGCCTTCACATGGTCATATGAAGAATTGAAATGGGATTATATTAATAGGAAAATTGGTCAGAGATGATTGAAGGTGGTCTCAGGGGATTTTAATAAGGGTCGAGGTCGATCCCAATATCATCTGGATTAGAAATGGTGATTCTGTCTAGTTTGAAGTAGTTTTCAGTGAGTGTATAGGCGTGGGTGAGGTAGAGTTTGGATGAGGAGTGTGTCCAAGGGATAGAATGGTGTGGGTGAGGTGGAAAAAATCCATTCTTGTTAAAACATATTTAAAAACCATCCCCACAATGAAAGAAACCAAGGGATTTGAATTTTTTTATAAGTATAGGACTCCCTACCCAGACGTAATAAAGTCGATCAGGAGTTAGAGGATGCTCATCGTGACCATGGACTACCTCATCTGAGTGAGGCTTTCCTCCCATATTCGTGTGGGATTGTCCACCACACACCCGTGCACTGATGGGATTTTTCCATGCTATGATAGTGGATTCACCATCATGGGATCCTTCGTGGGCATGAGGACCCGATGCAATCCCTTACTCGAGCAGGCGCTCCCATTGCTATCCTAGACAGCTACACCTCATGATATAGATTAGAGGATGGAAAGCCTTGGTTTAATGGGATAGCTTCATCTTATCCTAATTGTTTGGTAATGTAACCTAAAAAGAGTTAGAAAATTTTCAAATCACAATCAAAATATTCATAAAAAAATTTAATATAAGATTCAAATACAAAAAAAAAATATTTCATTTACTATTATAATAAAATTTTCATTCATCCATTATAAATTCCCTCTTTTGAGTAAAACATAAAATTGATGAGAATTTTTATAAAAAATTATTGAGTACCGTTGAAATATGTTTAAAAATATTCATGAAATTTATGTGTGTCAATACACCCATGGTGGGGAGTACTAGATCAGTCGTGGTGATGTCACCCTTGTGTGGGTGGGGTCTAGGATGTAGTGAGGACCACATTAAGTGGGTTGGTGGATAGCTGGGGATGTGTTTAGAAAGGCGACTCTAATTGTGGGAAGCATCATGTATTAGAATTGATAATCATGGGTTGAGTTATATGATGGGGAACATTGTGAGTTGATGGTGATTTTTAAACGACGCTATGATGTATTAGGGTGGAATAGAGTGGTTAGGCTATTTTTAGTTCATTTTTGGTTGTGTAATGTAGTGTATTATACTTTGGATGGGTTTTGTGCTTTAAACATGGAGTTACACAGTGTAACTCAATTTTCATCCTCGAGTAAAATGCATTTAGGTGAATATTGGTTGATGAACAAGGTAGTTCATTATGTGTGGATCAAATACCATTAAGTCTTATTAAGGATTAAAAGGATTATGGGGGGATATTTGAAACACTTGAATTTCCCCAAATTCGGAATTTGAGCATAAATTTGAATTTTGGATATCAGAGGCACATAAGGGGTAAAATAGTCATTTTAACCTATTATATGATATCATATAATTTTTCTGAAAACTATTTTTGTCCCAAAAAATGTGTTTACCCAAATATAGGATTTTATTGGAATTAAGAGTAGTTTATGTTTTGTAGGAATATTTAATATTTAATCAATTAAATATTAAATTGTTAGTGCAGGTTCAGGTGGTGATATATTTTGAATGGAGTGTTAGATTGAGATTATGAACCCATGATTTATTCTGAAATATGAGTTTTTTTATATAAGGTATAAACCTAATTTGGGTTTTGGGACTATATATGAATATTTAAATTGAAATTTAATTAATTAATTAATTAAAATTAATAAATCATCCCCTTGGGGGATTGTCACACATGACAGGAAAATGGGTAGATGTTTCTACCTCATGAAACACCCTTAATGTGAGGATAGGGGTGAAGAGATGCCAATGGAATTTTTTCATGGTATAGAACAGGAACAGATAAAGGTGAAGTGGATTTTGGGAACATATTTGGACCCGAAGCTTCAATGTTTATGCCACGAGGTTGGCTAGTTTTTTAGTTGTATCCCTCAATCCCCATTGATTATTTGTTTTCATGTTTTATAGCCTTATTATATTTTCTAAGGGACCCTTGAGGGTAAATATGTACATAATCTAGTAAAAATGTGGGTTTTAGGAGGTTTGTAGGGGTTTCACGTTCGGAATCCTCAACTACACAACGTGTTGTTTTAAGAACAGACACTGTGTCTTATTCCCATTCGGGGAAGATAGAATTTTTTGGAAGTACACACCATTTAATTTATGTACACACAATATAGTTTTACATGGAAATGTATATGACAATTTTTTCAAGGAAAAGATCATATATAGGTTTGAAAAGTATGCATTGTATACTTTTGTTACATTCCATTTATTTAAAAACGACCATGTACTTGGGTAGACATCCCGTTTGAGGGGTGCATGGCCATGTAGTAGAACACTTGAAAAAAACATATATTCCTTAGCCAAGTATTGGTATATAGGAAAACCCACTATTTATTTGGACATGTATAAGTTCAAGTATAGGTTAATAGTATAGATTTCACACTGTGTACTCAGAAGTACATTCCAAGTACTAAGAAGTACACACTGATTACTTTTTCCAACTTGGGGGTTTTGGATGTTTTGGAACCTGAAGCCAAAGATGAACATAAGAGGAGTCCATTTTGATTGTTTTTTCATGTATATTGTGATGTTGGAATCCTTATGGTGATTGGAGGACTTAATATATATGTTTTGGGGTAGTTATTTTATGATAGAGTTGTTTTCCTCCATGAATGTGGGTTTATCTATCTCCAGGGAGTGAGACATAGGATGATACCAAAGTGAGGTTCATGAGAATTATTGGGGGACATAGTATGAGTTTGTTCGATACCTGGGTTAGTGTTTTTAGGATATTATCCTTGGTTAGAGGGATTGAGTGGGGACATGAGGTGGAAAATAGGTTGGGTTTTCGGATGATCCTATAGGGAATTGAGAAAATATTGTGCTTCAGTACATTTCCCTTATGAGGTTTCACTGCATTGTGGCTGGTGAGGTCATGAGATGCTAAATATTAGGTTGTAGGATGTGTTACCCTATGATATGGGTATTGGATCAGGATTTTTGTTGTTATCATGAATTGAAAGGGGGATGCCTCTTCTAGAGTGATAGTTATAAGGATCCAATGTGGGATACCATTGTTTATGTGTGGCTTCAGAGGTATAAGTTCATTCCCAATTGATAGGGAAACATAGAGCTGGTTTATGTGATTAAGTAACATTTCTTATGGGTTTCCCCTTTGGACATGAGGTGATTTATGAGTTTATGGGTATGATATGTTGATGGTTAATATTGATTTTTATCCATCCCTTGATCTGTTTTCATTTTTTAGGTTAACACTTCGATTACGCCATGGGGAAATTTTGATATGGTTGGGTTTTCACATTTTTGAACCCATTTTACTAGTAAGGGCTACAATGGATAAGATAGGTGGATAGAGGATCTAGATGTATGGTTCCATATATCCATAGTTTTCTTTGTTAAACATGATACTATATATAAATATCAATAATTTTTTATGTTTTGAATACTGGACTGATGTTCCAGGAATTTGTTCTATATTTTATAGTATAGTAGATGAAATGTCACATGTATGTGGTTAGATGTTGGACTAATGCACTGGGCATGGATAATTTACTATATGTATTGGGTGATAGATAGAGGGTCAAGACATAGATAGTATAATTTATTGTTTATGTGATAGAATGATGCTCTAGGTAGTGATGGTATACCAGTTGGGATGGATAATGGACTGATTCTCTGCATTCATGGTTTATGTGATGGATTGATAGTCTAGGCATGATTGTTTTTATATATGGTTTATGTACTGGATTGAGGATCAAGGAATTATTGTTTTGATAAATGTTTTTGGTGATGAAATGATTATCTTGGAACTATTTTTTGTGATACAAGAGTTAGATGTTAGATTGATGGTATTATTTTGGTAGTAGTTTTGTGAGGTTCCTGGGATAGATGTTTCTAGGTTCCAAGTATGAGGTAATGATTCGGGTCATGAAGAAATGGTATGGGTTTTCCTTAGATTAGATTATAGGATGATAGGAATATCTTTTTATGGGTCCATGGAATGATTAGTTTTGGTTTCCACTACTATGGATATTGGTCCTGTAGGTTATTTAGGATACATGGTCATTAAGATGTGCTTAGAAACACCCCATATTTGGATGAAGCCTGTATGGTTGATCGAAGTCTTGGACCTAAGGATTTATGGTAGTTTTATTTGTATTTATTTTTCTATTATGTTTTGTTTAGGATGAGCATATTTCATGAGCATGCACCTGTGGAAGAAGATTATAGGTTCACCGTTGCAGGTGTCATAATAAGATTTATTTCTCTCCCATATACGCGCACCTCTGTGTGTGTGAAGTCCTTATAGATTTCTTTTGGTTGAGAACAAATGCATGATGGATTGGGATGAGGCCCATGATTTAATGGAGATTTGGGATGCTCATATGGGGTCGACTGGTCAAGATAGAATAGCTGGACAAGGCACTAGAGACTAGGTACGTGATATGGACTGGAGTTGGACGTAGGCCCTGATGTATTTATTTTTTTTGTTTTTTATTTCTATCTATGTGATCGAACTAGTGGGTAGTCAGTGTTGTTTGTATGACATTTATTTTCGAGTTTTTATTATATTTAATTTTATTACAACATGTTCCAGTTTCATTTTGTTTATTCTTTTGTATTATTTGATGTTCTTGATGTTTAGTTATTTACTTCTTGTTGTTCACTCTGATATGGGGGTATAGTCCCATAAAATTTCCACCTTATACCACCATTTCAAGTTGGAAACATATGGTGTATGAGGAGGTCTTCTTGAGGTCTTAATTCAAACTAGCTTGGGGCACTGATTTAGTGTCATCTGGGCTAGGACATTACACCTAAAAACCAAAAAAACCCAAAAAACACCCTAAGAACCAAAAAATTATAAAAAATCCCTAAAATCACTAAAAACCTAAAAACCCCTAAAAATTCATAAGAAAACCATAAAAACATAAATACACTTAAAACACTTAAAAATACTAAAAAACATAAACACCCTAAAAACCCTTAAAAACCCTTAAAGCCATTAAGACCCTTAAAACACTAAAAATCCCAAAAATCCTAAGATATCCCAAAAACCCAAAACAACCAAAAACCCTAAAAATAGTAAAAAACCCATAAAAATTCAAAACAAAAAATCATAAAAAACTGAAAAAACCATCAAAACACAAAAATATCGTAAATAATCCAACAAAAAACCCAAAAACCCTTTAAACACTATGAAACCCCTAAAAACCATAAAAACTATGAAACTCATAAAAAATCCTAAAACAATCATAAAAACATAAAACCCCTAAAAAAATTCAAAAAAAAAACGATTAAAACCCCAAATCCAAAAAACACTAAAAACCCTAAAACCCCATAAAATTCTATGAAATCCCCTAAAAAACTAAAAACTCCTAAAACTCCTAAATCGTTGAAATATACCTAAATAAATCTAAAAACCAATAAAACCCCCAATTTCCCCTTAAAACCAATAAAAACTCCAAAAAAATTATAAATACCTTTAAACCCCTGAAAAACCCTAAATAAATTAAAAAAAACATAAAACCTAAATGCCTTAAAGGACCCCAGAAAACCCTAAAACACTAAACGGACAGAAAACCCCTAAAAACAATAAGATAAAATAAAAACCCTATAACCATAAAACCCTAAAAACTCAAAAAAACTAAAACTATCATAAAAAACCCAGAAAACCCCTAAAAATATTAGAACCCCTATAATACCACTAAAACCCTACAAACCCTAAAAACACTAAAAAATGAAAATTCTAAAAAACCAAAAAAAAATTCAAAAAAACGAAACACCCTAAAAACTTTTGAAAGACCATAAAAACCCAATAAAACCCCAAAAAACCAAAAAAAACCCTAAATATTTTAGAAACACTAAAAAATAGGAAAAACCATAAATACCCACAAAAAAAACTCTAAAATTCATTTAAACCACAAAAACATTAAAAACTACCAAACCCATTCAAACCCCTAAAAATTAAAAAATTCCCAAAACCCCAAAACCCATCTAAAATTTCTAAAAACCCTAAAAACCCATGAAAAACCCTAAAACCCCACAAAATCCCTAAACACCGTAAAAATTCCTAAAAACATAAAAAACACTAAACCCATGAAAAACCTTATGAAAAAATTTAAAACCAAAAAGCACTTTAAACCCATAAAAACATGGAAACCCCAAAAACTATAAAAACCATTAAGACCCATAAAACACTAAAAATCCAAACAAATCCCTAAAAGACCATAAATGAAAAAAAAGAACAAGAAACCCAAAAAAACTCCTAAAAACCCTAAAAACAGTAAAACCCCATAAAATCCTAACCCCACCCCCCCAAATAAACATAAAACCCTAAAATACTTTGAATAACATAATAAACACCTAAAAACCCCTTAAACACCCTAAATCCACAAAAACCTAAAAACCCATAAATTGCTAAAACCCTAAAAAACCCTACAACAATTCTAAAGAAACCTAAAACCCCTAAAAACTATATAAAACCCTATAAATGATAAAAACCTATAAAAACCACAAAACCCTAAAAACCCTGAAAACCCAAAACACCCCTTAAAAGGCACAAACCCACTAAAACAATAAAATCCCATAAAACCACTAAAAAGTCTAAAAAATACTTAAAATCCAAAAATAACCCTAATAATATCTAAAAAACCTAAAACCCTAAATCTACCAAAATTTTTAAAAAAACCATGACACCATAAAATCCATGACACCCTAAAACCTTAAAGAAACCTAAACCCCCTAAAACACTAAAAAGACCATAGAAAACCATAAAAAAACTAAACAACCTGAAAACACCTAAAAACCCTAAAAACCCTAAAAGACCATAAAAACCCGAACAACCATAAAACCCTAAAAATTCCGAAAAACATAAACAACCCTTGAAGAAAACTTTAAAAACATTAAAAAATATATAATTCCCCTAAAACCCTAAAAACCACTAAAACCCTAAAAAACAGAAAATACTAAAAACCATAAAAAATCCCCTAAACACTAAAAACATTAAAAATACCTTAAAAACCATGGAAAACCATAAAACCCACTAAGACCATTACAGACACTAAAAGTATAAAAAACCCTAAAACCCATAAAAAACTCGAAAATCCCTTAAAACCCGTAAAAACTTTAAAAACATTAAAAAAAATTCAAACCCCTAAAAAATCTTAAAACCCCCCAAAACCCCATAAAAGCTCTAAAACCCTTAAAAACCCATGAAAATCCCTAAAATACCTCAAAATACCTTAAAACATATAAAACCATAAAAATCAAAAATCCCTACAAATCATTGAGAATTCCTAAAAACATAAAATACCCTAAACCCATCAAAAACCCTAAGAAATCCTTAAAAACCAAAAAACACGTAAAACACATAAAACCCCTAAAACACTAAAAATCCTAAAAAACCCTAATCCTATTAATAACCATTATACACTAAAAATTAGAAGAAATGCCTGAATGAACCAAAAACCCAGAAAAACCCAAAAAACCCATAAAAACCTAAAAAACTTAAAAACCCATAAATTCATAAAAGCCCCTGAATTTCCAATAAAACCCTAAATGAACATAAAAAATTAATAAAACCCCCCAAATCCCTTAAACACTCAAAATCCTCTAAAAACCCTAAAAAATCCATAAAACTCCTAAAAGACTAAAAAAACCAAAAAATTATACTAAAAAACCTAAACCCCCTAAAAACCCTATAAAATGATAAAAACCCGATAAAATGAAAAAAAACCCCATTAAAACCCCCAAATCACTAAAAACACAAAAAACAAGAAAACCCTTAAAAACCCACAAAACCAATAAGACCATTAAACCCCCTAAAACCCATAATAACTCAAAAAAATACCTAAAATCTAAAAATAACCCCAAAAAACCTAGAAATCCTTAAAACCCCTAAAACTCCTAAAGCTACAAAAAAAATCTAAAAACCCTAGAAACATTAAAAACCCTAAAACCTTAAACACCCTAATACCTTTAAACCCTAAAACAACATGAAACCCATTAAAGACCCTAGAAAACACTAAAATCACTAAATGACCCAAAGAAACCTAAGAGACCATAAAAACCCCTAGAAACCATAAAACCCTAAAAAATATTAAAAAACTAAAAAACCTAAATTACTTCTTAAAACCCAAAAGACGATATAAACAATAAAAAACCTATAGTACCCCTAAAACCCTAATACCCAAAAAACTAAAAATCCAAAACACCCTAAAAAATTAAAAAACAACCCTAGAAACACTAAAATCTTTAAAAAAATTCCAAAAACCCCTAAAATATCATAAGAAACCCCAAAAAACTCTAAATCCATTACAAACAATAAAAACTAAAAAACCCCTAAACCCAGAAAAAAAACTCTAAAATCCCATTAAACCACATAAAATGATAAAAACTCCAAAAAAACCTTCAATCCAATAAAAATTGAAAACAACCCTAAAACCCCAGACACCCCATAATAGATATAAAAACCCTAAAACCCATGAAGATCCCCGAAGACCCTAAAAATCCATAAAAACCATAAAAATAAAAAAATCTCCAAAATTTCCTAAAAACATAAAAATGTATAAACCTAATAAATACCCTAAGAAAACATTAGAACGTAAAAACACATAAAATCCTTAAAAACATGAAAAAATATATTAAAAAACAGAAAAAACCATTATGACCCTTAAAACACTAAAAATCCAAAAAATCCCTATAAGAGGCTAGGAGGAAGCTGATATCCAGGCTTGGCATGCAAGAGGATCTTGAATTTGGATGGGACTCAATAGACGTGGGTGCTGAGTTAGATTTCAGTTTTGATGATGTGGAAGACGGCTTTGGTGTGGGCATGGGGATTCGAGGTGCAGAGCTGGAGGATTTTGGTGGAGATATTGACTGATCCTCCCCTTGTGTGTTCTCCCTTCTGGTCTCTTGACATGTTGTTTTTTTCTTTTTTCTTTTCATCCTCTCTTTCTGTGGCCTTCGGGCTAAGGTTGTAAGGGGTTTTGGGTGTGGATCGATGGATCCCTCCCCTCCCTTGTCTGCAGTGTCTGTGTCTTTTCTTTTAATAAAAATTGGGGGGTCCCAGGAATAGCCTGGACCCGAGCCTTCCTTGCCGTAAAAACCATATAAAACCCTATAAATTGAAAAAAACATGAATAAAACCCTAAAAACAATAAAAATGCAAGAAACACACTTAAAAATACTTGAGAATGGTGAAACCATAAACCCTCTAAAACCCCCTAAAAATACCTAAAATCCAAACATAACCGTAAAAATACAAAAAAGATTTAAAAATTCCAAAAACCCCTAAATCTACAAAAAAAAATCTAAAAACTAAAAACCATAATAATCATAAAAATCCTAAAACCTTAAAAATCCCCGAACCCCCTAAAACCCGTAAAAGACTCTAAGAAAACCTTAAAACACTAAAAGACCCTAAAACCCCTAAATGACCATAAAAAACTCTAAAATCCCTAAATATTATTGAAAACCCTAAAAACCCAAACTACCTCTAAAAACAAAAAAAACTAAAACATTAAAAAAAACCTAAAATACCCCTAAAACACTAAAATCCCCAAACAACCCAAAAAAATACTATGAATCTTAAATAAACCTAAAAACCATAGAAACTATAAAAAATTTAAAAAATACTAAAACCCAAAAAATGCTTGAAAACTGTAAAACCCCATAAAAACATTAAAACACATAAAACCCTAAAAGCACCTAAAATCACTAAAACTCTAAAAACCGATAAAACCCCTAACAACATTAAAAACTCTAAAAAACTTTAAATTACATTTAAAGTCTTAAAAACTCAAAAAACCGTAAAACCCAAAAAGAACCATGAAATTCAAAGAAATAGTAAAAACCCAAAAAAATTCAAAATCAATAAAAGACTTTAAAATTCCTAAAAACATATAAAACCCTAAAAACCCTAAAAATAACTAATAAAAGCATAACATAAAAACAATTAAAATCCATAAAAAACTAAAAAATAACAAAACTCTTATAAATCACTAAAAACTCTAAAAAGCATTAAGACACATAAAACACGAAAAATCTGAAAAAACCCTAAAAGACCCCAAAAAACCCACCCGCTTCCAAAAAACCCAAAAACACTAAAAACCCATAAAAAACCTAAAATCATTCAAAACCCCCCCTGGAATATCCTAATAATCTAATAAAAATCCCCAAAAACCTCTTAAACACCGCAAAACCCCTAAAAACCCAAAAAATATAAAACCCCTAAAAACCATAAAAATCCCTAAAATAATCCTAAAAAACCAAAACCCCCTAAAAACCCTATAAATCCCTATAAAATGTTAAAAACATTTTTAAACCCAGAAACGCTAAAATCCCTAAAACCCCTAAAAATATATGACAACCCCTAAAACCCTAAAAACCCTAAAAACACTAAAAATCCCAAAATAACCATGAAAAATACATAAAAAGATAAAAACTCAAAAAAAAAACCTAAAACCATATTAAAAATTAAAACCCTAAAATCCTTAAAAACCATAAACCCCCCTTAAACACCTAAGAGTCCCTAGAAAACCCTAAAAATACTAAACGACCCTAAAAATCCTAAAATATCTAGAAGACCATAAAACCCCAAAAAACCCTAAAAACTATAAAGAAACATAAAAACCTTAAATAACCACAAAATACCCAAAATCCTTTAAAACCTTAAAAATCCTAAAATACCCCTAAACCCTAAAACACCTTAAACCCCATAAAACGTGGAAAATATTAAGAATATCTAAAAAATCACAAAAAACCCAATACCCCTAAAAAATTATAAAATACCCAAAAACTCTAAAAAACAATAGAAAAACATAATACTACTAAAAACCATAAAACCCTTAAAACCCATAAAAACCTTAAAAACTCAGTAAAAACTCTAAAAACCCTTAAAACCCCTAAAAACTTTTAAAAGCACTAAAAAAATTAAACCCATGAAAAATTAAAAAAACCAAAAACACAAAAAAAAACACACATAAAAACCTTAAATACCATAAATCCTTGAAAAACCCTAAAAACTCTAAACATCCCTATAAAATTTAAAAAACATAAAAACCATAAAAACCTAAAATAATCCCAAACATTACATAAAAACATAAAAACCTAAAAACCCTGAAAGCCCATAAGAAAAACATAAAAACCTAAAAAGAACTAAAAATCATAAAAAACATAAAAAATACTAAAAACTTGAAAAAAACCCTAAACCCATCAAGACCCTTAAAACACAAAAAATACCAAAAAATGACCTAGAAGACCCAAAAAACCAGAAACCCCTAAAAACACTAAAACCCCATAAATTCATAAAAATCCGTAAAAACCCTAAAATACCCTTAAAACCCTAAAAGACCCTAAATAAATAAATAAAACCCCCCAAACCCCTTAAACAACCTAAAACCACAAAACCACTAAAAATCATAAAACCCTTAAAAACCCTAAATAAACCATAAAACCCCTAAAAACCTAAAATACCTAAACAAAACCTAGAAAAATCTTAAACCCTTAAATTTCTATATAAAACCCTATAAAACTCTTAAAAACATTTATAACCAAAACCTATAAAAACACAAAAAACCCAAAAAATTCAAAAAAAACCATAAAACCCTAAAACACCCTTAGAAAATCTAAAATATCCATAAAAATCCTAAAATAACCCTAAAATAACCAAAAACCCTAAAAATCCCTAAAAACCCTAAACACCCCAGAAAAATCTAATAAGACTCTAAAAACAAGTGAAAACCATAAATCTTTAAAACCCATAAAAGTCCCTAGAAAACCCTGAAAACATTAAATGACCCTAAAAACACAAACACCCCTAAAATCCATAAAAATACTAAAAACCCTAAAAACTCTTTAAAATATTAAAAACCTAAACAACCCCTACAAAACAAAAGAAACCATAAAAATATTTGAAAAACATTAATAACCCTAAAACCCCTAAAAACCTTAAAATAATTAAGATCATAAAAAACCTAAAAATACAAAAAATCATAAAACCCTAAAAACTTTAAAAATACCATAGAAACCCTAAAACCCCTAAAAACTATAAAACCTAAAAAACCTTAAAACCCTAAAAAACACTAAAAATATAAAAACTATAAAAACTATAAAAACCACTAAAACTTATAAAACACTAAGAACCCAAGAAACATTAAAAATTCTAAAAAACCATTAAAACCCTAATTCACTTCTTCTTTCAGGATGGAATGGTAACCTTAGAATGATGTGCATTTCGGCTAATTCAAGTAATTGGTGGAGTAGAGTGTGTCGTTCATGATTTATTAGGAGGAGGATGTTATTTATCTAGAGAAGGTTCTAATTCTATTAATGGTTGATGTTGTGGTTGTTGTAGTTTTGATGGTTGATCCCTACTCATCTGGGGCCATGATTGGCTCTTCTCTTTCAGATGTGGCTGGTCAACACCAAGTTTTGGCTACAAATATATGTTTTGATATGAAATTTATGGATTTAATTGACTTGATGGAATGTCTAGAGTTGGGGTTTCAAGGACCAATGATGCAAGAAAAATGAAATAGAATCAAAGTTGCAATGAGTCCCATCAGACTTTTTTAAAAGGGCCAAAACCAAGGTGCATGCATGGAAGTAAAAATTGGGAATATTACCACACTAATTTAATCCAAAATGTGATGCATGACCCAAATAAAAATGGTTGTTCCAATTTAGAATCCTAACCACTTTAGAGAATCCCCAAATTCATCTATAGGGACAATAAATTTAATTCCATTATGCTTTGGAATCAAAGTCAAGATCTGCACTTTTGGATTCATGTGATTCCCCAAAGTGAATATTTTTGGGATACTTTTCTATAAAATCTTCATTAGACTTTACCTTTCTGAATTTAAGGGTACATGATAGGTTTAGCCTTTATGAAATTAGGGTATTGGACCATTGACTATTGTACCACCCATTGTCTATAAATAGACTCCCCCATGGAACTTTTATTTTATTAAAGATTGTAATAGATTGATTGTGATTTTTTCTCTCTATTATGTGAGGATCGTTTCAATTTTCCACTTACTATTTTTCATTATTTTCTGGTCAATATACAATTCATATTGGTGATCCAAGATCACAAATCCCCTAATTCTATGCCTCAACCCATGTGGGTTGTTGTGTGGGTTTTCCATCATATCCCTCTCTTGAGTGTGTTCTATAAGTATTAGTTCATGCTCCATATATAATTAGTTGACTACATTCTTCCAATATCCAATCCTGTTATTTTCCACTTAGCATTGAATCATATCCAACATCTTCCACCCTATGTCATAATGATTGAGCCACCCCGAGTGTCTCATATCAGTTGGAATCAGAGCTCTAGCTCACATAGTAGGCATATATACCTTCATTTAAAATAATTTTATCCATTAAACTTCTTATCTTTCTATATTATCCACCCTTAAATATCTATTTTTAATTGAAAACTACTAAAATTCGACAATGTTTTTCGAGATTAAAATATTTACATTAAGAAAATTATTCATCCATATTCCTTTCACATTTAATTCTATATACATGATTTATGTCTGAAAAAAATTTCTCACATCTCATCATTTTGTGATTTTCAAAAATAAGCACAATCCTTAGTTTTAGAGATTTCAAAAAAAATAATCTTAATATTTTTTCATCATAATGTTTCTTAAAACACTAAGCACAAATATTTTATGGATATTTGAAAAAAAAAGAAAAAAATCATATACAATTACTTCTTTATGATTTACATTATCAGCACTTTACATTTCAATACCCCACTTTCTCCATCATTTTACTACATAACCATGTCATATTTATATCACATTGTTATTATTTTTTCTTATATTACATGATTGGGAAAAATCCCTTTATTACACACATCGACAATTTTCCACCATTTACCCATATTTTCAACCCTCTTTTCCACCCTCTACCATTTTTTACACATTTACCACTCAAATGGGTTTTAGTAAACCATCTCCAACACATTATTTATTTGTAAAGGATTTGTGGTAATTGATCACCCCAAAAAATGTATTATATTTCATAAGATCTTGGTATTTGAATTGTGTGTTTGTAGTGGATGGAAATAAGAATAAATACTCATGAGTATGTATCCTTGTGTGCATGAGTGTTTATATATTTTAAATGTGAGTGTGTATCCTTGTGTGTATGAGTGTATATATTTCATTCCTGGTTTTGTATCCTTGTGAGTGTGTAAATATTGTGTGTGTGAGTGTGTATCCTTGTGTGTTTGAGTGTGTAAATTTTTTGTGTGTGAGTGTGAGTGTGTACATCTTGTGTGTGCATGTGTGTAAGTGTGTATCATTTTGTGTTTTATTGGGTAAATCTTGTGTACATGCTTCTATACTTATCACATGAGTGAGTTTGTATCCTTTCATGTGTGTGTGTGTGTCTTCATTTGTGTGTGTGTTTGTGTCATTATGTGTGTTTATCCCCTTGTGTGTTTGTTTTTGTGTTATATATCACGGAATAATATTATGGGAAGAGAATTTCATAATCTAGAAATTAAGGAAGGTGAATTAGATCTCTTGCACTGAAATATACACAACTCCAAATTCAAGATTTGGTGATCCATTTTAAGAAACATATTGAAAGTAATTTGGAGGTTCTTCATGATAGGATTGATAACCTAGAGAAGAAACCATGCCTGGGGAGGATCCTTGGTAACCTATGATGTTACTTAGCACCACGTGGCCCCATATCATAGAGTAGATGGTGAAATTTGATAATGATTTTGATAATGTCAAACAATGGAGGAGGTTGTACCAACAACCTAGAAGAGACCAAATGAGACCACATGTTGATTAGATCCATAAAGGTATTAAGTTAAAAGTTCCCTCTTTTTAGATAAAAAGAGACCTAGAAGAATACTTAGAGTGGGATATGTGGATTGAGAAAGTATTTTCATGCTATGTAGAGTTTTAAGAAAAAAATTACAAACTTATTTAACTTTAATTTTATGATTATTATTTAATTTTGGGGGATAAAATGAAAAAGGGGAGGTCTAGATATAGAATTAAGTCACGTTAACACTTGGGATGAAATGATTTTTCCATGTGGAAGAGGTCGGTTCCCTCACATTATCATAGATATCTCTACAAAAAACATGGATTCATCACCCAAGGGAGTGAGAGTGTTGAATATTACTACAAGAAGATGAAAATTTCTTTGATTTGAGTAAACATAGATTAATATCTCAAGGAAACCATGTTGAGGGTTTTACATAGACTTAATCTGGTGATTGTTGATCAAGTGGAGATGTACCACCATATAGAGATACAAAATATGATCCACCAATACACCAAGATCAAGGAAAAAATCAAAATCAGGAGAAACATGAGGAAACCCACTACCATATTCCCTCTATTGAGAAATTATATAAAGGATATTGGATAATCATCAAAGATTAAAGATGTGGTCAATTGGAAAATTAACGAGGTAATTCTTCCACCTAATAGACCTTCATTTGAAGCTATCTAAATAAGGAATCGGGGTATCCAATATTTCAAATTTCAAGGGGTAAAATTTATAGTGAATTCTAAAACTGGTGCACTAAGACCATCAATAAGTATAGATAATGGGATACCTATGGAGAGATACTAGAGGAACAGGTGGAAGATTCCCCAAAAACTAATTGTTGGACTCCTAATGTTTTAATCATGTTTTAATGATCAAAAATCCTATATATCCTACAAATCTTGTATAATCTTTCTCAAATCATGTGTACAGATGGTTTGTTTCATTATGATTTAAATAAACCTATCCAAGATCTTAATTACTATAAATTAAGTTTGATTATTATAAACTATATTTACCTTTGGTCTATAATGATTTCTTTGATGAATGATTAGGTCTAATCCATTCTATGAATATCACTATTTAAGTATATATACTGATATTTGGCTAAGTCCGAGAAACCGTGAGTCTGCCAACGATTATGTTTTTCTAGCAAATGACCCAGACACTTTGACCTAGACACCGTAACCAGACACCGTGACCAGACACCGTGACCCAAACACCATGATCAGACACCGTGACTAGCCATCAAGAACCAGACACCATTACCAGACACCACATTTGTGCTACCATTTCCTGATCTCTATACAACTATGATACCATAACTGTCTCACTAGTCAAAGGCAAAGAAGGAGACACCACTTCATGGAGACACCATTTCCTAGTTACACTGTTTCCATACAAACTGTGACACCATTCATTAATCTGTTTTTTTTCATTTTCAATTTAATTTATAACATTTATATTTTAGTATTATAAATTCACTTACATAATTAATATTTATTGGTAGAAATTTCACCTAATAGTTTGAGGTACGAGGTTCAGAATACATACAACCTGTCATCTCCAACACATGCACTCCAAGAATAAAGAGACAAGTGTGTCCCCAAAACAGAGAGGCACGATAATGAAGAAGCATGAGAATTCTTGAGAAAAGAACTAAAACAAGTAACTCAATAATTCTAAAGAACACAAGAAGCATTATCAAATTCAAAAGCCGGGATACCATAGATCAGATTCAAGAACAACTTAACAATACCAAGTCCATGAAGAACACGAGCCAGATCTAATTGGAAACCAGATCATCAGACTTGAGATACTCTGTTTCTCACAATAGGACTACATTCTAACATCCACTTGATCCTAAAAGTTTAGATATGCATATAATAACACTTATAGTACTTCTAACCTTATCTCAAAATTTTTCATTATTGTGTATTGTTTTTAGCTTTCGAGTAGTGCGTGTGAGTTTCTGTATAAAAACACACATTGTCTCCTACACTAAACTGAAGGATGCAAGATATCCTTCCTATCATATCTTTTTACACTTTTTTATTCCAATAGATAAGTGTGGAAGAGGTCCATGTGTGACATGGAATTTCATACCCACGATGAACTGTGAAAGAGGCCATATGCCCTAGATAGTTCTGTGCACTATTGTTTACCTCGATCCAGGGTGTCGATCAATTTTATTAATATGAAATTATTCATGGAAAGTGATTAACAAGTGGAGTGGATTAGTTCTTGTCCTAAGACTGTACCACTTTTTTTATATCCACTATGTTGTTTTATTTAGTTTTCCCAATTTTACTTTATAATTCAGAAATCACTAGATTTAATTTGATAGTTATTCTTGGAATGAAGTTACAATTGTTTTTCCTTATTATAACAGCTTCAAAAGTAATGTTAATAACTGATATTAAGATTACTGAGAATTAATCAATCTTCTGAGAAGTTATTTAAACAGTCAAACATTCATAACTTTATTACTTTGATTAATTGGGATATATTTACTTTTATTGTGGAACCTTTTAAGAATACTTTTCAAACATAAATTTTTATATATAATAAATTCAAACCCCTCTTGAGTACTTTACTCAGACCAACACTAATAATATAGAATTTTAAGAAGAAGGTGAGCTTCTCATCACAAGGAGGGTTTTGAGTGCTCAAATGATGTCCAATGAGAAGGATAAAAGGGATATCCTTTTCCATAACAAGTTCTAATTGAATGGGAAGGTATTAAGTTTCATCATTTATGAGGGAGCTATAGTAATGTGCTAATCATTGAGTTGAAGGAGAATATGGGAATCCCATTTTTTAAGCTCCAACATCCATGAAGGCTTCAATAGTTAAATGAATGTGGACCATAGAAGGTTACCAAACATTTGAATGTATGGTTACCCATTGGTAAATACAACGATGAGGTATTATGTGATGTTTTTATTAGGATGTTGTGCCATTTTATTTGGATCGAACATTTCCATGTGATCGACATGTTACTTATGATGGGTTCTTGAACTGTCAGCAATTTTAACCCCTAGGGGAACGTATAACCCTTAACACCATGTCCCCTAAATCTTTTTGGAAGATTTCATGTTTATAGAGGGAAAAAATGAGTGATCAAGAAAATATGATGGATAATAAAAAAATATTAGAATGATGGTATAGGTGAGAATTAGAGAAGAAGTGATATTGAGTTTAAAGAATAATCAATAGAGAAAATACTGGTCATTGAGTGAAAAATGTGATGATAGAGAAGAGAGGGTTTACAAAAGCTTTGATTTCACGGATAAGCCTCAAAATACTGATGTACAAAGAGAAAATTCAAAACACTAACCACTGGAAACCTTATTTGTAAAATATTGTGGAATATTTAGCATAGTTTTACGATGGAGTAATTTTTGATGATGTGCCACATTGTTTAGTACCTATTTGAGAGAGAAGATAAATTCAAATTTCCATTAACAACATAATGAGTGTAAAGGATTGGAAGGAGTTTCTACCACATGTGGAGTTTTATTACAAAAGGGGGGATCACTCTAAAACTCAATTTTAACCCTATGGACCTCCATTTCGATGTATCTTACTTATCCATGTTAATCATGTTTTATTGTCTTTTTAGGAAAGTAGAAATATGGGAGAAAATAGAATGTTACACAACACCATGGGAAATCAAAGAAGCTAGAGTGGTTTCAAAATAAACTAAGGTTAGAGATCAAGACACATGGATTTAGACCATAATTAATTATTGATATGATTTATTACATGATAACATTGAAAAGTGAGTGTGTGGATATTTTTAAATTCAATGTATCTAATATTTCCTTATATTTGGATGAAAATGGTAAAGAGTATTGGAAGAATCCTTTTCACAAAGGGGAGGATGATATGAAACTAGTGGATGAAATTGGATTGATGGAATGTGAAGAGTTTGGGTTGTAAGAAAAAATGGTACAAGGAAAATTAAAGAGACTCCAAGTGACAATGGGATGCCATATCATTACATTAAAATGCCCAAACCTAACATGCATGTATGGATGTGGAAAATAGATTTATTATCACCCTTATTTAATCCCAAATGAGATAAAAGAATCCCAAGACAAATGGTTAAACTAATTGATAAGTATAACTAATTTAGAGATTCCCTAAGTTCTCTATGTTAATAAAAATTCAAGTCTAGTGGGATATGGAATAAAATTAAAGATCTTCACTTTTGGATCCATGTGATTACCCAATTCAATATTGGTGGGATACCATTTAGGAATTTATTCATTAGAATTTATCTTTTAGAATTTAAGGGAATGAGGGAGGTTGAGCCTTTATGACTTTAGGGTATTAGACCCTTTACTATTATACAACCATTTTCTACAAATAGCTACCCCCATGGAACTTGTATTTCATTAAAGATTGTAATAGAGATCATATTCTTTGTTTCTTTCTATTGTGTGAGGATCATTTATATTTTCTCCTTTCTCCTGTGAATTTGTGTCGTGTTAATCTAAATGATATATTGGTGATAAAAGATCACAAATCCCCCCAGTTTTGGGCCTTAACCAAAGTGTATTGTTGTGTGGATTGGCTATCACATCCAACCCCTGAGTGTGTTGTCTATGTTATAAGTCACAATCCATATAAGGTTGGTTTACTAATTTCTTCCACTATACAAACCCATCATCTTCAACATATCCCTGAACCATATACAACATCCACTACCTATACCGGGAAGATCAGGCCACCCTGAGTGTCTTAAATTAGTATTTGTGGCTGAAGGTGCTTCTGAAGGTTCATCAACTCTTCTTCAATCAGTTTAGTCATCGACTGGGGGTTCTATGTGTGATGATGGAGTTTTTGTGGTTTCATTGGATTCTTTTCCTATCGTGGATGTCCACATGGATGTGAAGGATCAAAATCACCGTGCCCATTTTTGGTTAATGGAATGGATTCTGAAAAAACCATAATATAAACCATAAAAATCCTTAGAAATCTTAAAAATATTTAAATACATAAAAAATCCTAAAAACCCTAAGAAATCCATAAAAAACTAAAAATACTATAACCCACTAACAACCTAAAAACACTAAAGACCCTAAGAAACTCTAAAAATACAAAAATCTATTAAGAACCATAAAAACACTGAAAATCCCAAAAAACCATAAAAGACCCCAAAAACCCAAAAACCCAAAAACCCCTAAAAACAATAAAAAACCATAACAATCCTAAAAAATCCTAAAAACCCTAAAATACCCTTAAAACCCCAAAATACCCTAAATAACCCAATAAAAACCCCTTAAACACCATAAACCCCTAAAAACTCTAAAAACGATGAAACGCCTAAAAAATTTAAAACCCTAAAACAATCCTAAAAATCTCTAAAACCCCTTAAAATCATTAAAAAGATACAAACCCCTTTAAATACCAAAACCCTTAAAAACACTAAAAACCTTATAAAGCCACGAAAATCCCTAGAACATTTAAATCCCCAAACCATGTAAAAACATTGAAAAATATCTAAATAACCCTAAAAACACATAAAAACGATAAAGTCTCTTAAAACCATAAAAATTACAAAAAATTATTAAACCCACAAATAACCCTATAAACCCTAAAAACCATAGCCCTGCAAAAAAACCATAAAACCCATTAAAACCTTAGACCCCCAAAAACCTCTTAAAAGACCCTAGACAACCCAAAAAATAAAAAATAACCCTAAAAACCCTAAAATAAAACAAAAACCTAAAAACTATTAAAACCCATAAAACCCATAAAAACCCAAAAACAATAAAAATCCTAAAACGCCCTAAAAATCATGAAAGACCTAAAAACTATAAAAAAATTATGAAGACCCTAAACCATAAAAAACCTCTAAAATCATAAAACCCCCAAAACAATAAAAAACCCCAAACCCATAAAACGTTAAAAATATAACACCCACATATTTTACATTATTCCTATATTTAAATTTAATATATTTTATAGCTTATGTTGCACACAACACCAAGTTTAAATAAACAATGATATATAATGAAATATAATTTTTTAACATGTTTGTTATAACCTAGAAATTACATCAGTGGAAATGAATAGAATTAAACAAACTAAAAATTTTATATATTATATAATTAATAAAATATTTTTACATTCATTTAAATGATTTTATAGGTATACGATAATAATTAATCCAATTTTATGAACAAAAATTCTATATTTTTTTAAAAGAAATTTTACTTCCTTTTAATAGAGAACCCATTTTAAATCCAATATTTGATAATTTTATATATTTAGTTTGAAAAATTAAACTTATTTTTTAAAATTTTAATATCAAAATTTACTTGTTTTCAATTTTTTTAATTTTCATATAGGTTGCATGTTTTGATGAATTTTGAAAAATACAAAATTTTAATGGAAAACAATTTTTTTCATCAAAATAACATATAGAATTAAATTATATTTTTTATTGGTTTTAAAGTGTGAATATATATTTTTTTCATTTAATTAAATGTAGGTAATTGGAAGAGATTTCATATTAAAATTGGATATAAACAAATGCCAATAATTTAATAGATTTTACTTTAATGAAAACACATTTCCTCATTCCATCATAGGGATTAATTTTAATTTAATTACTACAACTGATGTGTTTCGAATTTTTAAAAATTAATTCCATATTTCTAATCAGTGGTTCCAAATTATGTTAATAGGTTTATTTTATTTTTTTTCATTATGAATACTAACTTTAATAATTTTTTTATTACCGTGGTTAAGGGAATATCGGGTTATTAAAGGTAAAAATAATATTCTAAAATTACCCTAATACCTTTTAAAATCCTATTGTATGACTAATATAGGCCCTTATAACCTATGATTAGGAATTTAATCATTTAATATACACTTTTCTATGAATATGACATAGATATTATTAAAATCAAATAATGTGAGAAAATGTCACACTCTCATTTCTTATAAGTATAATATTATTAATAGAGGGATAAATAGTAGATAACATCCTTAAAAAATAGTATAAGTAAATATTAACTAATTATCTACATCATATTAATGTATTTATATTTTTTATATATTTCATAATTACTATAAATTCTTACATAATAGTGATCCAGTAATTATTTTATTAATATAAATATCAAATAAATGATTTTAAAAATACTAAAAGAAATGTAATTTGAATTAAATAAGGTGATAAAAGAATTTTATAGGTGAATAGGATATTTTAGGAGTATATTAAATGTCATTTTTTGATGTTATCTTTCTATTTGAATTTTATTTAAAGACAAAGTAATGAATAGTGTAAAAATTGGCACTATTTAAATTTTATAAAAATAATAATTTGTTAAATTATTTAAAAAAATAATAAGAAGATTTAAAAGATAAAAATTTAAAATTATATGGTCTAAAATGTCATATAGTTTCCCTTTATGGAAAATTTACACCATATATGTAAATATTTTTAACTTTTTAATATTTAGAATATTATTACCACAATTAAAATTAAATTGATTATTAAGGATACAAAAAAGAGATAAGGTTTAAAATAAAATTAAAACGTGTATAAATTTTAATGGTTGATATTATTTCTACCCATACTTATATTATATATTAAATAACTCAATTGTGAGGATTTTGTAAATGAAAATTAATTTATATTAATTTAATATTTTGAGAGTTTCCTAAAGTGCCCCACTCCTCTCTTATTAAAGGGAACCTCCTCTAGCACTTCCTCAAACCACTTTGAGCTTTTTAGGTCGACAAATGAATTAAAATTTACCTTATAAAATTACCTATCTAAATCATAATGGATATTTTGTTCATAAAATATCATCCCTAGTGTCCCTAAGAGGATATCCAAAGGAAGTTCTTTAAAGAAGAGGTAATCGTCTTTGGCATCCTTAAAAATTATTTATGCTTCTACTTCCTATTAAAACATTATTTATATTCTAAAATAATAATTCCAGTATCATAAATATTCTAATATGTTATTATGATTATGGGACAACCATAATCCTCCTTTTTTTCATCTTATGAAAAATAATATCACCCTGTGTGCGTACGTACGACTTACCATCTCCACACTGTGGTGTAATTTGTTTTTCATCACCAATTTATTGGGATGAGTATAATGGTAAATATAAATAATATAAATAATCAATATTAAATTATGTTAACTATTTATAAATAATATACAATCCAATTAATTACCAATTTACCATTAATGGAATGATACTGTCTCTCGTGCGTACATACGACCTACTATCTCCACTACATGATGAGATTAATTATCCACATCAACCATTCAAGAATGATTATAAAAATTTATACCATGAGTGAATATAGTATTTATGAACATTATATAATTATTTATATGATTAAAATATATAATATTCATAATAAATATTACATACAGGAAAAAACAAACATTAGAAAATGAAGCAGTAACACTTGAAACAATCTTAATAATGAAATATTATTAACAAAATGATATAAGAGGATCGTATATGATATCATAAATATGTATATAGTTCTATAATATTTTAATAACACGATTTATCAATTAAATGGGACATTAAAATATCCTCAACTAAAGTAAAGTACAAGGTAAGGGTAATTTCACAATCTCATTTTATCCAAGATTTCTGATATGTAAGTATTTACCGGAGAATATTTATCACCCATGTCAATGTTTCATAAATATGTATTAAATTATTTTTTACTATTATCATAAAAATTTTAAATTCATTTTACTATGTTTTATTGTTTATAACATTATTTTTAAATAATCTTTTTCATTCATTTTCCAAATGAAGTACTTTATGGACTTTTCAATAAAAGGAATGTCTTTTTAGCGTATGCAGCACAAGATAATTTTTCCTCTATCCTGAAACATTAATGTTTTTAAGATTAATTTACAATATTACATGTTTATTTTGAAAAGAAAAATTTTATTTTAAAATTGTGCAGATTTTAAATGATTTCAAGTAAAAAAAGTATTTCCCTCAAGAATTTTTTAATGATTTTATTAGATTATTTTCATCTATTTAAACATCCATTGTTGGATTATATGATTAATTTAGGTTAATTTATTATGATAAAATCAACCTTATTGTATTGAATTTTTTGGATATGTTTTACTGTGGATGTGCTATTTTGATACCATTCATGGTTTAGGGTTAATCTATTAAGATTTTGTATTATAGTTTTAATACAAATGTTTATGTTGGTTATGTTTCACGTTTTCATATGATGAATTCATTGGGCTTATTGAGTGATGGGTGGATCCCAATATAGAATCTCGATGCATCGGTAGGTCTAATGAGACAAACTATTTTGGGTTTTGACTAACTTCTTACCCGCTTATGTATGGTCTTGTAATGAGGCCTTGAAGATATATTTATGATGTCTGACATTATGAATTACCTCATTATGAGATTGGGTATTGATAATAAATGTAATTATTCGACTACTATAATATCCATGTGAATGTTTACATAGAATTATTTGATTTATTCTTTCCATATTATGATCAAGATTATGTTTAAAAGGAATTTGTTTCATTTATATACCATGCCTTAAATTTTGTGTTTATTTATGATAGCTTCCACTATATTATTTACCCTTACAGAGCATCTAATATCACCCCTTTATCATGTTTTATTTTACCAGGATTCCAATATGTGTATTATGATTGATATTAAGGGATAATATATGATAATAATGGCATTCTAAAAGGATTATCTATTTCATATTTTATTTTTTTGAATTGTAATGTAAAGTTCTTTAATGTAATATATCTGCCAAAACAACTAAATCGATTAGCCCTTTGGGATTTGAATCTTATTTCTATGACAATGTATTAATGTAAGGCACTGAATCTGGGATTCTTGGGTTGGGGTCTTTACAGTTGGTATTAGATAAAGTTAAGTGGAAACTTTGGAAAGAATATTTTTAAAACAAATATTAGGGATCATAACCATAAGATATATTTTTAGGATAAGTATATAAGAACATCCAGCAATTTTGGTAAGGTAGATATTATGTGTGTATTCCTAGAAATAAATCTCTATCTTGATACTACAAGTGGGTGTGGTTCTGGAATAAATGTACCTAGGGGTGGAAACTCCAACAATGTGTCCCTGGTCTAACTTGATATAACATTATACATGACAACTGACCTTACTATGCACCAGGTTTGACACTCCCAAGGGATATGCCTAATCTAGTGTATGAAATTTCTTAAAAATGGATCATATTGGAAGGGATTGAAACTTTATCAATGCACTTAATCTATGTAGGGATTTTCCCCAGATGAAAGATAATGATGTTGGATCTGGAGATGAAAATGGTCTTGAATTACTTATAAAAATATTGGGACAACTATATCAGTTAATAAATAATAACATTTCATGTATGTAGTGTCCTGATCTAAAAAATGGAGGAGCAATGTGAGACCACTTCATGAGACAAAAACCTTCAGAATTCAAGGGTAAAAATCCATTTATAGACAAACAATGGATACATTCATTAGAGAAGATGTTTCTTTCTTTGGGAATCAAGCAATGTTAGATGTTTTCCATGGAAGTTTATCATCTATAAGTAGATATGGATCAATGGTGTTCACTGATTCAAAACAGAAAGGAGGAAAAGGAAATTTCAAACATGTAATGGAAATATTTTAAGTATATCTTCATGGAAAAGTATTTACCTCACAAATAGAGGTAATATATGGAGAGACAATTCTTGAATTTGAGACAAAAGGAGGATTAGAATGTTGCTAAATATGAATCCAACTTCACAAGATTATCAAGGCATGTTAAGAACTACATATGTAACCAAAGGAGTAATATTGATCATTTATTTTATGGTTAAATACATTTCCCCAAAAGGAATTGGTTTACAAAACATTATAATAATAAAAAGATATATTCCCATGTTCTATCAAGACCAAGAAATAATTTTCTAAGCCATATGACTTCAATGGAAAGAAATATAAGAAGAGAACGATGGAGCAAGATATAGATAACGGGAAAAGGGAAATACAAATTTTACTATATGTGACAATTGTGGTAAGAAAAAATCTGGTAATTTCTTAAATGGAATGGTATATTTTTATAATCATGGAGAGAAAGGTCATAAAGATCATGATTATAAGGGAAATAATGAATCTATAAATGTGAAATGACACAATTGTAAATATATGGGACATTATACAAATGATTTTCTGATGAATCAAGGAAATATATCCTAGGATAATCAAAGGGATCAATGTCAAGATTATCATGTTACTATAGTTGATGTTGAATAGTTATTGTATTTGGGTTTTTGGATTCAAGAATTATGTTATGATATTCTAGTTATAAGAATAATTAGATCTATAAGGATTATACAGTAGTACTTCTACTTTACAAATTTGGTAGCATGCATTTTATCATTAAGGTATTGTAGTGATAAATGTATTAATATATTTGGTATGTGACAAAAAAATATCTACGTTATTTTTTGGGGGGAAACATTGATGTTAAGTTTATTTATGAAGTTTAGTACCTTTCCTTATGAATTTTTGTATGGTGAGTTCAGACAAATGTATTTTGGAATAGTCTTAAGATTGGAATGGATTAAGTTGAAATTTGGATATTATTTATTGAGGTTAAAACATTTAATTAATTTTTTATATAATTGGGTAATTTCTATAATGTCAAAATAATATTGTTTTATGAAAAAGGATAACACTCAGGTCGGGCGACAACCCATCACATCCGGAAAGTCCACAAGACTTGAGCCCACAAACTATGGGAGACAGTGGTGAATCACCTACCACTGGCCTACGTGATGTCTTGGTTAGTAAAAAAAATTTCTTTATTTAAATGGAACTAAAAATTAAGTATTAGTTCATTTTTAGAACCCAATAAGATTAATATTTATAGAATATATTTTAATTTTATTATCTTTTAGAGAGAAAGATGAGTTTTTGGTAGAAATTGGTTGAAGAAATAAACTATACTTTTCGAATAATTATATTTCCTTATGTTCTTAGTTTATGAATGAAATTAATTATTTAACTATAGGGAAAAGATCTTGAAATCAAAAATTCTATCCTAGTACTTTTTTCCAATGAATCAAATGGTCCCTTAGATCATCGTAGATTTATAGCTTTGTGATTGTTAACTTTCTCCTAACCATGTTCTCTATCACTATCCATCATAACTTGATGGTTGTATTTTTCTTTCATATACTTGTTTTATTACATGGAACCCTTGTATGTGTTATAACTGGTAACTTTCATACATCCCTTTCTTTATTTTAAAGTGGATGTTTTATTGAATCTTTTTCCGATGTTGGATTTCAATAAAGGAATTTTGAATATTAAAACCATAGATACCAAACTAGAATAAAACAATTTTGAGGATGCAATTTATTGAAGGATGGGATAATGTAACACCCCAGTATTTTTACATTTTGAATCTCTTTAAATTTAATCTCTTCAATAGCTTATGTTCCACAGAACACCAATTTTAAATGAATAATGACATACAATTAAATATCATTATTTTAACACGACCATTATAACCTAGCCGTTAAGTCAGTGGGAATGAATAATAATAACCAAATTATTAAATTTATATATTATATAATTAATCTACTATTTTTACATTCATCCAAAATATTTTATAGTTGTAAGATAAGAATTAATCTAATTTCACACATTAAAAGACTACATTTTTAAAAAAAGAAATTTTAACACCTTTTAATTGAGAAATCATTTTAAATCAAATATTTGAAACATTTATATAATCAGTTTTAAAAAATATACTTCTTATTTGAAATAGTAATATCAAAATGTACTCTATTTCATTTTTTGGAACTTTTCTTATATGTTTCACGTTTTGATGAATATTGAAAACTACAAACTTTTAATTCAAAAAAACTCATTTCATGAAAATAATTTATAGGGTTAAATTATATTATTTATTGGTTTTAAATTATAACTATATTATTTTTTTATCATTTAAAAAAAATTCGGTAATTGGAATCATTTTCACATTACAATTGGATATAAACATGTGTCAATATTTTGACGGTCTTTACATTAAATAATAACGTGTTTTCTAATTCCATCAAGAGGATTGATTTTAATTTAAATATTGAAACTTTTTTTGAAATTTTATAAATAGATTCCACATATGTAAGAATTGGGTCCTAATTATGTAAATTGGTTGCCTTTATTTTTTCACATTATAAATAGTAAATTTAGTAATTTTTTTATTTCCATAGTTAATGGTAAATCAGGTAATTAAACCAAAAAATATTATAAAATTACCCTAACAACAATAAAAATTATATTAGAAGACTAAATTCTACCCTTATCTTCTATGGTTCCAAATGGATTCATTCAATAGAAAAATTTCTATGAATATGACATAGATATTATTAAAATCAAAAAACGTGAGAAAATATCACACTCACCTTTCTTATAAGTACAATAATTTTAATATAAGTATAACCTGAAGATAAATTCAATAATAAATAGTCTTATTAAATATTATGGAGTTATCTACATCACATTAATTTATTTATAATTATATGAGATTAAATAATTACCACAATATAGTAAGTATTTTATTAAATGAAATATCAAATAAATGATATTAAAAATATTAAATGAAGTATAATTTGAATCAATTAAGGTTATAAATAATTCTATAGGTTAATAGGACATTTTAGTAGAATATTTAATTTTTTTTTCTAACTTATATTTTTTTATTATATTTAATGTCCAAGCAATGAATAGTTTAAAATTTAACACTATTAATATTTTATAAAATTAATAATTTACTAAATTATTTAAAAAATGAAAAAAATATCTAAAAACTACAGAGCGATAATTATAAGTTCTAAAATTTCATAATGTTTCCATTTATGTACAATTTAAACCATATAATTTGATATTTATAAACATTTAATATTTATAATTTTATTACCACAATTAAAATTAAATAGATTAATTAAGGATAAATCTAAATGATAAGGCTTACAATAAAATAAAATCATGTATAAATTTTATTGGATGAGAGGATTTAGACCCTTACTCATATTATCTTCGAAATAAATTACTTTTGAGGCTTTTTAAATTGAAAATTAATTTATATAAATTTAATATTTTGAGAGTTTTATAAAGTGCCCCTCCCCTCTCTTATAAAAGGGAACCTCCTCTTTCACACCCTCACACAACTTTGAGCCTTATAGATTGACCAAACCCTTCCAATTTCAATTATAAACTTACTTATACACATATTAAAGGTTATGGGATTCTCAAAATACCATCCCTAGTGTCCCTAAGAAGAGATCCAAAGGAGGTTCTCTAAAGAATCTGTAATCCTCTTTACCGACTCCTTCAAAATTATTTCTTCTTCTACTTCCTATTGAAGTATTTTTTCCATTATACAATGACAACACTAGTATAATATATATTTTGAGATGTTATTATTATTATGGGACAACCATATTTTTAATTTAATCCTTCTTACAAAAAATAATATCACAATTCATGCTTACATACGAGTTACCGTCTCCACATTTTTGTGTAATTTGTTTTTCATCACCACTTTATTTGGATGGGTATAATGATGAATATAATTAATATAAATAATAAATAAAACATGATATTTATTCTTTATAGTTAACTAGTACCCAAACCATGCATTTTCATGGCATGATCATTAAATTAAGAAAATTCATCCACTCTCAAAAAAATTTGGTGATGATCTACGGAACCTATGTCACTCATTAAGAGAGGGAGGAGATTGGATGAAGAAATAAAGTGAATGGAATGATCGTGAAACATGGAGTTAGGTGAGGACTGATGGTGACATATTTTGGATGAATAATTTCATACAACTATTAATTTGTATTTATATGCACAAGTGTATATAAAATAAATCATTGTATATATAATGTAATCATCAATATTTGTATGAATAATGTCTGTTTTTAAGAAAGATTCATTAGGATGAGAAACTCCTCCCTCGTTGTCCAAGGGATTCCCTTTTCTAGTTTCAATGAATTAGTATCTGCTCAAATCCTTTCCCATCCCAGTATTAATAATTATCTCTCCAGAAACAAATTCCTTATTTATAATTCACTTGATACAATTATCAAACAAAATAGCTTTTGAATCCTCCTTTGAAGCTATCTAATTACAGCCCCAAGACATGGGATTAGATTGAGCAGTGTACCAGTCACTAGTGTCTCTTGACAATATAAATAGACACAAAGCAACATCCGCTATGGTATCATAAATATCCAAGGAGGAGTAACTGGTCTTATCAATCCCAACAACTTTCCCTTCCACTTTCGCTGACCAGGCATCAACTGGTTTTTCCTAAATAGCATGTGGAAAGTAATCGCAAATTGATGTATTTGGAACACCCTTTGAAATAAATAAACATACCATGTGGCCAAATAGATCCCTCCATGAGTGGACCTCCAAAGCATAATGTTTGCACTGTGCAACAACTCACATTGAACCATTCGGTGCCCTTGATGTTTTCTTGGGATTCCCATTGAGCCTAAATAACATTTTTTTCCTCTTATTCCAGCTTATTCCTCCCTAGACATTAAAAATACTTTAAGGATGAGGATTTATATTTCCTTCTTCTTTGGTTGAATCTATGTACATCATATAGTACCTCATATGGACACCAAACGATTTCCGAGAAAGAAAAATCTAACCACATAAATTGTAGACATGATTGGGTCTCTTTTTCTGATCTCCCATTTCTATGGTCCTGGTTTTTATAAAATAAAATGGAACTCAAAAATAATATATGGGGGAGAGATCACGAGTCAACTAAAAAATTTTGAAAACAACTTTATAAATAATTTTAATAAAATTGCTCAAATCATAATGAACTATTGTATTTTTAATGAATAATTGAGAAAATTATTCCAAATTATAACACAAAAAGATTCCTGAAATGGTTGTGTCTTAGAAGATTTGTGAATCCTTTAAGGGCACCATCGATAAGATTACCCAGCCACACACAGTCTCTAATTTCAAATAGAAGGGCGTTCTTAGTATCTGTGAGTTTATGTTTTTGGGTTACAATTTTGTCTCCAAATTCCCCACTTGGTCATGGGAATTAGGTGATCCTAGAAAGAGGAAGGTTTACTTGCCATATGATCAACAATTTTTAATTACATGAATTTATTCTTGTCTACAAAGTGCTGCATCTAGTCAAGAAGAATATGAAGCATTTTTTTGATGTTATTCTTGATAATGAAGATGATTAGGGATGGCTAGAACCCCATGGAAAACCAAAATCAAAGGATACAAACTATAATGAGTAGAAATTACTTCTGATGTATTCCTTATAAATCATCAAAAATAGTGTCATCCATCCAATCACTTCTTAATTTATAGGTGAGGAGGAAGATTAATAGACTTGAAAAAGTAGACTGAACTTGATAATCTTGTTGAAATAGATCCTACAAAACTACAATGTACATATATGGTGGCACAAGATCCTAATGATGAAAATATAATCCGGACTCATACCTATGATGTCAACATTACCAATGATAAATATTATCAAAACTCCATGTGTGTGACTAAATGTATATGTTGATTCAAGGATGATTATTGAACCAAATCATATACATTAAGATGTCAGTAAATATTGTGCATGAAAAATTGTTACTATAGAAGACCATCCACATATTCTTGGGAAGCATGCATTAGTGCAAACATGCCGACATGGAGTTGTCATGAAAAAAATCATTGATGTTTTAATGTCACGTGGATTTGAGCCAAAAGTTCACAATTTTTTTTTTATTCTTGAAATTTGTGTCATCAGTAATCCCAACACACATATTATAGACATAGATTTTTTTATTACATAATAGATATTGTATATAGTTTATAGATATAGACAAAGATTTTAGATTTCATAATATTGATTACAATACATATTAGATAATTTCACTGATATTTCTGATTGATGATTATAAAACACTGATATAAAATACTTATTTCATATAATGAATGCATATTTTCTAGATCTATCATTGTGGTTTATAATCAAAATTATATCATGTCATTTGTATTAAATATTACAGATTATTATACAAATATTACAGATTGTTACACGTTGATGTCATTTTATACAATTTGTTTCATTAGAATTTAGTGATGTACAGATTGAAATTAAAAATCACAGGTATTATTACACATTAAAAACAAACTTTAATAAAATCTTAATTATACACAAATTGTAGATTAAAATAACTCTTAATAAATAACATATTGTAGATTAAAAAGTGGATTCCTTATAAATCATCAAAAATAGTGTCATCCATCCAATCACTTCTTACTTTAGAGGTGATGAGGAAGATAAATAGACTTGACAGAGTAGACTGAAATTGAGAATCTTGTTGAAATAGATCCTGCAACACTACAGTGTACATATCTGGTGGCACAAGAACCTGATGATGAAAATATAATGCGGACTCATACCTATGATGTCCGCATTACAAATGATAAATATTATCAAACTCCCTATGTGTGACTAAATGTATATGATGAGTCAAGGATGATTATTAGACCAAATCATATACATTAAGATGTCAGTAAATACCGTGCATGAAAAATTTTTACTATAGAAGACCATCCACCTCTTCCTGGGAAGCATGCATTAGTGCAACCTTGCCGACATGGAGATGTCATGAAAAAATCATTGATGTTTTAATGTTGCGTGGATTTGAGCCAAAAGTTGACAAATACATTTTTTTATTCCTGAAATTTGTGTCCCTCGTAATCTCAACACACATATTATAGACATAGATTTTAGATTAAATAATAAATATTATATATAGTTTATAGATACAGACAAAGATTTTAGATTTCATAAAATTGATTACAATACAAATTATTTAATTTCACTGATATTTCTGATTGAATATTATAAAACAATGATAAAAAACACTTATTTTATATAATGCATGCATATTTTCTAGATCTATCATTTTAGTTTATAATAAAAATTATATCATGTCATTTATATTCAATATTACAGATTATTATACACATATTACAGACTGTTACCCATTGATGTCATTTTGTACAATTTGTTTCATTAGAATTTAGTAATGTAAAAATTGAAATTGAAAATCACATGTATTATTACACATTAAAAACAAACATGAATAAAAATATTCTTATACACAAATTGTAGATTAAAAGAACTCTTAACAAATAACATATTGTAGATTAAAAAAGTGGATTCCTTATAAATCATCAAAAATAGTGTCAGCCATCCAATCACTTCTTACTTTAGAGGCGAAGAGGAAGATAAATGGACTTGATATAGTAGAATGAACATGAGAATCTTTTTGAAATAGACCCTACAACACTACAGTGTACATATCTGGTGGCACAAGAACCTGATGATGAAAATATAATGCTGACTCATACCTATGATGTCAGCATTACAAATGATAAATATTATCAAACTCCCTTTGTGTGACTAAATATATATGATGAGTCAAGGATGATTATTGGACCAAATCATATACTTTATGATGTCAGTAAATGCCATGCATGAAAAATGGTTACTATAGAATACCATACACATCTTCCCGGGAAGCATGCATTAGTGCAACCTTGCCGACATGGAGCTGTCATGAAAAAAATCATTGATATTTTAATGTCATGTGGACTTGAGCCAAAAGTTGATAAATATGTTTTTTTATTCCTAAAATTTGTGTCCTCAATAATCCCTACACATATATTATAGACATAGATTTTAGATTACATAATAAATATTATAAAAAGTTTACGGATATAGACAAAGATTTTAGATTTCATAATATTGATTACAATAAAAATTATATAATTTCACTAATATTTCTAATTGAATATTATAAAAAACTGATTTAAGACACTTCTTTTATATAATGTACGCATATTTTCTAGATTTATCATTGTAGTTTATAATAAAAATTATACCCTGTCATTTATATTCAATATTACATATTATTATACAAATATTATAGATTGTTATAGGTTGATGTCATTTTATACAATTTGTTTCCTTAAAATTTCTTGATGTACAGATTGAAATTGAAAATAACATGTATTATTACACATTAAAAACAAACTTGAATAAAACTATACTTATACACAAATTTTAAATTAAAAGAAATATTAATAAATAACATATTTTTGATTAAAAAAGTGGTTTTGCATGGATTACAGTTTACACAGAGACTTCAGATTGTACACATTCAAATATATATTCACTAAAATTAACATCATTATGTGATAATTCATTTTCATTTTCTAATAAAAAATAAAAAATATAATAAACAAAATCAAACATCCATATGACGGTGAGAAACCCATACCTACAAATCCCATATCGCGCATTGCCTCCAATCATGTTCTGGAATCAAATTTTCCAGCATATCTGCCAGTAAATCCTTCATCTCATAATGTTTGAAGTTGAATAATGAAGAAAAATCCAATTTGGAAGAGTTTTTAGGTCCCGAATCTCATCAAAAAATGGTTGGGTCAATGTCTCCACAATTGTACATCATTTATTGGGAATGTTACAGCAATACTAACACCATATCATGAATAGTTTACTATAGATATCATTCCAGATTATACACATTATATGATTTTTATAATATTCATGTGATGGATATGAAATATTCATGTAAAGAATATGGGGTGTGCATATACATAACAGTATGCAGAATATGAATAATGAAAATATACTATATAGATTAGGAATATTTATATAATAATGGTTTTTTAAAATGATAAATGAAATTCATGTATATGGGATGAAGACAAAACAATTCACCTATCACCAATAGATTATTATGTTGTGGATATATGGAAGAAGGAATTAGGCATGTTTCACGATACATAGGGTATGCAATCTTGTATCATGCATATCATGAATATGAAAAATGGACATTGAAAATAATACATTTTCTAAAAATTATTCAACCTTCCCATCAAGAGAATAAAACCTATTTTCATAACTAATTGAATAGATGTAGAATATAGGAGGGTGGAAAATGGTTATTTCATAGGCACAGCATGGTCTCCCAAGACCATCAAGTTTGACCAAGACATGGATGCATCTATTTGATTTCTTATGAATCCAAAAAACTATATGATGGGTGTGAGGATAAATATTTGAAATTTTCTTATGTGTGAATGTCGAAAACTACTATTATTGTATAAAAAAATATCTAGTTAGTGTGTTGAGTGCATTTTTAAATATGAGACATCAATAATTTGGATCCATGGAAAAATAAAAAATAATAATAAGTTAAAAGGATATTATATGAGTTTAATTGTTTAAATAAATTAAAAAATAATATAAAGTTTAGATTAAGAAGCCTTTCAAGTTAAATAATTATAATTTCATACCCTTTTTACTAAATAAGTTTAATTGTTGAATAATAGTTGTGATATGTTCTAACAATGAAACCATATGAATAATTAGATTGTGAAAATTTCCTTGTGAAAAAAATCACTGATGAATTATACAATTCAGCCATTGGACCAGGCCTATGCTTTGTCACAGGTCATTTGTTTGCAGATCAGCCATGCAATGGTGGAAAGATTCATCATGATCAAATGCTGGGGTGGGATAGATCCTTGTTGTTAGTCTGGTTCTACTCTCTAAAACCTTCATGTCGTGATATGTTTGACGTTTTTTATGACTGTTTGGGTTCCCCCTTCTTCCCTTAAAAGGGGGTTTTATTATTACAATAAAAAAAATTGAAGGCCTTCGGGCCGTTGGATGGAATTATACAATTCATACCCAAATGAATATGAACAAACTGATCACCATTTTAATGTTGATTTGTAATGAAAATAATGAAAATACATAGGTTTAGGTGTATTAAATGGTCAATTAATAACCATGGTTGTGTTAAAGAATCTAAAATCATCCCATTCCCCATTAATTTTTTATTCATTAAAAGTAAACCTCTAAGGGGTCATTATACACCAAGTTGAGATTCAGGTTCCTAAGGGCTATCCATTCCTACCTTCACAAGCCTAGTTTATTAGTATCCTTACCCCAATCCCCAAAATTCATTTTCCTTTGAACCAGAATACCCTTAGAGGGCCCTTCCATTAGATTATATACCTGAGCATGCACTTCCCACCTGCTCCTGAGAACCTACCACTAGAACCTTTTTTCACTCATGTATAAAAAAATCATTGCCCCCCAATTTTCTGTTCCCATGTGATCCTCGAGTTACAAGTCCTTATCTATCATGAATAGAAACAACACCATCGAAATCAGCATTACAAGGAACCCCGTCCTCTTACACCAGGACAGTCCTACCGGATCCCAGATCTACACTAAGTTTATTTTATCGCCCTTCTTCTAGAATGGATGTTGGATACCCAACTCTAAAGTAAGAATTCCAATATACACTCAGCCTATTCAACTTCTTTTTACAAAACTTTTCAACCTGAACATTCAAGGAACAAATGGAACAAACCTCATTCTAACAATAATTCATTTTATAATTCCCAATAGGCATATATTTCGAATTTAACTTTGAAAATATTTACAAATTGGTCTAGAGATAAATTTCATCATCTAACATAGATAAAATTACCTTATTAATTAGTGTTCAATTGATGTAAACCTTCACAAGAACCCAAGCATAATATGAAAATAGCAGTTCTTTCCATTTTAACTAGAATCCCCACTATAAAGGCAATGTAAAACAAAATCCTATGGTGCTGCAAAATCTAGATGAAACCAATAATTTTAATATATACTTGAAACATTGTATTGTTAATATAAAATAGATTAAATCTAAAATTACATTCCTAGAAGAAGGCCATACCAATTTTAGAGAGATGGATCTAATCCCCCAAGTACTTCATGACTAGTCATTCGATGGAGTGATTGTTAAAATATCCTCTTACCATTGAAACACATTTCCAATTTCTAAATCCCCAACTAGAATTTAGTTTCCTAGACGGGTCCTCAATCTTCCATATCTTCAAACCATATGGTAAGATGATCTAAGAAATGATTTAATGTTCAATGATCTTAAATATGTGGTTTGGATGCACTTATATGTGTTTTCATATTCAGTTCAAAATACAATACCATGAAAAATACAGTTCAAAACAATTTATATCAAATGATATGGGCCACAACAGCTGCATCTCTAGGGAAGTTTTTAAATAAGGATGCATTAAGAGAATTAAGAAGTAGTATTTCCCTAAAAAAATAGAGAGGTCAAGTGCATACATGGCAGGGAAGCAATCCATTCTCATTACAATTGGGGCACCTCACCACAACCAAACTTAGTCGTTAACCCACAATATTTCCCTTCAGTGCCACCCTCATCTTAAATCTCCCATCGCAGCTAAAACTTGGAACAAACCGAGTTCCACCACACAGCTTGCATACATTCCAAATTTTGAATCTCAAAAAACCCTCTAGTGAATCCTCCAAACTTACCTCTTCTTCCATCATCACCACCACCTCACCCCACCCACATACCATCCCTTTACAAAAACCCTAGGAAGAACCAAGGAATTTCTCCCCTTCACCATCATCATCCCCCTCAACTCCTCCTTGAACCTATGGTCCATGGAAATGTCTCGATTGCAGACCTAGTAGCTGAGATCCTCGGTCTAGGCCACCATGGTGCTATAGGCCTCAAACATCCTACAGACGGTCCTCAGCGACATGGTATAGACCACCACCTTATTTTATATTAACTTATTATCTTTATATATTCATATTATTTTTATTTTGAAATATACATATTTAGTTATGTGATTATTTATTTTAATATGCATTACAGTGTGACATGACTACTGTTTAAATTCCTGTATGCATTGATTTTACACTATGTATTACCTTTATACGGAATTTGATGGAAGGCCCCTCTAAGGGTATTCTGGTTTAAAAGAAAATGAGCTTTAGAGGATTACGAGAAGGATTTTTATAAACATGGGATTGTAAAGGCTGGAAAGACTAGCCCTTAGGAACCCAACCCTCATCCTGAGGCATGTTCACTCCTATATATAATCCAAATATTTTATGAGACTTAAGAATATTTGTTTTTTGTAGAAGAAATGGTTAAATAAATAAAAGGTTTGACCTAATTGATAATTCCTCCAATTTTTTAGTACATTAAAGGGACAAAAAACAACCTAGAGAAAGGGAGTACTCATATTTCTAAATCACATGTCATAGAAATTGTTAGCCTTGTCTTTGTATTATATGACATGAAGTGAAAAAAATTTAAACCTATAAAGAATATGAACTACTCTACTAAATTTTTTTTATACCTATAAGAAATATTGACCAATAAAAAGTAAGAACCTATATATTGAAGTTGAATCTATTATAAAAAAATATTAACTAATCTTATACACTTAAAAACAAATAAATATATAAAAAATAATTCACCAATATGAAACAAAACTATTCACCTGTATAAAAACATTATGTACAAATTGGATAAAAATATGAAGTTTTAATTTTTTTAACCCATATATATATGTGAACCATGATATAAAATATGAACCTATAAGAATATCTTCGTAAAAAGAAAAATCCGGGTAAAATAAATATGATCCTGTAAAAAATATTAGCCTGAAAAAATATTAATTGTGGTAAAACCATTAACATATAAAAAACTGTAAAAAATGGATAAGATGATGTTAAACTACTAATCTATCTATAATAAAAATATAAACCAATAAAAATATGAACCCTAGTAAAAAACATGAACCTATTATATTTTTTTAACCAGTTAAAGTATAAATTAGTAAAAATAAAAAATCCTAGTAGAAACATATGAACATGTAAAAAAAATATGATCTTATAAAAATATGAATGATGGTAAAATAAATTTATGGGGAGAAGAAGAGGATTTTAGAATTCACTATAACAACAATATAAGTAATGGGGATGGATATCGAGAAGAGGATATCGGAGATTATAGTAAACCAAGATGAAGTGATGAACTTGCAGGACATCATATATGAACACAAGCCTTGATGAATGCCAACATCCATGTATGAACATATCTCTGGACAGATGAGCACATGTTAAGAGATAGAAGAACACCTGGATAAATATCAACGAATGATGGGTGATAAGTGACGACAGCTTCCCATATTGGATGTTAGAAACCCAAGCACATGTCATTGCAAGCCCAACTGAACCCCTCTCTTTGGAATAAAGTTGAGATAAAGGGGTTGACTAAACCTAAATGTGGGGATGGAGATGGATCTGAGGGGTCGGTCGAGATAGATGAGGAATGGTATCATAGTGCAGTGGTCGAATTCGAAGAGGGGAGGAATGGTATCACAATGGAGGGAGAAAGGAGGTTGAGGCAGACGAGGAGCTGAGGCAGATGAGGAGATGAGGCGGAGAAGGAGTCGAGGCAGAAGCCGATGCAGAGGAATAAGAAAATGTGGAGGAGAAATTTGATGCAGGGGAGATGAGATGTCACAGAACCTGAGCAATGAAGTTGTAGATCCAATTTCGGGAGAGTCGTTTTTGACAGAGGACTTGAAACATTAGCAATTAGGATACTGAGGATGGAGGGAGAGATGTGTGGAGGGGGAAGGGTAGGGGACATCTATAGTATAGATAAGGGATATAAAATTATATAAAAACACCGGTAATCATATTATATGAATTCCAGTGATAAAATAGCATCACATTGTTTAAAAACAATGTACATGTAAATCTCATAAACATTTAGTACCTAGATATGATGAAAATGAAAAAACCATTGGAAAATAAAATACATAATATCATCTGATGGGATATTAAATAACATAATTAAAAACCATTTATCTTCATGGTATATGGATATGATAAAAACAAACAAATCTCTATAACAATTATATCTCTAAGAATGACATTGTTGATTTTAAAATGGGAAAACAATCTAAAAAATATGGAGGTGAAGGGTGTAAACATAAATGAAAATGAAAAGTAAATAATAGTTGGGTGAGGAAAAATTAAAGCACCATAAAATAGGATTAAAGATCTTTTCATAGAAAAATAGTGGGAACTATTCAGTGTCATAAGTTGAGAATTCCATTAACTTTTTTATGGAATGCATGGACTCACGTAACATATAGTATGGATGTTTCCCACCTAACCATAACATTTTGGTTGATCTTACATAATGTTTATTGTGAGGGGTATATGTTTAACTACCAAAATAATATCCTACATTTCATTATATAAAAACTAGATATTTTTTATATCAGGTAAAACAATCAATTGAGGAATAAAAACCTCAAAACCATTAAAATTGTAAGATAAGGATTTGTTTTATTGAGATAATAGCTAGGTATATTATTTTCAACACAACTAAGTACTTAGGCAGGCCTTATGTTTAGCAGAGTTGTTCAAATAGATATAGATATAAGGAAATATTTAATAAAAACCCTTTAATCTCTCATAGTGGAAGTCAAAATAGATCTTTCAAAGAGAAAAAAATACACCTCATTTTTTAACATTAATAATCATATGATGAGGTATCAATAAAGTATCCATTAGCATGATTTTTTAGGGAAAATGAAGTGATCCCAGAGGAATTTATATTCTAGAAATCTTGGTGTTGTTCCATTAAAGTGTTTCATTTTTGAGTTTCTTAGTGTGGGGTCCAATACTTCATGAAAACGATTTCTCTGAAACATATGATGATTGAAACCTACATATTTACAGATCTATACATTAGAAGAAATTACAATAAAAAAGTACAAATAGTGTTTACATATATGAACCAATATGTTTTAGTTAACAAATATGAATTGATATGAACAAAAAACTAGAATATGAATCTGTATATGATAATATATGAACAAATAGATCCTTGATATGATTTCAACAAGAAACCGTAGTGATGGAACAACCCCTTTTCGGTATTTGTCAAATAGATATGTTAAAATTTTGTAAATGGAATGAGTAGAACATAAAATAACATGAATGAACACCATTTCAACATATCTAAATCATCGACCTTCTGACCAAAATGGTAGTTGTGAAGAGTAAAACATTGAGTGAATTATAATCTATAAAACTATGAAATTCAAGAATATACCTCAATGTATAGTCGTGAGATATCATTCAAGGAAGAAACTAATATAGATAACCATGAAGTTACATACATTTTCAAATAAAATACATTGTTTACATATATGAACCAATATATTTTAGTTATAAATTACAAACAGATATGAACAAAGAAATGTAATATGAATTTTTATATTAAAAAATATAAACAAGTAGATCCATGAGAAGACTTATATAAGAAAATACAATAATCTAACAACCCCCATTTCTTTATTGTTCAAATATATCTATTAAAAATTATTTAAATTGAATAAGGATAGCATAAAATAACGTGAATGAACCTCATTTTAGTATCTATGAGTCATCAACCTCTTGAACAAAATTACAGTTGTGAAGAGTAAAACATGGAGTGAATTAAAATCTATAAAAATATGAAATTCAAGAACATACCACAATGTATACTTTTGAGATACCATTAAAGTAAGGACCTAATATAGATAACCATGAAGTTCTATACATAGTGAAATAAAATTCAATAACATACCTAAGAGTCATCTATAAGATCTTAAGAAAATATAAGTTATTTAAGAGAGAAAAGTAAGTGGGAAAGTTGAGGGAAAATTTCAAGATGAGTTGACCTTCCACATTTTGAAGGGAACCCTCTTGTTTGGGAAGCACATGGAGTTGATATTTTCAAAGTACCCATACATTATAGCTGGAACAGAGACACATGAGTACTCGACTTTAAACCCGAATCAGTTCAATTGCAATGCGGCAAAGAATTACCACTATTGATTCTATACAATGAAAATTATCCACATGTCGATACTATGAGAGGACTTGATGGAGGAGGATATTATAGCTCACTTGGGATGAGCATGTGGCCATTTTTAACAGAATTATTTTTGAGGTGAATGGGAATAAGTAAGAATTGGTGCTGTTTGAGATGGAGGAGTGGGCAACTGAGGCACTTGTGTATGAGAATGCAACTTCGCTGGCTGGGTCTGTGGTTAGAATCTCAATTTCCTAGGTTCATTCCATATAGATTAACTATTAAGTGTTCAAATAAATTCAATCATGTTTTATTTAGCTTAAAGTGTTTATTCCTTTAATTTCAATGCTATTCAATTTAATTTTATTCTTATTTGTGTTTTTTTGGGCTATATTCAATATTTTTAATGAAATAAATTTTGAAACTATTTTTTGTTTGTTTCAATAGAAGGGAAATAAATTTTCATGTATCATGACTTTCAATTATATGCCTACCCTAAAGCAATTGAAATTCAAATTTCATATTTATCAACTTTAAATTGAAAAACCACAATCTGGGTTTCAATGTTGAAATGATGTCATAATGTAAGAAGAAAATTAAGATAAATAATGAAAATGAATACCTTACAGATACAATAATATATTAATGTCACAATAAATCATTTTATCAAATAAAATTTAAATTCTTAGTATAAGTTGAAATTTAATAATAGAGGGATACCTTTTATAGAGGGGAAACATGAACCTACCTCCATGAGAATGAAATAATAATATTTTATTACATGTAACATAGTGATAGTAAAAAATTCTATATTTGATCAATCATGGTGTTAAAGAAAAACAAATATTTAATGGAAACCAATGTACAATAGTTGTGACAGATCATAAAATTTAATTATAGGCACTTAAATAAATAAAAATAATGTATAAAAGTTGAAAACATAAAGGGTACTGGTACCTAGAATATTGAATCAAAAAAATTCATAGAAAACATTATACAGAATTAAAACACTATCATTCTGTTAACCTAGAATCATCCTATCATGTAAAAATTTCTACAAGTTGAATAGGAAGACATTAAGAAATAAGATGGTGTTGATGATAGTGACTCACTTTTATCAGTCATTGAGGGAATCAATTCCAGGGGACATCGAGAAGGGGATATCAGAAACTAAAGGAACCCTAAATGTAGAAATAAACATGGATATACTGATGGATGAAATCCTGTATCCATAAAAAACATTGTAAATCATAGTCATGAAAATCATAGATAATCAAAACAAACCACAAGCCGAAATCAGAGCATGATGTGAGGAAAGTAGAAACGTTATTGAGTGATGATATGGAATATATGCACGATACAAGTGAGTGACTACCAATCATGAACCATACCAACCTTCACATAAAAAATCAATGGTAAATAAGTGAGTTCTTTCACCCTCATAGTCTAATGAGCCACAAAGGGTTCCCCTCCCATAGAGGTATAGAATGGGCCACATCGGGATCCATGCCCACTGTGGGGAGCGCCATCTACAGTCAAATTAGGGCTTCCATGTATGGAATGTTTTTATCCTCAATGTGTTGAGGTTGTCCATAAATTTAAGAAATTAAATTATATTATCCCACATGAAATTATAACCTATCACTATTACCTTATTTCTGTCCAAAAAATATAATCATTTCAAATTCAAAACAAAACCAATTTAATAGAAATTTAGAAACATTTACTCAGATTCACAATAAAAGAATATAAAGTTGAATGTAAAATATTATTCTAGAAACTAACTATAAGAATCACAATATGAAATTATAGATAAAATTAAAGAATTTTTCTATAAAAAACTAAAATATTGATTAATATTTGAAAATGTCAGAAATTAAAGAACATTGGAAGAAAAAAGTTTACATGGTTTAGTCTTTAAACCTACATCCACAACACAAGATCAAGTCTTTGAGATTACGATTTTATTATTAAAAAGATAATTATAGAACAAATATATTATAGAACTAAATGAAAACTCAAAACGAAAGAAACAAATGAGAAGCTTAAATCAAAATATGCAAAGTCACATAATCAGCTAAATATACAAAACATCCAACATCACCACACCAACTCATATTTCAGCCACTATGTACCAAAAATAGTCCACTTTTCATAGAATCCACATGCCATTGCACTTTTCATCACCACCATAATTTCCATTTCTAAAATATAGTGATTGAACATGGGGACACAAGGGAAAGAAGGTCATGTCTGACCTCACGGATGTAAATAAGGTTGACCACTTTGTAGTCCCAGTGCCTTCACCCCCAAATGCTCCTAGAAGAATATACCTGGCTTTGTCAAGAAGGTTGGGAGATCAAAGTGAAAGGGGTCAACACTATCTCTTTTATCACATTCAATGATTCATTTATGATGAAGGAATGAAAGCCAGATAAGAAAAATTTTATGAGGTTGAGATCAGATAGCTTCGAATGGAGATAAACTAATAACTCTCATCGTGGAGGGATATTTCATGGCTTACACATATCTATGAATTGATACCTCTCACCATAGAGGAGGACGAGGTTATGAGGTGATGAGGTGGTGAGACGGTGATGCGGTGAGGTGGGGATTCATGGAAAAGGTGGGGATGTGTGGCGGTGAGACGTCAAGGTGATGTAGAGGATGCAGCGATGGAAAGTCGGTGAGCTAAAGATACATAGTGGAGGAAAGGATGTATAGATAGGGTGGGGATTAATGGTTGCAAGGCATTGAGACAGAGGTGGACGCGATGACAGTGAAGTAGATAATGGGGAATGAAGGAGGATGGGACATAGGGAATGAGGCGAGAGGGATGGGGAGGAGATGAGAGTCTAGGGTGGGAGGAGGAATCAAGGGGAGGGTATAGTGGGGAGGGAGAGGGGAAATGAAGGGGAAGTATGAACATATGTGAGAAATAATGTGGAGGTGCCATGTGTATAGGTATGTACTCTCTATATTATAGATAATGGATACACTATCCAATTATTGACCACTTTACCATTAAGGGAATGATACCTTCACTCGTGCGTATGTACGACCTACCATCTTCATGATGTGATGAGATTGATTCTACACATTAACTATTCGAGAATGATTATAAAAATTTATATGATGGGTGAATATAATATTTATAAACTTAATGTCATACTTTTTTATGATGAAAATATATCCTATACATAAGAAAAAAATTACACAACAAAAAAAACATGAGAAAATGATTTAGTTAAAGCCCGAAACAATGTTAATAATGAAATATTATTAAAAAATGTTATAATAGGACCATATATGATATCATAAATATATATATGGTTATGTTATAATTTAACAACATGATTTAACCATTATATTGGAGGTCAATTCACCCTTAACCAAAATAAAATACAAGGTAAAGTTTATTTTACAATCTCATTATTATTCGACATTGTTTATACGTAAGTATTTACAAGTAAATATTTATCATCCATGTCTTTGTTTCATAAAAATGTTTTCCAAACTATTTTTAATATCATTTTAAATAAATTTAAATCGTTTTTCCAAAGTTTTACTTTATATAATATGGTTTTGAAAGAATCCTTATGTCGTTTTCCAAATGAAGTACTTTATGGATTTTTCGACGAAAGGAATGTTTTTTTAACTTATGTAGCACGAGTAACTTTTAAAACCATCATGATGACTTAAAATTTTAAATATTACCTTACAAGATTACAAGGTTACTTTCAGAAGAAATCTTTTCTTTTAAAATTGCCTCTCTTTCGAATGATTTCATGTAAAAAAGTGGTATTTCTGTCAACAAATTTTTATGATTTTATTATATTATTTTCATCTATGTTAACATCCATTGTTGGATTTTTTGATTAAATGAGGTTGATTTATTATGATACAATATACCATATTTTATTATATTTTGTGTGTTATGTTTCTCTATGGATGTACTGTTTTGATACCATTCAAGGATTATGGTTAATGTATTAATATTTCATATGATATTTTTAATATGAATGTTTATGATGGTTATATTTCACTCTCTTCAAATATGGAATTAATTGGACTAATTAAGTGATGGTTGGGGATCGTTATAGCCTCTCAATGAATTGATAGGTCTCATAAGATAATTTTTTTTTGAGTTTTGACTAATTTTTTACCTACTTATGTATGGTCTTGGAACGATGTCTTGGCAGGGTGGTTCTGATTTTGGCATTATGCATTCCCTCATTATGAGATTAGTTATTTATAATACATGTGATTATTTGACTAGTAAAATATACATGTGAATGTTTATATGGAATAATTTGATTTATTCTTTCCATATTATGATTACTATTAGGTTTAAAAGGCTTGTGTTTCAGTTATATACCTCATCTTTAATTATATGTTTAATTATGATAGCTTTTGTCGTATTATTTACCCTTACTGAGCATCTGATATCACCTCTTTATTCAGTTTTATTTTCGCAGGATGCCAAGATGTGCATTAGGATTTATATAAAGGGTTGATATAGGATATTAATGGAATTCTCAAAGGATTATCTATGTTGTATTTTATGTTTTGAATTTTAATGTAATGTTCTTGTATGTAATTAATTTTCCAAGACTGCTAAACTGATCGGTCCTTTAGGACTTGAAACTTATATATATGCCAATTTATTAAATTAAGGCATTAGCTCCAAGATTCTAGGGTTGGGGTCATTACAAAAAACTCTAAAAATCTTTAAAAACCCTAAAAATCCAAAAAACCAAGAGAAACACTAAAACCTATCAAAATTCCTAAAAACACAAAAAAAACTATAAAAACAATAAAAACATAAAAATCCCTAATAATCCAAGAAAAAATAGAAACCCCGGAAAACCCTAAAAACCCCTAAAACTCATACAACCCCCCAAAACCATAAAAACCTAAAACCTATAAAAATCAAAAAACCACTAAAACTATAAAACCCCTAGTAACGTTAAAAAAATCTAAAATACCGTAAACCCCTAAAATATTCAAAAAAAACCCTAAAAACTCAAAAGATCAATAAATACCTAAAAACCCTAAAATTCCCTAAAAAACCAAAAACCCCTAGAAATACCTAAAATCCCAAAATATCATAAAAACCATAAAAATCCCAAAAATCCCTAAGAATCCCAAAAAATGTAAAAATCCCTAAAAACCCTTAAACCCCATAAAAACCAAAAAAGACACCTAAAAACCTTAAAAACCAAATAAAACCTAAAAACCCACTACAAAAATCTAAAAACCTTTAAAAACCCTAAAATTTTACAAAAAAACTAAAAACTGTAGAAACGCTAAAAAACTAAAACACCCCTAAAAACCCTAAAAACACAAATACCATAAAATCTTAAAAACCCCTAAAAATACCAAAAAAACCATAAAAACCTAAAAACCTTAAAATTCATTAAAAAACATAAATTAACATGAAACCAATAAAAAACATATATTCCCACTAAAAACTAAAAAACCATTAAACCCCTAAAAATGTTAAAAACTCTCAATAATGTTAAAACTGTAAAAAACTCAAAAAATCCTTAAAAACGTAAAAAAAAACTAAAAACAGCCAAAAAATCCCCAAAAACATAAAAAACCCTAAAAATAATGAAAACACCCAAGAAAACCATGCAAACCCCAAAAATCCATAAAATCACTAAAAACTCATAAAAACCCAAAAAACCAACTAAAAACTCATAAAACTCTTAAAACCCCAAAAAATGTAAAAAAATATCTAAAAATTATAAAAACACTAAAAACCCAAAAAACCCAAAAGACTCTAAAAACCCAGAAAACCCCCCAAAACCCGAGAAACCTATAAAACCCCATAAAAACTCCCTAAATCCATAAAAACCCTAAAAACCAAAAAAAATCCCTAAAATCCTTAAATATATAAAAAACATGAAAACCACTTAAAAAACCACTAACATTTATAAAAAACCCATAAAATCCTCAAAATAACTAAAAACTCTAAAATCCCTTAAACCCCTTAAAACATTATAAAACTATAAAAACAATTAAAACCCTAAAAACTAAAAAACCACCTAAAAACCTAAAAAACTCCCTAAAACCCTGAAAAATGACGAATATCCTTAAAACCCTTTAAAACCCCTCAAAATTTTTAAAAACCATAAGTATCCCTAAAAACCATAAAAATTCTAAAAATCCCTCAAAATCTCTGTAAACATAAAAAACCGTAAAAATCATGAAAAGCAACTAAAAACCATTAAAACCGGTAATAACCTAAAAATATATAAAAACCCATAATCCCAAAAAACAACTAACAACTATAAAAATCATTGAATCCCCTAAAAATTTGTAAAAAATATAAAAAATATTAAAAACCTATAAAACACAAAAAAATCATAAAACCGAAAAAACCATAAAATCCCCAAACACCGTTAAAACCCTAAAACCCTTGAAAACCCCTAAAATCCCTAAAAACCCCTAAAAACCCTAAAATCTCAAAGAATAATAAAAATATTAAAAAATACCTTGAAAATACTTGAAAACATAAAAAGTGGTAAAGACCTTGAAAACCCCCTAAAACCCCTAAACCCCAAAAAACAATAAAACCCCCTAAAACAAAAAAACCACTAAAAACCCTCAAAACCATTAAAACGTTAAAAATTTACAAAAACCCTCAAAACCCTAAATAACTCAAAAAACCCCTAAAAACCGAAATAACTATAAAAACCCCAAACCCCCCAAACCACTAAAAACCCAAAAAAACACTAAGAACCCTCAAAATCCCAAAAACCAATAAAAAACCCTAAAAAACAAAAAACATAAAAAATCCATAAAAATCTCTAAAAAAATAAAAAATTGCTAAAACCCTAAAAACCTGAAAACCCCCTAAAACCCCTTGAAAACCATAGACAATTAAAACCATAAAAACCCTAAAAATCCAAAAAACCCTAAAAACCACTAAAACCTATAAAAACCATTTAAACCCTTAAAAATATAAAAAAACTACTAGAATCATGTAAATCCCAAAAAAACTCAAAAAAACCCTGAATCCCACCAAATCCCTAAAAACCCAAAAAACATGAAAACCCCTAATAACCCTAAAAATCCCTGAAAACTCTAAAATCATTAAAAACCATAAAAAATATTTAAAAACCCTAAAAATACTTGAAAATGTAAAACACCCTGAAAACCTGAAAAACCCATGACAACCATAAAACCACTATAAACAAAAAAACACTAAAAACCAAAAAAACCTAAAATCCACTAAAAACCCTAAAAACTATTTAAACATCCCATGACAACCATAAAACCCCTATAAACAAAAAAAACCCTAAAACCCAATAGAAAACCTAAAAGCCACTAAAAACTCTAAAACACTTTAAACACCTAAAAACATTTAAAAACTATAAAATAACTAAAATACCTTAAACCAAAAAAAAATAAAAAAAACTGAATAACCCAAAAAGAACGTAAAACACTGAAAACCCATAAATCCCCTTATAAACATTAAAAACCAAAAAATCATAAATATAAATAAATAAATAAAAAACCCAGATTACCATAAAAATCCTAAAAAACCATAAAATCCCTTAAAATATAAAACACCCTAAAACACTAAAAACTCAGGAAAACCATAAGATCCCTAAAAACTATGAAACCCTTAAACCCCCTTAAAAACCCAAAAATAATCTAAAAAATCTACAAACCCTTAAAACCCTAGAAGTGCTAAAAAACTCAAAAAACCTTAAAAACCCCAAAATCCCAAAAATAACCATAAAACCCTAAAACCTTCAAAATCCCTAAAAACCAAGAAAAACCTTAAAAACCGTAAAAATCCTATAAAGTCACAGAAAATCCTTGAAAAGGTAAAAACCCCTAAAAACCATGAAAACCCCCTGAAAACCATATACCCACTAAAAAATGTAAAAAACTCTAAAATACCATAAAAAACTAAAAAAAACTAAGAACTCTAAAAACAATGAAAACCTATAAGATTGTTAAAAATTCTAAAAACCCAAAAAACCCTAAATAGATGAAAAAACATAAAAACTGAAAAAATAAAAACCATAAATACACTATTAAACCTAAATAACCCTAAAATCCTAAAATTACCTAAAAATACTAAAACCATAAAAATCATAAAAAAACCCTAAAAATTCCACGAAACATAAAAAACACTGAAACCTTGAAAAATTGACGAAAACCCAATAAACCCCTAAAAACCTAAAAAATCACTAAAAACACATAATAACCCTAAAACCACTAAAACCCCTAAGGACACTTAAAACACCTAATAAGTTCAAAAACAATAAAAAAATGTAAAAACCCTAAAATCTAAAAAACCCCTAAAAACCAAAAAATCCAAAAAACCTGAAAAAGCATAAAAATCTAGAAATCATTCAAAACCCATGAAACCCTAAAAATCCATAAAAACATTAAAAAACTATAAAAATATTAAAAAGTGACTAAAAATCCCTAAAAATTTAAAAAGAACAAAAAACATGAAAACCCATGAAAACCCATGAAAACCCATGAAAACCCTAAAACCCCATAATAAACTAAAAAAACCTACAAACCCTAGAAACCCATAAAACCTCTAAAATATATAAAACCTAATAAATTACCAAAAATCACTAAAAACTAAAATAACCATTAAAAACCCTAAAACATGTAAAAACCCTAAAAACCCACAAAAGACTCTAAAACCCCACAAAATTCCACCACCTTCCCAAACCTAAGAAGACATAATAATATTAAAAATCCCTATAAATTTAAATAACCCTAAAATCCTTAAACCCCCCTAAAAACCATAAAAAACACCCAAAACCGTAAAAATACCTCAAACCCCTAAAAACCATAAAACCATACTAAAATCTAAAACCCCTAATTTTTTTAATAAAAACCACTTTAAACGCCTAAGAATATAAAAAAACCTAGAAACCCAAAAGACCCTAAAAAACCTAAAAACCCTAAAAATCCTAAAAACATCTGAAAAACCTAAAACCTTCAAAATATCTAATAATTATAAAACCCAAAAAAACTATAAAAATCATAAAAAATCCCTAAGAATTTGTGGAATCATAAAAAGCCATAAAACCATAAAAACCACTAAAAACCATTAAAAACACTAAAAACGAATAAGAACCCTAAAACCCATTAATAACTATAAAAACCCTTAGAACACCTAAAAATGTTAAAAAACTCTAAAATATAATAAAACCAAAAAATATGAAGAAAATCCTAAAACCAAAAAAAAATTAAAACCCAAAAACCCCTAAAAAAGAATAAAAAGCCTCAAAATCCCTAAAACCCCAAAAAAACATAATAAGTATAAAAAACCTAAAAAATTTCTAAAAATACAAAAAAAACATAACAAAACCTAAAAACCTAAAAACCCCTTAAAATATAAAAACCCCTAAAAGAATTAAAAAAAATAAAAAATCCATAAAACCCTTAAAAACCACAAAAAAAACTCTAAAACCCAATAAAAAGACTAAAAAATTTAAAAAACTCTAAAAAAAATTATGAACTATAAAAAGACTAAAAAATCATAAAAACCTATAAAGTCCCTAAAAACACTAAAAAACCCTAAAACCCTAAAATCCCTGAAATCTTTAGGGAACTTCGCTGATCCAGTCAGCCATGGCGAGCTTTTTCATTTCTGTAATCCTTTCATGGCGAACCCAGCTCCTCCTACTTCTTCACAGTTGCAAGTGGCGAGGAGGAATTTTGCGGAAGTGGCGAGGTCGGCTGCATCGCTATCCTTCACTGATTTTGAGTCTCCTTCCCCTGGAAGAATTATCCGGAAGGGGCGCATTGCCCACGTTTCTGCAAACAGAGAGGCTATTGAGGAGCGGGTGAGCTTGTGTTGTTTCTCCATCATTGCCAGGATTCTGGTCCCGAAAGGGGAAAAATTAAGGAAATTTGATAATATTGCGAGTAGTATCTCTGAGGCTTGGGGTTTCGATGACTCGAAGATGACTGGAAAGGGGCGCAGATTCTATCACGTGGTGTTACCCACGGACGAACTGAAAAGGAAGGCCTGGAGCTTTGGATCGATTTCCCATAAGCCGGGACTCCTCAGAATACAAGAATGGGATAGAAACATTGATCCAGCAAATGTGAAAAATACCTTTATGCAAGTGTGGATTCGCATATTCAAGTTGAATTGGCTTTACTGGCATCCCAAGATCTTATGGGATATTGCCTCTACGGTTGGATTCCCCATTCGCATTGACAAAGAGACTGATAATCCACGGTACGGGCACTATGCAAGGGTGCTTGTTGAGATTGACTTGGAGAGTACCCTCGTTGAAGAGGTAGTGCTCACCACAATTGATGATACCTTGAACCTGGAAATACAATATGAGAGGAGGCCCATGTTTTTCTCCACCTGCAACTTCATAGGCCACTCGTTCGCTGAAAATAGGAGGTCCAGAATCTGTGGCGTCTGCAGGAATCGAGGGCATGAGGAACCTGACTATCGGAGCAAGAAGGTGAAGGGAAAGGGGATAATATCCGATCCAATGCAGCAGCCCCCTGGAAGTAACCTTGAACCGGGGCGTGCTATGGGAAACAATGTGGTGGCCAAAGCTCCAGTCGGGATGGCCAATGGAGATAGGGATAATGCAGAGGCAGTGAGGGATGATAGGGCATCTACCTCTAAGGATGTCACTGTGCCTCTATTGATCCAGGATATAATCCACAAGGAGTCCATCTATTCAGATCCCAACAAGATGGTGGAGAGTGGGGCGGATCCTGCTGGTGGTGGGATTGTGTCACAGCAAGCCCCTTCACAGATTGATGTGGGCGGCCTGGAGAACCCACCAGCCCCTGTAAGGACATCACATGGTCCGAACTGCTTGGCAAACACACGGGATTCCAGTGTTCCTGTTGGGAATGTGGCAGTGCCACTGGCAGCTAAGGATGTGGTGGGTGAGCCTGATATGAATGTTCTTCCCACTAGGTCAACTCATGGCATGTGCCCATCGAACCAGATTCTAACTGAAAAGTGGTCCATCAGTTCGGATCCCAACACGTTTATGGAGAGTAGGGATGCTCCCACTGGCGGTGGTACTGTGGCACAGACAGCCCCTACTTAGTTAGGTTTGGACAGCCAGGAGACTGCACTGATCTCACATGGCCCGAACTACCCGGCAAGCACAAGGGATTCCAGTGCTCCTTTGGGGACGGTGGCAGTGCCACTTGCAGCTATGGATGTGGAGGGTGATGCGAGTGGACAACACTCTAAGTCAGGGCAAGTTGATTCTGCTCTGGTCCCTGGACAAGTGGAGATCTTGGCTGGACACATTATTCCAAGTAATAGTGCATCAACCCCTACTGCTCTTACTCTGCTGGAGAGTCCTATGCATGCAGCTGCACTGGATCAGGGAGGTGGAACCATGCAGGAGGTGAATGCGTGCACATATATTGTTGGGATACTAGTGCATCATGATGATGCCCAGCAGGATCGGAGTGGGGAGTTCACTCCAGTCTCAGGTAAGGTTTCTAGAAGGAATGCCAATTTCCACCCTCCTAAAGGGCTCTGTGCCACCAACAGGTTCACTCCAATCTCTGGCAGCTTCTGGGCTGATGAGGGGGTAATTAGCAAGGTCATGAAGAAGGATCCCATGGGTCTGCGAACAGTGGAACTCCGAATGAGACTCAGGTGTGTGAGAATGTGTCTGAACACATGAAGAATCCTATTGGCAGGCCTCCCAAGAATAAGGGCAGGAAAGGTAAAGAGAAACAAACTAACCCCACATCCAACAAGAAGCAACCTCCTGTTGGGGGTGGGAAAAACTCTTCTCAATGAAGATCATGTTCTGGAACTGCAGAGGGCTGGGAAATCTGCCAACGACCCGTGCCCTTAAACATTTAATTTTATCCAACAAGCCGATGCTTCTAGGGATTGCAGAACCTATGAATAGCTATGACAGCTGGAAGGGCCTCAGCTGGAAGAAGTTTGGTTACTCTCTTGTTGCACACAATAACATTGAGAGTGGTGCGGAGACTCTTTGGGTCCTCAAGCATGATTGTATTCAATTGGTATCCGTTGAGAGAAGACCTCAAATCATCTCCCTATGGATCCAGATTCATGACTCCTTTCATACATTTTATTTTGTCTATGTCTCATGTGTTTACACTAGGAGACGGAAACTATGGCGTGATATGATGAGTATCAGTCAACACAATCATTGCAAATGGGTTGCTATTGGTGATTTTAATACGGTGCTGAGGCCAGATGAAAGGATTGGATCATATTTCTCACGTATTACTGCAGAGGAATTCTCATGCTGTATTGATCAGTGCAATCTGATGGAACTCCCTACTGTGGGTTACCGTTTCACATGGGGAAGGTACACAATAAATGGGAGGCAAGAAACTAAATTGGATAGATTTTTTTTCCAAATCAATGATAGCAGGTCCTCAATTGTGATGTCTGCCTCTACTCTCCCTATGTTCAACTCGGATCACAATCCTTTGATGCTTTAAATCAATGATAACACCTGCAGGTCCTCTCCTTTTCCCTTCAAATTCAACAATTCCTGGCTCACCATTCCTGGATGTAGGTAAGTGATTGCTGATGGGTGGAGCATCACTTTTCATGGCATCCCACACTATGTGGTGGTGGCAAAGCACAAAAGAATAAAGATTCTTCTTAAGGAATGGAGTAAGATCTCTTTCTCCGAGCTCGATGATGACATCATCGCTGGTGAATCCCATCTTTCTCACTGCCAAATAGATGACCAACAGTGACTTACCCCATCTATCGAAGAAATGCAACTCCACTTGAAGCTGAATGAGCTTTTGGATCTTAAAGAGAAGTTGGCTAGAAATCAATGTAGAGTGGCTTGGGTAAAGGAAGGAGATAGGAATTCCAAATTCTTTCATCGTCTTCACAGGGAGAAAAAATAAAAGAAAGCTATGAATGTCATCCGAGTTAATGGGGTCTCCTTTTCAACTGAGAATGAAATATCCAATGCTGTGGTTGATCACTTTAAATCACTTTATAATGATGGAGGGCATGAGCAGACCCCCAGTATCTTTGGCTCTATTGTCCCTTGTATTAATGAGCTGCCGAATAAGAATCTTACTGATGCACCACTTGAGGAAGAAGTCAGATCTACTCTCTTTTCTCTGAACATGGACATCACTCCCGGTCCGGATGGATTCACTAATAAGTTCTTTATGTTCTATTGGGATATTCTTCATGTGGAGATCACTAATGCCGTCAGGGAATTTTTAATCTTCTACTCCATTCCTCATGGAACGAACTCAAACTTCCTTGCTCTGCTGCCAAAGAGAGAGAATGCCATAGACATTGGGGACTTTCATTCGGTGGCGATTAGCAATACCATTCCTAAGATAATAAGTAAAATTCTGGCGATCAGATTGGGGAATATTGTTGGTGGGATAATCACGCCAAACCAATTAGGGTTTTTCCCAGGACGCAATATTCATAGTTGCCTTTACTCTGCATCGGAGGGTATTAACATCATGAGGAATGACTCTAAACATGGAAGAATTGCTATGAAGCTGGACATCTCAAAGGCATTCGATACAATCAAATGAAGCATTATCATTACTGTTCTCAGCAGGTATGGCTTCTCCGCCTCTTTTATAAAGCTGATCCATATTATCCTATCCAGTGTCATGATTTATGTTCTTATTAATGGATCTCCTAAGGGGTTCTTTCAATGCTCCCGCGGTGTCCGTCAAGGTGACCCAATTTCTGGAATTCTCTTCGCTCTGGTTGAGGATTACCTGAGCAGATGTATAATTGAACTAGTACAGGCTAGTTTCTATGCTCCGATTAAAGCTGGGAAATATCTCTACATGCCAACTCATCTTCTATATGCGGATGATATTCTCCTTTTTGGGAAGGCTGATTGGCGTACAATATCTTAAATTAAGTCACTTATACAACATTATGAGGAGGTTTCAGGGCAATCAATTAGTTGGAAAAAGTCCTCTATCATTTTTGGCAGTGGGATTTCAGCCCCCAAACAACGCAGAATTGTCATAAATCTTGGTATCATGAGGGGCTCCCTCCCCCTCATGTACCTGGGGGTCCCCTTGTTCTGGGGGAGGGTGAAAAGTAGTTACCTGGAGGGAATTTCACTCAAAATTACTCAGCACCTTGCGAACTGGAAAAGAAAAATTCTTATCTCAGGCAGGCAGAATTTGCCTGATCAACTCTGTCATTACATCAATGTTTGTGCATGCGTTCTCCATTTACAGATGGCCGACAAGTCTCATCAAGATCCTTCAGGCAAAAATCAGAAATTTCGCACGGACAGGATGCATAACCAACAAGAATCTTCTTTCTGTGGCATGGAAAGAATGCACAAAGCCCATCGAGATGGGTGGGCTGGGCATCAAGGACCTCAGGAAATTCAACGATGCCTTAATTGGAAAATTCACATGGAATCTTTTCAACCCGACTGACATGAGTCCTGACTTCTTGAGGGAAAGATTCTACTCTAAGCTATTTGAGGACTTCCCGGGATTCATCCCCTCGTCGTTTTGGACCACAATCAGGTCCTCATATAGGCGCATTATTTCCAATTCGAAATGGTTGGTCTCAAGATACTCGACCTTGAATTGTTGGAAGACCACCTGGCTGGATCGGCCTATCAGTGAATCTGTCCAGCCACCTCAGGTTTTCAAGCACAGGTCCATTGCTGATCTCAAGGACAATATGAACGAGATTGAAGGTATCCTGCCGCAGAATATTATCACACAAATACAAAACTACCATTTTATGGACATGGATTGTCTCATTTGGAAGCCAAATATGGTTGGGCTGTTGCGTGTGAAGGAGTTTTACCGGTCTGAATGTGAGCAGGGAATTCAGCCCCCTGCTTGGCTCTCTAAATTTCGGAGGCCCTTCATTCCCCCCTCTAGCTACCTGCTGTTGTGGAAAATTTCGAGAAATAGATTGCTAGTTCAAGAGAAATTGAAAAGAGTTGGGTGGTGTTTGGCCTCTGCTTGTCCAATCTGTCTTTAGGATGAGGAAAATAAGAAGAACATTTTTCTTAAGTGCTGGTTGGCTGCAGGTCTTTGGGATCATTTACAGGGCATATTCCAGCTGAAAATCTGCACGGACAGCACGCTGTCTGCTATTTTTAGTAGTGTTGTAGGCGTGCAATGCAGTCAGCAAATTGCCAATCTGCTTCTTGCTGCCGCTGCGACTCTTACTGCTTTTGTGTGGGCAGCTCGGAACAAAGTGGTTTTCGATAATGATTCATGCTGCATCTGAAATGGTGTGGTGGCAATTCATCAAGTAGTCCATGCTGCGGTTCATATCCAGGATGGTACGATGGATAATGATATTAAGGACCTTATTGAGTTGAGAACTCTCAGAATTTCTGGAAGATGCAGGAAACAGAAGGACTTTAAATTCATTCGGTGGATTCCACCAATCCCAGAATGGATTAAAGTAAATGTGGATGGTGCAGCCCTAGGCGCACCTGGTCCCTCCGGGTGTGGTGGTGTTTTCCGAATGTATAGAGGCTTTTTTAAAGGATGCGTTTATCATTACATTGGGAATGGATGTGCTTATGAAGCGGAGCTATGGGCCATGATTAGGGTTGTACAGTTTGAGGTCCACATCAGGTGGACACAACTATGGATTGAATCTGACTCGATGTTAGTGGTGGAAGCCCTCAAAAGCAAAACAAGGACAATCCCATGGAGGCTCCTCCCACAATGGGTTGACTATCTGAGAATATCTCAGGGTATGAACATTATGGTCACACATATATACAGGGAAGCGAACAAGGTGGCGGACATACTCTCTAAGAAATCAATTGAGGATGGATGTTCCATGTGGTCATTTATTGCACCAGATTTCTGCACTCCCCTTGTGGACTCAGACATGAAGGGTGAATTGCACACACTGTTGTGCAAACCCTCCTTGTAATGCCATGTACCTTTATTTTATGTTATTATATTTTATGGGGTTGGGATCCGCACGGCCCCAAACCTAATTTGCCTAAAAACCATAAAACCCCTAAAAACCCATAAAAACCCTAAAACCACTAAAAACTCTACAAACCCTTTAAATCCATTAAACATTAAAAAACACTAGAAAAATTAAATATCGTAAAAAACTAAAAAAACCTAAAAACCAGAAATAAACCATCACAATCATAAAAACCCTAAAAACACTAAAAAACCCCTAAACCCCCCCAAAATACTTAAAAACCCTTAAAACCAAAAAAACATAAAAAATAATGAAAAATCTCTACCAATATCAGAAAACATAAAAAACCATTAAACCCCCAAGGAACATTAAAAATATTAAAAAAACCCAAAAACCCTAAAAAACAAATAAAAACAAAAAAATAGTTTAAACCCCCCAAAACATTAAAAAAACTCTAAAAAAATTAAACTCCTAAAAAACAAAAAAAAATCTAAAACTCAAAAGACCATAAAACCCAAAAAAATCCATTAAACTCCCTAAACCCATAAAAACCCATAAACACCCTCAAAATCCTCAAAAACCCTAAAACTATAAAAATCCTAAAAAAGGGCTAAAATCCCTGAAAACTAAAAAACCCAAGGACCCATGAATAAACCATGAAAACCATAAAAACACTAAAAACTAAAAAACCCCCTAAAACCCATAAAAACTATAATAATCAATAAAAACCCTAAAAATCTAATAAAAACTCTAAAAACCCTTAAAACTACAAAAAACTTTAAAAACTCTTAAAAACCATAAACCCCCCAAAAAACCCCTAGAAATCCAAAAGAACCAAAACATCCTAATAATCCCCAAAAACCCTGATCACCCCTAAAAACCTAAAAACCCCTAAAAACCCCTAAAATCCAAAAAAAAATCTTTAAAACACCCAAAAACCATAAAATCCTAAAAACACTAAAAATCCATGAAAACATGAAAACCCTAAAGCCTTAAAATCCCCTGAAAACCATAAAAACTCATAAAAACATTAAAAACCATTAAAATACATAAAAAACCATAAACTACTAAAACATTTATAACACATAAAACTACTACAAACTTTAAAAACTATAAAAAACTAAAAAACCAAAAAATTTGAAAGCAACCATACACCCCTAAAAACCTTAAAAACCCTAAAAACCCTATAAAAACCTAAAAAATCTCAAAATACCTAAAAACTTTAAAAACCCCTAAAAACCCAAAAAATTATAAAAATTTTCTTAAAATAATTTATAACATAAAACCCCTAAATACCCTAAAAATGCCCAAAAGACCACAAACCCCTGAAAATGTATAAAAATCTAAAAACCCTAACCCCCCCCCCCCCCCAAACCACTAAAAAATCTAAGAATCATTTAAAATATTAAAAGGTTAGAAAGTATAAATCTCCATAGAAACCCTAAAACCCAAAAAAAAAAAATTAAAAAACCCAAAATACCAAAACAAAACCAAAAAATTATGAAAAACTAATGTGAGATGGAAGGGGTGGACTTATTTTCATAGCATAGGTAGGAGAATGAGGGTGATATTCTAGTATAAGTATCGAATGATAGGTGTGGTTAGTGGATGTAAGTAGTCAACCAATACTATAGGGACAATGAACCACTACTTAGACAAAACACTCAAAAGAGGGATGTCCTAGCCTATCCACAAAACAACATACTTGGGATGAGGCATGGAAATGGGGGATTTTTTATCTTGGATAACCAATCTTATTTATAGATTGAAAAAGATAAAATTCACAAGAGAAGGAGGAAAATCATAATAATCCTCACACAATGGAGAGAAACAAATATTTTTCCCTCTATTAAATCTTAAATGAGAATACAATGCCATAAGGTGGATTTTTATAGACAAGTGGTGAACCAAAAGGTCAAGGATATAATACCCCAATATCATGAATAATATTCCTATATTTTCCCCTTAAATTAAAATTTTAAAGTCTACCAAATAATTTCTGGAAATAGAGCACATAACATACTAACTATAGAACACCAGATTTGACTTTGAGTTCCTAGGCCACTAGATTTTACTTTGGTGCCCAATGGTTCCATTATAGAATTATCTACATGGGAAAGGCCTCCAATATTCAGGAAACCATGTAGGAAAAGATTCAAAAATCATTTTTCGGATTGAATAAGTGTGATAATTGGCCCATTTCTCCAAACATGCAAGGAGAGATCCATTGGTACTTTAAGTAAGAGAGATGGGAAGCCATTATAATCTCCCTCAGGTCATCAGGGCATGAAAATCCAACTCCTACACCCAAGAAATCAACACTATGTCTTAAACATGTTTCTCACGATACTCCCACTCTTGTAAGTGAGTCATCCTTGAATCTTAATCCTCTACACAAAAAAGGAGAGAGATATGACACATTAAAGGTGAAAATTACACCATACTCACATGAAAATCTATCTTGTAAGAACTATTTGTAGTCTTATAGAGCACTCAGAATAGTATCCCTCCTCATGGAATTATTTTTTATTTTTTCTTGTTGGTAAATATATCCTTTTGCATATTAATTTAGAAAAATTCACCGAGCTGGAACAACAATTTCCTATAACCCTTGTTTTCATGATCAATGTATTTCTAGGTAATTCGCTCAATATTTTTCTCTTCCTTTTCATGGTGTTTCTACATGAATTCTATATACCATTTAAATCCATATTAGTTGGTTTATGCATAGGTAAAGGGATTGGATCAATAGGGGAAAGGGGGTTAAATCCAAAAATAATTTCAAATGGAGAATATTTAAAAGATAAATGCTTGTCCCTATTATATGTTTGTTCCACATTGACAATACACTCCTCCTAATTGTTGAGATTCTTCTTAACAATTTTCCACAAAAGGGTTGATTGTGTCTGATTCACCAGTTATTTTTTCCATTAGTTTGTGGATGAAAAGTAGTATAGAATAGTAAATTTGTATCAAATTTTCTCCACAAGGTCTTCCAAAAGTAACTGAGTAATTTTGTGTTTCTATATAGAAAAATCATACTATGATTTCCATAGATTTTTAATACTTACTAAATGAAATGTTTTGCAATGTTAGTGGAATCATCTGTTTTGTGTCAAGGAATATAATGTTCCATTTTAGAAAACTGATAAATCACAATAAAAATTTAATCTCTCTGACTTTTTTTCTTTGGTAACACCAAAATAAATTCCATTTATATATCCCCTAAAATGGTGTTAGGGTTTAGGAGAGGGAGTTATAACCATTGTGGGTTCAGTTTTGATTTTTCTTAATGATATACAATTTACTTTACCAAAAAAATTCAACATCTCTAGACATCTAAGACTAATAAAAATTCTCACTAATAAAAATTAAATATTTCAAAACACTAAAATTGTCCCACTAACCCACAAAAATGTAAAAGCATTAGTAAAAGTAAATGGATAGAAAATTTTTGAATGAAAATATTGTCAATCAAGAATAATAATTCATCATGTAAATAGAAATTTTCTCAACTAAATATATGTTTACAATGACCATATGGTTCCCCAAAATCACTATAAGTGAAATATAAATCCTTAATGAATTCAACCCAAGGAGTTTAGAATTCATCAAAGATAAAATAGATTATCTTTATGGATGTTCATCAGCCACAATATTTTATTTACCCTTTTTATGGTTGATGATATATAGAAACTATTCAATGAATTAAATCCATCTAGTATGTCTCCTATTTAGTTTATGTTAGCTCTTAAGGTATTTAAGATCCTCATGATCAGAATGGATCACAAATTATTTAATCCAAAGATAATTCTCCCATGTTCCTATTACTATAAACATTTCATACAACTCTTTATCATATGTAGTGTAGTTTATAGTTGTTCCATTTAAATTATCACTAAAGAAATAAACAAGATTACCTTCGTGTATGAGTATGCATCCAATGCTAATTCTTCTTACATCACATTCAATTTCAATGGTATTATCTAAATCTGAGAGAGAAATAAGGGGAACATGGGTGACAATCGATTTGAGTTCTTCAAAATCCATATCATGAGTTTTCCCACACTTGAAAGTAATGTTATTATTTTTCAACTCATTCAACAACACTATTAGTGTGCTGAAGTCCTTCACAAATCGCATGTAAAAACTAATATGACCATAAAAACTTCTTACCTATCCAATGTAGGTGGGAGTCAAACACTCCTAAATGGACTTGATCTTATCAATATATACCTGAAATTCATCACCACTTACCAAAAATCAAAGGAAAATAATTTTATCAAGTCAAAATTCACACTTTTTATTATTCCCAAACAAAATTTCCTTTATTAACATCTATTAGACTTTTCTTAAGTGACCTACATGTTCTTCTAAAGTACTAATATTCACCAAAATATTATCATAGTAAAATACCACAAATTTTAAAATATATTCATGTAATACATGATTTATTAACCTCATAAATGTGCTAGGCACATTAGTGACTCCAAAGGGCATGCCTAACAATTCATAAAGTCTATGTTTTTTCTTAAAGGAAGTTTTCCACTCATATCCTTATTTTATCCTAATATGATGGTATCCAATTATTAAATAAAATTTTGGAAAAATATTAGATCCATTTAAATCATATAGCATATCATAAAACATAGGATGACAATACCTGACCGTGTTGTTATTGATGGGTTGACAGTCAATTCACATTCTCTATGTTCCATATTTCTTAGGTGCTATAATCACCAATAAAAAATTGGGAATATATAACTCTCATATAGACCACATCTATGAAATCATGAACTTGAATTTGATTTTTTTATCCTCCTAGTTTGTGTGATATTCAGGGTGGTTTGATAGTGATGTTCTCATAATGACATAAATTTGATGCTTGATACCTATAATGGGTGGAAAACCAGTGGCACCTATTCCGGAAACACACAACAAAATTATTGAAAAAAATACTTAACAACATGTGGGAAATGATATGTTAATACATTAGTATTCAATATTACCTATTTATATATAATTACTAATGGTTTTGATATAAAATCAAATATTCTTTGACCTCACTCTTTTTTCCAACATTACACTTTTCAACCTCTCAAATCAATTTCTATGTGGATTTTTATTTTCTCTTTATTTATTTTCTTCTCTCATTTTTTATTTTCCCTCATTCTCTCCTATTTAATTTTCTCTTTTTCCTCTCTTCACTAATTTTTTTCTTTTATCTAAAAATTTGATCTTCTAATAATTTTGTGGGGAACATAGAGTTTAGGGTTGTAGACCCCTCCCAGAGTACAAAATAATGACAGTTCAAGAACCCATCATGAGTAATATTCTGATCATATTTTCCATGTTCAACCCAAAAAAATATAAAAACTTCATAGGAAAAACAATGAACAATACATTATTCTTGTATTTATCGATGGTGAACAATACATTCACCTGTTTTGTAACCTTTATATCTCTATAATCACTCAAACACTGAATCCAATATGGATGTCGAGGCTTAAAATATGGAAGTATTATCTTCTTTACCAACTTAGTGATCACTACCTTGATACAACTTACTACATAAATAATAACACTACATACCCTACCATGGATCTTATACTATGTATATAAAATGTTCTCTTGGTTATCCTTCTCTCGAATGGTCATTTTTGCACTTAGAACTCTCATAGGGACAATAATATCACCATATTCTATAAATTATACATTATCAATTTCATGGGACTCCACTATTCCTCCAATGAGATCTCTTAATCAGTATCCCATTCTCCATACTTTTTGATGGTCATAGTGTTCTAGTTTAGGCCTTCACTTGTGATGTGACCCCTTAATTTATTTTTGAAAAATAAAATATCCTGATTACTTGTTTGGTTATTCTAAATAGTAGGTTTATTATATGGAAGAATTTCCTTTTAACTTTTAAAACCAATCAAATATTTTCCCATTGATAGTTCTCTAATATCCTTCCTTGAATTTCTCTATGGATTGAAATGGGTAGTGGGTTTCTTCATGATTCGCCTCCTTTTGATATGTTTCTCGATCTTGGTGGTTTTGTGGATAATATCTTATATCTCCACATAGTAGTATATTTCTACATGATTGGAAATCTCCTGATTGAGCCCATGTAATAACCACTCCATGGTTACCTCTGGATCCTACACCATGTTTTCTCAAATCATAGAAATTTTATCACATTTTAGTAATCTTCAACAATATTACTCTCTTGTGTGAGTTGTTGATGTTTGTTATGGAGATATCTATGGTAGTTTGAGGGAAAAATCACTTACTCGAGGAAAACTTCATTTCTTCCCAAGTATGGATAGAACGTCCTACATATCAGGCACTCTTATTTTGAACTTGATCCCACTATATTAATGCATAATAAATGAATTCAATGGATGAATGTTTTTCCTTTTTCTCCTTAGATTAGGTATAACAAGAGAATACTTTCTCAATCCACATATCCAAATCCAAGTATTCTTCAAGACCACTTTTTACTTGAAAAGGGGGAACATTATTCTTAATAACTTGTACATCATGTGGTCTCCTTTAGCCTCTTTTGGATTGTTAGTACAACCTCTTTCTTTGTGGTACATTCTATAAATCATTATCAAAGTTCTCCATCTCCTCCATGATATGGGGCCACATGGTTCCATAGCACATCATGAGTTACCATGTATCATCCTTGATCTTTATTTATTCTCCAGTTCATCAACCCTCTCGAAAACACCTCTAAATTCTTATCAAGAGGCATCTCAAAATGGCTCACCAAAAAATTCATTTGTATTTTTGTAGATTTTGGTTTTAGGGATATACTTTGGCATCCTTCATCAATAGTATGATCAATTCTCTTTCCACAATCCTATTCAAGGAAAATTAACACAAACACACATGGGGAGAAACACAAACAATTATACACACACAACCACACACATGAAGACAAATACACACACATAAGGATACAAACTAACTGGTATTTTTTTACTTATTTCTCTCTACTCTCAACACTCAATTCAAATGGCAATCTCTTATGAAATCTAATACATTGTTTTGGGTGATCGAAAGCCACCAAACTTTTCGAAACCAATATTGTGTTGGGTGATGGTTTAACAAAGCCTGTTTGAGTGGTAAAGGGTTAAAAAATGGTAGAGGGTGACAAAAAGTGAAAAATAAGTGTAAATGGTGAAAAATGGAGGATAAGTGTAATAAAGGGGGATTTTCTAATTATTAAAGATAAGAAAAATTAATAACAATATGATCCAAATATGATATGGTGATAACAAAAAATGATAGAGAATGTGATGGATGGAAATGGAAATTGATAATAATTTAAAGTACAAAGAAGAAGTAATTATATCACTTTTTTCTTTTTCTTTTTTTTAAATCTCCACAAAATATTTTTGATTAGTGACTTAAATAAAAAGATAATGAATGGGGAGTAAGAATTTTTTTTTTAAATATCTTCAAGAAAGTATGTGCTTAGTTTTGAAAAGAAATAAAATTACGAGGTGAGAGAATTTTTTTTTCCAAATTCAAATCATATATAGTGAAATAAATGAAAAATAAGTTGGATGAATAATTGGATCAATGTAAAATATTTAAATATTGAACAATATATGCCAATTCTAGATTTTTTAAAAGAAAAATGGTTTTTTGGTTTTTTTAATGGGTGGATAATATGGAAATATAAGAATCGTTATGGTTAAATTAAATTAAATGAATGGATAGATTCCTACCAGGTCAGCTGGAGCTCTGATACCAAATGATGTGAGAAGCATGGGGTGGCTCGATATTCAAGGTGTAGGGTAGATAATGAGGGTGCAGTTTGGTGATAAGTATCCTATGATAGATATGGATAGTGGAATCATGTAGCCGACCAATGCTATAAAGAGTGGGACCAAATAATTAGACAACACACTCAAGGTAGGAATGTGATACCCAATCCACACAACAATTCACTTGAGTTGAGGCATGAAATTGGGGGTTTTATGATCAAGGATCACTAATATAAATTTTAGATTTAAAATGAAAGAATGGAAATGTGCGAGGGGGAAATAGAAACAATATTCACACAGTGGTGAGAAAAATTGGATAAGTTTTTCATTAAATATTGAATGAAAATACAATTCCATGGGGTGGATTTTTATAGCCAAGGGATGAAAAAAAGTTTAAGGGTCTAATAACCTAAAGTAATAAATCCTATTCTAAACCTATACAATTACATTGGAAAAGATAAACTCTAAAAAGGTTTTTTTTGGAAAATTAGCACATAATTTTCTACCTATAGCCCAATGGATTTAACATTGAGTACGTAACCCACCAAATTTGTATTTGTTGTCCAAAGATTCCATTTCAGAATTCTCCATGTTGAAAAGTCTTAAAAAATTCATGAACCCATGTGGGATAATCATTAAACCTTGTGTTTGGGCTTGAGTAAGTGCTATAATAGGCCCATTTTCTCTATCCATGCAAGGCTAGATCCATTGGGCCTTTAATGAAGCAATATGGGCTCCCATTATAGCATTCAACATCTTTAATCTCCCTTGTTTCCTAAGCTCCTGAAAATACAACTCCTCCATTTGAGAAACCGACTTAGTGCCCTCAACATGGTTCTAATAAGAAATTTTAAATGCATAAAAACTCCTGAAAACCCATGAAAACCCTCAAAATCCCTAAAAATCTTAAAAAACCATAAAAACAAAAAAAAAACTTTTAAAATCCCTAGAATCCATGAAAAAAATAACACCCCTAAAAACCCTGAAAAAACCCAAAAAAATCATTAAAACCCCCTCAATACCATATAATCCCTATAACCCCTAAAAATTACTAAAAACACTAAAACCCCTAAACCCTTAAAAATGTCAAAAACTCTAAAAAACATTAAAATCCCTAAAAACTGAAAAGAAACCCCTAAAAACCAAAAAATACCCTAAAACCCAAAACAACCATGGAAACCCTAAAAACCCGGAGAAAACCTAAAACCCCTAAAATCCCTATAATCCCCAAAAAAACCTAGAAACCATAAAACCCCCAAAATTCCCTAAAAATACCTGAAAATGTAAAAAACAATAAAAACCTAGAAATCCCCAAAAAAACATAGAAACCCATTAAACCTTAAAAACCCTAAAACCCATGAAACCCCCCAAAAATCGACAAAAATCTCAAAAAAAAATCCCCTTTCAACCCAAAAAACGTAAAAAACAATAAACAACCATAAAAACCCAAAAACAAAACTCAAAAAACACTAAAAAACGACCCTAAAAACCATGAAAACCCCTAAACCCCTAAAATGTCATGAAATCCCATGAAAACCTTCAAAATCTCAAAAACCCTAAAAAATCAAAAAACTCATAAATATCATAAAAATCCATTAAAAAAATAAAAAACCATTAAAAACCAAAAAACCCATGAAAACCATAAAATCCCCTAAAAACCATTAAAACCTTTAAGAAACCATAAAAACCCTAAAAACCACTAAAAACCTATAAAAACCATAAATACGTTAAAAAACTCTAAAAAACCTAAAAACCCCTTAAAAACCTCCAAATCCCCAAAAAAATCTTAAAAACCATAAAAAACAAAAAAATCCTAAAAATCCTTTAAAATCCCCAAACCTGATGAAAACACTAAAACACCAAATACCCATTAAAACCTCTACAAACCATAAAAAACCATAAAACCCATAAATTTCCTTTAAAACCATAAAACATTAAAAACATTAAAATCAAAAAATAATAAAAAAACCCACCCCCTAAACAATAAAAGCATTGAAATCCCTAAAAACTATAAAACATCTAAAATTATCTAAAAAAAGCATAAAAAATCTGTAAAAATAATTAAAAACTTAAAACCCCTTAAAATCCCTCAAAACCCCAAAACCCCATAAAAATCCATAAAAACCATAAAACCCCTAAAAATCCTTAAAAACCATTAAAACCCACTAAAATTTCTAAAAAGACTTAGAATTCCTAAAAAATGTAAAAATCTATAAAAACCCTTAAAACACTAAAATCTAAAAAAACATAAATCACCCAAAAGACCCTAAAAACGCTAAAAACCCCAAAAAACCTTGAACACCCCATAAACATCTCAAAATCTCTATAAATCCCTTAAAACACTAAAAATCATATAAATAATAAAAAATTCCTAAGAATATTTGAAAACGTAAAACCCCTAAATTCCATAAAAAACCCAAAAATCTATTAAACGCATAAAAAGGGTAAAAACCCTAAAAACCCAAAAAACCCATAAAAATGAATAAAAACTCTAAAATCCCATTACACCGCTAAAAAAACCAAAATTAGACTCTAAAAAAAAGAAAAATCCCAAAAATCCTAAAAACTCTGAAAACTCCCACACCCCCTAAAAATCCATAAAAAACATTTAAAACCCATAAAAATCCTAAAAAATCACAAAAAATTACAGAAGATGTAAAAACACTAAAAACCTTGAAAAAACCCTGAAACCATAAAACCACTAAAATCTTTAAAAAACCCTAAAACCCCATAAAAACTCAAAAATCTACTAAAAACACTAAAAACCCTTACAACACTTAAACACCTTAAAAGAATCTAAAAACCCCTTAAAGCCCTAAAAAATAAAAAAACATAAAACCCTAAAAACCATAAAACATTAAAATACATGGAAACTCCTTAAAAACCCTCAGTATCCCTAAAAACCCACAGAATCACTAAAAACCATAAAAACCCCAAAACAATAAAAATCCTAAAAAAGACCTAAAAATCCATGAATATGTAAAATCCCTAAAACTCTAAAAAAATGAAAATCATAAAAACCCCAAAACAGTAAATAAAACCTAAAATCCATGACTTTCCTTGCATTAAACGCAGTCACGACCTTCCTCGATAGCGTGTGTAGTACGCAATACCGAGTTTCACTAAACAACGATATGCTTAAAACTAGCTATTATGAATAGTAATAACCACTTTTTGAAATTTTGTAAATTTTATTTTTCAAAATGGACTTCATTTTTGGATTCGGAATATCGAAATTAGCTTAGGGTGAAATTTTGGTACATTTCGGAAAACTTTCATTTTCTGATGAATAGTGAAAATTACTAAATTTTAATTAAAAACAACCTTTTAATCGAAATAATTAATAGTGATAAATTATTAATTTTAGTGGTTTTAATGTATATTTAGAATATATTTTTACAATTTAATACAATTTTGGTCATTGGATGTAATTCTACATTTAAACCAGACATAAACAAGTGTCAATCTTTTGATAGTTATTATCTCTTAAAAACACGCTATTTGTTTTGACGATGAAAACTAATTTTTAAATTAATTAATGCAACTAATATTTTTTGAATTTGGTAAAATAGACATCATTTTTGAGTTCATAATATCAAATATAGCTTAGGCCTAATTTTTTGTATTTTTTGGAAACATTCATTTTTTGATGAATAGTGAAACCACTAAGTGGTAGTTAAAAAAAGAATTTTTCATAAAACTTAATTTTACCTCTTCTGTAAGTGGAATTTCAAAAATCCGAGAGACACGGTTGATGTTAGTAAGTAAAATGTGGATTAATGAGATGAAAATAATTTTTGGTGAATAGTAACTTTTTACTTTTTTTTACCACAGTTAAAAGTAAATAGGGTAATTAAGGGTAAAAATGTTATTATTATTAACCTAACACATGTCCTAATTCTATTGGATAAGTGTAATTCGACCAAAAACAACCTTAGGAATAAAATATGATCATTTAGGACCACTTGGATTAGATTAGAACATTTATTATTAATTTATTTAAAGAAGGGTTAAAATAGTTAAAATCAAAGTTTAATAAGTAAATCATTTTTAATATAGGGTTACACATAAGATAAATTCGACTATAAATACTCATTAGAAATATAAAAAGCTTTCCTACATAATGGTATTTTATTTGTAATTTTTAGACATTAAATAATTTAATTTATTTATGACACAAAGATGATGCAGTAATTATCTTATTAATGAAATATTTACATAATTGATGTTATAAATACCCAAATAAATGTAATTTGAGAATTTTTATGAATTAAACTAATTTTCTAGGTTAATATGACATGTTATTATTGATTTAATTAATTTTTTTTCGAACTAATCATTCTGTTATGATTTTCAAAAAAATCAATTACTAAATAGTGTCAAAATTGACATATAATAGTTTTTAAAACAAATATTATATAATTAATTGTTATTTTATTCCTAAAAATCTATGGTTCAGCCAAATGACTTAGATAAGGTTATATATATTAATAATAAACATCTTGGGGTTCGTTTGGCTTCTTATAGTAAGTTTATTTACCTTATAGTGTAAGAACACAAAAAGACACGGTAAAAGTAAATTTATCTAACTTAAAGTTAAATATAAATGATAAGGTTAAAATAGGAACCTAAACATGTCTAAATTCTATTGGATGAGAGGATTTCTACCCATCCCCACCTTATCTTCGAAATAAATCAATTTGGAGCTATTTAAAACCGAATTTTACTTTATAATAAGATAATATTTTTTGTTATTCCAAAGGTGCCCCTCTCCTCCCTTATAAAAGGGAACCTCCTCCCTCTCTTCCTCACACCACATTGAGCCTTTAGGCTCGGCCAACCCCTGCCAAATTCTCTTCTCCACTTCCCTAGAAACATCCTAGAGATTCTGGTCTTCCTCAAAGACCAATTTTAGTGCCCTAAAAGGAGATCTCAAAGAGGCCCTTCAAAGAAGAAGAGGTTCGGACACTTACGAAGAAAATCAGACCTAAGGTAAGGGAAATATCACAATCTCATTTTTATCTGATATTGTTTATAATTTGGAATTTACTGGGGTGTATTTAATCATCCACATCAATTTTTCCTCAATATGTAATATTTATATCCTTCTACAATAGTTTATATTCAATTTTACCCTTCGGTGAGTTTTTAGTAAAAGATATGAAAGGAATCTTTTGTCGTTTTTCGTACGAGGTACTTTTTGACTTTTCCGACAAAAGTACGAGAAGAATGTTTTTTTAACTTATACAGCATGAATGGATTTTTAGAACATTATTTCCAAGAAGCTTCCTTTACAAGTTTTCAAGTTTATTTTTAATCAACTTCTTTTAGTTTAAAATTGTATGACATGTTAAGAAAGGAAAATGTTTTTGAATTTGAAAGGATATTTTCCTCAAGAATGGAGTTCAAGTGTTTTATCAAAATTATTTTCCATCTAAGATAATATAGGGTTCTGTTTATATTCCTATTATTACATTGAATTGATTATGTTGTGATGGAATTATTTTTATGAATTCCTTTATCTTATATGAATTGTTTGATGATGTCACGATGTTTAAGATTCTCATTTTTATTACATGGGTTATGCAATGATGTATGATTTATGATTTTGTGGCACACATAAGAATGGTATCATTATGAGATGGGTGGGACCTATATCTCCCTCCAATGAATTGGGTAAAGATTTTATATCTCATGAGATAGACATGGCTGGAACGGTAGGTTATACTGGTTCAGTGAAACAGGACTGAAACGAGGAGTGAACTCGGTTCAGAAATGGACTTTTTCCACTAAGATAGTCTTGGCAATGAGTCTTGACTAATAAGAAATGATTCTCTATGATTATGTGTGTATGACACAAAGTTTCATGTTTTATGTTATGATTATTGGGATCACATTTCACTACGATGATTTATCCCATGTTATGATATAATGATATCTTTGGCAGGTTAAGATTTCCAAAATGTTATGTTCTCATGAATATGATGTGATTGATTTTTCTTTTTTTTACCCTTACTGATCATTTGAGCTCACCCTTTTATGTTTTATTTTTACCCGGGATATAAAGAAAGGTTTTAGGTACGAAAAAAAGGGAAGATCTTTATGGGAGATGTTGAAGATCTTTCACCATGATTAGAAGATTACGTTCTGAGTTTCCAAAGACACTAAACTATTACGGTCCTTGTGTGTGTGTTTTTGTTATGTAATAAGTATTCCTCAAAAGTAATTTAATTTCCTTGTGCGTCAGGCTTCGGGTCTTTATAGTTGGTATCAAAGGAAAGGTTTAGTAAACCGTTGGAAACTAGGATGCGAAAACGTTAGTGAGATCCCTAGAGATATTTCTAAGGTATGTCTAGGGATGTACCTAAGGATAAGTATAAGTATAGGTTATAGTCCTAGAATCGCGCTAATGATCTTAGAATTAAACCTAAGATGTTAGATATTGAAGGTACTCCCCCTTTATTATGTTGTTTTCCCTAGCATGATTTTTGCCTCTCACACTATTCTTTTTGGGTTTTAGATGATGGCTAGAACCCGAAGGAACCGTGTTGATCAATGCAATGGACAATGCAGTGATTGTCCTCCTGAACAAACAAACGTTATGGGAGATGGAGTGAAAAAGTTTATTGCTATACTTACACAATATATTAATCATTCTGGACTTCCAAATGAGCAGAGAAGGGAAAAATATTATATTGAGTCTTTCATGAGGTGACGTCCACCTTCTTTCAGTGGGTCTTCTGATCCACTTGTTTCTGAACAATGGATCAGTACCACTAAAAAGATATTTTCAGTTCTTCAATGTTCTGAACATGATAAAGTCATATTATCAGTAAATCCTTTGGAAGGTGAAGCTGATCAATGGTGGAATCTTATCAAGAATACGAGGCAAAGAGATGAAATTGAGTCCATGGAATGGGATGAGTTCAAGAACTTATTTTTCAATAAGTACTTCCCTCGTATTCTTCGAACAAAGATGGAGAAAGAGTTTCTTGAACTAAAGCCAAAGGATGATGAATCTGTTGGTATATACGAAGCGAATTTTACAAGGCTTGCAAGGTATGCATCTGGATTTATCATCCAACCTGAAAGTAAATTTGATCAATTCTTCAGTTGCTTAAAACCAAATCTTCGAAGGTCATTAGCTATAAGAGACTTTAGTAGTTATGAAGAAATTGTGTGTTGTGCTATCAAGGTAGAAATGGAAGTTGGTATTACTTATCCATCTCATTGTTTTGACAAGAAACGAAAGATGGAGTTCAAGGAGAAATCTCAGAATAATGGTGAAATGAAGATGAATTTTTCCTTATGCTCAAAGTGTGGAAAGAAGCATGGTGGAGATTTTCTTAAAGGAATAAGTAAATGTTTAAAATGTGTAAAGGAAGGTCATAGGGCATTTGAATGCCGCAATGATGGGAAGAAGATGTCTAATGATGCAAACAAAGGAAGGGATACACAGAATGAACCTACTACACTTCAATTCTTCAAGTGTAAGGAAATGGGGCATTATGCTAATAAATGCCCTAATCCAAGGGTTAGTGATGATTGACATGAGCAACCACTTATGGAAAAGGAAAAAGGGAAGTCGCATGCGATCACTATTGGTGATGTTGAATATGAAAACGATGTGGTGGAATGATTAAGTGTATATGTAATGGGATTCCAAAATAATGTTGTATATAGTATTGTGGAATATTGGAATATTTATGTATTGGTCTATTGTGGTTTTCAATAATTTTATGGTACCGGTAACCATGGAAAGTGATTGAGATATTTTTGGAAAAAATATGATATCCGCATAATGAATGGATAAGGAAAAAATGAAATGTTTGACAGTATTCAAAAGCTCCTGACTGATATAAGGAAATAGTTAAATCATGGTTTGAGGTTTTGGTATGTGAAAAGAGTTAACTTTTGACAGCACTCATGTTTTCACTAAGATTCAATGGGTATTCAAGAGAATACATGATTAAGGCCTTTGAATGTTTGAATCTGACCAACAAGACATATCTTAAGATATATGGGGATCAACGATGGTATTAAATCTCTGGTAATTGTTTTCACTATATTATGAGAGTGGACTGCAGTATTATGGACAAGCCTAAAGATTGGAATGGATTATGTTGGAAATAAGATAGTATTGTTTAAGGATAGAAGTTTTTCGATATTATTGATGGGATGTTATAGTAATATAGTTTTAGAAAAAGGACAACCTGCAGGATGAGCGACAACCCATTGCGTCGGACAAAGCCGTAGGAATCGAACCCACAACCGAAGTGCGACTGGCCTTTATCGCCTACCACTAGCCTACAGGAAGTCCCTGTTTAGTAGAAAATAGTTTTATTATATTAAGCAGTATAATATATGAAGTATAAGTCCATTTTAGGAACCATATATCATTAATCTCACTATAGATGGACTTATGTATTTTTTGATAACTTTTCTAACCTTTTGTTTGAGACAGATGGAATGAACCATCATTCTATCACATGATCTGCTAACACATCATGAATGACAAATTCAACTTCATTTATTTAAGAGATGAAGTGGAAATTTTCCAAAGAACGACCAACGGTGAGAGTATACCGAAATCACGAAAGTATTTCTTCTAATTCCAATTTCATCAACTTTAGGGAAACGATCTTGAAAACAAAAAATGTTGTCCTAGTGCTCTTATATCTGATAAATCAGATGGTACCTTAGATCATCACAAATTTATGGCTTTGTGATTGCTGGATTTTCCATAGCCATGTTCTCTACCACTCTCCATCAGAACATGATGGTTAGATTTCTCTTCCATATCCATATTTTGACTTATGTGGAAACCCAGTGATTAGTTTATTTGGGTAACTATTACGTTTCATACTGTTGTTTTTAAAGATTGGTTTTGGTATTCCTTTTTACGATGTGGGTTTCTATCAAAGAAACTTTCGAATAGTAAACCATTTATAACCCCGACGAATTTCGAGGGCGAAATTCATTTTAAGGGGGTAGAATGTAACACCCCGAGATTTTATGAAAAATATTCTTTTTAATTTCATTAATGTCTTGTGTTATACGCTACACCAAAAGGAGCTTGCATAACACGCATCCTTGACTTTCCTTGCATTAAACGCAATCGCGACCTTCCTCGATAGCGTGTGTAGTACGCAATACCGAGTTTCACTAAACAATGATATGCTTAAAACTAGCTGTTATGAATAGTAATAACCACTTTTTGAAATTTTGTAAATTTTATTTTTCAAAATGGACTTCATTTTTGGATCCGGAATATCGAAATTAGCATACGGTGAAATTTTGGTACATTTCAGATAACTTTCATTTTCTGATGAATAGTGAAAATTACTAAATTTTAATTAAAAACAACCTTTTTAATCGAAATAATTAATAGTGATAAATTATTAATTTGAGTGGTTTTAATGTATATTTAGAATATATTTTTACAATTTAATACAATGTTGGTCATTGGATGTAATTCTACATTTAAACCAGACATAAACAAGTGTCAATCTTATGATAGTTATTATCTCTTAAAAACATGCTATTTGTTTTGACGACGGGAATTAATTTTTAAATTAATTAATTCAACTAATATTTTTTGAATTTGGTAAAATAGACATCATTTTTGAGTTCATAATATCAAATATAGATTAGGACTAATTTTTTGTATTTTTCTGGAAACTTTCATTTTTTGATGAATAGTAAAACCACTAAGTGGTAGTTAAAAAAATGATTTTTTCATAAAACATAATTTTACCGCTTCTGTAAGTGAAATTTTGAAAATCCGAGAGACACAGTTGATGTTAGTAAGTAAAATGTGGTTCAATGAGATGAAAATAATTTTTGGTGAATAGTAACCTTTTCCTTTTTTTACCACGGTTAAAAGTAAATAGGGTAATTAAGGGTAAAAATGTTATTATTATTACCCTAACACATGTCCTAATTCTATTGGATAAGTTTAATTAGACCAAAAAAACCTTAGGAATAAAATATTATCATTTAGGCCCACTTGGATTAGATTAGGTCATTTATTATTAATTTATTTAAAGAAGGGTTAAAATAGTTAAAATCAATGTTTAATAAGTAAATAATTTTTAATATAGGGTTATACATAAGATAAATTCGACTATAAATACTAATTAGAAAGATAAAAATATTTCCTACATAATGGTATTTTATTTGTAATTTTTAGACATTAAATAATTTAATTTATTTATGACACAATGATGATGCAATAATTATCTTATTAATTAAATATTGACATAATTGATGTTATAAATACCCAAATAAATGTAATTTGAGAATTTTTATGAATTCCACTAATATTCTAGGTTAATATAACATGTTAGTATTTATTTAATTAATGGTTTTGAACTAATCATTCTGTTATGATTTTCACAAAAATCAATTACTAAATAGTGTCGAAATTGACATATAATAGTTTTTAAAACAAATATTATATTATTAATTTTTATTTTATTCCTAAAAATCTAAGGTTCGGAAAAATGACTTATATAAGGTTATATATATTAATAATAAACAACTTGGGGTTCGTTTGTCTTCTATAATAAGTTTATTAACCTTATAGTGTAAAAACACAAAAAGACACGGTAAAATTAAAATTATCTAACTTAAAGTTAAATATAAATGATAAGGTTAAAATAGGAACCTAAACTTGTCTAAATTATATTGGATGAGAGGATTTCGACCCATCCCCACATTAGCTTCGAAATAAATCAATTTGGAGCTATTTAAAACCGAATTTCACTTTATAATAAAATAATATTTTTAGTTATTCCAAAGGTGCCCCTCTCCTCCCTTATAAAAGGGCACCTCCTCCCTCTCTTCCTCACAACACATTGAGCCTTCAAGCTCGGCCAACCCCTGACAAATTCTCTTCTCCACTTCCCTAGATAAATCCTAGAGGTTCTGTTATTCCTAAAAGACCAATTTTAGTTCCCTAAAAGAAGATCTCAAAGAGGTGCTTCAAAGAAGAGGAGGTTCGGACACTTACGAAGCAAATCGGACATAAGGTAAGGGAAATATCACAATCTCATTTTTATCTGAGATTTCTTATACTTTGGAATTTACTGGGGTATATTTTATCATCCACATAAATTTTTCCTCAATATGTTATATTTATATCCTTCTACAATAGTTTATATTCAGTTTTACCCTACGGTGAGTTTTTAGTAAAAGATATGAAAGGAATCTTTTGTAGTTTTTCGTACGAGGTAATTTTTGACTTTTCTGACAAAAGTACGAGAAGAATGTTTTTTTTAACTTATACCGAATGAATGGATTTTTAAAACATTATTTCCAAGAATATTCCTTTACAAGTTTTCATGTTTATTTTTAATCAACTTCTTTTAGTTTAAAATTGTATGAAATGTTAAGAAAGGAAAATGTTTTTGAATTTGAAAGGTTATTTTTTCTCAAGAATGGAGTTCAAGTGTTTTATCAAAATTATTTTCCATCTAAGATAATATAGGGTTCTGTTTATATTCCTATTATTACATTGAATTGATTATGTTGTGATGGAATTATTTTTATGAATTCATTTATCTTATATGAATTGTTTGATGATGTCACGATGTTTAAGATTCCCATTTTTATTACATGGGTTATGCAATGATGTATGATTTATGATATTGTGGCACACATAATAATGGTATCATTATGAGATGGGTGGGACCTATATCACCCTCCAATGCCTTGGGAAAAGATTTTATATCTCATGAGATAGACATGGCTGGAACGGTAGGTTATACCGGTTCAGTGAAACAGGACTGAAACGAGGAGTGAACTCGGTTCAGAAATGGACTTTGTCCACTAAGATAGTCCTCGCAATGAGTCTTGACTAATAAGAAATGATTCTCTATGATTATGTGTGTATGCCACAAAGTTTCATGTTTTATGTTATGATTATTGGGATTACATTTCACTACTATGACTTATCCCATGTTATGATATTATGATCTCTTTTGCAGGTTAAGATTTCGAAAATGTTATATTCTTATGAATATGATGTGATTGATTTTTCTTTTGTTTACCCTTACTGAGCATTTGAGCTCACCCTTTTATGTTTTATTTTCCCCAGGATATAAAGAAAGGTTTTATGTAAGAAAAAAAGGGAACATCTTTATGGGAGATGTTGAAGATCTTTCACCATGATTTGGAGATTACGTTCTAAGTTTCCAAAGACACTAAACTATTACGGTCCGTGTGTGTGTGTTTTTGTTATGTAATAATTATTCCGCAAAAGTAATGTAATGTCCTTGTACGTCAAGATTCGGGTCTTTACAAAAAACCACTACAAACCCTAAAAAATCCTATAAACCATAAAAATCACTTAAACCCTAAAACCCCTAAAAAACATAAAATCCTTTAAATTCCATCAAATTACCTGGTATCAAACCATACCCTAAAAACCTTGAAAACCATTTAAAAACCATCAAACTCTCTAAAAACCATAAAAAACCCTAAACCCCATAAAAACAGTAAAAAACCACTAAAAACTCTAAAAATCCTTTGAACCCATAAAAAATAAAAAAACATAAAATCCCATTAAACCCTAAGAACTAAAAAACACCTTAATATCCACAAAAATACTATAAAACCCGGAAAAAAAACTAGAAACCCTAAAAAATCCTAGAAAACCGTAAATCCCCCCAAAATCTCTAATAACTCTAAAAAACCATAAAAAACATAGAAAGCTTAAATTTTTTTCCAAATCCCTGAAAAAGTAAAAACCCTAAAACCACTGAAAAACCCCTAAAAACCAAAAAAAACTAAAGACTTTAAAACCCCTAAAACCTCATTAAAACCCTAAAACCCACTAAAAACACTAAAAAACATTAAAAACCATAAAAACATTAAAAAACTATAAAAAACCATTAAACCACTAAAAACTCATAAAACCCCCCTAAAAACCAAAATACCCTAAAACCCTAAAAACCCCCAAAAACCAAAAACCCTAAAAACCGTAAATAACCCTAAAACCCGCTAAATTCCCAAAAAATTCTAAAACCCCAAAAAAACATTAATATCCTAAAAAATCCATTAAAATGTAAAAAAACCTAAAAACATTGAAAACCCAATTGATGCCACAAAACCTACTAAAAACCGTAAAACCCTAAAAATTCTTTCCAAAAACCCTAAAACCCCACTAAAAATCAAAAAAACTTAAAACGTAAAAGACCCAAAAAATCCTTATAATCCTTAAAAACCCTAAATAATCCTAAAAACCATATAAATTTTAATAAATCCCTAAAAATACCAAGAAGCCTAAAAACTGACAAAAAGTTATAAAAAACCTTAAAACCCCTAAAAACGTGAAAAATCTCTAAAAACATTAAAAACCCTAATATTTTTTTAAAAAATAAAACCGAAAAACTATAATAAAGCTAAAAACAAAAAAAATCCAAAAACCCAATAAAAAACCATAGAACCCTAAAAAGTTAAAAAACCATAAAAACCCAAAAAACCATAAATATCCTAAAAATCCCATAAAATCCATTAAAACCTAAAAATCCCTAGAACCCCTAAAAACCCCTGAAAACTATAAACCCGTAAACACCATAAAAACCGTAAAAACCCATTAAAATCCTAAAAACCACTAAAAACAAAAAAAAACCCTAAAACCCCCCTAAATGAATTAAAAACTCTAAAAACCCATCAAAACCCTAAAAATATCAAAAACCTGAAAAACACCAAAACATAAAAAACACCAAAAATCCCTAAAGACCTCAAAACCCCTAAAACCCCCTAAAACCCTTAAAATACATAAAACCCCAAAACCATAAAAGAACCCATGGAAATTATAAAACCCCCTAAAAACTTTTAAATTCCTAAAACCCATAAAAAACCCAAAAAGACCAATAAAAACTGAAAACCCTTTAAACCCCTAAAATGATAAAAAGCACTAGAAAACCATAGAAAACCTAAAAACTAAAAGAATTTCTAAAAACCCTAAAAAATAAAACCATGAAAATCCTAAAAAAACTAAAAACTGTGAAAACCCTAAAAATTATTAAACAAATTAAAATCATGAGAAATATAAAAAACTTTAATGACCCTAAAAACCCCGTGAAAACGATAAAACCCATAAAAAATAAAAAAACCTAAAAACCCATTAAAACCCACAAAATACTTTAAAAACACTAAAACCCACTAAAAACATTGAAAAACTCTAGTAAATATTAAACATTCTTAAATACTCAAAAAATACTAAAACACCAAAAAAACCATAAAAACACTAAAAACCCAAAGAAACCCTAAAGACCTCAAAATCCCTAAAACCCTAAAAAATCATAAAAACCATTAAAATAATAAAAAATAACTAAAAATACCTAAAAAAGGGAAAACTCATAAAAAATCATAAAACCCCCCAAAATACCATAAAATCTCCTAAAACCCTAAAAACTCTAAAAACCCATAAAAACCCTAAAAGAAAACTAAATAATCTAACAGAACTTAAAACCTCAAAAAGGTAATGAAACTCTAAAAAACCCTAAAAAATTTAAAAAATCATAAAACCCAAAACAACCTAAAAACTATGAAAACCCCTAAAAACTGCAAAAAATGGTAAATTCCTCAAAATAATTAAAAAAAATTATACAAACTTAAATACCATAAAAATCCAAAAAAAAATCCATAAAAATCCCGGAAAAAATAAAAAAAACATAAAAACCTTAAACCCCCTGAAAATCATAAAAACCCCTAATAAAATTAAAAAACCCTTCAAACCCATAAAACCCTTTAAAACCACTGTGAACTAAAAACCCCCTTTAAACCCCTAAAAAAATTTAAAAACTCTGAAAACCATAAAACTCCTAAAAATTAAAAAAAAAACCCAAAAAACCCAAAAGACCCAAAAAAAACCATGAAAACCCCTAAAAATACTACAAAACCCTAAAACCCCTAAAAACCATAAAAATACCTACAACTGCAAATAAATTCCCCAAAAAACAATAAAAATCTAAAAATTCATTAAAAATACCAAAAAAATAAAAAATCCTTAAAACACTATAAACCCATGAAATCCATAATTACCCCTAAAACCTTAAAAAACTCATAAAAAACATAAAACCCCAATAAATCATTAAAATATATTTAAAAACACTAACAATGTTAAAAGACTCTAGAAAATCTTAAAACCCCAAAAAAATACTAAAACCCCAATATACCCTAAAAATAAAAAAAAATCCTAGAAAAACACTAAACCCCTAAAAATACCTAAACACCCTAAAAACCAAACAAATCATAAAATTCTTCAAAAATCACTAAAATTACCTGAAAACATAAAGAACCTTAAAATAATGAAAACCACTAAAAACCCTAAAAACCACGAAAAACATAAAAACCCATAAAACGCCTACAAACCTCTAAAAAATCTAAAAACAATTTAAACCCAAAAAAATTAAAAAAAATAAAAAAACATAAAAAACCCTAAAAACTCAAAAATACCCCCAAATTAAAAAAATCCTAAAAACCAAAAAATCCCTAGAACCCATTAAGACCATGAATACACCTAAAACCCCTCAAAACCCCTAAAAACTCTAAAATACCCTATGGCTAAAAAATGCCTGATTGCATAAATAACCCAAGAAACACTGATAAATGAATGAAAACCATAAAATCCCTAAAATCCATAAGAACCCTAAAAATCCTTATAAACCCTTAAAACCCACTAAAAACTCCAAAACCCCTATATACCCTTAAAGACATTACAGAACTACAAAAAACCCATAAAAACATTAAGAAACTCAAAAAACCCATTAACATCCCCCAAGATCTTAAAATCCATGGAAAACCATGAGACCGATAAAACACTGAAAACCACCAAAAACCCTCAAAATCCTTAAAAACCTTAGAAAACCCAAAAAACCATAAAAAGCTTAAAAAATACCAAAAAACTCATGAAAAATGAAAAGACCCTAAAAAACCTAAAAAACCCTTGAAAATCATAAAAATCCCTAAAAAATAAAAAAAATCCTAAAAACCCATTAAAACCCTAAATATCCAACAAAATATCTAAAAACCCATTAAACCCCAAGAAACATTCAGAAACTTTAAATACCGTAAAAACCTTAAATAACTATAAAACCATAAAACCCTAAGAAACCACAAACCACTAAAAACCCTAAAACCCAAAACCCCCTAAAAAACCTAAAAACCCTAATAATCCCAAAAAATCCTAAAAAACCCTAAAAATAATAGTAATACTAAAAGGCCCTATAAGTCAATGAAAAAATTGAAAAAACCTAAAAACCCTGAAAATCCATTGAAATACATAAAAACCCAAAGAAACCTATAAAACCCATAAAAATTCTAAAAACCCTAAAAACCATAAAATTATAAAAAACCCAAAAACCACCCAAAAAACCTAAAACCCCTAAAAATCCTAAAAAATGTGAAAACCATAAAAACCCTAAAAACCAAAGAAATATAAAAAAGGCCCTTAAAATCCCTAAAAACATAAAAAAACCTAAACACCTTGAAAAACCCCAATAAACCATAAAACCACCAAAAACATTAAAAAACCCTAAAAATGACTAAAAACTATAGAATCTATTAAAACCCCTAAAATGTTTAAAAACAATAAAAAACCTTAAAACCCTAAAAAACATAAAAAACCTTAAAACCCTAAAAAACAAAAAAAACCTAAAAACCCTTAAAATCCTTTAAAAACCCTAAAAACACTAAAACCCCTAAAAATCCCTGAAACCATAAAAAACCCTAAAAACCATAAAAATATTTAAAAATATCTTAAAATATCTACAAATGAATACCCCCAAAACCTTGAAAGTCCCCGAAAATCCATAAAAACCAAGAAAATCCTTAAAAACCCATAAAAACCATAAAAACCATAAAATCCCACTAAAAACTCCAAAAATCCTTTATACCTATAAAATGTTAAAAAATATAAAAATATTGATAACCTAAAAACTCAAAAAACTGTAAATACCCAAAAATAGGGAAAATACCATAAAAATTCCTAAAAACCCTAAACCCCAAAAAAGTCCTAAAAACCATGAAAATATATAAGAACCCTAAAAACCCTATAAACCATAACAATCCTAAAAACCCTAGAAATCTCTGAAGACATAAAAATCCCTAAAAACTCTGAAAACCCCTTGAAATCTATAAAACCCCTAAAAACATAAAAAACCCTAAAATATCATAAAAATACTAAAAACCACTAAAAATATAAAACCCCATTAAACCACAAAAAACTTTAAAACTAAAAAAAATTAAAACCCCAAAAAAATCTACAAAATCTCTAAAAACCCAATAGTCCCTAAAACCCTAAGACCCACTAAAAACAAAAAAAAATCAAAAACGATTTGGCTGGGATGTTTTATGTTGTGTTGGAAGGAAGGGATTTGGTTTTCCCATCATCAATTCTCATCCCTACTCGTTTGTTGTGGGGTGGAGGGCCATTTTTTATGGTTCTCTCATGTATTTCAATCCATGTTTTTTGGTTCGATGATGTTAGACTTTGACATCATTTTCAAGGCTACTAACTTTTTTCAATGGTTTTTAGGTCATCTTTTTTTCTTGCTATCTTCACCGGTTTCTCAGTTTTCACAGATGTTGATAAAGACAGACTTGAAAGTTCATTGTCGATCCTTTTGTTCATCAGTTGATGATTTTCCATAAATCTTTCTACAGTGGTTCAATCATGGGACCAATGTTGGAATCAGAGGGTTTTACATAGGATTTCCTCCCTATAGAATGACTATGTGATGGAATCGGGGTCGGGGTTTCTAACATGTGATTTCTACCATGGGTTCATAGATAGCATGTGGGCCGTAGAGTCTCCATGGTGCCTTTACTTACTCGGGTCTTGGGTCTTTCAGTGTTTGGTGAAATTGGGTGACAACATTTCTTATCCCTTTCATTGAGTTTTTCGAGGATGTCGTTGGGGGTTTCCATGTCTTATCTGGAAGGTTCTCTATAGTTCTTCTTCTTTGGTGATTTTCCTTCTGGTTTGAAGTGTCTTGATAATCATCGAAACTCTTATTTTATATTTTTTGGATATTTTCATATTGATCGGTGATGTTTCCTCACCCATAGTATTTTTTGTGGTTGTAGAGTTGACACACATTATTGTTTTCAAGTTTCTTGGTTTGAGGCATACTTCTGGAATCTGTCGACATCTCTTTCAGCCATAGGTTGTGTGGTTTTGTATTCATCTTTTTAATTGTTTTTTATGAAATTCATGGTACATATATTGATGTTATGTTTCATTATTCTAGGATGGGGTTACTTTATAGATTCTATTTTTTGATGGGTGGAATCAATTTTGGGTTTTGGTTAGTGTTCCTGGATCATATTTTTTGATTGTTGGTTCATTTACCGGTAGTTCCTTGGATGGTGTTCTTGTAACTTAAGTGATGGAAAAGTGACCATTATCATTTTTTGGGGTAGTATTGTGTTTTCTAGTTTAAAACATGTTGATATGGAGTGGATAATATTTCTTTATGGTTTCTTGTACTTGGAGGGTGATGAGTGTGAAGGTTTCTTTGATGGCGGGGTGTAGGATTCTCTTACTGGCGCAACTAGGTGTTGGAGAGGATGATGTGGCTAATAGGAGATGTTTTAGGGATTTGGGTGAGGTTGTTTTGGTTTATGGGTGTTGATGTGGGTTGTTCAAAGATTATATGTTTTTTGGGAGATTTTGGGAGGTTAAAGGTTGTCGGGATTTTACCTGTTGGTCAGGGATTTGGGTGTTGGAAGGTGATTCTAATGGAGGGGTGAGGTCTCCTAATGGCTATGGGATAGATGTAATTTTGATTTAGGTTCTCATGAAGGGTGTTGGGAGTGGTTTTGAGGTGATGATATGGGGTATTGGGAGATTATGGGTGTTGGGATATGGTTTGGGTGTTGAGAGATATATCTATTTACTATATGAGATGGTTTTGGGATTTGGGTGTTGTGTGATGATTTTTATTGAGTTGGTGATAGGTGTTGGGAGATGGTTTGGGTGTTTGGAGATATATATATTTACTATAAGATATGGTTTGGGGAGTTGGGTGTTGTGTGATTATTTTTATTGAGTGGGTGATGGAAGTTGGGAGGTGTAAAAATATTTTGTTACTGTTTGAAGGTTCTGTGGTGTTTATAGATTTATGGGTTGTTGTTTTTTTGTGGTTCAGGTGGTGGTGAGTTTTTTGTAGGTTCTGATGTTGTTTTCTATAGGAAATACTATTTTTTAAGTTTTTCTTCTATTTTTGGGGTGATTATTTCTATGGAAGTGGTTGGGTATGGCTAGGATGAATTTTTATTGAGGATTATTTTGATCAGGATGGTGGGGATAAAAGATTATTATATGGGATAATTGTTTTTTGATAGTGTAAGGGTTAGTACTTCTAATGATTGGAGATATTTTTTGTTGGAATATGGGAGTTGTTTGCTGCTGAAACTGGGTTTGGGTGCTGGATGCTGGGTGTTGGGGGTGGCTGGTTGCAGTGTTTTTTGCACACTTGATTGTTGTTAGAGCATTGACTGAGACTGCTGGAAGCTATGTTGGGAGATGTTTAGTGTGTTGTACTTTTTGTGGTTGTTTTATGTTGTGCTAGGAATTGAAGAGGGGTGTTGAACGATATAATGGCTACAAGGAGATGATAGTGCTGGGATATTTAATTAGGGTCTGGGGATATCATGTGGGGTATTGGGTGTTTCTAGGTGTGTTGGGAATTTTTGGATGTAGGGAGGTTATTATTAGAGTAAGGAGTTGGAGATAGCAGATGGCTTTGGGCACAGGGTGTTGGATGTAAGATGGGTCCAATTTGAGTTGGTGTTTTCTACCTGAGTTGGTGGTGGATTTAGGAGTTAGGTGTTCTGAGATGGATGGTGGTTTTATTGGGATTTAGGATGTTTCTTAGGCATTTTTCATGAATTAGTTTAGACAGGCTTCACATGATTTCTCAAGATTTCTTCTATGTGATGGTTTAGTTGGGATTCACTAGGTTTCTTGATCATTTTCCAAGAAATGGTTTGTTTGGCCATCACGAGGTTTCTCATGCATTTTTTCTAGAAAATGGCTGTTATGGGCTTCGTGGGGTTTCTCAGCCTCATATTCTTGTTTTTTGTTGTTTGGGATTCCTGAGTGTTCTCATAACCATTTTACATTTCATTGTTTCTGTGGGATCTTTGGGACATTTAGTTATCCCTTTAGGCAAATGTGTTGTACTTCAGTTACTTATTTTTTACATTACCTTCTATTTTCATTTCAAAAATAGCCACTAAAAACTCTCAAAACCCATAAACACCCTAAAGACGTTAAAAAACGCTAAAAATATTAAAAACCACAAGAAACTAAAAAACCCTAAAACCCCCAAAAACAAAAAAAACCAAAAAACCTGAAAACCCAAAGAACTCAAAAAACCACTAAAACACCTCAAAATCCCTAAAAACCCTAAAAACTATAAAAATCATAAAAACTCCCAAAAAACACTAAAAATGTAAAAAAACCCCAAAAACTCTGAGAACACCCTGAAAACCATAAAACCTCTAAAATCATTGAAAACCCCTAAAAATACATAAAAACCCTAAAAACATTAAAACTCTAAAAACCCTTAAAACCCCAAAATATGTTAAAAAATTATAAAAACCTTTAAAACCATAAAAATCCTAAAAATTCTGAAAAAACCATACAAAACCTTAAATCCCTCAAAATCCATAAAATCCATAAAAATAATAAAAACCATATAAATCATAAAAACCCTAAAAGTATATGAAAATGTAAAATATTGAAAACCTTGAAAACCCCTGAAAAATCATTAAAACCTAAAAACCTTTAAAAACCATAATCCATATGAAAAACTCAAAAATCAAAAAACCCTTAAACCCATAAAACATTGAAAAAAATCTAAAAACCTAAAACACAAAAAATACTCAAAAAACCTTAAAACCCATAAAAACCCTGCAACCCCTAAAAACCCTAAAAACTCTATAAATCCATGGGAAACATAAAAACACTTAAAAACATGAAAAACCTAAAAAATAAATAAAAATACATGATAACTTAAGAATCAGTAAATGCCCTGAAAACCCCCTAAAACCACAAGAACCCTAAAAAAACCTAAGACTCCTACAATCCAATAAACCCAAAAAAACCTATAAAACCCCATAAAACCCTTAAAAACATAAAAAATCTAAAAAACCATAAACACTAAAATAAATAAATAAAACCCCCGAAGACCCTACAAACCCTTAATACCCATAAAAATTCTAAAAAACCCTGAAAACCCAAAAACACTCAAATTCCCTAATAACTATAAAAAACTATATACAATATGAATATTATAAAATCTCTGAAAATCCATAAAAAGCTAAAAAAAAATCTAAAAACCATGGAACCCCTTGAAAACATAAAACCCCCAAAACCATAAAAAAACCCTAAAAACCCATAAAAACCCTAAAACCCACTAAAAACTCTAAAAACCTCTAAACCACAAAAAAATTAAAAAACACAAAAAAACAATAAACCACCTCAAAAATAAAAAAAACCTAGAAAACCAAAAAAAATCAAAAACCCCTAAACAACACTAAAGACCTTGAACAACACTAAAAACAAAAAAAACATTGAAAACCCTAAAACCCCTCAAAACACCTAAACCCCCAAAAAACCACAAAAACCATAAAAATATGAAATAATCCATAAAAATACCCAAAAACATTAAAAATCCTAATACCATGAATAACCCCTCATAAGATCTGGTCGACAAGGAGGCGGTGGTGCTTTTGTTGATGATGCTGCTATTTTGGTGCTATCGTTCTTCGGAGTTTGCTGCTTTTTTTCACTGGTAGTGGATCCTCCTGGGGAGGACATGCTAGTTGCTGGAAATGGTGTGATTGGGTTTGCTGGTTGTTGGTTGCTGGGAGGTGATGATGGATGTGTTTGGCTATGGTGCTCGTGCTATGGTTTCATGCTACTGGTTGTGAGTGGTTGCGATGTCGGTTTTGGTGTTGTTGGTTGTTGGGGCTGGTTGGTTTGGACATGTTGCTGCTGCTGTGTTTCTGTGATGATGGGATGTGGTGCTGCTGGATGCTGGAATGCCCTGGATGAAGGAAATTGTGCTGTTGGATGCTGGTTGCTGCTGAGCTGGGAGTTGGTGAAGCTGTGGTTTATGATCGTGCTGCTGCTGGATGTTGATTGCTGGTTGACTTTGAATACTGGTCGTTGGTTAGCTGTGAGATGCTGGATGATGGTGGCGGCTGCTTGGCTTTGTGTGCTTTTACTTTTTTCGCTTTTGTTTTTCTCTCTTTTGGGGTCTTTTTTGTTTTGGGTTGTAAGGGGTTTTGGGTGTTGGTCGTTTGACCCCTCCCCTCCCTTGTCTTCTGTGTCTCCTTTTTCTTTCTAATAAATTTCGGGGGGCCGAGAATAGCCCGACCCTCGCATCTTCCTTTCCCTATAAAAATTTAAAACTCTAAAAAACATTAAAATCCCTAAAAACCCAAAAAACATAAAACCCAAATGACCTTAAAAGCCTTAACCCCCTCCCCCCCAAACCCTGAAAACCTCAAATAACCATAAAAACCTTAAAATCCAAAAAATCATAAAACCCAAAAAAACCATAAAAATCCTAAAAAATCCTTGAAAACGTAAAAAACCCTAAACATCATGAAGCACATAAAACCCCTTAAAAACATTTAAAACCCTAAACCCCATAAAAACCATATTCCACTAAAAACTCTAGAACTCCAGAAAACCCCTAAAAACATTAAAAACTCTAAAACCCCTTTAAAAACATAAAAAACAAATAAAAACCCTTAAGCCTCTAAAAATTAAAAAAAAATCCTAAAAAATACCTAAAATACCTAAAAACATAAAAAAACCCTAAAAACATTGGAATTCCACTAAAAGACATAAAACAACTTATAAACCATAAAAACCGTAAAACCCCAAAAAAACACTAAAATCTCTAAAACTCCTTAAACCCCCTAAAAATGATAACATACTCTAAAAAACATAAAAACCCTAAAAACAATAAAAAAAACTAAAAAATTAAAATACTATCAAACCCTAAAAACTACAAAACCAAGAAAAACATTGAGAACCCATAAAATCCCTCAAAATTCTTAGAACCCTAAAAAACACTAAAAACCATCAAAATCCTAAAAATGTCCTAAAAATTACCAAAAACATAAAAACCCTAAAAACCCACAAAGAAACCTCTAAAAACCATAAAATTCCAAAAAAATTAAAAAACCATAAAAACCCATAAAAATCCTTAAACTGCAAAAAAAATATAAAATAGTTAAGACCCCTAAAAATGTTAAAAAAAATTTAAAATACCTTAAAAATCTTAAAAAATAAAAAAAACCCCAAAACCCTAAAAAATAAAAACCATAAAACCTCAAGAAATCCTTATAAAACCCTTAAATCCTTCAAAATCCCAAAAAACCTAAAAAAAACCTTAAAAAATATAAAAATCTGAAAAATCCAAAAAAAATCACTAAAAACGTAAAAAACCCTAAAAACTATGAAAACCCTTGAAAACCATAAACCCATAAAAACAATAACAAACAAAAAACCCTTACAAACCCTAAAAACAACTAAAAACTCTAAAAAACCATTAAACCCCTAAAAACATTAAAAACCTATAAAAAACCATAAAACCATTATAAAGACACACAAAAACCCAAAAAAGAAAAAACCCTACAAAACACAAAAAACATAAAAAACTTAAAAATCCCTAAAAACCAAAAAAAATACTAAAAACCATAGAAATCTTAAAAAATCCACAACATAGCTAAAAATATAAAAAACCATAAACCTTGAAACCCCCCCTAAAAACCATAAAACCCCAAAAACCATTAAAAGCCCTAAAAGTCTATAAAATCCCCAATACCACTAAAAACTAAAAACACCATTAAAACCCCTAAAAATAATAAAAAAATCTAAAACCCTAAAAACTCAAACATCCCCCAAACCATAGAAACTCCTTAACCCCTAAAAAATCCCAAAATTCTAAAAACAAAAAACCCCTAAAAATGCTAAAACCCGTCAAAATCCATATAAACCCTAAAATCCCTAAAAGCATAAAAATATTAAAATATCCCTAAAACCCCAGATAATGTAAAAAATGAAAAAATCACTGAAAACCCATTGAAAACTGTAAAACCCCTAAAAAACTTAGAAACCCTAAAAATGCATAAAATCCTTAAAACCCACTAAAAACTCTGAAGACCCCTAAAACCCCTAAATACTTTTAAAAACTCTAAAAAACAATAAAAATATTTAAAAATTATAAAAAACACAAAAAATAGAAAAAGGACCCCAAAATCATTGAAAATCCTTACAAACATTAAAAAACATTGAAAACCCCTAAACCCCATAAAATCTTTAAAAACCATTAAAACCCCTAAAAACTAAAAAAATCCTAACATAACTAAAAATTCCTGAAAATGTTAAAAACAATAAAACCTTAAAAAACGTCTAGAACCAAAAAAAATATATAAAAGACTTAAAACCCTAAAAACCTAAAAACTGTAAAAACAACTAAAAACTCTAAAAACCCAAAAAATCTCTATAAATATTATAAGACTCTAAAAACCATTAAATACCCTAAATAACTCAGGAAAAAACTAAAAACCAAAAAAAATATAAAAATAAAAATAAAAAAACACCCTTAAAACCCTAAAAACCCAAAAAATCCCTAAACCCCATAAAAACCCTAAAATCCAATAAAAACATCAACAATCCTAAAAATTATATAAAAATCACTAAAAATATAAGAGACCTTAAAACCGCAGAAAAATAACTCAAACCAATAAAAAAGAAAGAAAATTAAAAACCCTAAAAATTTATGAAAATGAAAAAAACCCAAAAAAACCATGAAAACCATAAAACCCCTAAAACCTTAAAAATCATAGAACACATAAAATCCCTAAAAACTCCTAAAAACTCTAAAAACCCTTAAAAATATTAATGAAATATAAAAACCACAAAACCCCAAAAAGAAGTCAAAATAAACCCTAAAAACCCAAAGGATCCTAAAAATTATGAAAATCCCTAAAATCCCTAAAAACCCTGAAAACCCATAAAAACCCTTAGAATCCCTAAATACACTAAAAACTTCTAAAACCCATAAAAATTATAAAAAATCACATAAATCCAAAAAAATATAAAAGACCCTAAAAACCCTAAGAAACTGAAGAAAACCTTAAAAATCCATAAAAACCATAAAACCCGTAAAACCCCCTAAAAAGATAAAAAATACTAAAAACTCTACGAACCCTTAAAACCCCTAAATACATTAAAGAACTCTACAAAACCTTTAAACACCTAGAAACTCAAAAAAACATAAAATCCAAAAATACCCTAAAGACTTCAAAACCCTTTAAAACCCAAAAAACCCAAACAAACATTGATGGCCCCTAAAAACCCTCAACTTCTAAAAAATAATAACCCTAAATACCATAAAAATTCAAACAAAGTCCAAAAAAATCCCTAAAAACACCAAATATCTTAAACAGTCCGAAAAACCATAAAAACCTTAAAAAACCATAAAAACCAATAAAACCCCTACAAATACTAAAAACTCAAAAAACCCTTGAAACCCCTAAAATCATTTTAAAAACCCTAAAAACATTAAGAAACTAAAAAACAATAAAAACCCCAAAACATCCTAAAACCCCCCGAAAACCAAAAAAACACTAAAACCCCTCAAAATCTCTAAAAATCATAAAAAACAATAAAAGTCATAAAAATCCTAAAAAATTATTAAAAACCCTTAAGATGTAAAATCCCCAAAACCTTAGAAAAACCGTTAAAACCACAAAAATACTTAAACCTTAAAAAACCATAAAAATAATAAAATCATTAAAAAACCACTAAAAACTCCAAAAAACATTTTAAATCCCTATAAATGCTAAATACAATAAAAACCTTAAAAACCATAAAATCCAAAAAAACCCCTAGAAAATAATAAACCATAAAATGATAAAAACAAAAAACCCAAAAAAATACAAAAACCCCTAAAAACCCTAATATCTCTATAACCCTAAAATCCGTAGAAACCATAAAAATCCTAAAAAGTCCATAAATATCCCTAAAAGTGTAAAAACTGCCAAAACCATGAAAAATCCTTAATAACCATTAAAATTCATAAAATCCATAAAAACCCTAAACCCCCCAAAACCACTAAAGACTATAAAAACCCTTTAAACCCCTAAAAATGTTAGAAAACTCTTAAACCCCCTAAAAACCCCTAAAAACTAAAAAAACCCCAAAAAAATTAAAATCCTAAAAACCCTATAAAACCATAAAAACCATTAAATACCATAAAAACCACTAAAAACAATAAAAATTCCATAAAAAACCCTAAAAACTCACTAAAAACACTAAACCCCTTAAAACCACTCAAAACGTTAAAAACTATTAAAAACCTTAAAACCCATAAAATACTTAATAAAAACCCAAAAAATAGAAAAATCCCATAAAACCACAAATAAAATAAAAAACCATAAAAACCATCAAAATCCCAAAGAACCCAAAAATCCCAAAAAAACCCAAAAATCACAAAAAAATTCTAAAAACCATATAAATCCTAAAAAACCCAAAAAATTCCTGAAAATATAAAAGACACTAAAACCCCCCAAAATACCTAAAAACCATAAAACCCGTAAAATATTAAAAACCCTATAAATCTATAAAACCCCCAAAGCACAAAAAACTCTAAAACCCTTAAAAGACCTTAAAACACTAATAAACACTAAAAACCATAAATAAATCAAAAAACCCTATGAATCCAAAAAACAAAAAACCCTTAAAACACCAAAAAAACCTAAAAGTACCAAGAATCCAAAAAACACTAAAACCCATAAAACTCCCAAAATCACCAAAAACCATAAGAACCCTAAAAACCCCTAAATCCATAACAATCCAAAAAATCACAAAACCCCAAAAGAAATAATAAAAAACCCAGAAAATTCCCTAAAAACCAAAATACCCCTAAAACCTTAAAACCCCCTAATAACCCCTAAAACCATAAAACACTAAAAAATATAAAAACCCTTTAAACCCCTAATTTTTTTAAATAATATAAAAAACCCTAAAAACCATAAAAAACTCTAAACAACCCTAAAAACTATAAGATATTAAAACCCCTGAAAACCCAACAAACCATAAAAACCAAAAAAAAACTCCTAAAAATCCTAAAAATCCCTAAAAACAATAAAAGACCCTAAAATCCATAAATATTCATAAATATCCATAAAAATCCTTGAATATGTAAATAACAATACAAAACATTAAAAACCCCTGAAAACCAAAAAAATCCCGAAAACCCATAGGAAATCCTAAAAACCCAAAAAAAATTGTAAAAACCCACTAAAAACAATATAAACCCATTAAAATCCTAAAGATGTTAAAAAACACTAAAAACCTTAAATATCCAAAATAACTAAAAAAACCTAATAAACCCAAAAGACCATAAACACCTTGAAAACCCTGAAAACCTTAAATAACAATGAAAATCACTAAAAACCCACAAAATCGCTAAAAATCCTAAAAACTAATAAAAACCTTATAATTCTTAATATTTTTATAAAAATACCTAAAAATGTAAAAAACCATAAAAATAAAGAAAATACCCTAAAACCCATAAAACAACTTAAAAAATTAAGAATCCCAAAAAATCCCTAAAAACGTAAAACCCTAAAATCCCAGAAAACCACTTGAAACCCATAAATACACCAAAAAACAAAAAAAATACTAAAAAAACATAAAAACACTAAAAAACAAAAAACTCAAAAACACTAAAAACATGAAAACGTTAAAAACGCTCAAAACCCTTAAAACCCTAAAAATTCAAATAAAACCCTAAAAACACAAAAGACCCTAAAATCCTTGAAAACACCTAAAAACCCTAAAACCTTGAAAAATCCAAAACCCCAAAACGTCCCTAAAAACCCTAAAAACAAAAAAAAACCCTATGAAAACCTTAAAAACAATGAAAATGTAAATATCCCTAAAAACCTTGAAAACCCAATGAAAACCATAAATCCTGCTAAAAATATTAAAAAACCTAAAACCCCACTTTAACTCCCAAAACCCATAAAACCCTTAAAAATGTTAACAAAATATAAAAAACCTTTAAAACCCCAAAAAAAACTCAAACACCCCTTAAATCCATAAAAATCCAAAAAACAATTAAAACCTAAAAAACCCTGAAACCCCTAAAATCCCTAAAATCCCTAAAACCCATATAAAATACTAAAAACCATAAAAATTCTAAAAAAAACATTTAAAATCATAAAAACACTTCAAAACCATAAAGAGCTATAAATACCCATAAAAAAACTAAAACCCCACAAATGACTCTAAAACCCATTAAAACCCCTAAAAGACCTAAAAAAATCTAAAAAACCTTCATAAACCAAAAAATGAAAAAAATAGTAAAACCTAAATACCCTAAATCCCTAAAAGTGCTAAAAATACTTAAAACCAATAAAAACACTAAAAACCCGAAATATCATATAAATGCTAAAAAATTCCTAAAAATCCTTGAAAATGTAAAAAACCCTAAAAACCCTTAAAAACCATAAAACCCATAAAAAACATAAATATAATAAAAACCCCATAAAACCCTTAAACCTCTAAAAACTATAAAACCCCTTAAAACCCATAAACGCATTAAAAAATATAAAAACATTAAAACCCTAAAAAACTCAAAAAACCCCTAATAACCCTGAAAACAATAAAACCCATAAAAATTCTAAAGGCCCTCAAAATCCTTAAAAATCTTAAAAATCCTAAAATTTCACTAAAAACCGAGAAAACATAAGAAACCATAAAAACTATGAAAAACCATAGAAAATAATAAAATACCATTAAAACCAATAAAAACCCTAAAACCCACTAAAAATACTAAAAATCCTCAAAAACCCTAAAGACAATAAAAAAACTCAAAAATACCTTAAATCCCCCAAAATACTAAAAAACATACAATATACCCCTAAAATACCTAATAACTCTAAAAACTGAAAAAAAATCCTAAAAAAGCCCTAAAAATCCTTAAAAACATAAAAACCCCTAACCCTAAAAAATATCTGAAATCCATAAACCCCTAAATACCCATATAAACCCAACACCCACTAAAAACTCTAAAACTTTTTAAACCTCAAAAAACATATAAAAACTCCCAAAACATAAAATTCCATAAAAATTATAAAAAATCCTAAAAATGTCAAATAACCCTAGAAACCCTAAAATCACTAAAAACATGAAAACCCCAAAAAATTATAAAAACGCTCAAAATCAAGAAAACACACTAAAAACTCTAAATACCAATAAAATACAAAAAACCCCTAAAAATACTTGAAAACATGAAAACCCCTAAAAACCTAAAAACACATGAAAAATAATGAATCCCTTAAAATACTAAAAACCATAGAGCCCATAAAATCTGTAAAAAACCTCTAAAAACACTAAAGACACTTAAAAATGTAAAAAAACTCTAAAAAACCTTAAAACCAATAAAAAACACAAAAATCCCAAAAAAACCAAAAAAACCAAAAAAACCCTAAACACCATAAAACCCATAAAAACTTAGAAAAACTACTAATCCCTTCAAAATCCATAAAAACCTAAAAACCATAAAAATTTAAAAAAATCCATAAAAATCCATGATAACGTAAAAACCCTCTAAAAACATGAAAGAATCCTGAAAAACATAAAATCCCTAAAAATGTTAAAAACGCCTAAAACCCCTTAAAGACAATAAATACTCTAAATATAATTTAAAACCTAAAAACCATAAAAAACTCTAAGAAACCATAAAAACACTAAAAAACTAAAAAAACCCCTAAAAAATTAATAAATAAAATAACAAAAAACCATAAAAAACAGAAAATCCATAAACCCCTCAAAATTCATAAAACCCTAAGATCCCTAAAAATAAAAAAACCAAAAAATTCCCTAAAAATCCCAAAAAACACAAAAAACCCAAAAAACCATGAAACCCCGTAATAACCATAAAACCCAAAAAAATCCTATAAAATCCCAAAAAACCCATAAACCGAAAAAAAAACAGTAAAAACTAAAAAACCCTTAAAACCCATAAAAATGTTAAAACACTAAAAAATCTCAAAACCCCCAAAAATTCAAAAAAAATCCTAAAATTCAAAAAGGACCCTAAAGACCTTGAAACAAACTAAAAATACAAAAAAACCAATAAAAATTAAAAACCCTCAAAATCTCTAAAAGCACTAAAAATCATTTAATGCATAAAAATCCTAAAAACTGTTAAAAATCCTTAAAAACATAAAAACCCCAAAAAATCCTGAAAACCCACTGAAAACCAAATAATCATCTAAAACCCCATAAAAACCATAAAAACCACTAAAACTCTAAAAATAGTAAGAACCCTTAAAAATTATAAAAAACTATAAAAAAATTAAAAGCCTAAAAAGAAAAAAAAACCATAAAAAACACTAAACACTAAACACTCTAAAAACTAAAAAATACTAAAAAACCCTGAATAACATAAAAACCTTCAAATACTATAAAACCTTAAAAGAACCTAGAAACTCTTAAAATACAATAAATCCATAAAAATACCTAAAAACATAAAAGGCCATATAAACCAAAAAAACATAAAAAAAAATAAAAAAAACACTAAAAAACATAAAAACCCTAAAAACCCACAAAACCACTAAAAACCACTAAAAACTCTAAGAAACTTTATATTCCTAAAAATGATAAAAAAACTCTAAAAAGAATTAAAAACCCTAAAAAATCAGTAAAACAAAAAACCAAATAATTCACTAAAACCCTGAAAGCCCCTAAAAACCCTAAAACCATAAAAATCCTAAAAAACCCTAAAAATCCATGAAAATGTAAAGAATTGAAAATCCTTGAAAACCCCTGAAAACCATAAACCCCCTAAAAAAATAAAGTCCCTAAAACCATAATAAATCACTAAAAACTCTAAAAACCCTCAAAACTCATAAAACATTAAAAAAATATAGAAAACCATAAAACCCTAAAAAACTAAAAAAATATAAAATCAAAAAAGACCATAAATACACTGAAAACCCATAAAAACTCTAAAAACAAAAAACCTCAAAAGACCCTCAAAATCCAAAAAAAAACCAAAAAACCCTAGAAACAATAAGAATCTTAAAACATCCATAAAAATTCCTAAAAATGTAAAAAACCAAAAAAAAACCCTAGAATCCGCTAACAAAATAAAAACCCCCATATCCTTAAGTAACCCTAAAACCCCTAAAAACCATAAACCACTAAAAATTCTAAAACACCATAAAACTATAAAAATATTTAAAAACCCCCAAAAACCATAAAAACCATAAAAATCTCAAAAAAACCCCTAACACCCCTAAAACCCATAAAAACCTAACATATCTAACAAAAATAAAACACCTGTAGAACCCCTAATGACCTGAAAAATATCTAAAAATGCCAAAACCCCTAAAATTATAAAAATTAAAAAAATCACTAAAAATACCTAAAAACATATAAAATCAAAAAAAACACTGAAAACCCCTTGAAAATGATAAAATCCCTACAAACCATAAAAACCCTAAAAACCACAAAAAACATTAAACCCCTAAAAACATTACAAAACTCTAACAAAACCAAAAAACCAAAAAAACCCCTAAAACCTCAAAAAGACTCTAAAACCCTTCAAAACCCCTATAAACCCTAAAAAGCCCAAAATTCCCAACAATCCCTCAAAATCCATAAATCCCATAAAAAACCCTAAAAAACCATAGAAAGCCCTAAAATCCTTGAAAACCTAAAAAACCCTACAAACTCCGGAAACCATAATACATCTAAAAACCATTAGACAACCATAAAACCCATAAAACCCTATGAAATCAATAAAAACTCAGAATCCCCTTAAACTCCCTTCAGATTTTAAAAACTCTAAAAAACATTATAAACCCTAAAAAACTAAAGGAACCCCTAAAACCTAAAAAAAATCATCAAACCCTAAAAACCATAAAAATTCCTGAAGAACCCCAAAAACCTCTAAATCTATAAAATCACTAAAAACCCTAAAATATTAAAAATCCCAAAAAATTCCACAAAATATCCAAAAACATAAAAAAACTATTTTTTTTAAAAACGCCTGAATATCGTAAAAATCCCTAAAATGCTTAAAAAACCAACTAAATATTCAAAAAATTCAAAAAAAGTTAAAAAAAAATATAGAAAACCTTAAAACCCTAGAAATAAAAAACCATAAAACCCTAAAAACCCTAAAACCCATCAAAATCCCTAAAAATATAAAAACCCCCCAAAAACCATAAAATTAATAAAAAATCCCCTAAAAGTCAATGAAAATGTAAAAAACCAAAAAAACTCAAAAAACTCACTTAAAACCATAAAAACCCTTAAAAACCTCTAAAAACCCATAAAACCCCTAAAACAAGTAAAACAATAAGAACTCTTTAAACCCTAAAAAACCTTAAAAAACTCTAAAAACCTTAAGAACTCTAACAAACTAAAAAAACAATAAACCCAAAAAACCCAAAAATCCTAAAAAATCCTAAATACCCTTAAAAACCCTCTAAACACCAAAAAACCCCCAAACACCCCCTTTAAAATCATAAAACATACCTACAAATATGTGAAATGTAAAAAACCTAAAACCCCTAACAAACCCCTAAAACCATTAAAACCCCTAAAAACCATAAAAAAAACCCAAAAACATTATAAAAACCACTAAAAATTATAATAACATAAAACCCCACTAAAATGATAAAAAACTCTAAAAATTCATAAAAACCCTAAAAAACTCAAAAACACATAAAAACACAAAATAAACTAAAGAGCATGAAAAAATCTAATACCCTAAAAACCCTCCAAATACCTTTAACCATTAAAAATCCTAAAAACAATAAAATCTACAAAAATAATGAAAATCCCTATAAATCCATTAAGACATAAAACACCCTAAAAACATAGGAAGACCCCTAAAATCCATAAAAACAAGTAAAACCTTAAATAACACTAAAACCTATAAAAATGAACTAGAATCTCTAAAAATTATTAAAATCCCTAAAACACTAAAACCATTAAGACCCTAAAAACCTAAAAAACCCTACATCGCAAAAAAAAACATAAAAACCCTAAAAACCCAAAAAACAATGAAAACCCATAAAACCCTTCAAAATCCTTAAAAACCATAAAATTCCTTAGGAATCCCTAAAAATCCTTGAAAACATAAAATACCCTAAAAACCACAAAACCAATAAAACCATAAAAACCCTATAAAACCATAAAAACCACTAAATACCTTATGGTGCAAGATACTCAGGGTGGCTTGATATTCACAATATAGGGCGGAGGATGGAGGATATAGTTCGGGGATAAGTATCAGAATATGGGTTTAGATAGTAGAATCAAGTATCCAACCAATTCTATATGGAGAATGACTTACTAATAAGAAAACATATTCAAGCGAATAATGTGATAGACAATCTAAGAAAAAATTCCCTTAGTTTGGGGCATGAAATTAGGGGATTTACGGTCTTGGATCACCAATATAACACTTATATTGACAAAAAATGAATACACAAGAGAAAGAGAAGAATGTAACAATCCTCACAATGGATAGAATAAAATCATATAATTTCACTAATGAAAACTTCAAGGATAGTACAATTACATGGGGTGGATATTTATATCCATGGGGTGACACAAAAGGTAAAGGGTTTAATAACCTAAAGTCATAAATCCTATTTTTACTTTTTCCCATTAAATTCAAAAGGTTAAAGTCTATCAATTTCCTTTTTTTGGAAAAGTGTAACATGCCTTTCCACCCGTAGCCCACCAGATTTGACTCTGAGTACCTAGACCCTCAAATTTTAATTTGATGTCCAATGATTCCATTCTAAAATCTCCATGTGATAAGACTTCCAATATTCACACAACCTTGTGGACTAATCTTTGAAAATAATGTTTGGGATTGAATTAGTGAGATAATAGGCCCATTTTTTCCATCCATGCATGGTGAGATCTATTGGGCCTTTAATGAAGCAAGATGATCACCCATTATAGAATTAAACCTATTTAATATCCCTCTTATCATGAGGCATTGGAAATCCAAATCATCCTCTAGGGAAATCAACTCGGTGTCATCAACATGGTTTTCATCACCTTAAAACCCCTTAAAACACAAAAAAACCCTAAAACTACTAAAAACTATGGAACCCCATTAAAACCCACAAAAATGTAAAAAATCACTAAAAACCATAAAAATTAAAAAAAATACCAAAAATACACAAAACGATAATAACCCAAACAACCCAAACAACCCCTAAAAACCCCAAAACCCCTTAAAATCCCTAAAAACCATAAAAACTCGAAAAACCATAAAACCACTAAAAACAGTAAATGATTAGAAAAACCCATAGAACCCTAAAAAAATCACTAAATACTTTAAAACCCTTAAAACCCCTAAAAATATAAGAAATCCTTAAAAACCCTTACAACTATATAAAACTAAAAATAACCTAAAAACCCCCAAAAAACCCAAAAAAAACTAAAAACCAGAAAAACCCAGAAAACCCCCCAAAACCCTCAAAATCTCAAAAACCTGAGAAAACCCTTTAAACCATGAAGTTCCTAAAAAATCTCTAACAATCTATAAAAACACTGAAAACCATAAAAACCCTAAAAACCCTGAAAATCATAAAAACTTTAAAACCATAAAAAAACATAAAACCCAATAAAACCCTAAAAACATCACTGAAAAATCTATAAACATTAGAACCCTTAAAAATGATAAAAAAACACTAGAAAACCTTATAAAACCCAAAAAACTCAAAGAAACCCCTGAAACCCAAAAATATCCTTAAACCCCATAAAACCCCTAAAAAACCTCAAAATACCAAAAATTCCTACAATTCCCCTAAAAATCCCAGAAAATGTAAAACCCCTGATATCTATATAACCCGGAAAACCTTAAATGCCCCCAAAACCCAAAAAAAACCTAAAACCCACTAAAAACACTAAAACCCATTAAAACTCCTGAAACATTACAAAAATTACAAAATGTTAAAAACCATAAAAACCAAAAAAAAACCTTAAAATCCCAAAAGAACCTAAAAACACTGAAACCCCCTAAAAATCATAAAACCACTATAGAACCATCAAAATCCCAAAATCCCAAAATCCCTATAATCCATAAAAAATTCTAAAGAGGCCCTAAAATGAAAATAAATGTAACAGAACTAAAAACCATAAAAAACCATGAAAACCATGAAAACCACAAAGAAAATTAAATAAAACTAAATGAAAAAACACCATAAACCACTAAAAACTCTAAAAACCATTAAACCTGTTAAAATTCCCACGAACTGAAAAAAAAGCACAATAAAAACCCAAAAAAACTCATAAAAACCAAAAAACCCATAAATATCCTTAAATCTCTAAAAACCTTAAAAACCCTGAAAACCAATAAAACCTTTCAAAATCCATAAAAATAAAAAAAAACCCCTAAAAACTATAAAAATCCCAAAAAATCCCTAAAAATGTAAAAATCTATAAAGACCTAAAAAACCCATAAAATCCCTAAAAACATTAAAAACCCTAAAAACAAATAAAAACACAAAACCCCACTAAAACATTAAAATCCCTTAAAATCCCTAAAAACATTAAAAAATGCTAAAAACTCAAAATCCCTAAAAAATAAAAAAAACATAAACACCCAAAAATACCAAAAAACCCAAAAAACCAAAAAAACTCTAAAAACATGAAAACCCATAAAACCCATTAAAATACTTAAAACCCTAACAAACCATAAAAACACTAAAAATCATAAAACCCCTAAACCCCCCTAAAAAGGTAAAACCCAAAAAAAAAATATCGAAACCCCCTAAATACCAAAAAACCCCTAAAAACGATAGAACCCACTAAAAACCCATAATAACTGTAAAACCTAGTAAAAGCTCATAAAAACCTTTATTTAGTACAAATAAATTTTAAAAAAGTAATAATAAACCTTAAAACCACTAAAAACTCAAAAAAACCCCAAAAAATCCAAGAACACATAAAAAACCTAAAACCCCTAAATACAAAAAAAAATCCTACAAAATCCCTACAAATATAAGAAATAATAAAAAACCCTAAAACACCTTAAAAGATAGTAAAAACCATATAAAAACATAAATATATATAAAATCCTATAAACTGACTAAAAACTTAAAGCCCCTTAAAGCCCTAAAAAATGATAAACACTATAAAAAACCGTAAACACACTAAAAAACCCAAAAAACCTAAAAAACCTAAAAATCCAAAAATAACTCTGAAAACCTTAAAAAACCTTGAAAACCCCTAAAAACATAAAATTTAATAAAAACTCTAAAACTCCTAAGAACTTTAAAAAACATTAAAAATTCTTAAAAATCCTTGAAAACGTAAAAAAACCTAAAAAATCTGAAAAAACACCTGAATAACATAAAAAGTCAATAGACATGTAAAAACATAACAATACATATAACACCTAAAAACCACTAAAACTCTAAAAAATCTTAAACCCCCTAAAAATGTTATAAAACAATAAAAACCTTAAACACCCTAAAAAACTCAAAAAACACTAAAAACCCAAAAGGACCCTAGAAAACATAAAAACCCCTAAAAACCATAAAAACCTCAAAATCCATAAAAACCCTAAAAACCATAAAAATTCTAATTTACCCCTAAAATCCCAAAAAACTTAAAAAATCTAAAAAATCTAAAACCCCTGGAAAACCATAAAAACCCCTAAAAACCTTAAAAATCCTATGAATACATAAAACCCAAAAACCCAATTAAAAACTTTAAAAAACCTTAAAAACCCCTAAAAATGTTGAAAACTATAAAACTCCATAAAACTCTTAAAAACTCAAAAACATATAAAAACCTAGAGACCCTAAAAACAAGAAAACCCCTAAAAACCCTAAAATAATCAAATTCCTAAAAATATCCTAAAACCATAAAAATCATAAAAAATCTATAAAATTACTTGAAAATGTAAAAAAACTGTAAAAACCCTACAAGACCCCAGAAAACCAAAAAACACCCTAAAATCTAAAATAGACTCTAAAACCCCATTAAAAATCAAAAAAACTTTAAAAACTAAAAAATACATTAAAAAACATAAAACCCCAAAAATCCTTATACCCCAAAAAACCATAGAAACCCTAAAACCCCTAAAAACCCTAAAAACCCTAAAAACCGTAAAAACCCTAAAGCCCCTTAAAATAAGAAAAAATCCTAAACACTAGATAAATCTTAAAAAATCCCTAAAAATATCTGAAAATGTAAAAAACCATGAAAACACCCTAAAAACCATAAACCCCCTAAAAACCATAGAAATCCTAAAAACCAGTAGAAACCCAAAAACCACTAAAATATGAAGAAAGCTCTTTACCCCTAAATAAATTAAAAACTGTAGAAAACATTAAAAAAGAAATAAATCCCAAAAAACCCTAAAAACATGAAAAAACCATGAAAATCCCTAAAAACACTCAGAATCTCTAAACCCCTAAAGACCAATAAAACCCATAAAACCATAAAAAAATTTCCAAAAATCTCTGAAAATGTAAAAAACCGTAAAAAACAAGAAAACCCCTTGAAAACCCTAAAAAACCCAAAAAACCTTAAAAATCCTAAAATCTATAAAAACCATAAAACTCACTAAAACATTAAAAACCCTTTAAACCTCTATAAACGTTAAAAACTCAAAAAAATAAAAAAATAAAAAAAATAAAAAAAATAAAAAACCTCTAAAAATGATACAAACATTAAAAACATTAAAAACCCTAAAAAACCCTAAAACCCCCTAAAAATCCTTAAAATCCCAAAAACACTAAAAACCTAAAGTTCATAAAAATCATAAAAATACCTAAAAACATAAAAAACATAAAACACTAAGATAAATATGAAATCGTAAAAATAACTAAAAACCTTAAAAACCATAAGAACCCCCAAAACAACTAAAAACTCTAAAACCCCCTAAAAATTATTACAAAACTATTAAAACCCTTAAATGCCTAAAAAATCAAAAAAAAACCCCAAAACCATAAAAACCCATAAAACCCTAAAAACACTGATAAATTCTCAAAATCCCTAAAGACCCTAAAACCCATAAAAATCTCCAAAAAATCCAAAAAATACCATGAAAAGTAAAAAAACCCTAAAAACCTATACAAACACCAAAAAACATAAAAAACACTAAAATCCTTAAAAACCATATAGCCCATAAATCTCTAAAATCCAATAAAAATGATGAAATTCATTTTAACCCCAAAAAACATTAGAAAGCTCTAAACCACCTTATAACCACACAAAAAACGCAACAAAACCCCTAAAAACCCAATAAAAACAATAAAAACAATAAAAACCATAAAAACCTAAATCCCCTATAACCCCTTAAACCCACTAAACCCCCTAAAAACCCTAAAAACCATTAAAATAATAAAAAAGGTCTAAAAACATAAATACATAAATAACTATAAAACCATGAAAAATACATAAAAACCATAAATTTCCCCAAAACCTTTAAACCCCATAAAATCCCTAAAAACACAAAAACCAAAAAAAATATAAAACCCTTAAAACTTATAAATAAAATTTAAACACTATAAAAATCGTAAAATCCAAAAAATAAAAAAAAACCCTAAAACCCCAAAATACCATAAAACCCCCAAAAACTCTAAAAATTATAAACCCACTAAAAACCCCTAAAACCTTCAAAATCCAAAAAATCCTAAAAAACCATAAAAACCAAAAAAATCCCAAAAAAAATCCTTGAAAATGTTAAAAACACTAAAAACCTTGAAGAAACTCTAAAACCCATCAAAAAACCTAAAAACATTAGAAAACCCATAAAACCCCAAAAAACATTAAAAAACCAAAAACCCCATAAAATTCTTAAGATAATTAATAAACACATTATAAACCCTTAAAACACTAAAACATTAAAAAATATTGAAGGCTTGAAACCCCTAAAAATAACCCTAAAACCCCCCAAAAAGCAAAAAAACCCCTAGAAACCTAAAAAAACAAAAAACCCATGAAAACCCCTAAAATCTCCCAAAATTTCAAAAAACTCTAAAAAACCCTAAAATCAAAAAAATCTTAAGGAATCCTGAAAAATCCTTAAAACTTACGTCCCTAAAACACTAAAAATCCATGAAAACCATAATATCCAATAAAACCAGAAAAAATACACAAAACCCATAAAAACTTAAAAAAACCTTTGAAACACATAAAAATGTTTTAAAACACTAAAAACCTTAAATACTCTAAAAACTCAAAAAAAACAACTATAAAGACCCTAAAAACCCTGAAGACCCATGAATCCCTAAAAACCCTTGAAAACACATTAAAAAAAATTAAAAACCCCTATGAACCATAAAAAACCTAAAAACTTCTTAAAAATCCTTAAAAATTCATGAAAATGTAAAAATCCATAAAACCCTAACCCCCCCCCCCCAAAAAAAAAAACTATAAAAACCCCTAAAAACCATTAAAACCCATAAAAAATATAAATATTTAAAAAACTACCAAAAACTATAAAAACCCTCAAACCCCCTAAAAATATTTGAAAGTCAAAAGAACCTAAAACCCCTATAAAACTAAATTAACCATAAAAATCCAAAAACCAAAAATACCCTAAAAATCCTAGAAAACATTAAAAACACTAAAAACCCCTAAAAACCTCAAAATATTAAAAAACCTAAAAACAATAAAAACCATAAAAATACTATGAAAATCTAAAAAACCAATAAAATGTAAAAACCCAAAAAAATATTGCAAAACCCTTGAAAACAATAAAACCCCTATAAATATAAAAACCCTAAAAACACATAAAACCCTAAAGCGTACTAAAACTTATAAAAACACTTAAAACCCCCCATAAACATTAAAAACTCTAAAAAACATTAAAACACATAAAAAATAAAAAAACACGAAAACCCCAAAAACAGTATAAACCATAAAAACCATAAAAATCTTACAAATCCCTTAAAACCAATGAAAACGTAAGAAACCCTAAAAACCACCAAAAACCCCAGAAATCCAGAAAAACCCTAAAACCCTAAAACCCCTAAAAAACACCTAAAACTCTAAAAACCATTTGGAAACCTACCTAATAATTTTATTATTATTTTCAAGAGAGATAATATTTTAGGGGGTTTATTGAAAGCCTCAAATAATCACTCCGAACAAAACCATCATAAAAGAAATAAAAAAAACCAAAAATTCAGAATGTAAGAGGCTTTCACCAAACCAAAAAACAACCAAGGAGGAAAAGTAACAAAAGATAATGTGCTTTAGGATGATGAAAATCACCAGTGATCCACATTACTCTTCGAGCCCTGGTTCACTACTATATTTCTTGAATAGGCACCATTTATCATTTTCTAGATGAAGCTAGAGACAATCTTCAATTTCCAAAGTGAAAAGATTCACAACCACTAAGTAACCATCATTATGAAAAAGGTATGTATCCAAATCCTTGAAAATATATTTAATCTGCGAATCGAACCACCATTCCCATGGTTATCAAGTCCCTGAGGAAATTTCTCCTATGACATTATATTACAATCCTTGGTAATACTAGTGTTGGTATGGTCTGGAGCCCATTCCTAAGGCGAAGAAATTCTAAATTGTATGTAAGAAGATATCATTTACATAGAGAATTTCACAGAAAATGAGAGATCCTATGTATCTATCATTCTCAGTCATGCATCATGTAACTAAACATTAACTTATTTTTTGTCATCAGGACCTTCCCCTTGCAGCACATTCTCATCACAAGTGGTTGATTCCAACCCCTTTGGACTTACAAGCTCCTACACTACACCATTTTTTGATATCATCAAATCCGACCATACCTATGACTCAATCTCAATCTCTTTGTTCTTACTAGAGGATCTAGTGGCCATAAGTTGTGGTGGGTTATAATAGTCCATACATGGATTGGATTTCTTCCATTTGTTGAATAGAAACTTTCATGAATCATGGATTCCCTTCTTCCCATTCCTCGAGATTGATCCTAACCACACTTTAACTTGATGAATTTGGTCACCTTTTGAAGCATATTGAGAGTCTATTAATATATAACTATAATTGGGATCTACTAGTCTCTTTGAAATATCAATCTTCATTTTTCACCTTTGAGTGACCGTATGCAACCCTTCTGAATCAATGTTTCCCTCCACATTTTCATTATATGTATTGAATCAATTGTGAAGCTATATTGAGGCAGGTGGATCAGAACTTAAATAATGGAGCCAAAAAACATCTTATGGATCTTTCCTTATATCATCATTCATGATTTTATCAGACTCGACACCCATAGTTCCTAAACTATTATCCATACATGCACTTGTATAAATAATATTCTCACCAAAATTTGGGATGTAGTTAGCCTGAGCGTGATGAGATAATGCTGTTGAACCCATAACTATTGTATATGAATGAGAAACTAGAATTATCAGGCAATGAGGAAGGATCCACCAAACCATAACTTCTACCTCCAATAAGATATTTAGACCAGTAGAATCAAATGATCCAGGGGTTATCTGAGGGGACTTCCAAGAGGGATAAATGTTGTGAACCTATTGATTAGGAAGCATGTTTCTAGATATAATGAGCAAACCAGGATCTACCAAATGTGGATGAGACAAGGATTGTTACTTGGAAGGACTCCCTTGACACAATGTAATTCAGCAAAAATAATATTGCAGATTCCCTAACCAAATGATGAATGAGTAGTGATCATTCCAAGAATCAAATAACACCACTTTATTGCAATGAAATTCCTCACCGATTACAAGACGAATAGTTTCGACTAGTGGTTTAGACACATCTACTTCAATGTAGATGCATGGAGTAATAGTGCAGACCATAGTTCTAAACCAGTTATCAAAGCATAATAAATGACCTACCACGTTTCCAATCATACAGAGAATGGCTAGATTATGGAAGTAGAGAGGAATTTCTAGGAATTAAACCCAAATTTCTATCATCAGTGGTCCCTATGCATATGAATGTCGTAGTTCTAGTAGAATAAAAAGAAGAATGCCCTATAAATGAGATGTGAAGACTGGGACCAAGAAAACACAAGGTTTCCTTCTGTAGTTAAGAAAACTAGTAGGTGTCGCACATCAAGAAGACCTAAAACTACATGCCTTTTTAAAACCCAAGATGTGTTAACAAACGTCTTGAAGGTATCCGTCGACTAGAATATCTAACCAAAGAGAGAGACTGATGAGTTGTGAAGAAGATTCAAAGACTCAAAAAACTCTTAAAGGGAGAGATGGAGCATGGGAGTTCCGGATTCAAAAGAGGGGACCTTTGGGCTCAGTGAAACGGAAGGAACATTCGAGAGTGAGGAGGGATTGGTGGAAGGAAAGCAGGAAAAAAGAACTGAGGAGGATTCCTAAAATCCCACCCCTTCAATGGTTGAGTTGGAGGAAACCACAATAGCTATAATGGCTCCTTAAAACCCCTAAAATAATTAAAAACACTAAAAAATCATAAAAATACTAAAAACTACAAAAATTCTAAAACCCAAAAACCCAAAAAACTCTAAAAATCCCAAAAAAAAAACACTAAAACCCCTAAAAAATTAAAATAATAAAAATCGATAAAATCCCAGAAAATCCTTGAAAATGTAAAAACCCTAAAAACCTAGAAAAACTATTGGAAACCATTAAATGTCCTAAAAACCTTAAAAATTCCAAATAACCCAAAAAATCATACAACCCACTAAAACTATTAAAACCCTTAAAACTCCCAAAAAAAATTAAAAACACTAAAAAATCATAAAACCACTAAAATATTAAATTAAAACCCAAAACCTCCAAATGATGCTAAATACCCCAAAACCCCCGAAAACCCCCAAAACACCCTAAAACCCCTAAAGACATCAAAAAATACTAAAAAACCTGAAAACCCTAAAAACCTAAAAACCCATAAAACCCCTAAAAACCCAGAAAATAATAAAACCCCTAAAAACCATAAAAACCTTAAAACCCCATACAAACATTTAGAACTTATAAAAACTCAAAAACCCTTAAATCCTATAAAAAATAAAAAAACCCTAAAAACCCTAAAACCCCTAAAATCTCAAAATACCCCAAAAAACATTGAAAACCTCAAAACCACAAAAAATCCCATAAATCCTAAAAAACAGAACCCCTTAAAATTGTAAAAACATCCTAAAAATCAATGAAGACGTAAAAAACCCTAAATACCATGAAAAAAACATAAAAATATAAAAACATCAAAAAACCATTAAAACCCTAAAGATCCATAAAACCCTAAAAAACTCTAAAAACCATTAAACCCTTAAAAATGATAAAAAAACTCTAAATAACCATAAAACCCCTCAAAAACACAAAAATTCCCTTCAAACCAAGAAAACCCTAAAACCCGCAAAACCCTAAATACCCACTAAAATCTCTAAAAAACCTTTAAATCCCTAAATCCATAAAAAAAACTCATAAAAATTTAAAAACCCTAAGAACTCAAAAAATTTCTAATAACCCAAAAAAAACCAAGAAACCATATAAACCTTTAAAAACCTAAAAAACATTGAAAACAATAAAACCCCTAAAAACATTAGAAACCCTAATTATTGATAAAAACACTAAAAATCATTGAAAACTCCAAAAACCCTTAGTACCCATAAAAATGTTAATAAACTCTAAAAAATACTTAGAAAACCTAAAAAAACTCAAAAAAACCTAAAACCAAAAAGACCCTTAAAACCCTGAAAACCCATAAAAACCATAAAAAACCCGAAAACCCCTGAAAAATCCTCAACGCACAAAATACTCTAAAACCCTTAAAAACTCAAAAAACCATAAAAACAAAAAGAATCCCTAAAATCCCAAAATATATAAAGAGACTTGAGAAACCCTTGAAATACATAAAACCCCTGAAAACCTTAAAAACATAAAAACCCATAAAAACCCCAAAACTCACTAAAAACACAAAAAACCATTTAAACCCCTAAAACCCAAAAAACTCTAAAAATGTTAGAACGCCTAAAAATCATAAAAACCCCGGGTTCCTGAGTCTTTTTCTTTCTTTCTCTTTTGTTTTCCGTGGTTTGTAAGGGGTTTTTTGGGTGTGGGTTGTTTGGCCCCTCCCCTCCCTTGTCTGATGTGTCTCCTTTTTTTCCTTTCTAATAAATTGGGGGGGGGGGGGTGGGAATAGCCGGAACTTCGCATCTTCCTTTCCCTAAATACCCAAAAAACCATAAACACCCTAAAATCCCTTAAAATCTATAAAGAAACAAAAAACCATATAAACTATAAAAATCATAAATAGGCCCTAAATATCCTTGTAGATATAAAAAAACCTTAAAACCATGAAAAACCCTTAAAAACCCCAAAACTTTAAATAACCCTAAAACCCCATAAAAACCCTAAAAACCCCACTAAAAACTTAAAAACCACTTAAAGAACCTGAAAATATTTTAAAAAAAATTAACAACCCTGAAAACATAAAAAACCCAAAAAAACCATAAAAATCCTAAAATCTCTAAAAACTATAAAAAACTTGAAAAACTCCAAAAACCCTAATAACCACAAAACCCTAAAAATTTCTAAAAATACCTAACAGTATAAAACACCCTTAAAAAATTAAAAAACCCCCAAAAACCATAAATTTATTAAATCCATTACAACCCAATAATTCAATAAAAACCCTATAAATCCACTAAAAATGTTTAAAAATAACTTTAACAGTGAAAAAATTTAAAAAATATAAAACCATTAACAAGTCTAAAAAACTCAAAAAAAACCAAAAAACCAATAATTCTAAATAACCCCTTAAGACCCTAAAAACCCTAAAAACCTCTATAACCTCTCAAAATAACTTAAAATCCTAAAAACCCAAAAAACCAATAAAATACTAAAACCCCCCAAAAATACCCAAAAGCTAAAATACCCAAAAAAACATTGAAAACACATGAAAACCATAAAACCCCTAAAAGAAAAAAACCCTAAAAATACACTAAAAACTGTTAAAACCCTTATAAAAAACATTCTAAAAAACTAAATAAAACATTTAAACCTTTAAAAATCTAATAAAAACCCTAAAATCCAAAAAAACTACAAAACCCTAAAAACCCTAAAAACCATAAAAACCCTAAAAATCATAAAAACTCATAAAAATACAAAAAATTCCCAAAAAATCCAGGAAAACACAAAAACCCAAAAATACTTGTCAAAACCACAAAATCATCTAAAATCCTTAAAAGAACCTAAGAACCTAAAAACCATTATAGTCCACTAAAAACTCAAAAACCCTTAAAACCATAAAAATGTTAAAAAAACTCTAAAAATCCATAAAAACTCTAAAAACTCAATAAATCCTTAAAACCCAAAAAACACTAAAACTATGAAAAACCCTAAAAAATAAAAAAGCATAAAAACCCCTAAATTCCAAAAAACCCAAAACACCCAAATACCTTAAAAATCCTAAAGAAGCCATAAAAATATATGAAAACATAAATACTCTAGAATCCTTGAAAAACGATGAATACCATAAAACCCCTAAAAACTATAAAAACCCTAAAAACCAATAAAACCCATAAAAGTACTAAAACATTAAAAACTCTTAAAACTTGTAAAAATGTAAAAAAAACACTAAAAACATTAAAACCCTTAAAATTTTAAAAAACTCTAAAAACCCAAAAGGCCATAAAATCCCTAAAAACCCTATAAAACCCATAAAATACCTCAATCCCTAAAAACCCTAAAACCGATAAAAACTATAAAAATCATTAATCTCCCTATAATACTAGAAAACCTAATAAAACTAAAAAACCAAAAAACCCCAGAAAACAAAAAAACCCTAAAAACCTTGAAAACCCCTAAAACCCCATAAAACTCTAACAATCCACTAAAATTTCTAAAAACACTTAAAATTACTAAAAATGATAAAAAACTATAAAAATCATTAAAACCCATAAAAATGAAAAAAAACCCTAAAAACCCAAAGGACCCAAAAACCTAAAAATCCATAAAATCCTAAAAAAACCCTAAAATGATCAAATTCTGTAAAACCCCTAAAAAGCCATGAAACCATAAAAATCATATAAATCCATAAAATTCTAGGATAAAGTAAAAATCCATTAAATCCCTAAAAACCAAAAAAAACCATAGAGAACCCTAAAATCATAAAAAACCATAAAAACCAATAAATATCCCTAAAAATGTTAAAAACATTAAAGTAACATTAAAAACAAAAATACTCAAAAAATACATAAAGTCCCAAAAAACCATATAAATATTAAAACCCTAAATAAATGAAACCCCCTAAAACCCTAAAACCCAAAAAATTTCTTAAAAATCATAAAAAACCTAAAAAACAGCAAAAAATTCATGAAAACGTATAAAACCTAGAAACCCTAAAAACCCCCTGAAAACCATAAAAACCCCCAAAAAACAAAAGAACCCTAAAATATAAAAAGAACTACAAAAGAAAATAAACCCATAAAGACATTAAAAAATTCTAAATAACGTTAAAACCACAAAAAACCCATAAAAACCCAAAACCCCCAAAAACCATTAAAAACCTATAAAAACTCAAAAAGCCATCAGAATCCCTAAAACACTAAAAACAATAAAAACCCTAAAAATTCATTTAAAATCCCAAAAAACATAAAGAAATCGAAAAACCCTGAAAACCCTCTGAAACCCACAAAAACATTTAAAAATCTTAGAAAACCTTTAACCCCATACAAACCCTAAAACCCACTAAAAACTCTAAAAAGCCTTAAAACCCACAATTTTTTTTAATAATTCTAAAAAACCATTAAACCCCTAAAAAATTTAAAAAAAATCCACAAAATCCAAAAAATGATGCAAACCATAAGAACCTTAAAAACCCTAAAACCCGCTAAAAATCCTCAAAATCACTAAAAACCTTAAAATACCTAAAATCCATAAAAATCCAAAACATTCCTAAAAATCATCGAAAACATAAAAAATCCTAAAAACCCTAAAAATATCTCAAAATAATTAAACCCCCCAAAAATAATAGAGACGCAAAAAAATCCCTTAAAACCTTTAAAATCACAAAAAACCCTTAAAACTCTCAAAATAATTATACCCCCTAATAACCCTAAAAACCATTAAAAATCTCCTTAAAATCACTAAAAACACAAAAGACCATAAAAACCATAAACTAACAAAAAAACACTTAAAACCCATAAGAATACCTAAAACCAATACAAACCCTAAAAACCACTAAAAACATTAAGAACAAATAAAACTCCAAAGAACGTCAAAAATAATAAAAAACATAAAACCCTTTAAAAACTCAAAAAACCCTAAAAAACTATAAACATAAAACCCAACAAACCCTAAAAAACCATTAAAACCCCCAAAACCCCTCAAAATCCCTAAAAACGCTAAAAACAATAAAAAGCCAAAGAAACCTTGAAAACATGAAAAACCTGAAAACTGCCTGAAAACCCCTAGAAACCAAAAGAACCCTATAATGATTAAGAACCATTAAAACACTAAAACCTCAAAAAACTATCAAAACCCCTAAAAACCATAAAAAACACTAAATACCCATAAAAAATAAAAAAATTCCACACAAAAAACTAAAAAAACCTCAAAAACCATAAAACCCAAAAAAACCAAAAAACCAAAAAAAACACTCATAACCCCTAAAAATACTAAAAATCCCTAAAAAGCGTAAAAATCCTAAAAACCATAAAAATACCAAAAAAAACCCTAAAGTCACTAAAAGAACAAAAAACCCTAAAAACCTTGAAAACCCCCTTGAAAACAAAAAAACACCTAAAAACCTTAAATAATCCTAAAACCCCATAAAAACACTAAAAACCATGATAAACTATAAGAACCCTCAAATCCCCTAAAATGTTAAAAACTATAAAACCCCTTAAAACCCCTAAAAACTAAAAAACCCTAAAAACCCAAAGGACACTAAAACAATAAAAAACAATAAAACCGTAAAGATTATAAAATAATACTTAAATATCAGTGAAATCATAAAAAAACCTAAAAACCCCGAGCAATCCTTAAAAACTATAAAAACCCATAAAAATTAAAAAAAATCATAAAACCCCATAAAAACCCTAAAACCTACTCTGAACCCTAAAAACCATTTAAACCCATAAAATTGTTAAAAACTATAAAAAACCTGGGAAACCCTAAAACTCAAAATCCCTAAAAACCCTAAAAAATAAAAAAAACCAAAAAGATCCCAAACCCCATAAAAATGTAAAAATCCTAAAAAACATGAAAACCACTGAAAATAATTAAAACCAAAAGACCCACTAAAAACTCTAAAACCATTTAAACCCTCAGAAAATGTTGAAAAACTCTTAAAAAATAATCCAAATCATTAAAAACTAATAAAATATAAAACTAAAAAAAGAACTTGGAAAACCCTAAAAATCCTAAAACCCCTAAAAACTCTCAATATCCCTAAAACCCAAAAAACCAAAGAAACCCAAATTATCCTAAAAATACCTAAAAACCCTTAAAACATAAAATATCCTGAAAATAAGAACCCCATGAAAAACCTAAACCTTTAAAACCCTAAAATCTCAAAAAACCACGAAAAACTCTAAGGACCATTAAAACCCCTAAAATTTTTTAGAAACTCTAAAAATCCTTAAAATCTAAAAAAACCCAAAAACCCAAAAAGAAAATAAAAAACCTATAAAACTTTAAAAATGCTAGAAACCCCTAAAAACCCATAAACCCCTAAAAATCCTAAAAATACCTAAAACCTTGAAATCCCTAAAAATTCTAAAAATTAGCAAAAGATCCTTAAAATGTAAAAAACCCAAAAAAACGTGAAAACCCCACAAATCCAATAAAAAATGTGTAAACCCCATAAAAACCTAAAACCATAAAAACTCTAAAAACCAACTAAAAACCAAAAAATCATAGAAAAACCCAAAAAAACGTTAAAATTTATAAAAAACCTTAAGAAACTAAAAAAATCAAAAAATCCTAAAAACCTAAAAGAACCTAAATACCAAAAACGATTCTAAAAACTCTAAAAACCATGTAAAACCCTAAAAACCATGTAAAACCCTAAAAACCATAAAAATTATTAAAAAGAGAAAAAAATCATGAAAAATGTAAAAAACCTAAAAAGCCCTAAAATCGATGAAAACAAAACAACCCCTAAAAACCCTGAAAACCCATGATAAACTTCAAACCCCATAAAAACCCTAAAAACACTAGAAACCAATAAAAACCTAAAACCCACTAAAAAAATCTAAAACTGTCACGAACTGGATCTGGTCGTCATCAAACCGGCACTAAACCCAGCCCGTGCCAAGGCCCGAAGGGCGTTCCTGATCCCCACGGGCTGGAACAATTTTTTGGGTATCATATCATGATAATTGGGAACGATTTACCCGATTTTAAAAACATTAAACAACAAACAAAATCAATAAAACAAATCTGGATTTTTGAACTAAAACTGTCTTTTACAAAATTTCAGAACTGAAATACATAAGTTAAAACTATGTTTAAAGACCATTATAATGGTACAAAACCAAATAAGGACAGACCAAGAACCTCCATATGGAAAGAGGCACCGCCCTCAAGCCATCTCTATGACACTGCATCCCAATGGACAGCTAAAAACATGAACCAATGGCATAAATCCTGTACCCAAACCTGTGACATAAAATAAGCAAGTCTACTTACACCCAAAGGTGTAAGTAGGGTGTGAGCGAAGGCCCAGTAGGATACCACCTCTAAGAGATTCCATGTGATAAACATTTCATGACAAAAAGCATTGCAAGTTTTGTAAATAAGAAATGCTAGTTACAATTTTCTAAAGGATGCAATAATAAATGAAAATAGTTTTCATGTGGGATAATTTTAAAGGACCAAAAATTTTAAAATAAATAAAAAATATACTGAATTTTCCAGCCAACAATACCGTATGCCAACGGTAAGTACAAAGGATCTAATGAGCACAAGTAATAGGAAATAACCCCTAGGCACTAGCTAGTTGTGGGTCCCAGGTACCTCGTATCTCGGTGAGAGTAACCACAAAAAATATTTGTTCTCATGCACGGGCCACTAGTATGGATCATACCCATAACCTAGTGGTCCCCAATCATCATCATCATAGTTTAGTTAGAGTTGTAAGCATCAATCTTTCCAAGTGAAACTGAGGCCAAACCTCACAAATTCACTAGCATACTAGTACACGTCCATCCACCTAGATACCCAGTTATTCCCTTTGTGCTTAAACAAGTTATACAATCCAAGAAGTATATTTTTCACATGAAAATATCACATCCACATCACACATTAACCAAACAGCCCCATGTACATCACACAAGTCAAAAATTACACTTTTCATGCAAATGCATTTTGAAATCAAACTCATACCAAAATTGCCTACAACACTTTTCCCATTTCTTTAACACTTCCACAAATCCTTTAAACGATTTTATAAAACCATTAAAAGATATTAAACTCACACAACATCCCACACACATGTCACATAATACCCTTCTCACCTTCACAATTCATTTTATCAATAAACTCACACGAAACATCCAACACCCATGTTTCACACACAAAACACAATTTAGTAAAACATTTCGGAAATTTATAAAACATTCTAAAAATGTTTGACATCTCAAATCACCACTTTACCATTAAAAAACCCAAATTAGGTTAACAAACTCACCCAAACAGTACATATACACCCTTTCCCAACTTTGTTTAACCAAATAAAACATTTGCAATTTTTATAAAACAAACCCAAGATGTATAACCATTGTTTGCACACTAAAATCATTTCAAACCCCTAATTCAAAACCAAAATCATACCAATAACAATAAAAAACATAATTTTCATCCCTAAAACAATTATTAAAGCACCCCCAAGTGTTATTAAAATACATCAAATAATACCACAAAGATACACATGAAAAACACACGTTTTCATAAATCACCTTCAAGAAGTACAACATAGTTTTACACCTTAAACTAAATCAAAAATCTCTTTTCAAGGCCTACATGATAATAAGGAATTACCAAAACAGAATTGGCAGCCCCTTTCAAGACTAATATAACACTTTCATATGTTATAAACTAAACCCAAACATTACCCCAAGAGTCACACATGAAAAGTACCCAATTTCTAGCTAAAATACAACTAAAAATTAAATTTTTAACCAAATTCATCAAAAAATAGTTTTCACACCACAAAAAGTAGATTATAAATATATTAAATTAATAAACCAAGCAATATAACTCATCATAAAATGGTTACACATGGAATCACCTACCTTTTGAGTCGAAACCCTCAAAACTTGGTGCGAAACCTTAAACGCACCACCGCCGCACCACAAGGAAGATAAATCCAGGCCTATACCACCAAAAATTGACCCAAAAGATACCAAATCAGACCTTAGGATCGAACCCTAACTTCTGGACATTTTATAACATAATGAGAGAGGGAGGAAACCCTAAGGAGAATGAAAAATTGAAGAGAGAAACACTTACTCAAAACAATCTTGCATAAAACGACCCAAAATCCACCAGAATATGAATTTGAAAACATCCAACCATTCAAGGGATGTTAGAATAAGGATTATGAGATCATATAGGAACTGGAATGGAGGAAAAGAGTAAGAATTGAGAGAGTTGTGATGGAAATAACTTACCTCCTCAAATCTGCCTGATTTTAGAAACCCTAAGAATTTCAGCACTCAATCGTAATGCAAACAAGCTCAAAATAGGAGGGAAAGGAATGGGAGCTCTCCTGGTCTTCTTAGGGTCTAGGGGGAGGTGGATAAACCGAAAAATTCATTATAATGAATAAGGTATTAAAAAATTAAAGAAACAATTTAAAACTGGAAAATGGGCTTTCGGGTTGGCCCAATTCTCAGATAAAAACCCAAATCCCCCATGATTATGGATTTATAATGGCTCCAAATTTACATTTTGTGTTACTATATCAGGTTAAGACATTTAGGAGTTGGAATGACTAAAAAATATTAAAAAATGAAAAAGTTATAAAAGAAACAAAATTTATTTTTAAATCTGGAATTGGGCTCACGGTTTGGCCCAATTCATGAAAACTTAACTATTCTCCATAAAACCTTTGGAAACCACCAAAACAAAGAATGAATGGAAAATAAATTAAAAATAACTTTAAAATAAATTATTTATGTGACAAAAACCCCTTAAAATCCCTATAAACTTTAAAAAAACTCTCAAAACCATTAAAACCCATAAAAACTCAAAAAAAACCGAAAAACACTAAAAGACCTTAATAACTTTGAAAACACATAAAAGCCATAGAAAACCATGAAAACCCTTGAAACCCACAAAATCTATAAAAACCCTAAAAACAAAAAAAACAAAAAATTCCCTAAATTTTTTGAAAATGTAAAAACCCATAGAAACCCGAAAAACCCCTTAAAAACTATAAAAACCCTAACAACCTTACAAAAATTCAAACCCATAAAAACACTAAAACCCCCTGAAACATTAAACACCCTTCAAACCTCTAAAAATGTTGAAAAACTCTAAAATTCCTATAAAACCTTATGAAAAATAAAACACTCTTAAAAACCCCAAAAGAGCATGAATATCCTTTAATCCCTAAAAATTCTAAAAAACCTTAGAAACCCTAAAAGTCTCTAAAAACCACAAAAACCTTAAAAATAATAAAAATATTACAAAACCCTAAATATCTCTGGAAACATAAAAAACCCTAATACTCGCTGAAAAAACCCTAAAACCCTAAAATCCCTAAAAACCATTAAAAACCCAAAACCCATTAAATCCATAAAAACCACTAAAAACTATAAAACCCCATAAAACCAATGAAAACTTTTACATTCCTAAAAAAAATAAAACCCTTAAAACTCAAAATATCCACTAAAAACACCCAAGCCCTTAAAACCCTTTAATGGTTAACAACTCTAAACACATTAAAACCCCTAAAAACCTAAAAAACCCCCAAAAGAAATCAAAAAACCCTAAAAACTCAGAAAGCCCATGAAACCCCTTAAAACCCTTCAAAATCCATAAAAACCATAAAACCCTAAAAACAAAAAAAAGCATAAAAAATCATTAAAAAACACTAAAAACATAAAAAAATCCTAAGATCCTTGAACACCCCTTGAAACACATAAAAAAACTAAAACTGTTAAAAACACAAATAACCCATAAAACTATAAAACTCCTAAAAAAACTAAAATCCCTAAAATTTCTAAAAACATAGAAAACCCGTAAAACCCCTCAGAATCCTAAAAAACCCAAAGAACTGTAAAAAAATACTTAAATACCTAAAATTAACCAAAAAAATAAAAACCCATAATAACCCTAAAACCCCCCTAAAACCATAAATAATCCTAAAATCCCATACAAGCACTAAAAAACCAATAAAATATTTAAAACCCATAAAACACCTAAAAACATTATGAAACTCTAAAAACCCATAAAAACACTAAAAAACTGAAAAAATCCTAAAAATCCAAGAATACCATAAAAACCAAAAAAACTAAGAAACCCCTAAGAACTCCAAAAAGCCCCTAAAACCCTAAAAATCCAAAGAACTATAATTTATGGAATGAATCATGAAACCATGAAAACCCTAAAAAATCATGAAAAACTGTAAAACCCCTTAAAATCCATAAAACATTAAGAAAAGATGATGTTGTTATTGATTTATGGAGTCGGAGCTGTTGGATGCTTGATGCGTCCTAGATGAAAGTTGAATGGTTGGGAGTTTTTGATTTCTGTAACGAAAATGCTGGTAGCTGGCTTGGATGTGATGTTGGATGTGGCTGGATATTTGGCTGTGAGTTACTGACAGGGATGGATTGCTGCGGAGGGTTTGGCAGTGGGAATCCGCTTGAGATGGCTGTTGGTAGGGAAGAAGAGTTGGTGGGGTCTGGAAGCTAGTCGGTGTTATGGGATGCTTGTTCTGTTTGGATGGGTGATGCGGTTGGAGATGCTGTTAAGCGATGTTGGGGCTGTGATGACTGGATTATGCTGGATGCTGGACATGGTGAGATTGGAGGCTGGTTATTTCTTGGTTGTGAGCTGCTGGATGCTAGTTGAAAATGGTGATGATGAGGGTTGCTACTTGTGGTTGTGTGTTTTTCTGCTTGGGTTTGTTTTTCTTCTTTTCTATTTTGATTTTTCTTTTTTTTTGGCGTGGGTTGTAAGAGGTTTTTGGGTGTGGGTTGATTGACCCCTCCCCTCCCTTGTCTGCTGTGTCCCTTTTTTTCTTTCTAATAAATTCGGGGGGGTTGGGAATCACCCGACCCTTGCATCTTCTTTGCCCTAAAATGATAAAAAACTCTAAAAACCTTCAAAATAAAAAAACTATAAAAAAACCGAACAAAATAATAATGATTTAGAAACCCCTAAATACCATTAAAATACTAAAAAAACACCCATAAATACCTTCAAAATAAAAAACTCCTAAAAACCCTAAAAACCCCTAAAAAACCCTGAAAACCATATAGACCCCTTATAACCATAAAAACAGAATAAAAATCCTAAAACCACAAGAAACCCTAAAAACCCTTAAACCCCTAAAAACTATTAGAAACATTTAAAAATAAAATAGATAATAAAAACTAAAAGAATATAAAAAACATAAAATGAACTTAAAACCCTGGAAATCCCTAAAACCCCCTTAAAAACCATAAAACCCTCAAAATACCTATAATCATAAAAAACCCTATAAATAATAAAAATCCTAAAAAATCTCTAAATACCATTGAAAACATAAAAATACCTAAAAACCATAAAAAATAATATAAAATAATCAAAACCCCCAAAGTAAACCTAAATCCCATAAAAACCCTAAGAAAATAAAAACTCTAAAAGCCCTAAAAACCCGTAAAAATGTTTAAAAATCTGAAATAGATTAAAAACCAAGAAATAAAAAAATAATTATAATACCACTAGACTCTACAAACCCTAAAAGACCCTAAAAACCTGAAAACCCCTCAAAATCATAGAAAATCATAAAAAAAACCTTAAAACCATATAAATCATAAATAATCCCTAAAAATCCCAAAAAAAAATGTAAAAAACCCTAAAAAACCCCAAAAACCATTAAAAACCAAAAAACCAATAAAAACCAATAAAAAACATAAAAACCATGAAAATCCATTAAACCCCTAAAACACTAAAAAATCTCAAAACCCTTTAATCCACTAAAAACATTAAAAAATTATAAAAACCCATAAAACCAATAAAAAACTCAAAAACCCATAAAATACAAAAAGTCCCTAAAATCAATAAAAACCATGAAAAATACTAAAAACTCTAAACAACCCTAAATACGATAAATATATGAAGAAACACTAAAAATCATTAAACATGCAAAAAACCCCAACCCCCCCCCCATCCCATAAAAACCAAGAAATACATTAAAAACCCTAAAACCCCTAAAACCCCTAAAACCACTAAAACCTCCAAACACCATTAAAACCCCTAAAAACATTAAAAAAACTAAAAACCATAAAACCCCTAAAAAAATGAAAAAAAACCCAAAAGACCTTAAAAATTAGGAAAAACACTAAAAATCCCCAAAAACTGAAAAAACACCCATACACCCAAAAAATCCTATAAAATCAGTAAAAATCCTATAGAAATTAGAAAACCATAAAAACCCTATAACCCCCTAAAAATCCTAAAAAACATTTAAAACTAAAAAACACAAAAACAATAAAACCCACTTTAAGTAAAAAACCTGTTAAACCCCCTAAAAATGTTTAAAAACTCTAAAAACACCTTAAACCCTTAAAAAAATCTAAAAACCCTAAAACCAAAAATACCCTAAAACTTCTCAAAATCCATAAAAAATCATAAAACTATAAAATACATAAAAATACAAAGAAGACCCTAAAAATACATAAAAATGGAAAAACCACTAAAACCCTGAACACCCCCCAAAAACAATAAAACCCCTAAAAACTAAAAAAAACCCTAAAAACCCTAATCCACTAAAAACATAAAAAAACTTTTAAACCCCCTAAAATGGAAAAAACCTTTAAATAACCTTAAAAACCATAAAAAACATTAAAAACCCCCGAAAAACAAAAATGGACGTCAAAACCCTGAAAACCCCCCAAAAACCATACAAAATATAAAAAAACCCTAAAACCCTCAAAAATTTTAAAAACCCCCAATACCCATAAAAATACAAGTAATACCCTGAAAATCCTGAGAAATGTAAAAAACCCTAAAACCCTAATAAACCCATAAAAAAATAAAACCCCTTAAAACATAAAATACATAAAATAAATAAAAACATAAAAAATAATATAAAATTAAAAAAACTTAAATCCCATATAAGTTACTAATTCTAAAAAAAATCAAATTTATAAAAAACTGACAAAAACATTAAAAAAGTCACTATAAACAAGAAAATTCCTAAACCCCCTAAAAACCCCTAAAACCCCTAAAACCCATCAAGATCTCTAAAAACCCTAAAAAATCCATGAAACCTTAAAAATCCTAAAAAAGGAATATAATTCCATGAATATATAAAAACCCTAAAAATATATGAAAATGTAAAAAACCATGAAAACCCCCTAAAACTATAAACCCCTAAAAACCATAGAAATCCTAAAAACCAGTAAAATCCCTAAAACCACTAAAATTTTAAGAAATCTCTTCACCTCTCAATAAATTAAAAATTTTAAAAAACCTTGAAAAAGAAAAAAAATTCCCAAAATACCCTAAAAACACTAAAAACCATGAAAATCCCTAAAAACCCTCAGAATCCCAAAAACTCTAAAAACCCATAAAACCATAAAAAAATCCCCAAAAATATCTGAAAATGTAAAAACCCCTAAAAAACATGAAAAACCTTTGAAAACCCTAAAAATCCCAAAAAACCATAAAACTCCTAAAACCTATAAAAATCATAAAAATCACTAAAAACGTTAAAACCCCTATAAACCTCTATAAACGTTAAAAACACAAACAAATCATAAAAATCTAAAAAATAAAAAAACTTAAAACCTATAAAAATGATACAAACATTAAAAACATTAAAAATCCTAAAACCCCCTAAAAATACTCAAAATCCCAAAACACAAAAAACCAAAAGTTCATAAAAATCCTAAAAATCCCTAAAAATACCTAAAAACATAAAAAAACTAAAACCCTAAGATAAATCTGAAATTGTAAAAATAAATAAAAATCCTAAAAATCATAAGAACCCCCAAAACAAATAAAAACTCTTAAACCCCTAAAAATTATTACAAAACTATAAAATCTTTTAAATGCCTAAAAAATCAAAAAAAAACCCCAAAACATAAAAACCCATAAAACCCTAAAACCCTGATAAATTCTTAAAATCCCTAAAGACCCTAAAACCCATAAAAATGTCCAAAAAATCCAAAAAATACCATGAAAAGTAAAAAAATATAAAAACCTATAAAAACACCAAACCACATAAAAACACTAAAAACCTTAAAAACCATATAACAAATAAATCCCTAAAAATCCAATAAAAACAATAAAAATAATTTAAACCCCAAAAAACATTAATAAACTCTAAACCACCTTATAACCACACAAAAAATGCAAAAAACCCCTAAAACCCAATAGAAACCACAAAAACCATAAAAACCTAAAAAACATAAATCCCCAAATAACCCCAATAACCCACTAAACACCCCAGAATCCAAAAAAACCTTAAAACCCATTAAAATAATAAAAAGGTCTAAAAAACATAAAAACATAAATAACTATAAAACTATGAAATATACATAAAAACCATAAATCCCGCCAAAACCTTTAAACCCCATAAAATCCCCAAAAACACAAAAACAAAAAAAAAATTATAAAAACCTTAAAACTTATAAAAAAATTTAAACACACTAAAAATCGTAAAATCCAAAAATCACAAAAACCCTAAAAACCCAAAATACCATAAAACCCCCCAAAACTCTAAAAATTCTAAACACCTTAAAAACCCCTAAAACCTTCAAAATCGACAAAATGCAAAAAAACCATAAAAACAAAAAAAAACCCAAAAAAATCCTTGAAAATGTTAAAAACACTAAAAACCTTGAAGAAACTCTAAAACCCATAAAAAATCCTAAAAACATTAGAAAACCCATAAAACCTCAAAAAACATTAAAAACCCAAACACCCCATAAAATTCTTAAGAAAATAAATAAACACCTTATAACCCCATAAAACATTAAAACATTAACAAATATTAAAGGCTTAAAACCCCTAAAAATAACCCTAAAACCCCCCAAAAAAGCATAAAAACCCTCAGAACCTAAAAAAACTAAAAACCCATGAAAACCCATAAAATCTCTCAAAATTACTAAAAGCTCTAAAAAACCCTAAAATCATAAAAATCTTAAAGAATCCTAAAAAATCCTTAAAAAGTACATCCCTAAAACACTAAAAATCCATGAAAACCATAATATCCAACAAAACCATAAAAAATAGACAAACCCCATAAAAACCTAAAAAACCCATGAAACCCATTAAAATGTTTTAAAACACTAAAAACCTTAAAAACTATAAAAACTCAAAAAAAAAAACAACCCTAAAGACCCAAAATACCCTAAAAACCCTTAAAACCCGTGAAACCCTAAAAACCCTTGAAAACCCCTTAAAAATTTAAAAACCCCTATGAACAATAAAAAACCAAAAAAGTTCTTAAAAATCCTTAAAAATTCATGAAAATGTAAAAATCCATAAAACCCTAACCCCCCCCCCTCCCAAGAAAAACTATAAAACCCCTAAAAACCATTAAAACCCATAAAAAATATACAAATTCAAAAAAATACTAAAAACTATAAAAACCCTCAAACCCCCTAAAAACCTCAAAATATTAAAAAACCTTAAAATAATAAAAACCATAAAAATACTAAGATAATCGAAAAAACCAATAAAATGTAAAAACCCAAAAAATTATTGCAAAACCATTGAAAACCATAAAACCCCTAAAAATATAAAAGCCCAAAAAACACATAAAACCCTAAAGCGTACTAAAACTTATAAAAACACTTAAAACCCCCCATAAACATTAAAAAATCTAAAAAACATTAATACACATAAAAAAATAAAAAAAACACGAAAACCCCAAAAATAGTAAAAACCATAAAAACCATAATAATCCTAAAAATCCCTTAAAACCAATGAAAACGTAAGAAACCGTAAAAATCATGAAAACCCCCATAAATCAATAAAAACCCTAAAACCCCTAAAAATCACTTAAAACTTTAAAAACCATTTGGAAACCTACCTAATAATTTTATTATTATTTTCAAGAGAGATAATATTTTAGGGGGTTTATTGAAAGCCTCAATAAATCTCTCAGAACAAAACCGTCATACAAGAAATAAAAAAATCCAAAAATTCAGAATGTAAGAAGCTTTCACCAAACCAAAAAACAACCAAGGAGGAAAAGTAACCAAAGATAATGTGCTTTAGGATGATGAAAATCACCAGTGATTCACATTACTCTTCGAGTCATGGGTCACTACTATATTTCTTGAATAGGCCCCATTTATCATTTTCGAGATGAAGCTAGAGACAATCTTCAATTTCCAAATTGAAAGGGTTCAAAACCGCTAAGTAATCATCATTATGAAAAAGGTAAGTATCCAAATCCATGAAAATAAAATTAAGCTGCGAATCAAACCACCATTCCCATGGTTATCAAGTCCCCGAGGAAATTTCTCTTATGACATTCTATTACAATCCTTGGTAATACTATTGTTGGTATGGTCTGGATCCCATTCCTCAGGTGAAGCCCTTCTAAATTTTATGTAAGAAGATATCTTTTACATAGATAATTTCACAGGAAATGGGAGATCCTATGTATCTATCATTCCCAGTCATGCATCATGTAACTAAACATTATCTTATTTTTTTTCCTCATGACCTTCCCCTTGAAGCACATTATCATCAAAAGTGGTTGAATCCTGCCCCTTTGGACTTACAAGCTCCTAAAATACACCATTTTTTGATATCATTATATCCGACCATACCTATGACTCAATATAAATCCCTTTGTTCTTACCAGAGGATCTAGTGTCCATAGGATTTGGTGGGTTAGAATAGTCCATACATGGATTGGATTTCTTCCATTTGTTGAATAGAAAATTTCATGAATCATGGATTCCCTTATTCCCATTCATCGAGATTGATCCTATGCACACCTTAACTTGATGAATTTTCTCTCCTTTTGAATCATATTGAGATTATATTAATATATAACTATAATTGGGTTCTACTAGTTTTTTTAAATAGCAATCTTCATTTTTCACCTTTGAGTGACCGTCTGCTACCCTTCTGAATCAATGTTTCCCTCCACATTTTCATTATATGTATTGAATTAATTATGAAGCTATATTGAGGCAGGTGGCTCGGAACATAAATAATGGAGCCAAATAAACATCTTATGGATCTTTCTATATATCATCATTCATGTGTTTCTCATACTCGACACCCATAGTTCCTAATCAATTGTCCATACCTGCACTTGTATAAATGATATTCTCACCCAAATTTGGGCTGTTGTTATCCTAAGCATGATGAGAGAATGCTGCTGAACCCATAACTATTGTATATGAATGAGAAACTAGAATTATCAGGCACTGAGGAAGGATCCTCCAAACCATCACTTCTACCACCAAGAAGATATTTAGACCAGTAGAATCAAATTAACCAGGGGTTATCTGAGGGGACTTCCAAGAGGGATAAATGTTGTGAACCTATTGATTAGGAAGCATGTTCTAGATATAACAAGAAAACCAACATCTACCAAACGAGGATCAGACAAGGATTGTTACTTGGAAGGAATCCCTTGAAACAATGTAATTCAGCAAAAATCATATTATAGATTCCCTAACCAGATGATGAATGAGTAGTGATCATTCCAAGAATCAAATAACACCACTTTATTGCAATGAAATTACTCACCGATTACAAGCTGAACAGTTTCGATCAGTGGTTTATACACATCTACTTCAATATAGATTCATGGAGTAATAGTGCAGACCATAGTTCTAGACCAGTTATCAAAGCATAATAAATGACCTACCATGTTTCCAATCATATAGAGAATGGCTAGATTATAGAAGGAGAGAGGAATTTCTAGGAATTGAACCCAAATTTCTATCATTAGTGGTCCCTATGCATATGAATGTCGTAGGTCTAGTAGAATAGAGAGAAACATGCCCTATCAATGAGATGTGAAGACTGGGACCAAGAAAACACAAGGTTGCCTTCCGTAGTGAAGCCAAATAGTAGGTGTCTCACATCAAGAATACCTAAAACAACATTCTATTTTAAAACCCAAGATGTGTTAACAAACGTGTTGAAGGTATCTGTCGACTGGAATATCTAACTGAAGCAAGAGACCGATGAGTTGTAAAGAGGATTCAAAGACTCAGAAAACTCTTGAAGGGAGAGATTGAGCATGGGAGTTCTGGATTGAAAAGAGGGGACCTTTGGGCTTAGTGAAATGGAAGGAACATTCGAGAGTGAGGAGGGATTGGTGGAAGTAAAGGAGGAAAAAGGACCTGAGGAGGATGCCTAAAATCCCACCCCTTCAATGATTGACTTGGAGGAAACCAAAATAGCTATAATGGCTCCTTAAAACCCCTAAAATAATTAAAAAACACTAAAAAATCATAAAAATACTAAAAACAAAAAAAATTCTAAAACCCAAAAACCCAAAAAACTCTAAAAATCCGAAAAAAACAAAAAAAAAACTCTAAAACCCCTAAAAACATTAAAATAATAAAAATCCATAAAATCCCTAAAAATCCTTAAAAATATAAAAACCCTAAAACCCTAGAAAAACTATTGGAAACCATTAAAAGTCATAAAACCCTTAAAAATTCCTAATAACCCAAAAAATCATAAAACCCAATAAAACTTCTAAACCCCTTAAAACTCCCAAAAAAATTTAAAAACTCTAAATATTCATCAAACCAATAAAATATTAAATTAAAACCCAAAACCATCAAATGATGCTAAATACCCCAAAACCCCCCAAAACCCCCAAAACACCCTAAAACCCCTAAAGACTTCAACAAATGCTAAAAAACCTGAAAACCCTAAAAACATAAAAACCCATAAAAACCCCTAAAACCCAAAAAAAATAAAACCCCTAAAAACCATAAAAAACCATATACCCCCATAAAAACATTTAGAACTTATAAAAACTCTAAAACCCTTAAATCCTATAAAAAATAAAAAACCCTAAAAAAACATAAAACCCCTAAAATCTCAAAAGACCCCAAAAAACTTTTAAAACCACAAAAACACAAAAAATCCCAAAAATCCTAAAAAAACAGAAACCCTTAAAATATTAAAAACATCCTAAAAATCAATGAAGACTTAAAAAACCCTAACTACCATGAAAAAATCTTAAAAATATAAACATCAAAAAACCATTAAAACCCTAAAGATCCATAAAACCCTAAAAAACACTAAAAACACTAAAAACCATTAAACCCTTAAAAATGATAAAAAACTCTAAATAACCTAAAAAACCCTCAAAAATTCAAAAAATCCCTTCAAACCAAGAAAACCCTAAAACCCCCAAAAACTCAAAAAATTTCTAAGAACCCAAAAAAATCAAGAAACTATATAATCCTTAAAAAACCTAAAGAAAAATTGAAAATAATAAAACCCCTAAAAACATTAAAAACCCTAATTATTGATAAAAACACTAAAAATCACTGAAAACTCCAAAAACCCTTAGTACCCATAAAAATGTTAAAAAACTCTAAAAAATACTTAGAAACCCTAAAAAAACTCAAAAAACCCTAAAACTGAAAAGACCCTTAAAACCCTGAAAACCCATAAAACCATAAAAAACATGAAAACCCCTGAAAAATCCTCAACACACCTACAACTCTAAAACCCTTGAAAACTCAAAAAACCATAAAAAACCTAAAAAATCCCTAAAATCCCCAAATATATAAAGATACTTGAGAAAACCTTGAAATACATAAAACCCCTGAAAACCTTAAAAAAACATAAAAACCCATAAAACCCCCAAAACTCACTAAAACACAAAAAACCCTATAAACCCCTAAATCCCAAAAAACTCTAAAAATGTTAGAACACCTAAAAACCATAAAAACCCTTGGTTCTTGGGTATTTTTCTATGTTTCTCTTTTGTGGCGTGGGTTGTAAGGGGTTTTTTGGGTGTGAGTCGTTTGACCCCTCCCCTACCTTGTCTGTCGCGTCTCCTTTTTTTTCCTTTCTAATAAATTTGGGGGGGGGGGGGTCGGGAATAGCCCGAAGCTCACATCTTCATTTACCTAAAAACCCAATAAACATGAAACACCCTAAAACCCATAAACCACCTAAAATCCCTTAAAATATATAAAGAAACAAAAAACCATATAAACCATACAAATCATAAATAGGCCCTAAATATCCTTATAAATATAAAAATACCTTAAAACCAGGAAAAACCATAAAAACCCCAAAAAATTAAATGACTCTAAAACCCCATTAAAACCCTAAAAACCCCACTAAAAACTCAAAAAACACTTGAAGAAACTAAAAATATTTTAAAAAAAATTAAAAACCACGAAAACCTAAAAACCCCAAAAAAACCATAAAAATCCTAAAATCTCTAAAAACTATAAAAAACTTGAAAAACTCCAAAAACCCTAATAACCAAAAAACCCTAAAAATTCCAAAAAATACCTAACAGTATAAAACACCCTTAAAACATTGAAAACCCCTAAAAACCATAAATATATTAAATCCATTAAAACCCAATAATTCAACAAAAACTCTAGAAATCCACTAAAAATGTTTAAAAATACCTTTAACCGTGAAAAAATTTAAAAACTATAAAATCATTAACAAGTCTAAAAAACTCAAAAAAACCCAAAAAACAATAATTCTAAATAACCCCTTAAGACACTAAAAACCCTAAAAACCCCTATAACCCCTCAAAATAACTTAAAATCCAAAAAACCAAAAAAACCAATAAAATACTAAAACCCCCCAAAAATACCCAAAATGTTAAAATACCCAAAAAACATTGAAAACACATGAAAACCATAAAACCCCTAAAAGAAAAAAACCCTAAAAATACACTAAAATCTGTTAAAACCCTTAGAAAAAACCTTCTAAAAAACACAACAAAACATTTAAACCCTTAAAAAACTAATAAAAACCCTAAAATCCAAAAAAACAACAAAACCCTAAAAACCATAAAAACCCTAAAATTCATAAAAGACCATAACAATACCAAAAAATCCCAAAAAATCCAAGAAAACACAAAAACCCAAAAAAACATGTGAAAACCAAAAAATCACCTAAAATCCTTAAAAGAACCTAAGAACCTAAAAACCATTATAGTCTACTAAAAACTCAAAAACCCTTAAAACCCATAAAAATGTTTAAAAAACTCTAAAAATCCTTAAAAACACTAAAAAATCTATAAATCCTAAAACCCCAAAAAATACACTAAAACTAAGAAAAACCCTAAAAAAATAAAAAACCATGAAAACCCCTAAATTCCAAAAAACCCAAAACACCCAAAAAGCTTAAAAATCCTAAATAAGCCCTAAAAATATATGAAAACATAAAAACCCTAGAATCCTTGAAAAACGGTGAATACCATAAAACCCCTAAAAACCATAAGAACCCTAAAATACATTAAAACCCATAAAAGTACTAAAACATTAAAAACTCTTAAAACTTGTAAAATTTCTAAAAAAACTAAAAACCTTAAAAACCCTTAAAATTAAAAAAAGACTCTAAAAACCCAAAAGCCCGTAAAATCCCTAAAATCCCTATAAAACCCATAAAATCCCTCAATCCCTAAAAACCCTAAAACCCATAAAAACTATAAAAATCGAAAATCTCCCTATAATCTCAGAAAACCTAATAAAACTAAAAAACCTAGAAACCCCAGAAAACAAAAAAAACCCTAAAAACCATGAAAACCCCTAAGACCCCATAAAACTCTAAAAATCCACTAAAAAATCTAAAAACACTTAAAACCACTAAAAATAATAAAAAACTATAAAAATCATTAAAACCCATAAAAATGAAAAAAAAAACCCTAAAACCCCAAAGGACACTGAAAACCTAAAAATCCCTAAAAATCCTAAAAAACCCTAAAATGCTCAAATTCTGTAATACCCCTAAAAACCTTGAAACCATAAAAATCATAAAAATCTATAAAATTCCAGGATAAAGTAAAAATCCCTTAAATCCCTAAAAACCATAAAAACCCATAGAGAACCCTAAAATATTAAAAACCCATAAAACCAAATAAATATCCCTAAAAATGATAAAAACTTTAATGTAACATTAAAAACCAAAAAACTCAGAAAATACATAAAGTCAAAAAAAACCATATAAATCTTAAAACCCTAAAACACAATGAAAACACATAAAACCCTAAAACCACTAAAATCCCCTAAAACCATAAAAAACCTAAACTCCCTAAAAAACCTAAAAACACCAAAAGATTCCTGAAAACATAAAAAAAACAAAGAAACCCTAAAAACCCCCTGAAAACCATAAAACCCCAAAAAAACAAAAGAACCCTAAAATATACTAAGAACTATAAAGAAACTTAAACCCATAATAACATTAAAAAATTATAAATAACCTTAAAATAAAAAAAACCCTAAAACCCCAAAAAAACCATTAAAACCCTAGAAAAACTCAAAAAGTCATCAGAATCCCTAAAACACTAAAAACAATAAAAACCATAAAAAATCCTTTAAAATCCCAAAAAACATAATGAAACTAAAAAACCTTGAAAACCCTCTGAAACCCACAAAACATCTAAAAATATTATAAAACCTTTAACCCCATACAAACCCTAAAACCCACTAAAAACTCTAAAATGCCTTAAAACCCATAATTTTTTTATTAATTCTAAAAACCTATTAAAACCCTAAAAATTTAAAAAAAACCACAAAATCCAAAAAAATGATGAAAACCATAAGAACCTTAAAACCCTAAAACCTTCTAAAAATCCTCAAAATCAATAAAAACCTTAAAATACCTAAAATCCATAAAAATCCAAAACATTCCTAAAAATCATGGAAAACATAAAAAATCCTAAAAACCCTAAAAAAATATCACTTGGGTATCCATAGCCAGATCCCTGAGTGGTCCTACACCATACGTCAAACCATTAACGACTAACGAAGTCTAAGAATGCAAGATTGTAAAAGGAGAAAATGGGAAGTCCTGATTACCCAATGTTCCATGTTTGAGCCATTCCGATAAATGAAACGCTTGTCGTCATCTCTGGATCTTCTCAGGGGACAGTTCGCCCAGAATTCTGGAAGGAGCGGGAGGAGGAAAAACCCTACCTGAGTCTGTGATGGCCGCTTCCATGAGCTCAGCTACGCTAGGGGATCCTTCCTCGCTAACCCCTGTGGGCGAAAGCGCATGCTTCCCTGCCGCAGTACCGCAAGGGGTATACTCTGGAGAGGGAATTACTCAGTGAGATTCTTCAGCACCCCGCATGAAAGGGAAGAAACCTTAGAACCTCCACAATAAAGGAGGGAAAAAGTCAGAATGAGCGAGCAGAGAAACCTCTTCTTCAGGGTCGGACAATTCGTGACGTCTAATCATCATAGACACCCAGATGCTCCCATAGAGACGATTATGGAGTGAATGAATGTATGAATCCATTTACTTTAATGAGGTGATTATTTCATCTAAATCTTCTTCCAACTACAAGTGGGGTGGAGCGAAGATCATCCCGATACCCGGAATTTTAAGAGGGCCTATTTGAAGAAACGCCCAAACTTCTTCGTCCGAACCACTGACCCTCAGGTCATCCCAAATCCTCCAAGACTTCGGGAATGTGGCCATGGCATGAATCGCCGACTAGGGAGGATCATCCTGATAAGTTCGGGCGGCGGTAGAAGCTGGTAAGTGCGCCAATGGCCATATTTGCGTTTCGGATCCCGCCGCCTTTCTAGAACTCTCTAGGATTATCGGTGGGTGGGACCTCACAGGTAAGGATGGGAATTACCTACCTTCACCCATGACAAGGAAATCATCAAAATAATCTCCCCCTGAAGTGTGGTAACTTCCTTCCCCCTCCTCATCAGTCACCAAATGCAGCATGGCCTAGACTCGGGGGGTTAATACTGCATGACCCTCGTGCGCGTAAATATAGGATTCATGATCCTGGAGATATCGATTGACCCTCTCTGGGTCCACATCATAAATAATGTTAACAAGGACAGACATATATCCAAGCTCGTCAAAAACAAATTCTGATTCCTGAATATACTGCCACAGAAAACGGGGGTGCTGGCTACAAAAGGCTGACTGACCCTTAAATTCGTTTCATTGGCCCCAGGCCGTTTGGAAGGAAGCATCTGCAGGAATAACCACCCCCCTTAGAGCATCCTCAAGGGCATGGGAGGATACACCTATATCTGTTAAAATATTCCCTGGAAGCACGGGACCAGTCGGGCGACGAAGGATTTTTCCCGGCCTAGTTGGAGCACCATCCTCCTTTCGCTTACTTTTTCCCATTGATGGTTCGGGACTTGAGATGGTGGGAACCAATGTCCCTAGCTGGCCATTTGGGTATGATTGTACCCAGGAGTAAGCATAATTCTTGGATAAGAAAGGCATGGTGTCCGTAAGCATGGGGGTCATAACCTTACAACCGGTATCCTCTCGGGTAAACATTAACCACAGTTGTCTGGCCACCATCAAATGACGGTTCTCACGGGCACCATTAAGTGTGGGAGGACACTGTTCTTGGACGCAACCAAATTGACACCCAAATCAGCAAGGCGCGTACCCCTCGCAGATCAGTTCTCCACCAATACGAGCCACCAGAATACCCTCTCGGAGGGAGAGGAGGTAGCCCTGATTGCTAAAATCTTCTGTTATGGTGTTCGTAATTGTGCCAGTTGGAGATGAAAACGGATGAAAATTGAAGTAGTCATAATTCGAAATTTGACTTGATAGCAGATGCCTATTTGAAACCATCTGTTGACTATCCTTCTCATGGGTTGCCCACTCTTCGGGCATAACCCCACTGGTTAGTTGCAAGTACGGCCGGAATGTGGTTCCCAGAATATGAAAAGGGTTGATGAAGGTGTAGTAGTTCTTGATGTGTACGCTTAACCATCCCCAGAGAATTTTAAAAGGGTCTGCCACTCGGTTTGGCCGATTCCCGTCAGTAATGTTGCCAAGTAACCGGTAAATCATGGCCAGTACTGGGACGGCTAGGTTGATTACATTACCGGTAGCCAAGTGTGCTTCCATGACAAAAGTAGTGACCTGCATGCCACCAACCTCACGCACGGGTAATAACCAGCCAATTAAGAACATGGCCAGAAAAGCTGCTAGGTGGAGCGATCGATCGACATCTGAAATAAGCTCTCAGCCCTTGCCGCGAAAATCTCCTTGCTCCAAAGTCAGCCAATAGCTGCCCCCTGTTTACGGGACTCCATCGTAGGGAAAATCATGGGCCTACGTGGGAGATCCGCGGATTTGTCAGATTTTTTCTTTCTCAAAAAATCCTTGACCCATTCACAGTATGCGACGAGCTGTTTTGGAGATGTACCTATGAGTGTTTCCGAGCCTGGTTAATGAGCTGGTTTACTTGGGGTGGGAGTCCTCTCTTCGTTCTCCCGCACAGAGGAAAGAGGCAGAAAATCTTCATACATACTCCCAATGACGGGGACCCCGGAGATCTGAAAGACATCCCACAGACTAATGCCCACTTCCCCATGGACCAGATGGAACGTGTTGGTTTCCGGGCTCCAATGACTCATAAGTTGCCTGGAGAGGGCTTGAGGCCGGTGGGCATAAGATTGGGACACCCAGGCAGCTTCATACAAGCCTACGGCTCGTAGGTCTTCCCCAAATTCTACGCAGCTCTGGCGAACCTAGAAGGGCCACCCCGAATCCAATGACTTAAATGCTCCTCCCAGTCAGAGATCCCGATTCACCGGCCATCCCTGCTGGTCGCTTACCATGGCACTACGAAAAATACTCCGATAGTAGTGGATTGTTCCTTCCTTTTGACGTGGTTCTCCTGTTAGAGATACTGGAAGGTGATTCAACACATATCTGACAGATGTACCCCTCGAGGCAGGCCACCCTCCGGTAGGTATCACGAACTGGGAAATAGTGGCGGTAAGTATCCATGCTTTAGGATTGTTGTCACGAGATGGTTCCAAAATCGGGGTATCAGACAACAAAACGAACCCATAGGCAGGAAGGCTGTTAGAAAAAGGATATTATTGCTATTATTTGGAGAGCCAGTCAGCAAGGAATGAAGACAGTAGGGAGTGGCGGACTCCATCTTGAACATATCCAGCCATGTCCTTCAGGCATTGATCAGCGGTTGGGAGGGGCTCTGCAGCAGGCCTCGGTGCAGACTGAGGGGGAACCATATTTTCTCCCTGCACAATGAGAGCCAACAATTGGTCAGTCCGGAATAAAAATCTGGACAAAAATAACCAAATTAATGGTTAAGGATCCTTCATAATCAAATCAACAAGGATGCCTTGGAAGATGGTTCATGATGACATCATCCCGCAAACTAGTCCTTCGCGAAATCAGTCCGCGAATCCCTGGCCCGTAGAGTGTTGGCCAAGAAACTGCAAACCATGTTGCTCCGCGGAAATTCAATCTCGAGTTTATTCGTAATACATATATACTTTTTAAAGTTCAAGAGATTTTAGTCCGAGGAGCATCGAAACCGCGATGCAAGTTCCTCCACAACCCGTCATAACATAATTTTTAATTAATTAAGAGTAATGGTTCGCGGTCGGGAATTTGGTTCGTGGATGAAGCCGACCGCGAAAAAGGAATGGTTCACGGAGATTGCTGCCAGTTCACGGACGAGGAACTTCACGAAGGAGCAAACACGCAGAGGCGAAGGAGCTCTAGTTTCGTGAAGAATTCAGTAAAGGACAAGTGAGGGATCCCCATATTTATAATTGTGGTCCCCTACTGGGTCCACCTTTCTACCACAAACCATCTCAGTTTCAGGACCACATTCCATTGGAATTTCCTCCTCCTCGTTCTAATCGGACCCCATTCTGATGGGGGGCATTTTTAGGGTTCTGAAAAATCCGCAAAAGAATATTCTACCCAAATCCCCCAAAAGAATTGGGGAAAATAATCAAAGAAGAAGAACTGCGAGGAACCCTCTCCGCGAACCGATCCGTGAAAGCAGCACGAGGCACCCCCTCCGCGAACCATTGTCATTTGCGAAATGGAGGTGGAGAGCCTCCGCAGTCACGAAGCAGGATGAGCGCCAGTCCGGTTCACCGTCACGAACCACCCCAACCACGGACCCCATCGACCGGTTCAAGCCGCACCCGCTGTCATTCGCAGAATGGAGGCAGAACCCTCTGCAGCCGCGGAGCACTCCCTGAGTTCGCCTCACAGAGGAGGGGAGCATTCAAGACCCACTGCGAATCACGGATTGACCAAGTCAGCTGTGAACCGGGTATTTGGTTATGGGCCTCCGGAAAAACTGCCACGTGGCCACAAATACATTCCTTTCCCCACTCTATAAAAGGAGACCAAGGGGGAAATAAATGAGGGATCAGAGAACTGGAATCAGATTCAGAGGGATTGGAGATTTGGAAGGAGATCGGTTGAAGGAAGGCTTCGGATTTTACAAACAGTAAAATTTACATCCGTGAACCACATCAGGTATATGAATTAAGAAGGAATTGGAAAATGCATAATAATTTGGTGAACCGCGATCCTCAAATAACAAAAAGGAGAACCGTGAACCATACCCCCTCTGCGGATGACTTCCCCGCGAACCAGGGAGTTTATGCCTCTTTTCCCATCTGTCGCACCGCAGAGCATCCTCCCCCCCCCCGGGTGAAGCCATGACCGACAAGCCTCTGATCGGCGTCACCCTTGGCCGCCGCTGCCCATCTGGAATCCTCCGCAAACCACCCTGGTTCGCGGATTGAACCTGAAGCCGTGAACCAACCTGGTTCGCGGATTGAACCTGAAGCTGCGAACCACCCTGGTTCACGGATTGAACCTGAAGCCGTGAACCACCCTAGTTCATGGGACGCGAATCAGTCCACGGACCACCATAGTTTGCGGAAGGCTTCTCCAGTCGCGTGGCACTTCCCCAAGAGAAGGCGCCACCACCCATACCTCTCAATGGATCTCCGAATACTTCAGTGTTCTCATTTCCAAGGCTAGGTAAAATCCTTCCGATCCAGCAAGGTCCTCCACGACTCCCCCATTGGCCTATTCATCGGCTCCGAGCCGAGGCCTCTGCCAGAGCCACCAGATCTGTGTGGTATAACTTTCAGTCACATTAGCGCGCCATTTTGAGTTCACATACCCACGGTAAACAGGGGAAAATGGGTTGCCCCGACCCTTGAGCAGATTCCCGAAGCATCCTTGGGTTCACATTCCCACGGTAATGTGGAGTCTGAGCTCGGGAATCCCCTTTATTCCCCACCACTTATTGAGGGTTCCTCGAAGATGGTAAAATAGCCATTAGAAGGAAGCCGTCAGGCGCTGCAAGAGAGGAGACGAGAATAGGAGCACCCCCTTTCTCTCTCCAGCGGGGCTTTTGTCGCCCCGGGCGTCCATCTCAGAGTAAGCCCCGACCTTCTGGGCCTCCTCAGAGTGTAAGCCCGAATTCATCACCCTGGGATGCCTTCATACGTAAGCCCCACTCTGCTTCTCACAGACGCACCATTCGTGACGTGATCCTCCGGTCCCTGTTGCCTCTCATTTCTCACACCGAGCATGACTCACGTGGTCTTTGAGCAAGAATCGACCATGACATCTTCCTATGGGCCTCCTCATAGTGTAAACCCCAATCCATCATTTTGGGCTACCCTAGAGTGTAAGCCCCAAGCCAAAGCGAACTATGTGGACTTTGATCCATGCCTCCTAGATAGGGTACGTAGGAATCCTCCATGAGGTCCAAGCCCACCACCCATCGGACCACCTGGTCTCTCTTCGTGTCGGTTCCTCGAAACCTATCCGAACTACATGGACTTTGATCCCTGGTTGATAAGAAGGGTATGTAGGAAGCCTCCCTGAGGTTCAAGCCCAACAGCCGGTCGATCCGATCATCTCCACATCAGTTCACCACGCCACTCCTCGTGCCGCCTCAAGCAAGTTCCAACCCTTCGGGTTCATTAATCCAATGAGGGATGGTAAACCTCGGGCATAAATGATTCTGAACCCCTGCGTCCAGTTGACCATTGCTCACTAAGGTTAAATCTGTGGATACTATGTTTGGGTATAAACCAAATATTCACGAACATATGAATACGTCTTAAATCTATAAGAGAGTCCCGAAACAGGCAATAATTTCCCCCCAAAAGGGTGCGATGAGCCCGACTTCCCATCCTCTCGACCAATGCGAGTTCATAAGAGTCGCTGATCAGACCTTCCGGCGAACGCCTGCCTTTGGAAAGCAGGTCCATCAATCATTGGATACGGAGCTGTTGGGCATTTCGTGGCTGAAAAACCAAAACGAAACACACATAAAATCCATAGAAATCCATGAAAAACCTTGAAACCCTCAAAATCTATAAAACCCTAAAAACAAAAAAAATACTAAATATGCCCTAAAAATTTTGAAAATGTTAAAAACCATAGAAAACCTAAAAACCCCTTGAAATCCATAAAAACCCTAACAACCTTACAAAACACTAAACCCATAAAAACACTAAAACCCCCTGAAACTTTAAACACCCTTCAAACCTCTAAAAATGATTAAAAACTCTAAAAATACTATAAAACCTTATGAAAAATAAAAAACTCCTAAAAACCCCAAAAGACCATGAATATCATTTAATCCCTAAATATCCTAAAAAACCTTAGAATCCGTAAAAGTCTATAAAAACCATAAAAAAACTTTAAAATAATGAAAATATTACAAAACACTAAATAACTCTGGAAACATAAAAAACCCAAATAATCGCTGAAAAAAACCCTAAAACCCTAAAATCCCTAAAAACCTTTAAAAACCCAAAACCCATTAAATCCATAAAAACCACTAAAAACTATAAAACCCAATAAAACCAATAAAAACTTTTAAAATACTAAAAAAACATAAAAACCCTAAAAACTCAAAATATCCACTAAAAACTCCCAAGCCCTTAAAACTCCTTATGGTTAAAAACTCTAAACACCTTAAAACCCCTAAAAATCTAAAAAAACCCAAAAAGAAACCAAAAAACCAAAAAAACCTGAATAAAAACTAAAAAATCAGAAAGCCCATGAAACCCCCTAAAACCCTTCAAAATCCATAAAAACCATAAAACCCTGAAAAAAAAGCATAAAAAATCATAGAAAACCCTAAAAACATAAAAAATCCTAAGAACCTTGAACACCCCTTGAAAACCATAAAAACACTAAAACCGTTAAAAACACAAATAACCCATAAAACCATACAACTCATAAAAAAACTAAAATCCCTAAAATCCCCAAAAACCTAGAAAACCCGTAAAACCCCTCTGAATCCTAAAAAACCCAAAAAATCGTAAAAAAAAAATACTTAAATCCCAAAAATTAACCAAAAACATAAAAACCCATTAAACCCTAAAACCTCCTAAAACCATAAATAATCCTAAAATCCCATACAAGCACTAAAAAAATATCTAAAAACCTTAAAACACCTAAAAACATTATGAAACTCTAAAAACCCATAAAAACATTAAAAACTAAAAAAATCCCTAAAATCCAAGAAGACTATAAAAACCAAAAAAACTAAGAAACCCCTAAGAACTCCAAAAATCCCCTAAAAACCCTAAAAATCCAAAAAAATATAAACCCCCTCAAAATAACAAAAACCCATAAAAAGCATAAGAACCATAAAATCATAAAAAATCCTTAAAAATCCCAGAAAACATAAAAACCCAAAAAACCTTGAAAAATCCTAAAGACATAAGTTCCCCTAAAAACATTTAAAACCCATAAAAATCCTAAAACCACTAATAACTCAAAAAAACATTTAAACCACTAAAAATGTTAAAAAACTCGAAAAACCTGAAAAACCCCTTAAAAGCCTCAAAATTCTTAAAATCACTAAAAATCCTAATAACCTTAAAAACATTAAGAGACCCTAAAACCCCTTAAAACCTAAAAACCAATAAAACTCTAAAAACCCTTGAACTCCTTAAAAACTCTAAAACCCATTAAAAAAATAGAAAAATCTAAAAATTAAAACTGTAAAAACACACAACACACTCAAAACCATGAAAACACCTAAAAACAATAAAAACCATAAAAACTCTAAAAACCATAAAAATACAAAAAGGAGCCCTAAAAATACCATAAAATGTAAAACCCCCCTAAAAATCATAAAAACCCCTTAAATCATAAATACCCTAAAAACCATAAAAATACCTAAAAACTGATAAAAACCTTAAAACCCACCAAAAACTCTAAAACCCCTTTAACCTCCTAAAAACATTAAAAAAATCTAAAAAATCATAAAAACAAAAATACTCTCGAAACCCTACAAACTCAAAAAGACCCTAAAAACCTTGAGAACCCCTAAAAAACAAAAAAAAACCCTAAAAAACCTAGAACCCCGCAAAATCCCTGAGAAAATATAAATCACTAAAAACCATAAACAACATAAAAGGAATTAATAATCCATAAAATTCAATAAAATCATCAAAAACACTAAAAACACCTAAAACACTTAAAACCTATAAATCCATAAAAAACCTAAAAATCCATAAAACCATAAAAACCACTAAAACTCTAAAAACCATTAAACAAACTAAAAAAATTAAAAAACTCAAAAATATCTAAAACCCTTAAAAAAACTAAAAAACCAAAAAAACCAAAAATATCCATAAAACCCTTGAAAAACAATAAAATACCTAAAAACCATAAAAACTCCTATAGACCCTCAAAATTCATAAAAACACTAAAAACAGAAAAATATAATGATACCTAAAAACCATTAAAATGAAAAATATCGTAAAAAATCCTAAAAAAACCCATGAAAACCATATAAAAACTGAAATACCTTAAAAACCAAAAATAGTAAAAACCCAATAAAAATTCTAAAACCCCTTAAACTCCTTGAAAGATAAAAAAACAAAAAACATTAAAAAACCTACAATACTAAAGAAACCCTAAAAACCTAAAAGACCCTAAAACCCCTAAAACACTGAAAAACCATAAAAACCTTCACAATTCATCAAAACCTAAAAAACATTAAAACATCAAAATCCTAAAAAAATACCTGACAATACATGAAAAAAATAAAAAAACTAGAAACCCTAAAGAACCCCTGAAAACCATAAAATACATAAAGCCTTTAAAAACCAGAAAAACTAGAAAAACCCATAAAACCCAAAAAATGAATAAAAACTGTAAAACACTTTAAACCCCTCAAACATTAAAAAATACAAAAAACCATAAAAAATTAATAAAACCCCCTAGACACCCCAAAAAACATAAAAAACCTAAAATCCTAAACCCCTAAAAAACCATGAAACCCCTAAAAACCCTCAAATACCTAAAAAACCAAAAAAATTTAAAAAACCATATAAATCCTGAAAAATACCTAAACATGTCCGTAAAGGTAAAAAATCACATAAACCCTATAAAACATTTAAAAAATTTAAAAATGAAAAATAAACACATAAAACACTAAAAACCACAAAAAATTTATAACCCATTTAAATCCCAACAATCTCCAAAAACTCACAAAAAACTATACACCCCTAAAAACTTAAAAAAACCCCAAATATTAGAGAGGACCATAAAAACTCAGAAAAGCCCTAAAGACCAGAAAAATCCCTAAAAACCCCGAAAATCACGCAAAATCGAAAAAAAATATATATAATCCCTAAAAAACCTAAAAAGGCAATAAAAATCCTAGAAAACATAAAATCTCCTAAAAACACTAAAAATACCTTAAAAACAATAAAAACCATAAAACCCATAAAAACCTTAGAAACACATAAAACACATAAAAACCATAAAAACCCTTAAACCCCCTAAGGACATTAAAAAACTCTAAAACCCTAAAAAACTCAAAAACCCAGAAAACCCAGAAAACACGAAAATCCCTGAAAAAACTAAAATACCTCAAAATTAAAAAATCGCTATAAACCTAATAAACCCCAAAAATCCCAAAAATCCTAAAAAATACTTCAAAAAATAAGAAAAACTAAAACCCCTAAAAACCATTGAAAACCCTAAAACCCCCTAAAACCTTAAAACAACTCATAAAACCCTAAAATCCTCTAAAAAATCTAAAAACCCTATAAACCCCCAAATTTTTTTAAAAAAACTCTAAAAACTAGAAAAAACACAAAAAATCTCAATAAAACCCATAAAACACTAAAAGACCGTAAAAACTTAAAAACCCCTACAAACCCTAGAAAATCTTAATAACCTGAAAATACCCAATCCCCTCAAAATCCCTAAAAACCGTAAAAACCCTAAAAATCCTAGATAAGATCTAAAAATCCATGAAAAATTAAAAAACCCTAAAACCACTGAAAGACCAATGAAAAACATAAAAAGAACTCAAAACCATTAAAAACCCTAAAACCAATAAAAACCCTAAAACCACTAAAAACTCTAAAACCCTTAAAAATGTTAAAAACACTAAAAAACATGAAAAACACAAAAAAACTCAAAAAACCCGAAAAATAATCCAAAAGGACCCTAGAAACCAAAAAAACCCCTAAACTCTCCTAAAAATACATGAAAACCCATAAAACCCTTCAAAATCCCTAAAATCCCTAAAAAAATAAAAAACATAAAAATTAACTAAAAACCCTAAAAAGGAAAAAAACCCATAAAAACGATAGACAATTAAATATTCTAAAAACCCTTTAAACCACTAAAATTGTCAAAAAAACTCCAAAGAACCTTAAAAACATAAAAAAACTCAAAAAACCCCCCCAAAAACCCAAAAGAAGATAAAAATTTGTAAAAAACCCTAAAAAAGTCTAAAAACCATGAAATACCCTTAAAACTAAAAAATCCATAAAAACTATAAGAATAATAACAAGAAAAAAAATTTTAAAATAAAAAACCCACAAATACCTAAAAACCCACTAAAATCTCTAAAATCATTTTAATCCCATAAAAACATTAAAAAAATTAAAAGACATTAAAACCCTTAAAAATTCAAAAAAAAAACTCTAAACCCACAAAAAGATGCTAAAAACCCAAAATACTCTAAAAATGCAAAAAATATTGAAAACCATAAAACCCTCAAAATACCTAAAACCCCTAAAAACATAAAACCAGAAAATCCTAAAAAATCCTAAAAAATCCCTAAAAATTCCTAAAAATGTAAAAAAACACCAAACCCCTGAAAAACCTATAAAAATAATAAAACCCCTAAGAACCTTAAAATACCGATAAAAACCCAAAAATAACAAAAAAAACTCTAAAAAGGGGTTAACCACCCAAAAATGATAAAAAAGCTAAATCCTTAAAAACCATAAAATAATCACAAATATCCTAAAACCTAAAAATTCCCTAAAAACCTGGAAACACATAAAAACCTAAAACCCAAAAAAATACATAAAAACCTAAAAACCACAAATCCATAAAAATAAAAAAAATCAAAAAATACTTGAAAACATAAAAATCCCAAAAGAATCCAGAAAACCCCTGAAAATCATGAAAACCCAAATAACATGAAATAACATAAAAATCCATAAACACCCTAAAACCCCAATAAAACCCCTTAAAACTAATAAAATTTGTAAAAAAATTCTTAAGACCCTTTAAAACCAAAAAAAACTAAGAAACCACTGAAAACTCAAATAATACTCTAAAAATTATAAAAAACATTATAAACCCAAAAAACCTTCTAAAACCCTAAAAAGACTCAAAATCATTAAAGCCATAAAAAAACTAGAAACCGAAATATCCTAAAAACCCAATTAAAACCCATAAAAATGTAAACACCACTGAAAAATATATGAAAACCAAAAACACCCATAGGAACTTTTAAAAACCCAAAAAACCATAAGAACACTAAAACCACTAAAAAATTTAAATGCCATTTAATCTTCTAAAAACCTTAAAATACTCTAAAAACCATAAAACCCTTAAACCCTAGAATCCCAAAAGAACCAAAAGACCCTACGAAACCCTAAAAACCCAAATAAACCTTAAACCCCAAAAAACATTCAAAATCCTCAAATCCCAAAAAAACATAAAAGTCCTAAAAAGCCTTAAAAATCCCTAAAACATAAAAAATACTAAAAACCCTAAAAAACCTTGAACTACACAAAACCCCTAAAAACCTATATAACCCAAAAATCCATAAAAACCTGAAAACCCAATAAAATTTTAAAAACCCTTAAAACCCCTAAAAATGTTAAAAAATATAAACACTTTTAAAACCTTAAAAAACTCAAAAAAATCATGATAACCAGGAGAAAAACTAAAAAATCTAAAACCCTTGAAAACCTGCAAAAACCTTAAAAATACAAATTACACAAAAATCCCTAAGACCATAAAAATCCTAAAAAATCCATAAAAATACATAAAAACATAAAAACCCCTAAAAACATGAAAACCCCTTGGAAACCATTAACCCCCCCTAAAAAACATTAAGTAAACTGAAAACACAAAAAAAAATTAAAAACTACTAAAAACACAAAAAAATATTAAAACCTCTAAAAATGATTAAAAAATTCTTAAAAACATTAAAAACCCTAAAAAACTAAAAAAACTCTAAAACCAAAAAAGACACTAAAAACCATTAAAACCCCTAAAAATATAAAAAAAACATAAAACCCCCTCATAATCCTTAAAAACCATAAACACCCCAAAAACAATAAATATCCAAAAAATCCTTAAAAATCCTTGAAAATGTTAATAACATTGAAAACCCCAAAAAGATCCTTAAAACTATAAAACCCCCTTAAAAGAATAAAAACCCATATAACTATAGAAAAAAAATACAAAAACCCTTTAAACCCCTAAAATCATTAGAAAACTCTAAAAAACCATAAACATATAAAAAACTAAAAAAACTGCATAAAACCTAAAAGACCATAAAAACCTTGTAAACCCTTAGAAACCCAAAAAAACCATGAAAAAACCTAAAATTTCTCCTATTCTAAAAATAACCTAGAACCCTTAAAACCATAAAAATCATAAAAACCCTTAAAATCACTAAAAGTGTAAAAAACCCTAAAACTCTAAAAAATCCCTAAAAACCGTAAAAACCCCTAAAAACATAAAAAATACTAAAAACATATAAAACCATAAAAACAAAAAAGAAATCTAAAAACTCCTAAAACTTTTAATAATGTAAAAAAACTCTAAAATCCATTTAAACCATAAACCCCATAAAAAACTATAAACCCAAAACCTTGATTTTTTTCAGAATCCTTTGAAACCCTTAAAAACCCTAAAAAACATAAAAAATAGTAAACAATCCATAAAACTCCATGAAAACATAGATAACATTAAAAACATAGAAAACCCCCTAAAAACAATAAAAACCCTGAAAGCATTAGAAATTCCTAAAAACAAATAAAAATCCTAAAATCCACTATGAAATTTTAAAAACAATAAAACCCCCAAGAAATCAAAAAAACCCTAAAAACCCATAAACCCCCAAAAATACCCGAAAACCCTAAAACCCCTGAAAAACCCTAAACCCCTCAAAATCAACAAAACTCCTAAATACACAAAAAACAATAAAAATAATAAAAATCCCTAAAAATCTATAAAAACATAAAATCCCTAATATACCTGAAAAAATACCTGAATACCATAAACCTCTAAAAAAATTAAAAACCCAAAAAATCCATAAAACCTAAAAACCACAAAAAACTCAAAAAAATCCTTAAAAAGTTAAATAATCCATAAAAAATCCAAAAACCATAAAATCCCAAAAGACCATGAAAACTCTAAAAAACCATCAATGCCTTGTAAAACCATAAAACCCTCAAAATAACTAAAAAAACTAACAACCCTAAAAAAACCCAAAAAAAAGAAAAAAAATCCTAAAATATCACTAAAAATTCCTAAAAACACAACAATCCCTAAAAAACCCTAAAAACTGTGAAACCCAAAAAAATATTGAAAAAACCACTAGAATCACAAAAAATCATATAAAACTAATGAAACGCATAAAACTCATAAATCCCCTTAAAATGGTAACAACTCTAAAAAATATTAAACTCCCTAAAATACTAAAAAAAACCTTAAAAACCCAAAAAGACCATAAAAACCCTCTAAAACACTAAAAACCCAAATAAACAAAAAAACCCTAAAACCCCTAAAAATCCATAAAACTTATAAAATACACCAAAAAAATATTAAATTCCTTAAAATATCTAAAATTCTATTAAAATAGAAAAACCCCTAAAACCCTAAAAACCCTTGAAAACCCCCATAAAAACATTAAAAAAAATACTAAAACCCCTAAAAACTGTAAAACCAACCAAAACTCCAAAACCCATTAAACCCCTAATTTTTTTAAAAACACTTAAACCCTTAAAACCCCTAAAAAATAAAAAAGATCCTAAAAACCCTAAAAACCCCTAAAAAGCATAAAAAAACCTAAAACCCCTAAAAACCATCAAAATCCATAAAAACCCTATAAACCTTCAAAATCCATAAAAACCCTAAAAAACATTAAAATCCATAAAAAACATAAAAACCCTAAAAATCAAAAAAAAATTATATAATTCATTAAATATCCTTGAAAACATAAAAACCCCTAAAACGTAGGAAAACCCCCAAAAAATCATAATAGCCCCTAAAACCATATAAAACCGTATACCACACAAAAACCCTATAGACGCATTAAAAACTCAAAAAAACCCAAAAAAAACAAAAAAACACTAACCCCCCCCCCCCCCATAGCCCTAAAAAACCTAAAAACATTAAAATCCCTAAAATCCCTAAAACCCTTAAAAAAACATAAAAAATAGTAAAACTACATAAAAATATCAAAAAACATAATAAACCCTAAAAACCCCTTAAAACAATAAAATCCCTAAAGATATTTGTAAACTATAAAAACTCATAAACACTAAAACCCACTATAATCTACCCTTAAACCCTCGAAAATCATTTAGAAAATATAAAAAACCTTAAAACCCCTAAAAAATAAAAACCCACCAAAATACATAAAAACCATCAAAAGCCTTAAAAACCATAAAAACCCTAATAATATTAAAAATCTTTCAAAATACCTAAAATAATAAAAAAAACCTAAACACCCTAAAAAACCTAAAAACCATAAAACCACCTAAAAATAAACGAAACTCTAAATACCCAAAACACCCTAAAACCACTAAAAACTCCAAAACCCCTTATAATTTCCAAAAAAGTTAACAACAGAAAAAAATTAAAAAACATGACTATATAAAAAATTTCAAGAAACCCAAAGGAAAATAAAAACCCTAAATACTTAAAAATAGTAAAAAACCGTTAAAAACCTATAAAAGCCTCAAAATATGTAAATCCCTAAAAACGTAAAAACCCTTTCGAATTTAAAAAATCACATAAAATGTAAATGAACCTATAACCCTAAAAACCCTGAAAACCATAAAACCCCTAAATAATATCGAGGTATGTTTCTCTTAGATCAGGATCTGTGCTATGTTTGTAGTTTCCTTAGTGTCGGCCTAAGATGAAGAAGTCAACCATGGAGGATCAGGTCAGATCCATCCTCTCTGGCGCACGAATTTACAGTTTCTTGGAGAAGTGGTCTGGATTTGGTCTTTGGTGTTGCAAATAATTGGTGGAGTTAATCAGATCAAGTTTTCATGGATCATTGATTTCCTCGAAGGCATGGTTCATATTCGGTTGGTTTCTGGCCGCGTTGCCTTGGTTTTTTAGTTCTGGACAGCCGGTGGTGTCTGCGATGCAAGTATGTGTTTTGGTTCGGATCTTTGCTCGAGTTGGTTTCTCAGATCTGCGATCACCTCCTGCTGTTTCGAGCTTGCTCTGGTTTTGCTGTGATGTGGTCAGTCTGGCGGTAAATGGATTCTTTGTTGGATTTTATGGTTCAATGTTTTTGCATTATAATTTTCGCTGCTTTGTGATTGTGGCTGTTCTGGATGCGAACCAATTCTGGTGTTGGTTCTTGAATTTGATGTGTGTCTAGGTGAGATGATTTTTGTGTGCTTATTCTTTTTTACAAGTTGTGAATGGTTTTGGTTCTTTTCGAAAAATATGGTGTTGGTTGCTGCTTGCTGGTGTGATGGGCTGTGATGAAGCTGCTGTTTCTAATCCTTGGTGCTGGTGGCCATATGCAGTTGGTTGTTGTACTATTGTCTATACTTATAAATGTTTCATGGTGGAGGCTACTAGGATAAGCGGTCTTGAAAGCTGGAAGGGTTGTTCATTTGGTCTGTTTTGGATGTGGTTGGTTTTTCCCCGGATTGCTGCTGGGTGCGATTTTTTTGGCTGAGCTATGGTGAAGGTGGAAAACTGCTGGATTTTTGTTTTCTTTTGTATGATGGATGGCTATTGTTTGGCTGGAATGTGATGGTGTTTGCGGGTTGGAATTTGGTGCTATTGGCTCTGTACTTCTTGTGGTGGACCTTATTGGTGAGGAGGTGTTGGATGCTGGATCTTGAGAGAATGGATGATGGTTGTTGTATGGAAGTGAACTCTGGTTGCTGGCTCTTTTGTGATTCTGGTGCTGATGGTTATGTGCTGCTAGTGATGGCTCATTTTGGTGAGGAGGTGCTGGATGCTGGTATATGTGAGGATGGAAGCTAGTCATCTCATGGTAGTGAGCTGCTGGATGTTGGATGCGGCTGGATGATGGTGATGGTTTCTTCTTGGACCTGGGTGCACTTGTATGGGTTTTCTTTTCTCTTTGATTTTTCTTTTTTGGTGTGGGTTGTAAGGGGTTTTCGAGTGTGGCTCGTTTGACCCCTCCCCTCCCTTTTCTTTTGTGTTTTTTTTTCTTTCTAATAAATTTCGGGGGGCTAGGAATAGCCCGACCCCCGCATCGTCCTTTCCCTAAAAACATTAAAAATATAACAAACCATAAAAACTCTCAAACCCATTAAAAACACTAAAGATGTTAAGAAAATATAAAAAACCAAAAATGCCTAAAAAACTCAAAAATAAACTAAAATTCCAAAAGAAACTAAAAACCCTGAAAACCCTAAAATAACCCTAAAAACCCTAAAAACCTGAAAACCCATAAAAATCCTAAAAAAGACCTAAAAATCCCAAAAATTTAAAAATACCCTAAAAACAAAAGAAACCCCATCAAAACCCTAAAACCCCTAAAACCATAAAAACACTAAAAATGTATAACACTCCTAAAAACACTGGAAAGTAAAAAAAAAACCCTTTAAACCACTAGAAATTTTAAAAACCTCTAATTCACTTAAAAACTATAAAAAACTAAGAAACAAAAACAAAAACCCCAAAAGACCCTAAAGACCCTGAAAAGCACTAAAAATACTGAGAAAACTTCAAAATATCTAAAAATTCATAAAAACATAAAAACCCATAAAAATCCAAAAAAATACACAAAAATGCAAAGATATAAAAAACCCAACAATTCTCTGAAAACTATTACAACATTTAAACCCCATAAAACCCACTAAAACTAAAAAAAACCATTAAAACACCTAAAAACATTAAAAACTCTAAAAAATATATATATATAAAAAACTCGAAAAACGCTTCAAACCCCAAAAGGCCCTAAAATATCTAAATACAACTAAAAACCCAAAAACCATGCAAAACCCTATCACCGCTCAAAATTCCTAAATACCCAAAAACCCACGAAAAACCATAAAATTATTAAAAAATCCCAACAAATATATGAAAACATAAAAAATCCTAAAAAACCCTAAAAAAACCCTAAAAACCATAAAATCCCAAAAAAACATAAAAACCCTAAAAAACCTAAAACCACTAAAACCCCAAAAAAGACCCTAAAAAAATTGAAAACCCCCCAAAACATGAAAATTATTAAACCCATGAATATCCCTAAATCACCTCAAAATCCAAAAAAACCCAAAGAGTCCTAAAAGTCACACAAAACCATCAAATTCACTAAAAATAATTAAAAATATAAAAACCCTAAAAATCCTGAAAACCCCTAAAAACCATAAAAACCCCTAAAAACATTAAATGACCCCAAAACCCATAAAAACTCTAAAAAACCACTAAAAACCCTCAAATTCCCATAAAATTTAAATAAAATATAAAAACCTTTAAATCTATAAAAAATCAAAAATAAACTAAAAAAAACTAAACGACCATAAAAACCATGAAAACCCTAAAGAATCATGAAAAACCGTAAAACCACTCAGAATCCATAAAACCTTAAGAAAAGTTAAATACCCATAAGAACAAAAAAACTCCCTAAAAATTCCTAAAAGCCTAAATACCCCTAAAACCCATAAAACCCCCTCAAAACCATAAAACCCCATAAAAACACTACAAACCCACTAAAAACTCTGAAAACCCATAAAACCCCTAAAATGATAAAAAAACTCTTAAAACCTTCAAAATAAAAAAACTCAAAAAAACCCAAAAAAAAGACTAAAGATTTAGAAACCTTTAAATACCATTAAAATAATAATAATATACCCAAAAATACCTTCAAAATAAAAAACTCCTAAAAACCCTTAAAACCCTTAAAAAACCCAGAAAACCATATAGACCCCTTAGAACTAAAAAAACAGAATAAAATTCCTAAAACCAAAAAAAACCCTAAAAACCCATAAACCCCTAAAAACCCTTAGAAACATTTAAAAAATAAAATAAATAATAAAAAATAAAAGAATATAAAAATAAAAAATGACCTTAAAACCCTGGAAATCCCTAAAATCCCCTTAAAAACAATAACACCCTCAAAATACCTATAATCATAAAAAATCCTATAAATAATAAAAATCCTAAAAATCCCTAAAAAACATTAAAAAAAAATCCCTAAAAAACATAAAAAATAATATCAAATAATCAAAATCCCTAAAGATCTTAAAAACCCTAAATCCCATAAAAACCCTAAATCCCATTAAAACACTAAGAAAATAAAAACTCTAAAAACCCTAAAAACCCATAAAATTGCTTAAAATATGAAATAGATTAAAAATCAAGAAATAAAAAAACAATTATAATACCAATAGACTCTAAAAACCATAAAAGACCCTAAAAACCTGAAAACCCCTCAAAATCAAAGAAAATCATAAAAAACCCTAAAACCATATAAATCATAAATAATCCCTAAAAATCCCGAAAGAATGTAGAAAAACCCTAAAAACCCCAAAAACCATTAAAATCCCAAAAACCCATAAAACCCATAAAAACCATAAAAATCCATAAAAACCCTAAAATACTAAAAAATTTCAAAACCCTTTAATCCACTAAAAACATTAAAAAATTATAAAAACCCATAAAATCACTAAAAAACTCAAGAAACCATAAAATACAAAAAGTCCCTAAAATCAATAAAAACCATAAAAACCATGAAAAATCATAAAAATCCAAAACAACCCTAAATACCATAAAAATATGAAGAAATACTAAAAATCCTTAAACATGCCAAAAACCCTAAACCCCCCCCCCCCTAAAACCCATAAAAACCCAGAAAAACATTAAAAATCCTAAAACCCATAAAACCCCTAAAACCCCTAAAACCTCCAAACACCATTAAAACCCCTAAAAACATTAAAAATACTAAAAACCATAAAACCCCTAAAAATGAAAAAAATAAAAAAAAACCAAAAGACCCTAAAAATTAGGAAAAACCCTAATTATCCCCAAAAACTGAAAAAACATCTATACACCAAAAAAATCCAAAAAAATCCTAGAGAAATTAAAAAACTCTAAAAACCCTAAAACCCCCTCAAAAACATAAAAAAACATTTAAAACTAAAAAACACAAAAACTCTAAAACCCACTTTATGTAAAAAACTATTAAACCGCCTAAAAATGTTAACAACTCTAAAAACACCTAAAACCCTTAAAAAATCTAAAAAACCTAAAACCCAAAATACCCTAAAACCCAAAATACCCTAAAACTTCATAAAATCCATAAAAACTCTTAAAACCATAAAATACATAAAAATACAAAGAAGACCCTAAAAATCCATAAAAATGGAAAAACCACTAAAAAACCTGAACACCCCCTGAAAACAATAAAACCCCTTAAAACTAGAAAAATCCTAAAAACCCTAAATCCACTAAAAACTAAAAGAATGTTTAAAACCCCTAAAATGGAAAAAACCTTTAAATAACCTTAAAAACCTTAAACAATATTAAAAAAACCTGAAAACCAAAAATGGACCTCAAAACCCTGAAAACCCCCAAAAACCATAAAAATATAAAAAACCCTAAAACCCTCAATGTTTTTAAAAACCCCCCAAAACCCATAAAAATACAAGTAATACCCTAAAAATCCTGAGAAATGTAAACAACCCTACAACCCTATAAAACCATAACAAACAAAACCCCTAAAAACAGAAAATACATAAAATAAATAAAAACACAAAAACTACTAAAAAATTAAAAAAACTTAAATCCCTTATAAGTTAATAATTCTAAAAAAATTAAATATCTAAAAAACTGACAAAAACATTAAAAAATTCCATAAAACAAGAAAATTAATAAACCCCCTAAAAACCCCTAAAACCCATCAAGATCTCTAAAAACCTTAAAAAATCCACGAAACCATAAAAATCCGAAAAAAGGCATATAATTCCATGAAGATATAAAAAACACTAAAAACTATAAAAACCCCTAAAACCCTTGAAAACCATAAAAACCTTAAACATTTAAAAACCCGAAAACCACTAATACTCTAAAAACTCTACAAACATCTAAAAACTATAAAAAAATATAAAAAACATTATAAACCTAAAAAACTAAAAAAACCCTAAATCCCAAAAAGACAGTAAAAAACAGAATAAACCTAAGGGTTGTCAGGGTTTTTAGGGTCTTTTGGAATTTTATGTTTTTTTTTTGAGTTTTTAGGGTTTTATGAATTTTTAGGCATTTTAAACATTTTTAAGGGTTTCAGGATTTTATGATTATTTATTTTTTATTTACTTATTTGTGCGTTTTTATAATTTTTTAAGGTGTTTGTGGTTTTTTATGGTTTTTAGGGGGTTTCCGGGAATTTTAGGGTATTTATTTACATTGATGAATGTTTAGGGATTTTTTTGGATTTTTATAGTTTTTAGGGGTTTGGGGGTTTTAGGGATTTTGAAGGTTTTTTGGGTTTTAGGACATTTAGGGTTTGAGGGGTTTTTATGGGTTTTAGGGTCTTTTGGGGCTTTATGGTTTTTTGAGTTTTTAGGGGTCTTAACGTTTTAAGAGTTTTTTTTAAAATTTTAGGGGGTTTTAGGGTTTCTTGTGTTTTTAGTGGGTTTCAGTTGTTTTTTTGGGTTATAAGGGTTTTTAGTTTACAAAGGGTTTTTAGTTTATAAAGGGTTTTTATGATTTTTAGGTGGTGTTCAGGATTTTTAGGTTGTCAAAATTTTTAGGGATTTTAAGGATTTTTTTGGATTTTTATGGGTCTATAGGTTTATATGGATTTAGTGGGTTTTTATAAATTTTAGGGTATTTTTGGAGTTTTTAGGGGTGTCCTAGGTTTTTATGGTCTTTTGGGGTTTTAGGGTTGTTTTGAGTTATTATGGTTTTATGGATTTTTTAGATTTTTTAATGTTTTTTTGGGATTTTAAGGTTTTTATATTTCTTAGAGGTTTTTATGGTTTTTAGGGGTCTTATGGGGTTTTACTCGTTTTTAGGTTTTTAGGTGGTTTTCTGGGGTTTTTCAGGGCTTTTAGTGTTTCTTAGATTTTCATAAATTTTAGGGATTTTTTAGATTTTTATGGTTTTTCGTGTTTTTATGGTCTTTAGGGATTTTGAATTATTTTTTGTGTTTTTAGGGTTTTTAGGGGTTGCAAGGTTTTCAGGATTTTTTTGGGTTTTATTGTTATTTTAATTTTTTAGGGTTTTTATATTTTTGTAGAGTTTTTTAATGTTTTTAGGGGATTTAAATATTTTCAAGGTATTTTGTGGTACTTAGGGTTTCTGGGTTTTGATTTTTTTTATTGTTTTCTGTGGGATTTCAAGGGTTTTAGGATTTTAATCTTTTTAAGGATTCTTAGTGTTTTTTAGGATTTTTTTATTTTAAGGTTTTTAGGGGTTATAGATATTTTGAGGGGTTTTAGGATATTTTAGGATTTTATGTCTTTTAAGTTTTTCTGGAGTTTTATGGTATATTTTGGTTTTTATGGTTTTGTTCAAGGTTTTTTGATTTTTAGAGTTTTTTACATTTTTATGGATTTTAGAGTGTTTAGCTGTTTTTAGTATTTTAATGATTTTAAAAGTTTTGAAGACTTTTAGTGGTTTTATGGTTTTGGGGGATTTTCAGCATTTTTTATGGTTTTTTACATTTTCATGGGTTTTAGGGATTTTTTAGGATTTTTATTGTTTTAAGTGTTTTTATGGATTTTCAGTGAATTTTGGGTTTTCAGGGTATTTACGTTTTAGGGGGATTACATTTTTCGGGTCTTTTGGGTTTTGGGTTGGGGATTGAGTTTTTATGGGGTTTATGGTTTTTATAGATTGTAATCATTTTAGGGGATTTAAGGGGTTTTAAAGATTTTAGAGGTATTTTATATTTTTATCGGTTTTTATATTTTTTATGGTTTTAGGGGTTTTTATTGTTTTTAGGGAATTTATGTTTTTAGTGATTTTTTAGGTTTTTTTGAATATATATTAGTTTTGGGGGGTTTTTTATGATTTTTAGGGGTTTTACAGTTTTTCATGGGTTTTCTAGATTATTAGGGTCTTTTGGCTTTCTAGGTTTTTTGGACTATTTTAGTGTTTTTAAAGTTTTTTATTTTTTTAATGATTTTACGAGTTTTGAGAGATTTTAGTGGGTGTTTGTTAATTTTATTTTTTGGGGGTTTTTATAGTTTTAGTGGGTTTTTTTTGTTTTCAGGGATTTTTTCAAGTTATTTTTAGGGTTTTTATGGATTTTTATTTTTTCATTGTTTCTTTGGGATTTTTTCAAATTTTTATGGTATTTGTTGTTTTTTGGGATTTTGAGGGTTTTTGGTTTTTTTAGATTTTAGGGTTCTGAGGTTTTCTTTAGGTTATTAGGTTTTTATTAGGTTTTTATATTTTTTATGGGTTTTAGAGTTTTTTATGTGTTTAGGGGTCCTAAGTGTTTTTCGAGTAATTAGTTATTTTCAGGGGTTTATGGGATTTTAGGGATTTTATGGTATTTTACATTTTTTAATAATTTTATCTATTTTTAGTATTTTTATGGTTTAGGGTATATTATGGTTTTTAGGTATTTTGAGGTATTTCATTGGTTTTAGGGGTTTTAAGGGTTTTAGGTTCTTTTTATGTTTTTAGAGTTTTTTTAGTTTTTTAGGGTTTTTAATGTTTTTAGTGTTTTGTAACATTTTTAGGGGTTTTAAGTGTTTTTTTTGTTTTTTGTTTTTTTGTGTTTTTATGGTTTTTAAGTTTTTTAGGGGTACTTATGGTTTCTAGGTGTTTAGTATTTTTCTTTTAATGTATTTTTAGGGTGTCCTGGGTTTTTAGTGGTTCTTTTGTGTTTTTATGGTTTTTAATGTTTTTAGAGTTTTTTAACGTTGTTTGAGGTTTTAAGGTTTTTAGAGTTTTTAGTGGGTTTTTGGGGGTTTTGAAGCTATTTTATGTTTTTAGTGGATTTTATAGTTTTTAGTTATTTTCATTGTTTTTAGGGTTTGTTATGTTTTCCGTTATTTTTATGGATTATTTATAATTCTTCTGGTTTTTAGCGTTTTTATGGTCATTAGAGATTATTAGGGGCGGAGGTTTGTGGATTTTAGGGGTTTTAATTGTTTTTTGGGTGTTTTTAGTGATTTTAGGGACTTTTGGGTTTTAAGGGTTTTTTAATTTTCAGGGGGATTATGGTTTTTAGAGTTGTGTATCTTTTTTTGGGGGGGTTTAATGGTTTTAAAATTTTTTAGTGGGTTTGAGGGGTTTAATGGGTTTTTATTCTTTTATAAATTTTTTATATGTTTTTATATTTTTCAGGGGGTTTCCAGGGTTTTTAAGGATTTTTTATTATTTCAGGGATTTTGAGGGTTTTTCAAATTTAATATTTGCTATTAATTTTAGGGTTTTTAGGTTAATTTGGGGTTTTAAGATCCTTTTGGTTTTTACCATATTTTATATTTTTTTGGATTTAATGATTTTAGTGTGAGTGACGTTTTTAGGAGTTTTAAGGAGTTTTCGATTTTTTTTGGTTTTTAGGGCTTTTAGGGTTTTAGGGATTTTAGATATTTTTAAGGATTTTTGGGATTTTTTTTGCGGGGGGGGGGGGGGGGGGGGGGTTGATTTTTTTAGAATTTAAAGGTTTTTAGTGTTTTTTTGATTTTGGGGTTTAAATGGTTTTTAGAGTTTTTATTGGGTGTTAGGGTTTTTTTGTGTTTTTTATTTTTTAGCGGTTTTTATGGTTTTCAGTGTTTTTTAAGGGTATTTTGGTTTTTTATTATTTCAGGGATTTTTAAGAATTTTTAATGATTTTTATGATTTTTAGGGTTTTATGGTTTTTGGGTCTTTTGAGGGTTTTTATGGGTTTTTACTGGTTTTTACTGGTTTTTAGTTTTTTATAGTTTTTTAGGAATTTAAATTTTTTTAGCTTTTAGGGTATTAAATTTTTTAAACATTTTTAGGGGTTTTAAGGATTTTATAGTTTTTATTGTTTTAGGTTTTTATGTGTTTTTATGAATTTTATGATTTTTTGGTGTTATTATGGTTTTTAGGTGTTTTTTATAGTTTTTAGTTTTTTTTTCACGTTTTCATTGATTTTTACGGATTTTTATCGTTTTTAGGGTTTTTTATTTTTTTAGGGATTTTAAGGATTTGTAGTGGGTTTTAGGGGTTTTTTGGGGTATAATGTTTTTAATGATTTTTAGGGGGTTTTAGGTTGTTTGTTTTTTAGGGCTTTAAGATTATTAGAGTTTTCTAACATATTTAGGTGTTTTAAGGATTTTTAGTGTTTTTTGTGTTTATTTAGTTTGTTAAGGTTTTTTGGTGTTTTATGGGATTTAGGGGGTTTTTCAATGTTTTACAGGTTTTTTACATGTTCAAGTATTTTTTCGGTATTTTGGGTTTTTATTGTAATTTTTTTTATTTTTATGGTATTTAATGTTTTTATGGGTTTTTTCATTTTTGGGGGTCTGTGGTTTTTTACTTTTTTTCATGGTGTTTTTTTGGGTTTTTTAAATTTGTAGGGGTTTTTATGGTTTCTGGGGGTTTTCATGGTTTTTAGGGTTTTCCACATTTTCTGGGATTTTTTTGAGATTTATATAATTTTTAGGGTTTTTACGGTTTTACGGATTTGATGGTTTTGGGTTTCTTTTGGGGGTTTTAGGTTTCTCATGGTTTTTTGGGGGTTAGATACTTCTTGGTTTTTAATATTTTTTAGTTTTCAGCGTTTTTAAATTTTTTTAGAGTTTTTCAACATTTTTTGGGTTTTTTTATTTTTAAATGGGTTTTAAGTTTTTATGGATTTTAGGATTTTTTTAATGGTTTTTATGGACTTTTATGATTTCTCGGAGTTATCTGGGTCTTTATGTTTTTTTACATGTTCTGGTATTTTAAGGTATGTTTTTTTGGATTTTATGGTTTTTTGGATATTCCTGGGGTTTATGGGTTTTCATTGTTTTTTTGGTTTTTAGGGTTTTTCAGTCTTTTTAGGTTCTCTTGGTTTTTTACAGTTTTTTATTTGTTAGTATTTTATGGTTTTTAGTTTTTTTGGATTTTTTTAGTGTTTTATAGGTTTTTATATTTTTAGAGGTTTATAGGGTTTTTATGGGGTTTAAGTGTTTTTATGACTTTTAGACGTTTTAATAATTTTCAGGGGTTTTCCTGGTTTTAGTGGGTTTTTTGTTTTCCTTTATTTTTATGTATTTTTGGTATTTTTATGGTTTTTAGGGTTTTTAAGGATTTGAAGTGTTTTTTGGTTTATATAGAGTTAATAGGGTTTTTTGGGTTTTTAAGGACTTTTTGGGTTTTTTGGGTTTTATGAGTTCGTTAGGGTTTTTTGGGTTTTTAGAGGTTTTTATAATTTTTTGTGGTTTTAAGGGGACATGATGATTTTAGTGGGTTTTAGGGGTTTTTAAGGTTTTTATGGGTTTCTGAGTTTTTTGGGGGGTTTGATGGTTTTCAAGGATTTCTACGATTTTTAACATTTATAAGGATTTTTAAGGATTTTGTAGGAATTTTTTGGTTTAGGGTCATTACTTGTTTTATGGATTTTGAGGGTTTTGGGGGTATTTCATTGTATTTTTAGGGGTTTTATGGTAATTTTATGTTTTAGGCAGTTTTTATTATTTTTTAGAGTTATTAAGGTGTTATATATTTTTTACATTTTCCAGGGTTTTAAGGGTTTTGATAGATTTTAGTGATTTTTAGGGTTTTCTAGGTTTTTAGGGGTTCTATGGTTTTCAGTAGGTTTTCATGGTTCATAGTATTTTGTACATTATAAGTAATTTTTTCATATTTTTTAGGTTTTTTAAGGATTTTAGGAATTTTAGGGTGCTTAGTGTTCTGGAGGGTCTGAAGGTGTTTTTAGGGTTTTTTCGGGCTTTAGATTTTCATAGGTGTTTAAAGGTATTTTGAGTTTTTAGGGTTAGTTTATGAGTTATTTAGGGTTTAAGGGTTTTCAAAGTTCTTAACTTTTTAGTGGTTTTAAGGGTTTATATAATTTTTAGAGGTTTTAGGGGGTTGGGGTTTTTATGGTATTAGGGTTTTTATGGTTTTCAGGGGCTTTAAAAAAATCTATGGGTTTTAACATTTTCAGGTATTTTTAGAGATTTTTTTGGATTATAATAGCATTTATAGTATTTTAGTGTTTTTATTGATTTAGAGGGTTTTGGGGTCTTTTTAGAGTTTTTAGGGGTTTTTAGGATTTTAGGGATTTTTTTGGTTTTATAGGTTTTTTAATTTTCAAGGTTTTAATGGTTTTACAGTGTTTTTTACATTTTTATGGGTTTAAAGGGGTTTTAGATTGTTTTTATTGGGTTTTAGGGTTTTTATTGTTTTTTGGGTTTTTAACATTATTAGAAGTTTTAATGGTGTTTATAGATTTTTTGGGGTTTTAAGTTGTTTACTATGTTTTCTTGGATTTCTAGAGATTTTTTAGGTTTTTTATGGGTTTTATGGATTTTGAGGGGTTTTTTGGAGTTTTTAGGGGATTTGGGGATTCCTCAATGTTTTTAGGCTCTTTTTTAGGTTTTAGGGGTTTTGATGAGGTTTTAAGGTTTTTAACATTTTTATCATTTTTTAACATTTATAAGGATTTAAAGGGGTTTTAGATTTTTTAGTGGTTTTTATGTTTTTTTTTGATTTTTAGTGTTTTTGAAGTTTCTATAGTTTTTTATGGTTTTCATGATTTTTTCTAATTGTTAGGGTTTTCTATGTTTTGTTGGATTTTTAGGGTTATTAGGTTTTTTTGTATTTATTTGTTTAGGGATTTTGTGGGTTTATAATAATTTTCAACAGTTTTTAGAGTTTTTTTTTGGGACTTTTGGGTTTTTTGGGATATTTGTGTTGTTATGGGTTTTAGATTTTTTTAACATTTTTTGGGATTTTGAGGGTTTTTAGAGTTTGGAGTGGGATTTAGGGTTTTAATGGGTTTTAGGGTTCCTAATGATTTAGCGGTATTTTTGGTTTCCTTGGGTTTTTAGTTTTGTAGGGTTTTTTATGTTTTCTGATATTTTTATGAATTTTTCTATTTTTATGGTTTTAGGGTTGTTATGTGGTGTCAGGGTTTTTATGAATTTTTAGGGTTTTTAGGATCACTAGGGGTTTTTCTGTTTTTTAGTTTATTTAGTTTTTAAATTGTTTTATCATTTTAGAGATTTTATGGGGTTTTAGTGTTTTTAGTGGTTCTCGGTTTTTAAGATTTAATGTTTTTTAGGTTTTTATGACTTTTTGGGGGTATTCAGGGTTTTTATGGATTTTTACATTTTAATCTATTTTTAGTATTTTTAATATTTTTAGGGTTTCAATGGTTTTTTTGGGTTTTTAAGAATTTTGAGGATTTTAGGGTGATTCAGGGTTTCTTAGGGTTTTAGGGATTTTAATAATTTTAAGTGTCTTTTAGTGTTTTTTAGTTTTTAGGGGTTGAGGTTGTTTATAATTTTTAAATTTTTTAGGGTTTTATATATTTTCTAATTTATTAGTGGGTTTTAGTGTTTTTATGGGTTTCAATTTTTTTATAGCTTTTAGTAGTTTTATGGTTTTGGGAGTGTTTGTTTTTATGTTTTCAAATATTTTTTCCGGTATTTTAGATTTTTTTGTTTTAGGATTTTTTACGGGTTTGAGGGAATTGGAGGGTTTTTAGGGGTTTTAAAAAAAACAATGTTTTATGATTTTTGGAGATGTTTTGATTTTTAGGGTTTTTTGGGTTTTTTGAGATATTTAAGGGTTTTACGTTTTTCAGTGCTTTTAACATTTTTAGGGGTGAAAAGTTTTTTTAGAATTTTTAGTGGGTTTATATGGTTTTCAGGGGTCCTTAAGGGGTTTTTGGGGTTTTTTACATTTTTATGGATTTTTATGGAGTTTTGGGGAATTTTATGGTTTTTAGTGTTTTTAGGGATTTTGAGGGGTTTTAGTGTTTTTTGGGTTTTTAGGGGTTTTAGAGGCTTTTAGGTTTTTTTTGGTTTTTTTGGGATTTAAGGGTTTTTTGAGTTTTTTTTTGCGATTTAAAGATTTTTTAGAGATTCTAATCATTTTTAGTAGGTTTAATGGTTTTAGAGTTAAAATTGGTTTGTTGGGTTTTTATGGGGTTTTTAAGGTTTTAGGTGTTTTATGGTTTTTAGGTGGTTTTTTGGGTTTTCATCAATTTTTACATTTTAAAATATTTTTCATGATTTTTTTCAGATTTTATGGTTTTAGGGGTTTTAAGGGTTTTTATTGATTTTGAGGGGTTTTAGGGGTCTTCATGATTTTTAGCACTTTTAAGGGTTTTTAGAGTTTTAGGATCTTTTGGGTTTTTATGGTTATTTTTGAGATTTTATTATTTTGTACTATTTTTTGAGTTTTTATTGTTATTTTGGATATTAAGAGGTTTTAGGGTTTTTTTGTGGGTTTTTTGGGTTTTATTGATTTTTTGGGTTTTTAAGGTTTTTTGGGATTTTTATGGTTTTTATGGATTTTTCAGGGTTTTTATATTTTTAAATTATTTAGGGATTTTTATAGTTTTTGGTCTTGTAGGGTTTTAAGTATGTTGAGGCCTTTGTGGGTTTTTCATGTTTCTTGGGGTTTTAGGTGTTTTTAGAATTTTTAGGGACTTTTGGGGTTTTTTTGGTATTTTAGGGTTTTAAATTTTTTATAATTTTTGATGTTTTATGGGTTTTGATGGGTTTTGGAGTTTTTGGTGGTTTCTTAGGGGTTTTATGGATTTTTATGGGTTTAAATTATTTTAAGAGATTTATGTTGATTAGGGGGTATTCAATTTTTTAAAGGTTTTTTAATGTTTCCAGTTTTTTTTCTTTTTTAGGATTTTTATGTTTTTAGGGATTTTAGGGTTTTGAAGGATTTTGATGGATTTTATGGTTTTCAAGGTTATAAAGTGTTTTTATTGTTTTTATAGTTTTTGAATTTTTAGGGATTTTTTAATTTTTACGGTTTTACAGATTTTAAGGTTTCTAGGGGTTTATGGGTATTTTGAGTTTTGAGTGTTTTGTTTGGGGTTTTACGGGTATTTATTTTTTTTAATTTTTAAGTGGTTTTTATGGACTTCAGGGATTTCCAAGGGTTTAATAATTTTTATGTTTGTAGGTATTTTTTTATATTTTTTAGGATTTTTATGTTTTAGGGTTTTCGTTATTTTAAGGGGTTTTCAATGTTTTTTAGGATTTTTAAAGGTTTAATGGTTTTTTTGGTTTTTTGGTTTATTAGGGTTTTTTTTTAAAAAAATATGGGTTTTAATTTTTTTTGAGTTTTTTTTTTCATTTTTATAGTTTTCAACTATTTTTAGAGATTTTGTTATTTTTTTGTTTTATGGGCTTTTTTTGTTTTAAGGGGTTTTTATGGGATTTGGGTGTTTATCAGGGATTTTATGGCTTTTACATTTTTAGATATTTTTAGATATATTTAGAGTTTTTTGTTATTTTTATTGTTTTTTTGGGATTTGGATGGTTTTATGAGCTTTTAGGGTTTGTAGGCTTTTAAAGATATTTAGTGGGGTTATTGGGTTTTTTTAGTTTTTTATGGTTTTAGATTCTTTAGAATTTTTAATGTTTTAGGGGTTTTAAGGCTTTTTAGATTTTTTAGTGGTTTCATAGGGTTTTTATTGGTTTTTAAGGGTTTATAGTTTCTTGGGGTGTTTAGGGTTTTAGGGTTTTTTCTGGTTTTTAGGGGTTTTATGGATTTTGTACTTTATATGGTTTTGAAGGTTTTTTACATTTTTATGGATTTTTATGACTTTTATAGTTTTTAGGGTTTTTAGGGATTTTGAGGGTTTTTAGATATTTTCATAGTTTTTAGGGTTTTTAGGGTTTTTAGGGTTTTCATGGTATTTTAGTGTTTTACAGGTTTATTTTGATTTTTATGGGTATTATATTTTTTATGGTTTTTTACATATTTAGGTGTTTTAACGATTTTTAGAGTTTTTATTTTGTTTTTTAGGGTTTTTATGGGTTTTAGGTTTTTTTTGTTTTTAGGGGGTTTTATGGTTTTCATGTGGTTTTAACAGTTTTTTATTTTTTTAGGGATCTTTAGGGCTTATATATGATTTTTATGATTTGTACATTTTTTTTGGGATTTTTGATATTATTAAGATTTTTACAATATTTTAGGGTTTTTCAGGGTTTTTAGGTTTTTTTAGGGTTTTTGGGATTTTTTTTGGGTATTTAAAAATTCTATTGGCTTTTAGGGTTTTTAGTGTTTATTAATGATTGTATAGTTTTAAAGCTTTTTAGGGTTTTGAGTTGGGTTTTTTAGGTTTTATGGAGTTTTATTAGTTTTAATGTTTTGAGGGGTTTATGGTTTTCATCATGTATTTCTTGGTTTTTAGGGTTTTTTAAATTTTCATGTATTTGTAGGTCTTTTTTAGGTGTTTTATGGTTTTTAGGGTTTTTAGGGTTTTATGTGTACTTAGGGTATTTAATGATTTTTTGGATGTTTCATGGGGAGATTTTTTAGGGGCTTGTAGTTTTTTTAAGATCTTTTTTGGGATTTTTGTATTTTTTAAAATTTTAGGGGTTTTAAGGGTTTTTAGAGTTTTTAATGTTTTTTTGGGTTTCAAGGGTTGTAGAACTTTTAGTGGGTTTAGGGAGTTTATTATTTTTTTAGGGTAATTGAGGTTTTTAGCAGTTTTATAGTTTTCAGGGGTTTTCAGTTTTTTAGGGGTTTTATGTTCTCATGGATTTTATAGAATTTTTAGTATTTTTAATATTTTTATTGATTTTAGGGTTTGAGGGATTTTAAGGGGTTTCCAAGTTTTTTATGCATTTCTATGTTTTTAGGGTCTTTTGTGTTTTTTATATTCTTTGAGTTATTTACAATTTTTAAATTTATTTATTGTTTTTATCAAATTTAGGGGTTTTAAGGGTTTTTTATTGTTTTAAGTGGGTTTTAGGGGTTTTATGGGTTTTTAGGGATTTTAGGGTTTTTAAGAGTTTTATGGTTTTATGATGTTTTTCAGGGGTTTTAGGTTTTTTATGTATTAAGGGATTTTTAAGGAATTTATGGAATTTAAGGATTTTCATTTTTTAGGGTTTTTAGAGATGTTGAGGGTTTTTAGTTTCTGTTAGGGTTTTTTAGGGGTTTAGGATTTTATAGTTTTTGGGTTTTAGTGTTTTCTTGTGTTTTTAGCAGTTTTAAGGTTTTTTTATAGTTTTTTAACATTTTTATGGTTTTTAGAGTTTTTTGTGTATTTAGGGTATTTATTTCTTTTTAGGTTTTTAGGGTAAGGAAGGTTCGGGGTCAGGCTATTCCTGATACCCCCCAAAATTTATTATAAAAAGACACGAAGACACTGCAGACAAGGGAGGGGAGGGGTCAAATGACCCACACCCAGAAACCCTTAACGACCCAAGACAAAGACGCCAAAAAAAAGAAAATTCGAAAAGAGAAAAAACACACAAAGCCAAACAAAGTCCCCAGCATCACCTTCCCTCCAAGCCGAAACCAATGTCCAGTAGCGTCAAAACCATTAGAAGCATCCCATTTCACTATCTCCAGCCTCCAACATCTCCTCATCCCAGCACCCCGATTCAATTCCAGAAACCAACATCACCAATTCTAACCAAAACAGCCATAGAAGTCTTCCATCACCAACCACCTCCAAGCCTTATGGAAAGAATCAACCAATAACCAGCAGCTCAACAGCCATCAGCCATTACTTCCATACCAAAAATCATCTAGCAACCAGAAACCAGCAACGAATACGGACCAGGAGGACCAGCAGCGAATCATCCATTCACCACATCCACAACAAGCAATGACAGAATCCATCAACACCTGACCAAAAGCATCACCCCCCATCCAGGAAACATTCCAGCAGCCACCAACGCACAACAACCATAGCCAAACACCTTTCCTCAAAACCAAAAACCACGCCTCACCAACGATCACACCCAAACCAGCCACCACTACAAACCAGCATATCAAACAAGACCAGGGAATTCGACCAAAACCAGCATTAGCAGCATGAAGCAAAAGTGGAGCCAGAGAGCCAGATCGAGACAGAAGATGTGAAAAAGACATACAAAATCGCTCTCAAGCATAATACGGACCTATAACAGAAACAATCCACCACGAGAGGGTAGATCGGATCTTGAAACGTGCCACAAACCTCCGTGCCAGAAATCTCCAAACCACTTGCCGAAGGCGCCACCACCTGCCGAGGACGACTCCATGTCTCTTGCACCATACCGCCTCCGCAACCGCAATGCTGAGCCAGATTGACATGACGCCGTGGAAGAATCGCCAACAAGTCAACTCTTGAAGGAGTCATCTTCCAGATCTAGGATCCCAAGGTCCAGGGAAGCGAAACCCTGTACCAGACGCCATAAGAGCACCATCGTGAAGAATCGTGGAAGAACGCCGCCAAATCAACACCACCACACCCGATGAGACCACTGGAATGAAAAGAACGTCGGTAGCTGATGACCACCCAATCCTCCGATGCAACCTTCGAAGAGGTCCTAGACCCAGATGACCCATCTGTGACAGATCATCGTTCTCGACCTCGATCTGCGGCTTGCTTCCAGCGTCGATCAGAAATAGCAGATCTGAAGCAACATCCTCTAAAGCCGACGATGCCTGATCACCCCAGAAAGAAGCCCTGCAAGGATCTGAAGTTGAAGGCCAGATTCCATGAGAGGAATCCAAGGAAAACCTTAGAGGAGGGTTTTATGGTATTTAGGGGGTTTTTTGGGTTTTTTGGGTTTTTTACAATTTTAGTATTTTTTTTGGCATTTTATGATTTTTTGGGTTTTAGGGGTTTTATGGTTTTTCGAGATTTTGAGGGTTTTTAGGGGTTTCTGGGTTTTTTTGGGTTTCTAGGTTTTTTTGATTTTTGTGGGGTTTATGGTTTTTTTAGTTTTTTAGGGTTTTTAAGGATTTTAGATTATTTAATGATTTTAGTGGTTTGAAATGTTTTTAGTGGATTTGTAGGGGTTTTATTGTTTTTAATAGGTTTTAGGGGTTTTAATGGTTTTTTAGTTTTTTTATGATTTTTAATAGTTTTTGTGATTTTTAGGGTTGTTCATGGTTTTATGGATTTTTATCATTTGGGAGATTTTTAGGGACTTTTTTAGGATATTTAGGGTTTGTTGGGGTTTTAGGGTTTTAGGGTATTGAGGGTTTTATGGGATTTTAGGGGGTTTCCTAGGTTTTTGGGTTTTTAGAGTTTTAGGGCCTTTTTTTGGTTTGGGGATTTTTTTAGTTTTTTATGGTTTAATTTTTTTTTTTGAGTTTTTAACGCTTTAATGGGTTTTAAGTGTTTTTTTTGTTTTAGTGGGGTTTAAGTGTTTTTATGGAGTTTTAGGGTTTTTATGTTTATTAACAATTTTTTATGGCTTTTAGTGGCGTTCTAGGATTTTTTTCGTTTTTTACGTCTTTGGGGATTTATTTATAATTTTTAGTATTTTTAGGGTTGTAGGATTTTTTATTGATTTTAAGGATTTTGAATGTTTTTATGGTTTTTAGGTTTTTTATTGTTTTAGTGTTTTTCTGGGTTTTAGGGACTTTTTTGGGTTTTTTTAGTTTTTTTGAGTTTTTAGGGGTTTTACGGTCTTTTAGAGTTTTTAATGTTTTAAAGGCTTTAAGCTTTTTTTGGGTGTTTAGTGGGATTTTATGATTTTATGGGTTTTAGGGGTTTCTACGGTTTTTATGGGTTTTTATGCTTTTCAAGGATTTTTAAAGGGTTCTAGGATTATTTACATTTTATGGGATTTTTAGGGTTTCTTTCCATTTTTTTGGATTTTAGGGTGTTTAGGATTTTATTTTTTTAATGTTTTTTAGGATTTGGGGATTTTTAAGTGGTTTTAGTTTTTTACGAGTTTTTTAGTTTTTTCTTTGTTTTATGGTATTTTTTGGGTTTTTTTGTTTTTCTTATTTTCTATTGGGTTTTCATGTTTTTAGAAGTTTTTAACTTTTATAGGAGTTTTAAGGGTTTTTATAGTTTTTCTATAGTTTGTAGGGTATTTTGGGTTATTATGGAATTTTATAGTTTTTAGGGTGTTTTCTGGTTTCTAGAGGGTTTTTAGAGTTTTTATGGTTTTTAAATTTTTAGGGTTTTAGGTATCTTTTAGCTTATTTATGGTTTTAGGGATTTTCAGGGTTTTAAGGGTGTTTCAATGTTTTTATGGTTTTTAGGGTTTTTAGGTTTAGGGGGTGTTTTGGGTTTTTTTTCTTTTTAAGGGTTTTTAAGGGTTTTTAATTTTTTTTTTAAATTTTAGGTGTTTTAGGGGTTTGTAGAGATTTTATTATATTAGGGTATTGATTGGATGTTAGGGTTTTAATTTGTTTTGGTGTTTTTATGGTTTTCAGAAGTTTCTCATGGTTTTTAGTTGTTTTTCGTTTTCAGGGATTATTTGGATTTATTAGTATTTTTATGGGTTTTTGGGTCTAAGTGTTTTATTAATTTTGATGGGTTTTCAGTGTTTTTTAGTGGTTTTGGGTTTTTATATGTTATTAGGGTTTTATAGTTTTTGTGGGTTTTTATAGTTTTCAGGGGTTTTCTGTGTTTAGGGTTTTTTACATTTACAAGGATTTTTAGTGATTCTTAGGGTTTTAATTATTTTTATAGTTTTTGGGAATTTTAGGGTTTTTATGGGTTTTCCATGTTTTATTGGGATTTTAGGAGTTTTATTGTTTTTGGGTTTTATGGGGTTTTTATGTTTTCTATTATTATTATTTATCAACTTTTTTAACAATTTTAGGGGTTTAAATGGTCTTACGTATTTTTAGGGGTTGTTTAGTTTTTTTATGGTTATTTAGGGTTTTTTAGGATTTATGTATTTTTATGCTCTTTGGTGGGTTTTTAAATATCTTTATGGTTTTTTACATTTTCAGGGATTTTAGGGTTTGTTTAATATTTTTAATTTTTTAGGATTTTTAGGGCTTTTTGGTTTCCATATGATTTTTAGGGTTTTATGGTTTTCTTTGGATGTTTACGATTTTTTTATGTTGTTAGGGTTTTTATGATTTTTGGAGTTCTTTAAAAAAATCAGGGGTGTTAATGTTTTTTAGAGTTCTCTGTGGTTTTATGCTTTGTAGGATTTCAATGTTTAGGTTCTTTAATGGTTTTAGAAGGATTTCATGTTTTATGGATTTTAAAGGTGTTTTGGGACTTTTATGGTTTTCATGGTTTTTATGGATTTTGTGGGTTTTAGAATTTTTTTTATGGGATTTTACTGTTTCTATAGTGTTTTGGTGGGTTTTCTATTTTTTTGGGTTTTGGGGGGTTTTTTTGTTTTTATGGTTTTTTAGAGTTTTTTTAAATTTTTAGGATTTTAAGGGTTTTTAATATTTAATGAGTTCTTAGGGATCTAATGGGTTTTTAGGGGTTTTAATGTATTTAGAGGTTTTGATTATTTTAATGGGTTTTCAGGATTTGAAGGTGTTTTTACACTTTTAGGGTATTTCAGAAATTGTTTAGTGTTTTTATTTTTTTAGAGTTTTTATTGTTTTTTTTTCAATTTTAGGAGTTTTTTGAGTTTTTTTAGGGTTTTATAAGTTTTTATTGTATTTTACCTTTTTAAGGGTTTAAAATGTTTGTAGATTTATAGTGGTTTTAGGGGTTTTAAGGGTTTTTAGTATTTTTAGGGGGTTTATGGTTTTTATGGGTTTGTAAGGGTTCTTATGTTTTTTTACATTTTTAGGAATTTTTAGGGATATTTTAGGATTTTTATCATTTTTAGGGAATTTGAGGGTTTTAGGGTTTTCTGGGTTTTTATGGGTTTTTAGGATTTTTAGGATTTTATTATTTATTTAGGTTTTTGGGGAATTTTTATTTGTTTATGTCTTTTGTGGGATTTTATAGTTTTTCATGTGTATATGGGTTTTAAGGGGTATTATAATTTTAGTGGGGTTTTAGGGTTTTGTGGGTTTTTATAGTTTTTTTAATCTTTTAAGTGTTTTAATGGGTTATAATGGAGTTTTAAGGGTTTTGGGGATTTTTTGTGTTTTATGTTATTTTAGAGAGTTTTAGTGGTTTTATGGATTTTGGGGTTTTTCTAGGGGTGTTGGGGGTTTTAAGGGAATTTAAAGGATTTTTAGGGTTTTACGGTTTTTTGTATTCTTAGGTGTTTTTTAATTTTTAAGGGTTTTTATGGGGTTTCAATGTTTTTAACATTTTTTAGTGGTTTGAAGGGGTTTTATAGTTTTTATTGTGTTTTTAGGAATTTTAGGGGTTTTTATGGTTTTTAGGGATTTTGAGTATTTATAAGGGTTTTTTACATATTTAGGGATTTTAGGAAATTTTTAGGGTTTTTATAGTTTTTAGTGTTTTTTAAGGTCATTTGGGATTTTAAGTGGTTTTATGGTTTTTAGTGTTTTCAGGGGTTTTATGGTTTTATAGTATTTTTCGGTTTTTATAGTTTTTTTATTCCTTTTGAGTTTTATAGTTTTTTTTAGATTTTTAACTCTTAGGAATTTTATATTTTTTTTGTTGTTTTTAGGATTTTATGATTTTTAGGGTTTTTATGTTTTTAGGGGTTTTATGATTTTAGTGGTTTTCAGGGTTTCTAAAGTTTTTTACATTTTTAAGGATTTTTAGAAATTTGTTAGAGTTTTATTTGTTTTTAGGGTCTTTTAGGGTTTTAATGGATTAAGATGGTTTTTAGGGTTTTCACAGTTTTTATAGTTCTTATTGTTTTTTTGGTTTGGGGGGGGGATTTTTGTTGTTTTTCATGGTTTTTAGGGGTTTTTAGATTTTTTTAATAATTTTAGGGGTATTAAGGGTTTTTAGAGTTTCAATTTTTTTTGATATTTTTTATGTATTTTTAGAGGATTTAATGGTTTTTAAGGGTATAAGGGTTTTTAGGGGACTTTAAAATTTTTATGGTTTTTACTTTTTCATTTATTTTTAGTGTTTTCTAGGATTTTTATAGTTTTTTGGTTTTACAGGGGATTTAAGTATTGGGGGGGGGGGTCAGGTGTTTTATGGTTATTAGGGCTTTAGGTTTATTTGGGTTTTTTTGGGATTCTAGTGTTTTTTGTTTTTGTTGGATTTTAAAGGATTTTTAGTGGTTTTTAACTTTTTAGGGGTCTCACCTATTTTTTGAGTTTTTAGGTGGATTTTAGGGTGTTTATGGGTTTTTATTTTTTTTATGGTTTTAAAGTATTTATGGTTTTCCAGGGTATTTCATGGTTTTTAGGGGTTTTTACGTTTTCTTGGATATTTCAGGATTTTTTAAGATTTTATTCTTTTTAGGGGTTATTGGGTTTATAGTGAGATTGAGGGTTTTTAGGGTTTTTGATGTCTTTAGGGTTTTAAGGTTTTTATAGTTTTTTTTCGGTTTATAATGATTTTTTGGGTTTTTTATGATTTTTAAAGGCTTTGAGAGTTATTAAATTTTTAGGGGATTTAATGATTTTTACTTTTTTTTAGTGGTTTTGGGTTTTCATGTGTTTTTATTATTTTAGTTGTTTTTATGGTTTTATGGTTTTTAGGGGTTTTAGGTTTTTTACGAGTTCAGGGATTTTTAAGTATTTTTTAAGATTTTAATTCGTTTTAGGGGTTTTTTTGTGTTTATTTATTTTTATGGTTTTAGGGATTTTAATTTTTTTAGGGTTTTTTCTATTTTTATTTTTTTATGGTTTTTATGGTTTTTTGAGTTTTGTAGTGTTTTAAAGGGATTTTAGATATTTCGATTTTTTAGGGGTTTTAAGAGTTTTAGAGATTTTAATGGGTTTTTATGGTTTTTATTTTTTTAGGGTTATTTTAATTTTGTAGCGGTTTTTATGGTTTTTAAGGGGTTTTCATGGTATTTAGGGGTTTTAATGTTTTCAAGGATTTTTAGGTATTTTTATTATTTTTAGGATTTTTAGCATTTTTAGGGATTTTTTGGGGTTTAGGGTTTTTACATTTTCTAGTGTTTTTATAATTTCAATGGATTTTTTAGGGTTTTAATTTAATTTATAGTTTTTTAACCTTTTTAGGGGTTTAAAGGGTTTTTAGAGTTTTTAGTTTTTTTACTATTTCTATGGGTTTTAGTGATTTTATGTTTCAAGGGGGCTTTATAGTTTTTAGATGTTTGTTATGGTTTTTATGTTTTTTAAATATTAATGGATTTTTTAGGATTTTATAATTTTTATAGTTTTTATGTTTTTTCTTATTTTTTAGGGTTTTTATAGATTTTTAGGGGTTTTAGGGTTTTCATAGTTTTTTTTGGTTTTTAGGGTTTTATGGTTTTTATGGTATTTTGGGATCCAATGATTTTTTTTGAGATTTTATTGTTTTTAAGTGTTTTAAATTAATAATTGTTTTAGGGGGTTTAAGGTTTTTTATAATTTTTAGTGATTTTTATGATATTTGTGGGGTTTTAGGTGTTTTAATTTTTTTGGGTTTTATTGTTTTCAAGGATTTTTTAGGGTTTTTAGGGGTTTTATATTTTATGATATTTTTAGGGATTTTCATTTTTTTATGGGTTTAAGGTTTTTTATTGTTTTTATGTATTTTTAAAGGTTTTTATGGTTTTTTTGTTTTATGGTTTTTAATAGTTTTTACTGTTTTAGGAATTTTAAAGGTTTTTAATAATTTTTTGGGTTTTAGGGTTTTATGGGGTTTTGCAGTTTTTTTATAAATTTATGGGTTTTATGGTTTTCGATGATTTTTCAAGGTTTTTAGGGGATTTTATGTACTTAGTGATTTTAGGTAATATTTAGGATTTAAATGGGTTTTAGGGTTTTTTAGGGTTTTTTAGGGTTTTATGGATTTTGATCGTTTTTATGGGTTTTCAGGGGTTCTAGAGTTTTATGGGTTTTCATGGGTTTTTTTGGGTTCTTAGGGTTGTTTTTAATTCTTAGTGTTTTATGGTTTTTTGAGTTTTAAAATGTTTTATAGGTTTTAAATGTTTTTAATGTTATTAATGGTGTTTTAAGGTTTTTATATGTTTTTTTAGGTTTTAAAGTTTCTAGAAGGTTTTATGGTTTTCCGTATTTTTTGTGGTTTTTAACTTTTTCTGGGATTTTTAAGGATTTATTAAGATCATTTTAGTTTTTAAAGTTTTTATAATTTTTATGGATTTTGAGGGATTTTAATATTTTTTGGGGTTAATTTAATTTTAGTGTTTTTGGGGGTTTTTTAGTGCTTGGAAGATCTTTTAGAATTTTAAATATTTTATGGGTTTTAATGTTTTTTATAGTTTTTCATGGTTTTTAGGGTTTTTTATGGGTTTTAGGGGTTTCTATGGTTTTTAGGGGTGTTAACGGTTTTAGGGTTTTTTATTTTAGGTAATTTTATGTTTTTTTGTTATTAGAAATTTTTTTCAGGTTTTTAGAGATATTGAGGGAATTGATGGGTTTTCGGGGCTTTTTAGGTTTTTTTGGGTTTTTACAGTTTTTAGGATTTATTTTCAATTTTTAGTGATTAAAGGGGTTTTATAATGTTTTTAATGTATCTAGGGTTTTATGGGTTTTTAGAGTTTTTGGGGGAAGTTTTGGGTTTTGATGGGTTTTTAATAGTTTTTAATGTTTTAGGTGGTTTTTAGCATTTTTAGGGGTTTTTAATATCACTTGGATTTTTTTTCATTTTCATGGATTTATTTGGATTTTAGTATTTTTAAGGTTTTTAAAGTATTCACGGTGTTTAGGGATTTTTAGAGTTTTAGGGTTTTCATGTTATTTACAGTTTTATGGTTTTATTATTTTTTGGGGGGTTAAGATTTATTTAGTTTTTTTTCTTTTAGGTTTTCAGTGATTTTTATCATTTTATGGGTTTTGAGGGTGTTTAGAGATTTTAGTGGGATTTTTTTTATGGGATTATGGTTTTTTAAGGTTTTATTGGTGTTTACGGTTTTCAAGGGATTTTTTTCTTTAATGAGGTTTTTACCATTATAGGTATTTTTAGGCGTTTAGGGTTCCTAGGTATTTTTAGGGTTTTAGGTGTTTTTTCAAATTTCTTAGTTTTATATATTTTGGGGGAGTTTAAATGTTTTTTTTTTGCGTTTTTTAGGGTTATTGAGTTTTTTATATTTTTTAACTTTTTTAGTTATTTTTTGGGTTTTGGAGTTTGTAGTCATTTTCATGGTTTTTATGGTTTAAATGGGTTTTATGGTATTTAGGGGTTTTTAGGTTTTTATGGTTTTTTATATTTTCTAAGATTTTTAGGGATTTTTTTAGGATTTTTAGGATTTTTTTGAGGTTTTTGCGATTTTGAGAGTTTTTACATGTTTCAACGTTTTTAGGTGTATTTGGGATTTTTATTGTTTTTATGGTCTTTTTGAGTTTTAGGGTTTTTTAGAGTTTTTTTAGTGCTTTAATTTTTTTTACAGTTTTTGAATGTTTTTTGGGGTTTATGGTTTTTAATGATTTTAGAGGTTTTTAAGGATTTTAAGTTGTTTAGGGTTCTTATAGTTTCCATTGGGTTTTCAAGGTTTTTTATGTTCTCAGTGATATATAGGGATTTGTAGGTTTTTATGGGTTTTAGGGGTTTTAGGGATTTTAAGGGATTTTAAGGTTTTTCTTGGGTTTTAGGAATTTTTGGGGTTTCATGGGTTTTAGGTTTTAGGTTTTTTTATAATTTTAGATTTTTTATGGATATTTAGTTTCTTTTATCATTTTTTAGAGGTGTGTGGGTTTTATGTCTTTTACTATGTTTTATTTTTTATGCGTTTTTAGGGGTGTTTAAATTTTTTATGGGTTTTAAGGGGAATATAGGTTTTTTTCTATTCTCTGTGATTTTAAGGGATTTTCAAGATTTTTATGGTTTTTAGGGTTTTTAGGGATTTTGTGGGTTTTACAGATTTTCATGTTATTTTAGGGTTGTTAGGGTATTATCCCTTTTTTGTTTTTTTTTGGGATTTCGGGTTTTTAGTGTTTTTAATGTTTTTAGGGTTTAAAGGGCTTTTAGAGTTATTAGTGGTTTTTGGTTTTTTGGGTTTTAGGGTTTTTATGGTTTTTAATGGTATTTAGGGGGTCTATGGTTTTAAGGATTTTGAGTGTTTTATGGGTTTTTATGTTTTTAGTGGTTTTAGGGATTTTGTAATTATTTTTGGGTTTTTATGATTTTTACATTTTTTGGGATTTTGTAAGCTTTTAGAGGTTTTTGATGTTTTTTATGGGTTTTTGGGTTTTTTTGGATTAATAAGATTCTTAGGGTTTATTGGATTTTTTAGGTTTTTTAATGTTTTTAATGTTTTTAACGTTTTTAGGTTTTTAAATTATTTTTATATTTTTTTTGGTTTAGGTGTTTCATGGGTTTTAGGGTTTTTCATATTTTTTGGGGTCTTTTGGTTTTCAAGGGATTTTTCTAGATTTATAGGGGTTTTTATGTTTGTAGTGATTTTTAGTTATTTTTTATGATATTGATGGTTTTTAGAGTTTTTGGACATTTAGTGAATTTCAATGCTTTTAGGGATTTTTAGGGGTTTTCAATGATTTTAGGGTTTTTATGGTTTAATGGGGTTTTTGTGTTTTTATAGTTTTTATATATTTTAAAATTTTTAGGGGGTTTTAGGGTTTTTAGAGTTTTTTTGGGTTTCTTTTTGTTTTTATGGGTCTTAGAGCTTTTATTTTTTTTAGGGGGTTTTAGGGGTTTAAATATTTTTTATGTTTTCAATTATTTTAAATTATTTTTATGATTTTAATGAATCTTGGTGTTTTTAGTTTTTTAGTGATTTTGAGTGTCCTTAGGGGTTTAAGAGGGTTTTTAGGTATTTTATTTTTTTCTGAGATTTTTAGGGCTCTTTTATGTTTTTATGATTTCTATTGTTTTTATGAATTTTGAATGTTAATAGGGGTTTTCAAGGGTTTTATTTTTTTAGGTTTTTTAGGGTTTTATGGGTTGTTTAGGTTTTTAGGGGTTTCTGTGTTTTGTATTGTTTATATTGGTTTTCAGAGTTTTGAATTTTTATTTATGAATATTAGGTTTTCCATAGTTCTTAGTTTTTTCTAGGGTTTTTTATTGGTTTTATGGTTGTAGGTTTTTAGGTGTTTTTATTGTTTTCCGGGTGTGTCCAGGGTTTTCATGGTTATTAGTGTTTTTATTATTTCATGTTTTTATAATTATTTTTTAGGGGTTTTTCAGTTTTAATAATTTTTAAGCTTTTAGGGTTTTTTGGGTTTTTATGGGTTTTGAGGATTTTAGTGTTTTTATGTGTTTTATTGTTTTTAAAGTATTTAGTGTTTTTATGGTTTTTACCTTTTTTAAGGATTTTATCCTTTTTCTATTTTAATGGATTTTTAGGTATTTTTAGTATTTTTATTTTTTAGGGTATTTTGGGTTTTTATAGATTTTGAGGGTTTTATTTTTTTTATTTGTTATGGTTTTTTGTGTATTATAGTTTTTTGTGTTTTCAGGGTTTTTTATGGTATTAGAGGTTTTTAAGTGTTATTCACATTTTTAGGGGTTTTAAGGGTTTTAGAGTTTTAAGTAGTTTTTTGGGTTTTTTAGGGTTTTTAATGTTTTTAGGGGTTTAATAGATTTTAGGGGGTTTAGGTTTTTTTGTTTTTTTATATTTTTAGGTATTTTTATGGTTTTTTGGGTTTTTTAGGGTTTTATGTATTTTGACAGTTTCTTGGGTTTTTCAAGGTTTTCCATGAATTTTAGGAACCTTTAGGAATTCTGAGTTTTTTATGGTTTTTAAGGGTTTTTAGAGTTTTTCTATCGTCGTTATGGGTCGTAATAGTTTTTAATTTTAATGGATTTTATATTTTTATGGGGTTTTAGGGATTTTTAATGTTTTTATGGATTTTAATGGTTTTTAGTGGTTTTTAGTGGTTTTTAGGGGTTTTAGGTGTTTTTATGTTTTCCATGATTTTTAGGGGTTTTAATTATTTTTATGGTTTTTATGGGTTTTTAGGGTTTATATAGATTTTAGGTGATTTAGGGATTTTCAATGTTTTTTTGGGTTTTTAAGGTTTTTATGGTTTTGGGTTTTTTTGAGTTTTAGGGTTTTATGGGATTTTTTCCTTTTTAACATTTTTTTGGTTTGATGTGTTTTTATAGTTTTTATTGGAGCATTAAGGTTTTTAGTGTTTTTTAGGTATTTAGGGGTCGGTCTGTTTTCTTAGGGTTTTAAGGTATTTTACATTTTCATTGATTTTTATGGATTTTTAATGATTTTTATGTATTTTAGGGTTATATAGAGTTTTTAGGGATTTTCAAGGGATTCATGATTTTTAGGGTTTCTAGGGTGTCTCAAGGTTATTTAGGGTTTTTAGTTTTTTATGGTTTTTTTGGGTTTTTTTGTTTTATTTTATTTTGAGGTTTTTAGGTGGTTTAAGTTTTTTAGATTTTTAACGCGTTAGGGGTTTCAAGGGGTTTTAGTGTTTTAGTGGTTTTTTTAGGGTTTTTATGTGTTTTTGAATTTTTTAAAGGTTTTTAGGGTTTCTATGATTTTCAGGGTGTTTTTAGGGTTTTGGGGTTTTTTATGTTTTAATGTATTTTTTTCTTTTTTTGGATTTTTATGGTTTTTTGGGTTTTTGAGGACTTGAAGTGTTTTATGTGTTTTATGAGTTTTGGGGTTTTTAGAGATTTTATGATTTTTTGGGTTTTTTTGTTTCTTTATTTTTGTATTTAGTGGGTTTACAATTTTTCACATTTTTAATTTTTTAGGGGTTTTATGGGATTTAGAGTTTTTAGCGGGTTTTAGGGATTGTTTGGTATTTTAGGGTTTTTATAGTTTTAAGGGAATATATATATAGTTTTAAATGGATTTTTAGAAGTTTTAAGGGATTTTAAATTATAAAGTATCTTTATGTATTCTTAGGATTTTTATGGTTTTCTATGATTTTTAGGGTTTTAGGGGATTCTGAGTGATTTTAGTCATTTTCATTATTTCACGTTTTTTTTCATGGATTTTATGGTTTTCATTTTTTTAGGGGTTTAGTGTTACTTTTAGTTTTCAAGTGTTTAAAAGTCAATTAGTGGTTTTTATCATTTTTTGTGTTTAAGAGTTTTAGTGGCCATTAGGGTTTTTATGGCGTATTAGGTTTTTTATGATTTTTAATGATTTTTATAGTTTTTGTGGGGGTTTAGTGTTTTTTAAAATTTTATTTATATTTATGTATTTTTTTTATTTTTTTTTAGGGGGTTTAATCCTTTATGGTATTTTGAGGGTTTTTAGAGATATTATGTTATATAGGGTTTTAGGGTTGTTTTCAGGTTTTATGGTATTTTGGATTTTTTATGGATTTTATATTTTTTTTAGATTTTTTTATATTCTTCGGGGTTTTAATGGTTTAAATGGTTTTTATAGTTTTAAATTTTGTTAGTGTTTTTATAGGGTTTTAGGGTTTTTATGTTTTTATGAGTTTTATGGGTTTTAAGGGGGTGTTCAAGGTTTTTAGGTTTTTTATTATTTTAGGTATTTTAAGGGGTTTTTAATGATTTTTATCCTTTTTTGGGTTTTAGAGTTTGTATGGATTTGGAGGGGTTTTATGGGGTATTTTTGTTTTTTTATGTTTTAGTGTTTTTTATGGTTTTTTTGGTTTTGGGGTTATTTTTTGAGATTTTATTGTTTTATGGTTTTTAGAGGTTTTAAACGTTTTTAGGGGCTTTAAGGGTTTTATAGTTTTCAGTGGGTTTTAGAAAATTTATGGGTTTTTAGGGGTTTTTAATGTTTGAGGGCGTTTATGGGTTTTAGGATTTTTTTAGGGTTTTGGGGGTTTTTATGTTTTTTGTGATTTTTAAGGATTTTTATGATTTTTATTGTATTTAGGGTTTTATATTTTTTAGTGTTTTAGGGATTATATTTTTTTTTGTTTTAATAGTTTTTTTGATGGTTTTCGGGTTTTATGGTTTTTTAGCATTTTTAATGTTTTAGGGGTATAAAGGGGTTTTAGATTTTTTGGTGGATTTATGGTTTTTATGGGATTTAAGGGTTTTTAATTTCTTTAGTGTATTTATATATTTTAGGGGGTGTTCATGGTTTTTTATGTGTTTTTAAGGTTTTTAAATGTTTTTATGGCCTTTAAGGTGTTTTATGTATTTGGGGATTTTTTTAGGTTTTTGTGGATTTCATATTTTTTTGGAGTTTTATAGTTTTTTTTGTTTTTTAAGGGTTAAGGGTTTTTTGAGTTATTTAGGGTTGTAATAGTTTTTTATATTTTTTGTAAATTTTAAGGGGTTTTATGGGTTTTATAGTTTTTAGTGGTTTTCTAGGGTTTTTATGGGGTTCTAAGGTTTTAATTGTTATTTGCGGTTTTTATGGATTTTAGGTGGTTTTTTGGATTTTTTGGTTATTTATTTTTATCAATTTTTATGACTTTTCAGTATTTTTATGGTTTTTATTAATTTTAAGTTTTTTTAGGGTTTTGAGGGTTTTTTCGAGGTTTTTATGGTTTTAAGGGTTTCTGGGTTTTTTGGGAATTTTTGTGTTTTTAGGGTTTTTAGTGTTTTTTTATTATTTTAGGGGTTTAAAGGGGTTTTAGTGTTTTTAGGTTTTTAAGTTTTTATGTATTTTTATGGTTACTAATGTTTTCATGGGTTTTTTATTATTTTCATAGGGTTTTTAAGGGTTTTATGGTTTTTTATATCTTCCATAATTTTTAGGGATTCATTAAGATTTTTATGTTTTTTAAGGTTTTTAGGGTTTTAGGGATATTGATGGTTTTTTTTGGTTTCATAATTTTTATATTTTTTAAGATTTTTTGGGTTTTTTGGGTTTTTTGAGTTTTTAAGGGTTTGAAAAAAACAATTTTTAACGTTTTTAGGTGTTTTATGGGTTTTTTATTTTTAAGCGGTTTTTATTATTTTTATGGGGTTTAAGAGTTTTAAGGTTTCTATAGGTTTTTATTTTTAGGATTTTTGTAGGTTATTTACATATTTATGGATTTTAGGGTTTTTTAGGATTTTTAATAATTTTTAGGATTTTTAGGGGTTTTCAAGGTTTTTTATTATTTTTATGGTTTTTATGTATTTTTGTGATTTAACGGTTCTTTTGAGTTTTTATTGTTTTTTAAAAATATTTATAGTTTTTATCATTTTTAATGGATTAAAGGTCTTTAGAGTTTTTACTGGATTTTTAGTGTTTTTATTTTTTTGGATTTTTAAGGTTCTAATTTATTTTTCTGGATTTCATGGGTTTTAAAGGGTTTTCAAGTTTCTGATGTTTCTAGGGATTTTTATGCATTCTTTAGGGTTTTGGGGTGTTACTTATTTTAGGGGTTTAAAAGAATTTTGATGGGTTTTGTGGGGTTTTATGTTTTTTATGGGATTCAGTGGGTTTTTGGGTTTTATGGGGGTTTTTATGCATTTTTACAGTTTCGAGGGGTTTTATGGTTTAAGTGAGTTTCACAGATTTAGAATTTTTTAAAAATTTTAAGGATTTATTTACAGTGTTTTTACGGTTTTTAGGTGGTTTTTAGGTTTTTGGGGTTTTATGGGTTTTTAGGCTTTTAGATTTCTTTAGAGTTTTTTAGGGTTTCAAAGAGTTGTAGAGTTTTTAAATTTTTAATGGATTAATGATTTTTATAGTTTTTAGTATGTTTTTTGGTATTTTATGGTTTTGGGGAATTTTATTGTTTTTAGGAGTTTTTTTACATTTTTAGGGATATTTAAGGACTTTTAGGATTTTTAGGTATTTTAGGGTTTTAGCATTTTAATTTTTTTATAGATTCTGTGGGGTTTAAATGGTTTTTATTTTTAGGGGTTTTATGGATTTTAAGGTTTTTAGGGGGGTTTTACAGTATTTTTATGTTTTTAGGGATTTGAAAGTTTTTGTAGTTTTTAATGTTTTTTGGGGTTTTAAGGGGTTTTATAGTTTTTAGATTTTTTAAGATTTTATGGGATTTAAGGTTTTCAGGGGATTTTAAGGGTTTTTTGGGTGTTTAATTTTTTTTTGGATTTTAGGTATTTTTAGGGTTTTTTTGGTTTTACTGTTTTTTTGGGTTTTTAGGTATTTTCAGGTATTTTTAATTTTTTTAGAGTTTTCAGTGTATTTCGGGCTTTTGGGGGCTTTTTTGGATTTTTAAGGGTTTTTTTAGTTGTTAGGGGTTTAATGGTTTTTTATAGTCTTTAAGATTTTTAATGGTTTTAGTGGTTTTTATTGTTCATAGTGATTTTAGGGTTTTTATGTATTTTTTGGGTTTTTAAGGTTTTTAGGGTATTTTATTGATTTTATAGGTTTTTTAGGTTTTTTAATGTCTTTCAAGATTTTTGGGGTGTTTAGTGTTCTTATGGTTTTAAGGGTTTTTTGGGTTTTTATGCATTTTGAGGGTTTTTAATGTTTTTAGATTTTTTATGGATTTTGAGGGTTTTAAATGTTTTTAGGGTTTTTAGGATTTTGACGGTTTTTTGGGGTTTTTGGGTGTTTGGGGTTTATTTTTCAGTTTTTTAGAGTATTTATGGGTTTTTTATCTTTTTTAATGTTTTTAGGTTTTTAAAGGGTGTTTAGAGTTTTTAGCGGTTTTTAGGGTTTTATTGGTTTTTAAAATTTCGGGAGTTATTATTGATTTAAAAATATTTTTTTAATATTTTAGGGTTTTTTTGCGTGTTTAGAAATTTTTAGGGTTATTTTATCATTTTTTAATTTTTTACTCGTTTAACGGGTTTTTAGAGTTTTTGTGGGTTTGAAGGGTTTTTATGGAGTTTATGGTTTTTAATGATTTTTTAGGATATTATGGTTCTCTAGGGTTTTTTAGGATTTTAATGTTTTTATCCAATTTCATGGATTTTTAGGAATTTTTAATGATTTTAATGATTTTAATTTTTTTTTGAAGTTTTTATAGATTTTTAGGGTTTTATGGGTTTATTGGTTTTTTAGGGTTTTTAGGGCTTTATGGTTTTTTTGGTTTTTAGGGATTTTTTGAGTTTTTAGGGTGTTTACGGTTTTTTAGTTTTTTAATGTATTAATGGATTTCATAGTTTTAGAAATTTTAGTGGGTTTTAAGGGTTTTTAAAGTTTTGATGGTTTTTATGGTCTTCATGGATTTTTCATGGTCATTGTTATTTTTAAAGATTTCGGTTATATCTCGTTCTTTTTTAGTATTTTTATGGTTATTAGGGATTTATGGTTTTTAGGGATTTGGGGGGGTAGGGAATGTCATGGTTTTTTAGTGTTTTTAGGTTTTTTATGGTATTTGGGGTTCTTGAGTTTTTTGGTATTTTAAGGCAAGGAAGGCTCGAAGTTAGGCTATTCCTGACACCCCCCAAAATTTATTAGAAGAAAAGACACAAAGACACTACAGATAGGGCGGGGCTTGGTCAATCGACCCATACCCAAAGACAAGCCCAAACAAGAAAGAAAAAAAGAGAAAAAGACACAAAAACAAAACACAACAGCACCATCCACACACCTTGTCCAGCCAACACCAGAATCCAGCACCAATAACAAACATCATAGCCACGCAGTAGAAACAGCATGTCCAATCCAACCAGCACCAACACCCAACAACACCAGATCCGACATCATAGCCCATCACGACCACTAGCATCAAACCACCAAAACACACCGCAAACAACAGCATCCATCATCATCTTCCAGCAATCAGTGACCAGTAACCAGTAGTCATCAATGCCACTCCACCGCGATATGCCCCTGACAATGGACGCTACCACCCGCACCATCCCAAAGCCTCCACAAATACTAGCATACCAAACCAAAGAGGGGTCCGATACATTGGGAAGGGCGGCTAGAGCACCGGTGGGTGTTCGAGTCAAGGAGACACCATCGGGGAGAGCAGCCTCATCATACAGCCATCCCATCAGGCAGGACAAGCAGTGAATCATCTAGTCACCACATCCATAGCAAGCAAAAACATAATCCATCAGTACTAGACCAAAAGCATCACCTCCCATCCAAACTGCATTCCAACAGCCACCAACGCGCAGCATCCTTAGACAAACACCTTTCCTCAAATTGAAAAACCATAGCTCACCAAGGATCACACCCAGACTAGCCATCACAACTAACCAGCACATCAAACAAGACCAGGCCTTCCGATCAAAACAAAAAATAGTATCATGAAGCAAAGGCGGATGCAGATATCCAGAACGAGACATCAGATGCGCAAAACACAGACAAATTCGCACCCAAGCGTAATACAGACCTGTAACAGCATCAATCCACCACGAGATGGTAGATCTATTCTTGAAACCGCAACATTCGACCAAATCAAGATGGATCTGGACTGTCTCCTTCAAAGGTGCCAAAAACCGCCATGCCACAAATCACCGAACCACTTGCCGAAGACGCCACCACCCGCCTAGGATGACTCCACGTCTCTTGCACCGTACCGCCACCACAACTACATCGCAGAGCCAGAGGGACATGACACCATGAAAAACCTCCTGCAATCTAACTCCTGAAAGAACCATCTTCCAGATCCAGAATCCCAAGATCCAAGGCAGAAAAACCCTGAACCATACGCCAACGGAGCACCGCAGTGAAGAAGCCTGGAAGAGCGCTGCCAATTCCACAATGCTATGCCCGAGGAAGAGCCGGACAACTACGCCATCAGGGGGAAACCCAGGAGGAAGCTTGGAATCGTCGGGGGAGAGACTCCATTCGAGAATGGTGCCATCTCAAAGAGTTTAGTGTTTTTTTAAAATTTTCATAGATTTTTAGGTTTTTTTATTTTTTTATTGTTTTAGGGTTTTTTATGATTTTGAGGGATTATTTTTATTTTTTGGGTTTCTAGGGTTTAGGTTTTTTGTGTTCTTTTGGGGTTTTTAGGTTTTTTTGTGTATGTAGGGGTTTTTTGTTCTTTAATGTTTTATACGTTTCTTGGGATTTTAATGTTTTTAAAATTTTAGGGGTTTTATGAGATTTGGGGCTTTTTAAGGTTTTCAATAATTTTTATGGGATTCCTAAGTTTATAGGGTTCTCTTCATTTTATGGGATTTTTAGGTGTTTTTTTGGATTTTTAGGGTTTTAGGATTATTTTTTATGTTTTTAAAGGGTTTTAGGGTTTTTAGAGTTTATAGGATTTCTTGGGGTTTTATGGTATTTTTGGGTTTTGTGGTTTTTCTGAGTTTTTTATCATTTTTATGGTTTTATATTTTTTTACATTTTTATGGGTTTAAAGGATTTTTAGAATTTTTTGTGGCCTTTTAATCTTTTTATGGGTTTTATGTTTTTTAATACTTTTAGGGGTTTTTAGGGTTATTTGGGGTTTGTCGTGGTTTTAGGGTTTTTTACATTTTTATGGAATTTATGGATTTTTTGGACTTTTATGGTTTTTATGGTTTTTATGGTTTTTATGGTTTTCTAGGATTGTGAGTGTTTTGAGCTATTTTATGGTTTTTAGGGATTTTTTTAATTATTTTTAGGGGTTTTTTGGTTTTTTAAGGGTTTTAGAGTGTTTTTATTTTTTCTGGTATCTTAGTGTTTTTATTATTTTTAGTGGTTTTAAACGTTTTATGTGGTTTTAAGGGTTTTTATGGAATTTAGGGGTTTTATATTTTTCAATGGATTTCATGGTTTTTAGGGTCTTTAACGTTTTTAAGGATTTTTAGATCTTTTTTAGGATTTTTAGAGAGTTTGAGGGTTTTAGGGAATTTTTTGGTTTTTATGGATTTTTGAGAGTTTTAGGGTTTATGATTTTTAGGATTTTATGATTTTTTTGGTTTTTTTGGAATTTTAAGAGTTTTAGAGTTTTTAGTAGTGTTCATGGTTTATGTGTTTTTAGTTGTTTTTGTGGTTTTTAGTTGTTTTTAGAGGTTTCATTGGTTTTTCAAGGTTTTTATGATATTTTACGTTTTCAGGTATTTTTGGGGATTTTTAAAAAATTTATGGTTTTCAGGGTTTTTAAGGTTTTTTGTGATTTTTTGGGGTTATAGGGATTTTCATTTTTAGGGAGTTTGGTTTTTTTCCATTTTAAATATTTTGTTTTTTTAGTTTTTAGGGGGTTTAATGTTTTTTTCTATTTTTAACATTTTAATGGTTTTATGGTTGTTTTATTGTTTTAGTGAGTTTTTATGATTTTTATTGATTTTTTGGTTTTTTATGGCTGTAGGGGGTTTTAGGGATCTTATGTTTCTTAATATTTTCAGGTATGTTTTATCTTTTTTAGTTTTTTAATTTCTTAAGGTTTTTAGAATTTTTAGGTATTTTGGGGGTTTTTTGTGTTTTTAGGGATTTTTGGGGTTTTATGGTTTTTATTGGTTTTTTGGAATTTAGGATTTTTTTTCATTTTTGAGGATTTAAGGTTTTTTAGAATTTTTTACATTTTTAGGGATTTTAAGGGTTTTTATAATTTTTTTATGGTTTTTATGGTTTTTTATGGGTTTTATAGGGTGTTAAGTTTTTTAGGAGTTTTTATGGATTTGTTTTGGGGTTTTTAGGGTTGTTATGGTTTTTTACATTTTTATAGATTTTTAGGGATTTTTAGTATTTTTATGGTTTCTAGGAATTTTGGGGTTTTTAGGTATTTTGATTGTGTTTAGGTTTTTTTAAGACTCTTTAGGGTGTTTATGGTTTTATGGTTTTTTGGGGTTTCTTGTGTTCCTTAGTTTTTCGAATTATTTTTATAGTTTTAAAATGTTTTTAGGGGCTTTAAGGGGTTTTAGAGTTTTTAATGTATTTAAGGGGTTTTATGGTTTTTAGGGGTTTTAGGGGTTTTAGGGGTTTTTATGGTTTTCAAGTGTTTTTATGCTTTTTAGGGAATTTTTAAATTTTATGGTATTTTTAGGGGTTTTAGGATTTTTATATATTTAGTGTTTTTTCATTTTTTAAGATTTTTAGGGGTTTTATTTTTTTAGGGTTTTGGGGTTTCTTTTAGTTTTTATAGTTTGGAAGGTTTTTTAGAGTTTCTAAAGTTTATTGGGGTTTTAAGGGGTTTTAGACTTTCTAGTGGTTTAGGGATTTTAAGGGTTCTTATGGTTTTCGTTGTTTTTTTATATCTTTTAGATTTTCAGTGGTTTTCATGGATTTTGAGGTTTTTTTACACTTTTAGGGATTATTATGGATTTTTTAAGATTTTTAGGGGTTTTATGGTTTTTATGTTTTTTTGGGTTTTTTTGGTTTATAGGGTTTTCCTGGTTTTTAGGGTTTTTAGGATTTGTCATCATTTTTATGGTTTTTTGGGGTTTTCGGTTTTTTAGTTTTTATGGTTTTTATATTTTTTTGTGTTTTTATGGATTTAAAGGGATTTGGTGTTTTTAGTGATTTTTTAGATTTTTATGGGTTATAGCATTTTTTAGGCATTTTTAGGGCTTTTCAGGGTTTTTTACGTTTTTGGATATTCTATAGCCTTTTCAGATTTTTATCGTTTTTAGGGGGTTTTAGGGATTTTCATGGGTTTAAGCGGTTTTCTATTTTTAGGGGTTTTTAAATTTTTTTAGGGTTTTAATGGTTTTTAGGTGTTTTTAACAATTTATGGGTTTAAATTATTTTAGTGTTTTTGTGGGTTTTTTGGGTTTTATGGGGTTTAGTGTTTTTCACGTTTTAGGGGTTTTTATAGGTTTCTGTGGTTTTCATGGTATTAAGGGGTTTTTATGTTTTCTTGTATTTTTAAGATTTTAGGGTTTTTAGGGTTCTTAGGGATTTTGAGGGGTTTTATGGGGTTTTCAGGGATTTTTTGTAAATTTAAGGGTTTTCAGTGTTTTTGGGTCTTTTGGATTTTTTATTGTTTTTTTGAGTTTTAATGGGTTTTATGGTTTTTAGTTTCTTTTATGTTTTTTGGGGTTTTAAGGGTTTTTAGAGTTTTTTTGGGGGTTTAATGTGTGATTCTAAGGGTGCTTTGATCTTCATGGCATAGGGAGGTGGATGGAAGATATAGTTCTAGGCTATATATCAGATGATATATTTGGATAGTGGAAGAAATTATTGAACTGACTCTATATAGAGTGTGACCTACTACTTAGATAACACATTATAGGGAGGGATGTGATGGACAATCCACACAACAACGTTCATGGGTTGAGGCATGGAATTGGGGAATTTTTGATCTTGGATCATCAATATAACGTGTATATTGAAAAAAAATGAATACATAAAAGAAAGGGAGGAAATTAATGGTCCTTACAATTGAGAGAATAAACATGTAGAGTTTAACTAATGCAAACTTCCATGGGAACATAATTCCATTGGGTGGCTATTTATAGATATGGGTGACAGAAAATATCAAGGGTCTAGTACCCTAAATTCTTAAATCATAATCCTACCTTTTCCCCTTAAAGTAATGAATTTAAAGTCTAAAAATGAATTCTTTTGAAAAGTATCTTGTGTTTCCATCCGTAGCCATCCAAATTTTACATTGAGTACCTAAACCACCAGATTTGACTGTAGTTTCCAAAGTTTTCATTCAAAAATATTCATGTGCACAGGGCTTCCAAAATTCATGAAACCATGCGGTCTAAGATTATAACATCATATCTGTTCTGGAATAAGTGAGATAATAGGCCCATTTTTTCCATCCAGGAATGGTGAGGTTCAATAAGCCTTTAATGAAGCAAGATGGGTGCCCATTGTAGAATTCATCCTCTTTAATCTTCCTCATGTCATCAGGCCTTTCCAATACAACTCCACCTCAAGAGAAATCATCTTGGTGTCTTTGAAATGGTTCACATCATCCTCCTCCTCTTGAATAGGATTTATCATTTATCTTTATCCTCTACACCTAAAAAAGAGAATGATCAAAAACATTGAAAGTGAAACTTACACCAAACTCACCTTGAAAAGCTATATTGTATGCATATTTTTTAATTTTCTTGAGCACTTTCAAAGGTTTTTATCCTTAGAAAATGAGTTTTTATTTCCTCTCCAATGTAAATATCTACTTTCACATATTAATCTAGACTAAGTCACCAGGCTCGAACAATAATTTCCATTGACCCTTGTTTTCATGATCAACGTATTTCTGGTAATTCTCTCAATGTTTGTCCTTTCCTTTTCATCGAGTTCCTTGATGAATTATGAACACCCTTTAACATATATATTAGTTTATTCATTCATAGGAAAAGGTACTATATAATTAAGGGTAATTTTTTTAAATCCATAAATAATTTTAAATGGAGAATATTGAGTAGTGGAAAGATTGGCTATGTTATATGTAAATTCCATATGTAGCAGACACTCCTCCAAATTCACGAGAATCTTCTAAAAATTATATTCAAAAGGGATGATATTTTCTGATTCACGACCTCTATTTTCTCAATGTTTAGTAGATGAAACGTTTTAGAGAATAGTAAAATTGTAAAAAAAATCTCAATAAGGTCGTCCAAAAGTAACTAAGGAATATTTAAAAATTTAATATAAATCTTTAATGTACTCTACACTACAAAAATTATAATCCATTAAGGATAATAAATAATGTCTATCTGAATGTTAATTAGCCATATTATTTTATTTAACCGCTTTATAATTGATGACTAATAGAAATTATTCAATGAATTCAAGCCATCTTGAATTCCTTCTATTTATTTTATGTTGGATCCTTTGTTATTTAAGAGCATCATGATCAAAATAGATCCAAAAATATTTTTGAAAAATTTAAGTATTCCATGTTTCTAGTACTCTAAATAATCCATAATTATCTTTATCATATGTATCATGGTTTATATTTAGGACATTTAACTTCTAAATAAAATAACCTATAAGGTTACCTTCCTAAATGGGTACTCCTACAATACCAATTCTGATTAAATCAAATTAAATTTAAAAGGACGTTCTATATTATATGAGTGAAAGTAGAGGGGGATTGGGTGATTTTCTCCTTGAGAACATGGGAATCCTTCTCTAGAGTTTTCCCCAAATTTAAAATAATGGAATTCTTTGTCAATTCATTCAACAACATTGTTATTGTATTGAATTCCTTCACCAATATCCTATAAAAACTACAAATACCATGGAAACTTATTATCTATTCTATGGATATTGGAGTTGGCCACTTTTTAATTTCCATGATCATATCAATATCTACATGAAATCCATCACCACTTACTAAAAATCCAAGGAAAACAATTTTATTGTGGAAAAATTCACACTTTTTAGTGTTTCCAAACAAAGTTTCTTTTCTTAACACTTCTAGGAATTTTATAAAGTGATATACATATTATTGTAAAGTACTATTTTACACCAAAATATTATCAATGTAAACTACCCCAAGTTTTAAAATATATTCACATAATACATGATTCATTAACCTCATAATTATCTATGTATATTGGTGAGGCCAAAGAGAATTATTAATCATTCATAGTGTCCATGTTTTGTCTTAAATGCAGTTTTCCACTCATCTACTCTTTCATCCTAATATGATGGTATCCACATCTTAAACCAAATTTTCATAAAATATTAGATCCATTTAACTCATATAACATATCATCGAACATATGGATATAATGATGATACCTATTTTTGATGTAATTTATAGATCTATAGTCAATGAACATGCTTCATGTTTTTCCCTTCTTAGGCACCATAAGCCCTTGTACAACATAGGGACTAAGGTTCTCTATGATATATCCCATATCCAACATATACTAAACATTTATTTTAATTTATTTGTTCTCCTATAGGTTAGTACAATATAAAGGGATTTTTGGTAGTGATGCTCTGTGTATAAGGTCAATTTGATACTAATACCTCTATTGGGGGGAAAATCTGGTGGCACCTCTTTAGGAAACACATCATAAAATCACTGTAGAAAATATTCAACAATGTGTGGAGAAGAAGATTTTAAGTCATTATGGTTTAACATAATTTCTTTGTACATAAGTACAAAATGGTTTTTTTGATAAATCAAAGAATCCTTAACCCCAATAGTTTTTCAAATATCAAACATTTCACTCCCCTCAAATCTTTTTTCATTATTAATTTTTCTTTTCTCACAATTTCTGTTCTTCTCTCATTTTCTATTTTTCCCTTATTATATCCTTTTTCCTTCTATTTATTGTTTTTCTTCATAGCTATTTTTTTTCTCTAAATGTGATATTCCAAAAATAGTTGGGGGACAATAGGTTGGGGGTTATTTTTTTCCCTTGGAGTACAAAATAATGATGGTTCGAGAACCCATATTGAGTAACACACCGATTGTACTTCCACAATCTACCCAATAGAAAATGTCACGCCATCATTGGAACAACATCACCCAATACCTCATCGTTTTATTTATTGATGGTTAGAAATAACTTCACCTATTTGGTAACCTCAAAATATCTATAATTATTCCACCACTAAAGATGATATGGATGTTGATGATTCAATGTTGGAAGTGAAAACTTATCCACCAACTCAGTTCTCACTAATTTCTACATCTTCCTCCATTAATAATAACACTAAATACATTCCCATTGATCTGGAACCATGTATGGAAAAGGTTATGTCACTACTCCTTCTCCCCAATGGTCATTTTTACACTTATAACTATCCTAGTTACCAGAATCTCACTATGTTCTATAAATTCTCCACTATTAATTTCAAGGGATTCCTACTCTTCCACCTTGAATATCTCTCAACCAGCATCCCATTTTTCAAACTTTTTGATGGTTGTATTACACTATTTTGGGAATTTACTAGTAATTTTATCCCTTAATTAATATTTAAAACAATGGATATTTGGATTCCTTGTTTGGCTAGTCTCAACTATAGGTTTCTTAGATGGAAGAACTACTTAGTCACTTTTGTAATCAATCACCTCTTTTTCCATTGATGGTTCTAAAATATTCTTCCATTAATTTCATCATAGAGTGAAATGGGTATAGGTTTTCCTCTTTTTTCTCATATTTTTGATTTTTTGTTTGATCTTAGTGCCTTTGTGGATCATATCTTGTATCTCCACATGGTGGTACATCTCCATTTGATCAGTAATATCCTGATTCATCCCTTGTAAAAATAGTACTATGGTTTCCTCCAGATCATCTTCAATGTTTGCTCGTGTCATGGAAATTTAAATATCATTATAGTAATCTTCAATACTCTTACTCTCATGTCTAAGGTGTTGAATCTTGTTGCGGATATCCCTATGGTAGTGGTATGGAAAAAACTACTTCTTCATGTAAAACTTCATATCCTCCCAAGTATGGATATAATGTCCTCCATATTAGGCTATCTCCTTTTGGACATGTACCCACTATAATAATGTATAATAAATGAACTAAAGTGAATATATTTTTACAATTTTAAACTTTGAATATTTAAAAAAAGAGAATACTTTCTCAATCTGCACCAGCCATTCTATGTATGCTTTGAATCACTTTTTCCTAGAAATTAAGGGATCATCACCTTGATACCTCCAAGTATGTTATAATAATGTGGTCTACATTGTAATCCTCTAGGTTTTTAGAACCTCATACTCTTTTTTGGGTCATCCTCAGAATCATCATCAAATTTATCTATCTCCACCACCATGATTTTGTGGTGACGTAGTGTTAGAGAATGTTTTTGTTTATAATGGATCATCCTTGGGATTGGTTGATTCTCCAAGTTATCAATCCTCTAATGTAACTACTCCAATTTCCAATAAATAATATTCTTTAAATGAAACAATAAATATTTTATTCGGAGTGGTTTGTATTTTGATGCAAGAGATGTACTTCCACTTCCTTCATCGCAGGCATGAGAAATTATCTTCCCATGATATTCTTTCATGATTTGTAACAAAAACACAAGCACACAAAGGGATAAACATACAAAATTATACACATAAAATCACTCACATGATTACACATGCAGAATATATATACACACTAATTCACACAATATGTATATACTCACACACACAAGGATACACACTCATGAACGCATGATATACACCCTCACGCACACAAGGATACACAATCACACATGTAAGATATATACAATCATGATCATAAGGATACACACCCACACACCCAATATATACACACTCACGCACACAAGGGCACACAAAAACCCAAAATACAAACACTAAAGCATAGGAGGTTACACACTCACAAATGGAAGGTACACACATTCACGCACAAAATGATAGACACTTATGAGTATTATTTCTTATTTCTATTCACTCCCAACACTCAAATAAATCCCATGATCTTGTGAAATATAATACCTTGTTTGGGGAGATCATGTTCCCCCAATCTTCGCAAATAAATATTGTGTTGTGGGATGGTTTAACCAAGACTATTTGGGTTGTAATGGGGTTAAAATGATAAAGGGTGGAAATAATGTAAAACATATTGGTAGATGATGGAAAATGGTGTATGGATGTAATAAAAGGGTTTTTTTTAATGATTATATAATATAGGAAAAATTGATAACAATTTCATCCAAAAATTATATAGAGATGATGGAAAATGATGGAGAATGTGGTGTATGGAAATAGAAATGGCTAGTAATGTAAAGCACAAATAAATAATTGTATCCATTTTTTTCAAATCTCCCCAAAAGATTTTTGATTAGTGTTTTATAGAAAAATATAATGAAGGGAGAGTAAGATGTTTTTTTAAATAACTTAAATATAGTATGTGAATATTTTTTAAAATAAAAAATGATGAGTTGATAGAATTTGGTGTTTTTTTAAAATAGAAATCACATATACTAAATTAAATGTGAAAATAAGATGGATGAATAATTGGATAATTGTAAATTATTCCAATCATGCACAATATAATAAAATTATGGAGGGTTTAAAAGTAAAAGTTTTTTTGAATGGGTAATAAGTAAAGATAATAAGGGTAATGGATAAATAGAATAGAAAACAATTGATAGATTCCTACCATGTCAACCAGAGATTTGATATCAACTGATGTGAGATTATTATGGTGACCAGATATTCATGGAATTGGGTGGCGGATAATGGATACAGTTTAGGGTTAAGTAATAGATGATAGTTTTGTATGGTGGAAAAAATTATCCAACCAATGCTATATAGTTTGTGACCTACTACATAGACAACACACTCATGGGAGGGATGTGATGTACAATCCATACAACAATGTGCTTAGGATAGGGTAATAAATTTTGGGCCTGTGTTCATGGATCACTAATATATCTTAATGATTGGTTAGGAAAGAATAAATAAGATAAATGAAATAAAGTAACAATCCTCAAAATTGAGAGAATAAACTCACACATTTTCACTAACGCAAACTTCATTGAGAATACAATGCCATTAGGTGGATATTTATAGCCAATGGGTGACTGAAAAGGTGAAGGGTCTAATACCCTAATTTCATAAAGCATATGACTACATTTTCCCAATAAATTCTAAAAATTAAACTAAAAAATGATTTTTTCAGAAATTTTGAGTTTATTTGTCCTCCTATTGACCACCAGATTTGACATTGAGAACCAATCCCATTGTATTTTACATTTATGTCAAAATATTTCATTTTAAAATATTAATGTGGGTAAGTCTTCAAAACATCATTCAATCATGTGGCCTAAGCGTAAAAAATCATTTTAGGTCTTCATTAAGTGAGACAATTGGCCCATTTTTTCCATCAATACAAGGTGAGATCCATTGGGCCTTTAATAAATCTAGATGGACCCCCATTGTAGAATTTGAACTCTTTAATCTCCCCCACATCATCGGGCCTTGGAAATACAACTCCACCTCTTAATAAATTTACTTAGTTTCTTTAACATGGTTCTCATCATGTTTTTAGAGTTTTATGTGTTTATAGGGTTTTAATGGTTTTAATGGATTTTTATGATTTTTAGAGGTTTTTCATGGTTTTTAGGGATTTTCTCATTTTTTGATATTTTAGGTATTTTTTTGGATTTTTATGGTTTTTAGGGTTATAGGAATTTTAGGATTTTGAGGGATTTTATGGTTTTTTAATGTTTTTAAGTGTTTAGGGTTTTTATAATACTATGGGTTTTTGGGTTTTAGTTGGTTTTCAAGGGTTTTACGGTTTTTGAGTTTTTTAAAGTTTTATGGGTTTAATGTAATTTTACATTTTTTATAATTTTTATGAATTTTCAAGGGTTTTATTGTTTTTAGGAGTTTTTAGGGTTTTATGGGTTTTAGTTTTTCATGTATTTTTAGGTATTTTTTAGTATTTTATTGGATTTTTGGATTTTTTTAGGGTTTTGTGATTTTAAGGGTTTTAGGGTTTTATATTCATGGAGGTTTAGGTTTTATTTTTATTTTTTATTGTTTTAAGGTATTTTGAGTTTTTTAACATTTTTAAGGGTTTATAATGTTAAGTGGTTTTAGGGTTTTGATGGTTTTTAGGGTTTTAGGGGGTTTTATGTTTTTAAGGGGATTTTAGGGTATTAAGGGGATTTGATGTTTTTACCTCCTTTTAGATATAATTGAGGTTTTTTAAATTTTTTCTATGTTTTTTTTATTTTTAAGGGTTGTTAGGGTTGTTAGGTTTTTTAGGGTTTTAGGGTTATTATGGTTTTTATGGTTTTTTTTTGTTTTTGGGGTTTTTTTTGAGTTTTTTAGGGGTTCTAATTTTTTTAGAGTTTTAAATATTTTTAGGATTTTAAAGAATTTTTTATCATTTAGTGAGATTTTTGGGGTTTGAAGGGTTTCTAAGGTCTTTAGGTGTTTTTATGGTTTTTATGAGTTTTATATGGTTTTGGGGTTTTTTATGTTTTTCATATATATTTTGGATTTTTTTGGATATTTATGGTTTTCGTGGTTTTTATGGTTCTTAGGGGTTTAAGGGTTTTAAGGGTTTTCTGGGGTTTTAGTGTTTTAAAGGTTTTTATGTTTTTTGGGTGTTGTAATATTTTGGTGTTTTTAGGGATTTCTAATGTATGTAGAGGTTTTAAAGGTTTTTATAGTTTTCAGTGTTTTTAGTGGGTTTTAGGGTTTTAATAGGTTATTAGGGTTTTATGGTTTTAGGGAAAAGTAGGCGTAGGACGAGGCTATTTCTGGACCCCAAAAATTTATTATAAAAAAAAGATAAAGCAAGAAAGGGTGGTGCATGGCCAATCAACCCAAACCCAAAAACCCTAAACACCCCGAATAATCCCAAAACCCCCAAGAAACCCAAAAGCTCACAAATTACCAAACATTACAGTTATTCAAAGTCATCTTCATCAGCAACTCCTAGCCAAGAAGCGACCAACAAACCGTAACATAGTCTCTATCATTCATCACCTCCTTACTAATATGATCCACCACAAACAACACAGAACCACCAGCATCAAAATAATAAACATCACCTTCATCACATCCCATCCAAATTGCAACCAGCACCTAGCAACTCAGATTCTAGCAACCATCAACTTTTAACCAGTCAGATTCCAGCATTTCACACTCAGTATACCAACCTGAAACATAGTACCACAAACACCCACACCTTGAACCATTCTGCATCACCCATAACTCCTTATTTAAAATGAGAACATGAGAACCAGATAGAACCTCCAATGACCCAGTAATCGTGCATCATGACCAGACACCACCAAACACATCCCAAAAAAAATATCCATCAATGACAACGACTCACAACCGAACCAACCACAACTCAAGAATCCAGAATCCATCATAGCAACCAGAACACTGCACAACATAACTATACCTTCACCAATAGCATAAGACAAAGATGAAGCTGATGAACCAGAAACATGAATCAGCATCTTCTGTGAAAATGAATGAAAAAAAGATCTGAAATCCCACATAAGAGAACCAAGAACGCCATCACCAATATGACTTAATAACCTCTGCATCCTCTATCTCTTGTTGGGAAGCCAGAAGAGCTGGCATACCCCTCCCAGACTTAGATCTAGAAGCATATGTGGGGACTTTGTCACCAAATACCATGAAATACAGGCCACCACACCACACCTATTCTTAAAACAATCATGCTGACCATCGAGACAGCCGATCCACTAGAAAGAAAACCTAACGCAGACCATTTCATTAGGAATCAGATAAATAAGGGAATGCCACACAAATCCCAAGACCTTTCTACCTCACCACATCACTTATGACTAAGAAGGCCATATCATTTTTCCTCACCTCTGCCAAAACTAGTCATTCCCACCACATGGAAAACCGATCCACCAAAATAAAACCCTAAAGCATGCCCTTTCTCAAGGAATACAATGAATAAGGCCATGCCACACAATTCCTAAGCCCTCTCAACTATAAATGACCACCACTGCCCCAAAAAAATATGAAGCCCACTCCAAGGAAGAGAGGATTCCAAAAATGGAAGGAAGAAGTAGTATATTGATGAAGTGAATCCTCCATGTCCAGGAAGAGTCCCAAGAGAACAACACACCAAGAGTGAGACCCCATGAGAGAGTAGTGGCATCTTTTCTTCTTATGGTTTTATAGAAAATTAAGTCCAAGACTAGGCTATTCCTTGCCCCCCAAAATTTATTTGAAAAAATAAAAAATAAAACAATGGGGAATGGATTCAATAAACCCACACCCAAAAACACTATACACCCCCGAGAATCCCAAACCCCCCATGAAACCCATGAAGCACACAAATTACCAGACACATCAGTAATTCAAAATCTTCTCCATCAGCACCTCCTAGCCAAGCAGCAACCAACATCCCACAACACAATTTCTGTCATCCACTACCTATTTTCGAAGCAGAGGCACCTACAGAAATACAAAACCATGAACATAAAAATCATAAACATCACCTTCATCACATCCCAGCCAAGTAGAAACCAAAACACATCCACTCATATTCTTGCAACCATCACCTCCTAACCAGTCAGATTCCATCATTTCACACCCAGTATCACAGACTGAAACACATGACCACTATCACCCATTCCATGAACCATTGCACAACACCCATAACTCCTAGTTCAATCACAGAACCAGATATCCCCTCCAGTGACCTAGTAATTGCGCATCATGACCAGACAGCACAAAGCACCTAAAAAACCATTATCTAGCACCGAGAACAACTCACAAGAAAACAAGACACAACACATGAATCCACATTCTTACATAAAAAATATAACACAACACAACTTAAATAGACCATCATCAATAGCATAAGAAAAAGTCAAAGATGAGGAACCATAAAGATAAACCTACAAATTCTGCACAAACTGATGATAAATAGATCTGAAATCCCACAAAATAGAACTGAGTGCACCACCACCAATCTGATGTAATACCCTCTACATCCACCTTATCCCATCAGGAAGCCAGAGAATCTGGCATGCCCCTACCAAACTCAGATATGGAAGTAGATGTGAGGATTACATCACCGAAGACTGAGAAATCCATACCATTTCATCGAACCTCTATCAAAACTATTCATGTCTGCCACCGAGATAGCAAATCCATCAGAAGGAAACCCTAACACATACCTTTTCTCAAGGAATCCAACAAAGTGAAACATCACGATGCCCGAGCCCTCTCCACCACACCGCATTGCCGACAAATGATAAAACCAGATCATCGCGCCACACCTCCACTGAATCCATTCACGCCCACCACCGAGACAGCCGATCCACTAGAAGGAAACCCCAACATTGAACCTTTCAAAATGAATCTGACAAATAATGGAACGCCTCACAAAGCTCAAACCCTCACCACCGCAAACAATGACCATCTCCCAGACCGAACCGTGAATCCCACTCCAAGGAGGAGAGGAGACCAAAAATGGAAGGAATAAGTAGTAGATCGACAAAGCGAAGCAACCATATCTAAGAGGATTCCCTAGAGAATGTAGCACTGACAAAGATACCCTAGGAGAGAGTGACGACATCCATATCTTTATGGTTTTAGGGGGTTTTATAGTTTTCAGGGTTTTTTCATGGGTTATAGGGTTTTTAAATCTGTAGGTATTTTTAGGGATTTTTTAGTATTTTATGGTTTTTAGGGTCTTTTAGGGGTTTTAAGGATTTTGAGGGTTTTTTGGTTTTTTGGTTTTTTATGGTTTTTAGGGTATTTTAAGGTTTTATGGATTTTTTGGGTTTTTATGGTTTAAGGGGTTTTCAGGGGTTTTTAGTGTTTTATAGGGTTTTACGGTTTTTAGGGTTTCTTGAGCTATGTAGGGGTTTAATGGTTTTTAGAGTTTTTTTTAAAATTTTAATGTTTTTAACCGTTTATGTAGTTTTAGTGGTTTCTAGGGTTTTAATGTGTATTTAGGGTTTTTATGGTTTCTAGTGGTTTTTATTATTTTCCCGGGCTTTTGGGGTTTTTTAGATTTTTTATGTTTTCATGGATTTTTAGGGATTTTTAGGTTTTTATGGTTTTATGTGGTTTTATATTTTTTAGTGATTTTGAGGGTTTTTTTTATTTTTAGATATTTTAAGGGTTTTTAGGGTTTTTTAGGTTTTTATAGTTTTTTGGGTTTTTATGGGTTTTATTTTTTACAATTTTAAGGGTTTTTAATGTTTTTAGGGGTTTAAAGGGGTGTTATAGTTTGAAGTGGGGTATTTTGGTTTTTATGGATTTTCAGGTGTTTAATTAATTTATCGGTTTTTATGGATTTTAGGATGTTTTTAGGGTTTTTAGATTTTTTTATGTTTTCAAGGATTTTTAGGGTTTTAATGGATTTTTACGTTTTTAAGGTTATTTAGGGTATATTGGGATTTAGATGGTTTTAGTGTTTTTTCTTGGCTTTCATGGGTTTTATGGATTTTATGTGTTTTTTGGTGTTTAGGGTATTTTTTTGTTTTTTGTGGGTTTTATGGTTTTTTGGATTTTTAACGTATTTAGGGGTTTTATGCCTTATGGAGTTTTTAGTGGGTTTTTTTGGGTTTTTTGGGTTTCTATGTTTTTAAATGTTTTTATGTTTTTTATGATTTTCTTGTTGTTTTCAATATTTTTAGGTTTTTTATGTTTTTAGTAATTTTTGGGATTTTTTAGGAGTTTTATGGAGTTTAAGGTTTCTTCTGTTCTTAGGGATTTTGAAGGTTGTTATATTTTTTTAGGTTTTGAGAGATTCTAGTGTTTTTTCTGTATTTAGTGTTTTTATTGATTTTAAGGGTTTTTTTCAATTTAGAAATTTTCGGGGTTTTAATAGTTTTTAAAATTTTAGTGGGTTTTATGTATTTTTATGTGTCTTCAGGTTTTTAAGGTTTCTGTGGTTTTTATGGTTTTCAGGAGGTTTTCATGTTTTTTTGGATTGTTTATCGTTTCTAGGCTTTTTGGGGATTTTTGAGGATTTTTATGGTCCTTAGGGGGGGTAGGGTTTTAGTGATTTTGAGGGGTTTTCTAGATTTTTTAGGGATATATGGGATCTATGGGTTTGGGGGGGGGGGCTTTGGTTTTAGGTGTTTTTTGCGATTTTAGGAATATAATGGATATTTAATTTTTTTTAACATTTTTAAGGGTTTTAATGTTTTTTAGGGTTTTGGCATTTTTTTTTGTTTTTTAGTGTTTTACTATATTTATGGTTTTTAGGTTTTTTCTATTTTTATGGTTTTTTACATTTACCTGGATTTTTTGGTATTTTTATGGGTTTATGGTTTTTAGTGTTTTAGGGATTTTTTGGTTAATTTGGATTTTTAGGGGTTATTTGACCTTTTTAGAGGGTTTACGATTTCATAGAGTTTGTTAATGTTTTAATTAATTTATGTGTTTTTTATTGTTTTTAGTAGTTTGGGGTTTTTATTTTTGTTTCAGGGTTTTTAATGTTTTTAGTAGTTTTTATAGTTTATGTGGTGTTAATGGTTTTTAGGGTTTTTAGGATGTTTATTATTTTTAGGTTGTTAATGGTTTTTTTGAGATTATGAGGGTTTTTAAAGGTTTTTAGATGTTTTAATGGTTTTTATGGTTTTTTGGGTTTTTAGGCTTTTTAGGTTCTGTAGTTTTTTTAATCTTTTTAGGGGTTTAAGGTTTTTTGGTGTTTTTAGTGGGTTGTAGGGGTTTTTGGGCTATTTTATGGTTTAAGGGGTTTTGTAGTTTTCATATATTTTTAGGCATTTTTTAGTTTTTTTATTATTTTTTGGGATTATAGGGTTTTTAGGGGTTTTAAGGGGTTTGGGGGTTTTAGGGTTTTTATATTTTTTTGGGTTTTAGGTATTTTTTTTATTTTTTGTTGCATTAATTGTATTTTAGATTTTTTTAATGTTTTAATGGGTTTAATGGGTTTTTATAGTATTTAGAAATTATTAAGGTTTTTATTTTTTTAGGGATTTTATGATTTTCAGTTGTTTTTCAAGGTATTTAGGGTTTTTATGTTTTTAAGGATTTTTAGGGGTTTTTATGATTTTAATGGTTTTAATAGGATTATATGGTTTTTATCGATTTCCAGGGTATTTAGGTTTTTTCTAGGTTTTATGGTTTTTAGTGGGTTTATTTTTTTCTGGGTTTTAGGTCTTTTGGAGTTTTTAGTATTTTTATGTTTCTTAGAGTATTTATCATTTTGTTGGACTCATCATGTTTTAATCATGTTTTAATGATCACAAATATTATTACTGTTAATTAATAACTACTCATCATGTTTTAATGATAAGAAATATTATGGATGTTAATTACTCTCTTTATTATTTACAAGTCTCATGCATGGTCACAGATCTCAAATATATTATCAAGCCTTTATGTTTATGATTCAAGTTCTCTTACTCTCTAACGGTTAAACTTAATCCATATTCTGCATATTACTATCTAAGTCTAAATACAGATATTTGTCTAAGTATGGACTCACCGTGAAGGACTCACCGTGACCCAGACACCATGACCCAGAGACCGTGAAGGACTCACCGTGACCCAGACACCGTGAAGGACTCACCGTGACCATGACACCGTGAAGGACTCACCGTGAAGGACTCACCGTGACCTTGATACCGTGAAGCTCATAACATGAAGAAGACATCGTTTACTTAATCATTGTGACACAGTTTCTTAACTTTTTGTCAATATTATTTAAATGATACTAACGGTCATATTTGATTTTTTTAATGCAATTAATTTTTTTTAATGATAGTTGTTGGCATGTCAGGAAACCGTATCTCGTACCTATGAAAAGGGAATCATTCCTACTGCCAGAAAGTGTGGAATATAAGGAAGATTAAGATGCAGTACACAAAAAAGCGGTGAAGCAATGAAAAGTGTGAATATACAATGAGAAGAACTTATATACACTCGAGAGAACTGTGATGAACAAGAAGATCAATCCTGAACAAGAAGGAGATTTCCAGATTTTCAAATAACTCTTATGAATGAAATCCAACACCACCGAAGAACACACGACGAATCAAGAGATCATTCTCACTCCTGCAAAACACCAGTATAACTACGACACTCTGTTTTTCAACCGAAATCCCAGAGAAAGACTCAGAAGAATTCCTGTTGAATCCAACGAGTCCAGAGATGCATTGATAATCACTAGAGCTTTCTAAACTCTTATCTTCTCTCTCTAAGTGATTTATTTATTAACATTCAAGCAGTGTGGTGTACTTTTTATTTCTTATACACACACTGTATCCTGCACTGAACTGGAGGATATCAAAATCTTCAAACCATATTTGTTTACTCTTGTTTACCTATATCAACTGTGGAAGAGGTCCTTGTGCGGCCGGGTCTATTTGTTTCCCACGAAGAACGGTGGTAGAGGTCCCAGCGTGGTCTGGGCAGTTTTGTAAAATGTTGTTAACCCCGAACCTGGGTGTGGATCAAATTTTATATAAATTTTAGAGGACTGAGTCTCAGCTTGAGACTGAACCTCTTTTTATATCTATTGTGCATTGTTAGTTTAAGTTTATAGTATACTATACATATCTTATTTATTCCTCTGCTATTACTTTGAAATACAAAACTATTTTAAAGCTACTTTGATAGTTAAATTAGAAAGTGTTTACACTTATTGTAAATCAGTAGGTTAGTTTCAAAAGTTAGTTTAATCTTGTGGTTAAATTAACTGAGACCTAATCAATATTTGAGAAGCTAAGTGAACATTTACAATATGTATAAATTCACTACAGTTTAACTTGTTTTACAAATTGGGGGATTTTAAATAGGCAATATTTTAACATAAATTTTAATTGGAACACAATTCACCCCCCTCTTGAGTATCCACTCCGACCAACATTTGGTATTAGAGGTTTGTTTTTGTTTAAGGACTTTTTAAATACTCTATTTTTCAACTGTGATTTTAGTTGCATATTTAAAGATCTTAAATTTATGTTAGTTCTAAATTCTAGCTCTTTAAATTATCGTTCTAAAATCTAGCTATGGAGAATAGACTAGAGGGTGTTGCTACTAACATGCCACCTTTCTTCAATGGTACAAACTATGCTCAGTGGAAACTTAAAATGAAAATTCATTTAGAAAGTATGGGTTTTTATATCTGGACTGCTATAGAATCTCAATATAAACTTCTAGAAACAGAAAGAATAACTTGGGATGAACCTACAAAGACTTCCTACAATAATAATTGTAAAGCTATGAATGCCCTATACTGTGCTCTAGGAGATGAGGAGTTTAATAGAATTTCTTCTTGCAAAACTTCTTTTGAAATTTGGGATACCATGGGTGTTTCTCAGGAGGGAACAACCAATGTTAAAGAAATGAGATTGAATACTTATACTATAAAATATGATAATTTTAAAATGAAGACTTATGAACCTATTTCTGATATGTATCTCCGGTTTAATGAGATAGTCAATACTATGAATTCACTCGGAAAGGTTGTTCCAACAGAGGAACAAATTATGAGAATCTTGAGATGTTTACCAAACCGATGGAGAGGCACATCTGTTTCAATCAAGGATTCATGTGACATTGCTGATCTACCTGTAAAAGAACTCATTGGTAAGCTCATGATGTATGAGGAAGAAATAAAGGTGAATAAAGAGGAAGATGATGAATATAAGAGAATATATATGGCTTTCAAGACTACTACTTCAAAGAATAAAGATAAGGAGAAGCTTCATGTAAGTGATAGTTCAAGCTGTGAAGAAAGTTAAAGCACATCTAATAGTGATGTTGAAATGGCTCACATATCCATAAGGTTTAATAAATTTTATAGGAAGAATAATTTTTTCAGAAAATCAAATTACAAAGGTAAGTATGACAACAAGGGACATTGGAAAAAGGATTGGAAGAAATCTGATAAATCTGATGAAGTTGTTTGCTATGAGTGAAAAAGGAAAGGACATATAAAAGCAGACATTCCAAAGCTGAAATACAAGAAGAAATATGAGTATCAGGATAATAAGTATAAGAAATCCATGAAGGCTACGTTGAGTGCTTCTGAGGATAGCTCTAGTTAATATGAAGCTTCTGGGACTGAAAACAGAAATAAGGAAAATATGTGTTTCATGAAAAACTCTTCCGAGGTAACATCTGAAACTCCTGCTTTAAATTAATATTATTCTGGAGATGATAATGATTCTGAAAATATGTAAAAATATGAACTATTTGAATACTGTAATATTTTGTAAGAAACCTGTAATGAGATGAAAGACAAATATAAAGGTTTAAAGAAATAGTATGCTTTAACTGTGAATCATAAATCTGATCTTGATATAGAAATGGAAAATAATGCTCGAATGCTTAAAGAAAACACTGAACTGAAAATGTAAAATGATCAAATTAGGAAGGACTTAGAAAAATTCACAAATGGAAAATATACACTAACTAAAATGCTAGGAAAGCAAGTTGCAAAAAAATATACTACTGGAATAGGATACAAACCTGGACAGAGACAGATTACCAAGAATAGATTTATTCCTAAATCTGAACAGAATACTGCAAGTTCTAGTTCTGGACATTTATATGCTTCAACTAGTTATTCACTTATTTATAAATCTAATAGAGTTTATCTTTAAAATCATTTGATTCTGTAAATTTTATGAGACCCATAAGACAAATTTGGGTACCTAAAGTTTTATTGGCTAACCTGTTCGGACCCAAGAAGATCTGGGTACCAAAATCATTTCCTATTTAAATCTGTTTTGTAGGAAACCCGCTTGAAGAGTTCCCACAGGAAGACATGGTATCTAGACAGTGGATATTCAAGACATATGTCTGGGGATTACTCGTGTTTCAAAAGTTTAATAATGTTTGATGGAGGTCATGTCACCTTTGGTGATAATTCTAAAGGAAAGATCATCGGCCTAGGTCAAATTGGTAACACTGATTCAGTTTTAATTTCCAAAGTTTTATTTGTTGTTGGACTTAAATATAATCTGTTATGTATTTCTCAATTATGTGATGATGGTTTTAATGTTAAATTTGAAAATGATTCTTGTAATGTTTTTATTTCTAAAAACATTTTAGTATTTTCTTCTCTTAGAAATGAAAATGTTTATGCTATTGATTTAAATTCCTTAGCTAAGAAAAATGTTACTTGTTTAAATGCTTTTCATAAAGAGTCTTGGTTATTGCATAGAAGGCTAGGACACTGCAACATCCACCCACTTAGAAAACTAAATAGGAAGAACTTGGTTAGAGACCTACCTAAACTTGAGTTTCCAAATAAAAAAGTTTGTAATCCCTGTCAAAAGGGAAATCAACATAAAGTTTCCTTTAAATCAAAGAAAGAAGTTTCAACTTCTCAACCTATCGAGTTGGTTCAAATGGATTTTTTTGGACCATCTAGAGTTTCTAGATTAAATGGGAAGAAATATGTCTATGTCCTAGTAAATGACTTTTCTAGATATACTTGGGTATACTTATTAGTTCAAAAAAGTGAAGCATGTTCTTACTTTGTTAAATACTCCAAATCTGTAGAAAATATTAGTGGACTTAAGATCAAAACCCTAAGAAATGATCATGGCCGTGAGTTTGAGAATCAGGAGTTTGAATCATACTACTCACACAATGGTTATAGTCACAATTTCTCTGCCCCTAGGACACCTCAGCAAAATGGTGTTGTAGAAAGGAGAAATAGAACCCTGCAAGAAACTTCTATAACTATGCTTAATGAATATGACCTGCCTATTTACTTTTGGGATGAAGCTGTCAATACTGCTTGTTATATTACTAATAGAGTCTTAATTAGACATGTTCTTAAGAAGACCCCATATGATTTTTGGAACAATATAAAACCTAAAGTTAGTTACTTTAGAGTCTTTGGATGCAATTTTTTTGTTCTCAATACAAAATATATTCTTGATAAGTTTGATTCTAAGAGTGATGAATGAATCTTTTTAGGATATTCTTTAACCAACAAAGCCTATAGAGTCTTTAATAAGAGAACGAAGTGTGTGGAAGAATATGTTCACATCAAATTTGATGAAACTGATCCACATGATCCTAAAACCTCTCTTGAAAATCTTGAAGAAGATTTATCTGTTATGGACCTTAATGAAAAATCTAATGAACCTGCTATAAAGACAACCAGTTCTGGACTTATTCCGAAATCTGTTCCTAATGAACCTGAACCCAGATAAGAACCTGAAATTTCTTGACCAACCTTTACTAGATCAACTAGAATTCTAAAGAATCATCCTTTATATATTGTTGTAGGAAATCTTGATAGAGGGACACAGACTAGATCTTCTCTTAGAAAATAGGTTGAACATTAAGCCTTCTTGTCACAGATTGAACCTAAAAACATTGATGATACTATTAATGATGAATTTTGTGTAATTTCTATGCAAGAAGAACTCAATCAATTTGAAATAAATAAAGTTTGGAATCTTGTTGAAAGGCCTAAGGACACTTTCAAAATAGGCACTAAATGGGTGTTCAGAAATAAAGTAGATGAGTCTGGAAAAAAAGTTAGAAATAAAGCTAGGCTAGTTGCACAAGGCTATAGTCAAGAAGAAGATATTGACTACGAGGAGACTTTTGCTCTAGTAGCCAGATTAGAAGCTATTAGGATTTTACTTGCTTATGCTGCTCATCTAAATTTCAAACTATATCAAATGGATGTCAAGAGTGCATTCTTGAATGGATATATTGTTGAGGATGTTTTTTTTTGAAAAACCACCTGTATTTTCGAACCCTCATTTTTCAAATCATATTTTCAAATTATAAAAAGATTTATATGGTTTAAAGCAAGATCCAAGAGCTTGGTATGATAGATTAAGTACTTTTATAATTTCTAAAAGTTTTACAAAAGGAATAGCTGATCCTACTCTGTTTATAAAACGAGTTTCTAAAGATGTTTTAGTTGTACAAATTTATGTAGATGATATTATTTTTGGATCTTCAAAAACTAAATTATGTACTTATTTTTCTAGAATGATGCAAAATGAATTTGAAATGAGTTTAATGGGTGAACTTAAATTCTTTCTTGGATTTCAAATATCTCAAAATGATGATGGAATTATTTTAACTCAAATTAAATATACTAGAGATCTTTTAAAACGTTTTAGATTGGATAACACAAAAAGTAGTTACACTCCCTTGAATACCACCTGTAATATGGATCTTGATGAAAATGGTAAATTTGTTGATCAACCCACTTATAGAGGAATGATTGGAAGTCTACTCTACCTAACTGCTAATCGTCCTGACATTATCTTTAGTGTGTGTATGTGTGCTCATTTTCAAGCAAACCCTAAAGATTCACATTTAAATGTTGTACAGAGAATTTTCAAATACCTCAAGCATACTCCCAATTGAGGAATGTTCTATCCCAAAGTACAATCATTTGAATTAGTTAGTTATTCTGATGCTGATTTTGCTGGATGTAAGCTAGATAGAAAAATAACCTCTGGAACAGGTCACCTTTTAGGAAAGTCACTAGTATCATGGTGTAGTAAGAAACAAAATTCTATTGCATTATCTACTACATAAGCTGAATACATAGCTGATGGCAGTTGTTGTGCACAAATTTTGTGGATGAAACACACATTACTAGACTATGGATATCAATTTAGACATGTCCCAATAAATTGTGACAACACAAGTTCTTTTATCATTTCTAAGAATCCTGTCTCTCATTCGAGGAATAAACATATTGAAGTAAGACATCACTTTTTGAGGGATCATTATCAAAAAGGTGATATCACTTTGGAATTAATTGGTACTGAATATCAACTTTCTGATATATTCACTAAACCATTAAATTTTGAATGATTAGACTACATCATACATGATCTTGGTATGATTAATCATAAGTAAATATCCTATTGATATTAATGATTAATACTTTACTATATTTTACTTTGCGGTTTCATAGTCACTGTTTCTAAGTTACTGTTTTATGTTCATGGTCTCACCATCAAGACTTTATGCTCACGGTCTGTCAACTCACTGTCTCACCGTGACTGCACAGAATGCTCACTGTCTCACCGTGACGACTACCAACTGTCTCACCGTGATGACTAGTTTTTATCACACCGTAATTCCTACTCATGATCTCACCGTGAAGATTATTTATATTTTTATTTTAACCCGTATCATGTAATTTTTATTTTACCGCTATTTGATTTCCCGTGTTTTTGTTTTTATAACGTTTGACATTCCCAAATGATAAAACTTAAGGGTTTCATTCAATTCCTTACCCGAACTCTCTCCTGAACCTTCTCTTCCCTCTCGCCTGAACCTTCAGTGTATGCCAAGGATGAAGCGTCCATCTTCACCCTCATCTGAGAAGCGCTGCACTAAGAAACAGAAGAGGATACCGAGGATATCTCCCAAAGGACCTCTAAACCCAATCCTGGTAAGACGTACAGTTATACCTGAAAAAGAGGTTTGTGCAGAGTGGTTGTTGTCTAGCAGATCTTTAGTTTTTAAAGTTTTAAGAGATCAAGGATGGCTTGGTTGGTTCAATGGACAGAATAGACCGATTTACCCGAGATTGGTATCTCAATTTTATCAGTATGTACAGTTTTCGTTTGAGTTTGGAGAAAGATTTATGGTGAAAAGCTGGATAAATGGTCAAAAGTGCTCTTTCTCTTCGAGGATGTGGGCTGTATGCCTAGGGATTCTCCATGAAAGAGTTTGTGAGGATTACCAGAGAGACCCTCCTCCAACAACCAACATCTTTTACTTGGAGACTTCTTTGGAAAACCTAACTGGAAATGGCACCAAGAAAAGGTCCATAGCTACTGAATTAGATGGGGAGACTAGACTTATGTTCAAGTTTGTTCAAAATTTGATTAGACCGAGAAAAGGAGATTTTTCTATGATGAAGTATCAGGATGTGTTCCTGATTCATCTGTTGAAAAATGGCCATAAGATCAACCTATGCAAGTATGTTATCAACCATATCTTTGAGCTGATCAATGTCACTTCTAAATCCACCTCCTTGTTTTATTCAAGGATGATTTCAGCTATGTTAGTTTCCAAAGGTATGGTTGGACCGAATGAAGAAAAGTTAGAGGACCTTGATTTCTGCCTATCCATGCATATCATCAGAAGGATGAAGATTAGCTGGAACCCCTGGAAGAATAAGTGGGTTGAGGATAATGATCAAGTGTATAAAAAGATTAATCTTGTTGACTATCCAAGAAGGCCTAAAAATCTATCTGATCCTGGTTTGGAACCAGATGAAGTGGATGAGTATTCAGAAGAAGAAAAAGAGGAAGTAACAGTTGTAGTATCTCCAAGAGAAGAGGATGAAATACCACCAATAGAAATAGCTGTTGTTGGAAAAGAAAGGAATGTTGTCCCTGTTGTTATCCCTGCTGAAACACCTCAAGAAGAGAAAGTTGGTGTTAATTTGAGAGAAGAGGAAGCTTTTGTTCCAAGTATGGATGTAAGTCCAGAAGCTCATCCTAATGCTGCAAGGAAGTTGGTTTTTCCTGATTCAAAACATCAAGTAACCTTAGAAGTAGATCCTGTTGAAGAGGATCTTTCTGTTGAAAAAGAAGCAAGTCTGGAAGTTCAACCAGTGGAACAATATGTTCATGAGATAATTCCCTCTACTGAAGAGAGGTTGGAAATTTCCTTCCAGCTGGAAAGGAAAGAGTTTGATGAAGAGATCAGGGATGATACTATGGATCTTGTTTGTGTTCCTGAGCCTCAAGAATCTGAAAGGGAATCACAATTTGAGGGAGAGGAACCTCAAAACCTTGAGATTACAGAAGCTGGATCTGCTAAAGCTTCTCAACCTACTGTCTCATACACTGTGCACATCCATTTTGTTTTCCCAAGCATTTTTGATGTGATTGAGTCAGAACAAGTGTATACAACTAGAATGGATCTTTCTTCTCTGTTTCAACTGAAGTCTATCGCTCATCCAGAACCAGAACCAGATCCCCAACCTCAATCCGAATCAGAATCCGAGTCTGAAGATGACTCTGATCCTCAAACAGAATCTGAACCACTACCTTTATCTACACCCTTACCCGAGCATCACTCCTTTGTGACCAAAGATGATCTGATAGTTTTTGGAGAAACATTGTTAGCCGGAGTTGAGAAAATTGCCTCCACTCAAGCTCGTCCATTGACTCAGTTATGTCAAGAAGATGCATCAATTCTCTTGGAAAATATTATCTTGCATATTCAACCAAGGATGATATGAGAAATTCAAGAATTCAGAGTTGAGAAGAAGCTTCTGAGTGCTGAGGTGGAAAATATGAAAAATATGATAGAAAGTTTTCAGAATGAGTTATCTTTGAGATCTGATCCAGCTCCTATTTATGCTCCTACACCTGTAACTGCTTCTCCTGAGCCATATGATTCCCTCCTTACTAGGGAAATTGTGTCTGAAGTTCATCCATACCTACTTTATTTTGATGAAAAGACTAGAAAAAGACACACCAAGATGCTGGAACGCATGAGAGAGCTTGTTGAAAATATGAATAATCTTACAGATGAATACACTGGATGCTTGCAAAAAGTGTTGAAACAGCTCAAAGTTCTAACCGAAGCTGTCAAAGCTTCACCTGCTTCTGGTCAGACCTCCACATCTTCTTTGGATGATTCTATGCTGAGATCCATAATCAAGGAAGAACTTCAGAGTGCCTTTAGTGGCTTGGATCTATCTTCTTTTTTAGAAGTGGTTAAGAACAGTGATAGAACATTGGACTTGGTTTGGATTCACTCTAAGATAGCCAATGATGCTCAACAAGAGATCAACAAGAAAGTAGATCTTTATCTCTCTCGGATTTTCTCTAAAATTGATATGACAGATCACTGTAGATATATTGTTAAAAAATTTAGAATCCCTCCGGTGACTCATGCTTTTAAAGCCCATGTTTAGAAACTTACAGAGTTCACCAGATTGTTGGAAAAGTTTATGGAGAATAAGGATGACTTTGAAAAGGCTATGCAATATGGTGGTGAAATCATTACTGATTTCATAAATCTTTTGATGTCGTATCTTCATGTGCATAGTACTACTATAGTTGCTCCAGCTGCTGCACCCCTTAGACCTCCTCTACCTACCTTAGCCTCAACTACCATGTCATTCAGCCAAGCTCTTTCTCAGATCTGGCAAGTCATTATCGACCAACCTAAGCCTAGATCTTCTACTACTCCCACTTTGGCTCCATCTGTTTTTGAAGGTCTACCCTTACCCTCTTTGTCTACTGGATCTATGCCTTCTTCTACTTCAGCACGCACTCCTGCTGTGGTTAAAGGCAAGGAAAAGATGGATCCGTAAAGAGTCTAGAGACTGTTTTCTTTTTGAAGGGATGTCATTTCTTGTTTACAGTTTGTACTTCTCCTGTAATTTATATTCTGAACCCTTTGTTTAATGACAACTGTCGAGTTTCATTTCATTTTCTCTAATTTTTGATAATCCCAAAAGGGGGAGAAAACTATAAAAGTATAAATGGGGGATAAAAACTACAAGTTTCTGTTCTATAATTTTGTTTTTCTATTCTAGTAAATTTAATGTTACATGTCATTTATATTCTGCCTATATCTAATTTGTGATCATCAAAAAGGTGGAGATTGTTGGACTCCTCATGTGTTAATCATGTTTTAATGATCACAAATCTTATTACTGTTAATTAATAACTACTCATCATGTTTTAATGATAACAAATCTTATGGATGTTAATTACTCTCTTTATTATTTACAAGTCTCATGCATGATCACAGATCTCACATATATTATCAAGCCTTTATGTTTATGATTCAAGTTCTCTTACTCTTTAATGGTTAAACTTAATCCATATTCTGCATATTACTGTCTAAGTCTAAATACAAATATTTGTCTAAGTATGGACTCACCGTGAAGGACTCACCGTGACCCTGATACCGTGAATCTCATGCCGTGAAGAAGACACCATTTACTTAATCACTGTGACACCATTTCTTAACTTTTTGATAATATTATTAAAATAATACTAATGGTCATATTTGATGTTTTTAATGTAATTAATGTTATTTAATGATGATTGTTGGCATGTCAGGAAACCGTATCTCATACCTATGAAAAGGGAATCATTCCTACAGCTAGAAAGTGTGGAATATAAGGATGATTAAGAAGCAGTACACACAAAAGCGGTGAAGCAAAGAAAAGTGTGAATATACAAAGAGAAGAACATACATACACCTGAGAGCACTGTGTTGAACAAGAAGATCAATCCCTTATAAGAAGGAGATTTCCAGACATTCAAATAACTCTTATGAATGCAATCCAACACCACTAAAGAACACACAATGAATCAAGAGATCATTCTCAATCCTGCAGAACTCCAGCATAAATACGACACTCTGTTTTTCAACAGAAAAACCAGAGAAGGACTCAAAAGAATTCCTGATGAATCCAATGAGTCCAGAGCTTCATTGATAATCACTAAAGCTTTCTAAACTCTCATCTGCTCTCTCTAAGTGATTTATTTATTAACTTTCGAGTAGTTTGGTGTACTCTATATTTCTTATACACACACTGTCTCCTGCACTGAACTAGAGGATATCAAAATCCTCAAACCACAATTGTTTACTCTTGTTTACCCATGTCAACTGTGGAAGAGGTCCTTGTGTGGCCTGGTCTATTTGTTTCCCATGATGAATAGTGGTAGAGGTCCCTGTGTGGCCTGTACAGTTTTGTAAATTGTTGTTAACCCCGATCCAGGGTGTGGATCAAATTTTATATAAATTTGAGAGGACTAAGACTCGGCTTGAGACTGAACCTCTTGTTATATATATTTTGCATCATTAGTTTAAGTTTATAGTATACTACACATATCTTATTTATTCCGCTGCTATTACATTGAAATACAAAACTATTTTAAAGCTACTTTTATAGTTAAATTAGCAAGTGTTTACACTTATTGTAAATATGTAGGTTAGTTTCAAAAGTTAGTTTAATCTTGTGGTTAAATTAACTGAGACCTAATCAATCTTTGATAAGCTAAGTGAACATTTACAATCTGTATAAATTCACTAGAGTTTAACTTGCTTTATAAATTGGGGGATTTTAAATAGACAATATTTTAACAGAAATTTTAATTGGAACTCAATTCACCCCCCTCTTGAGTATCCACTCCGACCAACACATTGTGAGGGTTTAATTGCTTTCTTCTTTTAGTGTTTTTAGGGTTTTTGTGATATTTAGGCTATATAGGGTTTTTTGGGGTTTTTATTGGTCTTAAGGATTTTTTAGAGAATTTAGGGTTTTTATATTTTCAATGATGTTTAAGGATTATTTAGGATTTTTTTGATTTTTAGGTTGTTTTTAATTTTTATCGATTTTGAGGGGTTTTTTGGGTTTTTTGGGTTTATAATGGTTTTCAGGATTTTATGGTTATTTTTAGGGGGTTTTGAGTTTTTAGGGGTTTTATGGTATTTTATTTTTTTAATGTTTTTATGGGTTTAAAGGATTTTTAGAGTATTTATTTTATTCTTATGTTTTTAGGGTTTTTTTATTTTTTATAGGTTTTTATGGTTTTCAACATTTTTTTGGTGTAATAGGGGTTTTTATGATTTAAGGGTTTTTTAGTTATTTTTTAGGATTCTTTTTATTTATTTTTTAAGGGTTTTATGGATTTTTATGGTTTTAAGGGGTTTCCAGGGTATTTTGGATTTATGTTTTTTAGGGTTTTAGTATTTTTTTTGTATTTTTAGTGGTTTTTTGAGATTTTTATTATTTTATGGTCTTTATAGTTTTAACATTTATAAGGGTTTTAATGGGTTTTAGATTTTTTAGTGGTTTCCAGGATTTTATGGGGTTTTAGGGGTTTTAATGTTTTTAGGGGTTTTATGGTTTTTGGTGGGTTTTCAGGGGTTTTAGAGTTTTTTATATTTTCATGGATTTTTTGGGATTTTAGGATTTTAATGGTTTTTTGGGTTTTTTTTGAGATTTTGAGGATTTTTTGGGGTTTTCAGGGGTTTTAAGGTTTTGATGGGTTTTAGGGTATTTTATGTTTTTTGGGTTTTAAAGGATTCTTAGAATTTTTTAACATTTTAAGGGGTTGTAAGAGTCCTTAGAGTTTATAGTTGGTTTTAGGGTTTGTATGGGATTTTAGGTTTTTATGGTGTTTAGGGATTTGATGGTTTTCTATGGGTATTAAGGTTATTTAGGGTTTTTTACATTTTTATGGATTTTTAAGGATATAATAAGATTGTTATGACTTTATGGGGTTTAGGGTTTTTAGGGTTTTAGGGATTTTGATGTTTTTAGGGGTTTTGAGGTTTATTTAGAATTTTTTAGGGTTTTTAAAAGTTTTTTTTTCTGTTTTTATATTTTTTTTCATTGTTTTTAGGGATTCAAATGGTATTTATAGTTTTTCAATATTTTCAGAGGTTTTAAGGGTTTTAGAGATTTTAGAGGGTTTTTAATGGTTTTTATGGGTTTCATAGTTTTTATGGTTTTAGGGTTTTTATAGTTTCCATTGGTTTTTAGGGTTTTTTAGGCTTTTACATTTTTTGGGGATTTTAGGGAATTTTTATGATATTATGGTTTTTTGGGTTGTTTAGGTTTTTAGATATTTTAATAGTTTCTTGGATTTTTGAGGATTTTCAGGGGTTTTAGGGTTTTTATGGTTGTTTTGGGTTTTAGGGTATTTTTTAGTTTTTTAGTATATAATGGTTTCATAGAGTTTTTTAATGTTTTTTGGGATTTTATTGGTTTTTAGAGATTTTAATGGTTTCTAGGGTTTTTATTAGTTATTTTAAGGTCATAGGGGTATTATGGTTTTCATGGTATTTCCATCATTTTTAGTGTTTTTAAGATTTTCAATGATATTTAGGGGTATTTAGGATTTATATGGTTTAAAGGGGTTTTTATGTTTTATGGGATTTTTATGGATATTTTGGATTTTTATTGTTTTTAGTGTGTTTTGGGGTTTCTAGGAATTTTTATGGGTTTAGGGGTTTTCATGGTTTTTTAGAGTGTTAGGGTTTTAGAGTTTTACAGTGTTTTTAGAGTGTTTTGGGTATCTAGAATTTTTTGAGTTTTTTAGTGTGTTTAATGTTTTGTAGAGTTTTTAATGTTATTAGTGGTTTTTAGAGTTTTTATTGGGTTTTTATAATTTGTATGGGATTTTAGGGTTTTAATGTTTTTAGGGTTTTTACCCTTTTAGGGGTTTGGTGTATTTTTAAGGATTTTTTATTATTTATCTGGTTTTTAGGGTTTGTTAGTGTTTTAGGGATCTTGATATATTTTTTGGTTTTTTTCAGGGTTTTTAGGTTCTTTTTTTTGATTTTAGGGTTTTTTAAAATTTTTAAGGGTTTGATGTTTTTTATAATTTTCTAATGTTTCTATGGATTTTAAGGGTTTTATGGTTTTTAATAGTTGTTGGGTGTTTTATGGTTATTTGAGGTTATAATTTTTTCATGATTTTTCTATAGTTTTAGGGGTGTTTAGGTTTTTTGGGATTTTTAGAGATTTTGTTTTTGGATTTTATGGTTTTTGTGGTCTTTTTAGGGTTACGGGTATTTTGATTGTTTTAAGGGGTTTCCTTGGGCTTTTTGGGTTTTAGGGATTTATGGGTTTTATAGGGATTAGGGAATCATTATAATTTTTGGGGGGTTTTATGGTTTTTTAGATATTTGTAATGTTTTAGGGGTTTTTAAATGTTTTTATAGTTTTTAGTGTTTTTAGGAGTTTTATGCTTTTCATTTTTTTTAATAGGGGTTTTTATAGTATTTTACTATTTTGGAGATTTTAGTGATATTTTTTGATATTTATGGTTTCAGAGGTTTTTAGGGGTTTTAGGGATTTTGAGGGATTTAGGGGGGTTTCAAAGTTTTTTATAGATTTTAGGGTTTATTGGATTTTTATTGATTTTTAGGGGTTTAGGGTTTTTTGTGGTTTTAGAGTTTTTGGAAGTTTTTTATGGGTTTTAGTGGTTTAAATTATTTTTAGAGTTTTTTTTTTGCGATTTTAAGGTTTGTAGGTTTTTAGGGGGTTTTATGGGTTTCGGGGGTTATTCAGGAATTTTTGGGATTTTTATGTTTTTAGGGATTTTTAGGATTTTTATGGTTTACTATGGTTTTTAGGAAATTTTAGGTTTTTTCTAGGTTTTCAGGGTTTTTAGGGGTTTTTGGGTTTTTGAATTTTTATGGTTTGTTGGAGTTTTAGGATTTTTTTTGTTTTTAGGATCATTAATGTTTTTATTGTTTTTAAGGGGTCTAAGGTATTTTAGAGTTTTTTATGTGTTTTTATTTTTTTATGGGTTTGTTTGGATGTTACGGTTTTTATAGGTTTATGGTTTTCAGGGGTTCTCTAGGGTTTTCATTGTTTTTTACATTTTCATGTATTTTTATAGATTTTTATGATATTTATTGTTTTTATGGTTTTTACGGTTTTAAGGGATTATGATCATTTTAATTTGTTTTCATTTTTATGGTTTTTATGATTTTGATGGTTTTTGGGTTTTTATATTTTATAGTGTTTTTAAGGGTTTTTAAGTTTTTTAGAGTTTTTTAATGATTTTAGGGGCTTTAAGGGTTTTAGATAATTACTGGTGTTTTAGTTTTTATGGTTTTTTATGGGTTTTTAGGTTTTTAATTGTTTTTATGGTTTTCAAGGGGTTTTTAGTGTTTTTAAGGTTTTTTACATTTTTTCATGGGTTTTAAGGAATTTTTACGATATGTATGGTTGTGAGGTTTTTTGATTTTTTATGGATTTTTAGCGTTTTTTGGGGATTCCAGTTTTTTTAGTATTTTTTTGGGGTTGTTTCAATTTTATGGGGTTTTAAGATTTTTATTGTTTTTTTAAAAAAAATTGTTCAAAGGGTTTTTAGATATTTTATTGGTTTTAGGGTTCTTATGGTTTTAAGGTTTTTTAGGGGTTTTGTGGTTTTCTAGGGGATTTTATTGCTTTTAGGTTTTTTAGGTTTTCACATATTTTTGGGCATTCTATTTTATATTTAGGGTTTTTAGGGTTTATTTTGTTTTTAATGATTTTTATTGTTTTTTTGATTTTTCAAGGGTTTTTATTGTTTTGGGGGGTTTTTTTGTTTTTTTGGGATTTAAGGTTTTTTTTTCATTTAGGTGTTTTAAGGTTTATAGTTTTTTATCTTTTTGGGGTTTTAATGATTATTAAAATTTTAGTAGGCTTTTGGGGTTTTATGGTTCTTTAGTGTTTTTAAGGTTTTTAGGTTTTTTTATGGTTTTATATGGTTTTCATGATTTTAAGTGGTTTTTAGTTTTTAGTTATTTTTACGGATTTTTAAGGGTTTTATGGATTTTAGGTTTTTTATGTTTTTAGGGATTTCAGGGGTTTTTATGGTTTTTAGAGATTTTATGGATTTTTTTAGTTTTTAGAGATTTTTTTTTTGTTTTTGGGGGTTTTAGGGTTTTTAATATTTGTCAAGGTTTTAATGCTCTTTAAGTAAGTTAGTGGTCTTAGTGGTTTTTATGGTTTTTAAGTGGTTTTCAAGGTTATTAGGGGTACTTACATTTTCAGATTTTTTATGGTTTTTTGGGTTTTTAGTTTTTTTGGGATGTTAGGGATTTTAAGGGTTTTCATGGGGTTTTTAGGGTTTCTTAGGTTTTTTGGGGTTTTTGGGTTCTATGGTGTTTTAAATTTTTAGGGTTTGTTTTGTGTTTTTAGGTATTTTTAATATTTTGTTATTTTTGTAATGTTTTAGGGGTATTATGGGTTTTTAGAGTTCTTAGTGATATTTTCTTTATTTTTTAGGAATTTTCTGGTTAATAGAGGTTTTGGTGGTTTTTAGGGATTTTTAAGGGTTTTATGGTTTTTCATATTTTTTTATGGATATTATTTTTTGGGGGGTTTTAGGTTTTTTTGTTTATTTTAGGGTATAATGGTTTTTTAGGTTTTACCATTTTTAGTGGTTTAAAGGGTTTTTAGATTTTTTTGAGGTTTTTTAGGGTTTTATGGGTTTTTAGGAGTTTTTATGGTTTTACGAAGATTTTATTATTTTCAGGGGTTTTGAGGTTTTTTATAGTTTTTTACGTTGTTAGAGATTTTTAGGGATTTTTTGGTTTTTATGGTTTTTAGGGTTTTGTTGTTTTTGGGATTTTGAGGGGTTTAAGGGTTTTTCACGGGTTTTTTATGGTTTCTAGTGTTTTAGGGTTTCTATGGATTCTATGGGTTTTTGTGTTTTTTTATGTTTTTAGGGATTTTAATATTTTTAACATTTTTGGGGATTTTAATGGTTTTAAAAAAAATTAGTGGTTTTTTATTTTTGGGGGTTTTTCAGTTTTTAAGGTTGTAAGTAGTTTTTAGGGTTTTTAGGGATTTTCATGTTTTTATTGTTTTTTACTAATTCAGGGTTTTTAGGTATTTTTTATTTTTATGCTTTTTAGGGTTTTTAAGGATTTTGATTGTGTATATGTTTTTTGGGGGGGTTTGGATATTGGGGTGTTTTTTTTGGATTTTTTGTCTTTTTTTGAGTATTTTAGGGTTTTTGAATGTTTTTTGATATTTTTTAACGTTTTCGGGGTTTAAAGGTTTTTTGGGTTTTTAGTGGGTTTTAGGGGTTTATGGGTTTTTTATTGGTTTTTATGGTTTTTTATATTTTTTCTAGGTTTTATGATTTTCATTGATTTTTCAGGGATTTTAGGGTTTTTTTAATTTTCTAGGATTTTAAGGGATTTTTTAGGATTTTAATTTTTTTTGATTTTTTGGGTTTTTTATGCTTTTGAGTATTTTATCGGGATTTTATGGTTTTTAGGGTCTTTATGGTTTTGGGTGGTTTAAGGTTTTCTATGTTTTTAAGTTTTTTAATATTTTTTTAGTTTTTTAATTTTTGCGGGGTTTTAATGGTTTTTAGTTGTTTTCAAGATTTTATAGGTTTTAATGGTTTTTATAGGTTTTTAGTGGGTTTTATTGGATTTCTAGGATTTTCATGGTTTTCAGGATTTTTTATGTTTTATGGGATTTTTAGAGATTCTAGGGATTTTAGGATTTCTCAGGTTTTTTTAGGGTTTTATTATTTTTTGGTTTTTTTGGTTTTTTTGGTTTTTTTTTTGATTTTTTTAGTGTTTTAGGTTTAAAATTATTTATAGAGTTTTAACAATTTTTTTAGTATTAATTATTTTTAGAGTTTTTAGTGGTTTTAGGGTTTTTATGGGAAATGAAGGTGTGATACCAGGCTATTCCTGCCCCCCCCCCCCCCCCCCCGAATTTATTATAAAAAAAGGCACAACAGACAAGGGAGGGGTGGGGTCAATCAACCCACATCCAAAAACCTAGACACCCCGACACACAAAAGTCTGAAAGACCCAAAAAACCATAAGAAAGACAGCTACAGACCAAAATTACCATCCCCATAATAGTATCCATCAGCACCATAGCCTGAGGAAGCATCTGAGTCCATCGACTCCCATTCAGAGGATTCATATTTCTTGAGGAAGACCTCACAATATTTCCTGAGTTCCATATCCAACTTTCCTTTGGTAGCCCGATCTTCCCTACCATGTGAATCTCATTCACCTTTTCAAGCCTTGGAAGCTGCTCTAGTGGCCACTGGCCTAGGTAGGGATGAATAGTTCCTCCTTGCCCTCCATTTTATTGGAGGGTCACTCATCCCCTTGGACCTATTGTCGGTTGTATCAGCAGGCACAACCATGTCACCCTGCCTGCCACATTCAGGAACATATCGCAACTTTCTCTTCTGATTACAGCCATAGGAGACAGAAAGACCCATCATCGCCTAATCCTTCTTGATCCTATACAAGATGGCATACAACAAGTCATCACGGTATCCAAAAACTTCTCCTAGCCTAATTTGTTCATCATTCTCGTCCCCATGAAAGACCACCAGTTACAGGTCTGGCTTTTGGAAGATATCATTTATATGCTTCTCAAGTGGGATTTCTGAACTATCCAACATAATCGGTTCAGATAGCTCAACATATGGAGGAAACATCTCAAACAGAACAAGAGCAGAGCTCAGATCATGCTGCTCAATGCTCCCCCAATCAGCATTAAGTTTATCAAATTTCTGTTCGGGCTGAGGGGTATCACTCTGACCAATTCCAGACACAACATCATCAATCAGTACTTTCTCCAGCGAGTGCACAGTGGGTGTGGGGTTTTCCACACCCCAGATCCATGAACCTTCATGAGAGGAAGGCAGGTCTGCATCCTGGAGGTCCTCAAATTTCGCCTCCACCTCCTGAAATTCCTGTCCCACCAGACCCCCTTCCTCAATTCCCACAGTGTCCAAAGGTACCAGGCCCATGAACCGATTCGAGATTAAGAGCATCTCATCTCCAATTCCATGACCAACTACTGGAGGGCCTGTAAAAGTCTCCCTCTCCGTCATATTGAAAGTTGAACTTAATCTCATGCTCGTGTCCCTGGCAGGGTTAGCCTATAATAACACGGCTACAACTTCACTAGGAGTGTCATACCCCACTACAGGAGAGGCATCACCCCCAGTCCCAAGTCACCCTTCATTCGTGTGAAAATATCCTTGACCAATATTTGATCCTCAGCACCCTACCGGGAGAAAGATCCCCCTTCTTCCACCTTGCCATCCCTCCGAACATCCAGTAGGGAGTCCCGAGGGTCATCATTCTTCACCTCCGGCTCTCATGTTGAGCTCAACATCAGTGAGATGGCCCCCCTTGACATGCCAAACCACCACACCATCACTACATCCCCATTCCCTTTTCATATGACCAAGAGAAAAGCATGAGAAATAGTAATTCTCCCATGATTTGAACACCACCAGCTGCTTCCACCAAATCTCTTCACCAATTTCAATCTAGAAAAAGTCAACTGGTTCATTAAAGAAATAAATTTCAATAAAAACCCTATGAGAAACTGGATGGAGAAGGGCCCTAGTTCTACTATCCACACACATAAACCTTCCAACCAAATTTCCTCGCATAGTAATAATCTACATGTTTTGAAATGGTAGGGGAGTTCAAGATACCTTACCCAGATTTCCATCAGTCGAGAGTCACAATTTAGATGGAAGTCGATGCTCCACCGAAAGAGGGAGAAGTGAGCGGCATCACACCTATGAGGGGCTATTGACCAGACCTGGATAAGATCTTCCTCTGACGATAATTGAATCAAAATTTGACTGGAGTCGACCAAACCAATAGTGGCGCGGTCCTTGAGATCCCAATTATCAAACAAAAACATATCAAAAACATCAACCGGGGGATTCTAGGTCAAAAACCTAGCTACCAGGGTTAGGCTATGGAGGGAAGAGGCCTTGTTGTACTCCATAACCAATAGGGGAAGCTTCTGTAACCCATCATTCAAACCCAGCACCTTAGGGAAAATATCAATCTACAGGAAAGTAGGAAGTGTTTCAGGATCCTAGAAAGGGGAGAATCTGTCTTTAGTAGGGGTAGAGGCGGCCCCTCCCCCACATAGGAGGGTGTCCAGGGCGCAACCATCAGTTTCGTCTTCAAAACGGTGATGAAGCAGTAGGAACGCCATCATAGGAGCAGATCAAAGCAGCCATCTTCTACGGTTATTATGGGGTTTTAGGAGTTTTTATTCTTTTTGGTGTTTTATGGTTTTTAGGGGTTTTATGGTTTTTATGGATTTTTATGTTTTCAAGGATTTTAGAGGTATATTCGGATTTTTTTGGTTTTTAGGGTTTTTTGAGTTTTTATGGTTTTTAAGGTTTCTATAGTTTTTTTACATTTTAAGGGTTTTTAGGTTTTTTGGAGTTTTTTGTGGGGTTTTAGGGTTTTTATGGGTTTTATGGTTTTTTATGTATTTTTTGATTTGTTAGTCTGTTGAGGATTTTACGGATTTCTTTGGTTTTTTAGGTTTTTTTGGTATTTTGAGTGTTTTTAGGGTTTATCAAGGTTTTTATGGGTTTTATGGTTTTTATGGTTTTTTGGGGTTTGGTGGGGGAATTGGAGTTTTTAGGGTTTTAAGGTACTTTATATCATTTTAAATTGTTCTGGGTTTCAAGGAGTTTTAGTGTTTTTAGTGGGCTTTTAGGGTTTTTATGGGTTTGTAGGGTCCTCTAAGGGTTTAGGTTTTCTTATGGGTTTTAGGGGATTTTCTGGATTTTTTTGGTTTTTATATTTTTCATGGATTTACTTGTATTTCTATCATTTTTAGGGTTTTTAAAGTTTTTATGGGTTTTGATGTTTTTAGGGTTTTAAGTGTTTCTTTAGGGTTTTATATTTTTTGATGGTTTTATAGTTTCTTATTTTTTTACGTTTTTTATATATTTTTTTTACATTTTTGGTGTTTAAGGGTTTTTAGAGTTTTTAGTTAGTTTTTAGGGTTTTATGGGGTTTCAAGGTTGTTTACATTTTTAGGGGTGTTAGGATTTTTTACATTTTTATGGTTTTTTTGTTTATGTTTTTTTATAGTTTTTTAGGTTTGTAAATGTTTTTTATAGTTTTCTAATTTATTTAGGTGTCTAAATGTTTTTTAGAGGTAATAGTGGCTTTTATGTGTTTTATGGGTTTTTATGGTTTTCAGGGTATTATGGTTTTCAAGAGTTGTTCTGGTTTTTTAGTCTGTTTTTCAAGATTTTTAGAAATTTTTTAGAATTTTTATGCTTTTTAGTATTTTTAGGGTTTTTATGTTTTTTTGGTTTTTTGGGTTTTCTACAGTTTTAATATTTTTTAGATTTTTTTATCTGTAATGGTATTTTTAAGTGTTTCTAGAGATTTTAGTTGTTTTTATGGTTGTTATTGGTTTTTAGGGTTTTTTTATTGGGTTTAGGTGCTTTTATTGTTTTTATAGTTTTTAGGGTTTTTTTATGTTTTCAAGGATATTTAGTGGTTTTTGGATTTGTATTTGGTTTTTAGGGTTTTTAGGGGTTTTAATGATTTTGAGGGGATTTAGGGATTTATTGTATTTTTTCAGGTTTTTAGGCTTTTATGGTTTGTTTTGGGTTTTTTTTGTTGTTTATGATTTTTAGAGTTTTTTAACATTTTATCAATTTTTAGGGTTTTAATGTCTTTAGTGGTTTTTATATTTTTCATGGATTTTTAGGGTTCTTAGTGTTTTTTAACATTTTATGAATTTTAATGTTTTTTATTTTTTTAAGGGTTTTAGGGTTTTTTTTTGATTTTTTGGGTTTTCAGGGTGTTTTTAAAATTTTTATGGTTTTTAAGGATTTTAGAGTTTTTTTAAGAAAAATAGTGGTTTTAAGTGATTTTAGAGTTTTAGTGGTTTTTAGGAATTTTAGGGATTTAAAGATTTTGTAATGGTTTTTATGGTTTTTAAAGATTTTAGTGATTTTTATGCTTCCAAAGATTCTAATATTTTTTTAGGATTTTTATGGTTTTTAGAGGTTTTTATTTTTCATAGACATTTTGAGGCTGTTTAGGGGTTTTTAGGGTTTTTAGTGATTTTTGGGTTTTTAGGGTTTTTAGGGTTTTTAGGGTTTCAGTTTTATTTTGTTTTTTAGGATTTTTGAGGATTTTTATAGTTTTTAATTGTTCTAATGATTTTAAGGGTTTTAGAGTATTCAGTGGGTTTTAGGGTTTTTACTGATTTGGAGAACCACATCATCGATGAATAAAAAGGGCCCATCTGAACCAGTTAATCCTTCACGTGATACCTCCACCGAGAACAGTCATGCCCATCACAGAGACTACTGATCCACCATACGGAAACCCTTACGCAAGGGGATATCTGATGAAGAAGGGCTTGCCGCGTGCAGCTCGATCCCTCTTCACTACAAACAAAGAACACCACCCCATCTGAACCACAATGCCCTCTCTAAGGGAGAGAGATAAAGAGAGAAGAGGCCAAATATATAAGGAAGAATAAGATGAGTGGAAAAATGAATCCTCTATCTAGGGTTTTTATGTATTTTCTTGTATTTTTTGGGTTTTGGGGCCTAGGGTTTTTTTTCAAATTTTATGGCTGTTTAGGGTTTTTCTATTTTTAACATTTTATGGGTTTAAAAGTATTTTAGAGTTTTAAATGGGTTTTAGGGTTTTTAGGGTTTTTAATGTTTTGAGCACTACAAAAAAACTGAATATTTGTGACGGGATCCCGTCGCAAAAGGTCTTTTGCGACGCGGCTCCGTCACAAATCGCTCGTTTCCGAAAACGGCGTCGCAAATAGGTGTTTTTGCGGCGGTCTCGTCGCAAAAAGAGTATGTGGGACGGTATTTTCCCCCCGTCGCAAATGGTTTTTCGTTTATATATAAAAAATGTATTTGTGACGGGTCATCGCAGATATATTAGTTGCGATGGGTCAGAAACCCGTCGCAAATGGGAAATTTAAAAAATATTTGTGACGAAGGTATGTGCGACGGACCGTCACAGAAATGTTTTTACGACGGGTATTCTTCCCATCGCAAATGTCACAGTAAAAAAAATTTTACGGCGGGAAATCCAGTCGCAAATATTCCCATCGCAAATACTAAAAAAATAAAAATAAAATAAAATAATTAATACAAATCATATAATATTATATAAAAATAATAATATTATTAATAACATAAAAAATTATATTATTATAATATAAATAAAAAAATATATAAAATATTATTATGAAATATTAATATAAAATAATAATAATATGAATATAAATAATATAATATAATATAATAATACTAATATTAATAATATAAAAAATTAATATAATATTATTATTATTAAATTATGTATATAATAATAATATTAATATTAATAATAAAAAAAATATATTATTATAATATTAATAATAAAAAAAAAATATAATATAATTATGATATATTAATATCAAAAAATAATAATAATATGAATATAAATAATACAATATTATAGATTATGAAATATTAGTATCAAAAAATAATAATAATAGTACTAATATTATTAATATAAAAAATTAATATAATATTATTATTATTAAAATAAACATACATATTTATGAAAAAATAATATTAATAATATTAATATTAATAAAATTATAAAATTATAAACTTCTCAATATTAACAATAAATATAAAATATTAAAAGAAATATTACTAAAATAAGCTGACATTAAAAATAATACTAATAAGTAATAAAAAAAAATAAAAAAAAAATTAAATCAGGCAATATTCGTACCAATATGAAAGAGGAATTGTAAATAGTAAATATGACAATAAACTGCGAACTAAAATGTTTATTACATCTAAAAAAAATCACTGGGGGTGGATAATCTGAAGGACCTGGAGGAGGTGGTGGAGGAAACTTCATCCCTAAACTATGAGTCAGACGACGCATATACTCCATCTGCTCCGGATGTTGCTCCTAATATCGATGTCTCTCCTCATCCTACTACTGACGCATCTTCTCCTGCCATCAACGCATCTCCTCATCATGCTGCTGACGCATCTTCTCCTGCCCCTAACGCAAATCCTCTATAATCTGACTCTGAGCACGCAGCTGCTCCTGATACTGTGAGGAAAAAGATGATGTCTCTCCACGAGCTCCTCTCGAGCTGGACGCAGACATCGCAGAAGTACCATAATAAGCCGCAGGAGTCAAATGAGAGCCAATACCAACTACTCGGCCCTTTTCGAAGCCATATTGGGTTGCCTGCATCCATGCCGTCTCATCAAAATGGTGGGCACTAGTCTGATCACCCGTCTCATCTTGACTCTCAGCGTGTGTCTGAGAGGTCTCAGCCTCATATGACTCCTTAAGTTTCAATTAGAAATTAAAATAATGAAAAGATTATATTCATTTAATTTATATACTAAAAAGAAAATAATACTGACCACAATCTGACGCTGGCGGTCACCTCTAATCTCTCCAGTAGCCGGGTCAGTGTACATCATCTGATAAATGTCGTATGTCATAATACTGGGCTGCTCGTATTCCTATATGATTATAAAATAAATTGTTTATATTTAAAGTTGTATAAAATATTAAAAAAAGTACTTACCAGACGCTCTCTATGCGCACTAAATGTACGACTACCTGCTCGATGCGTCACCTCTTGTCTCCCATAATTCTATCGACCTAATGCAGATCTCCTCTGAAACCCACCACCCAACCAGTGTGTACATAATCCATCCCAAACGTGAGATTAAATGTACTCTGGTTGGTGGGCTCTACAGGACTCATCAAATTCTTTCACTCCGGCTTTCTTCACAGCCGTCCTTCTCAAATTATGGAAAAACTGACGGAAACAGTCACACATAGACACCACCCATGCTGCATGGATAGTGGAACGCATGATCTCGTCGATGGGATACCATAAACCCTAATATGAAGTTATTAATGAATTAAATTTCAAAATAAATAATATTTAATTATGTACCAGCCAATGACCGAACATGGCGGCCTGCACATCAGTGGGAATCTGACCCCATGTGAGCCAGGGCTGAGAAAAATAATTGCGCAAGATAGTGCTCCCCTTTCCAATAGCTATATGCGTAAAACTGTGGAAAAAGATCAAATAATCAAACAATTAGAATATTAATAAATTATAATGAGAGATAACTAAAATACACAGGTTACCATACCACAGCGTGTGCACATCGAATCCAAGAGGTGGACGTCGCTCCATGATAGGATCTGGAATCATCAGTCTGGCAAGACCACGCCCCCTCTGGGTGCTCCCTGTAGTGTCAATATCCTGAGGGTCAGATGACTCAAGAACCTCATCATCCATAGGTAGATCAGCCTCCAACAACTGAAGAAACATTTTCGAGACCATCTGAAACATGAAATTATTATTATTAGCAAATAGTTTAAAATAACTATTATGTATATATATATATATATATTTGTTATGATTCTAACCGGCATTTTATTGTGTCAATGTTCATCTTCATCATCATATTCATAGTTGTCGATGTCAATGTCTTCATCTTCCTCATCAACATCATCAATTTCCATAATAGTTTCACTTTCATCATCTCTTGTCATTTCAAATTCAGTTGTAACATCATTGAAAACATCATCACCATCGACCCTTAACTGTGGGGCGTCATCCTCGATATTCATGTATCTTTGTTAAAAATATGTGTTTTGAGAAGTGTCCTGAAAAATTTCATTTCCTTGCACTTCAGTGGACCAACATTCAGTATGAGTAAACTGATTTTGTCGAGATTTAACTTTTATTATACTCCACCAATCATCCAACTCTTTTGCAGTATCACAGTATTTTGCATAATAAATTTGATGTGCCTGATGAGCCAATAAAAATGGTTAATTTACTGTAAGAAGACTTTTATGTTTAATATCAAAAATTCCATGAGTCGGATAAATACGCAAGCCTCTCTCAGTATCCAGCCATCGACATTTAAACATTGTTACATAATTTTATCCCAAATAACATAGTTCAATAATTTCTTCAAGCATGTCGTAAAAGTCAACTTAAATATCTCTATGATGTGATCCCTTCAAACAAACACCACTATTCATTTTTTATTTGATTCCCCATATGCACGTGTATGAAAGCGATAACCATTCACCACATATGCATTATAAGATTTAACCATTTTGGATCGTGGAATACTCAATATACGCAATCGACTATCAATATTATCAGCATGTACAGATAACTGAAAATTTGTAAAACATTTATCACTATTACAAGTAATAAATTGATTGTATATGTAAAACCAAAAAAGAATGTATGTTACCAGTTTTTGAAACCAGTAGGTAAAATGTTTTTGCCGAAGTTCTTCTAAGCAAGCTGCTGTAATTTGTGGAAATTGTTTCTTGATATGATCATCATATAACCTACAAATAAAATATGAATAATTTACTGTAACAGAATCTATAGAATAAGGGATAGGATCACTCACTGTATAATTTGTGATATTTATTCATAGTTGAGTAGAACATATGTATGAGCTTTATGATGTTCATCATCTGAAATACATCTATCATGAACTCCACAAAAGCCATGTTCGGTCTGATTGACAACTGATAATTGATTGTTCATATCATCATCAACATTCCCCTCGTTCCGGCCCATGCGGTTAAATTTTGAGGGATATTCAGATTCAAAATAATGAGAGCAGAATGAAGAAATTTCCTCTTGCAAATAAGCTTCAACAATTGTGCATTCAACTGATGCTTTGTTACAGACTTTTTTCTTCAATTTCTTCATGCATCTATCAAATGGGTACATCCATCGAAACTGAACCGGACCTCCACATTTTGCTTCATGTGGAAAATGTAATATCAAATTTTCCATTGAGTCAAAGAAAGCTGGTGGAAAGATTTTTTCTAGTTTGCATATAATTACAACAACATCTTCTTCTAGTTTGATTATTGTATCATAGTCTATTGTCGCTGTACACATGTCTCAGAAAAAATATGATATATCTGTTATCGAATCCCAAATCTTAGAATTAAACAAACCTCTTAATCCAATAGGCATAATTATTTCCATTATAACATGACATTCATGACTTTTTAATCCGGTAATATTACCATTTTTAATGCATCTACCCAAGTTGGAAGCATATACATCTGGAAGTCTCAAATCTAAAATCCACTGACAAAATAATAAGAGACTCTATTTGTTCAGTGTATAAGCTGCTATTGGCTTCATTAATCTATGTGATCTGACATTTTCAAACAATTCAAGTTCTGGTCGCCTGCAAATTTGGGCAAGATCTAATCGTGCCTTTACATTATCTTTCGTTTTACCTGGTGTATCCAAAACTGTATGAAATAAATTATCAAAACAGTTCTTCTCAATATGAATGACATCCAACATGTGTCGGACCAACAAATCAGACCAATATGGCAGATTCCAAAAAATTATCTGTTTTTTCCAATTGTGTTCTTTCTGAAAGCCATGAATTTTCTTTTGGTTTATTGTCAGTCCAAAAGTGATGGAAGGTAATGAAAATACAACTGATTGTAACTTTGTACCTGAGATCATTTGTGGAGGTTCGTCTCTTTCAATTATGCCTTTTCTGAAATGAGATTTATTCCTCCGAAAAGGATGATCGATTGGAAGAAATCTGCGATGAAAGTCAAAATAGCAAGGTTTTTTTCAATTCACGAGCATGAATGCTTTGTTGTCTCCCATACAGTAAAGAAATGATTTTGGACCATGTGTACTCCAGCAAGATAACATTCCATATGCCGAGAAGTCACTAATTGTCCACATCAAAGCAACTTTCATTACAAAATTCTGTTTCGCAGCAACATCATATGTACAAACACCATGACCCCACAATATATTTAACTCATCAATAAATGGTTTAAAATAAACATCAATATTCTTTTTCAGATGTCCTAGGATTAATAATGTCAAAAAGATATAAGGCTATTTCATCAACATCCATGGAGGAAAATTGTACGGAGTTATAATGACAGGCCAACAAGAATACTGACTACTAAAAGATCCAAATGGACAAAAACTGTCAGTAGAAAGACCCAATCACACGTTCTGAGATTCTAAAGCAAAAGGAGGATGCACTTGATCAAAAAATTTCCATTAATCACCATCAGATTGATGAATCAAGATTTTACCATTTGAAATATTGGTTTTCTTCCATGACATCATTGTCGTTGTGTTCTGAGACATAAATAAACGCTGCAACCTGGGTGTAAGCGGGAAATATCTCGACTGTTTTACAGGAATCAATCCATAATTCCCTGATTGAGCTTCTTTATACCTCGATTTTCCACATGTATGGAAACTATCCAACGACTCATTTTCACCAGAATATAAGATGTAATCGTTTGAACATGAATGGATCTTATGATAACTAAGGACCAGATTACGAACTAGTCTCTTTACCTCATAATAATTAGCAGGCAACACATTTCCTTTAGGTAACAGTGCTTTAACCAAAGAAAATATCTGATGAAAACAATTATTTGACATTCCATTATCTGATTTAATAGCCATAAATTTTTCAACTGCTTCTAATTTTCTTATCTTGCAACCAGGATATAATTCATTCTCAGCAGACCTAAACAACTCAGCAAATTCATATGGTGCCAACTCGGGAGGTAAATCAACATCATCCTTGATTTCAGTTTGTTGAACGGATGACCCTACAACATCATGTACTAAATTCTGAAACCGTGATGGATCTAGAATCAAATTATTAGTATCTTCTCTGGAACTACATTCATCATGTTGATACCAAAAAATATAATCTGATTCAAAACCATAATGCAAGAGATGTTTCCCAAGGATGTCAAATGTCTCAAACGTTCTCATAGCACATTTTTTACGAGAAAACTTAATTTTCCCTTCTGAAACAAATTCCGGGTTTGATGATGCAAATGATAACAAAGTTTCAACACCATCAACATATACAGAATTTAAACTAGAACCGTTTGGATTTCTGCGCTGATTTATCCAAGCACGATCATCTAATAATTATTGATGTCTATTTCCTTGTTCCATATTCATGTATATGTTTCTACAAAATTTAAAACCATTACTGTTGTTCAATAATTTGATATAAGAAAAACAATATCCTAATAAGAGAAGATACATAATTACAGTTATTTCTTAGTAATTACCAATAATTATAGGTGACACAGTTAGTTTGTAATAAACCCCACTAATTATTATTGATTTAGCAATACTTAGCAATACATGGAAAAATGAAATATTCTTGAATAATGAAATAAAATTTTTTAATCATCATTGTGGAGATTATATTACTAATTATTCTGATTTTTTCCAGCGGATTGGAGAAAACTCTTTTTCCTGATGACTCATCTCCTTGCAAGAAGATGAGTCATCAGGAAAAAGAGCCTCTTTTTTCCGACGACTCATCTCTTTTTAACTTTCTCCCAACTGAAATCAGTATGAAAAACTTGCTATGACATACATTAGAGCACATTTTTCATACTGCTTTTAGTGGGAGAAAGTAGCAAAGATATGAGTCGTTGAACAAAAGGTAGCCACCAATCTGATGGAAATTGTTCCAATTTATAACCATGTACTTGAATTTATTTTATTTTTAATTAATTATTTTTAATTATTACTAATTATTACAAATCACAATATTTCCAACAGATTTTTCTCTATTCTTAACATGTTCAATTCTTAAAGAGTCGCTAATTTTCAGGTCATTCCCAATAAAACGTTTACGTCAACCATGTCCAATTTAAACTCTATAATTGTCCTTACATGGTTGATCACCTCACAAGTAGTGTTGTAATAGGATGACACATGTAATGCCATTATCGTCTTTAAGAATTATTTCACATGACCCTTTACATAGATCATTCTTCTTTGAAAAATTAAGGGAACTTCAGTATATTTCCCTTACTTTTTTAAGAAAGAATGGTCTATGTAAAAAGTCATGTGATATGATTCTTATAGATGACAAATAAATGACTTGGGTTGTCCTATTGCAACGCTACTTGCGAGGTGATCAACCAAGAAAGAACAAATATAAAGTTTAAATTGGACACGGTTGACGCAAACTTTTTATTGGGTATGAACTGAAAATTGGAGAACCTTTAAGATTTGAACATGTTAAGAATAAAGAAAAACTTTTTGAAAATATTGATAATTGTAATATTTTATAATTTTTTTATAATTTTAATAATATTAATATTTTTTTTATAAATATTAAACATATAATAATAAATTAATTATATTATTAGTATTATTTAATTATTAATATTAGAGTAATATAATATTTTATATTATGTTACTATTTATGTTCCTAATTATATTACTAATTATGTTACTAATTAAAAATTCAAAGATATGCATATAGGTTGGGTGGTTAATCAATCATTGAATAGAAAAACAAACGTAATTGACCACTCATCTACCTTAATTTTCTTTTCATTTGTGTGTTGAGGTTGAGAGTAAACTTCTACCTCCACATGTAATATTTTATTTTACTGTCAAAATTATAAACCTCCTCACCTCTATGTTGGCGAGGAGGTTGATAATTTTGACAGTAAAACCAAATATTACATGTGGAGGCAGAAGTTTCCTGTCAAGACTCAACACACAAATGAAAAGAAAATTGAGGTGTAGATGAGCGGTCAATCATGCTTTCTAATTTTCTTAATTGTTTTTAAGTCTTTCCTAAATGTTTTTAATTGTTTCTTAATTGTTTTTAATTGTTTCCTAATTGTTTTTAATTGTTTTTTAATTGATTTTAATTGTTTCGTAATTGTTTTTAATTGTTTCCTAATTGTTTTTAATTGTTTCCTAATTGATTTTAATTGTTTCCTAATTGTTTTTAATTGTTTTCTAATAGTTTTTAATTGTTTCCTAATTGTTTTTAATTGTTTCCTAATTGTTTTTATTTGTTTCCTAATTATTTTTAATTGTTTCCTAATTATTTTTAATTGTTTCCTAATTATATTTAATTGTTTCCTAACTATTTTTAATTATTTCCTAATTATTTTTAATTGTTTCCTAATTATATTTAATAATTTCCTAATTATTTTTAATTGTTTCCTAATTATTTTTAATTGTTTCCTAATTATTTATTATTGTTTCCTAATTATTATAATTGTTTCGTAATTATTATAATTGTTTCCTAATTATTATAATTATTTCCTAATTATTATAATTGTTTCCTAGTTATTATAATTGTTTCCTAATTATTATAATTGTTTTTTAATTATTTTAATTGTTTTCTAATTATTATAATTGTTTCCTAATTATTATAATTATTTCCTAATTATTATAATTGTTTCCTAATTATTATAATTGTTTCCTAATTATTATAATTGTTTCCTAATTATTATAATTGTTTCTTAATTATTATAATCATTTCCTAATTATTATAATTGTTTCCTAATTAAATCTAATTGTTTCCTAATTAAATCTAATTGTTTCCTAATTATTATAATTGTTTCCTAATTATTATAATTTGTTCCTAATTAAATATAATTGTTTCCTGATTATTATAATTGTTTCCTAATTATTATAATTGTTTCTTAATTAAATCTAATTGTTTTCTAATTAAATATAATTGTTTCCTAATTGAATCTAATTGTTTCCTAATTATTATAATTATTTCCAAATTAAATCTAATTATTTCCTAATTATTTTATTTGTTTCCTAATTATTTCTAATCATTAAATCTAATTATTTCCGAATTATTTAATAATTATTTTAATTAAATCTAATTAAATCTAATTATTTCTTAATTATTTGATAATTGTATATTTATTTCTAATTATTACCAAAACATCCTTCGGGAGTGTCGAACCAAGAGTGCAACAAGGCCAGTTGTCGTGTACCAGGTTACCCCGATTCAAGCTCGAAACACCTTGTCGGAGTTTTCACTCCTAGGTACATCTGTTCCAGAGCCACCTGTACTTGTTCGTATCCAGAAAAGGATTATTTGGTACAACCACTTAATCTAATTAAACTATATATCTACTAAACATTCTATTAAAAGAATTAAAATTAACAATAAAAAATAAAATTAACAATTAAAAATAATTTAAAAAATAAAAAATATATAAATACATTCAATATTTTGAAGTAATTTGTTCCTTCTAACTCCTTATCTCCTCTTCTCAAAAGAAAATATTAAAATAAAAAAAATTTCTACTTAGAACTGAAAGTTAGAGAGAGAGAGAAAGAGAGATCTGAATGTTATAGAAAAAAACGGGTGGAGTGTATATATAGGTTATATTATTTGCGACGGTCATATTTGCGACGGGATACCATCACAAATACTAGGTATTGCGATGGGATACCATCGCAAATACCTTCGCCATAATTAATTACGGGTGGCGGTTAAAAGGGTTTTGGTGACGGGCCCGTTGCAAATAGCTGCCTCCCGATACACCATTAGCGATGGGCGGATATCCCCATCGCAAATTCCTATTTACCGCCGCCGGTATTGGCGATGGGCCCCATCTCCAATAAAACCTGGTGAATAATTTTTTGCGACGGGGCAATTTACCTGTCGCAAATAGTATTTACCACCGCTGGTTAGTTGCGATGGGTACAAGGCGACCGTCGCAAATAGGGTTTACCGCTGCCGGTATTGGAGACGAGACCTGTCGCAAATAACACCTGGTGAATAATTTTTTGCGACGGGACAATTTACCCATCGCAAATAGTATTTACCACCGCCGGGTACTTGCGACGGGTAGAAGGCGATCGTCACAAATAGGCTTCCCACTTTTCGGCACGCAAACCACGCCATTGCAATTGCGACGGGTCCAATATTTCCATCACAAATAACTGACCATTTACGACGGGAATATATTCCTGTTGCAAATACCCCATCGCAATAAGCGGTTTTCCCCATAGTGGAGGGGTTTAAATTATTTTCATATTTTTTCATGGTTTTTACGGTTTATTAAATTTTCAGTTATTTTTAGGGTTTCATTAGGGTTTTATGGTTTTTATATTTTTAGGATTTTTATGCTATTTAGTAATTTTAAGGGTTTTCATGGTTCTTAGGGTTATTTGGGGGTTTTACGTTTTTTTGGGTTCTAGGGGGTTTTTTGAATTTTTTGGATTTCAATGTTTTTTATTTTGTCGAAACTTTTTACGGGTTTTTAGGGTTTTAGTTTTTTTAGAGGGTTTTAGTTATTTATGGGTTTTAGGGTTTTTAGGATTTAGGGGTTTTATATATTTTAGGAGTATTCAAGGTTTTTTGGGTTTTTTATGTTTTTAAGGACATTTAGGTCCTTTTAGGATTTTTATTGTTTTTAGGGTTCATAGTGTTTATTTGGATTCTGAGCATTTTTAGGAGTTTTTAGGTTTTTATGCTTTTTAGGGTTTTATTGTTTTTTGTGTTTTAGGTGTTTTTTTATTTTTTAGGATTTATATGGGTTTTTAGAGTTTTTTTTACCATTTTGAAGAGTTTTTATGGGTTTTAGAATTTTTATTGGGTTTTAGGGGTTTTTTGGTGGTTTTAGGGTTTTTAATGGTTTTAAGGGTTTTAGGGTTTTAAGGTATTTTAAATTTTCAAGGAATTTTAGGGAGTTTAGGATTGTTATTATTATTTTTTTGTTTTTTGGTTCTTACGGATTTTTATTGCTTTTAAGGGTTTTGACGGTTTTAAGGGGTTTTTTGGGTCTTTTTGAGTTTTTAGGAGTTTCTATGTTTTTTAGGGTTTTAATGCATTTCAGTGTTTTCCCAAATTTTAGGTGTTTTAATGTTTTTTTATAATTTTTAGTGGATTTTAGGGTTTTTATGGTTTTTTATGATTTGTTAAGGTTTTGGGGTTTTATGGATTTCATGCGAATTTTAAGGTTTTTAGGGTTTTAGGGGGTTTATGTTTTTAATTATTTTTTTAGATTTTTATATTTTTAGGGGATTTATAGATTTGTAGAATTTTTAAGATTTTAAGGGGATTTTATTATTTTTATGTGTTTTAGTGTTTTTAGGTTTTTTTAGGGGTTTTAGGGTTTCTTTGGGGGTTTTCTAGTTTTTAAGGTTTTTAATGTTTTTTATTTTTTGTTTTTATTAAGGTTTTTTTATTTTTTAGTGATTTATGTGGTTTATATGAGTTTTTATGGGTTTTAAGGTTTTTATTAGTTTTTATGGGTTTTAGGTATTTTGAGGGTATTTAGGGATTTTTAAGGTTTCTTAGGAGAATTAGGTATTTTGGGGGGGGGGGGGTTGTGTTTTTTAAGCTGTTTTTGGGTTTTAGAGTTTCTAAAAAAATTAGGGGTTTTATGGTATTTTTGAGTATTTAGTTGTTATTTAGGGGTCTTGTGGTGGTTTAGGTTTTTTATGGTTTTTAGGGGTTTTTAAGGTTTTCAAGGATTTTTAGGGGCTTTAGGGATTTCAACAATTTTTTTGGAATTTCTAATACTTTTCATATTTTTATGGTTTATTTGGGGTTTCATGGTTTTTGGGAATTTTTTTGGTTCTTAGGGGATTAGGGTTTTTATGGTTTTCATAGTTTTTAGGGTCTTTTGGGTTTTAGGTATTTTTTGAGTTTTTTAGTGTTTTACATTTTCTTAGAGTTTTTTAACATTTTTTCATGGAAAAAATAAAGTATATATTGATAAAATATGTATAACAAAAAAAATCACCCAAGGGTGAACCATAGATGAACCAAAAAATATGAGTTTCAAGGGAATGGGAAGAAACCAATGGAAAGAAAAATCCATAGAAAACCCATGTAATAACTATGGTGTACCAAGACGACAAGCAAGTCGAACAGACAAAGAACACATTCCCAAAAACCTCAAGATGCCAACAAACAAGAGTTGGTAATTTGGGACCACCAGCCAGCATGACTGCACAATAAATCATAAAATAGGTGTTTTTTCATTATTTTTATGATGTTTTACATTTTTAGGGTTATATGGATTTTTTAGGGATTTTTTTGGACTTTTATGTTTATTGGGTTTTAGAGTTTTTAGTGATTTTGAGGGGTTTTAGTGTTTTTTATATTTTTAGGATTTTTAGGGTGTTCGAGGTTTTGATAGGTTTTTTGGGTTTTTTGGGGTATTATTGAGTTTTAGGGTTTGAATATTTTTTAGATTTGTTAACGTTTTTGGGGTTTTAAGTGTTTTTTTAAATGTTATGGTCTTTTAGCTGTTTTAGGGGGTTTCAAGGTATTTAGGGGTTTTAGGGATTTCATTAGTATTTCATGGTTTTTAAGATTTTTTATTTTTTCAGGGATTTTTATGTGTTTTTTATGATTTTTATGGTTTTATAGTTTTTTTTATTTTAGGTATTTTGAATGGTTTTAGGGGTTTTATGTATTTTCTAAGGAGTTAGTGTTTTTAGGGTTTTTAGGGTGTTTTTGGTTTTTTTAGTTTTTATTGGTTTTATGGTATTTTAGATTTTTTTAATGTTTTTTGGTGTTTAAAAGGTTCTTATAGTTTTAATCATTTTTAGGGTTTTTATAAAGTTATATATTTTTTTATATTTTTATGGGATTTTATGTTTTTCAGGTGGATTTTATGGTTTTTAGGTATTTTACATTTTCATTTGTTTTTAAGGATTTTTTTGGATTTTTATGGTTTTTAGGTTTTCTTAAAATTTTATGGATTTTGACGATTTTTAAGGGTTTTCATTGATTTTATGTTATTTAGATTTGTTTAAAAAAATTAGGTTATCTTATGTTTTTAGTGTATTTTTTACATTTTTTGGGGTTTTAATGGTTTTAGGGGTTTTTATGGTTTTTGGATGGGGTTCATGGTTTTTAGTGTTTTTAATTTTTTTAGGGATTTTTGGGGTATTTTAATATTTCAATGGTATTTATGGGGTTTGGGGGATTTTTTGGGGGAGAGGGGGGTGGGAGGTTTTGTGTTTTATAGGGTTGTAATGGTTTTGTCATTTTTAGGGGATTTGAGGGATTTTAGAGTTTTTTGTTTTTTTTTGAAGGTGAGTAAAAAGAAATAGATAAAAAAATACGAAACTTAATTATAATAAAATCACCCAAAGGCTAAAAAAGGGCCTGAAGGACCCCTCAATAGAGAAAAGTAAAAGGGTCTGAGAACCCTCGCGAATCCCAAAAAACCCAACCTCGGAAAACGGGCCCATAAAATATAATAAAGCCTATCCATACCATTTTCTAGAAAACAGGCCCAAGAAAGCTCATGAATCCAAAAAAAATATTGCTTGGAAAAGGAACCAAGAACCCTTGTGAAGAACCTCCATACCATAGCCTAAACTGCCTAGAAAAAAGGGATCGAGAAACCTTGCGAAGCCTAACAAACCCAAAAACCATCACCCAACACCTACCACCCATCTCCCATCATGAGATTAAGCAGGAAATAAATAATCAACTTGGAAATCAAACTCCTAGGACCCACCACCCACCTTCCATATGCAAAAACCAATGCATTTCTCTCATCATCAGCACCCTTCAGCCCAACTCACATTTCTATCCTAAATATTAATATAATCGAACTTCAATATAAAATAGGTTCCAAGCACCCAACTCTAAGAGCAAACTTCTCCATCTCCTTATTTTCGTACCTACTTTAGCATCCTCAAGAACCATATTCCAAAACAACAACACAAAATCCAATCCCAAAAATCCCCTCTCCTAGAAACTGAAGTAATATCCCCCCCCCCCCACAAATCCCATTACCATCATCCAGTGGACCATTTCCCATCACCAGCTTCAAACATCACCCAACTCCCAATTCTAGCACCCATTTCCAGCAACCAAAACATCTCCTAGAACCCAATGTCACAAATAAAATCTTAACCATCTTTGAGAACCTCACAACATCTCCCAACTACTTCCAACACCCCACAATATCTCCCAATAACTCCCAATACCCTACATCTTCTTCTAGTAGTTGAAAAATCAACCCTGCACAATCATCCAAAAAACCTAGACCAGCACAAAGATACTCCCTTCAACAGTTTCCCCACCTAATAATAGACCATGTCCCACCTAAAATACATAAGACTATATGAAACCAACTTCATCCCACTCCAAACCACTGAATCACACCCTTAGAAACCAAATGACACTAGACTCCACTAGTAAATTACAACTCTATAGTTTTCTCTGAAAAATGAGCCATCCCTAACCCTCCAATCCTAATAAATCCGTAGACAAGGTGAAATAAGAAGAATAAAACTAACCAATAACCCTCATGTGCTAAACCCCAACCACAATATATATAATAAAGTAGTAGATGAGGTTAGAGACAGTCCACATGAGTTGGAAGTCTAGCGAGTGGAACCTCAAATCACCTAACAGAACCCAATAAGCAACAGTAAGAAACCATGATCCATAAAAAAACATAGTTGTTTAAAAACAAAAATCCATTAACCAAAAAAACAACACGTTTTTTCCCAACTAACCCAAAAACTAGTGATGCATGGTGTTTATGTAATATCTGACATTGAAGAAGGAAAACAGAGAAAATTAGGATCTTCCATCACTGACCATGAAACTAGGAACAAAAACCCTCATTCCCATTAGTGACGAACCAAACGAGCAGTGGTGTCGAAAAACCTTTCATCGAAGATGGTGATTAGGTCATCAAATGAAAATATGATGAACCAAGAGCATAGAATAGAAAACCTATGACCATAAAAAAGTCGAGCACCAATCAGGATCACCAATGGTTGACAAACCATCTACAAACCAAGAGTGCCCCTTCTAATAGACCATCATCAAGATACTCGAACATTGAAGAAATGATGATGAGGACAAGGCACACCAAGCTATCAATCCTCCACCCACTGAACAACCTCGATCCTAATGAGGTATTTAATGGTTTTTAGATTTTTTTTATCATTTTTAGGACATTAAAGGGGTTTTAGTTTTTAGTGTGTTTTTAGTGTTTTTATGGGGTTTTAGGAATTTTTAATGGTTTTTAGAGGTTTTTATGGTTTTAAATGGGTTTCCAGGGATTTTAGGGTTTTTTATAATTTGAGTGATTTTTTGGGGGATTTTAGGATTTTTACAATTTTTATGTGTTTTTAGGGTTTTTAGGTATTTTTTGGGTTTTAGTGTTTTTAGGGTAGTTATGGTTTTTATTTTTATTAATGGTTTTTTGGTCTTTTTTCATGTTTATATTTTTTTGAAGTTTTATACGATTTTAAGGGTTTTTAGAGTCTTTAATATTTTTAGGGGTTTTGATGGTTCTCAATTCTTTAGTGGTTTTAGGGTGTTTATAGGTTTTTAGGGTTTTTATGAATTTTAGTAGTTTTTTATGGTTTTATAGGGGTGTTAGGGTTTTTGGGGTTTTTTATTTTTATTTTGATATATTTTAGTTTTTTTTTGTTTTTTAGGGTTTTAGGGGTTTTCAATGTTTTTGGGGGTTTTTTGGGTTTTTAAGGTGTTTTTTTAATTTTTTTAGGGTTTTAAGGGTTTTTAATGATTTTAGTTTTTTAGGGTTTTTTGAATTTTACGGTTTTAATGTTTTTGTTGGTTTTTATTATTTTTAGGATTTTTTGTGGTTTTTATTGTTTTTTATGATTTTTTGGTTGTTAGGGTTTCTATAAATTTTTAAGGCTTTTAGGGTTTTTAGGGTTTTAGGCTTTTAAGGGTTTTTAGTGGTTTAATTTTTTTTTGTGTTTTTAGGATTTTTATATTTTTTTCTGGGTTTTAAGGTTTTAGATTTTTTATTTATTTTGGGGGGCTTCAAGAATTTTTAGTAGTTTATGGTTTTATGGGGTTTTAGGGTTTTTAATGTTTTTAGAGATATTATGGTTTTCAGGTAATTATCATGGATTTTAGGTTCTTTTTACGTTTTTAGTATTTTTATGGATTTTTTATGATTTTTATGGTTTGAACGGTATTTTTGGTTTTTATGGATATTGAGGTTTTTTAAAGGTTTTTTGGGTTTTTATGGGTTTTCTAGGGTTTTAGGGTCATTTGGGTTTTTAGGGTTTTTTTAGATTTTTAGGTGTTTAAAGTTCATTTGAGTTTTTTCAAGGTTTTTAGGGGTTTTAAGGGTTTTTATAGTTTTTTCTACTTTTTAGGATTTTAGGGGATTTTATGTTTTGTATGGATTTAGTGGATTGTATGGTTTTTAGGGGGTTTTCAGGGTTTATACATTTTTAATGTTTTTTTATTTCTTAATATTTTTATGGGATTTTAGTGTTTTTATGGATTTTGATGGTTTTTGGGGTTTTTAGGGTTTTGGGGTTTTCTAGGTTTTTTGGTATATTTTGGGTTTTTAGGGGTTTCTTAGTTTTTTATGATTTTTTAGTTTTGTTTAAGTTTTTAACATTTTAGTTTCTTAAAGGATTTTTAGAGTTTTCAGTGGGTTTTTAGGGGTTTTATGAGATTTTATGGATTTTATTATTTTTATATTTTTTTATTATTTTCAGGGGATTTTCAGGATTTTTAGTGTTTTATTATATTTTCATGGATTTTTAGGGTCATTTAGTATTTTGCTAGTTTTTATGTTTTTTAGGTTTTTAGCAATTTTCAAGGGTTTTTAGTTTTTAGGGGGTATGGGGTAGTTATGGTTTTTACAGTTATTATGGGTTTTTAGGTTTTTTTAGTTTTTAGAGTTTTTAATGTTTTTATTATTTTTTAATGCTTTTAGGGGTTTAAGGGTTTTTAGTGTTTCAGTGGTTTTAGGGTTTTTATGTTGGTTTCGGGTATTTTAAGTGTTTAAGGTGGTGTTTATAGATTTCTGATGTCCTAAAGGGTTTTTTACATTTTTTGGATTTTTAGTTATTTTTTTACTATTTCTATTGTTTTTAGGTGTTTTAGGGATTTTAGAGGATTTTAGGGGTTTCCACGTTTTTGGGGGTTTTAGGGTTTTTATAGTTTTATGGTTTTTCACCCTTTTTGGTTTTTTTGAGTTTTTTTACAGTTTTAAGTGTTTTCTCAGTTATTTAATGTTATTTGGGGTTTTAAGGGGTTTTAGGGTGGTTTAGGGGGTTTTAGAATTTTTTTTGGAGATTTTAGGGTTTTATGGGTTTTTATGGCTTTTATGGGTTTTTAGGGTTTTTTATGATTTCTGAAATTTTTGGTGCTTTTTAAGATTTTTATTATTTTTATGGTTTTTATGGATTTTTATGGTTTATAGTATTTTTAATGTTTTTTAGGATCTGAATAGTTTTAAAAAAATTAGGTTATATTAGTTTTTAGGGTTTTAATGGTTTTTTATAGTTTTTTAATGGTTTATGGCAAGGAAGGCTCGAGACCAGGCAAGCCTGGCCCCCCCAAATTTTATAACAAGAAGAGACGAAAAACAAAGTGCTACAAAGAAGGGTTTCATAACCAGGTGCACAACTCACCCTTCAAGTCAGAATCCATAAGCAAAGGGAAATACGGTGTGGAAACGAAGGACCACGATGAACTCCTCTCCACAATGGCCTGTTTGAAAAGAGAATCTGCAACCACATTTGCCTCTTGATAGGCATGTGTCAAAGTTAGATTCATCCTTTAACACAGGGTGAGGCACTCCATCCATTGAGGGGGGATCCTCCAGGGAACGTACCTAGATCTGCTTTTAGGGGCATTCACGGTAAGCATGGAATCCAATTCAAGCCATAGAAAGCTCCATCCAAAGCTGATATCATACATAATCACCTTCATCATAGCCCACATTTAAGCTTCATGGGATCACCCATCACCAATGAAGTGATGGAAACATCCTTTTATGAAGCCCTGATAGGTGCAGAATATTCCACCACACCCAGTAGAACCTGGCGCACCCAGGGATGCACTATCCATATTAACCTTAATCCAATAGGGGAGTTGGGGGATCCAGTGGGTGAACTTGTGAACCATTGGATTTTTGGTCCTCCCAGATATTCCAATCAGCCGAAGAATAATAATTTTGATAACATCATTCACCATTGATCCTGTCTGGATACAAGATGCCACATAGACAACCTTATGAATCATCACTATGCCACCATAGATGGAGAGCTGCTTCTTGTTGATGGAAACCGCATTCTGAGTGGTCCAAATATATGATATAGTGGATGCAGCATCAACCAGTTGGAGGTTGTGTACCTATTCACTGTAATCCCAACTGGTCAAGTCACATAGGATCTCGAAGAAAGGCATTTTGAGGAAAGCTGGGAGCCTAAAAATCTTCTTTAAGTACCCCCAAAGCGCTGCACTAAATCTGCATTGGAGAAAGGTGTGATGAGTAGTCTCCTCAGTGCATAGGAAGAGAAAACATACAGAGAAAAAGTTGTGCCCAACTTTCTGAAAATGGTTCTGTATAGGAAGCTGATTCTTCCAGAGTTTCCAAATTAGGAGATGGCTGGATTGAGGGATGATATTCCTCTTAAATTTGGAGAGCCAGGTCGGGGGAGGGGATCCCCGAGCGCAGTTGTACCCATAATAATCCTTAGCATTAAGCCTCCCTACAAGGTTTGGTTTCCAAATCAAAATGTCAAAGCCAACAAAGGCATAATGCTAAATTTGAATATAGGCTTCAGTTGGGAGGAGCACCTCAAGCACTTCCAGCTGAGAAATGAGCGTCGTGATAGACAAGCTCCTATGTTCATCTGGAGGAATCATGCATTCCTGAAGAGGCCCATCAATCCAGGTCATGGACCATGCATTCAGTTCCGAGTGCGTTGAAACAATCCATTTTGAGTGAGAAATAATACCCTTGTATGAATAACTAACTGCTAGCCAACCAGAGGAGGGGAAGTAACCTGTATACTCCTCACAAAGCTTAAGAACACACCTCTCCCAAGTGAATCCCAAGCCCCCATTCTTATGTTTATGTATCCCCCAAGTAAATTTACCAAGGTGTGCATTATTATATCTTCTGAGGTCTTTGATGCCAAGCCCTCCTAGATCAATTGGTTTGGTAAAGTCCCTCCAGCACACCTTAACCAATTTCCTTTCACTAATGCATCCCATCCAGGAAATGTTCTTGATCTTTGTTTATACGTCCTTAAGAAGGTTAACAGGCCATCTGTAGATAGAGAAAGCATATGTGAACATAGAAGTGATAACTGAGTTGATAATGCCGACCCTTCCAACTTGCGATAGGCACTTCCCTTCCCATTTTTCCAGATGTTGAGTAATTCTAGTGGAAATTCTCTCAAGGTTACAACACTTGACTCATCCCTAAAAAAATGTGGACACCTAGGTAAATAAAAGGAAGTGACCCTCTCATGACCCCAAGGGACCTTGCAATGGAAATATGATGGGACTGAGATACCCCCTCCCCAAAGCCAATCAAAGACTTGCTCCAACTGATAGATTGCCCCGCCACATTTTCATAATGCCAGAAAATCATATGGATTGAAGACAAGGTACATTTTTTTAGATTTACCAAATAGAAGAATATCATCAGCATAAAACAGATGGGACAACACATGAAGATCTCTCCCTACCCTAATATAATTGAAGAGACCAGCCTGGCCAAGGTCGATAAGACACCTGCTGAAGTAATCCTCAGCAATCGCAAAGAGAATTCCTGATAGCAGGCCACCCTGTCTAACCCCATGGGTGTAGGGGAAAAACCCCTTGGTAGATCCATTTATAAGTACAGATACCCAAGTGCTTCTTAATATGGACATAAACATATTGATAAATCTAATCGAGAAGCCATACTTGAATAGAACATGAGAAATGAAGCTCTAATTAATAGTGTTTAAAGACTTAGATATGTCATTCTTAAGCGCAATGTTTCCCTAGTTGGACTGCTTCCGTATGACGTTGATGCCTTGTGGGGCTATGAATAGGCATTCCTGGATGTCCCTCCCTGAGACAAACCCGAATTGATTTGGAGTGATAATTTCACCCACAAATTTCTCAATTATCAAGGCCAGAATCTTGATGATGATTTTGGGAATAGTATTCCCAATAGCCATTGGATGTAAGACACCAATGTCAATGGTATTGACCTGCTCGGGAATCAGGGAAATTAAATTAGAGCTGAATCTATGTGTAAAAATACTGGAGAGGAAACATTCCATAACAACGCTGGTGATGCCCTGATGCATGATATCCCAGTAAGACATCAAGAACTTTTTAGTGAATCCATTCGGTCCCGTAGCACTATCAATGTTCAAAGAGAACAAATCCGCCCTTACTTCCTTCTCAAGGGGGACAATCGGTAAATCCATGTTATGCTGCTCATCAATGTATGGCATGATGTAATCTATAAAAGGGAGGGTATAATCCCTACCATCATCTGAGTAATGATCCTGTAAGTGATTGATAATAGTAGTGTAAATATCATCCTCCAAGGTGAAGGTTGAGCCGGATATACTAAATGTTTTTAAATAATTTTTAACATTTTTCTCCCTATGGAACCGATTGAAAAATTTTGAGTTGTGATCTCCATATTTGAGCCATCTAACATTGAACTGATTTTTTTCCAGATTTTCTTTAAGTTCCATAAGATCATAAAGCTTGGAATGACGTTGAAACTCTTCACGAGAGGGTAGGGGCAAGTGTTGGTTGGAATCCTGGTGGAAGGAGAGTTGTTTCCCAACAGCCCTATTATCATTTTCCAACCCAGAGAAGTAGTTCCTGCTCTACTCCTTGAGTAAGTATTTGATTTTCTTAAGCTTAGAGATCAACATATAGTAGTGACTTCCCCAAAGGTCTTTATTCTAACAATTGATGACAATTTCCCTATAGCCTGGAACCGTGGTCTAGGCATTATTGAACATGAAGGGTAGGGGTGATGACCTTGAAGAGCCCATGGAACATTCAACAATCAAGGGGTTATGATCCGAGTGGAATTTGGGGAGGTTAAAGATGGAGAATTCAAAATAAGTACTCCTATCACTGATCATATAAAATCACATGTCCAAATTTCTAGCTTTCCTTCCATTAACAGTGAAATACCCCCATGTAAAGGAGGCTCCAGAGATGGGAACTTCTGTGCGATCAAAAGTATATAAGCAGAAGGAGAAGTCTTCAGTAGCCGAGCGAGATAAGTTTGATCCAATCCTCTCATCCGGGTGCAAAATAGTGTTCAAATCCCCAATCACAATCTAGTTATTATCAATGATCCCATTTAGGGTAATCCGTTTTTTCCATAGTTCCCGTCTCTTTGTGTATGAGCAAGATGCATACACATAGGACATGGAAAGAGGGTATCACTGCATATAGCAAGCAAGGTGATGACCTAGGTACTCAAATAAACATAACACAACTAGATTTCATCATGTTTCATCACCTATAAGGTGTACAAACCAATCTCAATAGAAGTCTTTGTGACATAGAAGTATCCGAGGTTACACCAGTTGAAACTCATCTAATGTTCGAACTTGATCATTGGTTCAATGATTCCAAGAATCCTAGGCCTCTGAGAAATGAAAAAATTCCTATGGGCTAAGGTAGTGGGAAGATTCCTAATCCCCTGGAACTTCTAGAAGAGGATCTTAATTAATTTTGATGGGATTAGTCCCTCTCAAAGGGTTGTTGTTTTCATTCGGAGGACTTGCCTTTACCTTTACCTTTTTCCCAATCTTTTTGGGCCTACCCAAGGGGTTTTTCTTAGTAAAAGGATCGGTGGCTTTAGATATCAGATATTTCAGTCCAATATCTTCCAGATATTGAGATCTAACCTCATGTTACAGGTCCTCATCACCCAATTTGGATGATCATTCTGCCTCCTCATCATTCTACTCCTCAGCCTCACTAGTCAAGAAGCTACCACTAAGAGGGGTGAACTTGTTCAGGTGGAAGAGTGTCACATGGGAATCACTCTTATCTGAGTTTCGCCATGTCACCTTACCAGTGGACACCGCCGTAAAGGAATCATCGGTTAGTGACAGGAGGGCCAAAGGCGTGCAGTCTTTCCAAGGACAAGAGAAGGCAGCAACAGACCCTGGAGTAACAGCAGACATAGGAAGGGTCGGCCCAGCAACCACCACGTGCATGGAGGGTGAATTCCCTGGAAGCATATGCCAAGCGGAATAGGTCTCACCACTATGGAAGGATCAGGTTGAGTGAAATTTTGGTTGGGCTTATCTATGGTTTCTTGCGATCCAGGGGTGGCAGCAGTAGGCTTTGAGGTACCATAGACCGGATCAGCCAGCTGATCAGCAAGGGGGTTAGGCCCAGTATCCACTCCCTACATGTGAGGGGTGTCTCTTGGAAGTAGGTGTCATCCACCCCCAGCACCCCTTAAGTGAAGGCAGCTCCGCAGGACTTCCTACCACAGCAAGACCATGCTGGGAGGGGGTAGGTTCTTGAACAGAAACTGGGGCCTGCATCTCCACTCCATCTTTTGATTTCTTGTTGCAGGATTCAGCAACATGCCATTTAATATTTCACTAGGTTCACACATTCAATCATTGATAGTCAGAGATGATATGTCCAAGGAGGTTTCAATGGAGTGAAAACTTGGGTTTCTACTCATATTGAATTTCTAGCGTGAAGTAATCTTCATCAGTGTTTCTCACCACTTCCTCAATCATCGTGGAAGCTAAGTCAACTTCAACAAGGACATGAGCATAATGCCCATAAATTGGATTTTCTATCTCCTTATCAATGAATATAGGATAAACCACCAAGGAGGAAATCTCCCATATAATCTGAGGGTGCCAATAGAGCCATCCAAGCTTATGTTTTCAATTATTTTTACGGAATTTGTTTTGGATTTTTATGGGTTTTAGGGGTTTTATGGATTTTTCCTGTTTTTAGGGGTCTTTGGTTTTTTGGGGGGTTTTATTATTTTTATGTTTTTTTGCATCTTTTTTTTTGATTTTTTGAGTGTAGTAGTGTTTTTAAAGTTTGTTTGAGTTTTTAACGGTTTTAGGGGTTTAACATTTTTTAGAGTGTTTAGTGGGTTTTTGGTTTTGGGGAATTTTTAATGATTTTAAGGTTTTTTATGGTTTCTTGGGGGATTATAGGGTTTTATGATTTCTAACATTTTGAGGTAATTTTAGTGTTTAGTTCGATATTTATATTTTTCATCAATTTAGGGATTTTGAGGGGTTTTTTGGTTTAAAAGGATTTTTAGTGTTTTTTGGGATTTTAGTGTCTTATTTTGGGGATTTATAGTTTTATTTCATTTTTAGTATTTTTAATGGTTTTAAGTGTTTTCTAATGTTCTTAGTGGGTTAATGGTTATAATATTTTTTAGTTCTTTTAGGGTTTTATGGGGTTTGAGGGATTTTATTTTTTTGGTTTTTTATGTGTCTTTGGGTGTTTTATTATTTTCATAGGATTTTTAGGGTTCTTTTGTTTTTTTATATTTTAATGGATTATTAATGGGTTTTAATGCATTATGGTCTTCATGGTCTTTAGGGTTTTAGGGATTTCAGGGATTTTACGGATTTTGAGGGGTTTTGGGTTTTTAGGATTTTTTGGGATTTGAGAGTTTTTTTGACATAAGGGTTTTTAGACTTTTTAAACAATTTTAGTTTTTTAAGGGTTTTTAGAGATTTTATTGGGTTTTAGGGGTTTTATCGAGTTTTAGGGATTTTTAATTATTTTAGGGGTTTTATGGTTTTCATGGGTATTTTAGTGTTTTTACTTTTTTATGTATTGTTAGTCCATTTTAGGATTTTTATGGTTTTAAGGGTTTTTAGGAATATTGTTTTTTTTTGGGTTTTCATGGGTTTTTTACTATTTTTAGGGCTTTTAGGGTTTTTTGGGTTTTTTGGGATTTTTTATTTTTTGATTTTTTTAGGGGATTTATGTTTTTTTAGTTATTAACGTTTTTAGGGTGTTTAGGATTTTTAAGTGTTTTTTTTGGTTTTTAGTTTTTTTATGGGTTCTCAGGATTTTTTATGATTTTAGGGTTTTTTAGTTTTTAGGAGTTTTTAGGGTTCTTATTGTTTTTTACTTAATCAATGATTTTTAGGGCCTTTTTAGAATTTTCCAAGTCTTTAGGGTTATTTTGGTTTTTTAATTTTTTTAGGGATTTTCATGGCTTTCTGGCTTTTGGGGGGTGTTTTGGGGGTGTTTTGGTGTTTTTAGTTTATAGGTTTTCATTGTTTTTATTGGTTTTAAAAAAAATTGGGTTTTAAGGATTTATATTGTTTCTAATAGTTTTAGGTTTTTTATGGGGTTTTAACATTTTTGGGGGTTTATATCGTTTTTTGGGGGTTTTATGGATATTAATGTTTTGTTATAATTTCAAATATTTTATATCATTTTAGGATTTTTATGGTTTTTATGGATTTTGTGGTCTTGTGGTGGGGTTAGGTTTTTATTTGGAATTTTTGGGTTTTTATAGTTTTAATGATTTTTTTGGGGTTTTATTGTTTTTTGATTTTTATAGGGGTTTTATTGTTTTTAAACATTTTAAACATTTTAAGGGGTTTTAAGGGATTTTAGTGGATTATATGTATTTTATAGGGTTTTAGAGTTTTTTTAAGCTTTTTATGGTGTTTTATGATTTTCAGGGGGTTTTAAGGGTATAAAACATTTTATACATTTTTAGGGATCTTTAGGGCTTTTAGGGTTTTTATGATTTTTAGGGGGTTTAGGGATTTTAAGGATTTTCATGGCTATTAGGGTTTTCAGTGTCTTTTAGGGTTTTAATATTTTCTTTTTGGGTATTATTTTTTTTGGGTTTTTATTTTTTTGTGTTTTTAGGGGTTTGTGGTTTCTTCGTGTTCTAGTGTGATTTAGGGGTTTTATGGGTTTTTAGAGTTTTGTATGGTTTTTGGAGTTTTTTATGATTTTTTTTCTATTATTCAATGTTTCAAGGGTACTTATTATTTTCATAGATTCTTATTGATTTTTTATTAGTTTTATGGATTTTAGGATTTTTTTTGTTTTTATGGACTTTGAGGGGATTCAGGGTTTTTAGTGTTTTTATTGTTTGGGGGGGGGGTTAGAGTTTTTTTAGTTTTTTAGGGCTTTTAATTTTTTTTATTTTTTAACATTTGTAGATGTTTTATGGTTTTTAGAGTTTTTAGTGGGTGTTCCGAGTATTTATGGGTTTTTTTTTTGTTTTTAAGGGTCTTACAGGTTTTTTGGTTTTCAGGGATTTTTAGGGATTTTAGTGTTCTTTATGTTTTTAGTGATTTTTAGGGACTATATAGGAAATTTTTCGTTTATTTGATTTTTTAGGGTATTTATTGTTTTTTAGGGTTTTTATGGTCTTTTATAGCTTTATGGTTTTTAAGGCTTTCATAGTTTTTTAGTGTTTTTTGGGGTTTTTTTATTTTTTATGTTTTTTAGTATTTTTAGAGATTTTTAACGTTTTTATTGGTTTTAAGGGTTTTTAAAGATTTTTTTTGGGGTTTTAGGGGTTTTCTGGGTTTTTAAGTATTTTTAACATTATTAGAGTTGTTATGGTTTTCATTGGTTTTGAGGATTTTTATAGTTTTTTATGTTTTTAGGTTTTTAGGGATTTTTAATATTTTTATTTTATTAGGGTATTTAGGGTTTTAGGGATTGGGGGTTAGAGATATTAATGGTTTTCAAATGTTTTTAGGGGTTTTTCCATTTTTTATGTTTGTATGGATTTTTTTGAGTTTTTTTCAGGTTTTAAAAAAAATATACTTTTTTAACATTCCTAAGGATTGAAATGATTATTAGAGTTTTTGTGGTTTTTTGTGTTTTATTGGTTTATTTTGGAGTTATATGGTTTTCATGGATTTTTTAGGTTTTTAGGTTGTTTGGTTTTGAGAATTTTTCGAGATTTATTTTGGATTTTTATGGGTCTTGGGGTTTTAGGGTTTTTAGGTATTTGGATGGTTTTAGGGGTTTCTCTAGGTTTTCATTGTTTTTTGGGTTTTTATGGTTTTTTGGGTTTTTGGATTTTTTTTAGTATTTTATTTTGTAAAAGGGGTTTTGAGTTTTGAAATTTTTCTGGGTTTTATAGGTTCTTTAGAGTTTTTAGTGGGTTTTTTGGAATTTAAGGGTGTTTTGGGTTTTTATATTTTTAGGGATTTTAATGGTTTTTAGGGGGTTTTCTAGATTTTTAGGTTTTTATACATTTTTAGGGATTTTTAAGGATTTTTTATGATTTTTTTGGGGTTTTAGGATTTTGGGTATTTTGAGGGTTTTAATGCTTTTAGTGATTTTTATGGATTTGTTGAATTTTTTTATTATTCATAGGGGTTTTATTGTTTTTTGGGATTTTACATGTATTCTTTGGTTTTTTTACATTTTAAATGGTGTTATGGATTTTTAGGGTATTTAGGGTTTCTAGAGATTTTTGTTGTTTTAGAGATTTTGAGGGTTTTAAGGGGTTTTTATTATTTTAAGTTTTTTAGGGTTTTTAGGGTTTTAGGGGGTTTTAGGGCCTTTGGGGGTTTTATGAATTTTTTGAGTTTTGAAAGGTTTTTAATGCTTCGTAGTGTTTTTTATATTTTTATGGGTTTTATGGGTTTTTATATTTTATAATAGCATTTAGGGGTTTTTTGGGTTTTCCGGGGTTTTAATGGTTTTTATAGGTTTTTATGGTTTTATGGTCTTATGGTTTTTAGGGTTTTTAGGGATTTTTTACGGTTTATGGGATTTTTATGTATTTTTTAGGAGTTTTATGGTTTTTATTATTTTACAGGTTTTAGGGATTTTGAGGGTTTCTTGGGGGTTTTCAAGGTTGTTTTTTTCTTAGCGGTTTTCTAGGATTTTTTAATCTTTTAGGGTTTTAGGGGTATTTTTATTCTTTTAGGGTCCTAATGGGGTTTTATTCTTCTTAAATGTTTTAATGGGTTTTAAGTGTTTATATATTTTTGTGTATTTTTCAAGGATATTTAGGGTTTTTAGGATTTTCAGGGTTTTATGGGTTTTTATGGTTTAATGGATCTTTTTGGGTTTATATTTTTTGTTATGTTTTTAGTGATTTTTTATAATCTTTATGGATATTAGGGATTTTGAGGGGTTTTAGGGTTTATTATGGAATTTTATAGGTTTTAGGGGTTTTCTATAATTTTTTTGCATTAATAGGTTTTTGTTGAGTTTTTAGGGTTTTATGTGGTTTTAGAGTTTATTAACATTTTATTGGGTTAAAATGTTTTTAGTGTTTTTAGTGGTTATTTAAGTTTTTACGGGTTTTAGGGTTTTTAATGGTTTTTAGGGGTTTTTATTGTATTCAAGGGTTTTTCTGATTTTTTAAGGTTTTTGACATTTTAAGGATTTTTAGGTTTATTTTATATTTATAGCTTTTATGGTTTTTAGGGTTTTTATTGGTTTTAGTGTATTTCAGGGTTTTTATGGTTTTTCATAATTTTTTAATGTTCTTTGGGATTTAAAGTGTTTTTAGTTTTTTTATTGGTTTTTAGGGTTTTTATTATTTTTTTGGGATTTTTAGGTTTTTTAGCAGTTTTAATGGTTTTCAGTGGTTTTTAAGGGTTTTTATGGTTTTTTGTATTTATGTATGTTAAGGGATTTTAAGGATTATAATGGTTTTATGTTTTTTAGGTTTTTTAATAATTTTGAGTAGTTTTAGGCATTTTAGTGTTTTAAATGGGTTTTTGGTTATTTAGGGTCTTTTGGGGTTTTAGGGGGGGTTGAGTTTTTATATTTTAAGGGGTTTTAGAGTTTTTAACATTTTTTAGAGTTTTGAAAGTATTATAGACTTTCGTGATTTTTAGTGATTTTTGGTTTTATTGGGTTTTTATGGTTTTAATGTATTTCAGTGTTCAAAGGTTTTTTACATTTTTAGGGATTTTTATGGCATTTTTAGGAATTTTATGGGTTTTATATTTTTTAGGATTTTTTGGGATTTTGAGGGCTAGTAAGGGTTTTTTTGGGTTTTCTGGGTTTTTAGTGTCTTTTGGGTTTTTGGATTTTTTTTAAGTATTTAGGGTTTTTAACTCTTATGAGAGTTTTAAAATGTTTTTGGGTGTTTACATGGTTTTAGAGTTTTTATTCGGTTTTTAGGGTTTTATGGGTTTTAGGGTTTTTAAATGTTTTTAGGGGTTCTACGGTTTTCAGGGGTTTTTTATGGTTTTTATGGTTTTTTATATTTTCTTGTATTTTTAGGGCTTCTTAGGATTTTTATGATATTTATAGATTATCACTGTTCATTGAAATTTTGAGTTGTTTTAGGTTTATTTAGGGTTTTTGGTTTTTTGGGGTTTTCATGGTTTTTATGTTCATTTTGCATGTTTAGGTATTTTGGGGGGGGGGGGTTAATTTTTAAACGCTTTTTATCATTTTTAAGTGTTTTAAATGTTTTTAGATTTTTTAGTGCGTTTAGAGTATTTATTTTTATTTAATGGGTTTAGTATTTTTTGTGATTCTTATGGTTTTTGGAGGTTTTTTAGTTTTTTAGAGGTTTTTACATTTTCAGAGATATTTAGGTATTTTTCGGATTTTATGGTTTTTAGTGTTTTTATATATTTTGAGAAATTGTAGGGCTTTCCGATGTATTGTTAAGGCTTTAGAGGGTTTTAGGGTCTTTTGGGTTTTTTAGTTTTTATGGGTTTAAGATTTTTAAGATTTTTTAATGTTTTTATGGATTTTAAGGGTTTTAAGAGTTTAATGGGTTTGGGGTTTTATGGGTTTTTAGGGTTTTTTTGGTTTTTAGGTGTTTTTATATTTATAGTGGCTTTTCAAGGTTTTTAATATTTTCAATGTTATCAAAAGGTATCTTACTTTTTTATAATATATTTTTAGGGGTTCTAGGGGTTTTAGGGTTTTTGAGGGGTTTTTAATGTTTTCTAGGTTTTATGGGTTTTTATGTTTTTTTGGGGTTTATGTTTTTTTGAGTTTTTTAGGGGCTTAAGATTTTTTGGAATTTTTAACATTTTTAGGGGTTTAAGGGTTTTTGAGTTTTTTTGGGATTTAGTTTTTATGGGTTTTAGTAATTATTACAGTTTTTGTGGGTATTATGGTTTTTAGGAATTTCTCTAGGTTTTGGTTTTTTACATTTCTAGGGATTTTTAGGGATTTTTATGATTTTTTATTTTATTTTTATATTTTTAGTGTTTTTTGGGGGTTTTCAGGGGTTTTCAGGGGTTTTAATTGATTTCAGTGGTTTATAGTGGTATTAGTATTTTTTTGGATTTTTAGTCCTTTTTGAGTTTTTTAGATTTATTATGCTTATTTGGATTTTTATGACTTTTTAGGGGTTTTAACTATTTTTAGAGTTTTAATTGGTTTTAGGGGTTTATGTTTTTTGTATTTATTGTTGTTTTTTTTGAGTTTTTATTGTTTTTAGCATTTTTTCAAGGTTTTTATGGTTTTTTATATTATCATTGATTGTTTGGTTTTTTTGTATTTTATGGGTTTTATGGGGTTTATGTTTTTAGGGATTTTTTAGGGGTTGTTGGGATTTTATGGTTTTTAGGGTCTTTTTCTATTTTTTGAAGTTTACAGTATTTTTAGAGTTTTTAATTTGTTCTAGGGTTTTTTTTTGTTTTAGGGTTTTTAAGTGTTTTTAGGGGGTTTTAGGGTTTTAGGGTTTTTTAAATTTTCATCTTTTTAGGGATTTTAAAATATTTTTATGGTTTTAAGGTTTTTTTGGTTTTTTTGGGGTTTTTTTAATTTTTTAATGTTTTTATTTATTTTTATTATTTTGTAGGGTTTTACGATTTTTATGATTTTATAGTGGGGTTTTAGGGTGCTTATGGGATTTTAATGTTTTTTATGGTTTTATGGGTTTTATGGTTTGGAGTTATTTTTTGGTTTTTTTACATTTTCATGGAATTATAGAACTTTTTTAATATTTTTATGCTTCATTGGGAAAGGACGGCTCAAGGCCAGGCTATTCCTGACCTCCTCCAAAATTTATTATATAAAGACATGAAGACACCACAGACCAGGGAGGGGCGGGGTCAAAAAACTCATACCCAAAAACCCTTAACAAACACACACACACACACTGATTGCATAAAAGGAAAAGCAAAGAAAAAAATACTCAAACCAGACACAACAGCAGAATCATCACATCACATCCAGCCAATAACAGCATCCAGCAGCTCCACATCCAATTATCACTGCTACACAGCTGCAACAACACATCCAAACCAACCATCCCCAGCAAACAACAACACCAAATCCGACATCGCAGCCAATCACAGCCAACAACATCAAACCAAAGAACAAACACCACAACCAAACATGGCCATCATCACCTCCCATCTAACAACAACCAACAACAGTCCTAACCAAGAAACAATCAACATCCAGCAGCAGCAAGACCATGAACCATAACTTCCTTACCTCCCTGCTAAGCAGTACCCCACATCCAGCATCACCAATTCCTGCATCCAATGCCTTCACTCTATGCAAAATCACCACCAGGAACATAGAACTTCCATCACCATAATCATAGATTTGGGTTTTTTAGTGTTTTTATAGATTTCAGGTTTTTAGGGATTTTATGGTTTTTAGAGTTTTCAGAGTTTTTATAGTAATTTTTTGTTTTTAATGTTTTTTTGAGTTGTTAGCTATTTTATGGATTTTTTGAGTCTATAAATATTCTTAGCTGTTTAAGGGTTTTTAGAGTTTCTAGAGGGGTTTTAGGGTTTTTTGGTTTTTAGGGGTTTTATGGTTTACTAGGTTTTTTAGTTTTTATGGTTTTTTTATGTTTTCAATGATTATTTATGATTTTTGGAATTTTTATGGTTTTAGGGTTTTAGGGTTTTTTATGGATATTGATAGGTTTTACGATATTTCAAGGTTTTTTGGGATTTTAGGTTTCTTGGGGACTTTTTGGGTTTTTTGTGTTTTTTTTTGAGTTTTTATGGTTTTTATGATTTTTTAGAGACTTATGTTTCTAGGAATTTTAAGCGTTTTTATAGTTTGGGTAATTTTTAGGCGTTTTAGTGGGTTTTATGGTTTTTAGGGGGTTTTTGGTTTTTAGTGGGTTTTCATGGTTTTTAGGGTTTTTTTAGTTTTTCAGATATTTTTAGGGTCTTTTTCAGTTTTTAATGATTTTTAGGAGTTTTAATAGTTTTAAAGGATTTTGAGGATTTTAATTATTTTTAGGGTTTTCAAGGTTTTTAAGTTATTATGGTATTTTCAGGGGTTTAGTGTTTTTTGAGTTTTTATGGTTTTATAGGATTTTTAGAGAATTTAATGTTTTATTGGTTTAAAGGGTTGTTTTTGTTTTTAGAGGATATTAAGGGGTTTATGGAGTTTTAGGGGTTTTAAAAGTCTTTAGGTATTTTTATGGTTTTCAAGAGGGGTTTTATGTTTTAGGGGTTTTTAAATCATACTTGTTTTTAGGGATCTATTATAGTTTTTATGGTTTTTGGGGGGTTTTGGGGTGTCTTGGGATTTTTAGGGTTTTTTGGATTATTCAGAGTTTTCTTGGGTTTTAACGGTATTCAGGGTTCCTAGGTTCTTTTTAGGGATTTAGGTTTTTTGTGTATTTTTAGGGGGTTTTTTGGTTTTTAGTGTTTTTTAGAATTTTAAGTGGTTGTAATGGTTTTTAGAGTTTTTAGTGGTTACTAAGGTTTTTTTATTTTTCAAGGGCTTTAAGATTTTAGGTGTTTTATGGTTTTCAGGAGGGTTTTGAATTTTTTATGTTTTCAGGGTATTTTTGGATTTCTTAGGATTTTTATGGTTTTTATTAGTTTTTAAGGGTTTTAGGGAATACAATGATTTTTAGGGGTTTTCAGGGTTTTTGGGGGTGTTTAGGGGTTTAGATGATTTTTATGGTCTTTTGTTTTATAGGGATTTTTTTTGTTTTTAGGATTGTTTTGGGTTTTTTTGAGTTTTTATGGTGGTTTAGGGGATTAAGGGTTTTTAGGAATTTTATGGTTTACATGGGTTTTATAAGGTTTTAGTGTTTTTACGTTTTCAGTGATTTTTCTAGATTTTTAGGATTTTTATTCATATTATGGTTTTTTAGGGTTCTTATGGGTGTTGAGGGTTTTTATGGGTGTTAAGTGTTTTTATTTTTTTCAGGTTTTTAGGGTTTTGATTTCTTTTCATAATTTTAAGGTCTTTTGGGGGTTTAGGAGTTTTTCTAGTTTTCTTGGGTTTTTAAGCTTTTTTGAGTTTTAAAATTCTTGAGGGGTTTTAAGGGTTATTATAGGTTTTAGTGGGTTTTTACAGTTATTATTTATCTTTAGGGTTTTTAATGGTTCAGGGGTTTTTTTTGGGGGTTTTCAGGTTGTTTAGTTTTGTTATGTTTTTATGGATTTTTATTGTTTTTATGTATTTTTATGGTTTTTAGGGATTTTGATTGTTTTAGATATATTTACATAATTTGGGGATTTCAAATTTTTTATGGTTTTTAGTTTTTTTAACATTTTGTGTGGGTTTAAGGGGGTTTAGAGTTTTTAGTGGTTCTTATGGTTTTTATGGGGTTTAAAAGTTTTTTTTTAAGGTTTTATGGTGTTTTCTATGGTTTTTAGGTGGTTTCTGGTTTTACAAATTTTATTTTCTCATGGATTTTAGGTATTATTTAGGAATTTAATGGTCTTTAGTTCTTCTATATGTTTAGATAATTTGAATGTTTTGGGTTTTTTAGTGTTTTTTGGGTATTCTATGTTTTTTTTTATTTTTTGGGTTTTAGGGTTTTTTTGAATTTTTTTGGGGTTTTACCTTTTTTTGAGTTTTTATGGTTATAATAGTTTTTAGAGTTTTTATTGGGGTTTTAGGGGTTTTGCGGGGATTTAGGGTTTTTTAGGTTTTTAGGGGTTTTTTAATTTTCAAGGGTTTTTCAAGATTTTTTTTGTGTTTTTAGGGGTTTTAGATATTTTGAATGTTTTTTAGGGTGTCTATAGTTTTTTAGTAGTTTACGGTATTTTAGGTATTTATGATTTTTTTATGGTTTTTATGGTTTTTTGAGTTTTATAATGTTATAGGGGTTAAAAGGGTTTTGAAGCTTTTTAGTGGAATTTTATGGTTTTTGTGGCTTTTATGGTTTTTATGGTTTTTAATAGTTTTTTAGGTTTTTAGGGGTTGTTACGGGTTTTTTATATTTTTAGATATTTTTAGGGCGTTTTAGTTTTTTTTTTGGGTTTTTAGGGATTTTGAGGGTCTTTAGTTTTTTTCATAGTATTTAGGGTTTCAGTTTTTTTTAGTTTTTAAAAATATTAAGGTTGTTAGAGTTTTTAAACATTCTTAGGGGGTTTAAGTTTTTTTAGAGTTTTTAGTGGTTTTAGGGTTTTTTTATGCTTTGTTAAGGTCTTTCGTTTCTTTAGATTTTTCAGAGGTTTTTCTCGGTTTTAGTTTTTTATATTTTGAATTATTTTAAGTATTTTTTAGTATTTTACGTTTTTCAAGGTTTTTTTGGGTATTTTAATGATTTTGGTGGTTTTTTGGGTTTTTCATGTTTTTAGGGGATTTAGGGTTTTTCAGGGGTTTTATTGTCTTTTCCATATTAGGGGTTTTTAGGATTTTAGTGGGTTTTATGTTTTTAGATTTTTTAATGTTCTAAGGGTTTTTAGAGTTTTATTGGGTTTCTAATTTTTGGGGCTTTTAAGAGTTTTTAAGGTTTTGAGGGGTCTTTATGGTTTTTCGGGTGTTTTCAAAATTTTATGGTTATTATAAATTTTCTTGTATTTTTTAGTATTTTTATGGTTTTAATGTTTTTAATTTCTTTAGGGATTTTGATGATTTTTAGTGGTTTCTGAGTTTCTTATATTTTTTGGGGGTTTTCATGTTTTCAGGGTCTTTTGAGTTTTATGATGTAATTGATTTTTTTATAGTTCTTCAGAGTTTTTATGGGTTTTTAGGGATTTTAAGTAGTTCTAGAGTTTTATGTCACTTTAGGTTTTTAAACGTTTTTAAGGATTTTTGGGGTTTTATGGTTTTCCGGGGGTTCTTAGGTTTTTCATGGTTTTTTTTATTTTTTTTAGGTTTTTTTAGGAATATTTTACGATTTTTAGGCTTTTTAGGGTTTTTTTGTTTTAGGGATACTGAGGGATTTTATAAATTTTGACGGTATTTTAGGGTTTTATAGACTTTTTTTATTTTATGGTTATTATTTTTCTATTTTGGGGGTTTTATGCGTTTTAGAGTCTACTAGAATTTCTAGAGGGTGTCAGAGTTTTTTTGTGTTTTTTTGTTTAAGGGTTTTTATGGGATATTATGTTTTTTAATCTTTTAAAGATTTTATAGTTTTCAGGTATTTTTATTTTTTAAGAAATTTTTAATTATTTTTAAATATTTTTATTGTTTTTAATGTTTTTTAGGCATTTTATGGATATTGAGTGTATTTTTTTCTTTTGGCGTTTTATGATTTTTTTTTGTTTGTTTGGGTTTTTAAGGTTTTTTTATTTTTTAATGGATTTTAAGATTTTTTAGAGTTTTTTTTTAACATTTTAAGGGTTTATGGAATTTTATTGTTTGTAGTTGTTTTGGGGGTTTTATGGGATTTAGGGGTTTTTATGGTTTTAGAGTTTTTATGGATTTCATAGTATTTCCCTCATTTTTAGGGTACATTATGTTTTTAATGGTTTTTAGGTCTTTTGAATTTTTATGTATTTTAGTGTTTTAGGGTTATTATATATTTTTAGGGTTTTAGGGGTTTTCATGTTTTTTAGGGTTTTAGGGTTTTTCAAGTGTTTTATGATTTTTTTTATTTTTTCTAGGATTTTGATTTTTTAGGGGTATTATGGTTTTTTAGAGTTTTTAAATATTTTTATGTATTTTAAGGGATTTTTAGAATTTTAGTGGTTTTAGGAAAAGGAAGGCTCGGGTCCAGGCTATTCCTGACCCCCCCCCCCCCCCAAATTTATTAGAAAAAGGACACTGCAGACAAGGGAGGGGTGGGGTCAATCAACCCACACCCAAAAACCCTGGATGCCCTGACAAAACCCAAAATCCCAAAACCACCAAATGACACACAAAACGATAAAAGAAAGAAAAACAAAAGCAAAACCAACAGCATCTCCCAGCCAACCCGCAACCAGCATCTAGCACAGGGTCTACCAGCCGTCCCCACCATCATCATCATAATCTGCACCAGGGGGGTCTCCCTCGGCACCATATCCAGAGGCCGCATCGGTGTCTGCTGACTCCCATTCTGAAGAATCATAGTGCTTCAAAAAGTTGGTGTAGTAATCCCTTCAATTCACCTGCTCCACATTCAACTTCTTCTTAGTAGACCGCCCCACCTTACCAGAGGAGTTCTTTGAAGCCTTGCTGGAATCCCTCGTAGAAACCGTTCTCAAAAAAGAGGATTAGTCCTGCCTTAGCCTCCTTACTCTCAGGGCTGTAGTGCCAAGATCACCATGATTCCCCTGGACAGGTATGACAGAGTCCTCTTGGTTGAGAAAACAAGAAGTGGGAGGTGGAAAACACTCCCTGGACAGGGCCCCAGCAAAATTATCTTTCCCAGCGAGTATGGCCTTGTCCTTTAAAATCTGGGCCATGTTGGATTTCATCCTAGAGCCATCATCTGACCCACTCTCCCAAAGCATCAAGCACTCATATTCCATTACCTTCTGCAAAAGAGAAGGCTGCAAAGCCAAGTCTTTCATAACCAAACATTTGGAGTTCTCATCCACACTATCCCTAATCATCCCATCTTCAAAAAAATTAACATCATTTTCTCCAAAGGAAATGAGAGCTTCTGAGGAATCCACTGTGATCGGAACAGGTTAAAAGGATTCTTAATCATTCATCAAAGACCTGGTAAGGATACCCCCATTACCCTCATCCTGGGCAGCATTCACACCATTCTTGGTCCTCAGATCAGCCCTTGCTTTATGCTCCCATTCACCGGCATTATCAAAGCTCCCTAAAGTTCTCAAAATCATCTCGGCATCACTAGAAATGTGTTCCACACTCCCTCACCCCTGCCCAGTGGAAAGAACATTATCCAGCACCTGAGAAGGAGACTTTGCACTCCCAACATCAGCCACTAGAGGGTTCTGGGATACTCTCCCTCCACCATGCCCAGCAGCATCATCCTGCACCTTATTCTGTATCTGTTCAGCGGACATCTCACCTCCCGCATTTTCTGGGGGCCCCTTTACCTCCTCCTCAAGCTCCAACCCAGCATAGGCCTCCATGCCAAGAGAACTTCCATCATTCAAAAACTGCAGATCACTCCTCGAGCACTTGCAGATATCATGTACCTTTGGTTCTAGTTGACACTAGACGACCATTTTCCCAAGCACAACTGGAGGACTATCCTACACAATCTGTGAGTTCAGAGGTCCGGAACCCAGACCAGGAGGGGATTACACCCCCTCAGCAACAGTCCTCTCCCTGCCAGTTGAAAAAGACATAGCAACCTCCTTGGCATAGACCTCCACCTAAGCCTGACCCCCTCCATCAACCTGCATCAAAACATCCCCAACCGTGATAACCTCCTGTTCCCCAGAAGAAGCATGACTCATAAGGTATTCAGCCACACCAGTATATAGAGCCAAAACTCCCATATTGGGTGAGCCCCAGCCACTATCTCAGCAAACGATTATGGAGCTACAACAGACGGCCCAGGCACAGAGGGGCCGCTTCCACATTGACACACAGATGCAGTTTGGCCTAACTTGCAGCAAGTCGAGTAGAAGAAGACCCAGGATTCAAAACAAACCTATTGTTGCCACCGGAGTTCATCTTAAATCTCGACACAAACCAAATTGACTGGGGGTTTGGACACATCCACCTCTATGAAAATCTGTGGCACAAAGGGATGACATGCAGCGCTCATCCGTGCATCCATACACAGAAATCATCCAATGATATTACCTATGACGCGAAGGATAGCTAGATTCTGGAAGGGGAGGGAAAGTCCCGGAAGAGTAACCCACAAAGCCACGATTGGGGGATCACGATTCATGTGAAAATCAAAGCTCCACCAGAACAAGTAGAACCGAAATCCAGAAATAATCCGTGGATCCACGACCCAGACCGAGATCAAATCATCCTCATTCCCAAATCAAACCAAAAAGTGTCGAGCATCAAGAAACCCTACAATAGCTCTTTCACGGGGATTCCATGAAGAGGCAACAAACCTATCAAAAACGTTGATAGGAGGCCGAATCCTCCCAAACCGAACCGCCAACGTCAAATCCAGAAGAGCAGAGGCCGAAGAAAGCTCTTGAGCAGAAATCGAAACCGAGGGCACACCATTCAGGCACTGAGGGACTTTCGGGAAAAGCGCAATCTCAGAAAAGGGGGGGGGGGAACTCATGCGCTGCTTACAGAGGAAGCCCATTTTCTTCCCCTCAAATCCTAGGGAGGGGCGGCACCACCGCATCCATCAATTACAGCAACGTCGTCTTCAAGGGAGCCGAGAATCACCATCACGAGAGAGAGAGAGAGAGAGACAGAGAAATTCCATATCATTTTTGTGGTTTTAGGGATTTAATGTGGGTTTAGGTCTTTTTTATAGGGTTTAGGTGTTTTTATGGTTTTTATGGGATATTTAGGGTTTTTAAAATTTCTATGGAATTTTATTGATTTTTGAATATTTTAATGTTCTTAGTGTTTTTTTATTTTTAGTTATTTTTAGGGTTTTATGATTTTTAAGTTATTTAGGGTCTTTTAGGTTTTTATTGTTTTTTATTTTTTAGGGTTTTTAATGTTTTTTAACATTTTTAGGGGTTTAAATGGTTTATATAGGTTTTAGTTGTTTTTAGGGTTTTTATGGGTTTTAAGGTATTTTAATGTTTTTAGGGGTTTTATGGTTGTCTTGGGTTTTTTCAGGTTTTTTTGGGTTTTTTATGTTTTTGGTATTTTTATGTTCTTTTAGAAATTTTATTGTTTTTTGCGTTTTTTAGGGTTTTTAAGGGTTTTGACGGCGTTTAGTGGTTTTGAGGGCTTTACCGGTTTTTTGGGTTTTAGGGTTTTTGTGTGTGTATGTAGGTTTTTTAATGTGTATTAAGGTTTTTTATATTTTTATATATTTTAAGGGTATTTATAGTTTTGTGTAGTTTGTTAGGGTTTTTTGGGTTTTTTGGGTTTTTTGGGTTTTTAGGGTTTTATAGTTTTCAGTAAATTTTTAGATTTTTTAGGGTTTTTTACATCTTCAGGTATTTTAAGGGATTTTTAGTGTTTTTATTGTTTTTTGGGTTTTCTTGTATTTTGAATATTTTTAGTTTTTTAAGGATTTCTTGGGGTGTTTAGGGTTTTTATGGTCATTTGGGTATTTCACGCTTTTTGATTTTTTAGGATTTTTATGTTTTTTAGCATTTCTTAACATTTTTAGGAGTTATGGGGGGGGGGTCTAGAGTTTTTATTGGGTTTTACAGCTCTCATATACCTTTAATATTTTTATGGGCTTTGTTTTTTAAGGGGGTTTAGGGTTTTTAAGGATTTTTTTACATTTTTGGTGTTTTTTTGGGACTTTTTTGAATTTTTATAGTTTTCATTTTATTAGGGTTTATTATGCATTTTTAGGGGTTTTTTCGGATTTTTCGGTTTATTCAAGGTTTTTAGGGTTTTAGGTTTTTTATATTTTTTTTTGGGGGGGGGGTTTACAGTCTTTTTATGTTTTTACAGTTTTTATGGTTTTTATTTTTTTTATGTTTTTAGGGGTTTTAAGGGTTATTTGTGTTTTTATTGGTTTATTGGTTTCAAGGTTTTTAAGGGTTTTAATAGTTTTTATAGATTTTCATAGATTAATTGGGATTTTTATGTTTTTTATGGTTTTTATTTTCTTCATATTTTTATTGTTTTTATGATTTTTATAATTTTTAGGGTTTTATGGTTTTTCAGGGATTTATGGTTTTTTTGGGTTTTTATGGTTTTTTATAATTTTTTATTTTAATTATTTTTAGATTATTTTAATGTTTTAGGAATTTTAATTGTTTTTAGAGTTTTTAGTGGTTTAGGGTTCTTATAGGAATTTTGGGTTTTGAAGGATTTTTAGTGCAGTTATTGTTTTTAAATGTTATTTAAGGGCTTTAAGGGTTTTTTAGATTTTCAGGGATTTTAAAAAAAATTATGGAATTTTATGGTTTTTAGTGTTTTAGTGATCTTAAGGGTATTTGTGGGTTTTTTTGGTTTTTAGTATTTTTAGGGGTTTTAGAGTTTTTATGGTCTTTTAGGATTTTTAGGGGGTTTTGTGTTTTTAGGGTTCTAATGATTTTTTATTATTTTTATTTTCTAAAGGGTTTTAGGGTTTTAGGGGTTTTTAGGGTGTTTAGGTTACTTACAGTTTCTAGGGGGTGTAGGGGTTTTTTACGATTTTTGGTTTTTAAAGGTTTTCAGGGTTTTTAAGGGTTTTTATTTTAAAGAATATTCAGGGATTATTTACGTTTTTTTGGGGTTTTTGTGTTTTTGGGGATTTTGAGGGGTTTTTGTATTTTTTTGGGTTTTTAGGGTTTTTGAAGATTTTTAGGATCTTTTGGGGATTTTATAGGTTTTTTTAGTTTTTTATGGTTTTAATGGTTTTTGAAAGATATTTAATGTTTTTTGGGCGTTAAAATTCATTTAGTGTTTTTAGGGGGTTTTTGGTTTTTTATTGGTTTTTAGGGTTTTTAAGGGTTTTATGGGTTTTAAGATTTTTGGGGCCTTTATGGTTTTCATGTTCTTTTCATGTTTTTAGTGTTTTTGACATTTTTAGGGTTTTTTCATTTTTTAGGATTTTTAAGATTGTTATGGTTATTTGGTTTCATAGGGTTTTTAGGTATTTGGATTTTTCTTGGTTTTTTTCATGTTTTTTTCCTTTTAAGGGGTTTTTAGTGTTTTAGTCTGTCATGGGGGTTTTAGTGTTTTTTTAGCTTTTTTTATCTTTTTTTTAGTTTTAATATTTTTACAGGTTTTTTGTGTTTTTATAGTTTATCGTGGGTTTTTAGGGGTTTTATTTGTTTTTATGGGTTGTTATGGATTTAATGAATTTTGGGGGGTGTTATAGTTCTTATGTGGTTTTCATAGGTTTTAGGAGTTTTAGGTTTTCATGAATTTTTCAAGATTTTGAAGATTTTAATGGTTTTTGTGGTTTTAGGTTTTTTAGGGATTTTGAGGGTTTTATGGGTTTTCAAGGTTTTAATGTCTTATTTTAGATTCTTTTTTACTTTTTTGATTTATGGTTTTTTAGGTTATTTAGGGTTTTAAGGGTTTTTAGTATTTTTTATGTTTTTAGGGATTTTAAGGGTTTTTTGAGTTTTTAGTGGTATTAGGTTTTTTATGGGGGTTTAAGAGTTTTTTTATGTTTTTTGGGTTTTTATGGTTTTCAAGGTGTTTTAGGGACTTTTATGTTTTCAGGAATTTTTTCATTTTTTAGATTTTAATGTTTTTTGGGTCTTGTAGTGGTTTTTTTATTTTAACGGCGTTTCATGGTTATTAGGGTTTTTAATGTTTTTTTGGTATTATGTTCATCTTGGGATTCTAGGTTTTTTGGATTTTTAGGGGTTTTAATGGTTCTTAGAGTATTTTAATGTTATTAGGGATTTTAAGGTTTTTTATATTTTTTATTTTTTTTAGGGTTTTATTCAGTTTTTAGACATTTTTTTTGGTTTCTTCCATTTTTATGGTTTTAGGTTTTTTTCAGGGTTTTTATGGTTTTTTACATGTTTTGGGATTTGTAGATATGTTTTAGAATTTGTATGATATTTAATATTTTTATGGTTTTTTGGATTTTGTGGGTGTTGTGGTGTTTTAATGGTTTTCTAGGTTTCTTAGATTTTTTATCTTAGTTCTTATAGTTTTTAGTGGTTTTTAGGGTTTTTATGGTTTTTAGTTTTTTATTCTTTTGTGGGGTTTTTATGGTTTTCATGTGTTTTTCAAAGGTTTTAGGGGGTTTTACCTTTTCAATTATTTTTACCCATTTTTAATGATTTTTATTGTTTTTAGGTTTTTAAGGTTTTTAGGAATATTGAATTTTTTAGAGTTTTTTTTGTTTTTCTAGGAGATTTAGGTTTTTTTGGATTTTATTCTCTTTTTGGGATTTTAGGTTTTCTTAGTTTTTTATGGTTTTTGGGATTTTCGATTTTTATCATTTTTAGGGGTTTAAATGGAATTTAGACATTTTTTGGTTTTATGGTTTTTATGGGTTTTCAGGTTTTTTATTATTTTATGGGTTTTTATGGTTTTCAAGGGATTTTTTGAGTTTTAGGTTTTTTTACATTTTAAGGGGTTTTTAGAGATTTTATGTGTTTTCTGGTTTTTTGGATTTTGATGGTTTTTTGTTTTTTCAGTATTTCTTATGATTTTTAGGGTTTTCAGGGTTTTTAGGGCCCTTTTTGGTTTTTAGCATTTTTTTTTAGTTTTTTAGTGTTTTTATGGGGTCATAAAGTATTTTATTGAATTTAGTGGTTTTATTGATTTTTTTAGTTCTTATGGGTTTTTAGTGTTTTTATGAGTTTAAGAGTTTTTAAATTTTTGGGGGGTTTTTATGGTTTTCAGAAGTTTTTTAGTGTTTTTAGGGTTTTTTACGTTTTCATTCACTTTTAGGGTTTTTAGGATTTTTATGGATTTTTGGGTTTTATGGTTTTTAGGGATTTTGTGGTCTTTAGGGGTTTCAGGATTTTTATGTGTTTAGGGTTTTTCAGACCATTTTGAGGTTATTAGGGGTTTTATGGATTTCTAGACATTTAAAAAAAATTGGTGTTTTTAGGATTTTTAGAGTTTTTAGTGGGTGTTTGGTTTTTATGAGTTTTTAAGGGATTTTAATATTTTTTTGGGTGTATGGTTTTTAATTATATTTCATTTTTTTTAAGGTTTTATTACATTTTTATGGGTTTTATGTGTTTTTTTATGATTTGTTAGAGTTTTTAGGGCAGAATAGGAGTGAGGGTCAGGCTATTCCTGACCCCCCAAATTTATTAACGAACCAAAGAGACACAACAGATAAGGGAGGGGAGGGGTCAAACGACCCGCACCCAAAAACCCTTAACTACCCGAACCCAAAAACCCCAAACAAAAAACCCCAAAAGCATACAAAGGCAAGAAAAATAGAAAATCAGAAAAGTTCCCTTCAACATCTCCTTGAAAAATCGTAGACAACATCTAGGAGAACCATCACCATAAGAATCATCTTCATCACCTCAAAGACTAGAAATCGCAAACCCAAAAAGGTCCCAGATAACCAGACACTCACCTTCATCACCTCCCAGCTAAGTAAAAACCAATATCTAGCAACACAATTTTAAACATCCATTGGCTTCTCTCTAAGAAATTTCACCATCAGCAACACAGCACCACCAACGCTAGAAGCATGAGCATCAACAACATCACCTCTCTTCCAAGCAGCAACCAAGGTCCAGTCCGTCAGATTTTGAAAGCCAACATCTCTTTCAGCGGTCCTCAGTGAAGCAGAAAATGTTACCCAACAGCACCAGATCCAGCGACCAGCAACATCAAACCACCTTTAACATCGAACCACCAGCAACATCGAACCACCAGCCACAAAATCACCAACCTCTACATCATCGAGCTCCACCATTCTAGGTAGGTCCATCACCCGCCACAAAGGACCACCAAATCTAGAAACAAAATCTACATCTTCATCATAACCAATCCAAGTAACCACCAAAATTTCATCATATCACATCCTGCAGCACAGCCATGGGAATAAAACCACCAGCATCCACGATGAGAACCAGTCTGCAGCCCAAACAGACCTTCCAACAACCCAGAAACTGCAACGCATAACCTACACGCAATGCCTCATAAAATCCCCATCAAATAGAACTAGTATCGACTCACAGCCAAACCATCCCCCACCACAAAAAGTCCATAAAATAATGATCCAACCAAACCTTTCAGCAAGATATGTGGGGCCTAACAGGCTGCTTTGGAACCACCACAATGCATAGAACGAAACTAGATCTTAGAAAAACACATACAGACCAGAATCAACATCATGAATCAGAGACAGGGCCGAGGAACAAACCTGGATCTTCTGCGTAGACCAATAAATGGTCTGCATCTTCTGCACAATCTGCTGCCAAGCCAAACTCATATGCAGTTCCTTCCCATGACTTCACACAAACCACTACATTTGAGGGGTCATCGTAGAGGACTAAAACCGCAAACCAAGAATCACTCGTCGAAGCCAGAAGCTGTGACTCCAGAACCTACAAAATAGAGGAGGCCCCCGACTCCTCTGATCTTCTCGAGGGAACCCTAGATCTTCAAAGTCAACCCCGAACCACGGCTGGTTTCTAGAAAGGTATCCAAGTGTCAAAGAGATATTTGCTTTGCTGCAAGCCAGATTAGACCGATCTGATACCACCTAATCTCGCACAACCTTCAAATCTGAAGAAACCCAAGTGTGATAGCAAATAATTCCTTTCAAAGATGTTATCCAGAGAAAGGAATGGTGAGAACGAAACAGCCGAAGACATAACATCACCGCCATCTTGAGTCTGAAGAGTGCGGTCAAAGAAACCCATCACCGAGGAAGCAAGTAGCCAATGCCAAGATCCCTAGAAGAAACCCAGGGGAATATTGGGAGAAGCGTTGGGCAAGAGAGAGATCAGTGGGAGTGTGCCTCCATCTTCTCTCTTAGATTTTTAGGGATTTAGAGAGGATTTAGTTTTTAGGGACTTTAGGGTTTTAATAGGTTTTCGGTATATTTATTGTTTTTTTGAGTTTTTAGGGGATTTTTCATTTTTTAAGTGTTTATTACATTTTTATGGGTTTTTAGAGTTTTTATTAGTTTTTAGTGTCTTTATGGGATTATATGAATTTTAAGGTTTTTAGGGGTTTTACTGGTTTTAGGGGTTTTTTTGGTTTTTTAGTTTTTTTACATTTTCAGAGTTTTTTAGGGATTTTTTAAGATTTTTATGGTTTTAGTGGTTTTTAGAGGTTTTAGGGATATTGAGGGTATTAGGGTTTCAAGTATTTTTAGGGTTTTAAGGTCTTTTTTGGTTTTTAGGGTTTTTGCATTTTTAGGGTTTTTTTATTTTTAGGGGTTTAAAGATTCCTTAAGGTTTTATATTTTTTAGTGGTTTTAGGGTTTTTTTTACTATTTTTTTATTTTTTAGGGTTTAAGGGTATTTTAATGTTTTTAGGCGTTATTATGGTTTTTACAAGGTTTTCAGGGTTTTAGGGTTTTCTTCATTTTTTTGGATTTTGAGGTATTTTTAAGGGTTTTTGGTTTTTTGGGGTTTTAGGGGTTTTCATTTTTGTGGGATCTTATGGGATTTATTGTTTTTTATTTTTTTGGGTTTTTAATGTATTTTAGGGTTTTTTATCATTTTTAATGTGTTCGGGTATTTTTAGGTTTTTTGTTGGGACTTAAGGTTTTTATGGTTTTTTGGGATTTAGGGTTTTTTTTTGGTTTTTATGGGGGATTTACTATTTTTATGGGTTTTTTTATGTTTTCTCTAATTATAGGGATTTTTTAGGATTTTTATGGTTTTTTAGGTTTCTATGTATTTCGATTGTTTTTCGGGGTTTTCTTGGTTTTAGGGGTTATCGGCGTTTTTAAGGGTAGGGGTTTTCAAGGTTTTTTAGGTTTTTGGGTTTTTAGTGATTTTTTAGTGTTAGTGTTTTTATGGTTTTTTTAATGCTTTTAATATTTTTAAGAGTTTTAAGAGTTCATAGTGGTTTTTTTGGTTTTTAAGGATTTTTATTATATTTTGGGGTTTTGTAGCTTCCATTTGTTTTTCCTTGTTTTAGGGTTTTTTATGATTTCAATAATTTTTAGGTTTTTCTAGGTTTTTATGGTTTTATATATTTTTTTAGTTTTATGGATTTTGATGGTTTTCTAGGTTATCTGGTTTTTTAGAGTTTTTTAGGGTTTTAAGGGTCTTTTTATGGATTTATGGTTTTTCTGTTTTTTGGGTTTTTAAAGTTTTTTAATTTTTTAATTATTTTTAATGGATTTAAATGATTTAGTTTTTAGTGGGTTTTTAGGTTTTTCATGGATTTTTAGGGGCTTTTAAGGTTTTAGGTATTTTTATGGTTTTTTGGGGTTTTCATGGTTTTTAGGGTATTTTATGTTTTTAGTGATTTTTTTGGGATGTTTTAGGATTCTATTCATTTTTACTATTTTTAGGGGTTTAGGGATTTGTGGGATTTTAGTTTTTTTCAAGGATTTTAGGGGTTTTAGGGTTTTTAGGTACATTTTTTGGTTTTGGGGTTTTTTTTATTTTTAGGGGTTCGATGGTTTTTAAAGGTTTTTAACGTTTTTTGGGGGTTTAAGGGTTTTATAGATTTTAGTGTTTTCTGTTTTTTATGTATTTTTAGGGTTCATTGATATTTTTATATTTTTTATTGTTCTCAATGTGTTTTCATGGTTTTTAGGGTTTTTATATTTTCATGTATTTTTAGGGAATTTTTATGATATTTATGGTTTTTAAGGGTTTTATGGATTTTGAAGGGTTTTAGGGGTTTTCCTGGGTTTTATGGTACTTAGGGTTTTTTCTTTTCTGGTTTTTAGAGTTTTTTTGGGGATTAAATAGTTTTTTATTTTGTTTTATCTACTATTTTAGGGGTTTTATGCATTTATAGTAGGTTTTTAATGTTATTTTAAATATTTAGTGGTTTGTAATGTTTTTACTAGTTTATATGTTTTTCAGGGTTTTTAGGGTTTATTATATTTCTAGGTATTTTTACAGATTGTTTGTATTTTTTATCAGGTTGTAGGGTTTTTTTTTATTTTTAGGGTTTTAGTGTTTTTTAGGTTTTTTGGTTTTTTGCGTTTTTAGGGGTTGTATGGTTTTTTTTGAAATTTAAGGTTTTTTTAGTTTTTTAGGGGATTGAAGGGTTTTTAGCGTTTTTTAAACCTTTTTACTGGTTTTTTTTTGAATTAGTAGGTTTTATGGTTTTTATGTATTCTAGGGTTTTTATGGTTTTTAGGGTTTTTTACATTTTCAAATTTTTATTTATTTTTTTAATTTTTATGATTTTAATTTTTTTTGTGTTTTTATGGTTTTTGAGGATTTTGACAGGGTTTCAAAGACTTTGGGTTTTTAGGGTCCTTTTGGGTTTTAGGGTTTTTTTTGAATTTTTTAGGGTTTTAAGGTTTTTTATATATTTTTTAAAAAATTTAAGGGTTTATAAAGTTTATATTTTTTTAGGGCTATTAGGTATTTTCGGATTTTTTCTGTTTTTAGGGGTTTTGAGGTTTTCAGGGGGTTTTCAACGATTTAAATGTTTTTTATGATTTTAGGAACTTTTAGGGTTTCTTTAGGATTCTTAGGGTTTTAGGGTTTTTTAGGGTATTTAGGGGTTTTAGATTATTAGAGGTGTTTTAAGTGTTTTCATAGTTTTTTATGGGTTTTAAGGTTTTAGGGTTTTTCAAGATTTTTATGGTTTTTTGGGGGTTTAGGGTTTTTTTAGCCTTTTAGGTGTTAAAAAGAGTTTACAAGTTTTATAATGTTTTATGTGCTTTAAGGTTATTAAGATTTTTATTACTAATTTAGTGTTTTGACAGGTTCTTAGGGTCTTTTAGTATTTCCAGGGTTTTATGTTTTTTATTAGGTTTTCAAGTTTTTTTGGGGTTTTTACGTTTTCAGTTATTTTTTGGGATTTTTTTATGATTTTATGGTTTCAATGATTTTTTGTGTTTTCAGGGATTTTAGGGGTTTTAGGGGGTTTTAGGGGTTTTATGGTTTTTATGGTTTTTATGGATTTCAGCGTTTTAAGGGTGCTTTGGTTTTTTGGATTTTTTTAGTTCTCTATGGTTTTAAATGGTTTTTTGAGTTTTTGGTGGATTTTTGGGATTTTATGGATTTCAAGGTTTTTTACAGTTTTTAAGTGTTTTTTGGTATTCTATTGTTTTAAAGGTTTCTTGGGTTATATTCATTTTTAAAGATTTTTTTTGGATATCTTTGATTTTATGGGTTTTAGGGTTTTTAGGGTTGTAGGGTTCTTAGGACTTTTTGGAATTTTGGGGGTTTTAGAGGTTTGGGTGTTTTTAGGATATTTATTGTTTTTAGGGGTTTTATGGACTTTTGGGGTTTTGGTGTGTTTTTAGTTTTTAGGGTTTTTAAGGGGTTTTGGAGTTTTTTAAGATTTTTAGGGGTTTAAAGGGGTTGTACAGTTTTTGAGTGGTTTTAGTATTTGTATGGATTTGAAGGTTTTTTAATGTTTACAGGGGTTTTATGGTTTGTAGGGATTTTTCAGGGGTTTAAAAGTTTTTTATGTTTTCCAGAATTTTTATGGATTTTATGGATTTTTATGGTTTTTAGGGATTTTGAGGAGGTTTATTGATTTTCAGTGTTTTTAAGAGTTTTATGGTTTTATGAATCTTTTGGATTTTTGGATTGTTTTTTAGTTTTCTGGGGTTTTAAGGTTGTTTAGAATTTTTTTAACATTTTTAGGGGTTTAAGGGTTTTTAGAGTTTTTAGTGGGCTTTTAGGGTTTTTATGGATTTTAATGGGTTTTTAAGTTTCTTAAATATTTTTATAGTAACCAAGGGGTTTAAGGATTTTAGGGTTTTTATCATTTTCAAGGGAATTTTAGGGTTTTTCTTGTTTTTTGGGGTATTATTGTTTTTAAGAGTTTTATCGTATTAAGTGGTTTTTGAGTTATTTCAATGTTTTTAGGGTTTTAATGTGATTTAAGATTTTTTAGTGGTTGTTAGGGGGGTTTTTTGTTTTCTATTTTTTAGAATTTTTTATTGTATTCAGGGGGTTTTTAAGGTTTTTAGGGTTTTTTACGTTTTAATGTATTTTGTAATCCTTTTTAATATTTTAATTGTTTTTAGGGTTTTTATTGGGTTTTAGGGATTTTGAGGGTTTTATGGTATTTCAGGGGTTTTAGGTTTATTATGTATTTTTAGACGTTTCAGGATCTTTTTTGGGTTTTACGGTTATTTTTATTTTTAGGTTTTATAATGTTTTTTGGACTTTTTTAACATTTTAAAGGGATTTTAGGGGTTTTAGGGGTTTCAATGGGATATTTTGGGTTTTTAGGGTTTTAGGGTTTTTAAGGTGTTTATGGTTCTTTATAGTTTTTAGTGATTTTTTAGTGTTATTAAGGTTTTTTACATTTGTAGGGATTTTAAGGGATTTTTAAGTTTTTTATGGTTTTTTGGGATTTTTAGGATTTTTATTGGTTTTCACAATTTTTTGAGGTTGTAACTTTTTTAAGTTATTTTAGGTTAATTGTATGTTTTGGGTAAGGGGTATATTATTTTGGGTTTTTAAGGATTTTAGAGTTTTTTAATTTTTTGAGGGGTTTTATCTATTTTTGGAATTTTTAGTGGTTTTAATGGTTTTTTGGGTTTTTTGGGTTTTTTAAGTTTTAGAGGTTTTTATGTTTGTCATGTTTTTATGTGATTTTAGGGTTTTTTAAGGTTTTAGAGATTGTAGGTTTTTTTGGAATTATTATAGATTTTATGGGTTTTTAGGGTTTTAGTTATTTTGATGGTTTTTAGGGGTTTTCATGTATTTTTGGGTTTTAAGGGTCTTTCATGGTTTTAGAGTCTTTTTGGATCTTTAAATTTTTTTGGGATTTAATGTATCTTAGAGATTTTTTATTTTTTTTTTATCATTTTTCTATTTTTTAGAGTTTTTAGTGGATTTTTAGGGATTTTATGAGTTTTTTAGTATTTTTATTGGTTTTTAGGATTTTTATGGTTTGGGGGGGTTTATGGTTTTTTTCAGTTTTTTTGGGTTTCAATGGGTTTTTCCTTTTTTGGGTTTTTATGGTTTTCATAGGATTTTATTTTTGTTTTTAGGGTTTTTAAAAGTTTATGGTTTTTTTTTGTTTTTTAGGTTTTTTGAGTTTGAAGGGGTTTTAAGGTGGTTTATTGATTTTTTTAATGTTTTAGGGGTTTTTAGTGTTTCTAAAGTTTTTTTTGTGTTTTTTATGTTTTTCCGGGGCTTTTAAAGTTCTTTATGGTTTTTAGGGTCTTTTATGGTTTTTAAGGATTTTCATTATTTTTTGGGGGTTTATTTTTTCATGTATTTTTAGTATATTTTTATTTTCATGGGTTTTTAGTGGTATTATGTATTTTTAGGGTTTTAGGGGTTTTCTCATGTTTTTAGGGTTTCTATGTTTTTGTAGAGTTTTTAACATTTTAGGGGTTTAATGGTTAATAATTTTTTTGTGGATTTAGGTTATTTATTTATTTTTTCATTTTTCAACGTTTTTGTGGTTTTTTATGGTTTTTAAAGGTTTTTAACTGTTTTTAGTGTTTGATACATTTTCTGGAATTTTTAGGATTTTTCATTATTTTTATGATTTTTAGGGGTTGATATGGTTTTTAGGGATTTTCAGGTTTTCGGGGTTTCCAAGGTGTTTTTGGTTTTTTAGATTTTTATGAGTTTTTATGGGGTTTATTGAATTTTAGATTTTTGTAATGTTTTTAGGAGTTTTAAGGGTTTTATATTGTTTTTAATGGTTTTTATGGTTTTTTTAGGTTATAGGGTTTTTATGTTTTTTAGGGGCTTTCATAGTTTTTAGTGGGTTTTCACAGTTTTTTGTGTTTTTATGTTTTCGGGGATTTTAGGACAAAGAAGGCGTGGGGCCAGGCTATTCTTGACCCCCAAAATGTATATTAGAGAAAATATATGGTAGACAAGGGAGGGCGGATTCAAATGATCCACACCCAAAAACCCTTAACACCCACAAAAACCAAAAAACCGGAAAAAATGACCACAATAAGGGGACACCAATAACACCAAGACAAAACCACTCCTTCATCACCTACTAGCGAATCAGAAACCAGCATCCAACAGCACTATAACCATAGGCAACATCGTTATCACCTCTAATCCATGCAATCAAAACTCCAAAATAGCTCATGAATAACCAGACACTGGCCTTCAACACCTCCAAGCTAAGTAGAAACCAACATCTAGCAGCACAGTTTCGAGCACCAAACACATTCTCTCTAAGAATGTTCACAACAAGAAACATAGAACCACCAGCACAAAAATCATAAACATTAGCTTCATCACACCTCGGCCAAGCAGCAGCCAACATCCATCACATCAGTTTCCAACAACCACCATCTCCTTCATTGGTTCTCATACAGGAAGTAACCAGCTCCCAGCAACTCTATTTTCAATAACCAATACCTCCTAGCCATTCAACGTGTAGCATTCCACACCCAGATTCATAGACAGCAACAAAGGACCACCAGCACCAAATCCTTACACAATTCCGCAGCACCCAAAATTCCTGATTCAGAACCAGGTCCAGACCACCCCTCCACCAACCCAAATATCATACAACATGACCAATGACCACCAAACACCTCACATAAAATCCATCAATCAGCACCAACATTGAATCCCAACCAATCCAGCCACAACTACTGAGGAATCCAAATTTCAACGACAAAGAATCCAGCCACAGGTGTTGTGAACAACAAAAACCTATATGAAAAATGCTCTAACCAACGAAGTTTCTTCAGCACCTCAGGAATCCCTAGACCAACATAAAACAACACAACCTAAATAGAGCTACAATAACAGCTTGAAATGAGTCAAAATTAAAGGATCCAGAAACAAAAACCTACAGCTCCTGCGCAAACCGATGGAAAATAGATCTGAAATCGCACACACTGGGACCAAGCATGCCACCACTAAGTTGACGCATCACCCTATGCCTTCTTCTTAATCATTTTTGAAGCCAAAAAAGACACCTTAACCTTCCAAAAAATACATCGAGAAGTTACCACATCACTGACGGTCGAGAAATTCAATCCATAACTTTGACAAGTCATTAGAACACCTGTCGCACCTGCCTGTCACCGTTGCGAAGCTAGAAAAGCCACTGAAAACTCAGATCTGGATCTTTATTTGAGATCCACTCCTCCATCGACCTATAAAACAACCAGACCCTCACATCGCACCACTAATGAGAATCACCGCTTCTTTCACCAACCCAATCGATCTACTCAGACCATGCCGAGACCACTGGCAAGACATAGATGATGCCACTAAGGAGCATTGGAGATCCATCAGAAAGAGGGAGAAGGAAAACTAGGGATCGTGATGGGAGAGCACTAGGAGACTCCGCTTCCATCTCTCTTTCAATATTCCTTAATGTGTGTTTTTCAGGGATTTTATGGATTCTTAATTTATTTATGAGTTTTTGGGTTTTCTATGGTTTTCACAGATTTTGAGGGGTTTTTAGGTTTTTTAACGTTTTAGGGGTTTTCAGGATTTTAGGATCTTTTTAGGTTTTTAGTGGTTTTTTTTAGTTTTTATAGTTTTTAAGTTATTTTAGAGTTTTATAATGTATTTTAGGGTTTTCAAGGGGTTTAAGGGTTTTTTATATTTTAGGTGTTTATTGTTTTTATGGGTTAGTATGGTTTTTAATGGTTTTAGGGGTTTTATGGTTTGTAGGGGGTTTCGAGTTTTTAGGGTTTTTTACATATTTTTGGATTCTTAGGGATTATTTAGTATTTTTATTCTTTTTAGGGTTTTTAGGGATTCTAAGGGTTTTTAGGTTTTTTAGGATTTTCAAGGTTTTTAGTGTCATTTTTGGGTTTTAGGGTTTTTGGTATTTTTAGGGGATTATGGGATTTTATATTTTTCAAAATTTGTAATGTTTTGAGGAATTTTTGATTTTTCAATGGGTTTTATAGTTTTTATGAGTTTTATGGGTTTTTTTTAAATTTTGGATGCTTTGTGGTTTTTAGGGATTTTCAGGGATTTTAAGGGTTTTTTTGTTTTCAGGGATTATAATGGATATTTTTAAAAAATTATGGTTTTTATGATTTTTTTAGTTTAAATTTATTTTGAGGGGTTTTAGGGGTTTTCAAGAGTTTTTATGGTTTTGAGGGTTTTTCGTCATTTTTAGGGTCTTTTGGGTTTTTAGGGTTTTTTGATTTTTTAGGGTTTTTGCATTTTTAGACTTTATTAACATTTTTAACAATTTTAAGGATTTTAAGTGCTTTTAGAGTTTTTAGTTGGGTTTTTATTGGGTTTTAATGTATTTAATGTTTTATGAGTTTTATGTTTTTTAGGGGTTTTAAGGTTTTACCTTTTTAGTGATTTCTGGTTATTTATTATTATTTTTATGGTTTTTAGAGTTCTTATGGTTTTTAGTGATTTTGATATCTTTTCAGGGACATTAGTGTACTTTGGGGATTTTAGGAATTTTTTGGTCTTTTGAGGTTTGTAGGGTTTTTTTGTTATTTAGGGGTTTAACGGTTTTTTAGATTTTTTAGGAATTTATAGGGTTTTTAGATTTTTAAGTGGGTTTTAGGGTTTTTATGGTATTTAATGTTTTTAAATATTTTTAGGGGCATTTATTGTTTTTAGCGGTCTTAGGGTTTTTATTGGTTTTTTGGTACATTATGGGTTTTGTAGGGGCTTTTAGGTTTCTTCTGGGTTTTAAGGTTTTTTTTGGGGTTTTAGGGTTTTTTTTTATTTTTTTGTATTTTATGTATTTTTAGAGTTTTTTATAGTTTTGAGGGGCTTTACAGGTTCTTTGAGTTTTTAGAGGGTTTCTATGAATTTTATGGGTGTTTAGAGTTTTTAATGTGTTTATTGTTATTAGGGGTTTATAGCATTTTTAGGGTTTCTTACATTTTTAGGGATTTTTATAAATTTTTTAGGATTTTTATCAGTATTATGGTTTTAGGGAAAGGGAGATGCGAGGGTGGGTCTCTTCACAGCCCCCACCCAAATTTATTAAAAAGAAAAACAGAGACACGACAGACAATGAGGGGAGGGGTCAAATGACCCACACCCAAACACCCTTTACAAACACACACCCAAGGACCACAAAAAAAAAGAAAAATCAAAAGAAAACAAAAAGAAGAAAAACCAAAGCATCTCCGACAGCATGTCCCGGACAATCAGCAACTACCAGTAAAGCAAAAAAAGAACCTTCAACACCTCCCACCCAAGAAGCAACCAGCATCCAGAATCACCAGCATTCAACATCACATAACCACCAGCATCCAATGTCACAGAAACACCAGCATCAAAATCACAACTGTCACCAGCATTCAGTGGCTCACAACCAATCAACGACCATCATCCAATCTCACAAAAACCAGAATCTAGCACCTTCACACCAAAACAAGCTACCACCAATATCACATAACCATCATCACCAAAATCACACAACCACCAGTCACCAAAGCTCACATCCTTACAGAAAACATCATCCTTTTTCACAAAAACAAGTACCCAGCACCTCCCAACCAAGAAGGTCCATCGCAAGCACCACAGAACTGCACACCAAGAGCAGACAACATCCAATACCTCAAAACAGAACAAAGAACCAGCACTAAACTAATCCCATCACAATCTGTGAAGCAGCCACCATATCCCGATAAAGATCCCAGAATGCAGCATTTATCCAGACTAGAAACAAGATCATAACACAATAAAGAAGCCCAGAAATGAACCGGCCACCGCACTGAGGTCTGAGGTGAGAAATCAGCACCATCGCCTAACAGCCCAAGACAAACCAAAGAAACTTCTCCCCACACAGCTTCAAGGATCAGTAATGTCCCACTGCACAACATCCAGAAGCACCGAGTCCTGGCCTCTCCATGCCACTACTTGGAAGAACAAGCTGTCGAAGAAGCCGGGAACAACCAAGAGCTCCTCATAATAAGAGGCCTCACCATGGCAGTGCAACGCTGCACCAAGAAGGGACCGAATCTGGCCAACACCTCTATTGATCTGAACCGCTGCACTCTGGGGGATCCAGATATGGGCTGTTCGGCAGAGGAAGAAGTCATCATCTGAAGCTGGCGCCCGAGGAAACCAGACTTTTCCATCTTCTTAGCAGAGCTCGGATCTGGAAATGCCACAAAAATATCCACCATAACCAAGCCAGACCGCCGGAAAAACCAAGCCACACCAGAGCCTCTGATTTTTGTCCATCCCCGCTAGAAATCTCCCTAGCATGAAACCATGGAATAAAACCAAAAAAGGTTTCCAGATCTACCAAGCCAAAGCCAAGCCGCTACAAGAGACAATTCAAGCCAACACATCCCTAAAAAGTTCCATGCTTCCCAACCGAAACCATCCAAAATCGCACCACACCACTAAGTATCATCACGGCCAAGAAGATTCCAGATCCACCTTGAGATCAAAGCGGAGGAGGCCACATCTGCATCTCTATGCATGAATAAGGGAAAACTTCCAAATATGTGAATCGGTCTACGCAAGAGGCGAGAGGTTCCAGGAGAGAGTGGCAGCATCCTTCATTCCTTCTTCTTGTGGTTTTAGGGATTTTGAGGTTTTTTAGTTATTTTCATGGTTTTTTAGTGTTTTGTGGTTTCTAGTGTTTGGAGTGCCTTTTTTGGTTCTCAAGTTTTTTAGGGTTTTAAAAGGTATTTAGTGTTTTTAATTTTTTTTATGGGTGTTTAGGATATTTAGATTTTTTAGTTATTTTTAGTGTTCTTATTGGATTTTTTAGGGTTTTGTTGGTTTTATGGTTTTCAGGGTTTTTCTGAGATTCTAGGTTTTTTTATTTCATTGGGATTTTAGGCTATTTTTAGATTTCTTATGGGTTTTAGGGTATTTAGGTTTTTTGGTATTTTGGGAATTTTTAGTTGTTTTTTGGGTTTTAAGGGTTTTTATGTTTTTAGGGTTTTTTTTGGTTTTATGTGTTTTTTGAGTTTTTTATTATTTTTATGGGTTTATAGATTTTTTTATCATTTTTAATGTTTATAGGGGTTTAAATTTTGTCAGATCTTTTACAGGTTTTTTATGATTTTATAGGTTTTAAAGTTTTTTTAATGTTTTGGGTTTTCTTGGTTTTAAAAGGTTTTTATGGTATTTAGAGGTTTTTGTGTTTTTCGGGATTTTTAGTGTTTTTTGGAGATTTTTATCCTTTTATTGTTTTTTTTCATGATATTATGTTTTTATGGTTTTTAGGGTTTTATGGGTTTTTCAAGGTTTTTTAGGGTTTTCAAGTTTTTTCACATTTTTGAGAGTCTTCTAGGGTTTTAAGGGTTTTTTTATTTTTTATGGTTTTTATTCTTTTTTAGATTTTTTTCTGCTTTTATAGAGGTTTTAAGGGTTTTTAGAGTTTTAATTAGTTTAGGGTTTTATGGTGTTTTAGGTTTTTTTATGTTTTTAGGGGTTTTATAGTTTTGTAGTTTTTTATTTTTTTTTATGTTTTCAGGGATTTTTAGAGATATTTTAGGATTTTTATAGTATTTATGGTTTGTATGGATTTTAGGGATTTGACGGTTTTTTCTGATTTTTATTGTTTTTATTGTTTTATAGGGTTTTTATTTTATTTTTGGGTTTTTAGGGTTTTTTATATTTTTTTGGTTTTTAACGTTTCTTTAGAGTTTTTCAACATTTTTAGGGTTTTTAGGGTGTTTTTATTTTTATTAGGTTTTTAGAGTTCGTAGTGTTTTTTTGGTTACTAGGGGGTTTTATGGTTTTCAAGTGGTTTTTAGGTTATTTAGTGTTTCTACATTTTCAGATATTTTTAGGGATTTTTTAGTATTAATATGGGTTTTTGGTGTTTTATTTATTTTGAGGTTTTTTATAGTTTTCTAGGATTTTTACGGTTTTATGGTTTTTTAGGGTTTCTTGGGTCTTTTGGGTTTTAAGTTTTTATTATTTCTTTTCAAGTTTCACTGTTTTTAATGTTTTTTTACATTTTTATGCATTTTTAGGGTTTTTAGATTTTTTTTGGGGGGGTTAGTTTTTACAATATTTTTGGGTTTTAGGGTTTTTTTGGTATTTAGGGGGGTATGGGATTTTTTATGGTTTTTTAACATTTCAGTTATATATAGTATTTTTATAGTATTTTTATGGTTTTCATGGTTTTTAGGGTTTTTAGGATATTGAGCTGTTTCATAGGTTGTATTGGTTTTTACGTTTTTTCAGGGTCTTAAGTGTCTTTTTTGGGTTTTTAGTGAATTTTTTGAGTTTTTATGGGTTTTAGGGGTTTTTAGAGTTTAGATAGTTTTAGGGTTTTTAAAGGTTTTTGAGGTTTTTAAGGTTTTAGGAGTTTTATTGTTAGGGGGTTCAAGGTTTTATGGTTATTTATACTTTTAAGGATTTTTTAGGATTTTTATGGTTTTTTGAGTTTTTACAATTTTTAGGGATTTGAGGGATTTTTGGGGTTTTCTAGGTTTCATTGGGTGTTTATGGTTTTTCATGGTTATAGGGTCTTCTTGGATTTCTAGGGGGTTTGATTTATTTAATTTTGTTAGGGTTTTTTAGAGTTTGTAACATTTTTTGGTGTTTTAATTGTTTTTGGAGTTATTAGTTGTTTTTTACAGTATTTATTGGTTTAAAGATTTTTTAATGTTTTTAGTTATTTTTTTGGTTTCCTAAATAATTTATAGATTTATAGATTTTTGTTACATTTTTGGGAATTTTTAAGGCCTTTTAATATTTTTAAGGTTTTTAGTGTTTTTTGGGATTTTAGGGGTTTTTAGGGGTGTTTGGGATTTTTAGGGTTTTGGGGGTTTTTTTGGTTTTTTTGGTTGTAGGTTTTTTTTAGTTATTTAGGGTATTTAGCGTTTTTTATGATTTTTATTGGGTTTTAGAGTTTTATAACATTTTTTGTGATTTTAAGGGGTTTTAGAGTTCTTAATGGTATTATGGTTTTCTGGGGTTTTTTGGGGGTTTTTATGGTTTTTTGGAGTTTTACAGTTTTTAGGGGCTTTTTGGGTTTTTTGGGTTTTTTGGGTTTTTTACTTTTTAGGTATTTTTAGGATTTTTATAGGTTTTATTATTTTTTAGGGTTTTATAAATTGTGAGGTGTTTTAGGGTTTTATTGTTATTTAGGGTTTTAGTGTTTTTACGGTTTTTGGGTTTTTTGAGTTTTAGGTTTTTTTTGGTTTTTTGTGTTTTTTTAGTTTTTAGGGTTTTTGAGGTTTTTAGATATTTTAAAAAATATTGGTTTGTTAGGTTTTTTGAGTTTTTAGTGGTTTATGGTTTTTAGAATTTGTATGGTATTTAAGGGTTTTTATGGTTTTTAGAGATTTTAGGATTTTTTAAATTCTACGGTTTTTATAGTTTTTAGAGTTTGTTAACATTTTTAGGGATTTTAATGGTTTTAGATTTTTTTGGGTTGTTAGGGTTTTTATGGTTTTGTTTTTGTTTTTATGGTTTTTTGGGATTTTATGGTATTTTGGGATTTTCAAGATTTATAAGGTTTTTATGCTTTCATGTTTTTAATATATTTATGTTTTTAGTGTTTTTAAGGATTTTTAGGGGTGTATAGTTTTTTATAGTTTTGCGGTTTTTAGTGTTTTTTAGGGTCTTCTACGGTTTTGGGGTTTTTATGTTTTTTACGGGTTTTAATGTTTTTACGGGTTTTTAACCCATCTAGGTATTTTAATGGGTTTTAGAGTATTATTGGGTTTTTAGGGTTTTAATGGGGTTTTATGGTTTTAGAGGGTTTTATATTTTTCTAGGGTTTTTAGGGTTTTTAGGTTCTTTTTTACGTTTTTAAGGATTTTTAGGGCTTTTAATGATTTTTAGGGTTTTAAATATTTTTTAGTGATTTTGGGTTGTTTGTAGAGTTTTTTTTTGTGATTTTTTAGGGTTTTTAGGGATTTTTAGTGATTTTATCGTAATTTTTTGAGTTTCTTATGGGTTTAAAGGGGTTTTAGGGTTTTTTAACTTTTTAGGGAGTTTTATTGTTTTTTGAGTTGTAGTGGTTTTTGTGTTTCATGTGTTTTTATGTATTTTAATGTTTTAAAGGATATTTTGGTTTTTAGGGGTGTTTCTGCATTTTTTGGGTTTTTACATTTTCATGTATTTTTATGGAATTTTTAGTATTTTTATGTTTATTTTGGGTTTTTTTATGGTTTTTAGGGATTTTTAGTGTTTTAGTGATTTTCAAGGTTTTTTGAGTTTTTTATGGTTTTTTAAGGGTTTTATGGTTTTATTATTATTATTGGAATTTCATGTGTTTTTAATAATTTTAGGGTTTTGAGGGTTTTAGTAGTTTTTAGTGGTTGTTTAAGTCTTTATGTATTTTTTTTGTTTTTAGGGGTTTTTTGGTTTTCGGGTGGTTTTCATGGTTTTAGGGTTTTTTTGTTTTAGATATTTTTCGGAATTTTTTAGGATTTTTTTAGGATGTTTTATTGTTTTTATTAATTTTGAGGGTTTATAGGGGGTTTCAGGGTTTTTTATAATTTTTTGGTTTTTTATGATTTTTTTGGGTTTTCAGGGTTCTTTTGGTTTTATTATAGTTACTATGTTTTTAACTCAGTGAAATGTATTCCAAGAAATTTTCTATAAAATTGAAGATGTGAAACTCACTTAGAATCCAAATGATGAGTTTGAGTAGAAATACGTCTTTATGTTGGAAGAAGGAGCAGATTGGATTTCTGTGTATCATGACTAAAAAATTCCTCAACTGGGAATGAATAGTTCACGATGAAACTCTACATTTTTATGGGGGGCAGTGATGATAGCGAAGGGACCAGCTCGAAGGGATGGGACTGCAGCTAGGAACTGATCCTGATTAGGGGTACGGGGGAACATCCCCTGCGGTATGGAACAAAAACTTCTCCTAAGTGAGCCACACAAATACCCCAACCACTCTCAGCACACATGGTACCTGCATAGAATCCAGCGTGACTGGACTACGCGACACACCAGCACGAGTCACCTGAATTATATATCCCCTTCTCCCAAGGTCATATATTTTCCTATAAATTGGACCCTAGGGTGTTCATTTGTATGGAAAAAAATTTCCAAAGGCCACCCGATGCTCTACTTGCCCGAGTGCTTCACTGAAATCCACCATAATATTATTGGTAGTTTTACAAAACCATATGGATATGGAATTAAAGAGGGATAGTGAAAATAATTTTCTCATAGGATTTAGAATAAACAACACCTATGTGAGGCACTCACTCACCCCATAATTAACAAAGACTAGCATGAAGTACCCTTCCCCAAATAGTGACCTAAGAGTGTCTCTTCTGGGAACACCAGTGGAGACCCTTTAAGGTTCGAACAAGGTCTCACCCAAGTGTAGTCACCCAGGAGGTCCTCTCCCAAGGTTCTACCAATTCTACCAAGACTACCTGCGTGGAGAAATCCCTACGCAAGCCACTTTGGTTTTACCTAACCTAAAACCTAAGAGATCCTTTCTTTAGGCCTTCTTAAAAAAAATCCATGGTGGTCCCTCTCCTACTTTAGATCCCTTGTCCGAGAGGGATCAACTCAAATCACCTACTAAATCCCCTAAATTGAAAAAACATGGTAAAAGGCACACCAATGTGTCTCCCATTTGTATTTTTATTTCTACATTCATAGGTTTCCTACACGGAGCCCACCAGATGGTTAGGATCCTCAAGGCACATGTAACAACCACCATCCGAAGTGGACACAAGGATCGTTACCCCAGGGACATTTTTGGGGAATTATTGGTATCAGACATTAGAGATACGACTATGTATCCCCCTTATCTACTATGAGACTTTAATCCTACAGTTCCTAGTAGGTTGGGTGAGGATTATTCTTTCTTTTCCTTTAAACATAAAATGACATCCTCCTCCCTCAATGTAGAACAGATTTTAGGGAATCCTTCATAGAGTAAGCCCCAATCCTTTCGTACGAGAGGTTTCACTCTTACTTCTATGTCCCTTATAGCCACTGAGATAGAGAGGGGATGTGAACCCATTCCCTCTCCCCTTTTTTATACTACCCTATCTCTTCATTATCCATACCCTAGATGCATTTAAGGGTAACATAAAGAGAGGTAATTTCTGTGTCCTCGATCTCTTCCACTATCATCCCAGGATAGAGGGGATGGGTGTACTCAACACCCCCCCCCCCCTTTGAGATTTTTCACCATGTTCCCTAGAGGATAGAAGTAGATGGTGTGGGTTTTTTGATCTTTCATCTCCCATTGTTTCTCACTATAAGAATTAATCACATGGGCATAGAGGTTAACGATGATTATGACATCTATAAAATCTAGTCAACCTAATGAACTATAGTAAATTTGATTCCCACCCTAACTAAGATACGTAGGATTCCTTACTATGTCCCGAGATCCATACCATATTATCCATGAGATGGGAAAATATACCTCTCAATGGGAATCCTAGTCAAAAGTAATCCTGAATCATAATTCCCTTAACTCGGGCATCCTCGTCAGGAGTAATCCCTGAAATAAGTCTCCAAACCACTATGAGTAGAGACATTCATCATGGTCTCTTTATAGGGAATACTTCATAGGAATAATCCCAAATGTAATCATCTCAAAGGACCATACTCCCCTATGAGAAAAAGCTATAGGGCCGCTATACTCATTGGTCCTCATAACTGCACTACACGGGATTTGATTCCCCTCCAAACCGGATATGTAGTAAGCCTCCATGAGGTCAGAACCCAACACCCCAAATCAATAATTTTCTCTCTAGGACACATTTATAATAGGTTTTATTTAAATCTATGAATACACATCACTCTCATGTTACCTAGGATACTTCAGAAAAGTCCAAAATAGAACATTGACTAGGAACCTTTTCCTTGGATTCCTTGCCACATGATATTAAATTGTACTGTTGGGTCCTTATCACATGATCTTAAAATTCATTCAGTTCCCCATTATGTAGAACCGAACTACGTGGGTTCTGATTCCTTTGACGCGGATATGTAGGAATCCCATTTATGGTTTTTATCCTAACATAAAAAAACTCTCATCACCCTGGATGATGATACACTCCAGAGTGACCCACTATGTGGTTAGGAAACTAGAATTTTCATAATAATTACCAAAGAATCTCTAAGTAGTATATAAAAGGATACAATCGATGGAGATCAATAGATTCATACAAATAAATCCATTTACGAAGAACCTCATATACATACAGATGATTGTAATATCTATAGATGAAAATAATTAATTATTAACTCTAGGATGACCCACATCATACATGGAAGTCAATAAAGGATTCATGAACATGTCTTAAATATATAAGGGAGTCCGGAAGTTGGAAAAAAAATTCCCCCTAAAAGGGTGTGATGAGGAAAACCTACTATCCTATCAACCAAGGTGAGTTTTTAATCATAATTATACAAAATCCATAATGAGAACATGGCTTTGGAAATCAAGTCCCTTTAGATAAAGAGACATTTGGTGTTTCCATTTCCATTAACAAACCCATTGGAAACTATTCAGAAATAGTAAATATTCATGAGGCATTAATTCTAAGGGGGGAAATATATTTTTAGGGGTATGAAGGGGTTTTATAGTTTTAGTGTATTTTTATGGGTTTTCAAGGTTCTAGGGTTTTTAATGTTTTCAGGATTTTATGGTTTTCATGATTTTTTATGGTTTTAGGGAATTTTATGGATTTTTAGGAATTTTATGGTTTTATGTTTTTAGGGGTTTTATGGATTTTGAGAGTTTGTTGGGCTTTTCATGGAATTTTAGTGTTTATAGGTGTTTTTAGGGTTTTTATGGTCTTTTTAGTTTTAAGGTTTTTATTGATTATTTTATGGTCTTTATGTTTTTTAGAGTTTTTTAACATTTTTAGGTTTTTAGGTTTTTAGAGTATTTAGTGATTTTTAGAATTGATGTGGATTTTTAGGGTTTTTAGTTTTTTAATGTTTTTATGGTTTTCATAGTGTTTTTAGGGTTTCTATGTTTTCAATATTTTTAGGAATTTTTGGGATTTTCATGGTTTTTAAAGGTTTTAGGGTTTTTAGGGTTTTATCAAGGTTTTAGTATTTTTTGGGTTTTGAGTATTTTTTCAGTGATTTATTATTTTAAGGGTATTATTTTTTTAAGCATTTTTAGTGGTTTTATTTTTTGTGTTTTTAGTGGGTTTTTAAGGTTCTTTAGGGGTTTTATAGTTTTTTAAGGTTTTTAGCGGGTTTTATGGTTTTCAGGGACTTTTGAGGAATTTTGGGGTTTTTTTCAAATTTTTAGGGATTTTTAAGAACATATTAGGATTATTAGTATTTTTAGGGTTTTAGGGTTTTCTAGATTTGGAGGATTTTAGGGGGTTTGGTGTTGTTTGGTTATTTTCATTGTTTTAAGGGTCTTTGTGGGGCTTTAGTTTTTTTTTGAGTTTATTGGGTTTTATGTTTTTATAGTTTTTTAACGTTTTTGGGGTTTAAAGGGTGATTATTGTTTTAAGTGGGTTTTCTAGGTTTTTAGTGTTTTAAGGGTTTTTATGGATTTTTATGACTTTTACTCAGTTTTAGGGTTTTTTATGTTTTCAAAGATATTTAGGTATTTTTTAGGATTTGTATTGTTTTTAGAGGTTTTAGGGATATATTGGTTTTTAGGGGTTTTCAGGGGTTTTGGGTTTTCAGGGTTTTTTCAATCTAATTGAGTTTAGGGGTTTTTTGAGTTTTTTATAATTTCTAAGCATTTTTAAAATTTTAAACATTTTTTGGGGTTTCAACGGTTTTTAGAGTTTCTAGAGGGGTTTTAGAGTTTTATGGCGTTTTAGGGATTTTTTTGTTTTTTGGGGATTTTTTGGTTTTCAGGGGTTTTAGTGTTTTTATGTTTTCTTGGGTTTTTTGGAATTTTTAGGGTTTTAGGGATTTTAGGGTTCTTAAGGATTTTGAGGGGGTTTAGTGCTTTTCAAGGTTTTTTAGAGTTCTTACGCTTTTTAGGGTTTTTAGGGTATTTTGGGGTTTTACGGTTTTTTGATTTTTTAGGGTTTTAAATGTTTTTTGAGTTTCTAATGTTTTTAGGGGTTTTAAGTGCGTTTATAGTTTTTATGTTTTTTTTATTTTTATCGAGTTTTAGAGATTTTTATGGTTTTTACTTATTTTGGGGTATTTAAGATTTTAGGGGTGTTTAGGTTTTCAAGGATTTTTAGGGTTTTTTATGTTTTTTATACTTTTTAGTGTTTTTTATATTTTTATGGATTTTGAGTTTTTTTGGTTTTTTCAGGTTTTTAGGTGTTTTTTGTTTTTTTTAAGTTTTTCAGGATTTTATATTTTTTAAAAAATAATTTGGGGTTTAAATGGTTTTTAGAGTTTTAGTTGGTTTTTATGGTTTTATGGGTTTTAGTATTTTTTTTAAAGTTTTATAAGGGTTTTTAGGGTTTTTAGGGGTTTGTCAGGGTTTTTGGGGGTTTTTACATTTTCATAAATTTTTATGGATTTTTAGGATTTGTATGGTTTGTGTGGTTTTTTTTGTTTTTAGTTATTTTGAAGGTTTTTAGGGTTTTTAAGGTTTTTAGGTATTTGTAAGGTTTTTAGGGGTTTTCATGGGTTTTAGTGCATTTTTGGGTTTCTTCGGTTTTTTTTTTGTTTTTAGGGTTTTCTTGGATTTAAGAGTGTTTTAACAATTTTTAGGGTTTTATCAGTTTAAATATTTTTTTGTGGTTTTTATGGTTCTAGGTTTTTTAGTGTTATTTATGGTTTTATGGGCTATTTTGGTATAAGGGGTTTTCCCAGTTTTTAGTTTTTTTTTTACATTTTCAGGTATTTTAAGGGGTTTCCATATTTTTTAAAATTTTTAGGTTTCTAAGGGGTTTTAGGGATTTGGATCGTTTTTATAGTTTTTACAGGTTTAAGGGTTTTTACGGGTCTTCATTGTTTTAGTTACATATTATGATTTCAGGGTTTTTTATTTTTTTTGTTTTTTTATGGTTTTTTGAGTTTTTATCATTTTTATGGTTTTAATTATTTTTATATTTTTAGTGGGTTTTTTGGTTTTTTGGTTTTTTAAGGGTTTAGGGGGTTTTCAGGATTTATGGGATTTTTTATGTTTTCATTTATTTTTAGGTAATTTTTAATTTTTTTTATGTTATTAGGGGTTTTTAGGGTTTTTAGGGACATTTAGGGTTATTAAGGTTTTTAAGGATTTAAGGGTTGTTATGGTTTTTAGATTTCTTCATTATTTTTAGGGTCTTTGGGGATTTTAGTGTTTTTTATTTTCCTCGATTTTTATGGTTTTTACAGTTTTTAAACATTTTTAGGGGTTTAATGAGTTTTTATAAATTTAGTGGGTTTTAGAGTTTTATGTTTTTTAGACTTTTTAAGGTTTTTTGTGTTTTTATTCTTTTGATGGGTTTTTTGTGGTTTTAGGTTTTTTATGTTTTTAGATATTTTTAGGGGGTTTTTAGTAATTTTATTGTTTTTATGGTTTTTAGGGATTTTGAGTGTTTTTTAGTGTTTTAGGGGGTTTCATGTTTTTAGGGTGTTTTGGGTTTTTTTGGTTTTTTGAGTTTTTACAGTTTTTATGAGTTTCTGGGGTTTTGTTACCATTTTTATGGGTTCATGGGGTTTTTATAATTTTTAGTGGGTTTATGGTTTTTATGGTGTTCTTAGGTTTTGAGTTCGTTTTTAGGTTTTAGGGGTATTTAAAGATTTTAGGGTTTTTTACATTTTTAGGAATTTTAATTGATTTTTAAGGATTTTTATGGTTTTTAGGTTTTTTAGTGATTTTTATAGTTTTTATGGTTTTAGGGTCTTTTATAAATTTTTTGGGGTTTGTGGTTTTGAGGATATTTTGGGGCTTTTATATATAAATTTTTTTATTTTTTTGGGTTTTTTGTTTTTAGTGTTGTGTTACATTTTTATGTGTTTTAAATATATGTAGATATTTTGGTGGTTTATGGGTTTCAAGGTTTTTAGGGTTTTTAAATGTTTCTAGGGTTTTTATGGCCTTTAGGGTTTTTAGGGGTTTTAGGGGTTTTTATGTTTCCATGAATTATTAGTGTTTTTTAGGATGTTTAAGTTTTTTGGGATTTGAGGGTTTCCTTATTTTTATGATTGGGAGGGGGGTTGTTTATTTGGGTATTCTTGGGGTTTTTGTTTTTTAAGAGTTTGTAGGGTTTTTAATTTTTTTATAGTTTTTTAATGTTTTAGGGGTTTAAAGGGTTTTTATATTTTTTGTGGTTTTATAGGGGTTTTATGGATTTTTGGGGTTTTTTATGTTATTTTTGGTTTTATAGATTAGATGGGGTTTTCGGGGTATTGTGGGGTCTTTATGTTTTTAAATATATTTAGGAATTTTATATAATTGTTATGGTTTTAGGATTTTTAAGATTCTCATGGATGGTGAGGGGGGGTTGGGGTTTTCATGTTTTTTATGGTTTTCGAGTCTTTTAGGGTTTTAGCGTTGTTTTATGTTTTTAGGGTTTTAATGTTTTTTATAGTTTTTAATCATTTTTAGGGAGTCTAAGGGTTTTTAGAGTTTTGAGTTGGGCTTTAGGGATTTTTACGGGTTTTTAGGTTTCTTTATATTTTCAAGGATTTTTAGGGATTTCGAGGGTTTTTAGGATTTTTATGGGTTTTTTTAGTTTTTATGGGATTTTATGGTTTTTTAGTTTTTTAGGATTTTTAAGTTATTTTGGAGTCTCTAAAGTTTCAAGAGGTATAAAGGTTTTTTGAGTTTTTAGTTGGTGTAAGGGTTTTTTGGGTTATTAAGGTTTTTAAGTGATTTTATGATCATCAAGAGTTTTTTGGATTTTTTCTATTTTCATGTATTTTTTTGGATTTATTAGGGTTTTTATGGGTTTTAGGGTATTTTAGTATTTTTAGAGATTTTGAGGGGTTTTGTGGGTTTTTATGGTTTTATGGTTTTTAAGAGTTTTAGGGACTTTTAATTTTAAGGGTTTTCTAGTTTTTAGGGGTTTAATGGTTTTTAAATTTTTTTTAAAATTTTCAGAGTTTAATGGTATCCAAGTTATTAGCATGATTTTATGGTTTTTTGGGTAATTTGGGTTTTTTCGGTTATAAGGTTTTTAATAGTCATTATGGTTTTTAGGTGTTTTATAGGTTTTTTTACGGTTTTAAATTTTTCATGGTTTTTTATGGATTTTGTAGGATTTTTATTTTTTTAGAGTGTTTATAGATTTTGAGGGAATTTTTTTCAATGTTTTTAGGGGTTTTAGTATTTTTAATTATTTTTAGGGTTATTTTGGGTTTTTATTGTTTTTTGAGTTTTTAGGGGTCTTAAGGGTTTTTAATGTTTTTACCATTTTAGGGGTTTGAAGGGTTTTTAGAGTTTTCGGTGTGTTTTAAGGGTTCTCATGGTTTTATATATTTTTTAATGGTTTTAAATGTTTTATTTAGTTTTCATGTGATTTTGAAGGTTTTTAGGGGTTTTTACATTTTCATGGATTTTTAGGGTATTTTTAGGAATTTAATGGTTTTTAGAGTTTTTAAAAATTTTAGGGATTTTAAGGGGTTCTTAGTTATTTTAAGGTGCTTTTGGATTCTTTTAATTTTAGTTCTTTAGGGTTTTGGGGGGGGGGGGGGGGGTTATTGTTTTTATTGTTTTTTATTGTTTTTTGGGTTTTTATGGTTTTTAGGGGTTTTAACGTTTTTAGTATTTTTTATGGTTTTCAAGGGATTTTATAAGTTTTTAGGGTTTTTTTATGTTTTATGAGATTTTAGGCTTTTTTTGAGGATTTTTATGGATTTTGAGGGTTTTTAGGGAATTTCAGTGTTTGATATTTTTCATGGTTTTTTGGGGTTTTTTTTGGATTTTATGGCATTGAGTTTTTTATATTATTTTATCATTTTTAGAGTTTTTAAGGATTTTTAGAGTTTTTAGTGGGTTTGTAGGATTTTTATGGTATCTTAGGGGTTTTAAGTGTTTTAAGTGGTTTTATGGTTTTTAGGGGGTTTTTAAGGATTTTAATGATTTTATATTTTTAGTTATTTTATAGATTTTTTAAGATTTTTATGGTTTTTTGGGATTTTTGATATTTTAGGGACATTGATGGTTTCTAGGGGTTTTCAAGGTTTTCAGGGTTTTTAGGGTTTTTCATGGTTTTAGGTTGTTTTAGTGTTTTTAGGTTTTTTAGGGTTTTTTTAGTTTTTTATATTTTTTAAGATTTTTTGACTGTTTTTCAATGTTCTTGGGGGTTTTGAGGTTTAATATAGGTTTTAATGGTTTCTTGGGGTTTTAATTTTTTTAGTGGTTTTTATGATTTTTATATTTTTTAGGAATTTTTACATTTTACGGGGTTTTATGGATTTTAGAGATTTTGAGGTGTTTTAGGGGTCTTCAGAGTTTTTAAAATTTTTAGGTATTTTAGAATCTTTTGGGGGTTTTAGGGTTTTTTGAGTTTTTTAGGGATTAATGGTTTTTAGAGTTTTTAAACATATTTAGGGTTTTATTTTTTTAATGTTTTAATGGTTTTTTATGGTTTTATGGGTTTTTAGGGGGTTTTAGGGGTTTTTAAGGGTTTTAGGGTTTTTATAGTTTCCTAGGGGTTTTAGGGTTTTTTACATTTTTAGGTATCTTTAATGCTTTTTAGGAATTTTATGGTTTTTAGGGTTATTAAATTTTTTTAGGGTTTTGGGGTATTGTTTTGGTTTTAGAGTTTGTTTGAGTTTTTTTTTTGTTTTCAAGGTTTTGTTAGAGTTTTTTAACATTATTTGGGGGTTCAATTGTTTTTAGAGTTTCCAATGGGTTTTAGGGTTTTAATAGGATTTAGGGGTTTTTTATTTTTCAGGGGTTTTTATGGTTTTTTGAGGATCTTCATAATTTTTATGGGTTTTATATTTTAAATGATTTAAGGGTCTTTATTTGGTATTTATGGTTTTTTGGGATGTGAATGTATTTACATTTTTTGAGGGGTTTTAGTGTTTTAATGGGTTTTTGGGGGTTTTGGTGTTTTCATGGTTTTTAGGGTCTTTTTGGGGTTTTGGGGTTTTTTCAAGTTTTTTTGGTTTTCAAGGATTTTTTAGTTTTATCATTTTTAGGGGTTTTAAGGGGTTTTGGTCAAATTTTGGGGGTTTTGGGTTTTTTTACGGTTTTAAGGGGTTTTTATGTTTTTCATTTTTTTCAGGTTTTTGGGTTTTTTATGTTTTTACTGATTTATAGGTTTTTTATAATTTTTATGGTTTAGGGTTTTTAGGTATTTCTACAGTTTTGTATGTTTTTAGAGATTTCATGGATTTTAGGGTTTTATGGGTTTTTATGCAATTTTTTTTGGGTTTTGGGTCTTTTTGTATTTTTAGGGGTTTTAAAGGTCTTAATGGTTTTTAGAGTTTTTAATATTTTTAGCTAATTAATTTTTTTTATATTTATTGGTGGTTTTAATATTTTTGTGGAGTTTTAGGGGTTTTTAGGTTTTTAAGGGTTTTATGGTTTTTAGAGGGTTTTTTGGATTTTTTGGATTTTAGGGTTTTTTAGTGTTTTTATTGTTTTTTAATGGGTTTTCAGGTATTGGGGTCTTTTATGGGTTTTAGGGATTATTAATATTTTACGAGTTTATATTTGTTTAGAGTTTTTTTAGTTTTGTTATGTCTTTAAAGGGTTTTTAGAGTTTTTTTAGTTTTTAGAGTTTTTATAGGTTTTATGGGTTTTTTATGTTTTTAGGAGTTTTTGTATTTTTTAGAGAATTTTTACGGTTTTTAGTTTTTTTAAAAGGATGGTGTTGAAGCCTCATTTATTATTAAATCAAAGAAAATACCTCTTTAACTGGGTAGAGGGAGACCCATTACATAGCACGAAGGCCCAGTGGGTATTTTTAGTGTTTTTTTGGTATTTTAGGGTTTTTAGGATTTTTATGGTTTTTAGGTATCTTTAGGGTTTTTAGGGATCTTGAGGGATATTAGGGTTTCATAGGGTTTGAGGGTTTTAGGGGATTTTTTAAGGTTTTTGGTTATTTTATCTTTTTATTTTCTTTAGGATTCTATGGGTTTTTTGAGTTTTTTTTACCTTTTAGGTTTTTTAGGGTTTTTGCATTTTTAGTGGTTTTTACGATTTTTTGAGGTTTTAGGGGTTTTAAGGGTGTTAGGGGTTTTTATCTTTTTCAAGGTTTTCATGTTCTTTATATTTTTCAGTGTTTTTATAGATTTTTTGTTTTTTATGGTTTTGAGGGGGTTTAGTTATTTTAGGTGTTTTTGGAGTTTTAGGGGTTTTAAGGTGTTTTTTTGGGTTTTTAGTGGTTTTCAGGGTTTTGAGGGTCCTTTGGGTTTTTATATTTTTTACTGTTTTTAAGAGTTTTAAGGTATTTTTGAGTTTTTAGTGGGTTCATAAGTTTTTAGGGTTTTCAAATATTATTTGGGGTTTTACAGTTTCAATGGTTTTTAGGGTATTTTATGTTTTTTCAAATTTTTAGGGATTTTAATGATTTTATGGTTTTTAGGGTTTTTATGATTTTGTGGGGTTTTAGGGTCTTTTAGAATTTTTAAATATTTTTTAGGGTTTTCATGTTTTTATTACCTTTTGGGTTTTAGGATTTTTTGAGTTTTTTATGGATTTTAATGAGTTTTGGTGTTTTAAACTTTTTAGGGGTTTTATGGTTTTTGGGGTTTTTAATTATTTTTAGGGTGTTATGATATTTTACGGTTTTTAAGGAGTTTTGGGGTTTTATGGCTTTTAGGAAATTTTCATGGTTTTTAGGGTTTTTTACATTTTCTAGGATTTTTTGTATTTTTTTTAGATTTGTATAATATTTTGGGTTTTATATGGTTTATAGGGATTTGAGGGTTTTAGTGTTTTTTATGGATTTTAGGGTTTTTTTGGGGTTTTAAGGATTTTTTGGTTCTTTTTGGGTTTTGGGTATTTATTTAGTTTTTTTGGGTTTTAAGGTTTTTTTAGTTTTTTAAGTGTTAGGGGTTTTAAGGGTATTTATAGTTTATAATTATTATCGTGGTTTTTATGGGATTTTATGTTTTAAAAAGGTTTTATGGGTTTTTGGTGGGTTTTAGTTTTTTATTGTATTTTACATTTTTAGGGATTTTAATGGGTTTTAGGGGTTTTATGATTTTTAGAGATTTTGAGGTTTTCTATGATTTTATAGGATTTTAGGGTACTTTTGGGGTTCATGCCTTTTTTATTTTTTTTTGGGTTTTACAGATATTTTTATTTTTTTACATTTTAGGGATTTTAAGGGTTTTTAGAGGTTTTATTGGTTTTTAGGGTTTTTAGGGGTTTAGGGTTTTTATAGTTTTTAGGGGGGTTTATGGGTTTGAGGTTTTTAATGTCTATAGCGTTTTTAATTAATTTAGGGATTTTAAGGTATTTCTTAATATTTTAAGGGTTTTTAGGGTTTTAAGGGATTTTGACTGATTTTAGTGTTTTCTCGGTTTTAATGGTATCTTGGGCCTTTTTGTGGATTTAGGGTTTATTTTTTGATTTTCTACAGGTTTTAAGGTTTTTAAAAGTTATTAATGTTTTAGGTGTTTAAAGGGTTTTTATAGTTTTTAGTGGTTTTGAGGGTTTTAAAGATTTTTAGGGGTTTTATGGTTTTCAAGGTTTTTTCAGGGTTTTTAGGGGTTTTTATGTTTTTAAAGATTTTTTATGGATCTTTTGGATTTAAATAGTTTTTCAAGGATTTTATTGATTTGAGGGTTTTTAAGGGGTTTCATGGTTTTTAGGGGTTTTAGGTCATTTTTAGGGTTTTTGAGTTGTTTTGGGGTTTTAATTTATTTAGATTTTTTTTATCATTTTTAGGGGTTTAAAAAGGTTTTATAGTTAATAGTTCTTTAAAGTACATTATTTTTTAGGTTTTTTAAGGGTTTTTGGTGTTTTGTGGGTATCATGGGGTTTTTGGGATATTTATTTTCTCTAGGAATTTTTGGTATTTTTTATAATTTTTATGGTTTTTTTGATTTTATGGGTTTTGGGGATTCAGAATATTTTTAGGATTTTTAGGGTTTTTTAGGGTTTTAGGGGATTTGCATTTTTAGGTATTTATGGGTTTTTTGGGGGTTTAGGGGATTTAATTTTTTTTTTGTTTTTTTAGGTTTGGAAGAGTTTTTAATGTTTTCGGGGATTAAAGGGTTTTTAGATTTTTTAGTGGTTTTTATGTTTTCATGTGGTTTTAGGGGTTTTAATGGGTTTTAAGGGGATTTAAAGGGATTTTTTGTTTTCAGGGATTTTTTGGGATTTTAGGGATTTTTTAGGAATTTTATGGTTTTGCGAGATTGTGATGGTATTTATAGGTTTTCGAGGTTTTTTGGGTGTTTTTTGGTTTTTTTGGTTTTTTTGGGTTTTAGGGATATTTGAGTTTTATAGGTTTTATTATGTTTTCTTTTATTTAATTGTTTATTGGATTTTAAGGGTATTTAGAGTTATTTGTGGTTTTGGTGTTTTATGGTTTTTAGGGTTTTTAATGTTTTTAGGGGTTTTTATGAATTTATGGTGTTTTTTCAGGGGGTTTGGGTTATTTACTTTTTCAGATATTTTTTAGGATTTGTTAAGTGTTTTATGGTTTTTTGGGTTTTTTGGGGGTTTTGAGGTGTTTTTTGGGTTTGTATGGTTTTTCATGGTTTTCAGGTTTTTTTCGATTTGTTCGGGTTTTTAAGGTTTTTTTCAATTTTTAGGGGGTTTTTGAATTTTTTAGGTTGTTAAAGGTCTTTAGAGTTGTTTAACATATTCTGGGGTTTTAATGGATTTTCATGTTTTTAGTGGGTTTTAGAGTTTTTATGTGCCTTAAAGGTTTTTATGATTTTAGGGATTTTATGGTTTTTAGGGGTTTTTAGGGTTTTTAGGGTTTTTAATATTCTCATGATTTTAGGGATTTTTTAGGATTTTTATAGTTTTTAGAGATTTTAGGGATATTTATTAGTTTAAGGGGTTTTTAGGTTTTTTAGGGGTTTTGGGGGTTTTCAGTTTTTTGGGGTTTTTTGGGTTTTAAGGGTTTTTTGAGTTTTTTAGGGTTTTTATGGTTTTTAGAGTCTTTTGACCATTTTTATGGGGTTTAAGGGCTTTTATATTTTTAGTGTTTTTAGGGTATTTATGATATTTAAGGGGGTTTTATGGGTTTTCAGCGGGTTTTCGTTTTTTTGGGGTTTTTATGTTTTCATGGATTTTTAGGGTAATTTAGGATTTTTAGGGTTTTTAGAATTTTTTTAGGGGTTTAATTGATTTTGTGGATTTTTAGTATTTTTAATGGTTTTTATGTTTTTTCTGGTTTGTAGAGTTTTTTCATTTTTTAGGATTTTTATAATTTTTCTGATTTTTTTAATGTTTTAGGGGTTTAAATGGTTTTTATAATTTTTAGTAGTTTAGGGTTTTCATGGGGTTTTAATATTTTTTGGTTTTTTACAATTTTAGGGCTTTTTATTACCTTTTTGGATTTTTATAGTGTTTAGAGGTTTTTATGATTTTTATGGATTTTGAGAGTTTTTCATGGTTTCTAGGGTTTTTTGGGTTTTTATGTTTTTTGGGGTTTTAGGGATTTTTTTGTGTTTTTAGGGTTTTTATGGACTTTAATGTTTATAACATTTTTGGCGTATAAAAGGTTATATATTATTTATTGGTTTTAGTGCTTTTATGTATTTTTATTCTTTTTATGGTTTTTAGGAGTTTTATGTTTTTCGGGGGGTTTTGTGTTTTTAGTGTATTTTATATTTTCATTTATTTTTAGGAATTTTTTAATATATTTATGGTTTTCATGGTTTTTTGGGTTTTTTTGGATTTAGTGTTTTTATAGTTTTTTTTATTATTTTTCAGTTTATTGTGTTTTAAGGTTTTAATGTTTTCTAGTGTTTTTGGGATTTTATTTTATTTTTTGGGGTTTTAAGTTTTTAGGAGTTTCTAAAATATTTAGGGGTTTTATGGTTTTTAGTGTTTTTAGTTTTTTTAGTGTTTTTATGGTATTTAGGTATTTTTATAGTTTTCAGGGTTTTTTTTCATGTTTTCTGGTTTTTTTACGTTATTTGGAATATTTCCAGATTTTAAGGATATTTATGGGTTCTAGGATATATATTTTTAGGGTTCTTTTGGTTTTTTTCATTTTTAGGTTTTGTCACTAGTTTTATGGTTTTTTCAGAATTTACTATTTCTTGTGTTTTTTAGGGATTCTGGGGTTTTTAGAGTTTTAAACATTCAGAGTGTTTTAAATGTTTTTAGTGTTTTAGAGAGTTTTTAATGTTTCCTACGGTTTAAGGTTTTTTACGGTTGTTAGTGGTTTTATGATTTTTAGGAGTTTTTTTGGTTTTTTATGTCTTCTAGGATTTTTCGGGCTTTTTAAGACTTTATGGTTTATTTTAATTTTTAGTGATTTTGAGTTTTTATATGGTTTTTCAAGGTTTTTAGAATTTTCTAAGGTTTTATTGGTTTTTGGGTTTTTAGGGGTTTTTAGATTTTTAAGGTTTTTAGGGGGATTTTTTGTTTTTTGGGGCTTTTCAGGGGTTTTACGGTTTTTTAGATTTTCATGTATTTTTTTGAGATTATTTAGGATTTTAAATGTTATTAGGGTTTTCATGGATTTTCATGATTTTGAGGGTTTTATTGATTTTTGGGTTTTTCACAAATTTTCGGGTCTTTTGGGTTGTTTTTGTCTCAATGAGTTTTTATGGTTTTTATGGGTTTTATAGTTTTTAATGTTTTAGGGGGGGTTTTTTAGTTTTTTTGGGGTTTTCATGGTTGTTAGGGTTTTTAAATATTTTTTTAGTTTTCGGGTTTTGTATGGTTTTTTGATATTTTGACGATTTTTGGGATTTTTAGGGGTGTTATGGTTTTTAGGATTGTATGGTTTTTTAGGGTTTAATTGTTTTTTTTAGTTTTAGGGGTTTTAGGGTATTTTAGAGTTTTTAACTTTTTTATGGGTTTTAAGGGTATGTTGAGTGTTTAGTGGGTTTTAGTGTTTTTATGGGTTTTCGCATTTTTAAGTTTTTAAGAGTGTTTATGGTTTTCAGGGGGTTGTCATGGTTTTTAGGTTTTTTCATTTTCAGGTATGTTTTGGGATTTTTAGGGTTTTTAATATTTTTAAGTGTTCTTAGGGATTTTTACGGTTTTTAGGGTTTTTGGTTTTAGGGTTTTTTCGATTTTTTTAGTTTTTTGGAATTATGAATTTTTTGAGTTTTTTAGGGGTTTTAAGGTTGTTGGAGTTTTTTAATATTTTTAGGGGTTTAGGGTTTTTTTTTGTGTTTTTAGTGGTATTTTAGGGCTTTGTTGGATTTTTAGGGATTTTTAATGGTTTAAGTGATTTTTAGGGTTTTTAGGGTGTATAACCTTTTTAGGGACTCTTAGTGATTTTTAGGTTTGTTAAGTGGTTTAGAGTATTTTTAGTTTTTTTATTTTGAGGGATTTATGAGTTGTAGGGTTATATGGTATTTTTATTCTTTTTTTTCTTTTTTTTTTGGGATTTAAATGATTTTTTGAGTATTTTAGTGTTAGAAGTTGTTTTATATTTTTTTAATGTTTTTAGGGGTTTTTAGATTTTTTAGTGGTTTTTAGGGTTTTACGAGTTTTTATGGTTTTTTGGAGTTTTATGGTATTCAGGGGTCATTCATAGTTTCTAGTGATTTTTATGTTTTTAGGGATTTTTAGGTATTTTTTATAATTTTTATTGTTTTTAGGGTTTTTTTACGATTTTAGGGATTTTGTGAGTGTTAAGGGGTAATATTTTTTTTAAGGGTTTTGGGGGTTTTAGGGGTTTTAATGTATTTTTGGGAATTTGGATTTTTTTGAATTTTTAGTGTTTTAATATATTGAGTTTCTAACATTTTTAGTGGTTTTATGTGTTTTAAGGGTTTTAGAGTTTTTAGTGTTTTTTTGGATTTTATTGGTTTTAAGGTTATTTAATTTTTAGGGTTTTTTAGTTTTCTTGGGTATTTAGGGGTTTTAGTGTTTTAACTTGTTCAATAATTTTTAGGGCTTCTTTTGCATTTTATGAAATTTAGGGTTTTAAGGTTTTTATAGAATTTTAGGGGTTTTGTAGTTTTAAGGGTTTTTAGGATTTTTGGGATTTTCAGGGTTTTTTTTTCAGGTTTTATGGTTTTTTACTTTTTTAGGGTTTTAAGGTTTTTTAGAGTTTTCTAATGTTTATTGGGGTGGGAAGGGTTTTTAGAGTTTTATTGGTTTATGGTTTTTATAGGTTTTTCGGTTTTTTATATTTTTAGGTGTTATTCTGGTTTTGATGGGTTTTTTATATTTTTAGGGTTTTTTCCGGGGTTTTAGACGTTTTTATGTTTTCAGGGATTTTAGGGATTCATTAGGATTTTTATGCCTTTTGGATTTTTAGGGATTTTGGTGGTTTTTATGGTTTTTTAGTGATTTTAGTGTTTTTAGGGTTTTCATGTTTTTTAGAGACTTTTGGGTTTTAGAGTTGTTTTTTTGAGTTTTTTAGTGTTCAAAGGGTTTTATAGTTTTTTAATGATTTATGGTTTTAAAGGGTTTTTAGAGTTTTTAGTGGTGTTTAATGTTTTTATGGGGTTTTTAGGGTTTCTTAATGTATTTTGTATTTTAATGGTTTTTAGGGGATTTTAATGGTTTCTATGGTTTTTTACATTTTCTGGTATTTTAGGGGTCTTCTTTGATGTTTATTGCATTTTGAGTTTTTAGGGTTTTTAGGGATTTTAGGGTTTTTCATGTTTTTAGTGTCTTTTTGGGATTTTTGGTTTTTTTTGAATTTTTTAGGGGTTTTATGGTTTTTAGAGTTTTTTCACCATTTAAGGGGTTTAAGGGTTTTTAAAGTTTTAGTTGTTTTTTTGCGTTTTTATGTGGCTTTGGAGTTATTAAGGGTTTAGTGGTTTTTATTGTTTTTAGGGGTCTTTCAGGGTTTTTAGGGTTTTTTCTATTTTCAAGGTTTTTAGAGATTTTTTAGAATTTTTATTATTTTTAGGGTTTTTAAGGTTTTTAGGGATTTTAAAGGGTTTTAGGGTTCTTTAGGGTGTTTTATGTTTTTAGGGGCTTTCCAGGCTTTTAGGGGATTTTTGTTTTTATGGTTTTTTTAGTTTTCTATGGTTTTTAGAGTTTTTAACATTTTTTGGGGTTTTAAGGGGTTTTAGAGTTTTTAGTGGGTTTGTAGGAGTTTTTTTTTCGGTTTTGGGTTTTAAGGCTCTTAGGGGGATTTATGGTTTTTTAGGGTTTTAGGGTTTTGAGGTTATTTAAGATTTTATTATTTCTTTTGGGATTTTAGCTTTTTTTGGATTTATTGTTTTTTAGGACATTTAGGGATTTTGAGTGTTTTTAGATTTTTTTAGGTCTTTTCAGTGCTTTTTAGGGATTTTAGTGTTTTTTGAGGTTTTAGGGTCTTTGGGGTTTTATGGGTTTTTTTTACTTTTTTGGGGGTTTTAGTGTTTTTCGGGGATTTAGGGTTTTTCGGGTTTCAGGGTTTTTAAAAATTTCTTAGGGTTTTAAGGGTTTTTAGATATTTTTAATTTTTTTTGTGGTTTTAAGGATTTTTAGATTTTCTAGTGGAATTTTAGGGTTTTTATGTTTTTTTTATGGTTTTAATGGTTTATAGTAATTTTTATGGTTTTAGGGCTTTTAATGGGTTTTTATGTTTTTAGGGATTTTTAGGATTCTATGGCATTAAGGGGTTTTTAGGGTTCCTTAGGGATTTTCAAGATTTTTTGTATTTTGGTGGTTTTATGGTATTTATTGGTTTTGAAGGGTTTTAGGGATTTGTTTTGTGGTTTTTAGGGGTTTTTTTCGTGTTTTTTAGTTTTTAAAGGTTTCTTAGATTTTTTAACGTTTTTAGGGTTTAAATGATTTTTATAGTTTTTAGTTGGTATCGAGGTTTTTCTTCATTTTTTTAAAGGTTTTAATGTGTTTTTATGGTTTTTAGGTGGGGGGTCTTGGTTTTAATGGATTTTATGCTTTCATGGTAGTTTAGGGAAATATTAGGATTTTTAAGGTTTTTAGGGTTTTCATGTTTTTTATAGTTTTATTGGTTTTAGGGTTTCAAAGTATTTTTGGGTTTTTAGGGTTTTTTTTGAGTTTTTAGGGATTTTATGGTTATTGGATTTTTTTCATTGTTTTAGGGATTTTTATATCTTTTAGTGGTTGTTAGGGTTTTTTGGGGCTTTTAGAGATTATTATGCCTTTTAGGGGATTTTTGGTTTTCAGATGGGTTTTATGGATTTTAGGGTTTTTACCTTCTTAGGGATTTTAGGATACTTATGGAATTTAGTGTTTTTTATGGTTTTTTAGATATTTTGAGGGTTTTCTATGGGTTTTTATATATTTTAAGTGCTTTAAGGGTTTTATGGTTTTATCTCCTTTTTTAGTTTTTAGGGGTTTTTTGTGTTTTCGTAGTTTTATGGTCTTTTAGTACTTTTGAACATTTTTTTGTTTCTATTTTTTTTATAGTTTTTAATTTGATTTTGGTTTTTTAGGGTTTTTAGGTTTTTTAAGGTTTTTAGTAATTTTATGGTTTTTAGGGGTTATTCAAGGTTTTAGGATTTTTTAAATTTTCATGTATTTTTTTCAATTTTTTTGGATTTTTATGGGTTTTACGGGTTTTTAGGGGTTTTAAGGATTTTTAGGGGTTTTAGGGATTTTCATGGTTTTTAGGGTTTTTCATGGTTTTTAGGTTTTTTTAGGATATTTTTGAGTTTAATGTGATTTTTAGGGTTTTAATAGTTTTAAATGTTTTAGGGGGTTTTTGGGGTTTTATAGTTTTTAGTGGTATTTTTGGATTCTTATAGGTTTTTTTGGTTTTAAGGCTTTTATTGGGTTTTTTGGGGTTGTGTAGGTTTTTTTATTTTCAAGGATTTTGGAGGATTTTTTGGATTTTTATGGTTTGAAGGATTTTTGTCTCTTTAATGGATTTTGAGGAAGTTTAGGGTTTTCATGGTTTTTCCGGTTTTCAATTATTTTTGCGTATTTTGGGTTTTTAGTGTTTTTTTCAGGTTTTAAGGGTTTTTTAACTTTTTGTAGATATTTTTACCATTTTTATGGGTTTTATGGGTTTTTATAGTATTTAGTGGGTTTAAGGATTTTTTTGGGGTTTAGTGTTTTTTATGGTTTTAGGGGTTTTAATGGGATTTAGGGGTTTTCATGGTTTTTAGGAATGTTTTCTTTAGATATTTTTATGGATTTGCTAGGAATTTTATGGTTTTTAGGGATTTCAGGGATTTTGAGGGGTTTTAGTTTTTTAGGGTTTTAGGTTTTTTAGAGTTTTTTAACTTTTGTTGCGGTTTTATGGGTTTTTAGAGTTTTTATTAGGATCTTAGGGATTTTATGATTTCTAGGGTTTGTAAGGTTTTAGGGGATTTTATTTCTTGTAGGGGTTTTCAAGGTTTTTAGGTTTTTTTATTTTCCATGGATTTTATGTCTTTTTTATGATATTTATTGATTTTAGGGTTTTATGGTTTTTTTGAGATTTGGGGTTTTTTAGTGTCTTCAAGTGGTTTTTAGGGGTTTTAGGGGTTTTTAGGATTTTTTTGGGTATTTTTGGTATTTTGGGGTTTCGGGGTTTTTTTGGTGTTTTTAGGGGGTTTATTCATTTTTAGATTTTTTTTAACGTTTTTTAGTATTTTAATGGGTTTTAGTATTTTTTATCAGGTTTTAGGGTTTTATTGGTTTTTAGGGTTTTTAAGGTTTTTAGTGTGTTATATGGTTTTTAGGGGGATTTCAAAGTTTTTAGGGGTTTTTTCAGGGATTTTTAGGATTTTATGTTTTTAGGATTGTTAAGGTTCTTAGGGATTTTAAGGGGGTTTAGGGTTTTTTTGTTCTGTTTTGGGTTTTTATTGTATTTTTTATTTTTTAGGGGTTTTATAGATTTTAGAGTTATTAAAAATTTTAGGGGTTTTAAGGGTTAGAAGGGTTTTTAGAGTTTTTATTATTTTGTAAGTTTTTATAGGTTTTTAGATTTTCTATAGTTTTTAAGGGTTTTATGGTTTTTAGGGGTTTTGGATTTTTTATGTTTTCATGGATTTTCAGGGGGTTTTTTGACTTTTATGGATTTTATGGTTTTTAGGGTTTTCATGGAATTTGAGGTGTTTTGGGATTTTAATGGTTTTCAGGGGTTTAGGGTTCTTTTCGGTTTGTATATATTTTTTAGTTTTTATTGTGTTTAAGGGCTTTTAGATTTTTTTAGTGTTTTTCATCATTTAAGGGTTTTTAATGTTTTTAATAGGTTTTATGGTTTTTATGTGTTTTAGATGTCCTTATTATTTTATATTTTTTCAATATTTTTAGGGTATTTTACATTTTTAGGGATTTTTTGGGCTTTTTAAGGTTTTTTATGGGTTTTACAATTTTTATAGCTTTTGAGGGATTTTAAGGATTTTCATGTTTTTTAAAGGATTTATGTGTTTCAGGGTTTTTATGGATTTTTTTACTTTTAGGTTTTATTTTTTAATTTTTAGGGTTTCTAAGGTTTTTTGAGTTTTTAATGATTTTATAGGTTTTAAGTGTATTTAGAGTTTTTTTTATTTTTTCGATTTTATGGGTTTTATGTTTATATGAATTTTTGGGATTTTATGGTTTTTAAGGGTTTTTAGGATTTTTAGTGTTTTTTCACATTTTCAATGTTTATTAGGTATTTTTCATAATTTTATGGTTCTTTGGGTTTTAGGGATTTTGAGGTTTTTTATAGATTTTGAGGGGTTTTCTGTGCTTTTTTGTGTTTTTTGGGTTTTAAGGGTTTTTAGTTTGGTTTTTAGGATTTGTTAGGTGTTTTATAGTTTTTATACTTTTTAATCAATCTTAGGGGTTTGAAGATTTTTTTTAGATTTTAATAGTTTTTATGTGTTTTATGGGTTTTAGGGGTTTTGTGGTTTTTAGGGGGGTTTATGTTTTTCAATGATTTATGGTTATTTACATTTTAAAGTATTTTTAGGGATTTTTGGGATTTTTATGGTTTTATGGGTTTTAGGGTTTTAGGATTTTGAGGGTTTTTGTGGTTTTCTTGGGTTTTTCTATTTTTAATGTTTTTCAGGTTTTAGGGCATTTTTGGGTTTTTAGGGTTTTTTGATTTTTTTTATGGATTTTTAGTTTTTTTTAGTTTTTTAAACATTTTTAGGGGTTTTATTGGTTTTTAGAGTTTATAGTAGTTTTTAGGGTTTTTATGGGTTTTAGGGTTTTTAATGTTTTTAGTTGTTTTTATGGGTTTTAAGGGTTTTTAAGGCTTTTGTGAATTTTTCAAATACAAAGGTTTTCATGCATTTTCTGGATTTTAATTTGTTTTAGTGTTTTATGGTTTATAGAGGTTGGGGGGGTTCTAGGATTTTAATATTTTTAATAATTTTTAAGGGTTTTAGGTTGTTTTATGTGTTTTTCGGAGTTTTTTTGGAGTTTTTTAGGGTTTTAAGGTTATTATACTTTTTTAACATCTTTTGGAGTTTAATGAGTTTTTAGTATTTATTTAGGGTTTTTTATGGGGATTTAGTTTTTTTAAGGTATTAAAGGAATTTTATAGTTTTGTAGGAGTTTTAGGGCATATTATTTTTTCAAGGATTTTTGGAGCATTATTAGTATTATTAGTATTTTTTGGTTTTTGGTGTCTTTTTTGGATTTTTAGAGTTTTTAGGATTTTTAGGGGTTTTTAGGATTTTATGGGTTTTAAAGGGTTTTATGGCCTTTTGTTTTTTATGGTTTTTTGAGGTTTTTAGTTTTTTTACGTTTTGTAGAGTTTTCTAATGTATAATGGGGTTTATGGGTTTTTATAATTTTTTGTTGTTTAAATGTTTTTATAGGTTTTATGGGTTTTAATGCTTTTAGGGTTCTTATAGTTTTCATGGGGTTTCCATAGTTTTTAGGGGTTTTTATTTGTTTTGGATTTTTAGTGCTTTTTAGAATTTTTATCATTTTTAGGGGTTTTCGGGGTTTTCGATATTTTAAGGGATTAAGGGGTTTTCAAGGTTTTTAAGGTTTTTAGAGGTTTTTATGGTATTTGGATGTTTTTTTGGTTTTAGATTATTTTTTTGTTTTTAAGGTTTTTAGGGTTTTTAGAGTTTTTTAATGTTTTTATGGGTTTAAAGGGTTTTTAGTGATGTTATTGCAGTTTTATGGTATTTATACGTTTTTAGGGTTTTTATGGGCTTTTATGGTTTTCAGGGGTTTTTCACAGTTTTAAGAGTTTTTACTTTTTAGGGATTAATAGTGGTTTTAGGATTTTTTTTTCTTCTAGTTTTTAGGGTTTTAGGGATTATGCGGGTTTTTAGGTCTGCAGGGTTTTTAGGGTGTTTAGGTTATTTCATTTTTTTTAGTTTCTTTTATGATTTTGGGTTTTTTTATTTTTTTCGTTTTTAAGGTTTTCAGAGTTTTTTTAACAATGTTTTTTGGTTTTAAGGGTTTTTAGATTCTTTATTGGGTTTTATGCATTTTATGGGTTTTTAGAGTTCTTGAGGGCATTTAAGGCAAAGAAGGCTCGGGTCCAGGCTATTCCTGTCACCCCCCAAAATTTATTAAACAAAAGGACACAAACACTGCAGACAAGGGAGGGGAGGGGTCGAATGACCCACACCCAAAAACCCTTACAACCCACGCCAAAGAAAGAAAAACAAAGAAAGAAAAAGACACAAAAACAGACAAAACCACAGCAACATCACATCACATCCAGCCAGTACCAGCATCCAACAGTACTACATCCAGCGTTAACCAGCATCCATCAGCTCACAGCTAACCAACAACCAGCATTCAGACTACAGCAACAAACAACATCCAGTAGCAGCAACCAGCCAACCAACATCCACAACAAACCAGCAACCTGCATCCTCATTTTCAGACAGCTAGCACCTCTTTCGACCACCAAACATCCCCCAGCATCCCACTTCCACTCCAGCAGCATTTGTTTTCACCAACACCAACATTACCATCAAATTCTGACCCAAGCAGATCAAATCAAACCATTTCAACAAACCAAACAACCCATCAAACCACAGCAATGCAAGAAAACCAGAAACACAAGCCCCCCCCTCCCTCCAAGCCGCTGGATCCGACTTCGAAACACCGGTGCACGCCAAGATGACGACGAGACAGGGTGAAGCCAAGAAGAAGAATCGGAGCCGGAGGTCACCGTGGCAGACGCTACGCACACCGGATCCGATGCCAGAAGCCGCAATAGAACCAGCAACCATCGTGGCCGACGGTGGGCACACCGGAATCGAAGAGCACTCCGAAGCCGCGGTGAGATCCCGAAGCCGAAGACACTCCGCAGTCGACACCAATCCAGTCGACATGAAGTGCCCAAGGCCGCGGGGAGAAACCGAAGCTAAGCGAAGCGAATTCAACACCGGACTGGAACCCCGAAGCTAGGAACACCGAGGTCGTTGCACGTCGATGCAGATCTGAAAACTCGAAACCACAAGCAAAACAGGTCTGGCGTCAAACATACCAGAGCCAAAGCGAGATCCTGAAGTTGAAGGGTTCGAAGCAGATTCCATTGGACCAAAACCGAAGCCGATCCAGCCAGATCCAACACCGATCTACACCGAGCCAAAGCGAGGCAACCAGCGATAAAGCCAGCCTGTGCCGGAGGAGGGGAGGGGAAGATTGGTCAGAGAAACCCTAGCTGCGTGAGGAGAGGGAAAAAGTCACCGCTCCGAGGCCTTGGGTGTTATAGGGATCACTTGAGGGAATTTAAGGGTTTTAGGTATTTTTATTCTTTTCATGGATTTTTCATGTTTTTAGGGTTTTTTTGGTTTTTAAGGTTTTTTAGGGCCTTTTTAGAATTATTATGGATTTGAGGGTTTTTTAGTGTTTTTGGGGATTTTGATGTTGTTTAGGGTCTTTCACGTTTTTAGGGTTGTTTGGGATGTTTAGGGGTTATAGTTTCTTTTGGGGTTTTAGTTAGTTTTTTGAGTTTGTAGGGGTTTTAGTGTTTTGTGTTTTTTTAATTTTTCTAGGGGTTTTAATGGATTATATATTTTTTTGTTTTCTTTTTGTTTTTTAAGGTTTTAGATTTTTTTATTATTTTCAGGGGTTTTTAATTGTTTTTAGGATTTTTTTACATTTAAAATTATTTTTATGCATTTTTGGGTTGTAGGTTTTTTTGGTAGTTTGTTGGGTGTTTGAGGTATTTAGGGTTCTTTAGTTTTTAGAGGTTTTAGGGTTTTTAGTGTCTTTTGGGGGTTTAGGTTTTTTTTAGTTTTTATGGGTTTTAATTTATTTTATAGTTATTTAACATTTTAAGGGTGTTAAGGGTTTTTAGAGTTTTTAGTGTATGTGAGGGTTTTTATGGGTTTTTAGGATTTTTTTGGTTTATAGTGGATATTATGGGTTTCCAGAGGTTTTAGTAGTTTTATGGTCTTTTATGTTTTTAGGGTTTTTTAGGATTTTTATGGTTTTTAGTGTTTTTAGGTTTTTATGGATTTTGAGAGTTTTTTGGGGTCTTTAGTGTTTTTATTTGTTTTAGGATTTTTCTGATTTTTTTAGTGTATTTTGGGTTTTTAGGGTTTTTTATGTTTTCAAGGGTTTTAACGTTTTTAGGGTTTTTTAATGGTTTAGGGGTTTTGAGGGTTTTTACAATTTTTTGTGGTTTTTTGGGTTTTTAGCATTTTAAGGTTTGAAGGAGCTTTATGGTTTTCTGGGGTATTATAGGGTTTTTATGGTTTTTTATGTTTTCATGAATTTTTAGATCTTTTTTGGTATTTTTATTGTTTTGGGGGGTTTTAGTGATTTTGTGGGTTTTGGGGATTTCAGGGTTTTCATGTTTTTACGGTATTTTTTGGTTTTTAGGAATTTTTTTGAATTTTTTAGGGATTTTAGGTTTTCCAAGATTATTTTAACAATTTTAAAAGTTGTAAGGGTTTTTAGAGTTTTTAGTCTTTTTAGGATTTTTATGGGGTTTTAGGGGTTTTATGGATTTTCGGGGTTCTTATGGTTTTCAGGGGGTTTTCAAGGTTTTTAGGATTTTTTACCTTTTCAGGGATTTTAATAGATTTTTAGGTTTTTATGGGATTAGGGTTTTTAATGGGTTTTAGGGGTTTTTTGGATTTTGGGTTTTTTAGGTGTTTTAGTGTTTTAAGGCTCTTTTGGGGGTTTTGGGTTTTTTTATTTTTTTAGGGTTTTAAAGGTATTTAGAGTTTTTTTAACTTATTTGCTGTTTAAAGGGGTTTTAGTGTTTTTAGTGGGTTTTAGGGTTTTTATTGGTTTTAAGGTTTTTAAGGTTTTTTTGGGGTTTTTTGGTTTTCTGCGTTTTAGTGTTTTTTACATTTTCAGTGATTTTTGTGGGGTTTTTGGGATTTTTATTTTTTTGGGTTGTTACGGATTTTTAGGATTTTGATGGGTTTTAGGGGTTTTCGTTGTTTATAGGGGTTTTAGGGATTTTCAGATTTTTTTTGGGGGCTTTGGGTTTTCGGGTTTTTTATTTTTTAGGGATTAAAGGTTTTTAGAGTTTTTAATGATTTTTGAGATTTAAAGGGTTTTTATTATTTTTTGTGGTTTTGGGGGTTTTATGGGGTTTTAGGGTTTTTTGAGATTTTTAGGGTTTTATGGAATCAGGATTTTTTCCAGAGTCTTATAGTTTTTATGTTTTCATTTATTTTTAGGGATTTTTATGATCTTTATAATTTTTAGGGTTTTTTGGTATTTTATTGTTTTTAGGGTTGCAAAGTTTTTATTGTATTTTTTGGTCTTTTTTGTTTTGTAGGGGTTTTAAGGATTTATAGAGTATTTTAACATTTTTAGTGGTTTTATGGGTTTTTACTGTTTTTAGTGGGTTTTATAGTTTTTATTGGTTTTAGGGTTTTTATTGATTTTAGGTGTTTTCATAATTTTCAAGGGATTTTTAGGGTTTCTAATGTTCTCATGTATTTTTAGGAATTTTTAGGGGTTTTTACGGTTTTTACGGTCTTTTGGGTTTTTATGAATTTTGAGGTTTTCTAGAGTTTTCAAGGTTTCAGGTATTTGGGGATTTTAGGGTTTCATTGGTCATTTGGTTCTTTTGGGGGTCTTAGGGTCTTTTTTGAGTTTTTAGAGTTGTATGAATTTTACATTTTTTTAATGTTTTTAGGGATTTTAAGTGATTTTTGTGTTTTTTGTTTTTAGTGTTTTAATTTATTTTGGTTTATTTAACGATTTTTAGGGGATTTTTAATGTTTTTTGGGTTTTTTGTATTTCCATGAATTTTTATGTTATTTTTTATTTTTAAGGTTTTAAGTGTTTTTAGAGTTTTTAGTTGTTTTTATGATTTTTATCGGTTTTTTATATTTTCAGGGTTTTTAGGTTTTTTTAATTTTTATGGTTTTAGGATTTTAAGGGGTTTTAGGATTTTTTAGGGTTTTTAGGGATTTTGGGGGGGTTTCAAGGTTTTTAGGGTTTTTTTGTTTTCGAAGGATTTTAGGGTATCATTGGATTTTTCAGAGTTTTTTTTTGAGTTTTTTAGGGTTGTTATGGTTTTTTAATGTTTTTAGGGATTTTAAGGGTTTCTATAGTATTTATTGTGATTTTAGGATTTTTATGGTTTTTTGGGTTTTTTAAGGTTTTAAGGGTTTTTTATGATTATTAGGGGGATTTCAGGGTTTTGAGGGTTTTTTTAAATTTTTAGGGATTTTGGGGTGTTAGGGTTTTATAAGTTTTTAAGGTAATTTGTGTTTTTAGGGTTTTAAATGTTGTTAATGTTTTTAAATATTTTACAAGTTTTAAAGGTTTTTAGATTTTTTAATCATTTTTAGGTTTTTATTGGGTTTAATGGTTTTTAAGTGTTTTATGGTTTTAAGGTGTTTTTAGGGTTTTGTATTTTTTTTATCTTTTTAAGGATTTTTGAGGACTTTTTCTGGATATTTATGGTTTTTATGGTTTTTGGGTTTTAGAGATTTTGAGGGATTTTAGGGGTTTTAAGGGTTTTTTAATATTTGTATGTTTTTTTGGGTTTTTTCGGTCTTTATGGGTTTTTATATTTTTTGGAGTTTTGTAGGGTTATTGGGTATTTAGAGTATTTTAATTTTTTTGGGGGTTCTAAGGGTTTTATGGTTTTATAGGTTTTGTGGTTTCTAGGGGTATAAGATTTTTTTACGTTTTTAAAGATTTTGATGGAGTTTTTAGGAATCTGTGGTGTTTAGGGTCCTTTAGGGGTTTTATGGATTTTGAGGGTTTAAAGGGTATTCAAGATTTTAGGGGGGGTTTAGTGGTATTATGATCTTTTTGGCTTTTAGGGGTTTTCTTGAGATTTTTGGTTATTATGTATTTTAGTGATTTTTAATGTTTTTATGAGTTTTAAATATTTTTATAGTTTTAGTTTTTTAGGGTTTTTTTTGTGATTTTAGGTTTTTCATGTTTTTAAGGCTTATTTTGGTTTTTAGGGGGTTTTATGAGATTTTAGGGTTTTTTTACCATTTCAAGGATTTTTAGGGATGTTTTAAGATTCTTATGGTTTTAGGGTTTATAGGGTTTCTAGTGTTTTTGAGTGTTTTAGGGAAAGGAAGGCTCGGGTCCAGGCTATTCCTAGGCCCCCCAAAATTTTATTAAAAGTAAATACACAGACACTGCAGACAAGGGAGTTGAAGGATCCACCAATCCAATCCCAAAATCCCTTACGACCTCAGCTCAAAGACCACAGAAAGAGAGGAGTAAAAGCAAAAGCAAAAACAAACAAGTCAAAAGGTTCAAAAGGAAAAGAACGCAGGGGGAGGGTCAGCCAACATCGCCACCAAAATCCTCCAGCTCCGCATCTCGGAACCCCATGCCCTTACCAAAGCCGTCACCCACATCAGCAAAACTGAAATCTGACTCAGCACCCATGTCCATTGAGTCCCATCCAGACTCAAAATCCTCTTTCATGCCAAGCCTCGATAGCAGTTTCATCTTAGCCTTCTCTTGCTCTATAGAAATTGAAGGCCGCTCTCGGTTATTTACCTTTAGATTAATTCTTACAGCTTGTGAAGAGGCCCTAGTTGCCATGGGATGTGGGACTGCAGAGTAATCCTTCCTCCGTCTTCGTCTCGGAGGGGCAGAAGTGGATCCAGCTGCAACACCCACCTTTTCACAAGCGACACCATCACTTACAGCTGATGATGCCTTCCCTTTATTACAGTCTGTCCCAGGAGTTTCAACACCTCTTTCCTCCATTGTCCTGGTCATAGCAGCATTTATCCGGTGATCATCCTCAGAAAAACTCTCCCCGAGCCTCTCAGCTTCATCCTCAAGTGAGAACATTTCCCGTTCAACCCACACCATTTCATGCAGCTGCACACAAAAAGCTTCAGCAGAGGGTACACCATGAAGGACCATAGCCCTCTGCAGATGGGCATCACGCCAGTTGTGTGGCCCCGTGGAGATCCAGGTCTCTTCATCCACCATAGTCCTTTCCTCAGCTAGAGTCAAGCTCCACTCATCTCCAGTCCTCGGGCCCTGAGCAACCACTGCCTCCTTCATGACATCTTCCACCCGCACATCCTCATCGGCAGGCTCAGCTAAGACTGCAGCCTTCAAGACAGCTATATCATCTCGTTCCAGATCCATAGCACAGGCCTCCTCCATATTTTCTTCCCCGACGCCCATCACCGCAACCTTCCCTAAATCTATCTTCATCCTAAGGGAGTCACCATACCCGTGGACACCTTTAGCAGAAGCCCGGTTATCTCTCTCAGCCAGCATCACTTCCTCCTCATTAGAATTCCCCAAAACACCAGCACCTCCAGTCAGACTCACAATGAAACCACCCTAATCCATCAGGTCCACCTCTAAGTCACTTCCATCCAACAAAGCAGACGAGCAGGGAAAATCAGCATTCAAGGGTTGGGAGGAAGCCACCCGCTTTTTCCACTTAACCTCCACCAGATGGAGTGTAATCTCACCAGAAGACATGCGAACTAGAGAACCACCACCCCTGACAGTGCCAGAGCAGCCACCAGAGTGATCACTGTGCCCAAAACTCCAGCAAGTTGAGTAGAAAACCGGCCATTTCTCAAAGATGATAGGTTGTCTCCACCTAAGTTCTTCCCCCACTGCAATCCAGACAACATCCACAAAAGACTTCAAAGCAACGATTTCAACAAAATCCTTTGGTGCAACTGGATGAAAAAGGGCCCTAGTCCTACTATCAACACATGGGAACCTCCCCACCAAATTCCCAAGCATCGAAATAATAGAGATATTTTGAAAGGGAAGGGGAAGCTCAAGAAATGTTACCCAGGTAGCAGCAATCAGGGAACTACGCTTCAGATGAAAATCGAAACTCCACCTAAAGAGGGAGAATCGAGCACCATTGCATGATCGAGGAGCTGCTGACCAGGCTAAGACCAGGTCTTCCTTCGTGGGAAAGAGAATCATAATGTGGGATCTATCGATCAATCCCACAGTCACACGAGCCCTAAGATTCTAGAAAGCCGAAACGAACCTGTCGAAAGTGGAAACCGGGGGTTTCCGCATCGAGAAGCTTGCAACCAGAGTCAAGTGGTGCAGGTCTGAAGCTTCAGTAAACTCCCGAAGCGAGAGTGGAAGCTGTGGACAACCTTTGAAAAACTCTAAAACCTTTGGGCAGAGCACCGTTCTCGGGAAAGAGGGTAACGAGTCAGTAGAGGAGAGTGACGAGATGTCCTCCAAGAGATGATCCTACCCCGTAAAGAGGGGGGAGGTGCTTCATTTTCCATCATCATCAACCTGGGAGGAAGCCACCATCACGAGGGAGCCGGAACTCCAGAATCGCCAGAATCGCCAGAGCTGCCATCTTTCTTTGGGTCTTTGAGTGTTTTAGGGGTTTTAAGGAATTTCATAGTTTTTGGGGCTTTTGGTTTTTTTATTGTTTTTTAGTTTTTTAGTTTTTTTAATGTTTTCTTGAGTTTTTAATATTTTAGGGATTTTAAGGGTTTTGAATGTTTTTTGTGGTTTTTAGGGTTTTTGTGGGTTTTAGGGATTTAAGGGTTTTAGGTGTTTTTCTTTGTTTTAGGGGTTTCCAAGGTTTTTAGGATTTTTTAGGTTTTTAGGTATTTTTAGGGTTTTTTGTATTTTTATTATTTTAATTGTTTTTATGTGGTTTAAGAGTTTTTAGGTTTTTGAGGTTTGGTATGGGGATTTAGGTTTTTTTGAGTTCTTTAGGCATTTTATGGTTTTGGGGGTTTATCTAACATTTTTAGGGTGTTTAGGGGGTTTTAAATTTTTAGTGGGGTTTTAAGGTTTTCATGAGATTTATTGTGTTTTTATTTTTTTAGGGGACATTATAGGTTTCTTGGGGTTTTATAGGTTTTAGGGGTTTTTACGTTATCATGAATTTTTAGGGAATTTTTAGGATTTCTATGGTTTTAGGGTTTTTTAGGATATTAGAGATTTTGAGTGTTTTAGGGGTTTTCAAGGGTTTTAGGGGTTTTTTTGTTTTTTTTCTTTTAAGGTTTTTTGGTTTTTTTTTGATTTTTAGGGGTTTTAAGGGTTTTAGTGTATTTAGAGGTTTTAATGGTTTTTAGGGTTTTTAGTGGTTTTTAATTTTTTAGGGGTTTTAAGGTTTTAGGGTTTTTATGGTTTCTCGGAATTTTTCATGGGTTTTTTGGCTTTTTTGGTCTTAGGGATTTTTATGATTTTTTTTAGTTTTTAGGGTTTTAGGGTTTTTAATTATTTTGAGAGTTTTTTTGGTTTTTAGGGTTTTCAGGGTCTTTTGGGTTTTTAGGGTTTTTTGGGTGTCTTTAGGGGTTTTAAGAGTTCTTAGAATTTTATAACCTTTTAATGATTTTAAGGGATTTTAGAGTATTATTGGTATTTTAGGATTTTTATGGGTTTTTAGGGTTCTAAATTTTTTTATGTTTTTTAAGGGTATTTTAATATTTTCTTGATTTTTAACATTTTTAGGTATTTTTAGGCCCTTTAGGATTATTATTATTTTAAGGGGTTTTATGGTATTTATGGATTTTGAGTGTTTTTGAGAATTTTCAATGTTTTTAGGGGTTTTAGGGTTTTCAAAATTTTATGGTCTTTTTGGGTTTTTAGGTTTTTATTTTATTTTTTTATGTTTTTAATGTTTTTATAGTTTTTAACATTTTTATGGGTTTTACAGGATTTTAGTGTTTTAGTGGTTTCTAGGGTCACTAAGGGATTTTAGGGATTTTAATGTTTTAAGGGGTTTTATGTTTTTCTGGGGGTTTTTGTCATTTTTAGTGTTTTTAGGTTTTTATGAATTTTTAGGGATGTTTTATGAATTTTATTATTTTTAGGGTTTTTAGGGTTTTTAGGGTTTTCTATGTTTTTAGGGGTTTCTGGTTTTTTTATATTTTATTACATTTTAGGGGTTTAAATTTTTTTTTTTGAGTTTTTAGTGGTTGTTTGGTGTCTTTATGGGTTTTTAGGGTTTTTTATGGTTTTTATTTATTTCTATTATTTTTAAAGGATTTTCAGGATTTGAAGTGTTTTTCAATTTTTTGATATTCTTAGTGGTTTTCATGGGTTTTCATGGTTTTTAGGGTCTATTTAGGGATTAGGGGTTTTTATTTAGTTTTTAGGTGTTTAAAGGTTTTTTATTTTTTTAACATTTTAGTGTTTTTAAGGGGTTTTAGAGTTTCTAGTAGGTTTTTGGGTTTTAATGGGTTTTTGGGATTCATAATATTTTAGGGGTTTTATGGTTTTTATTGTTTTTTCAGTGTTTTTACGCGTTTTTAAATTTTCGCTGGCTTTTATGGATTTTTTAGAATTTATATGATATTTTCAGTTATATTGGTTTTAGGGTTTTAGGGATTTTTAGGGTTTTAGGTTTTTTAGAAGTTTTTTGGGTTTTAGGGGTTTTTAGGGTTTTAGGGTCTTTTGGGTTTTATTTTTTTCATTGAGTTTTAAGGGTTTTTAATTTTTTTCATTGTTTTGAACATTTTCATGGTTTAAATATTTTTTAGTTAGTTTTAGGGGTTTTAAGGGTTTTTAAGGGTTTTATAGTTTTATGGTTTTTTATGGATTTCAGTGCATTTTCAAGTTTTTTAGGGTATTTTATAATTTCATTTTTTTAATTTAAATGATTTTTATAGTTTTTTGTGTTTCTAGTGGTTTTTGAGGGTTTTATGGGTTTTACAGGGTTTTATGGTATATTTGGATTTTTGGGTATTTTTTTAGATTTTTGGGGACTTGAAGATTTTTAGCGTCTTTTAATGATTTAGGGATTTTAATTATTTTTAATGTTATTATTTGTTTTTATTGTTTTTTTCTTATTTAGGGGTTTTATGGTTTTTCGTATTTTTTTGGGGTTCATGAGGTTTTAGGGGTTTTATGGGGTTTTTTTATGTATTTTTTTAAAAAATATATTTTTAGGTGTTTTTAGGGGTTTTAGGGATTTCCGGGGGTTTTAGGGTTTTTAGGGTTTTTCATGATTTTTATGGATTTTTAGGGTTTTTAGAGCCTTTTTGGGTTTTCTAGATTTTTATTTTTTATTTTTTAGGTTTATTAAGGTTTTTATATTTTTTTAATGTTTTTAGGGGATTTAATGGTTTTTATAGTTTTTAGTGGGTTTTTAGGGTTTTTTTGGTTATTTGGGGTTTTATGGGTTTTTACAGTTTCCAGGGTTTTTTACATTTTTTGGGATTTGAAGGGTTTTTTAGCATTTTTATGGGTTTCAGTGTTTTTGGGTTTTTAAGGATTTTGAGGGTTCTAGGGATATTCAGTGTTTTTAGGGTTTCTAGGGGTTTTCATGGATTTTGGGGAATTTTATGTATTTTTGGGGTTTTCTAAGTATTTAGGGGTTTTAGTGTTTTTTAGAATTTTTATGGGTTTCAAGGGGTTTATAGTTTTCAAGGTTTTTATTTCTTTTTATAATTTAAAATATTTTGAGGGTTTATTAGGATTATTATGGTTTTTAGGGATGTTAGTTTTCTAAATTATTTTTAGGGGTCTTGGGGGGTTTTCATGGGTTTTAGGGTTTTAGGGATTATAAGGATTTTGGGTGTTTGGGGGGATTTTGATTTTTTTTTGTTTTTAGGGGTTTTTAGGTTTTTAAGGTTTTAAACATTTTTGGGGTTTTTATAGCAATTTAATGTTTTAGGGGTTTATGGTTTTTTGCGATTTTTAGGGGTTTTAGTGTTTTTTATTTCTTCAGGTATTTTAAGGTTTTTAGGGGATTTATAGGTTTTTAAGGTTTTTATAGTTTTTTGAGATTTTGAGGGGATTCAGGATTTTTTCCTAGGATTTAGTGTCTTTTTCATTATTTATGGTTCTTTTTGGTTTTTATGGGTTTTATGGTTCTTTATAGTTTTTAACGTTTATTTTGAGTTTTAAGGGGTTTTAGAGTTTTTAGAGTGTTTTTAGGATTTTTATGGTGTTTTAATCTTTTTAGGGATTTTTTTGATTTTCAAGTGTTTACATGAATTTTAGGGTTTTTTACATTTTCAGGTTTTTCGGGATTTTTAAGGTTTTTCTGGGTTTTCAGTAATTTTAGGGTGTTTTAGGGGTTTTAGAGTTTTTAAATATTTCAGTTGTTTAATGTGTTTTTAGAGTTTTTTGTGGTTTTTATGAGTTTTATGGGTTTTGGGGTTTTTAAGGTTTTGCAGATTTTTTGGGTTTCACTAGTTTTTAGGGGTTTTATAGTATTTAATGTTTTTAGGGATTCTAAGGCCTTTTTATAATTTTTATGGGTTTTAGGGTTTTTAGATTTTATGGTATTTTGAAGGTTGTTATGTATTTATGACTTTTACGGTTTTTAGGGTCTTTTGAGTTTTTAGGATTTCAAACTATTATAGGGTTTTATGGTTTTTGGGGTTTTTACGGTTTTTTGAATTTTGAGGGTTCTTACTGTTTTCAGGGATTATTAGGGTTTTTATGATTTTCTCTAGGTTTTAGGGTCTTTTTGTGTTTTTTGGTTTTTGAGTCTTTTTTTGTTTTTATGGTTTTTTGTAGTTTTTTAACATTTCTCGGGTGTTTAAGGGTTTTCAAAGTTTTAGTAGTGTTTAGGTTTTTCAGGAGTGTTTAGGGTTTTTAAGTTTCAGGGGTATTATAATTTTAAGGGGGTTCTCTGGGGTTTTTACATTTTTAGTTATTTTTAGGTATTTTTATGGTTTTTATTATTTTAAGAGTAATTTTAGGGTTGTTAAGTATTTTTAGGGCAGAAAAGGTATGGGATCAGACAAAGCTGATCCCGTGATTTATTAAAGAACATAAAAGTAAAGTACAAAGCATTACAAAGAGGCTTGCATATCCTAGTGTGGGTCGTCCCCTTCATGTCTGAGTCAACTAAAGACAAACAGATGTCTGGAGTCCTGAAGGACCATACCAAAGTCCCTTCATCAATCGATCTCTTGGAAAGAGCATCTATAACCCAGTTTAGGGGTTTGATGGGTTTTTGGTGTTTTAAGGGTATTCAGGGTTTTAGGATCTTTTAGGGTTTTTTATGTTTTTAGGGTTTTTGAGGGTTTTTATAATTTTTTAATTATTTTAGTGATTTTATGTGGATTTAGTGTTTTAGTTGGTTTTTATGGTTTGTATGGGGTTTTAGGGGTTTTATGGTTTTTATTGGGTTTTATGATTTTTAGGAGGTTTCCAAGGTTTTTGTGTTTTTTCGATTTCTATGATTTTAGGGAATTTTATGGTTTTTATGGGTTTTAGGTTTTATATATATTTTAGAAATTTTGATGAGTTTTAGGTGTTTTCATGGAACTTTTTGGTTATTTTGGATTTCAGGGTTTTTCAGGTACTTATGTGTTTTAGGGATATTTTTGGGTTTTGGGGGTTTTATGGGTTTTTAGTTATTTTTAATGTTTTTATGGGTTTTAAGGGTATATATTGTTTTTATTAGATTTAGCGGTTTTATGTGTTTTAATTTTTTTTAATTTTTTAGGGTTTCTTGTTGTTTTCAGGGTGTTAGGGTTTTTTATATTTTTAGAGATTTTTTATAATTTTATTGGATTTTTATGGTTTTTAAGGTTTTTTTAGGGTTTCAAGGGTTTTTATTTTTTGGGTGTTTGAGGGTTTCTATGGTGTTTCTGGGTATTTGGTCTGTTTTTTGGTTTTCTTGGGTTTTTTTGAGTTTTAAGGGTTTTAAGGGGTTTTGTAATTTTTAATGTTTTTAGGGTTTTTAATGGGTTTTTCATGTTTTTTCTAGGTCTTTAGGGTTATAACGGGTTTTAGGGGTTTGTAGGTTTTATTATGTTTTTAAGGATTTTTTGGTATTTTTTGGATTTTTTGGATTTTTAAAGACTTTGATGGTTTGTAGGGTTATTCACGTACTTTAGGTTTTTTATGGGTTTTATGACTTTTTAGGGTCTTTTGGGGGTCGTAACAACTTTTTTAGATTTTAGGGGATTATATGGGTTTTTAGAGTTTTTTAATATTTTTAGGTATTTTAAGGATCTTTAGTGTTTTTAGTTGTTTTTTGGGGTTTCTAGTGATTTTATGGTATTCATGGGTTTATGGTTTTCAAGGAGTTTTCAGGGTTTTGGGTGGGGGTTTAAATATTTAGTATTTTTTAGGGATTTTTATGGATTTTTATGGTTTCTAATGTTTCTATATATTTTGATGGTTTTTAGGGTTTTTAGGAGTTTTTATAATTTTTATGGTTTTAGGGATTATTGTGTGTTTTATGGGGATTTTTAGTTTTTTGGAGTTTTAATGGTTTTTAGGGTTTTTATATGTTTTTAGGTTTTTTAGGTTTTTTAATGTTTTTAGTGGGTTTTGGGGGGGGGGGTTAATGAGTTTTTAGGTGGTTTCAGGGTTTTTAGGTGTTTTTACAGTTTTCAAGGTTTTCTAGGGTTTTTTACATTTTCATATATTTTTACGGATTTTTAACGATTATTATGGTTTTGGGGTTTTTAGGGATTTGAGTAATTTTAGGGGGTTTTAGTGGTTTAGTGTTTTTAGGGTTTTTAGGGTCTTTTGGGTTTATATGTTTTTTTTAAGTTTTTAAGGTTTCTAAGTGTTTTTTAATATTTTAATGGGGTTTTAGGGTTTTAATAATTATTAATGATTTTTGGGGATTTCATGGGGTTTAAGGGGTTTTACGGTTTTAATTTTTTTTAAGGGTTTTCATGGTTTTGAGTGTTTATTACTTTTTCAAGGATTTTAGGGATTCTTAGGTTTTTTTTATTATAGTGTTTTTATGGTTTCTAGGTGTTTTCAGGGTATTTTTGGGGTTTTAGGATTTTATAATGTTATTTACGGTTTTAATGGTTTTTAGAATTTTTTTATTTTTTTCTATGATTTTTAGGTGTTTTATAGTTTTTAGAATTTTTGAGAGGTTTTTGGGTTTTTTGGGGTTTTGGGGGTTTTTAGGGTTTCTCGGGATTTTTAGGAATTGTTTGAGTGTGCTTGGTTTTTTTAATTTTTAGGTGTTTTAAGGCTTTTTAGAGTTTTTAATATTTTAGGGGTGTTTTTAGATATTTTAGTGGGGTTTATATTTTTGTATGGGTTTGAGGTGTTTTTTGGATTTTAGGGGGGGGGGGGGGTTGTGTTTTTATTCTCACATAGTATTTTTTTGGTTTTTTTCAATTTTTATGGTTTTTAGGGATTTTGAGGGTTTCTAGGGTTTTCCCTAGTTTTTTAGGGTTTTATGTTTTTTCAGGGTTTTTAGGTTCTTTTTTGGGTTAGGGTTAATTTGTGCTTTTAGGGGTTTTAAGGGTATTTTTTCATTTTTTGGGTTTTAATGATTTATATATTTTTTAGTTGTTTTTATGTTTTTTATCGGTTTTCAAGGTATTTAAATGTTCTAGGGGTTTTTGAGGGCTTTTAGGGTTTTTTATGTTTTCATGTATTTTTATGGATTTTTACGGATTATTATTATTTTGTGGGTTTTTAGAGTTTTTAGTGATTTTGAGGATTTTTTTAGTGTTTTCATGGTTTTTTAGGATCTTTACGATTTTTAGGATCTTTTTGGGTTTTATGAATTTTTTTGGGTTTATTTAGTTTTAATGGGTTTTGGAGCTTTTTAAAATTTTTAGGGGATTAACGGGTTTTTAGAGTTTTTTATTTGTTTTTATGGGTTTTATGGTTTTTAGTGTTTTTACAGGTTTTTATGGTTTTTATGGGTTTTTCTGGGTTTTAGGGTTTTTTTATTTTTAGGAATTGTTTTTTAAGGAAAATGTGTCATGCCCGATAGTTGATTATAGGGTGTTGAGTTTCATACAATCATTCACATTGGGTCCACTTATTCTGAATGGTCTCTAATGGGTATTGTACATGGAGCTGAAAACCCCCAATGGATCACATATCCATGATTCAGGCACCTAATTTCCAAAGGAATAAATTCATTGGGTAACCTGGCCAATGACACATAAGAACTCACATTTTTTGAAAGGATGGTAAGTTGGGATCATCATATCCTTTTTGGGGGAACTATTACTTTTTACTAGACTCTCTTATAGATTTAAGTAGTGTTCACAAATCCTTTGTTCGTTCCCAAATGTGTATATTATGGATTACCTCGAGGTAACAATCAATAATTAGCACACATGGGTTTGGAATCATTTGTATGTATCTGATGTTCTCTATTGATGGAGGGATCTATTTGTATCCGAGGTTCAATATAAATGTTACCCATTTATGGACATATCATAGATTCCATGGTTGTTTTCTAGGACAACACTGGTTTTAGGCACTGTAATGGGGCACTCTAGAGTTTACCATCATCTAGAGGAATAAGTTGTTCGTTTTTCATGATCAAACTCATAATATGGGCTTCCTATGTTTCCTTATAAGAGGAATCAAAACCCACGTAGTTCGGTGCCACTTAACGAGACACGTCACCTTTTAAGGTCGTGTGACAAGGACCAATCCATGAAGTTTAATGTCATGCGTCAAGAAAGTCCATGCAAGATGTGCCTGGTCAAAAGTTGTGTGGGACTTATACCGAGGAATCTCGAGGGGCCTAGAAGAGATGTGGTCTCCTGGGTGGATAGAACCCTACCGATGAAATGGCTTGGATAAAATTAGGGTGGAATTGAGTGCAGGGTTTGGACGATATAGAGGCTTCCTATGTATCCCAGTTAGTTGGGAATCAAATCCCACATAGTTTGGTATATTGAGGCTTACACATGGAAGTTTCCCATTTAAAGGGGGAATGATCAGGGATTATACTTGGAAGGATTCCCATATAGTGATTCTTAATTTGGAATATGGACGTTTGAATATTGACGTATTGAATTTGGTACTTATATTTATAGAGAAGGATAATTTGAATGGATATGATTGGGACTTATACTATATAGGAGTCCTGTTTGGGGTTTGGTATCATGCGGATGTCGGGATCACCACTAATCACTACACCCACATGAGTCATGCTCTGTGTAAGAAACAATAGGAAGTAGTAGATCTGATGATCACATAATCTCACCCTATCAACTGATAGATGATACATGATTCGAAAGGGAGAGGGAGGGGACTTTGAGTGTGCATGTCTCCAATTTTATTTTCCATAGATAAGATAGTCACATCTGGTGATCCATCCATCTACCTCATGGGCTAGAGAAGAGGAGAAAAAGTGACGCCTCCTGTAAGAAAGTCTAAGGGCTTACCTTGGGAGGAGTGCCTTGATATTGGTTCTAAGGAAGAGAGAAATTTATGGCACCAACCCTCGCTGAAGGGAAAGGATAACATTTACCCATCAAAGGGACACTCAAGCATGGACCCTATATTACTTCCTGGAATGGGGTGTTTCACGTGAGAACCACAAGGTCAGAGCCCACTTTACCATGGGAATGTACCCGATGATCTTATCATACTTGTAAGGTAGATTTATAAGGGGCCTTTCCTAGATTCTATTGGAATATTTCACAGAGGGGTTAACATGGGGGGTCAATGACATGATATAAGGGAGTTACTAGATGTGGACAACATAACATCCAAGGATGCCCCATTCCATGTAGCATATTCTTAGGTGGGATGGGGTTCTCTCCACATAGCGTGTTGCTATGTGGGTGAGGAACAAAGACAAGGGTTCTACCGAGGTAGCATAATGCCTCATGGGGAAAGGTTCTATCCATGTAGTGTTTTACTATGAGAGGTCGAGTTCCTTCTTCATAGCATTCTGTTTCATAAGGAAAGGTTCCTACCACATAGCATTTCTTTTTCCGAGATTCCTATTGGAAATGGTTCTATTAGTTTCCACCTTAGGGATTACATTAATGAAGGTTTTTTTGGGTTCATAGACAACCCGATGTTTTATTAATTCCTCCTTATTGCTATACATTGGGTTTTACCTATTGAGAAAGGTTGAAATACTTTGGTTTTCATGGTTCCTTCAAATATCTTTTTCTCGGGAATCCATTCATCTCCCTATGTGTTGGTCTGTTTCTTTAGTTCCTCTTGTGGTCCATTTATAGAATAATGGAGGGATTGGGTACCAACAAGGCCATTCCTCTACAGAGGGCCACATGTCATCTTTTTTGGGAGCCCATGAAGGACATAGCTAGCAGGGGTGTAAATCATTGCCCAGTCCCGCATACAACTTTGTTTCATTTGTAGGATCTAACAGTCCTACCAAATCCAAAAAAATACATAGTTTTCCAAGGATATTCATTCGTGGATACATAAATCACCACATCTCCCCAAAAATGTGTTTTCTTCTTTTTAAGGCATTATTGGATCCCCCCTTTTCTACAAACTATTTTTGTTTGTGAGTGCTTCCTGGAGTGGGAGAACTCTATGCATAGTTGCAGTCCACAAAGTGATTTCTGCTCCATGTTTTTTCCTTTAGAAAAAAAATCTTATTTTGATTTTTTTAATTTTCCAAATTAATGGACATATCTTGAACTTTTTTTATGAAATTTTAGAAACCAAAAAATTCTCCCATCAAAATGGGTTCCGGTTAGGATGAAGGGGAGGCTATTCTAATGTAGAAAGTGATCCTTTTTTGAACTAGTTTACGGCATGAAGGAAGAACCAATAGAGGGGGCCACACCTATATATAGTGGGACCATATCATTTTGCTTTTACTAATTTTCTGGGCAAACTCAGACCTCTCACAAACTCCCAACCGTGTATAGATTCTGAAAACTACCTTTATTTTAGCTGACATTTCTGTGAACTGAGACTCTACATTGGTGAAATAAACACGTAACCACGAAAGTTAATTTTCAATCCTCTACATATTGGTTGGATAATTAACAAAATGATTGTTTTGGGGGATATTGTTTTTCTGGAAAATGATTTGAAGACCAGGTTCTTCATAGAATAATGGTTCATGGGTTTATTATTCCATGAACAAATAGTTCATAGATGATTACTTCAGCAAACTGATTGTTCACAAGAATCTTTTTAAATGGATAGTGTATAGGTTTCATACTTGTCCTTTTTCATGAAATTTAATTACAATACTTATAAATATTGAGGAAGATAATAGGATGGACCCTTCAAAGGTTCCTTCTATTATTGCTGCCACTCTCCTGAATGAAGAAAAAGGAGGAAAACTGTGATTGATTCTGTTGAAAATACAATCATCATCAACGTATTTCATCATCTACTTGTAGGACGTATTATTGCTGGTCAAAGACAGTATCTAGTCTCAGATAGGTTTACCCATTATGTATTTGGGCTACAGTCCAATGTAGAAATCCTAGAACTGTGCACAATGAATTTTCCTACCATCTGGATATATGAAAACAAAAATATTCCATAGAATAATATTTCAGAAAGGGGGAATTTATATTAGAGTCAATTAAAATTGGATATCTTTTAAATTATGCTCCTTAGTCCCACAAGAAAACCATATGGGTTCTAGATGAAAAAATCCATTTCTATCATAGAATTACTTAGAGTGTCATTATGAACAAGCCACTATGGTGGACATCAAGATTAGGCCTTTATCCTAGGGGATCATTTAGTTTGGACTAGGGGTGTCCCTTTTGGGTGTTCCAGATCAGTGAAGAATTCAAATTTGATTTTCATGAGGTGGGGTTATATTAGTTGGTTTGAGTTTCACAGACTTAGTCCCATTTAAATAAAAGTTTTATCCCGCAGTTATTGGGTAGTTGGAGCACAGACCCCAACACTTTCCACCTGGTTCATAGAGAAGTTGGTATTATCCTCTGGGATTTAATGATGATTTTGGAGGTTCCTAGTGTTGATGATATGTACGATGAATTTTTAATCCCTCTTATATATAGGACAATGAGGAGAGTAATCCTCTTTTAAAGAAACTCATTTCCACTGAAAATTACTTTTTGGATGAGGATCCTTGTCCAATGAAATACATTCCATTTTTCAATTGGATTAATGCCTTTGCTATGTGAAGTGTCCAAGATCCTCACACACGAAGACCAAGGAATTGCTGAATCCTTGAAACTTGAAGGCATGTGGGTTCCTACTGGCCCATTCTTGAAGAGGGTTGGTTCAAAAAATAGGGAAAGAAGATCATTCCTAATGATGACTGGTTGTTCTGATTGGTAGCCTTCTTGAATATGTTTCCATGTGACTAGCTTCTTCTAGTTCATGATTCTGATACTGGAGTTTGTGCCATAACTTTTATCATGGTGGATAAATTAGCCACTATTAGTGTATCAATCTCTCCATCCCAGTATTGGTTAAAATATACCATTTTTTAGATATATTAGAGTGGGGATGCCACAATAATGTCTGGTGGGCCCATTATATATTTTCTGGGTCTTGGTAGTAGATCATATTAGAGGCACATATTTATCAACCCTCAACAAATACCTGAATATACTCTCTAACCATACCTCCAAAGCATAAGTAGGGTAATGCAGTTTGATTGGAGAGAGATAGAGAAGTGATGTAATGACTCAACTTCTATTACTGCTCCACTTACAATCCTTACAATACCTCTTCTAGTACCCTTTTAAATGATGGATCTAGGGAGTTTCCTGAGTAGGGGATATCATTTCTCTTTATGAGAAGTAATTTTGGTTCCCAAGATTGATGGGGAACTTGTTTTTGAGGGTTATGTACCATGCATATTTTCTTAATAATTCAATTTTTTCCATATAATGTGTCGCATGACCCTTAATATCACCGGATTACATAGGAATTTAATGATATCTTGGAAGTTTTAGTTGATGTTTACTCATGGGGATACCCAATTCTAGATGAGATTTTGTATTCCATACATTTATTTCATACCCTTACCATATCCTATGTAGTAATATGGAACTAATCATACATAGGGGATCAACTATAAAAACTCATTCATAATATTGGGGTCCGAAAGGAATCTGAGGCTGGGGGAAAATGAATAAATCAATCAACCATTCTAGTCATGAGAAGTAACCATGAATGTATCATATTTATGAACCTCCAATGATAGTTTTGAGGGCCTGGGGTTCAACCACCAAGGCTACTGGTGCAAATTTTTAGGATCAAGCATCAATACCATCTAATACTACTTTCCTGTCAACCTGTAGATAATGGGACTCCTTGAGGTGGTCCCATCAGGCTTGCGCTTTGTGGCGTTTCTTCAAGGAGAAGGAGGCCACACTTAGTATGTATGGATTTGTATTGGTTCCTTCCAAATTATCTTATGATGATGACCATGAGAAGCTTCATTCTCATATCTAGGACCTTGATGTGTCAATTCATTCCCATTATAATAGTCATATGTATTCCTATCGAGTTCTTTCAATACTAAGGTTTGAGATTTATGAGGATGATGACGATGATAGCTAGGAATCTTGGGATGTGGATGAAGCTAAAACACATACCACAACTAGAGTGTGGGATATTACTCCCTCATATTTGGTATCTCACAAGAGATCATCTCCAGAGGGATTAAGGGAAGATGAGGCACCTATAAAATAGTTGGGGCAATCAGAACCCACCTCACTTCCTCAGGCGGACCCTCCAGCAATAACCATTACTATTACTATGGAATTTCTATATCCATGGAAAACTTGGGATACTTTGAGGTCCATTATATTGGAAGAAGATATCTAGGAGACACTTTAGGCAGAGCACCTTTAGATTATAGTATTTGGATCTATCACTACTCTCATGTGGATTTCAGCTCATAATGATCCATGGGGGTGGGTAAATATCTGGAAGAGATGGATTCCTTCCTCTACTCTATCAGTGGTAGAACTTATAGGTCTAACCGAGTAGAATAAATGGAAGAAATCATAGAGTAGAGTGATATCTATGAGGAGGTGACTACTATCATTTACATAAACCCTTCTTCTTGTTTTTGTGACCATAGACCCTAATTCCTTTTGTTTATAGAAAATTGGGTAGATCCAGGAAACTATTTATTCCCAGAAATACACTCCCTGGGGAGACCAAGATGGAAAGTAAATCAATTCAAACATAGGAATCACTAGAGAGGGATCTCCTAGGGCTTTAGATCATATATAAGTGGTCTTTTCAGATCTTTCTAGTGCATTTCCACCTCTGAACCCACCCTAAATTCCTTATAGGGGATAATCCTCATGGAAAACCACGCGACGCTGATAGGAATCCCAACTATCGATATGTATAAATTCAAAAATAATTTTTTTAATGTTTCATTTCTTTATTCATCTTTGATTTTATTCCTCTTCCGTTGCTGACTAATCATCGTGCACATAACACGATACAGGTCGGATGATCAATTTGGCAGAAATCTCCTAGGGGGCGGTAGATCCTACTTCTTCAGTGGTATCGGTAATACCATCAGTGGATTCATTTGAATAGAATAGGGAATCAAGGAAAATTGACGTCATTGGGGGTGGACCCTGAACCCTAGGATGGAATCTCTTAAAGATCAAATGATATCTGTCCCAATAGTGAGAGAGTCTTCATATGTTGAATCTTTAACTAAACACGTTGATCAAGCTCCTACACTGATGATTTTATTATCCTTTCTAGTGGAGGTTGAGATGAATATGGAACCACAAGAAAATGAGGATATCAAAGAGATCTCAATCTTTGGGAGATAGACTATTCTTGAAACCTCATAATAACCTCAAAATCAATAAAACCCTTAAAACACTAAAAACCCTAAAATCCTCTAAAATACAGGGAAACCCTAAAATTCCATTAAAAACAAAAAAAACCAAAAAAACTAAAAAACCAATAAAAACATTAAATGCACTAAAAAATTAAAAACCCGAAAAAACATTTTAAAAGTTTCTAAAAACCTGAAGTACCTTGAATTCCTTTAAAACCCTAAAAACTATAAAGCCTATAAAAACATAAAAATCCTCAAAATCCCTAAAAATCTCCAAAAACATAAAAAACCCAAAAAACCCTGAACAATCCTTGAAAACCATAAACCCTTAAGAACCATAAATCCCCTAAAAACCCCTAATAACCTAAAAACCCACTAAAAATTTTTAAAACCCTCAAAATCTATAGAAAAGTTAAATAACTCTAAAAAACATTTAAACACCTTAAAACTCAAAAAAAAACATAAGCCATAAAATGACACAAAAAACCTTGAAAAACACTAAAACCAATTGTTTCTTCTTGAAATAGGGATGACCTTTTTTTTTTTTAAGGTTTAAACTTTATAATCAGTTTCTAATGGGTTTATTCGTAGAACTAGAAACATCCAATGATTCTATATCCATTTGGACCTACTTTCCAATGGTAGGTTCTCATTAGTTGTGGATAGATGAGGTTTAAGAATTTTCATTGGTCAAGAGGATGGGAGGTCAGGTTCATCACACCTTTTCAGGGGAATTGTTGCCTACACTAGGACTCACCTATAGATTTAATTTATGTTCATGAATCCTTATTAATTCACCAAGCATGAAAATGAGTTTTCCTTTAGATTTGGAAATCAATTATTGATATGTATGGGATTTAAAGAATCTTATATATGTATTTGAGGTTCTTCATTGATAGAGAATCATCCGTATGTATTTTAGATTCTTAGTCAATGGTATCCTTCAATATATTATATAGAAATCTATTGGTCACTATGATGACCATACTGGTTTTAAATCCACTCAGTGGGGCACTTGAAGTTTATTTTCATTCAGAAAGACATGGATTATTTCAGAGTTGGGATTGTACCCGCAGATGGGCTACCTACGTATCCTTGTTAAAAGGGAATCAGAACCCACGTAGTTCGATAATAAAGAAATAGTTTAATGTCATATGAGATAGAAAATAATTAATGAAATATGGGCTTGAACCTTATAAAGGCTTCCTAAATAATCTACTTTTAAGGTAGTGATCAAAGTCCACATAGTTTGAGCAAAGAAATATGGGGTTTAGGAATAGTTAATGACCCAAAAAGAGATATATTGATTACATTTACACTATAAGACCACATGAGTCATGATCAGTTTGAGAAACAAGAGGTATCAGTAAACTTGAAAATGATGCCACGAAAGATGCAGTCATGAGAAATGATGTGGGGCTTACATATGTATAACAACCCAAGTAAATGAAGACTAGGACTTAGGAAAGAAGCCCAAGAGCATGGTCTGTAAAGGTATTTGAACTTTATGGAGATTTGGAAATTTAACTCGGGACTTACTCATGAAAAGGAATTCCAAATTAGGAGGGACTTATGATTGAGTTTTATTCCTAAAAAGGAATCCCAAATCAAAAGAAATTAAGTCTTGGGATTACTCCTAAAAAGGAGGACCAGGTTAAAGGAAATTATGATTGGGGATTACTCCTGAGAAGGAGGCCCAGGTTAATGGAAATTATGACTAGGGATTACTCCTAAGAAGGAGGCCTAGGTTAAAAGGAATTATGACTGGTGATTACTCCTGAGAAGGAGGCCTAGGTTAAAGGAAATTATGACTGGGGCTTACTCCTGAGAAGGAGGCCCGGGTTAAAGGAAATTATGACTGGGGATTACTCCTGAGAAGTAGGCCTAGGTTGAAGGGTATTGAGACTTCAAGCTTACTCCTAGGAAGGAGGCCCAAACCAAGAGATCTTCTCATCTAAAAGTATGAGTTTATATAGGAAACCCCTAACCGTGGTGACATAAATCATGTCTGTCACGAGGTTTTGGGAGAGGTTCTCAGAAAATTCCTTTCAGATAAGTGAACCAACAATTTAACCATGTCGTAAATGGATTTGAAGAGGGTTTTGAAGGATATATCATGAAGAGGATATGTGGATTTGAGGAAAGGAGGTGACTAGGAATGAGGTGCACATGTATTGTTCTGGAGCACAAGTCCTGGTCATGCAAGTATACTTGCGCGACATGAGTCACCATGGGAAACAAATAATCTGTAGGGTAATACTTGGGCGACTTTGAACTTAAGCCCTTAGTATCATCCCTAGAGGCTTCCAAAATGGTGGCACACAATTTCTCTTCAGAGGGCAAGGTGGAACGCAAGTGTCTTAATTTCCCTTAAGGGTTGGAAACTTAGGTGAGCAAGTATTGATGATTTCTAACACTTAGGACTTATTTTTCCTCTTTATAACTTCCATTCTAGGCAAATAATTATCTTAGAATTGTTCAGAAGACGTCAGACAAAGACTTGGGTGACCCAAGCTTGAATCTAAGTTTTGGAAAATTTGTCCTTGAAATGGGGGGCCCACAGGGTCTATTTATAGGCCACTAAGAACCTTGGGAGAAAAAATGAATAGGGCATGCAAGTGACTTGTGTGAACCATATGTGGCGCACAAGTGACATTCTCGGTGAGAAGAAAACTTGCATGGCTCCTTCTTGATGGGTTCCTTGTTCATGCCTTTGTCAATATTTCATGTTCTTCAAAGGATGAATCTATTTGTGCTTAAGGTATTTCCCTTTTCCATTCGTTGGACTCGGTGATGGAAAGTAGGGTCAACAAAATTCCCCCCTTAGAGTTGGATCCGAAAAAGGAAATATCATTTGACTCTGAGGAAAAACAAGAAACCAGGGTTCAGCGGCGCGTAGGTCTTAGGCGCACCGGTTGAGGTGCGTAGGTTCCGGCGCACAAATTTGAGGGATCGCCTATATATATGGGTGTCACTTCATATAAACCATCCATCCTTCAAAGATTTTTAGCTCTTGTCACACACGTTCCTTTCTTTTCTCAGTCGATCGCTCTTCTTTGTGTCGTGCTTCTTTAGTAAGGATTTTGACTTGAACGACAATACTTGCACGACAATACTTGCACGCCAACACTTATACGATAAAACATGCACGCCTTAATTCCTTTGACATTTTTTTTTCTTCACAAATATTTCATAAAAACAGACTTACTTAAAAGTTAATTGTTTGATCTTTTTGAAAATTTAATGGCTCCCAAAAGAATTGGATCGGTTGATGAGTTGGCCAGCAAAAGAATAGATGATATGATGAACATCGTCGACCATGACTATTATGATATCTGCGATAGAACTCTCCTGTATTTGGCTAAGTGCTTTAAGAAATATCATGCCAATTTCCCATAGAGAATCTACTTGCCTTTATAGGGCCATGGTCATCTACAAGGGGTCAATGTTCCAGAGGCAAAGGATTATACCCCTCATTCCTGGTTTCAGACTTACACCAATTTCTCTTCGGAAAATATCTCAGTTGCAAGATCATATTACAATGATGGAATAGTGGAGAATCATACATAATGCATCATAGCCCATGTGCTCTAGATATGATGCCTCACAAGCCTGAGCTATAGCCGCATTTCCATACCTCTATTTTCTAAAACTCTCAGATGGACCAATCCAAGGGATGGGAAAAGAGTTGAGATTTCCATCCTAGAGGAGGTGTGAAGCCGACCTGGATGTGGGAATATTAGGTGTGCCAAACCTGTGCAGATTTTGTCGAGGATCTGAAGGGAGCTGCAATATATGAAGTTGTCTGGGCTAGGCAGACATATGTCTAGAGGACTAATAATTTTGTGCCAGAGCTAATCAGCCGTTGGATCCCAAAAACCAATTATTTCCATATGACTCATGGAGAAGTAGGCATCACCTTGTGGGATGTCTATAAGATCTCGAGGGCTCTAATTATGGGAGACATGTATGATGAATTCATCCCCCCCAAGGTGACTTGGAATGATTCTAAGAAGAATCTGGCTCTAGATCGGGAGTTAATGAAGATTTTCCACAAGCTTAAGAATACCAAAACCATGAAAACCCACTCTATGAAAGATATCCACCCAGGGGAGTGGATGGACATGTTTCTAATCAAGATGAAAAAGAAGGGGGCCACCTATATTCGACCTACAAGCTGCCCCAGAGTAGAGAAGATGGGTGATCTTGGCACATTCTGGCCGACTCTGGAAAAGGGAGAGTTTGAAAAGTGGGGGTATGAAGTGAATCAAATAATCCAAGAGAAGAACCATCTCACGGGTTTCATAGCCTTGTGGCTCAGTGTTTATCTTCTTCTAGTTAGTGATTCGAAGGGAGGCATTATGCTAGGGACCTTCGTTGTTGCATCTAAGTTGGTTGAGAGAAAAATGGTTGGGTTGGCCACCCTGGTTTTGGCGAAGATTCACGGGATCTTAATCCATGTCTATATGGGTATGTCTCCTTTGAGAATAGTGGGACCATTCCAGGTTTTGTGGTGATGGATCTCCACTCACATCAGGACATATGCGGTACAGAGTGGAGTACAGGTTCCTAGAAGTTCTTTTAGGCTATCGGTGAAAGAATTTATGGAATTTCTCCATTGTCCCTAAATCCTTATGATCTGAAGGTGTGGCTGAGCATGTTCAAGGAATTTCATTTCTTTCCTTATGGAAACCCACCAACCGGACAGTTTTTTGATGATGGAATTTCTATCCTAGAATTGAGGTCATATATGATGGCTTGCAGAGATGGTGTATTGGCCACCAGAATTGACAGAGAGATTATATGTGAGGATTATTCTCCATATAGATTGGCACACCAACTCAAGTGTCTGCAGCAAATTGTTGTATCCCCTCCCGTGCACATCAGGTCAGAGAAGCATCCAATGGTTTCTCAACAACTATGGTTGCTGACAGCTATGGAGAAGACCGAGGCAGTGTTTGATCTACCATTTGCTGGAGCGACGAGTCAATTGACTACATGGTATGCTGAGAACTGGGTAGCATCATACCCAGAAGGGGTATGGAATCTTTCTATCTACCTGGTGGGGAGTAAAAAGAGAAGTATTAGGAAAGAAACCTTTCAACTTGAAGGTGAATCTTACTCACCCAAAGCTGATTCACCGGGTTCTTCACCTAGGGCTGATTCACCAGATTCTCAGGATGGGGATGATGTGGTGCGACATGTGTCAAAATGGCCTTGTGCCAGATATAATCATCCTGGTAGAGTCAAGATACCTACTCCATTGACTCCTAGTGAGTTATATCATTGAGAAAATTTAGTCTCCATTATTTTATAGAGCAAAAAAGTTTCATTTCCTTATCCTTTATCTGTGATTGCAGGATCTGGGAAGAATTTGAAGTCTCAGATTGTAGGACCCCCCTCACAGCCTTCTAGTATACATTCTGAATATTTACTACCAGAGGCTCTATAGACATGGCGGAGTTTATATTGTGATGTTGAAACCACCTGGATGGAGTTATGTGAAGGACTACATATCTCCGGTGTGGGGGATCTCCAGGCTTCTGCTGATATTTTCTTCGAGGATAACCTCGATGATGTGTGGGATTGCACTAGAGAGATGGAAATGCTCATATATGACACTGATGATTCCATTCCTATCACCAAACAGGAGAAGGAAATGATGAATCGTGGCACCACTTAGGGGATTGGTGATTCAGTAGACGAGGAGTGGCATGATTACGTGGCTCCTGAAGATGTAAATTTCTTTCCTTATTTTCTTTGCAACTTGATTTCAGTCAAAAATTTGTTACTCAAGGAAATTACATTCTTCATCCTATATCTAGCACTAGTGGCACTGCTCTTGGAGTCCCTGAATCTCCTCATGAGCCAGGCGAAAGATATCCAGGCCGGAAAGCCATAGAAGAGAAATTAGACAGGTATTTTCACTCTCTAATACCTATATTTGGAGCTGATGATGTCAATACACCCAAAAAGTCAAAGAAGCAATGGCATCGATGGAAGAAGTCCACAGCTAAACACTTCATCAGTAGTGGTAAGTCCTTTAGATATTCATGAATCATAACTCATGAAAAGATTTCTAATACTTCTTAGTATTTCAGGGGATTATTTGATTCCCCATTTTGGGGAGAGGACTGACCCTCCACTAAGGACGATGGAGGGTGCTGGTGAACAGTCATAAATTCATGCTGACCTCACTGCTCCTGAAAAACCAATGAGAGAAGAATAGCCAACATCTGTTCCCAGTACTTCTTCTATTTCTACTACAAGGAGAGAAGATCATGCTTCTGGTAAATTAAAATTACTTCATAGAGAATTGTAGGAAAACATCAACTGACTTCCATCCTATGATTCTTTAGGTTCAACACCTGCACCAGAACATTTGGCGACCACTTCCACTAACTCCGCAATTTTCTCTAAAGAAGCTACCCGGGGTCAGAGGTCATAGGAGGAGGGTTGCCCAAAAGACATGTCAAATGATCCCACTGGTGAGACTAACCAAGAATATGGGATATCACTGGATGAAATGATGAAACTTAGCATGTCTTTTGAAGAAATTTTAGATCATGTTAAATTACCATGTGATTTAGAAGATTTTGGACACTAGTGTTATCCTTCGTCCTGTTAAAATATTTTTATTACATATCTGACCATAATTGGTTGAAATGTGTAGTTCCATCTAAGAAATCTTCCAATCTGACAATTCATGAAGGGGGTAGAAACAACCCTATCATTTCAGAGACACTAGCTCAAGTAGAGCTTAACCCGGAAAAGCTTCTTGAAACCCGTCCTGAAAATCCTGTTGAAGCTATGAAATAGAGGGAGAAGACTTCTCATGCTGATGATCTATCGTTGGTTAAAAGATGATAAAATTTTTGGTTGTACATAATTTTCAAGAGATATAATCAACCATTTTTATCCTTTGAAACTAAACAATGATTTCAATTGACTATGCAGGGTCGTCAACTTCAATGGCTAGATCCGGAGGTGAAGCCTCAACCTCAGCCCTAATAGGAGTAGAAAGTGAAGTACCAAGGGTCAGGGGGGAAAGAGAAGAACGGGTCACTTCCTTAAGTTCATTAATCCCAGACTATATTCCCCCCTGTGATAGCGATGTTGAATCAGACCCATATGTGAAAAAGGAACTCCAATTATCATGTCACAAAGCATGGAAGAATATATGGAAGATCTTATCTAAAGTGCATCTTGAAGAGCTATCTTCGATGATCCTGCGACTTTCATCCTTTTTCATCATGCTGGGACTTGGAGGTTTTGGATATCAAGAGATCCATACCGTGGTGAAACAATTCATCTTAAGGAGGGAGTAGGAGCAAATGTGCTGCCATGATCTGACCAGAGCGAGGCTACTGCCCAATATCAGCGAATTCGAGGCTGTAGTGTCCCAATATGAGGCTAATCATGCTGCAAAGATAAAGGAGTTGAAGCATAAGATCAAGGATAATGTTTTCCAGTATATTCACCTTCAATAATAGTTAGATTACGTTACTGGGGAACTTGACCAGCTTAACAATTCATTGGAAGGAGTCCAAACGGATGGTATGAAAGCCATCGCAGATGACAAGAAACCACTCCACCACGCTGAAAAGAATGAATTTGGTCGAGTGAATGAACTTAGAGTCGCTGGTGATGAAGCTTGGGATGTCATAAATCAATTGAAAAGTTATGTTGAAACCTCTTGTAATTCTTGAAAAAGATAACATACTTCAATCTGTGGATGTTCTTCTAATCTTTTGCATCAATGAAAAATACATTTCATCTTCAATCATTTGTACCTGAATTCTTTTTCTACCTAATTTAAATATTTACCTATGCCAATTTTCCTAGTAAGCATTGTTTAATTTTTTTTAGGATTATACAAACAATCCCACAAATTTTGCATCTTTTTGTTGCTCAATATTTCCTAAATCATACAAAATGTACGTTTAGTGATCTGGGACTTGACTTTTGTTCAGAGTTCCTTTTGTAGATTCCCAATTTAATGGGTTCCATGTCTCTTTTTGGTAGTTTAAAGTCATGCATGTCGGACATAAAAAAGATAATGTTTAAGATCGAATAGCTTTGACCGAATGGATTAAAATTGACTCAATTCCTTGGTAATTTGTATGAAATCATATTACCACATTCAAGTATGGGGGAAAACATGTAAACTATGACATAAGAAATTTTGAATCTGAGGGATGATATGAAAAATGGGATAAAAGTCATTAGAGGAAGTATTTCTAAGAGTGAAGTTACCACTATTTGACAAACCCGTTATGGGGTTGAATTATGTAGGGCCACTTAAGGGCATTGGATGCATAGTCAAATAATAGCATATTTTGGCTGACATGCCTGTTATGTAGACTACTTATGCAAGGCCACCTAGGGGAACGTGCTACATTGTCAGGCAAAAGAACTGTTAGAAATTTTACTGTTCTATTGCTAAAATATAGTGAAATTTTATGGAGATTCAGATTTTCCAAAGCATAAAGTTTGCTGTATGGAGAGAGGTACTTAAATATGGAGAGGATATTCCCAATCAAGATTGTCAAATAATTGGATGAATGTCACTCCTACGAAGTTCTAACCCAAACGTAGGGAAGGAAAATATAAACCATAGACTCCAATACTTTTAGATCATGAAAAATAGTATGGGACAAATATTTTAAGGATGGTTGTTTTTGAAGATCCCTACATATCGTCATTAAGACCAATAATTAAAAAATAGGTTTTCCATGAAATAATGAAGTTGCAACTATTTGAAAAACCCGTTAAGGGGGTTAAATTATGTAGTGCCACCTAAGGGCATTGGCTGCATAGTCAAATAATAGCATCTTTTGGCTGACAGGTCCGTTATGTAGACTATTTATGGAAGGCTGCATAAGGGCACGTGCTGCATGGTCAGGAAAAAGAATTCCTGGGTATCAAAAAATTTGTGACCAGAAGTCAATAAAAGGCTTGTGGAGATCTGGAAGTATTTAAGGTTAGGAGTATGACACATAAAAATGAATATTTTATAATTCATAAAGGAGATACATACACCAATGATGACCATAATCATGTTGTGGCTGGGTCTTGAATTGAGATGCTGGACTTCACTACATATTTCATTAGGATGAGAATCAAGCCATACGTAGTTCTTGAAATACAATTTAATGTCATGTGGGATGAGAGAGTAGGAGATCTTAGTTTAGGGTCATAGAGATCAGTCCATAATGAGGGAGACACATTGTGTGTTTGTTATAAACCTGATGTTAATAAAGTCCTGGGTTTTCATGCCACATTCATGTGCTCGCAGGGGGACTTTTCATCCAAGGGACTGAAAATGGAGTTTGGGGTTAGGCCTAATGACTTGGGGATGGATTCGAGGGATGATTGAACATTCCGACATATCCCATAGGGATGGTAATCAATCCATACATAGTTCTAAAAATATCCTTTGTACAGATTTGGTTCGTACAAGTGATGGTCGAAAGGGGATTTTAGTGCAATGATGGTTGGTCTAAAGTTTAAAGGTTTGGGAATTTCCATGTATGCATGTAGTCCTTGGAATATGACATGATTGGAGATCAATGTCAATAAGGATTACCTATCAGGTGAGGGTGTCAAAGACTATTTTAGTTTATTGTCATTGAGGTCAAAAGTGTGAATAGTTTAAGGTCATCTGTATGGACTAGTGCTACACAGTTTAGCGTCATGCAGCTAGGACATATTGTTGTTCAGTTTAATGTCTTGCAGTGAGGACAATGTGGGGCTGTATAGTTTAACATCATATAGCAAGGACGACGGTGAACCAATGTGAATATATTGGTTTCAGGGGGGCTTCATGGATCAACATCATATGAGATGGAGGTGAACCAATGTGAAGATATTGGTTTTGGTCTTGAAACTTGGGAGGTTTCCTATGTACCTAGCTTAGAAGGCAAAGATCAAAGTCTTCGTAGTTTGATTGAGAATGAATTGGTGATAGATTTTTACTTGAAGACAACAACCCGAAGATGGTTTTGGGACTTATGCGTGGTTAACGACCCAGAGAGGGTGTTATGGTTGAAGCTTACTATAAGCTCACGTGAGTCATGCTCAGTGTGAGAAACAAGAGGTATCAACAACCCTAATGATGCACAATTTAATTTCATGTGGGACAAAGGGTGTTGTACATTTTAGCTTCATGTAGATAGGACATATTGTTGTACATTTTAACATCTTTCAAGACATGTGCACAATTTAACATCATGTAGAACATATTAAGGGAATGTTTCATAGTTTAAACGTCATGTAGGAAGAAAATGTACAGTTTAACATCAAGTAGGACATATAAGGGATTTTTTAATGTTTAACATCATGCAGAATGAAAAAGGGGGGACACAGTTTAATGTCATGTTGGACGATAGAGGGAGCTATGCAGTTTAATGTCTTGCAGCAAGGACATTGGGGGTATTTGTGAAAAACAAAATAATTCTTCAAAAATCTTGCATTGGTTGGAGTTGTAATGAGTTTTCCATCCATTGAGATTAAAGAATAAGCTCCATTGAATTAGAACTTATGTGTTGAGTAAGGTCCTTCCTACTTTGGATCATGCTTTGGAGGTTTCTTTCCTAGTATCATTGGAGTTCTAAGGACCAATACCAATTCTCCTTGAATGAATGAACAAAGACGAACTTTTTTATTGAAAGCATGTGATATTCGATTCTGATAGACTTCCAAGTGGTGTAGGGTGCACAATCTCTTTTAATATAATCGTTCCAATTCAACAAATCACTTCTGAAATTGTTCCTATATTGATGACTGATCACAAATGGCTACTCTGAGTGAAGTTAATTGAACCTCAATGGGAAAGACTGCTTCTATTCCATATACCAGTGAATATGGATTTGACTGCGTAGTAGTGCGGGTGGTGGTCCGATAAGTCCATAAAGTATGAAAATGTTTATCGGGCCATGATTTCATATCTTTATCTGCCATCTTTTGCAGTGTGTTTGAAAGAGTCTTATTGAAGGCCTCTATTTGGCCATTGGCCGCTGCATGATACCGAGATGAATGGTTGGATTCGATGTTGTATTATTGATACAACTTTCTCACCTCAGATGAACAGAAGTTGGTTCCATTTTCCATCAATATGGTATGAGGGACACCAAATATGGTAATGGTGTTAGACTTGAAAAAGCTAACAATGCATTTAGAACTAACTTCTTTGAGAGGTATTTCCTATGCCCATTTGGAAAATAAGTCAGTAGTAGTAAGAATATACTTAAACTTCTTAGATGTAGCTGGAGGATAAGGTCTTACTACATCCATTCCCCATGTGGAAAATGGTCATGACTATTTAGATGTATGAAGAAACTCTAGGGGTTGGAAAGAATGACACTTCTTAGTGAAACCAACGCAATATTGCATCATTGAAGGCCTGAAGTATCCTAGCATTCAAATTTGACTAGAAAGTCTATGTCCAGATTGGTGGGCACCACAACTCCTGTATGAACTTCACTCATGATATCCACTGTCTCTTCACCATCAAAATATCTGAAGAGAATTCCATAAAAACCCCGCTTGTAAAGATTTTTTTGGTGATCTGGGCTATCATAAAGAGTAAAATTGACCACACGTCGCCAGACTTGTTATTTTTCGATTCTATCAGGTGCGATCGTTCTATTTTAAGAGTATTCCCTGGTAGGTGTCATACATCTAGTAGTATGACCATATGGTTCAGAAATGGGACTAATTTCATTGATTTACTCTATTCTGATTTGAAAAAAAAGGTGAAACTACATGATGGTGGGAAATACTGATGATTGTTTCATATCGGTTTGGATCTTCCAGTGTTGTGGCTACATTAGCCAGTGCATCAGCTTGGGCATTTTTTGATCTCAGGACATAAGAAAATGTTGGTTCCGAAGGAAATTCCTCCATTAAATCTCTGACGTAATCACACAAAGGAATTAACTCTTCCTTTCTGATGGCATAATCCCCATTTATTTGTTTGATTACCAAATCTGAATCACCTTTTACTTTCAAGTGATTCACCTCTACCTGAAGCACCAATTCCAAGTCTGTGATGAGAGCTTGATATTCTGCTTCATTGTTTATACCGCCTTCCAGCAATAAGAATGAATAGGGTAACACTTCCTTTTCTTGGGAAACAAGCACGATTCATAACCCAACATTGTTGAATTTAGGATCTTCCATTTTCTCCCCTATTGGACTTCTCGAGGCACCATCAATGTAAATTTCTCATGCTTGAGGATTATCTTGAATAGAGAAGACTTCATCATCAGGATGTTCAATATTTAAAGATGTATCTTCTACTGATGGGTGTTCAGCAAGTAAATTGGATAGATCTTGTCCTTTTATTGACTTTTGATACACGTACTGGATATCAAATTACTACAAAATAACTTCCCACCTTTCCAGACGTCCTATAAGCATTGGATGACTAAGGATAAATTTTAGCGGGTTATTGCGAGATACCAATTGGATCTCATGATGTTTCAGGTAGTTTCTCAGTTTATGAACTGCAATGATTAATGCTAGGTACCACTATTCAATACTTGAATATCCAGTTTCTGCCTCAAGCATAGTCTGACTGAGATAGTAAAGGCTGTTTTCATTTCCAGCATCATTCTTTTGGGCAAGGAAGGAACCCAATAATCGCTCTAAAGCTGTCACATAAGGAATAAGTGTCCGTCCTTCAATAGGTGGCATTAATACGGGTGGAATCAAGTTATATTTCTTGAGAATATCGAATGCTTCTTGAAATTCTTCAGTCCACTGGTAGGTGACTCCCTTCTTCATTAATTTGGTGAAGGGTAAACACTTGCCTGCCAAATTGGTAATGAAATGACAAATATAGGCCAAGTGTCCTTGATGTCCTCTTAAATCATTCAAATTTCGAGTAAGTGACATGCCAAGGATTGATTTTTTCTTCTCATGATCAACTTAGATGCCATGATGGCATACAAGAAAGCCAAGAAATTTTACTATGGTTACCGCGAAAGCACATTTCAAGGGGTTCATCTTCAAATTATGTTGTCGATGTTTGTTGAAAATGATTTCCAGATCGGCCATGTGATCATAACATTGTTTGGATTTAACCACCAAATCATCCACATAACATTCAAAAAATTTCCCTAAAAGGGTTTGAATATATGGTGCATGGCATGTTGATACGTTGCACCTGCATTCTTCAGGCCAAATGGAATTACCCAATAGAAAAACACACCTTGAGGAGCTCTGAAGGCTATAGACTCTTCATATTCGGGGGCCATTCATATTTTATTGTACCCAGAATAACAGTCCATGAAGGAAAGAGATTCGTAGCCAGCAATTGTATCAATTAAGAGTTCTGTGATCAGAACTGTAAAATCATCATTGGGAAAATTCCTATTAAGATATCTAAAGACAATGAAAACTCTAATTTTTCCATTATTATTTTTCACAGGGACAATATTAGCTATCCATTTTGGATACTGAACTTCTCTAACGAAGTTATCTTTGATAAGATTATCAACTTTAGCTTCAATTTTGGAAGCATAAGGTGGGTGTGTTCTTCTTGCTGCTTACTAGAATCCTCGATGTTCTTCTGGAAAACCCAAATTATGAGTGGAAACATTGGGATCTAGACCTGGAATTTCTGTATAATTCCAAGCACATACATCTCAATTTTTCTTTAAAAAAGAAGAATACATTTCATTCTCTTCACTATTCATGGCCGCACAAATTAAATTGGGGCATGAATCTTCTTTTGTACCCAGATTTATTTCTTTGAGTTCATCCACATTGGTGGAGATACCTTATACAAAAGCTGGAGGAGCATCCCTGAGATCTTCCTCTTCTTCTTCAATATCTATTACTTCTGTTTTAACTTGTATAGTGGATGACGAAGAAGAATTTCCATGGTCAGGGGAGAAGTTAAAATTTGAACATCTTGGAGAAGAGGCTTCCATTTCTGACCCTATTGATGATGAATGGTCTTTCTTGGGTAATAAATATGATATGATGGATTAAAAATCGACATCATTGTTTTCTTATGATATTTATATAACTTCTTCTGTCCTGGTTGATGAAGTATAGAATTTCTGGATTTCATTGGACGAAATGAAGACATATCTATCTAAATTTAATCATTTCTTGGTGAATTAACAATTTCTCCCATACTGTCTGGCTCAATTTTTGTAACTGACATTATGGAAGTTTCCATAAGAGTGTTTGGATTTAGGTATATCCTATCAATTTGACTGATTGGCAACACATAAACTGTATTCACATATATTAATGGGTTTACTGGAATCTTTTCCAAACTACTTGGATCATTAATTTTGGTGACCTTCTTAGCCGTGGATTTTTCCTTTTCCTCTATGTGATAAAATTCTACCTCAATGTATTGAGATTCACATGTTTTGAATGGGTATTTGTCACCATACAATGTACCAATTTAACCATTGAAACAATATTTGAGACATTGATGGTATGACGAAGGTACAACTATATGTTGATGTAGCCAAGGTCTTCCATGAAAAATTTTGAAAGTTGTTTCCTAATGAACAACCATATAATCTGAATTAGAAACAAGGTCTCCAAACTGAATTATGAGGGTAATTTCGCCTAGAGTTTCTTGTTCATTCTTATCATATCCTTGCAACATCAAAGTAGAAGGATACAAATCCGATTCAGTGAGGCCCAATCGATGAAGTGTACAAATAGGAATGAGATTGACTCCTGATCCATTATCAATAAAAGATCATCGGATGTCGATATCATCGACTTTTCTAGATAGATACAATGTTCTGATATTTCCATGTACAACATCATATTTATCTTCATCTGTAAGAGATATCACTACATGACATTCTACAGAATCATTCTCTATATGGTAGACCTCAGCCGTAGCGATTTCAGTTTCGAATTTTTGAGGACTTGAAAAAGCCTCAATAAGCACCTCCCAAAGATACTTTGATAGATTCAAGGCATAAATAATTGATAACTTGGACATTACATGGGCCAAATGTTTCAAGACATCATACTTTTGATCCAAAGGTCTGTGTTTCCCAGCAGGAAAATGTGGTTTCGTAGGTGCCTTGGAAGTTGATGCTTTGGCAGTAGAAGCATCATGTGTCACGGTAGGAGTTATAAATACTCATAGATTCGGTAGATTAGGCTAACTAGGTCTATCTATTTGCTGAGAGGAAGAAGGGGTGACCTCTAACCGGTCTTCCAAAATGATTGTGTCAGGACCGAATCTGTCATGTGTGGAAGAACTTTCTTGTTCCTATTGAGCCCATTGAAGGGATTTTCCAGGAGTTTCCACCGCATATACAGTTATGGAAGGGGTAGGATTGAAATAGAAGCTTCTGGAAAATCCACGTATTCTCTTGTATCCTAGACCTCTATCTCTTCCTCTAATTCCTCTGTTAGATACAAGGAACTTAGGCTCATTATAATCAAAACTGCCATTAGTATAAGGATCTATCAAATGAATCATGTTAATAGAACCAAAGATCAATTCTTCATCTGATGAAGATTCTTCCTAATTAACTAGTTCAGGATATGCTGTTTGATGGGGAGGTGCATGTGTTTTTGAAGTAGATGGCATAAAATATTCTAGAGTCAAAGAAAACATAGTCTTTGACAAAAACATGTATTCTTCTAACTGCTCTTCTTTATTCAAATTACACTGTTTCGTTGAAGATTTTCCTTTTGATGAAGTGGGTTTTGGTGTGGCATTCATAGCAGAAGACATAATTGGTTGATTCAATTGTGTTTGTAAAATGGCGTGAGTTCGGTTGATCATTTTTCTAACCATCCAATCATCATATGTTTTGCATATTTTTACTTTTGACTTCATGCCACTCGCCTTCTTCCCCTAGATCAGTAGCAGTAACACATGCTACCTGGGATGAAGAACCTTTTAGTTTTACCAGTCTAGAGTCCACCATCTTTTTTCAGAGGTATTTGAAGACAAAACACTCATTAATGGGATGCCCCAACATCTGATGAAATGGTAAATAGTTTGGGGAAGTATTCATCTCCATCCTTGTTCAGACTTTTGGGCCTTGGAAACTAAACCATATTGTTTTCCACAACCAAGATGAAGTAGCTAGGAAATTGTTCATTCTAGAAAGAATATACTTTGTTCTTAAAATATTTAAACTATTTCCGCCTTTGATATGTTTGATCATCATGGCAAGGCATCCATTGTCGTTGACGCTCAAGAGGTGGATTCTTTTGATATGATGAAGGCTTTAAAGTGGAAGTAGGTATAAGTGCTTGTTTAAGTGTAACTGTAGCAGTCTCTACTTTCCCTATTCTCTTTCCTGGGACTGATGGAATTACACGATTTTTAGCCTTAGTCTTTTTAAGAGAGTCTTTGATCTATTGAGATATTGATGTAAGGTCTCTAAACCCTCCTGTTTATTTCACAGGGATCAATGGTGTGTGTAATTAATCACACAGATTTTCCACACAGATTGACAACAATTCTTCTTAAGGGTGTGCTAAACTTAAGGAATATGTTAATCCCTTCCATCGAGCAATGAAATATGAAACTCTTTCATTTTCCCTTTCCTTAAAATTGGTAAGATCAAAAACTATTGTCTCTGGAAACGTTGAAGTAAATAGAAGAAGGAACCTTTGACGGAGATCTTCCCACTCGGTATTTGACCAAGATTGCAAACTTGTATACCAGACAAAAGTTGGTCCTTGAAATGACTTTACAAAACACATGAGCTTAATTTATCCTTGTTGTTGAGGAGTTACCATCATAGGATCACAATGAGAAACAAAATGTGTTAATTGTTGTTCTAGATCTGCCAAAAGATTAAAAATTGGGAATGTGGTATTCAAAAAATTTGATGGGGGAGAGATTGCATCCACCCATTTAGGGTGAGCTCTCTTTTCTGGTTGAACTTGTGCAGGCTTTAATTCCATAGATTCCAACTGATCTGTTAATGACTCGATGGTAGTCATTAATTTTTGAGAAAAAATATAGTTGAGCTTGGGCTTGAGCAGGTGCAATTACTGGAGTTTGGATGAGTGTGGTGACTGGTACTACCACTGATGGTATTATTGTCAGTTGCTGTCATGCATGACCCATAGAATTGGAGTTGTGAGTGTGTAATTGTAAAGGGGGATATTCTTGATCCATCCCAGTAGCTGCAATGAATTCCTATGATTGATTAACTCCAGAATGCTTAGGAGGAAGACTAACTTGAATTAGTTCTGCATTTAACCCCCTTAACTCCTTCATTTCTTCTTCATGTTGTGCAAACCTTTCCTTTAATGAGAGTTATTGGTCTTATCCAAAGGTAGGGTGGAATGTAACCTAACTTTTACCCTTTTCCTTGGCATGTACCTTTCTGGAGTATGGAAGGGAATTACCCAAAGAAATGTCTTACCTCTGGGCAACCCTCTGTCTTATACTATGCACACCTCCTTAATTCGTTTATGTGTGTACAGATTCTTGAACATGAACTTCTTCATATAATTCCTCTGAGTGATCCTCACGTTCCGAGGGATTAGTGATAATGGCATTGATGACATTTATCGATGCATAACGCATTGCAGCCCTTCTGTCATTTCTTCTGCGATACTGTCTTCTTCCATGTCCTTTATGAAACATTTCCTTTTTTTCGGTTGATCCCTCGGGAACTTCTTGTAATTTGGAGGGCATATCCTGATAATATGGCCTTGCTTTACTCTTGTGGATTCTTCCCTAATCGAGAGAAGACTGAATTTCACTGAGGAAAAGATTGAGAATTTGAAAATGTCCTCAGTCCGATGGACTGGGGTTGTTCTTGTTTTTACTGCTCAACTCCTCGAATCCTATCTATTGATCCCAAGGGTTGGATTAAAAGATTCCCTAGTCAGGAAAGATGAGGTGGCTCTTGAGCTGCTACATCTGAAACTTTCTTAAATGCTCTCCTTATTTTGCAGACTTTTGTCCCAAAATTAGCCAAATGCATCATCTGACATCCACTCAAGTCACATGGCTCAGATGACCGTTGGATTAATTTTGACACTTCTGTCACCTGATGATGTGAATGATCTAAACGAGAATCCTTTTTGTTATTTCATTTGCTTGATGCAAGAGTAATTCAAAAAAAATTTATTTATATACATGACTTTGGGAATAACTAGTTGAGGCATGTTCTTGGGAAAGTCGTTGATTATGCACAAAACCAGTTATATGTGGCCAACCATTGGCAATAACATTGCATGAGACCACTTTTGGAGGGATTTGTTGACTAGAGAGTACAGTGAAATGCAATGCTCTATGAACACCCCATCCCCTGATCTGAATACCAGATGGTTTATTAGTAATTAACCGGCGCAACCTTTTTAATGCGCCAAGGCATGAACGCTGAAGGGCTCTCTACTGCTTTTCAACCTTTGGATGTTGGGAAACTGAGAGAGATGCCAAGTCAATTTGGAATTGCTACCCTTTTATTATCTTGAAATTATTTTGATATTCATCATAAGATAATATTTTCTCTTTTAAATGACTAAGAGTATTCCATATGTTGAAAATAATATTGTGAATACAATCTTCTGTCCGCGTTTTTGGAATATCATACCGAGAGTCAAGAAAAGGCCAAAACATGACTGGTATTTCACCTTTATCCAATTTTTTTCTCATATTCAGAACTTCCACTTTTTCATTTGATGAAGATTCTACTACATGATTGGACCAAATCTGGTGCTTCTTTGTTGCTTCATCAGATTCAACAAGATTGGCAGAGAATTAATTTGTCAAATTAGAAGATGAATAACCCAGGGGTGGTTTGAAGCATGAACTACACCCTATGCTATCTTCTGATTCAGAAATTATTTCACCTACTAGTGGTAAGGAATTAGACATTAAGGGATTTGCATTTTCAAGTGCCTCAAGATATAAGGGCTTTCTCATTATTGCATTGTCTGTTGAAGAATTTTCCAGGCAATGTGAAATACTACTACAGAGAGGACTTTCACAGCTAAATTCATCATCATGGGGAGGAACACCATGGTGGGTTTTAGCAATAGATGAAACCTCTTGCTCCATGGTCTTCTGGACATGTAGAGGGTTATCATGGCTCTCATATGAAGATAATACTACAATATTGACCGAATTTTCATGAAGCAATCCTTCATGAGTAAGTGTCTGATGAATACCTTTTTAATTATTGTTGTTACTTCTAGTATCTGAAAATGAGAGAGTAGAATCTTGAGTTGAAACAGACAATTGTATAAGGGCTTCAAGAACTCCTGCATTGAGCAAGGCCTTATTGCATATTGGCTCTTGATTTTTCAACTGTGTTGGATGGGTCCTTTTCTTGGATGCCTTCTTACTCACTTTGGAAACCACTTGTTGATGAAAGTGGTTATTATGGGTAGGTGTATGTGCCTGCTTAGATGAAATGGTCAGGTTAGGCTGATTATCTCAATTTAAATAAGGTGTATGTTCCCGACTTGATTGTATGTATGAAATGGGGGAGCATACCCCCACAACCCTCCTATACTAGAACAGAGGTGTGCATCTGCTCTGAAGTGACATGTTCATGAGTCACTCCACTGATAGGGATAGATTTATGATTCTTTCCCTATGATGCTGCTGAAGTTGTTAAAATATTCTGACAGGTATCCAAAATATGGGCAGAGATTTACTTTTTCTCTTTCACCATTTTCAGAATGTTCTTGATGACATCAGCTACTAGAATAGGAATATACGTCCATTACATGTTTGGAGTAGGTGTGTGTTCCTACTCTTGTCCTCCTTTTCCTATCAGTTAATTCTGACAGTACTCATGTGTGGGGGTAGAAAGTTGTGTCTTCCTTCTGTTTGTCATTGGAGCTTTCCAATTGACATCTCCCAGTGCTAAAAAACAAGACTATTGGATAGCTTGATGAATCACGGGTGTATGTGCCTGCTGATTTTTCTCCACCAAATATGATTGATAACATTCTTCAAGACTGGAAGACGAGACTACCAGTAGAATTGATGAGTGTAAGCAGGTGTATGTGCCTGTTTAAAGGTGGTCACTACATTTAATTGGTGATATTCTTTGGTTACAGTAAAATGAGCCTGTTGAATGGATGATGATTTATAAACAGGTGTATGTGCCTGCCTATATTACTTTGTTGGAATTTCTTGGCGGGATTGATGTGTTACTGCCAGGTGAGTCTGCTGGATAGTAAAATTAGGATGGACAGGTGTATATGTCTGCTCATTGTTTTCCATCAAGTTAGAATGATGGACTTCTCTAGAGGGGACATAAATAATAACCTACTCCCTGTTAGCCGAATTTTTCCTCTGATGGTTCGTCTTGCGTGCTTGGGTCTGAGGGACCTGAGCCGAACATCCAGAGGTGATACCCTCATCATGTTGAGGGTGCACTACCGCATGAGTCTGGCGGTGATTGTTGGTGGGATTCCTCAAGAAGGTCTCCTATCTTTTTGAATTAAGGCCTTGATTAACCCCTTGATTCACCTACCTATAATATGGGAGGGACTGGTTGTTGCGTTTCGGAGATAATGACCCGAAACAGTTGGAAACGGTGGTCGGAACCACCTACTTTTTAACCATTGGTCGTCGCTGTCCGGACAACCAGGGTGAGTTGTTCACTTGGAGGGCTTGTCGAGCGGCCTCCAGAATCAGGATTGTACCATGTTTAAAGTATTCCCTCACCAATGCATTCAGACCCAGAGTTGAAGACGTTGAGTAGGTGATGTCGTCCTCAGATCGGATAATGATCCAGTAGGAGTAGTAGCCGAGGCATTCACAGGGGTGAACTTTAGAGAAGCCATTTTGTGTTGCAGAGAGATCTTGGAAAAGAGTGGAAATTTGATATTGCAGACAAAATCAATATAGGTTTCTCCAGACTACATCTTTTGGATGATCACATATGTGTTTGATTTCTTTGTTGTCCCTCATATTTAGTTTAATAGGGGCCTAACAAATATGTTAAAAATCATTTAACTTGGTTAAGGATTCATGTTGGGTTCACCATTTTTTGTTTCTTCTAGAAATTGGGACGACCTTGTTTGTTTTTAAGGTTCAAACTTTCCAATCAGTTTCTAATGGTTTTATTCATAGAACCAGAAACATCCAATTATTCTATATCTATTTTGACCTACTTTCCAAAGGTAGGTGCTCATTAGTTTTGGACCTATGAGGCTTAATAATTTTCATTGGTCAAGAGGATGGGAGGTCAGGCTCATCACATCTTTTTGGGGGGAATTATTTCCTACTATGGGGATCTCTTATAGATTTAAGTTATGTTTCATGAATCCTTATTAATTCAGCAAGCATGAAAATGAGTTTTCCATAAGATTTGGCAATCAATGGTTGATATGTATTGGATTTAGAGAATCTTATATATGTATTTGAGGTTCTTCATTAATATAGAATCATCCATATGTATTGTAGATTCTTAGTTAATGGTATCCTTCGATATCTTATATAGAAATCTCCTGGTTACTATGATGACCATACTAGTTTTAAATCCACTCAGTGGGTCCCTTGAAGTTTGTTTTCGTTCAGAAAGACAAGGATTATTTCAAAGTTGGGATAGTACCCGCAGATGGGCTACCTATGTATCCCTGTTAAAAAGGAATCAGAACCCACATAATTCGATAAAAAGGATATAGTTTAATTTCATATAGGATAGTAAATAATTAATGAAATATGGGATTGAACCTTATAAAGGATTCCTATATGCTCTACTTTTAAGGAAGATGTCAAATTCCACGTAGTTTGAGCAAAGAAATATGGAGTTTATGCACAGTTAAGGACCCAAAAGGAGATGTCTTGATTACTTCTACACTCTAAGCCCATGTGAGTCATGCTCAATGTGAGAAACAAGAGGTATCAATAAACTTGACAATGATTCCATGAAAGATGCATTAATGAGAAATGATGTGGGGCTTGTGTATATATAATGGTCCAAGTAAATTAAGACAAGGAATTAGGAACGAATCCCAAGATTAGGGTCTATAAAGGTATTTTTACTTTATGGAGATTTGGAATTTTAACATGGGACTTACTCCTAAAAAGGATTCAAAAAATAAGAGGGAATTATGATTGGTTTTTATTCCAGAGAAGGAAGCCCAAATCAAAAGAAATTAAGACTGGGGATTACTCCTTAAAAGGAGGCCCAGGTTAAAGGAAATTATGACTGGGGCTTACTCGTGAGAAGGAGGCCCAGGTTAAAGGAAATTATTAATGGGGATTACTCCTAAGAAGGAGGCCCAGGTTAAAGGAAATTATGACTTGGGATTACTCTGGAGAAGGAGGCCCAAGTTAAAGGAAATTATGACAGGGGCTTACTTCTGAGAAGGAGGACCAGGTTAAAGGAAATTATGACTGGGGCTTAATTCTGATAAGGAGGCCCAGGTTAAAGGAAATTATGACTGGGGATTACTTCTAAGAAGGAGGCCCATGTTAAAGGGGCTTGATACTAGGGGCTTACGTCTAAGAAGGAGGCCCAAACCAATAGATATTCTCATCTCAAAAGATAATGTTATATAGGAAACCCCTAACCGTGGTGACATAAACCATGTAAGTCACGAGCTTTTGGAAGAGGTTCTCAAAGAATTCCTTTCAGATAAGGAAACCAACAATGGAACCATGCCATAAATGGCTTTGAAGAGTGTTTTGAAGGCTGTATCTTGAAAAGGATAGGTGGATTTCAGAAAAGGAGGTGACAAGGAAGGAGGCGTGCAAGTATTTTTCAGGCGTGCAAGTCCTGGTCGCGCATGTATACTTGCGAAACCTGAGTCACCTTGGGTGACAAATAATCTGTAGGGTAATACTTGGGTGACTTTGAACTCAAGCCCTTAGTATGATCACTAGAGGCTTCCAAAAGTGGGACACACAAGTTCCCTTGAGAGGGAAAGGTGGCGCGCAAGTGTCTTCATTGCCCTTAAGGGCTGGACACTTAGGCGTGCAAGTATTGATGAGTTCTAACACTTAGGCCTTATTTTTCCTCTTTAGGACTTCCCTTCTAGGTAAAGAATTACTTTATAAGTGTTCAGAAGATTCCATACAAATACTTGGGTGACAAGAGCTTGAATCTGAGTTTTGGATAATTTGTCCTTGAAATGGGGGGCCCACAAGGGATATTTATAGGCCACTAAGCACCTTGAGTGAAAAAATGAATAGGGCGCACAAGTGACTTGCGCGACCCATATGTGGCACGCTAGTGACTTGCGTGGCGAGAAGAAAACATGCACTGCTCCTTCTCTATGAGTTCCTTGTTCATGCCTTTGTCAATTTTTGATGTTCTTCAAAGGATGACTCTCTCTGTGCTTAAGATATTTACATTTACCATTTGTTGGACTCTGTGATGGAAAGGAGCGTCAACACCCATAAAAAACCATAAATCCCAAAAAAATCTCTCGAAATCCATAAAAAACCCAAAAAACCTAAAAAACTATTAAAATCCTAAAAATCCATAAAATTGTAAAAACCCTAAAAATCCAAAAAATCCCATAGAAACCTTAAAAATCCATTAAAAGCCGTAAACCCCCTAAACCCCTATAATAAACCTAAAACCCACTAAAAATATAAAAACCCTTAAATCCATTAATAATATTAAAAGACTCTAAAAAAATTTAAAACCCTAATAAACTCAAAAACACCTAAAACCCAAAAAGACCATAAAAACCTAAGGATCCCCCAGAACCCTAAATAACCCTAAAAACCTTGAAAAGCTAAAAATCTGTTAAAACCATAAAAACTATAAATTCCTAAATAATGTCTAAAAATCCCTGAAAAGGTGTAAAACCTTAAAAACCTTTCAAATATCCGAAAACCATAGAGACCCCTAAAAAATTAAAAAATCATAAAAACACATAGAAACCATAAAAACCAACTAAAAACATTAAAAGAACCGAGAATTCCAATAATCATTAAAAAAACCTAAAATCCTTAAAAAACTAGAAAACCCTAAAACCCAAAAAGATCCTAAAAGTCCTAAAAACCCTAAAACCCAAGAAACCCCTAAACCCCTCAAAATCCCTAAAAACCAAAAAACCCTTAAAACCATAAAAATTCAAAAAATCCTTGAAAATATCTGAAAACGTAAAAAAACCCTAAAACCAAGAGAACCCCTTGGAAAAATATAACCCCACAAAAACATAAAAACCCCTAAAACCCATAAAACCCAAAACCACCCAAAAAATATGAAACCCCTTAAAACCCCTAAAAATGTTAAAAATTATAAAAAACTTTAAAACTCTTAAAAACTCTAAAAATTAAAAAGACCCTAAAACCCTAAAAACACGAAAAATCCTAAAAATCCTAAAAATCTTAAAATTACTTAAAACACTAAAAATCCTAAACCCCCAAAAAATATTTAAAATTCCTAAAAATCCCTGGCAATGGAACTGGCACAGGTTTGAGTCTCACCACACTCGAATTTAGCTGGGGACGAGCGGCACGCAGGTGGTGAATGGGGCCCATAATAAGCGTGTTGTTGCAATCACCAATACCTCATTACCAACAACTCATTTTCCGACTGGGGTTGTCTTCGTGGTACCATGTAAGACGGCCACTCCCTGGTAATGGAACTAGCACAGGTTCGAGTCTCACCACACTCGAATTTAGTTGGGGACGAGCGGTGCACAAGTGGTGAATGGGGCCCAAAATAAGTGTGGTGTGGCAATCACCAATACCTCATTACCCACAACTCGTTTTCCGATCGGGGTTGGCTTAGTGGTACCGTGTAAGGTGGCCACTCCCTGGAAACGAAACTGGCACAGGTTCAAGTCTCGCCACACTCAAATTTAGCTGGGGACGATAGGCGCACAGGTGGTGAATGGGGCCCAGAATAAGCATGGCGTGGTAATCACCAATACCTCGTTACCCACAACTCGTTCACCGACCGGGGTTGGCTTAGTGGTACGGTGTAAGGCAGCCACTCCCTAGTAATGGAACAGGCGCAGGTTCGAGTCTTTCCACACTCGAATTTAGCTGGGGACAAGCGGCATGCAGGTGGTGAATGGGGCCCAGAATAAGCGTGGTGTGGAAATCACCAATACCTCATTACCCACAACTCGTTTAATCAAATGAAAATTTTATTTCTTTATTTACAAAGAAGGAGAATGCTATTGCGACCAGAGACTTCCGCCCGGTGGCTGTTGGCAACACCATCCCGAAAATGATCAGCAAAATTCATGCCATCAGACTGGGAAATATATTAGGCGAAATCATTACCCCAAATCAATTTGGGTTTGTCCCTAGAAGGAGCATACAAACCTTCCTTTTTACTGCTTCGGAGGGGATTAATGTTATGCAGAAAAAGACAAAGAAATGTAACTTTTCTTTGAAACTGGATATTTCGAAGGCGTTCGAAACAATTAAGTGGGGCTTCAACTTTGAGATCCTCAATAGATATGGCTTCTCTAGCAGCTTCATCAGGTTGATTTCTTCAATTATCTACAATGCTAGAGTTTCGGTTCTAATTAATGGATCCCCATATGGATTTTTCGCATGCTCTCGTGGAGTTTTTTAGGGGGATCCACTCTCTGGTTTTCTCTTTGCTATGGTGGAGGACTACATGATTCGGTTCATTCTTGATCTTGTGCAGGCGGGGCTATTTTCTCTGATCAAAGATGGTCGAAATCTTTTCGTCCCCACTCATCTACTCTATGCGGAGGATATCCTCCTTTTTGGACAGGCTAATAAGAATACTCTGAACACAGTTAAGCAAATATTTCACCACTATGAATGTGTGGCCGGCCAGGCCATTAGTTGTATTAAGTCTTCAATTGTGTTTGGCAATGGGGTCTCTCTTGCAAAGCAGACTCGCATTGCCAATTTGTTGGGCGTCAAGAGAGGGTCCCTCCCCTTCACATACCCGGGAGTTCCCCTCTTCTGGGGGAAATCCAGAAGCTTCTACTTTGAAGGCATCATTTATAAAATCATCCAGAAAATGTCAAAACGGAAGGGAAAATCTCTTTCGCAGGTTGGATGGGTCTGCTTGATTAACTCTGTTATCACCTCAATGTTTTTTCATGACTTCTCCATTTATAGATGGCCGTAGAGTCTCATCAGAAATATTAATGTCAAAATTTGGAACTTTTCTTGGACAGGTTCCACTGTTGAGGGGCAAATGATCTTTGTCGCCTGGAAGCATTGCACAAAGCCGCTTAACATGGGTGGGCTTGGAATTAAGGACCTGCGGTGGTTCAACTATGCTATGATTAGGAAATTTACATGGGGCTTGCTTAATCCTCGTAATGATGGCCTTGAATTTATCAAAGAAAGGTTCACGCGCAGATTTTGTGACGGCTTTACGGGGTATCTTTCCTCCTCGGTTTGGCCAACACTAAGGTCCTCGTATAAGGATATTATGTCCAAAGAGAAATGGATTGTGTCCAGAAACTCTGGCCTTAACTTCTAGTCGACACCACGGCTAGAACAGCCCATTGCGGATGTCGTAACGCTACCACTTTACCTGCAGCACCTCACCATTGCGGATCTCGTGCGGTAATGTGATGACTCAACTGACCCTCTCCTGGTTAGTGTTGCCATGAAAGTGCAGCGATATACCTTTATTGACACTGAAAATCTTATCTAGATGCCCAACATGGTTGTAAAATTCAATACCCGTGATTACTACGGGTTGAAGTGCCCGCCAGGTCCTATCTCACCGCCATGGATGATCAAATTTAGGACACCCTTCATTCCCCCGTCTCACTTCACTCTAATTTGGAAACTCTGGAGAAACAGGCTCCCGACACATGATCAGCTTCAACTTGCTGGATTGAAACTTGATTCTGCATGTTTCTTGTGCAGGAGAGATGGAGAATGTTGCAACCACATTTTCTTGCACTGCACATTTTATGTGGAGATATGCCGCTACCTTTCACAGAGCTTTGGGCTGGCCTGCCGTCTGCAAGGGCCGATATGTGACTTTCTACATGGGTTAGTTGATCTGAACTATAGCGACCAGGTCCAAAATCTACTGTTGGCCAGGGCGGCTACTATCATTCATTACATTTGGGCTGCCCGGAATGCAGCTCCATTTAATCAGCAGCCTCTCACACTACAGGGGGAGTGGTGTCGATCCACACAGTCATTCACAACACCTCACAGATACAAACAAGTTCGATGTTTAAACAAATTGAGGATATGACTGTTCTTCATGATCATGGTGTGTCTGGCTGGAGCCGAAAACCTCTGGTCTTGAAGTATATTAGATAGATTCCTCCACTCCCATCATGGATAATGGTTAACATTGATGGCGTGGCACTTGGAGCTCCTGGGCCATTGGGGTGTGGGGGAGTTTCTCGCACCCCGCGGGGCTTCATGAAGGTCTGCTACTTTCAGTTCCTTGGCGATTGTTGTGCCTATGAAGCGGAACTGTGGGAGATCATAAAGGCAGTGAAGTTTGCATGCCAGTTCACCTGGTCATAGCTTTGGATTGATTCAGACTCGATGCTTGCAGTTGTTGCATTAAAGGGACGCTCTAGGGATGTTCCTTGGAGACTCTTGCCTTATTGGATCGAGTGTCTTAACCTATCTCAGAACCTGAATCTCAATGTCTCACACGTCTATAGGAAGCAAACTCGGTTGTTGACGCCCTCTCCAAACAGGCGATTGTGGAGAGTGCCTCAATGTGGTCCTTTATCGCCCCACCTTATTGTATTCCATTCTTGGAATCAGATCAGAAGGGTGAAATTCATACTTGCCCTTTTAGGCCCATATTGTAGTTGTATTTTCCTTTTGAATTAAGTTTGGGGGGATAGGCTCTCCTAGCCCTGAACCTCTTTTGCCCTCAACACGTTAAAAAAGTCTGAAAACCCGTAAAAATAATAAAAAACTCCACAAAACACTAAAACCCAACATGCCCTAAAAACTCTAAAAAACCTAAAAACCATAAAAAACCTCAAAAAATCCCTAAAACCCATCAAAATCCAAAAAAACCCAAAAAACCCATAAAAATAGTAAAAAATCCAAAAAAAATCCTAAAAACATAAAAACCATAAAACCCTAAACCTCCCTGAAAACTATAAAAACCCCTAAATTCCTTAAAACCCCGAAATCTCAATAAGAACCCTAAAAACCACTAAGAACTCAAAAAAACATAAAACCCCTAAAAATGTTAAAAACACTAAAAAACTAAAAAAACCATAAAATACTCAAAAAAACCCTAAAAACCTAGAAAGACAATAAACACCCAAAAAATGGAAAAACAAAAAAATCACAATCTCTAAAAACTCAAAAAAAACCCTAAAACCCATAAAAATGAAAAAATCCCAAAAAACTCATTATATCGTAAAACCCCTAAAAACCATAAAAACACATAAAAAACCCTAAAACCCTAACAGAACAATAAAAACCTTAAAACCTTTAAAATCTATAAAAATATTAAAAAACACTAAAAATTATTTAAAACACTAAAAATCTGAAAAAAAATACTAAAAAACCAAAAGGAAATAAAAAACCCTAAAAATCCTAAAAACCCTAAAAACATTAAAAACCCTAAAAACCCATAACACCTATAAATACTTAAAACCCCTTAAAACCCTCAAAACCATAAAGATATTTAAAAAACCCTAAAAATACCATAAAAATATAAAAACCCCTAAAAGACCTGATAACCCCACGAAAACCATAAAACCCCTAAAATCCTTAAAAATCCCCCAAAACCAATAAAACCCCTAAGGACTATAAAAACTCTAAAAAACATTAAACCCTAAAACATTAAAAAACTATAAATACCATAAAAACAATAAAAAATACAAAAAAACCCAAACCCCAAAGACCGTTAAAACCATAAATACCCTTTAAACACTAAATAACACAAAAAAATACTTAAAACCCATAAACCCCTCAAAATCCTTAAGATCTCAAAAAACCCAAAAAACAATGAAAATAATAAAAATGTAAAAAAAATAAATCCCCTGAAAAGCCCCGGAAAACCATAAAAACCCCAAAAAACCATCAAAACCATAAACATCTTTAAAAACACAAAAAAACCCTCAAAAAACATTAAAACTCACTTAATCCCCAAAAATGTTAAAAACTCGAAATAACCATAAAACCCTAAAATATAAAAAAAACCCTTAAAACCCAAGTGACCTTGAAAAAACCCAAAAACCATGAAAAACCCTAAAACCCCCAAAATCGCTAAAAATCACTAAAAACCTAAAAACCCTAAAAAATCTTAAAAAATACCAAAAAACCCTAAAAACATAAAAACCCTTGAAACATTCAAAATCTCCTGAAAACCATAAAACCCCTTAAAAATCATAAAACCCCTAAAATCCATTAATAACCACTAGAACTATAAAAAATATTAATACACCCTAAAAATATTAAAAAACTATAAAAACCATAAAAAAATAAAAAAATCCAAAAAAATACAAAAGACCCTAAATAACCTACGAACATGAAAAAAACCCACAAACCCCTCAAAATCCATAAAAAAACTAAAAATCTCTAAAACCAATAAAAATCCTAAAATATAAGTGAAAATTAAAAAAACACTAGAAATACTGAAAATATGCCTAAAAACTATAAAACCCCTAAAATAATAAAATACACTAAAACCCTTAAAATCACTAAAAACTCAAAAACCCATAAACCCAAAAAAACGTTAAAAAATCTAAAAACCATAAAACCCTAAAAAAATAAAAAAACCGAAAAAGACTTTCAAAATCCTCAGAAAAAATTAACACCCTAAACCCCCCTAAAAAATCTAAAACCCATAAAAATCCTTAAAACCCATTTATACCCTAAAAACCATAAAAATCCTAAAAAATCACAAAAATTCCATGAAAATGTAAAAAACCTAAAAACCATAAAAACCCTGAAAACATAAAAACCCCTAATACATAAAATAAAAAACCCATAAAACCCTACTAACCATTAAAAACTCGAAAAACTACAAAAACCCATAAGAATGTAAAAAAACTCTAATAAAAATAAAACCCCCAAAAAATTCAAATAACCCCCCAAAACCCCCAAAGATCATAAAACCCTCAAAATACCTAAAAACCCTCAAAATACCAAAAAATTATTAAAAGATAGAAATAATAAAAAATCCTTAAAGATCTATGAAAAAATTAAAAAACATAAAACCCACTAAAAACATTTAAACCTCTAAAAATGCATAAAAACCCTAAAATGACTAAAAACTATAAAAGCCCATAAAATACAAAAATAAAAACAAACCCTAAAATCTAATAAATCATTAAAAACCCTAAAAACCCATGAAAACCCAAAGAATCCCTAAAAAAAGTAAAAACCCAGAAAAACAAAAAAAAATCCTAAAAGAGCACTAAAATTCATAGAAAATATAAAAAACCCTAAAAACCCTAAATCCACCTTGAAATCCATAAAAAACCTAAGAAGCATAAATTCCCAAAAATCATTAAAAACCCAACAAAAAACAATAAAAACCCATAATTCCACTATGAAAGATAAAAAACTCTAAAAGTCATTGAAAATCCTAAAAAACTAAAAAATAGCTCTAAAACACCATAAGGACCTAAAAATTCTAAAACCCCTAAAATCATTAAAACCATGAAAACCCATAAAGCCCCTAAAAATCCATAAAAAAATATAAAACCCATAAAAACCCTAAAAATCATAAAATGCCTTTAAAATCACAGAAAACCTAAATAACCCAAAAATCCATGGAAACCCCTAAACCCCATAAAATCCCTAAAACCATAAAAAAACCAAAAAATAAAAAAAACCCTAAACCCCCAATAAATACTCTAAATACACAAAAAAACCAAAAAAACATTAAAAACCTCTAAAACCCCATAAAAACATAAAAAATAAAGAAAACCCAAGAAACCCAAAAATACACAAAATCCCGGAAACAAACAAAAAACCCTGAAAATCATAAAAAAATGTAAAACCCCTAAAACCTCTAAAAAACCTAAAAACCATAAAAACATACAAAATTACTAAAATCTTTGAAATCATAAAAAACCTATAAATCCTGAAAAACACCTTAGAAAAATAAATCCCCTAAAAAATTAAAAACATGAAAACCCCTTAAAAACCCTATTAACCACTAAAAACTATAAAAAACCCCTTTAAACCACTAAAAAAAATAAAAAACTCTAAAAATCCTTAAACCCCTATATACTAAAAAAACCTAAAAACCCTAAATAGACCCAAAAAACACTGAGAACCCCCAAAACCCAAAACCCCCTATAAAGTGCTTAAAACACTAAAAAATCAATAAAAATCAAAAACTCTAAAACCATAAAAATCTTTAAAAACTCTTAAAATCCCTAAAAATGTAAAAACCCTAAAGACACTTAAAAAACCAAGGAAAATAATAAAAACACCAAAATACCTTAAAAAACCTAAAACCCTGTAAAATATTTAAAAATGTAAAAACCCTTGAAAAGCTAAAAATCTTTAAGAAACCCTAAAATCCCATAAACCCCCTAAAAACTCAAAAAACCCCAAAATACCCTTAAACACTAAAACACTAAAACCCCTAAAACCAGAAAAACCATCAAACCCCCTAAAAACTATAAAAATCCAAAAATTCCATAAAAATAGAAAAAAAATGTAAGAAACCCTAAAAACATTGAAACCCTCAAAACCCTAAACACCCATAAAAATCAATGAACATAAAAACCCCCTTACGAACCTTGAAAACCCCTTACAAACCCTTAAAAACCCTTAAAAACCATTACAAACCATGAAAAACCCTGAAGATCTAGAAAAATCCTCAAAATATCCTAAAATCAATTAAACATTAAACAACAAAAAATCCTAATAAATTATTAAAAAATCACAATATGTAATTTGTTTTGTAAAAACCCTAAAATCCCGAAAAAATTATAAAAACCCCTAAAAACCTTTCAAACCCAAATAAAACAAAAAAATTGAAAAAAACCCACAAAAAATTATCAAAAACCATCAAACACCTAAAAACATCAAAAAAACTAAAATTCCTTTAACACCCAACAAATTCAAAAAAAAATTAAAACCCCCAAAAGTCCTCTAAACCCTAAAAATCCATAAAAACACTAAAACACTTAAAAACCCCAAAAACCATAAAAACTATAAAAATGTTAAAAAATCCCTAAAATCCATGAAAACATAAAAAAACCTATGAAATTGAAAAAATACATGAAAACCATAAACCCCTAAAAACATAAAAACCACAAAAACCCTAAAAACATACTAAAAACATTAAAAACCCTTAAAACCACTAAGACATTAAAAAAAATTGAAACCTTTAAACCCCTAAAAAAACTAGAACCCCAAAAGACCCTAAAAGTCCGTAAAACCCTAAAAACCCTCTAAATCCATAATGACCCTAAAAATTCATAAAACCCATTAAATCTAAAAAAACACAAAAAATACCTTAAAATGAAAAAACCCTAAAAACCCTTAAATCACCCTAAAAACCAAAAAACTCCTAAAATATAAAAAACCATAAAACCCTTTAATGGTGATTTAAACACCCAGTTTTTTAAACCCTCCTTGTAACACTATATATTTATTTTTATAATATATTTTATGGGACTAGGAATGCCTGGATTCAAACCTTCTTTTTTCCAAAATCACTAAACTCTCTAAAAACCCTTAAAACACCTAAAAATATAAAAAAAAACTCTTAAATCCTAAAAAAACTAAAAAATAAATAAACCTAAAAACATAAAAGACCATAAAGCCTAGAAAAAGTATAGAAATCCTAAAAAATCCTACAAACTATAGAAACCCACAAGATCCCTAAAACCATAAAAACACTAAAACCCCAAAAAACCATAAAAATCGTAAAAGCCTTAAAAATCATAGAATACATAATAAAACTCTAATCCTAAAAAGCATGAAATCCATAAAAGCCCCTAAAAACATTTAAAAACCATAAAACCCCTAAAAAAATCTAAAAACCTTAAAAGCCCTTAACATCCAAAAAATGTTAAAAATGCTAAAAACCCATAAAAATCCAAAAAAATAAGAAAACCCTAAATCTCCAAAAGACCCTAAAACAATTAAAAACCCTAAAAAATCTTAAACACCCCAAAAACCTTGCAAATTTCATTAAAAACAAAATGAACCCTAAAACTATAAAAATCCTAAAAATATCTAAAAATCCCAAAAAACATAAAAAACAATAAAACCCTTGATCCCCCCTTAAAAATCATTAAAACCATAAAACCCCATAAAAACCTTAAACCCCAATAAAAACTCAAAAAACACTTAAACCCACAAAAAAATTAAAAAATTCATATTAAAACCTTAAAAACTATAAATAACTAAAAAAATCCAAAAAACATGGAAAAAACCTAAATACCCTAAAACCCCTTAAAACCCCTAAAATCCATAAAAATCCTATAAATCCCAAAAAAACCATTAAAATGTAAATAAACACCAAAACCCAAAAAAATCGATTAAAACCATAAAACCCATAAAACTGTAAAAAAGCCTAAAAACCCATAAACCCCTAAAACTACTAAAAACTCAAAACCCCTTAAAATCCATAAAAAACTAAAACCCCCTAAAAACTAGAGAAAACCCTAAAACCCCAAAATTGTCTAAAAACACTAAAAATCCAAAAGACTATAAAAACCCAAAACCCCTAAAAACCTGTTAAAACTCTAAAAACACTTGAGAAAACCCTAAATCCTCAAAATCTATAGACCCCCTAAAATGATTTAGTCCATAAAAATCCTTAAAAATCCATAAAAATCCATGATAAATAAAAATCCCTAAAACCCATGAAAACCATAAAAACCCAAAAAACCTTAAAACCCCTAAATCCTCATAAAAACCCTAAAACCACTAAAAACCCTTTAGACCCCTAACAATAATAAAAAAATATAAAAACATTAAAAACCCTAAAACTGAAATAAACCATAAAAATACAAACAGACCTTAAAAACCCTGAAAACCCTAAAAATCGTAAAAAACCTTGAAATACCATAAAAACTCATAAAATACCCAAAATACCTTAAAATCCCTAATAACTATTAATATCCACAAAAAAACTTGGAAATCCCTAAAATCATAAAAAACCCAAAAAACCTTGAAAACCCCCGAAAGCCTTTAAAATCCCTAAAACCCTTAAAAACATCTAAAAATCCAATAAAAATATAACCCCAATAAAACCAAAAAACCACAAAAAACTCAAAAAACCCATAAAATCTCTAAAATGTTAAAAATGCTAAACATGTATATAAACCATTAAAACTCAAAAAACCATAAAAACTGAAACAGACACTAAAAACCCTAAAAACCCTAAAAGCACTGAAAACCATAAAACCATCAAAATACCTAAATACCAAAAATAATAAAAATCCTACAAAAACACTACAAATCCATGAAAACATAAAAAATAATAAAACCATAAAAAATCCCAAAAAAACCAAAAAACCTCTAAAAACATTAAAAACATAAAACCTAATATAAACCTAAAAACACCAACAATTTTAAAAACTTTTAAACCCATAAAAACGTTCAAAAACTCTAAAAACCATCAAATCCCTATAAACATAAAAACCAAAAAACCCAAAAGACACAAAAAACCATGGAAACCCCAAAAAACATAAAATACCCTAAAAACCCTAAAAAAACTCAAAATTCAAAAAAACCCTAAAATCCTTAAAATCCATAAAAATCATAAAAAAGACATAAAAATCCATTAAAACGTAAAAAAACTAAAAAACCTGAAATCCCCTTAAAATAATAAAACCCCCAAAACCGTAACAAATCATAAAAAACATAAAAAACCTAAAAACCCACTAAACACTATTAAAACACTTAAAACGTTTTAAAACCTTAAAAAACACTAAAAAACTTTATATCCATAAAAAAATCTAAAAACCCCTAAAAACAAAAAAAAGAACCTAAAACCTTGAACAAAACCTGAAACCCTTTCAAAAACCTATTTTTTTTTTAAATTACCTAAAAACCCTAAAAACCTAAAAGATCCTAAAATTTCTTTAAAACATAAAACCCCCCATTACCCTAAAACATAGTAAAAATAATAAAAACCCACAACACCATAAAAAACACTAAAAGCCTATAAAATCCTAACAACCAAATAAAGATTCTAAAAACACATTAAACACATGAAAATGTTAAAAGCTACAAAAAAACATGAAAACTACTAAAAATAAAAAAAACTCTAAAACTCAATAAGTTCAAATAATCCATCAAAACCCCCAAAACCCCCAAAATCATTTCAAACCACTTAAAACTTCTCAAAATCCCTAAAAACCCAAGAAACCCCTAAGAACCATAAAAATCCTAAAAAATCCATAAAATACAGAAGAACGTAAACAATATTAAAACCCTTGAAACCCCAAAAAACCATAAAACCCCTAAAAGCCCATAGAAACCCTTAAAACCAATAAAAATGCTAGAAACCCCTTAATCCTCTAAAAAATGAAAAAAAATCTAATAAATTGTAAAAAACTAAAAAACTGAGAAAAACCCTAAAACCCTGAAAACACCTAAATCCCCAAAAAAACACTGAAAATCCCTAAAAACTATAAAACCAAAAAAACTATAAAAATATTACAAGAATCCCCAAAAAATTCCCCAAAAATTCTTGAAAATGTAAAAATCCAAAAAACACTGAAAATCCTTGAAAAACCTTCAAAAATCCTAAATACACATAATAAATCTAAGACCCATAAAAAATTATAAAAACACATAAACCAATAAAAATGTTATAAAAATAAAAAAACGCTAAAAACTCTAAAAACATAAAAAAACACTAAAAACCCAAAGCACCCTAAAAACGCTAAAACCCCCTAAAAACCAAAAAAACACTAAAAAATCCTAAACTCCCTCAAAATCCCTTAAAACCCTAAAAACCATAAAACCCAAAAAATACAAAAAAAACCTCAAAATCTATGCAAATCTAAAAAACCATCAAATAACTAAAAAAACTATGAAAACCATAAAACCCCTAAAAACCATGTATAAGCCTTAAAATCCATAATTACAATATAAAACCACTAAAAACATTAAGACCATTAGAACCCCTAAAAACATAAAAAACTCTAAAAACCCAAATACCCCTAAAAACTAAGAAACCAAAGTACCCAAAATTCCCTAAACATTTCAAAAACCCCTAAAAACCCAAAAACCCTAAAAGACTTGAAAATCATGAAAATACCTAAAACCCCTAAAAACTATAAAAACAATAAAAATACTAAACAAATCCTAAAAATACTTAAAAACGTAAAAAAACAAAAAAAACACTAAAAACCACCTAAAACTATAAAAAATACTGAAACCATTTAAACCCCAAAACCCCATAAAAACCCTAAAAACAAATAAAAAAACTTAAAACCCATTAAACTAAACAAAAAATTAAAACCTTAAAAACCATAAAAAAAACAACCATATAACCCCAAAAGACCATAAAGACCCTAAAAATCTCTAATAACCATTTAAAACCCTATAACCCCTAAAATCCATCAATATCCCTAGAAACCTAAAATACCTAAAATAATAAAAATTCAAAAAATTCCATAAGAATGCTAAAAACATAAAAATACATAAAAATACATTAAAACCATAAAACCCCTAAAAACCATTGAAAATACTTAAACCCATAAAAACCCAAATTATCACTAAAAACCTTAAATACCATTATAAACACAAAAAATGTTAAAAAATCCTAGAAAACATTAAAAACCCTATTAAACTCAAAAAAAACCAAAAACCCAAAGGATCCTAAAACCCTAAAAATCCTTGAAACCCCTAAAAAACCATGAAAACCATAAAACCCCTCAATATCACTAAAAATCATAAAAACCTAAAAAATGCGAAAAAATAATCACCAAAAACCCTGAAAACAAAAATGCTCCAAAAAAATACGAAAACCCCTTAAAATCCATAAAACTATAAAACATTAAAAACACAAAATAACCATAAAAACCACAAAAAAGCTAAAAACTCTAAATACCCTTAAAACCCCTAAAAATTTTAAAAAATATAAAAACATTTAAAACCATAAAAAACATAAATAAGACCCTAAAACCTCAGAATGTCCCTAAAAAAACTAAAAATCCCAAAAATCCCAAAACCCTTGAAAATCCATAAAAATCCTAAGAACCCTAAAAATCATAAATATCTTAAAAATCCCAAAAAATCATTGAAAAACTACAAATCCATAAAAACCCTAAAAACCCATGAAAACCAAATAAAACCCCTAAAACCTTAAAAAACAAAAACCCCATAAAAACCCTAAATCCATTATAAACTATAAAAACCCTTTAAACCCCGAAAAATGTTAAATATCTCTAAATACCGTAAAATGCTAAAAATATCAAAAAAAACTAAAGGCCCTAAAAATATTGAAATAAACTAAAACCCTAAAACCTTGAAAACCCCGAAACCCCGTAAAAATCCCTAAAATCCACAAAAAAACAAAAAAAAACCCAAAATCACAAAAAGGTCAAGAAATTCACAAAATACATAAAAAACCCTAAAAACCTATAAGAACCTTGAAAACCATAAAACCCATAAAGACCATTAAAACCCCCAAAAACTCCTAAAAGACTAAAAAATATAAAAACCCATTAACCCTTAAAAACTATAAAATCTATAAAAAATATTAAAACCCCTAAAAACCTCAAGAGACCCAAAAAACACTAAAACCCCTAAAAACCCTAAAACCCTTGAAAACCCCGAAAGGCCATAAAAATCCTTCAAAGCCATAAAAATACAAAAAAAAAATAGAAAAAAATATTAGAAAATGTAAAACACCCTAAAAACCTGGAAAACCCCCTAAAAACCATAACAACCTAAAAACCCACTAAAAACTATAAAAAATACTTAAAATCCCTAAATATTTTAAAAAACTATAAAAAACCTTAAAACCTGTAAAAACTAAAAAAACCATAAAAACACAAAATACCCTAACAAGCCTGAAAACCCTTAAAACCCTAAAAACTCAGAAAACCCCTAAAAACACTCAAAATCAATAAAAACCCAAACACATAAAATTCCTAAAAAAGAAAAAAAAATCCATAAAAATATAAAATATCAAAAAAACCCTAAAAACTGCTAAAATTGATAGAACCACCTAAAACCATTAAAAATACATAAAACCCCCAAAACCCAAAAAAATAAAAAACCCTAAAATCAATTAAAACCCCTAATTTTTTTTAAAACTCTATAAAACATAAAACCCTAAAAAAATGAAAAAAAACCCTGAAACCCCAAAAGACCCTAAAACCCTGAAAACCCCTAGAAACCCTTGAGAAACCCTAAAACCCCTCAAAATCCCAAAAACAATAAAAAACTCTAAAAACTATAAATATCCTAAAAATCCATAAAAATACCTAAAAATGTAAAAAAATAAAAAGACCATGAAAACCCTTGAAAACCATAAACCCTAAAAAAACATTAAAATCATAAAGACCCTAAAAACTAATAAAAACTCCAAAAAACCCCAAAAACCCTAAGAAGATAAAAAATATACAAACCATTAAATAACTAAAAACCAAAAAACCATTAAATTTATCAATCCCCTAAAAACCTTGTAAACCTCTTCAAATCCTAGAAAACCATGAAAATCATAAATCCCATTAAAAACCCAAAAATCCCTAAAAACCATAAAAACCCCTGAAAATAATAAATCCCCCCAAAAAACATTTAAAAACCCAAAACCCATTAAAACCTGAAACCACAAAAAATTTAAAAACCCCTTTATCCCCTTAAATGTAAAAAACACTAAAAACCCCTTAAACCCCAAAAAACTAAAAAAATCCTAAAAACCCAAAGAGAACCTATGCTCTGAAAAACAGTAAAACCTCTAAAACTATTAAAACACATAAAAACCCTAAAAATTATTAAAAACCATAAAAAATATAAAAAACATAAAAATACTAAAAAATCACTTAAAATCCATGAAAATGTAAAAACCATAAAAACAATATAAAACCCCTAAAAACCAAAAAAATGTTATAAACCATTAAAAACACTAAAAAACATAAAAACCTAAATAACCACTAAAAATTATAAATCCCCATTAAACCCCTAAAAATGTAAAAAAACTCCAAAAACCTTAAATCCGCAAAAAACTCAAAAAAAACCTAAAACCCCAAATGAATCAAAAAAACCCTAAAAATCCCTAAAAACTCTAAATTCCTAAACAATCGGAAAAAAACTCAAATACACAAAAACCCTAAAAATCCCTAATAACCATAAATATCCTAAAAGGCCCTAAAAATCTCTAAATACATAAAAAACCATAAAAACTTGAAAATACCCTTAGACTATAAAGCACCTAAAAGCCATTAAAATAGAAAAACCCAAAAAATCATAACACCCACTAAAAACTCTCAAAACCCATAAAGCCCTAAATAATTAAAAAATCACTAAAAACCCAAAAAACTATAAAAACATTCAAAACCTCCCAAACACTAGAAAAAACAACAAAATCCATAAAAACCCCAAAAACTATAGGAGCATAAAAATTGTAAAAATCCCTAAAAATTTAAAAACCTTAAAAAATCATAAAAAACCCCTGAAAACAATGAGAACCTTAATCCACTTAAAAACATACAAATACACTAAAAGAAAATTATAAACTACAAAAACCAATAAAACATTAAATAGTTAATAAAATATAAAATACATTAAATAAATAAAAACTAATAAAACCTTAGAATCCAAAAAGTAATGAAAAAACCTTGAAAACTCATAAATCGCCTAATAATCCTAAAAACAGTAAAAGCCCCAAAAATCAGTAAAAACCCAAGAAACTCTAAATTTTTTAAAAATACATAAAATCTATAAAAATCCCTAAAAACATAAAAACACTAAAAACCTTGAAAACCTTATGAAAACTACATAAAATCCCTAAAAACCATAAAACCCCTAATCCCATAAAATCCGTAAAAACCACAAAAAACTCTAAAATCGCTTAAAATCCCTAAACATTTTAACAAAATATAAAATACCTAAAAACCCTAAATACTAAAAAACCCTCAAATACCAAAATTAACCTAAAACATAAATAAATCCAAATACACTAAAATCCCATCAAAACACCCAAAACCACTCATAATCACTAAAATCCCTAAAAACACTAAAAACCATAAAAACCGTCAAAACCCTAATACCCATATAATTCCTAAAAAATCCCTAAAATCCATGAAAATGTAAAAACCCCTAAAAAATTGAAAACCTCTAAAAACCAAGGAACCCCTAAAAACATTAAAACACCAAAAAATAAAATAAAAACCCTAAAATCCCACTGAAAAAATATAAGAAGCCTAAAAACTGCTAAAAAGAATAAAAAAAACAAAAAACCATAAAACGTTTAAAAAATAAAAAAACCCAAAAGACTGTAGGAAATTGAAAACCCCTAGAAACCCTAAAAACCCTAAAAACCCTAAATCCCCTCAAAATCTCTAAAATCCCTAAAAACCCCTAAAAACCATAAAAATCCTAAAAAAGCACTAAAAATACCTAAAAACATTAAAAAACAAAAAACCCCTTAAAACCGCTAAACCCCCCCCCCCCAAAATAAAACCCCATAAAAACCCATTCAAACCCAAATAACCAAAAAAATCTAAAAAACATAAAACATAAAAACCGTTAAAAATCATTTAAAACCTTAAACCGCTAAAAAAAATTACTAAAAACCAAAAAAGTCCCTTAAAACCTTGGAATCCCCTAAAACCCTTAAAAACCCTAAAAATCCCTCAAAATCCCTAAAACCCCTAAGAATAATAAAAATCCTAAAAAATTTGTAAAAACCCATAAAACTGGAACACCCCCTTGAAAACTATAAAACCCCTAAAAACCAAATACAACTGAAAACCCCATAAAACCCTAAAAACAAAAAAATCCCAAAAATTAATAAAACCCCAATAAATGTTTAAAAATTATAAAAACCATAAAAATCACAAAAAACACTAAAAACCGTAAATATCCAAAAGACTCTAACAACCCTGAAAAAACAAAAAAAAACCATAAAAACCCTATGAACCCCAAAAAACCATTAAAATTCCTAAAGACGCAAAATACCCTAAAAACCATAGATATTCAGAAAATACCTAAAAATTCCAAAAATACATAAAACCCCCGAAGACCTTAAGAAACCCCTGAAAAACATAAATATTTGAAAAACCCAAAAACCATAAAAAATCACTAAAAACTCAATAAAACATTAAAACCAATAATATCTTTAATAATTATAAACAACCTTAAAACCCTAAAAATAAAAAAAAACTAAAACCCACAGGACACTAAAAACCATAAAAACCCTAAAATCCTAGTAAACTCTAAAATTCCATAAACACATTACAAATCTAAAAGCTATTAAAATCATAAAAAATTCATAAAAATCCTTAAAAATGTAAAATAATCTAAGTACCATGAAAACCCCATAAAAACCAGTAAAACCCCCAAAATAGAAAACACTCTAAAAACCCTTAAAACTCCTAAAAATGTTGAAAAGCTCTAAAAACCCTAAAAACCAAAAAAATTCCTAAAGCACATAAAAACAATAGAAACCCCTAAAACCCCTCAAAACCCCTAAAATCCAATAAAACCCAAAAAAACATAAAATAAAATAAAAATTAATAAAATCCTTGAAAACGTAGAATCCCCTAAAAACATTGAACCCCCGTAAAAACCATAAAACCCCTGAAACCCATAAAAACCCCTAAAAACCATAAAACCCTAAATTCCACTAAAAACATGAAAAACACCTAAAACACCAAAAATGTTAAAAAACTATAAAACCCATAAAAACCATAAAAATCCAAAAAACCAAAAAATCCCCAAATATACTATAAAAATAATGAAAACCATTAAAACCCATAAAAATAGTGGCAATAAAAGAAACCCACCAAATCCATAAAAAACACTAAAATACCATAAAAATTAATAAAATATATAAAAACCCCTAAATGCATAAAAACCATAACCCCCCCCCCCAAAAAAACCATATAACCAATAGAACCCCAAAAGACACATAAAAACCCTAAAAATTATTAAAAATTCTAAAAACCATCAAACCCCCTAAAACTGTTAAAAAATTCTAAAATTACACAAAAACCCTAAAAACTAAAAAATCTATAAGACCCAAAATACCCTAAAACCCAGAAAAACCCATAAAAAGGGTTAAAACCCCATAAAAACCGACAAAAACCCTAAATAATACAAATATCCTATAGAATCCCAAAAAATACCTTAAAATTGGTGAAAACCCCTGAAAACCCTAAAACCCCTAAACCTTACAAAACCCTAATAAACCCATAAAACCCATAAAAAACCATTAAAACTCTAAAAACCCTTTAAAAAATAAAAATGTTAATAAACCTCAAAAAACATTTAATCCAAAAAATATAGAAAAACCTAAAAACCCAAAAGACCCTATAAATCCTGAAAACCCATAAATACACAAAAATCCCCTACACTCCTCAAAATCCCTAAAAACACTCAAAACCACTAAAAATAATAAAAATCCAAAAAAATAGTAAAAATACATGATATAAAAAAACCTCTAAAAACCTTGAGCACCCCCACAAAACTATGAAACCCCCTAAAAACCAAAAAACCCATAAAAACCCAAAAAACCACTATAATCCCTAAAACCCTTAAAATCACTTAAAATGTTAAAAAACTCTAAAAACTATAAAAAACAAAAAAAAAGAAAAAAAACCCAAAAACCCCCAATAGACCTTAAAAACCATGAAAAACACTAAAAACATGAAAATTCCTTAAACACTCAAAATCCATAAAAACACTAAAAACCATAAAAATTCTATTAAATATATAAAAATCACTTAAAATGTAAAAAAACTAAGAACCCAAATACCCCCTAAAAATACTAAAGACCCTAAAAAACCTCAAACCACTAAAAATAATTAAAACCCTCTTAGACAACTAAAAATCCTTAAACCACCTAAAATGTTAAAAAACACTATAAAACCTTAAAAACACTTAAAAACTCAAAAAAACACCAAGCACCCAAAAAATCTCTAAAACAGCTAAAAACCCAAAAAACCCATGGAAATCCCTAAAAACCTCAAAATAACTAAATACCCTAAAAACACTAAAAACCACAAAAAACCTAAAAAGTACATAAAAATCCCTAAAAATGAAAAAACCCAAAAAACACTAAAAACTCATGAAACCAATAAATACTAGTAGAAACTAAAAAATATATTAAAAATCCATAATACCTCTAAAAAACCACAGAAAACTCTAAAAACATAAAAAAACTCTAAAATCCCAAAAAACACAAAAAAAACTCGAAAAAACTCTAAAAATCCAAAATGACCCTAAAATCCCTAAAATACCTTAAAAACCCTAAATCCATAAAAACCCCTAAAACCCCTCACAATCACTAAAAACCCTAAAAACCTAAAAAAACATTAAACCCTAAAAAAATATAAAATCCTTGAAAATGTAAATAACCCTAAAAAAACCTGTAAAACCCTGGAAAAAAATAAAAACTCCTAAAACTGATAACAACCCATAAAACCCCTAAAAGCTACTAAAAAATATAAAACATGTAAACCAACCTAAATATGATAAAAACTATAAAAACCTTAAAAACCTAACAACTTAAAAAACCCTAAAAACCCAAAAGACCCTAAAACCCTGAAAATCCATAAAAACCATAAACAACCTAAAACCCTCAAAATCTCCAAAAAACCTAAAATACCATAAAGAACATAAAAATCCTAAAAAATCCCTAAAAATCAATGAAATCATAAAGAACCCCAAAAAACCTAAAAGCCACTAAAAACCATAAAAACATATAAAAACCATTTGAAACCCTAAAAACTCATAAAGAACCTTGAAAAAAATAAAAGAAGTATAAAACCCATTAAGTGCCCTAAAAATAAAAAAAACTATAAAAAACATAAAAACCCTAATAATCTCAAAAAACCATAAAACCCAGCAAAGTCCTAAAGATGTTGAGAACCCATTAAACCCCTCTAAAACCCTCTAAAACCCTAAAACAATATAAAATCCATCAAAATTTCAAAATACCCTAAAAACCCCATAAACCAAAAAATACCAAAAAAATCCTCAATACCCCGTAGAACATAAAAACCCCTAAAAACACTGAAAACCCCCTGAAACCCATGAACACAACTAAAACCCATAAATCCGCTTAAAACCCACTAAGAACTATATAAAACATTTAAACCCCTAAAATATTCCAAAACTATAAAAAACCATTAAAACCATAAAAAATAAAAATACCATAAACCCCAAAAGACAGTAAATAACATGAAAACCATAAAAAAACTAAATCCCCTTCAAAATCTATGAAAAATATAAAAACATTAAAACCCATAAAAATCCTAAAAATCACTAAAAATCCCTAAAAACTTAAAAAAATAATAAAAACTCTAAAAACCCACTAAAAACCATAAAACACCTAAAAATATAAAATCCCCATAAAAACCCTAAAACCCACAAAAACTATAAAAAACCCTTAAAACCACTAAAAATGTTTCAAAACTCAAAAAACCTTAAAACCATAAAAAATCAAAACCCCGTAAAAACTCGTAAAAACCCTAAAACCCTAAAAATATATAAAACCCTTATACAAAATTAAAATTCATAAAAATCCATAAAATACCAAAATGTATTTGGAAACATAAGAAACGCTAATTGGATCCTTTTCCATACACTCGGTTTGAGGGTTCATTGTTGGGAATTATATATTAAGATGTGAGCTCAATTTGTTTTAGATTTTAGGTCGGTGGTGATTATTGTTTACTTGTTGGCTTCAGTTCAGAGGTGGAGGGATACATTAGATTCTTATCAGTTTTAGATTTACTTGGTGTGACTTCTTCTATATTGGTGGTTTGTAGGAACACCTGGTTCATATGAGTTTCATCCTCTGGCATTAATGCCACCTTCAGCTCTGACTTACTTCTATCTACATTATTAGTTCGTCAAAATTTGTTCTCACTATTCCATGAAAATGGATTGTTTTTCAGTGTTGGGATTTCTAGTGGCTATGATCTCACTCAACATTACTACTATGGAAATTAGTTTTCTTTCTTCTATGCCTCCTTCTCTAGCGCCTCTAAACCTGCTCGACGTCGATGTGTTTGTCAACATCGGTATGCTTTCTTCTCTAGTTTCATTTGATTACTAGAACCTGGTTTTTTTTCTACATTCAACTTTTATTTTGTTGTATTAACTTTCTATCGGTTCACTGGCTGGTGTCGCTACTCTCATATCTCTTTGGTGTTTTATGGTATCCATCGCTAGTGGTAGGTTTGTCGACTTCTCTACTAATGTTGGCATCATCACTAGTGATTTTATGATCCTCTGTTCGCTTCTCATTTTTCTACGGTTGGGTCTTGTGGTTAGAATCTGGTTTTCTATGTTGGTAGTTATTTTTTGTAGTGGGGGTGGGGTTGGTGGTAATTCACCTATGGCTATATTAGGTTCGGGATTCCACTGGGTTGGCTTGGGCTTGGTCTTGGGATGTGGGGTTCTTGCAGGTGTGCTCTTTTTTTGCAGGTTTGCTCTTAGTGTTGGTTGCACTAATTTATTGCCTTAGGTAATGTCACTTGTTCTACTGGTCTGAATGTCCTAGAAGATAGTCGTGGTTGTGGGTAGTTTTAATGTGGATTTTGAGTCAACTTGTTCTAGTTTCCTCATCATTTCATTGTATGTGTGTCTTTTACTCTTCGCTGGAATGTTTTGTGCCTCTGGATTGTTGTTTCTTGGGCTTGCTTTATATTGGGGCTTATGTGGACCTCTTTTGGTTTGGTAGTGCTGGTTGTTTTGTGCATGGCATGGTCTTTTTCTGGTCATGGATGTTTTCAGAGGATTTATTGTGGATAGAAATGGTGGAGCGCATAATGTTGGCATTTTTCTGGGGTTTCATTTCCTTATTTTTTTCAATTTTTTCCCTCGATCAAGTTGCTCCACCCTTGGGTACTCATTTTGTACATTCAATTCCTTTTACATTTTATTTATCATACTCTCTTTTTCATCAAAATAAAAACTCAGAAAAAACTAAAGTTCTAAAAGACACTAAAAATCCAAAAACCCTCCAAAAAATCCATGTAAAATCTTAAAACCCACAAAATCCCTAAAAACACTAAAAACCCTAAAAATATAAGAATCCTATAGTATCCATAAAAATACCTGAAAAAGTGAAAAACCTAAAACCCCCAAAAAACCTATAAAAACCATTAAAACCCCTAAAACCTAAAAACCACTAAAAACCCACAAAACACTAAAGACACTAAAACAACAAAAAACCTTAAAACCCCGAATTTTTTTAAAAAACACTAAAAAACCAAAAAATCCCTAAATTAATCCAAAAACCCCTAGAAACCCAAAAGAACTTAAAATACCTAAAAGACCCGAAAACACTAAAAAACCAAAAAACCATGAAAACCCCTAAATCACAAAGAATCCTAAAAAACAAAAATATACTTAAAAATACCAAAAAATGGTCCTTAAAAATGTAAAAACCCTAAAACCCTTAAAAGAACCTACACCCCACAAATACCCTACAAACACTAAAAAATAGTAAAAAATTTAAATCCCAAAAAACATATAAAACTATAAAAACCCAGAAAAAATCTCAAAACACAAAAACCCTAAAATGCAAAAAGACCCTAAAGCCATGAAAACCCCTAAAAGCCTAAAAATCATGAAAACCCTAAAAATCCTAAAAATCCCTAAAACCCAAAATTCTGTCAAAGCCATAAACATATTAAAAAGGACCAAAAAATAAAATCAAATGTAAAAAACCATAAAAAATCTGAAAACCATAAAACCCCTAAAAACCTGTAAAACCCTCAAGACCCATAAAAACCATAGTACCACAAAAATCTCTAAAAACCATCAAACCCCTAAACGCATTAAATAATATAAAAACCTTAAAGACCCTAAAAATTGAAAAAAAAACCTAAAACCCAAAAGACCATAAAATACTTGAAGACCCTAAAAACCCCAAAAAAATGAAAAACCCTAAAACCCATTAAAATCCATTAAAAAAATAAAAACCATAAAACCATAAAAATCATAAAAAACCCTAAAAATCACTGAAAATGTAAAAAAAAACATAAAAACCCTGAAAATACTTTGAAAACCATAAAACCCCTATATTCTATAAAAGCCATAAAATCAATAAAAAATCCTAAAAACCCACTAAAACAAATAAAACCATGATAAATATTAAAAAACAGTAAAAACCTTAAGAATCCTAAAAAAAAACCTTAAAAATCAGAAAAAATAGAAAATCGAAGAAAAATTCTAAAAACTATTAAAACTCCTTAAAAGCCCTAAAACCCATCAAAAGACCTGAAAAACTAAAAAACCCTAAAAACAAAAAAACGTAAAAAAACACTAAAAATACCTTTAAAAGTGAGAAATCCTAAAAACCAAAAACAGATCCCTAAAAACCATAACACCCCAAAAACCTAAAAAACCGTAAAAACCCATAAAAACTCCAAAACCCCACTAAAACATTAAAAATTCTAAAAATCTCTAAAAATGTCAAATTATTTTAAAAATCCTTAAACCCCTAAAAACTCAAAAAAACCATAAAATTTGAAGACACATAAAAACCCCTATGAAAAATATGAAAACTGTCAAAATACCTAAAAACCTAAGAAACCTAAAAACCATAAAATCCATAAAAATCCTTGAAAACGTAAAAAATGCAAAAAAACATAAAAATACTCTATAACCATAAGAAACTATAATACCCTATAGTGATCCTAAAAACAACTTAAAACTCTAAATAACTATAAAACCCATAAAAATGTTTAAAAAACTCTAAAAAATTAACACCCGTAAAGAAATCAATAAAAACACTAAATCCCCAAAAAAATCCCAAAATCCCTGAAACCCCTATAAACTCTAAAAAACCCTGAAAAACCTCTTAAAATTTAAAAACATCTAAAAATCCTAAAAAATAAAAATAAAAAACATAAAAATACATATAAATACCTAAAAAGGAAAAAACTATAAAACACCTAAAAACCTTTATCCCACAAAAAATGATAAAAACCCTAAAACCGCTCTAAAACTGTAAAACCCTTCAAAAACCCTAAAAATGAAAAAGAAATAAAAAAACCCTGAAAACCTTAAAAAACAAAAAAAAAATATCAAAACCCTAAGAACTCTTTAAAAACATGAAAACCCTAAAATCCCTAAAAATCCCAAAAAACAAAAAAACCTGAAAAACATTAAAATCCTAAATAATACAAAAAAATGCTGAAAACATAAAAACCTTGAAAATACCATGAAAACCATAACGACCCCTAAACCCATAAATACCCTAAAAACCAATAAAACCATAAAACCCACTAAAAACTCAAAAACCCCTTAAAACCCTAAAAAATTAAATGCTTTAAGAACAATAAAAACGTTACAAAAAAAATAACCTAAAATACCCAAATACCATAAAAACCATGAAAATCCCTAAAACCATAAACAACTATAAAAACCTTACAACCCCTCAAAAATCCATAAAACCCCTAAAACACATAAAAATCCAAAAATTCCCTAAAAATTGCTAATTACGTAAAAATGACTAAAACCCTAGAAAACCCTTGAACACCATAAAAACTGTAAAATCCCAAAAATCTATAAAACCCCATAAAACCCTAAAACCAAAAAAAAATATAAAAACCCTTAAACCCCTAAAAATATTTAAAAACTATAAAAAAATTAAAACACCAAAAAACTCAAAAAAAAACCCCTAAAACCCAGAAACACCCTAAAAACCCTTAAAACCCATAAATCCTTTAAAAACTAAAACCCTAAAAACCCCAAAACCTCCCAAATTTAATAAAACTACTAAATAATAGAAAAAAATATAAAAAACTAAAAAATCCATCAAAATCCATAAAAACTAAAAAAACCCAAAAACCCCTAAAATCCATAAAACACACTAAAATCCTTGAAAAACACGAAAAACCATAACAATTTTAAAAAATAACTAAAAACTCTAAAAACCCTTAAAACCACTAAAAATGTTATAAAACTATAAAAACACATGAAACCCCTAAAAACTAAAAAACCGCTAAATCCCTAAAAAACTATCAAACTGCTAAAACTCCTAAAACCTATCAAACCCCTAAAAACCCTAAAAATATTGCAAAATACATAAAAACCATAAAACCATAAAACTCATAAAAAATAACTAAAAATTACAAATAATTTATAAAAATTAAAATACCCAAAAACCCTTAGAAACATCAAAAACCCATAAAAACTATAGAAACCCGCTAAATTGATAAAATCCCTTAAAACCTGAAAAAATAATTAAAAAGTCCAAAAACCATTAAAATACTAAAAAAATAAATAATCCATAAAAATATAAAAAACCATAAATACAATAAAACCTTTAAAACATAAAATCCCATAAGAATCCCTAAAAATCCATAAATCTCCTGAACTCCTAAAAATAATAAAAATCCTAAAAAATCAAAAAAATGCCTGAAAAAGTAAAAAAATCATAAAAAACACAAATACCATAAAAACCCCCTAAACACCTTAAATACCAAAAAAAACTAATAAAATCCCTTAAAAAATTAAAATTCTATAATCCCTTTAAACCCCTATATACGTTAAAATATTCTTAAAAGAATAAAAACCCTAAAAACTAAAAAACACTAAAATCCCAAAAAAATCCCTAAAATCCCTAAAACCTTCAAAATCATTAAAATCCGATAAAATCCATAAAAATAGCTTAAAATATAAAATCCCAAAAACCTACAAAAAACACCCTAAAACAATAAAACCCCTAAAAGCAATAAAAATTCATAAAACCCCAAAAAACCCTAAACACACTAAAATTTATAAAAACCATTGTTACCCCAAAAACATTAAAAAACACAAAAAATACTAAACACCCTTAAACAAATAAAAAACTATAAAAAAAATAAAAAACTAAAAACCCTAAAAAAATATAAATCTCATGAAAAACCCTAAAACACCTAAAATCCTTACAAAACTAAAATCTATGAAAATATATAAAACACTGAAAATATTAAAAAATGTATCAAACCCTAAAACCATAAAAACCCATGAAACCATAAACTCCCCATAAACCATAAACAACCGTAAAACCCCATAAAAACTTAAAAACCACTAAATACTCAAAAAACACTTAAAAACCCATGCAATGTTAAAAAACTATAAAAAATCATTAGAACCTTAAAACTCAAAATGACCCTGAAACCCAAAAAAGACGGAAAAAACCCTTAAAATCCTAAAAACCATAAAAAAACCCAAAAACCCCCAAAAACCCCTCAAAATCACTAAAACCCTAAAAACCATAAAAATTCTAAAAGATCCCTAAAAACAAAAAAAACCCATAAAAAACTAAAAAATCCCTAAAAACCATAGAAAATATAAAAAACATAAAACCCTAAAAAACAATAAAAAAACACTAAAACCCAATAAAACCCATAAAATGATAAAACTCTAGAAAACCTTAGAACCCTAATGATCTCAAAAAAACCCTAAAACCCCAAAAGTCCCTAAAAACCTGAAAACCCCTAAAAACCAAAAAAACCCTCAAAATACCTAAAAACATTAAAAAACCAAAATCCAAAAAACATCATAAAAATACCTAAGAAACAATTAAATGTAAAAAACCCTAAAACCCTCTAAAACCCTATTAAAACCCTCTAAAAACCATAAAACTACTAAAAAAATTAATATATCATACAAACCAATAAAATCGAATAAAACCTCTAAAATATTTTGAAAATATAAAAACTATAAAATATATTTAAAACACAAAAAACCCCTAAAAATTCAAAAGACCCTTAAAATCCCAAAAAACCCTAAAACTCAAAAAAACAAAAAAATTATAAAATCCCTCAAAATACCTAAAAAACATAAAAGCCCTAAAAATAATAAAATTTCAAAATTTTTTTTGCAAGAAATCTCGAAAATGCAAAAAAACCATGAAAACTATAAAACCATAAAAACCTCAAAAACCCTAAAACCAAAAAAGCCATTAAAAATTCTAAAAACCTTTACAACCCCCTAAAAACATTAAAAAATCTAAAAAGGATAAAAACAAACTAAAAAAAATCCCCAAAAGACCCTTAAAATACATAAAAACCCTCAAAACCTAGAAAGACACTTAAGAACCCAAAAAATCATTGAAATCAAGAAATCCCTAAAAACCCTAAAACCCTTAAAAAACTTAATAAAGATTTAAAATCCTAAAATCATATAAAACAATAAAAATCTTGAAAAATACTTGAAAACCATAAAATAATGAAAACCCCAAAGAGCCTTTAAAACGCTAAAAACTAATAAAAACCCCAAAACTACTAAAAACTCTAAAATCCCTCAAAGCTCTAAACACATTAAAAAATTATATAATTCATTAAACCACTAAAAAACTAAAAAAGTCACTAAAAACACAAAAAGTTCCCACAAAACTTGAAGAACCCTGAAAATAATACAAAACCTTGAATTAACCTAAATCCCTAAAAATCAATAAAAATATTAAAAATTCCTAAAAACCATACAATTCCTAAAAAATTCCTAAAAATCACTTAAAATGTAAAAGAACCCTAAAACCCATGAAAACATCATTAAACCCCTAAAAACCCTAAAAACATTAAAAACCCTAAAAACCATAAAAATCCTAGAAATCGCTACAAACTCTAAAACCCCTTTTTAATAATCACTAAAAAACCAAAAAACCCTGAAATATCAATAAAAATATCAAAAACCCCAAAAAGACCATAAAAACCATGAAAGTCCAAAAATTCATAAAAATACCTAAAACCATCAAAATCCATAAAACCCCTAAAAACCCTAAAATTCATAGAAATCCTAAAAAGACCTAAAAATCCCTTAAAAAATGTAAAAACCCTAAACCCTTGAAAATCCCTAGAAAACCATGAAACCCATAAAATAAAAAAACACTAAAAACTCATTAAAACTCTTAAAGCCCACAGAAATAACAAAAACTTTAAAAATCTATAAATCGCTAAAGAAATTAAAAAACTAGAAAAAACTCTGAAGACCCTAAAAACCATCTACGTCTCAAAAAAATTCAGAATTCTAAAAAACCAATAGAAACACTAAAAACCATTAAAAATACTAAAAATACCTACACATAAAAATCCTAAAACCTTGAAAAACACCTAAAAACAATAAACTCTTAAAAATATTAAAAATCTGTAAAACCCATTAAAACACTGAAAAACAACTAAAAACTGTGAAAATACTTAATACCACAAAAAATGTCAAAAATATATAAAAAACCATAAAAAACATAAAAAAACTAAAAAACCCCTAAAAACCCAAAATACCCTAAAAATCTTGAAAACCACCAAAAAAAAATAAAAACCCTAAAAACCTAAAAAAAATACTCAAATCCCTAAAATCCTAAACAACCATAAGATCATAATAATCCTAAAAAAGTGTAAAAAAGACTAGAAAATGTATAATATACAAAAACACCAAAAAAACAACAACTGTAATCCATAAAAACTACTAAAAACCCTAAAAACCTAAAAACTCATAAAAAGATAAAAACCCACTAAAACTCCTCAAAACACCTAAATTTGTTATAAAAACTTGAAAAAAACTTAAAAACCCAAAAAAAGTCCTGTAAATCCCCAAAGACCATAAAAAGTGTGAAAACCCCAAAAAAACCAAAAAAACATAAAAAACCCCTAAAACCCCAAAAAAATCTAAAAAAACTATAAAACCCTAAAAACATAAAAATCACTAAAAATCCTTGAAAACATAAAAATCCATAAAAACCTAGAAAAAACCTTGAAAACCTAAAAAAATGATAAAAAAACCTTTTAAACCCCATAAAACCACATAAAACCCCTGAAAAACACTAACACTATAAAAATGTTAAAACCCATAAAAATGTAATAAAAACAAAAAACATTATAAAGACATAAAACTCACAATTTAACACTAAATAAACCTAAAAACAAAGAAAACCCCTAAAACCCTAAAAAATCCTAAAAACCTCGTAAATTCCTTAAAATCCATAAAAACCATAAAACCCATAAAATCTAAAAAATACAAAAAAAATCCATAAAAATCATTGAAATTATAAAAACCCTAAAACCCTTTAAAACTATAATAATAGGTAAAAAATTAAAAATCCAACAACCATAAAAACCACTAAAACTCAAAAAACCCTTAAAACTGCAAAATGAATTAAAAACAATAAAATAACTTAGACCTGTAAAAAAACTATTAAAAACCCAAAAGACCCTAAAACCCTAAAACCCATAAAAACCCTAAAAACATAGAATAACATTAAAGAACTAAAAATACCTAAAATCCCTAAACCCATAAAAACCATAAAAACCATAAAAATCCCAAAAATTACCTAAACATTTAAGAACCCTAAAATTCATGAAAAACCCCTTGAAAATCATAAAACCCATAAAAACCATAAAACCCCCTAAAACCCCACTATGAATAAAGATAGTAGCACTCTCCCATGTTTCTCTCTCCCGCTCATCATGTCTTCAAGGTCTTCCCTAGGATCTTGCTTGGGGCTTTGGTTATGGATCCCCACCCCGTCCTTCTCGGTGTAGGTGTGCCTATGAAGTGATCTTCGAATCCATGGATGCAGTGGTTTCCTTATTTTGGCGGCTTCAAATTTCGAGAGCATTGTTTTTTCATGGGACTTCAGCTTTAGATTCAAGATTTTCTCAGATTCTTTACCCATGTTCTCAGGCTATGGCGGATCCAGAGGTTACGAATCTTGTTGTGGCTTCAGATCAGACATTCTCAACAAGTGGAGAAGTGGTCAACTCTTCGGCATCTGGAAACTCGAGTGGTCTTAGGTTGCAGTTCTAGATCTTGTTTGCTAAGATGGGGTCTACACGGATGGGTCATCAGCTTCGAAGTCTTCATCGGTGGAGGGGGTTTCACTGGCGGCGTGGTTTCTGGCCTCTTTGACGATGCAGTGTGGTGGTCTGGCTCAATCATTCATGGTTGCTGCTTTCTTACCATCCATTTGAGCTAAGCATGGGAGATGTACGGTGGATCTTCTAGCATTGCATCGATTCTTGCTAGATGTGAAAGTCAATTCATGTTCATGTCCTACCTTTTATTCAAACTGTTGTTCCTGGTTTGTCTATGTTCTGCGGAAATTTGGTTTCAGTCTTATCTACTCGACAGTGCCAAAGTGGTCTTTTTGGCCCCATGTATTTTGCTGAAACTTTTGGTTGGATCATTCTGTTATGGATTTGTTACGGTGGTAGACGGTTTTGTTATGGGTCGATTTTGGTGCTGTTTGCTGGGTTTGATATGAGGTGATACTTTCTGGTTATGTGTTGTGGTTCCTGGATTGCTGGAAGGGATTTTTGGGCTTTGCACTGGTTCTTGCTTTGGATGCTGGTGGTTCTCTGCCTGTGGTTGTGCTATTGGGTGCTTTATGTTGGAATGCTGGTTATTACTTGGATAGTATGTGATGGAGATGATGCTTCTGTTTATGGTGATAGTGGTTTTGTGCGGCTGGTTATGGATCTACCTTGCATAGGGGTGCTGGCTAATGTGGAGTTTGGTGATTTTGGTGATGATGGTTCGATGTCTCTAGTGTGCTGAAGTTGGTTTGGTGAAACTACGGAGGAGGATTTTGGTGCTGCTGGATGATTGTTGACGATTACAGGATTTGGTGCTGATGGATGCTTAGTAATGATGGTTTTGATAGTGTAGGATGCTGGATGCTGTTTTCTGATTGACTAGGTGATTTTTTTGGGGTCATTTCAGGTTTTCTTCTTTGTTTGGTTTTGTGTGCTTTTGATTTTTTTTGCGGTCTTTGGGTGTGTGTTTTTAAAGGGTTTTTGGGTGTGCGTCGTTTGATCCCTCCACTCCCTTGTCTGCTTCGTCTTTTTTTTTCTCTAATAAATTTTGAGGGGATCAGGAATATCCTGACCCTCACATTTTCCTTGCCCAAAAGCCTCCCTAAAAACTATAAAACCATTAAAAACCCAAAAAATGTCAAAACTCTAACAACCTTAAACTCCCAAAAAACTAGAAAAAAAAATACTAAAAACAAAAAAGATCCTAAAATCCCTAAAAACACTATAAACCAAAAAAAACTCTATAAAACCCATGAAAATTCCAAAAAACCCTAAAAACAAAAAAATATATTAATAAAACACTAAAAATACCAAAAAAACATAAATATCTTTAAAACCCATGAAAACCATAAAAACTAATAAAAACCTTAAAACCCCTAAAACCCCATAAAACACCTAAATACTGACCAAAAACTCAAAAAACCCATTAAATCATTGAAAAACTCTAAAAAACCTGAAATCCACTGAAAAACTCAAAATATAACTAAAACATAAAAGACTATAAAAACCCTAAAAACCCTAAAAACATAATAAAACTATGAGAAACCATAAAAACCTCAAAATCCATAAAACCTATTAAAACAAAAAAACCAAAAAAAATCATTATAAAATCAATAAAAATACATGAAAACGTAAAAACCCTAAAACCCCCTAAAACCATAATACCACTCAAATCCTTAAAAACCCAAATAACCAAAAATACCATAAAACCCCATTAAAAATCTGAAAACACTTAAAACCACTAAAAATGTTGAAAAAATATAGAAGACCTTAAAATCCATAAAAAAAATCAAAAAATCTATAAAACCCCAAATATCCAAAAGATCATGAAAAATCCAAAAAAAACCTGTAAAACACTGAAATCCCCTTAAAACCATCAAAATACCTAAAACTAGTAAAATCCTAAAAAACCATAAAAATCCCTAAAAATGTAAAAAAACCCTAAAACAAGCAAAAACACAAAAAACCAAAAAACCTCCAAAAAACATAGAAATTTCAGAAATTCCATAACAACCCTATAAACCACTAAAAACTCTAAAAATCCAAAAAAACCTAACACCTTGAAAAAACTATAAACCCTAAAATCCTCTAAAAACCTCAAAATCCCTAAAAACACTCAAAATACCAAAAAACCATAAAAATCCCAGAAATCCCTTAAAATTTTAATACCCTATAAACCTTAAAAAACCTATGAATCCCATAAAAACTAGAAAACACCTAAAACACAGAAAAATCCTAAAAACCTCAAAAAACTCTAAAAACATAAAAACCTAAAAATGCTTAAAAACCATAAAAAGAATTAAAATCAATAATGTAACACCCCAAGTTTCTATGGTACACTTCTCTTTGAATAATGAAATAGCATGTGTTGTACGCAACATCGAGTTCTAACACACCACAACCAATCAAACTAGCCGTTATGAATAGTAATACCCACTTTTTGAAATTAATAAATTTTATTTTTCAAAATGGAATTCATTTTTGGATTTGGAATATCGAAACTATCCTAGGGTGAATTTTTGGTATTTTTCTCAAAAACATTATTTTTTGATGAATAGTGAAACCACTAAGTGGTAGTTAAAAAAACTGAATATTTCATAAAACATAATTTTTCCACTTCTGTGAGTGGAATTTCAAAAATCCGATATATAAGGTTAATATCAAGGAGTAAAATTTGGTTCAATGAAATGAAAATAATTTTTGGTGAATAGTAACTTTTTACTTTTATTTACCATGGTTAAAAGTAAATAGGGTAATTAATGGTAAAAATGATATTAATATTACCCTAACAGATGTCCTAATTCTATTGGACAAGTTTATATCGACCAACAACAACCTTAGGATTAAAATATTATCATTTAGGTCCACTTGGATTAGATTAGGACATTTATTATTATTTAATTCAAAGAAGAGTTAAAAGAGTTAAAATAAAAGTTTATTTACTAAAAAAAATTTAATATAGGGTTAAACATAAGATAAATTCTATTATAAATATTAATTAGAAAGATAAAAAGATTTCCTACATAATGATATTTTATTTATAATTTTTAGACAGTAAATAATTTAATTTATTTATGACACAATGATGATGCAGTAATTACCATAATAGTGAAAAATTAAAATAATTGATATTATAAATAACAAAATAAATATAATTTTAGACTTTTTATGAATTAAAATAATTTTATAGGTTAATATGACATGTTAGGAATTATTTAATTAACATTTTTAGAATTAATCATTCTGTTATGATTTTCACAAAAATCAATTTTCGAAATAGTGTTAAACTTGACATAAACGAGTTTTTAAAACAAATATTATATTATTAATTGATATTCAATTCCTAAAAATATAATTTTCGGCAAAGAGACTTATATCATGATATGTGTATCATTAATGGACCACTAGGGGGTCTCTTGGAGGTATATAGTATGTTTATTAACTATATAATATAAAAATACAAAGTGACATGGTAAGTGTCAAACTAATTAACTAAGAGTTAAAACTAAAAGATAAGGTCAATATAATGACCCAAACCTGTCTAAATTATATTGTTTGAGTGGTTTGCAACCCATACCCACCTTAACCTTTAAATAATCCACTTTTTGTCCATTATAAACCGAATATTAATTTATTATAAAATAATATTTCTAGCTTTTCCAAAGGTGCCCCTCACCCCTCTTATAAAAGGGCACTCTCCCTTCTCATTAATTCACACCATCAAAGCCATATGGCTCGGCCAAAATCTGCCCATATACTCTTTCAAATTCCCTCACTTCGTCCTACAGGCCTTCCTTTATTCAGAAATCCAACCTAAGGAGGCCTTTTGATCAAATAAAAAGGAAGAACCCGAAGAGGAGGTAATGTTTTCACCACCCTCTTTCAAGTTCCTTTCTTCTTAAACTTCTTCTTTCTTTCCCATTATAAAATAATAACTCTAGTATCTTATATATACTTTGATTTTATTATAAATATGGTACAACCATATTTAGTATTCTATCCATCCATTGAATAACATGTCACCATACGTGCGTACGTACGGCTTACTGTCTCCACATCATGGTGTAATTATTATTCAATAAATTATTATTTATATGGGTATAATAATGATGTGTAATTAATGTAAATAATAAATATAACATGATAATTATTCTTTATATATGATATACCATCCAATTATATATTATTTTAATATCAAAACAATGATATTGTCGCTTGTTCGTACGTACAGACTACCATCCCCACGAACGCGATGAGATTCATTCTCCATCGTATCCATTCAAGTCTAATTCTCATTTGATGATTAATAATAGTATATAAGGACTTTATATCATTCTGGATATGATTAATATACAACATATCCATGAAAAACACAGCTTACGTAACAAAACATATAAAGAAAACGAGTAAGTTAACACCCGAAACAATGATAATACTAAGATATTATTAACAAATCAATGTTAAAAGATCATATATGATATCATATTAATGTATATAACAATTATTTCACCATTATACAGGAGGTTAACCTTCCCCAACCAAGTAAAAGTACAAGGTAAGGGTTTATTTCGCAATCTCTTCATTATCTGAGGTTGTTTATATGTAATAATCTACTGGGATCTCTTTATCATCCACATCCATGTTTCCTAAAAATCTTTTTCAAAACATTATTACTATTTACTAGAATATTGGTTAAGTCATTTATACACTTGTTGACTTTTATAAGTGTTTTATATCGGAATATTTCCGTCGTTTTCCAAACAAGGTCTTTTTTAACCTTTTCGACAGAATTAAGGTAAAAATGTTTTTTAACTTATATGGAGGGTGCGGCTATTTTCCACCATTATAAAATATTCAAATCTTCCCTTACAAGCTTATAAGAAAATTTTCAAAGTAAATGTTTTATTTTATAATTATGTGACTTTTAAACGATTTTAAAAAAAGGGATATTTCTCTCAAATAGTTGTGATTTCATCTATATCAACATCCTTTAATGGATTTTAAGCTTATTTGAAGTTGATTTATTATGATACAAAACTTCCATATTGTATTGAAGGTTTTGTGATTTGTTTTACTGTGGATGTGTTATTTTTATACCATTCATGGTTTATGGATAAAGTATTTACATTCTGTATGCTAGTTTTAATACGAATGTTTATGTTATGTTTAAACTTGTTCATATGAGGAATGAATTGGACTTAATATGTGACGGGTGGAGTCCTATATAGCTCCTCGATGCATCGGCAGGTCTCATGAGACAAACTAGTGTCTTGGCACAAGGCCTTCACAAAATCTTATTTGTAGTCTTGGAACGAGGCCTTGGCTATGTGGTTATGATATTCTGGCATTATGCATTCCATCTTTATGAAAGTGGTTATTGATATTGCATGTGATTATTCGATTAGTAGAATAACCATGTGAATAAGTAAATGGAATTATTTTATTTTATTTTTGTCATACTATGTCGAAGATAAAGTTTAAAAGGCTTTTGTTTTAGTTATACATTGCCTTAAATGTTTATTCTTATTTATGAAAGCTTCCGCTATATTGTTATCCTTACTGGGCATTTGAGCTCACCCCTTTTCTATGTTTTATTTTTCTCATGATGTGAAGAAGTAATTTATGAATGACCTGCAGGGATAGTATGAGGGGATAAGAGTGTGGACTATGTAGACTATATTGTTGTAGTTTTCATTTTATGATATAATGTAAACTTTATTAATGTATCTAGTTATTCCAAGGATACTAAACTAATCGGTCTTTCGAGACTTGATCTTTCTTGTGATCATGCCAATGTTATGTAATAATGCACCGAATCTGGGTAACTGGGGTCGGGGCATTACAGTTGGTATCAGAGGATGTTTATTACAAACCTTAGAAGCTATATTTAGATAAACTATGATTAGAGCACATAGATTTAAGATGGACTTTGTGGATTAGTATAGAAGAACTTCCTAGAATTTTGGTATTGTAGAGATTTTGTGAGTTTTATAAGAAATACATCCCTTTCTGGATACGATCCGGTAGAGGCAGCTCTGGCACAGATGTACCTAGGGGTAAAACCTGAAAACACCACTTTGAGCTTGACTCAAATGGGAACTGGTGCACGAAAATGGGTCTTACTGCACTCTTGGTTATGACACTCCTGGGGGATATGCTTATGATAACTCTCATTTTCATTAAAAATCATCATGAAGGGTTTATTAGTATATACTTCCTCAAAGAATTTTTTTTTACGATTATGGATTATATCTATAAATAGTTAAATTTATGTTAAGTGTTTTATAATTATGAAATTATTTATTTTGATTCATAAACTGGTCTAGTTTATGCCATTGTTTAGAAATGGTGCCTAGTGGAAGAAATGGAAACTGTATCAATGCACACACTCCATGTAGGTATTTCTCTCCTGCTTAAGATAATTATAGTGGAGCCGGTGATGCAACTGGTGCTGATCAACTAATCACCATACTGGGACAACTCACTCAGGTTATGAATAATAACCTTACCCATATGGAGCACCCTGATCCACATAGTGGAGGATCAATGTTAGATCACTTTATGAGGCAACAGCCACCAACATTAAATGGGAGTACAAATCCATTGGTAGCTGAGCAATGGATTAGTTCCCTAGATAAAATATTTCAGGCTTTGGGAAGTAGTGAAAGGGAAAAAGTTATCATGGCAGTTTACCACCTCACTGGAGATGTTGATCAATGGTGGTCATTGATTCAAAACATGAATAAATATGATGAAGTATCAAATATGGAATGGAGGGAGTTCAAAGATCTATTTTTAGAAAAATACTTTCCTCGTGACCATCGAGCAGATATGGAAAGGCAATTTCTGAGTTTGAGACAAAAGGAGGCTAAGAATGTTGCAAAGTATGAGGCTAACTTTACAAGGTTAGAAAGGTATTCTGGAGATTATATATATAACCCAAGAAGTAATATTCATCGTTTCTTTGATGGGTTAAAACCATTTCTCCGTCGAGCATTAGTCTCACAATCCTTCTCGTCGTACGAAGACGTTGTCTCATGTGCTATCAAGACAGAGAAATAATTATCTAAGTCATATGACTTTAAATAAAAGAAAGAGAAGAAGATATCTACTGATCAATCTGGGAATGGAAATTAGGAGACTAAGGGAAAGGTTGAATATCCATCCTGTGGTAAATGTGGGAAGAAACACCCCGGTACTTGCTTGAAGGGAATGGGTTTCTATTACAAGTGTGGTGAAAAGGCCACCAAGCTCGTGAATGCAAAGGGAAGAAGGAAGCTACCGATGTTCAGTACTATAATTGCAGGGAGATGGGACATTATACAAATGAATGTCCTAAGCATTATGGGAACTTACCTCAGAAAATTCCAAGGGATTAAGGCCAAGCTTATTCTATCACTACTACAGAGGTAGAAGCTCTGAAAGACATGGTGGCAGGTAATTTAATGGTTTCCTCATGTTTAGAAAATGAATTATTTGATTCTGGATCACTGCACTGTTTCATATCTTCTTAGTTTTCTAAGAAAATTAGATATTTCCAATGTGATTTAATAAGGGAGTTGTCAGTTAAAAATCCTAAGGGAAGTATCATTGCAACAAAGTTTTGTGAATCAGTCCCCATTAGAGAACATAAATGTTCTTTATCTGTTGATCTCATCGTCATACCTATGATTGAGTTTGATATAATCCTCAGTATGGATTGGCTTTCGGAGCATGATGCGAAGATTTATTGTAAGAATAATGAGGTTACGATTTTTGATGATGATGATAAGGAAATCCTTATCTTTAGAGCAGAATCATCACCACCTAATTCTTATCTATATCCACCCCCAATAGCTCAACTAAATTCAATTATTGGGGAGGAAGATGATGAAATTACAGTGGGTGAGTAAAGGAATGTTCAAATAGATTATGTACCTATTGTGAAAGAATATGTAGATGTGTTTCTGGAAGATTTACATGGACATCCTCCAGAACGAGAAGTTGAGTTTTCCATTGATTTAATTCCTAGATCAAGGCCTATATCGAAGACCCCTTATAGAATGGCCACTATAAAATTAGTTGAAGTAAAGAAACAACTAGAGGAATTGAGTAATAAGGGATTTATTCACCCTAGTGTTTATCCATGGGGAGCCCCTGTTATTTTTGTTAAAAAGAATGTTGGATCTATGAGGTTATGTATCGACTACAGGGAGATCAATGCTATAACAATAAAGAACAAGTATCCCCTACCTCGCATTGATGATTTATTTGACCAAATGCATGGAGCTCAATACTTTTCAAATATTGACCTTCGATCTGGATACCATCAGTTGTGTGTGAAGAAGGAAGACATTCCGAAGACAGCATTTCGAACCAGGTAAGGGTATTACGAGTTTACAGTAATGCCTTCTGGATTGACTAATGCACCCTCTGTATTCATGGATCTAATGAATAGTGTTTTCAAGGAATATCTCGATAAATTTGTGGTGGTATTTATTGATGATATCTTGGTGTACTCCAAAATCTATGAAGATCATGAAAATCACTTGCGCATTATCTTGAAGACTCTGAGAAGACATGAATTATATGGGAAGTTTAGAAAGTGTGAATTATGGCTTCAGGAGATTTCTTTTCTTGGGCATATTATCTATAAATATGGAATCTCTGTTGATCCTTCTAAGACCAAGGCAATCCACGAATGTCCTGCACCGACGAGTATAACTGAGGTACGTAGTTTTATTGGTTTAGCAGGTTATTATCAACGTTTCGTCCAGAATTTTTCCCAGTTGGATAACCCATTAACAAATCTCACACTTAAGGGGTTAAATTTGTTTGGACAAAAGAGTGTAAAGAATGTTTCGAAGAACTGAAGAGAATATTAGTCAATGCTCCTATAATGACTCTACCAATGGGGAATGATGGGTCCGTTATTTATAGTGATGCATCGAAGAAAGGACTTGGTTGTGTCCTTATGCAGAATGATTCGGTTATTGCCTATGCATCACGACAGTTGAAAATTCATGAACAAAACTATCCTACTTGTGATCTCAAGTTAGCAGCTGTGATATTTGCTTTGAAGATATGGAGGCACTACATCTACGGTGAAAAATGTGAGATTAATACTAATCAAAAGATTTTGAAGTATATTTTCTCACAAAAAGAACTCAACATGAGGCAAAGGAGATGGCTTGAATTACTCAAGTATTATGATTGCATGATACACTACAACCCGGGGAAGGAAAACAATGTGGCAGATGCTTTGAGCAGAAAAGATCACAGATTTTTTAACAATATGATAACTGAAAGGGATCCAATTTTCATGGATCTAGTGAAGATGGACATGGGAATAACCAGGGAAGGTGAAACATCAATGATTTTTCAAATGGTTGCCAAACCATATTTACTAGAAAGGATTAAGAATTCTCAGAAATATGATGAAGAATTTAAAAAGAAGATTAAAACTGTGAATGATGGGAGATTGAGAGACTTTGTGTATGAAGATGGAATTTTCAAATTTGGGAAGAGACATTGTGTTCCCGATATACCTGATCTAAAAAAGGAATTGTTGGATGATGCTCATAGTTCTAATTTCTCTATACACCCTGGGAGCACCAAAATGTATAGAGACATGAAGGAACATTTTTGGTGGGACAACATGAAGAGGGAGATTGCTGATTTTGTGTCAAGATGTATGGTTTGTCAACAAGTGAAAGCTGGAAGACAACAACCTGGAGGAGTCATGCAACCTCTTCCCATACCGGAGTGGAAATGGGACAATATTACGATGGACTTTGTCATGGGGATACCAAAGACTCCTAGATGAAACGATGAAATATGGGTTATTGTTGATAGTCTTACCAAGTTAGCACATTTTATTGCTATAAGAGAAGATCTACCACTAGAACGTCTAGAAAGACTATATATTAATGAAGTGGTGTGACTTCATGGAGTACCCCTATCTATTGTTTCTGATCGTGATCCCTGTTTTACTTCACGATTCTGGAAATGTCTTCAGAAAGCCTTGGATACTGAACTTCATTTGAGCACTGCCTACCACCCTCAAACAGATGGAAAATCAAAACGAACTATTCAAACCTTAGAAGACATGTTGAGATCCTGCTCACTTGACTTTCAAGGTATGTGGGATCAATATTTACCTCTGGTAGAATTTTCCTATAACAATAGCTTCCATTCGAGTATTCAGATGGAAACATATGAAGATTTATACGGAAAGAGATGCCGCACATCTACCTGTTGGGATGACATTGGTGAAAGAAAACTTGTAGGCCTAGAACTGTTGGAGGAAACGATGGAAAAGGTGAAGGTAATCCAAAACCATATCAAAGAATCTCAAAGTAGGTAGAAGAGCTATGCCGATAATCGAAGGAAGGATTTGGAATTTCAAGTCAGTGATCATATTTTCCTGAAGTTATCTCCATGGAAGGGAGTTATACGTTTTGGTAAGAAAGGTAAATTGAGTCCCAGGTACATTGGACCTTTCGAAATTCTAGAACGAATTGGGAATGTAGCTTACCGATTGGCAATGCCGCCAAATCTCTCCAAAGTTCACGATGTGTTCCACATATCACTATTGATGAATACATGCCTGACCCAATGCATGTACTCACCTATGATGAATTAGAACTGGAACCCGGTCTGTCTTATTTCGAAGAGCCCGTCAAGATTCTTGATACGAGAGAACAAGTACTGAGAAACCGGACGACTCGTCTGGTAAAAGTCTTGTGGAGAACCCATAAGATGGAAGAGGCAACGTGGGAACCCGAGGAAATTATGATGAAGAACCACCCGAGTCTTTTCATGCGGTAGTATTCTAGAAATTTAGAGGACGAAATTATTTGATTGAGGGTAGAATGTAACACCCAAGCTTCTACAGTACGCTTCTCTTTGAATAATGCAATAGCGTGTGTTGTACGCAACATCGAGTTCTAACACACCACAACCAATCAAACTAGCCGTTATGAATAGTAATACCCACTTTTTGAAATTTATAAATTTTATTTTTCAAAATGGACTTCATCTTTTGGCTTCAGAATATAGAAATTATCCTAGGGTGAATTTTTGGTATTTTTCTTAAAAACATCATTTTTTTATGAATAGTGAAACCACTAAGTGGTAGTTAAAAAAACTACATTTTTCGTAAAACTTAATTTTACCACTTCTGTGAGTGGAATTTTGAAAATCCGAAAGACATGGTTAATATAAAAGAGTAAAATTTGGTTCAATGAGATGAAAATAATTTTGGTTAATAGTAACTTTTTACTTTTATTTTTTACGGTTAAAAGTAAATAGGGTAATTAAGGGTAAAAATGATATTAATATTACCCTAAAAAATGTCCTAATTCTATTGGAAAAGTTAATCTCAACCAAAAAAAACCTTAGAAATAAAATATTATCATTTATGTCCACTTTGATTAGATTAGGACATTTATTATTATTTAATTCACAGAAGAGTTAAAAGAGTTAAAATCAAAGTTTATTTACTAAAACATTTTTAATATAGGGTTACACATAAGATAAATTAGATTATAAATATTCATTTGAAAGATAGAACAATTTACTACATAATGATATTTTATTTAAAATTTTTAGACATTAAATAATTTAATTTATTTATGACACATTGATGATGCAGTAATTACCATAATAGTGAATTATTAAAATAATTAATATTATAAATACCAAAATAAATATAATTTGAGACTTTTTGTGAATTAAAATAATTTTAAAAGTTAATATGACATGTTAGGAATGATTTAATTAACTTTTTTCTAAGTAATAATTCTAGTATAATTTTCACAAAAATCAATTTTCCAAATAGTTTCAAAATTGACATAAAAGAGTTTTTAAAACAAATATTATATTATTAATTGATATTCAATTCCTAAAAATCTAAGTTTCGGCCAAAAGAATTATATCATGATAGGTGTATTATTAATGGAACACTTGGGGTCTCTTGGAGGTATATAGTAAGTTTACTAACTATATAATATAAAAATACAAAGTGACATGGTAAGTGTCGAACTAATTAACTAAGAGTTAAAACTAAAAGATATGGTTAATATAATGACCGAAACCTGTCTAAATTTTATTGGTTGAGTGGTTTTAGACCCATCCCCACAATAAAATATAAATAATCCACTTTTAATCCATTAGATACCGAATATGAATTTATTATAAAATAATATTTCTAGCTTTTCCAAAGGTGCCCCTCAGCCCTCTTATAAAATGGCACTCACCCTTCTCATTAATTCACACCTTCAAAGCCATTTGGCTCAGCCAAACTCTGCCCAAATACTCTCTAAAAATCCCTCAATTAATCCTATAGGCCTTACTTTAGTCATAAATCCAACTTAAGGAGCCCTTTTGATCAAATCAAAATGAAGAACCCGAAGAGGAGGTAATGTTTTCACCACCCTCTTTCAAGTTCCTTTCTTCTCCAACTTCTTCATTATTTCCCATTCTAAAATAATAACTCCAGTATCTTAGATATACTTTGATGTTATTATAAATATGTTACAACCATATTCATTATTCTATCCATCCTTTGAATAACATGTCACCATACGTGCGTACGTACGACTTACCATCTCCACGTCGTGGTGTAATTGTTATTCAATAAATTATTATTTGGATGGGTATAATAATGAAGTGTAATTCTTGTAAATAATAAATATAACATGTTAATTATTCTCTATATATGATATACCATACAATTATATATTTTTTTAATATCAAAAGAATGATATTGTCACTCATGCGTACGTACGGACTACCGTCTCCACGAATGCGATGAGATTCATTCTCCATCGTATCCATTCAAGTCTAATTCTCATTTGATGATTAATAATAGTATCTAAGGACTTGATATCATTCTGGATATGATTAATATACAACCTATAAATGACAAACACGGCTTACGTAACAAAAAATATAAAGAAAACGAGTAAGTTAACACCCAAAACAACGATAATACTAATATATTATTAACAAATCAATGTTAAAAGATCATATATGATATCATATCAATGTATATGATTCTTCTATAATTTAATAACAATTATTTCACCATTATACAGGAGTTTAACCTACCCTAACCAAGGAAAAGTATACGGTAAGGGTTTATTTCGCAATCTCTTCATTATCCGAGGATGTTTATATGTAATAATCTATTGGGATCTCTTTATCATCAACATCCATGTTTCTTAAAAATGTTTTTCAAAACATTATTACTATTTACTAGAATATGGGTTAAGTCATTTATACCCTTGTTGAATTTTATAAGTGGTTTATAAAATAATCTTTCCGTCGTTTTCCAAACAGGGTCCTTTTTAACCTTTTCGACAGAATTAATGTAAGAATGTTTTTTTAACTAATACGGCAGGTGCGTCTATTTTCCACCGTTATAAAATCTTATAAGCTTCCCTTACAATATTATATGAAAATTTTCAAAGTAAATGTTTTATTTTATAATTATGTGACTTTTAAATGGTTTCAAAAAAGGGATATTTCTCTCAAATAGTTTTGATTTCATCTATATCAACATCCTTTGATGGATTTTAAGCTTATTTGAAGTTGATTTATTATGATACAAAACGTCCATATTGTATTGAAGGTTTTGTGATTTGTTTGACTGTGGATGTGTTATTTTTATTCCATTCATGGTTTATGGAGAAAGTATTGACATTTCGTATGCTAGTTTTAATATAAATGTTTATGTTATGTTTAAACCTGTTCATATGAGGAATGCATTGGACTTAATATGTGACGGGTGGAGCCCGCTATATCTCCACGATGCATCGGTATGTCTCATGAGACAAACTAGTGACTTGGCACAAGGCCTTGACAAAATCTTATTTGTAGTCTTGGCACGAGGCCTTGGATATGTGGTTATGATAGTCTGGAATTATGCATTCCATCATTATGAAAGTGGTTATTGATATTGCATGCGATTATTCGATTAGTAGAATTACCATGTGAATAAGTAAATGGAATTATTTCATTTTGTTTTTTCCATACTATGTTGAAGTTAAAGTTTAAAAGGCTTTTGTTTTAGGTATACATTTCCTTAAAGGTTTATTCTTATTTATGAAAGTTTTCGCTATATTGTTATCCTTACTGGGCATTTGAGCTCACCCCTTTTCTATGTTTTATTTTTCCAGGATGTGAAGAAGTAATTTATGAATGACATGCAGGGATAGTATGAGGGGATAAGAGTGTGGACTATGGAGACTATATTGTTTTAGTTTTCATTTTATGATGTAATGTAAACTTTATTAATGTATCTAGTTATTCCAAGTCTACTAAACTAATCGGTCTTTCGAGACTTGATCTTTCTTGTGATCATGTCAATGTTATGTAATAATGCACTGACTCTGGGTAACTGGGGTCGGGGCGTTACAAAAAACACCAAAAAACCTAAAAACAAAAAATCATCCTAAAAATTTTGAAAAAAACTTAAAACCCTAAAAACCATGAAAATCCCTATAAACCCTTCAAATCCCTAAAAATCCAAAAAACTATAATATCCTAAAAAATCCCTTAAAATCCCTAAAAATGAAAAATAACACAAAACCCTAAAAACTTCTAAAACCCTTTAAACCCCTAAAACCATAAGAAACCTAAAAACCAATTGAAACCCTAAACACCCACCAAAAACTCTAAAAACAATTAAAACCCATAAAAATGTCAAAAACATTAAAAACACTTAAAAACCAAAAAACCACAAAATCCCGAAAAACCCATTAAACCAAAAATGCATGAAAATCCTAAAAAATAGCTAAAACCCATGAAAACATAAATAACTCTAAAAACCATGAAAAATCCATGAAAACCATAAAACCCACTAAAACCTTTAAAAACCCATAAAACCCATAAAACCCTAAAAACAAATGAAACTCTTAAACCCCTTAAAACCCCTAAAAAGTTATAAGACCCTTAAAAACATTAAAAACCTTACAAAAATAAAAACCCTAAACACCCTAAATGTCCATAAAAATCATGAACACCCCTAAACCCTAAAAAATCTTTAAAAACATGAAAAAACCCTAACTCTCAAAAAAATCCTAAAAAATTCCTAAATATCCAAGAAAACGTAAAAAACACTGAAAACCATTAAAACACCCAAAAACTATAAAAACCCTAAAAACCCAAAAAAATCCAAAACCCTCAAAACCTCTAAAAGTATTAAAAACTGATAGAAATGTTAAATCCTGATCAAAAAATACAAAAACCCCAAACGACCATAACAAACCTAAAATTCCAAAAACCCTAAAAACCCAAAAAACCATAAAAATCCAAAAAAAGCCATAAAAATATTGAAAAATGTAAACAAAACCTAAAACCTTGAAAACCCTTTGAAAAGCATAAAAAAAACCAAAAATCCAATAAAAACCCACTAAAACCCATTTCAAAACCCTAAAAACATTTAAAAACTTTTAAAAAAATAAAAAACCCAAAAAACAAAAGAAAACCCCTAAAACCCCCAAAAAGCCCCCCAAACCCCTTAAAAATCTAAAAACCTACAAAAACTAAAAAAAACCAAACCCTTGATAATATTTAAAAACTCAAAAACTCTAAAACCGTACAAATCCTAAAAAATCATTAAAAAACCCAAAAAACATAAAAAACACTAAAAACACTAAAAAACACACAAAACCCCAAAACCCCTAAAAATATTAATACCCTTGAAACCCCATTAATATTCTAAAAAACCAATAAAACCAATAAAATCCTTCAAAATACCTAAAAACATTGAAAAACTCTAAAATACCTCATTAATCCCAAAAAAACTGAAAAACACAAAAGGCCCTAAAAACTCTAAAGAGCCCTAAAACTGCAAGACCCTCTCAAATCCATACAATCCCAAAAAACCAAAAAAACATAAAAATCCTAAAAATCCATAAAAATTAATAAAAACACAGAAGCCCCTAAAACCTTTGGAATACCCTAAAAACCATAAAAACCCCTACTGACATTAAAACCCCCTAAACCCATAAAAACCATAAAAGCCAATAAAAAATCTAAAAACAATTAAAACCCAAAAAATTATTAAAATCTCTAAAAAATATTAAAACCCCTACAAAAGTAAAAAAACCCTAAACCCCCAAAAGACCCTAAATACCATTAAAACACATAAAACCCTAAAATCCATGGAAATCCTAAAATCCCTCAAAATCTCAAAAAATCCTAAAAACGCTTAAAACTGTAAAAATATGAAAAAAATCCACAAAAATCAATGAAAACAATAAAAACCATAATAAATCTCTGATAACCATAAAAACACCTAAAAATTTATAATTCCAAAAATCCTATAAAAATCATGAAAACAACTGAAAACTCAAAAAACCCTTAAAACACTAAAACATGTTTAAAGACTTTGAAAAACCTGACACCTAAAAATAACAAAAAAACCCTAAATACCCTAAAAGACCTTAAAACCCCTGAAAACCCCTAGTACCCTCAAAATACCTAGGAAATCTAAAATCATAAAAATCCATAAAAAACCATAAAAATACAAGAAAATGTAAAAACCATAAAAACCCTAAAAATCTTCTAAAACCCATAAAAACCCTAAAAATCGTCTAAAACCATAAAACCATTTAAAAACCTTTGAAACCCATAAAAAACAAAAACCCCTAAAAATAAGTAAAAGATATTAAAACCCTTAAAACCCCAAAAAACAATAGAAACTATAAAATAACTTTAAAACCATTAAAAACTAAAAAACCATTAAACCCCTAGAAGAACCTAAAAACCACGAAAATCCCAAAATCCTTAAAAACCGTAAAAATGAGTAAAGAACATAAAAATATTTAAAACCCCAAGATCAAACTAAAATACACAAACATCTTAAAAATACTTAAAAATAAATGAAAATGAAAAAACTCTAAAACCTTGGAAAACACCTGAAATCCATAAAAACCAATAAAATATTTAAATACCCAAAAAAACCCTACAACCCCACTAAAAAACTCAAAAAACCCATAAAACTCTTAAAAACATTAAAAAATCATAAAATCCTTGAATGTCCTAAAAAACTCAAAAAACACATATAGTCCCCAAAAGACCCTAAAGACCATGAAAACCCCTAAAACCCCTAAAAAGCACTGAAAAAAATAAAAACTTTCAAAATACCTAAAACCCTCAAAAACCCTAAAACCATAAAAATCCATAGAAATCAATAAAAATCCATGAAAATAAAAAAAACCTAAAAACCCAAAAAAACAACTGAAAACCATAAAAACTATAAAAACAATAAAAACCCAGAAAACCCTGAAACCACTAAAAACCCACTAAAACCCCTTAAAGACAATAATAACATTAATAAAACTAAAAAACAATAAAAACCTAAAAACTCAATAAAACCATAAAACCCATGAAAAAACCTAAAACCTCTCAAAATCCATTATAAAACCTCAAAACCATAAATTCCATAAAAATACAAAAAAAATTTATAAAATCCCATGAAATTTAAAATCAAATACTAAGACCCCTGAAAAACCCTTGAAATCCATAAAACCCTATAAAAATATTTAAAACTCTAAAAACCATAAAAACCCTAAAAATCACTAAAATTATAAAACCCTTTAAACACTAAAAAATTTTAAAAGCTCTAAAAAATATTTAAAACCATAAAAAAACAAAAAAAAAATAGAAAACCCAAAAGACCGAAAAAACCCCTAAAAACCTTGACAATCCACAAAACCCTAAAATCCCTAAATTCCCTAAAAATTTTAAGAACCAAAAAATCCTAAAAAATCCATAAAAGCTCCGAAAATAGAAAAACCCCAAAAAACCCAGAAAACCCCCTAAAAACAATAAAACCCCTAAAAACCATAAAAACACTAAAACCATAAAAAACCACTAAAACATTAAACAATCTTAAAACCTCTAAAAATGTTAAAAAACTCAAAAAACCTTTTGAACCATAAAAAACTAAAAAAAACTAAAACCCCAAAAGAACCTAGAACCCATAGAAACCCTAAAAACCATAAAATCCCTTTAATATCCTAAAAAACTAAACATCCATAAAATACTAAAAACCATAAAAATAATAAAAATCTCGTAAAAAGTTAAAACCCTAAAAAACTAAAAAACCTTGAAAAACATAAAACCCATATTGACAATAAAAACCCTAAAATTCCATAAAAACACTAAAACACATAAAAAACATAAAATAAATAAAAACTAAAAGAACCCTAAATTCAAAAAAATGAAAAAACCCTTAAAAATCCTAAAAAACACAAAACCTAAAAGACCCTGAAAACCTTGAAATCACCTAAATTTCCTACAAACCTTAAAACCATCAATATCATTAAAACTGGTAAAAAACACAATAACCAAAAAATTCATAAAAATACCAAAAAAACCCTAAAACATAAATATCCTAAAAACCCTAAAAACCCTAGAAAACCATAAACCCCCTAAAAACATTAGGAACCATAAAAATAATAAAAAACTGAAAAACAAATTGAAACTCTAAAAAACCATTAAAACCCATAAATGGTTAAGAAACTCTAAAAACCTTTGAAAGCCTAATGAAATCAGAAATCCTTAAAATGTAAAAAGACCAAAAAAACCTATGAAACCTTGAAAACCCCTAAAAACCCTCAACATCCAAAAAAACTCTAAAAACCATTAAACTGTAAAAAACTAAAAAATTCCTAAAAATTCATAAAAACATAAAAACCATAAACCTGAAAAACCCATAAAAACCATAAAAACTATTGGAAACCTTAAAAATCCATAAAACCCTAAAAACAACTGAAAATGATAAAAATTACATAGCACAAATAAAAATGATAAAAACAATAAAGAACACTAAAAATCCTAAAAAAATAAAAAATACTAAAAACCCAAAAGACCCTAAAACCCATGAAAAACCTGAAAACCCCTGAAAACCCTAAAAACCCTAAAAGTCTATAAAAACCCAAAAAACCCGAAAAACCCCTAAAAATCATTAAAATCCCTAAAAATCCCGAAAAACATAAAATATCCTAAAACCATAAAATGACTAAAAAAATAAAACCCCTAAAAACCCATAAAACCACTAAAACCCCTTTAAACCCCTAAAAACATAAAAAAGACTCCAAAAAACAAAAAACACCCTGAAAAACTAAAGATCTCATAAAACCCAAAAGACGTTAAAAACAATAAACACCCCTAAAAACCCTGATAAAACTTTTAAAACCCCTAAAAATCTCATAATTCCTAAAACCCTAAAAACTATAAAAACTGTAAAAATCTAAAATATCCAAAAAAATATTTGTAAATGAAAAAAACCCCTAAAAACCCAGAAAACCAATTGAAAAACCACTAGAAACCATAAACCCAGATAACCTTAAAAACCAATAAAAACTTATAAAAATGCTAAAAGAACATAAAAATATAAAAACTGTTAAAAGTAATAAAAACTCTAAAGAAAACATAAAACCTTAAAAACTAAAAAACTCCTAAAAATCCAAAAATACCCAAAAACCTTAAAAACACTCATAACCATTAAAAATTCGGATAACCCTAACCCCCATAAAAACCCTAAAAATATATAAAAACTATAAAAAACCCTAAAACCATTAAAATTTTATAAAACACTAAAAATCCTTGAAAATATAAAAAACACTAAAAAACATAAAAATCCATAAAAACCATAAAAACTGATAAAAACTATAAAACCTTTAAAACCCATAAAAATCTAAACACCTGAAAAAAACGCAAAAAACACTAAAAAACTCATAAAAATGTATAAAAACTCTAAAAATCATAAAATCAATAAAAACATAAAATCCCACTAAAAGTACAAAAAAACCCTGAAAACCTTGAAAACCCTAAAAAACATTAGATCCCCTAAAACCCCTCAAAATCCTTAAAAACCCAAATACCCCCTAAAAATCGTAAAATTCATAAAAAATCCCAAGAAATCACTGAAAGATAAAAAACCCAAAAAAACCTCTAAAAATACCTAAAAACCATAAAACCCCTACAAACCACAAAAACATTAAAAATCAATAAAACCCCTAATACTACAACAGGAATGCTAAACCCCCTAAAAATGTAAAAAATCACTAAAATACTTAAGTACCCTAAAAGTCTAAAAACATAAAAACACAAAAAGACACTAAAAACCTTGGAAAACAATAAAAACCCTCAAAAACCCCAAAACACAAAAATCAAAAAACCTTAAAAATACTAAAATCCATAAATATCCATGAATATGTTAAAAACCATAATAACCATGAAAACCACTAAAAACCATAAAACCCCTAAAAAAATTAAAAACCCATAATCCTTGTTAATAACACGAAAACCCACACTAAACACTATAAAAAATCTTAAAATCCCTAAAATGTTAAAAAATTCTAAAAACCCTAAACAAACTCTATAAAACCTAAAACCCCAAAAAAGCCAAAAAAATCTTGAAAACATCTAAAAAAATAAAATACCCAAAACCCCCTAAAAACCTCGAGATAACTAAAAATCATAAAACTATAAAATTACAAATAAATCCTTAAAAATATATGAAAACCTAAAAACCCAAAAACCCAAAAAACAATGAACACCCATAAATCCATTAAACCCCATAAAATCCCAAAAATTGTCTAAAACTCTAAAAATCATTTAAACCATTGCAACATTAAAAACTTCTAAAAAACTCAATAAACCTAAAAAATTAAAAAACCATAAATACAATAAAAGATATTCAACATCCCTGAAATCCTAAAAAAAATAATCAAAACCATATAAGCCCATAAAAACCATAAAATAGTAAAAAACAATAAAAACCCTAAAAACACTAAAAATCTTGAAAAACATTAAACCCCATAAATTTTAAAAATCCTTAAAAACCAAAACAAAACCCTAAAACCCAAAAATTCCCTAACACCCATGGAAAACCCTGTTTTGGGTTGGTCTTGAAACGCCCAACGGTTCTGTATCCGATGACGCGTGGACCTGCTTTCCAAAGGCAGACGTTTGCCGGATGGTCTGACCAGTGACGCTTAAGAACTCACATTGGTCGAGAGGATGGGAAGTTGGGTTCATCACACCATTTTGGGGGGAATTATTTCCTGTTCTGGGACTCTATTAAAGATTTAATACGTATTCATATGTTTGCAAATCTTTGGTTTATACCCAAGCATAATATCCATGGATTTCTCCTGGTTGGCAATGGTCAACTGAATGCAGGGGTTCAGAATCATTTATGCCTAAGGTTTACTATCCCTCGCTGGATTAATGACCCCGAGGAGTCGGAACTCATTGAGGTGGAACTAGGAGTGGCACAGTGAATTGATGTGAAGATACTCGGATCGACCGATTGTTGGGATTGAGCCTCATGGAGGCTTCCTACGTACCCTACCTAGGGGACAGGGATCAAAGTCCACGTAGTTCTGAAGGGGATCGTTGGAGAACCGACGTGAAGGTGGACACGGGGGTCCGTTGGGGATCGGGCTTGAACCTCATAGAGGCTTCCTACATATCCCTATGGTAGGGAATCAAAGTCATTGTAGTTTGCATTGGCTTGGTAATTAAGCTATAAGGAAGCCCAGAATGATGGATTGGGGCTTACACTCTGAGGAGGCCCAGGGCGATGGATTGGGGATTACACTCTGAGGAGGCCCATAAGAGGATGTCATGGTCGATGCTTACTCTAAGCCCACGTGAGTCATGCTTGGTGTGAGAAACAAGATGCAGTAGGGACTAGAGGATCACATCATTAAAGGTACGTCTATGAGAAGTGGAGTGTGGCTTACACATGAGGGCGGCCCATAAAGTCGGGGCTTACTCCGGGATGGACGCCCATGGTGACAAAGCACAGCGGGAGAGGGACAGGGGTGCTCCTATGCTCGTCACCTCTCTTGTTCCCCAGTGAAGTACCTAGGTAAGTAACGAGGTGCATGGGGATGGATGCCTTCGGATGGGTATGTCGCCCCCTCTCTGGGGAGGGGAGAAGTGCCCGACCGCCGAAGTGTTCTGTTCCCCGTCCTGGAAAGTAGAGTCAGAAAGGGGGCTCTCGGGCGCAGACCCCGCATTACCGTGGGAATGTGAACCTAGACAAGATTGAAGAATCCATCCAAGGTTTGGGGAAACCCCTTTTCCTCTATTTACCGTGGGTATGTGAACTCCAAACAGTGCGGTGATGTGCCTAAGGGTTACACCACACGGATCTGGTGGCTCTGGTGGAGGCCTCGGCTCGAGGCCGATGAGTAGGCCAATGAGGAGGTTGCGAAGGATTAGGCCAGCTTGAAATTGGATGGATTTTATCTAGATCAGGGAATGGGAACTCCGAAGGTTTTGGCAGACCACACATGGGTATGGGTGGTGGCGCTCTTTGCGTAGGGAAGTGATACGCGGCTGGAGAGGCCGTCCACGAACTAGGGTGGTCCGCGGACTGATGGGCATCCCAAGAACCAAGGTGGTTCACGACTTTGGGTTCGATCCATGAACCAGGGTGGTCCATGGAGGGTTCCATGCAGGCAGCGGTGGACAAGGGTGGTGCCGGCCGGAGGCTCGTCGGTCGGGCCTTCGCCCGCGTAGGAGGGTGCTACGCGGTGTGGCAGATCTACAAAGATGCATAAACTCCCTGGTCCATAGGGAGTACATCCGCGGAGGGACCATGGTTCACGGTTTTCTCTTCTTTATTATTTTAAGTTCATGGTTCACCAAGTTATTATGCGTTTTTTTCTTTATTAGTTTGTTCCCAGGTTCATACCTGCTCTGGTTCGCGAACTGGAACTTCCGAAATCCTAAGCATTCCTTCGAAATCCTTCTGCCCGAATCTGACCGATCTCCTCTCTATTTTTTCTTTTTTTCTTTCTTCTTCATTATCCTTTTATAGAGCATGGAAAAGGATGTATCTATGGTCATGCAGAACCTTTTGCGGAGGCCTATGACCGAAAACCCAGTTCACGGATGACTTGTTCAATCTGTAATTCGCGGGGTATTAAACACTCCCCCACGAACCAAACTCGGGGAGTGCTTCGTGGCCACGGAGGGTTCAGACTCCATTTCGTGAATGACAGTGGAGGCGGTTCGGGCCGGCTGACACAGCTCATGGCTAGGGAAGTCCGGAATGGTGAACCGGGTTAGCACCTATCCCGCCTCGCGACCGCGGAGGATCTCTGCCTCCATCTCGCGAATGACGATGGTCCTCGGAGGAGGAACGCTTCGAAGAACTGGTCGTTCATCGTTAACATTAGACCAGTCCATGGACCGGTTACTCCATCACCATCCTTGAGTATTTTCCACATTTACCCAATATGTTTCAGGAGAAATTGGGCAGAATATCCCTTGAGTTAAAGGGGATCATCATTCTCCTTTGCAGGTTTTTTTCAGGACCCTACAAATTCCTCCCATCAGAATGGGGACTGATCGGAAAAAAGAGGAGGCTATTCCGATGAAAATTGGTCCTGAAACTTGGGTAGTTTGAAGGAGAGAGGTGGACCCAATAGGGGACCACGTATATAAATATGGGGGGGCCGTCATTTGTCCTTTACTGGATTCTTCGCAAAACCAGATATTTTTTGCGTGTGCGTGCTTGTTCCTTCGTGAAACGCTTCGTCTGCGAACTGGATGCAACTTCCATGAACCATTTCTCGTTCGCGCCATTCATCATCCTCGAATCAACGTCCCATCCACGAACTAACACTTTTAATTAATTAAAAATCAAGTCACGACGAGCCGCGTAGGAACTCGCTTCGCGGTTTTGGTGCTCCACGGTTTCGATGCTCCACGGGATAAAATCTTTTGAACTTTAAAAGTTTCAATATCTTTCGAACTAAACCACTTAAATTCGGGATTTAAATTCCTTGGAGAAACTTGGTCCACGGTGTCCTAGCCAATGCTCCACGGGCTAGGGTTTTGCAGACTACTTTTGCGAAGGGCTAGTTCGCGGGATGCTGTCATCACGAACCATCCTTCGAGGCCTCCTCGCGGACTTTTCTATGAAGACTCCTCAACTGATCCTCAGCCATATATTTGGTATTTTTTTCCAAAAAAGTTTTTTATTCAGGACTAACCGCTTGTTCGCTCTCATCGTGCATGGATAAAATATGGTTCCCCCTCATTCTGCATCGAGGCCTGCTGTAGATCCTCTCCCAATTGGTTCAGGGAGATGTTTAGCTATGATTCGAAGAGTGGAGAACATCCAAGAGGACCCTAGTCGGTCAATCATTCCTAACGATGGTGTCTTGAAAGACTTTTTCCCTCCTGAGCTCCTGGATTATCCACTATCAAATCAGTTTCCACTTCATGGATTCGGTCTTCAAGACGATGTCCCTATTCCCCCCACTTTCTCAGGTCTTCCTTCTGCTTTCTTGGAAGCATCGTCCAAGTGTATTCAGGCAAAACTTACCCAATCGGGGGAGATGGTTTCTGACTCTGACCAGAAATATTCCTTCATTTTAAGAGGCTCTATTTGGACCCAAAGTGATAATCACTCCCGAAACATTTCTCAGGAAGCTTTCTTCAAGAGTTACCCTTCTATTATCATCCTTGCTCAAGTAGATCCCGATGTGGGGTGGATTCCTAGGTGGGATCTTCGGTCTAGAGGGATCTTCTCAAATGACTGGGCCTGGGATTTCTGGGTCCATCATCACTGCTAGGAGTCTCCCGAATCACTGGAAGAAGTCAATTTATACTCTGTAGTGTGGGCTTCCCAATTTTCTATTTACCCACCATCCCTGGTCCTGCCAGACCTACTCAGTCACTGGTGTTCAAGCACTAATACTTTCCACCTTGCCCATGGTGAAGTTGGCATTAGTATGTGGGATATCCATCAATTGGGAGGGTTCTCGGTTATTGCTGAAATGTATGATGAATTTTTTCCTGCCCCTGACGCATGGGACGACGTCGAACAAGTGCCTTTATTAGTGAGGGATCTACTGGTTATAGCGGAGCAATCACTGGGTCTGGCCTTGTGTACCCACTATCTTATTCACTATAGTTCCTGGATAGGGTTATTTATGAACACCACTGGTCTTGTGCCGAAGATCAAGCACCCTAGGACTCATCCTTCTCAATAGTCACGAACCTCCCCAGGTTCCTACTGGGCAGTTCTGGAGGCGGGCGACTACCTTTCCTGGGGTTACGAGGTGTGACCCGGTGTGCCTCCTATGCTCCAGTTGGCAGGTTTGTTTTCTATTTTCTTGAGTTGATGGTTATTCCCTTCTCGGGATATTAATCCTGGCGTCAGGGATTTCCCCATGATGATGGCAGTTGAGCTGGCAGAGGGTCGCCTAGTGAATTTGTTTGTTCCCACATTGGCTCATATTTATGAACTGTGGGGTCACATGCAGAAGGGCGGGTCACCCTTCTGTCTGAGTGGGCCATTTCAATTTTTTATGGCTGGGTAGAAGATCATTTTCGCTGTTATGAGTATCGTCAAAACACAGTCATCCCGCTTCCTACTTTTTGGCCTATGCTGCTTGATATAGCTGGAATTCGCTTGAAATCCCTCATCTCTGGTGAAGTCCTTGAGCTTCTGAGTGACTTCTCCCAGTTTTATTTCACTCCCTACCCCACCCCTTCTGGCGTCTTAGTTGAAAACCATCGGGGGAGCCTGGAGGAGCGTTCTTACATGATCTCTCTACGGGATGGATTTCTGTCTGCGCAGATCGACAGGGTTTCTCTGTGTGAGCTGTATGTCCCGTATCGTTTTTCTCGCCAGTTTGGGTACATACAAGTCCAAGTTTCCCTTCCCCCTCCTCAAGCTCAAGGACTGCACTCGTCTATACTTCATCAATGGTGGTTGATGTTGACGCGGGAGGGATCTGACACGAGCATTACCCTATCTATTGTGGGGGTGGCCGCTGGCCTTTCCATGGAGTATGCAAAAGCATGGGAAAAACACAATCCCGATGGGATCCTAGGGAAGTCCATCCATCAGGTTCCCAAATCAGGAGGTACTGCGGTTGTTGCGTCCACCACACCTTCCTCATCAGCTCTAACGGAGGATCGACTAATGGATCGTCGATCAAAGTAACTCAGGGGATTTTCCTCTCCCAACTCTGTAGGGGACAATGTTCAAACAGGTTCATCCTTCATGGATGTTGATGAGGACGACCCTGTGGTTCTGGGTCCTAGCGAGACAATCCCGGATGTTTTTCCAGTTGATATCATGATTAGAAACATAATCACCAAGCCAGAACCGGGGTTAGAGGCTCCAGACTTTCCAGCTTCGGAACCAACTTCTAGAGAGCACATACCTGCACTGGTTGTAATTCTAGATTTTATTCTTGTGCTATCAGGTGATGATACCAAAGATCCTCGTGTCATGGCAGACCACCAGGCGGTGCGCAGGTGGTCCTGACCTTGGACTTGCGATATCGATTCCAAAACTCCTCTAGCTGATATGGAAATTAAGACCGATGCTCTTCGACAACTTTTCCTGGGTTTGGGGTCGGGTGGCTTTGACTATCGGCAGTTCCATTCTCTTGGTTGCCAAGTTTTCATGGCCCATGAGGAAGCTTTCACTAGTGAACGCAAACTTTCTCACTTTTTTGTCACTCATTGCGGGACCCGATCCCTGGAGGAAGCCACGATATGGCTCCATCAGCTGATAACACAGGAGGCGATCTCTCGAGATCAGGCGTCCATCCTATCCTCCGAGTTGCATGAATGTGAAGAATAGGTAGTGATGCTGAGGAATCAGTTGTCAACTGTGACTGGTCGTCTGGAAGACACCATAAAATGGATCAACGATCTCCAAACAATAGTGGAGCGTACTCGTCTGGTGGTTGAGGTTGATGCCCGGGAGAAGGCCATGTTGGAACAGTCTTGCAACGACCTCCGCCGCACGGTTGTTGATCTGGTGGAGAGAGCGATCCAGGCTCCTTTATGACTATCAGCTCCACTCTTGTACTCTTTCTTTTACTTACCCCTCTCCCTTTTTTGTGAGGGAGAGACCCCATCTTGTGTACTTCCTCCCTTTTTGTTTGAATGAAATATAGTCTCTGTCAGTCACTTGTCGCTGTAAAATTTGATTGTTACTAAAACAATTGTTGTGTAAATAAAAAATCACTGAATCAAAATTAATCATTACTCATGAAAACCAACTCTAACTTTTTCCTAGACCATGGGGTCTAGAAAGAATAGTTCGACTATTGCTATGGTTTTGTAGAAAACCCCTACAAACTTTTTGTCTTTTCTTTTAATGCCCTAATATTTCCTGGGCTCATTTAGTGTGAACCCAGCGGGTATGGCCTGACTTTTGCTTTGGTCTCCCTTTTCGGGTTTTCGGCCTAACAAGCGTTGTGCATCTTTTCTTGGGTGGTTTAATGTCTCACCGTCAAGACTATCATTACTGATGTTTTAGGTCGAACATCTTTGACAAAATATGGTGGGGAAAGGGCCCTAATGGGGTTTGGTTGATTAAAAGATGTCTCGGTGTCCTTCAGATGCATTTGGAGAGAGTGAATTTAAATTTGAACGACATGAAGAGCATGTATCAAGGCATGGGAGCCGCGTCGGTGTGCAGAGGTGGGAGGAGCATTGCCTATAGAAATCTTGCCTTTGGTAGACAGGCTAGGGGTGATCAATATGCAAGGTTGATGAGGGAATGGTATGCATAGTCGTGCAAAGGTGTCTTTAAGTAAATGACTCTACATATCTGATGGCCATAGGACTTCATGAATGTCCGGCTTATGGAAACCACCATGGGTTGCTTTCAGAATTATTAAAACCACCGGGGGTGGCTCGGAAAGGGTATGTGATGTTTGAAAGTTTTTGAGAACATCTGTATCAATCAGGAGTGTGGAAGCAAGGTTCCTGTCCTACGCATTTGTCTAGCATAAAGGACGGTTGGGGTTTGGCGCAGTTTAAAGTCATGCAGCTGGGATATCATCTGTAATGGAACGGCTTCTTCTGGTCCTCAGTAATCTTTTCAGAGACGTTCCACCATATTCAAGAAGGGTTGTGAAAGAGGTTGGTAAACTGTCACTCAGAAGGTTTCCGAATCCTGGGATAGACTTGGGGGCTCGGAGGCCAAGAGGTATATGGAGAGAAGCATCACCTAAAAAAATCTTGCCTTTGGTAGACGGGCCAGGGGAGATCAATATGAAGATCCATCGATGGAATGGTATGCTTAATCATGCAAAGGTGTCCTTAGGTCAATGATTGTATTCCCCCGATAGCCAAGAAACTTTAGGGAAGTTGATATTTGGGACTACCAGGGGTGGCTTATGAGATTCCAGCTTTTTCTAAGTACAGAGTATGATTTATGATGAGAGGGTGCCTGGATATGGGGAAAAAATCTAGACTAAACATCCTGAGAATGGGTGAAGTAATCCCTTATCACGCGGGTGTGAGATGGTGGCTTATGCCGGTCTGACCCGTGCACTGAAGGACAGAGAAAAGCCTCTATTCCTCACTGAACCTGTGGCGGGTTTGACAGTGCAGTTTAGCGTCATGAGGTAAAGACGAATAGAATTATTAAAGGATGTTGTGTAGTTTAACGCCATGCAGCGAGGACAAGTGCATTTTTCTTTCCTTTGCCAATGCTGTGCAGTTTAACATCGTGTAGCAAGGATGATTGACCGTGGAGTTTAACGTCCAGTGAAAAATGATTTTTTTTAGGCATTCCCCTGGATGTTTAATTATTGGTCTTTTCAGCCTTACGCCAAGCGTCCAAGATGTGCTCTGTTCCATTTGACGTCATGCAGCAAGGACGTAGTTAAAAAGGCCGCTCTTGATTAGAATGTAACTGGGTCCGAGTATCCTGGCATGTCCAAGATATGGAGGGGGGTTTATGGTGTAAATCAAGGTTCCAGAGCTTCTTGGATCAGGAGAGATGACATGGAGGCTCTGGGGCCAGTAGGCGTACGGGGCTAGGAAGAGTGTCTCCCGGGGAAATCTTTCCTTTGGTAGACGAGCCAGGGGCTATTGATTTGCGGAGCCACTGAGGGCATGGTATGCATAGTCATGAAAAGGTGTCCCCGGGTCGATGACTTTCCACTTCTGATGGCCATGAATGGTTATGAAGATCCATAATTATCAGGGCCACGAAGTCTGTCATCAGGGAAGGAAATGTCTGAACATGTCGGGCATACTCGTCCCTATTTGCTATTAAATCTTAAAGAGCTCATTGCGCTGATTTATTTTACGTGCGGGTGGTGTACCTTTACTCTATGCATTTTAACGTCGTGCGGTAAGGATGAGGTAATCCTAGTTTAGCGGTCATAGAGCTCGGACCATTGGGTGACTATTACTGTAGTCACTCGACGGATAACTGGGTCAACGTGTTCTGATATACTTGGAAGAAGGTGAAGGATGAAGGTTGTAAACTACAACTTTGAGTTTTCCCGGATCAGAAGGTTTGGCGTGGGGGCTCTAAGGTCGATAAGCGTACGGAGCTAGGAAGATTATCGCCCAAGGAAATATTGCCTTTGATGGACGATCCATGGGCTATCATTATGTAGAGGCGCTGAGGGCATGGTGTGCATAGTCATAAAAAGGTGTCCCCAGGTCGATAACTTTCCACTTCTGATGGCCATGAATGATTACGAGAATCCATGATTTCTCACAGTGTAGAGTTTGGTAGGTGAGGATAATGGTGTCTGAGTATACAAGAAACATCTTCACTACAATTGTATGTTGAGTCAAAGTAGCCTAGTCCCGGCTTGATGTTTGTTGATGAAGGTCGCTATGTGAACCCCCGACGGACACATAGGCTAGCCAGGTAGGGGTACCCTGGAAAAAATTGGATGTGAAAAGGGGGAATGAATTTGTAAACAACTGCTCCATATATTTTTGGATCGGAAGATGTGATACGGGGGCTCTGAGTCCGGTAGGCGTACGAAGCTAAAAAGAGTGTCGCCTGAGGAAATCATGCCTTTGGTAGATGGTCCAGGGGCTATCAATATGCAGAGCTGCTGAGGGCATGGTATGCATAGTCATGCAAAGGTTTCCACGGGTTGATGACTTTCCACTTCCGTTGGCCATGAGTGGTTATGAAGATCTATAATTATCCGAGTCATGGAGTCTGATGTATAGAGAGGATGCATCCAAATGTGCAAGGAGTATCTCCATCTCAAATCGCCATGTGTCTTGGGTGGGTTGCGACAATGTCCGTTCAGTTTAACATCATGTGGTGAGGAAGAATCCCATGCAGTTTAACATCATGCGGTAAGGACGAGGTATACACTCCGTGTAGGTCTAGTCCATACATGGGGGAAGGGGTCATTTTTAACATTATTGTCCATGCAGTTTATGGTCGTGCGACAAGGACGCAAAAATACACCCCGTGCAGGTCTATCCCATACACGGGGAAAAGGGAGCATTTTTAAATCTTGTTATCCATGCAGTTTTACGTCATGCGGTAAGGATGAGGAGTACACCCCGTGCCGGTCTGGTCCGTACATGGGGGGAAAGGGCATTTTTATCTTTTATTCAGAGGGATGGTCCAGGACGGGGAACCCTGGCGTCACTACGTATCCTGTGAGGGAATGATCAAGTCGCACGTAGTTCTCTGGAAGAAGTACACCCCATGAAGGGTTGGTCCGTACATAGGGGAAGGGGACATTGTCTAACTTTTATTTTATTTCATTTAGAGGTGGATGGGCCAGGATGGGGAACCCTGGCGTCACTACGTATCCTGTGAGGGCAGGAATCATACCATACATAGTTCTCTGAAAGAAGTACACCTCGTGCAGGTCTGGTCCATACATGGGGGGGGGGGCATTGTTAAAACTTCTTGTCCGTGCAGTTTAACATCATGCAGTGAGAACGAGGGATACACCTCATGTAGGTCTGGTCCATACACGGGGGGAAGAAGGCATTTTTAACTTTTATTTGGGAGTGTATGGGCCATGATAGGGGATCCCAACATCACTACATGTCCTGTGAGGGAAGGAATCAATCCATACATAGTTCTCCGAAATCTGTGCAGTTTAACGTCATGCGGTGAGGACGAGGAATACACCCCGTACAGGTCTGGTATGTACACGAGGGAAGAAGGAATTTTTAACTTTTATTATCCATGCAGTTTAACATCATGCTGTAAGGATGAAATCCATACAGTCTAATGTCATGTGGTTAGGACGAGGGGTATTATTAGATTCCGTTCATTTTAACGTTGTGTGGTAAGGACGAACTCCATGCAGTTTAACGTCATGCGGTGAGGAAGTTCTCCACTTTCGGTTTCTATGAAAAATACTTCTTTAGGAATCTCACATTGGTTGGAGCCATTGTGACTTTCCCATTCAAGGATATCAGGGTATATGCTCCTTTGGAGTAGACCTTCTGTACAACGTATGGTCCATCCCATTTGGGCTCTAGTTTGGAGGCTTCTTTCCAGGTATCATTGGGGTCCGGAGGACCAACACTAATTCTACTTCCATGAAAGACTGAAGATGAACCTTTTTGTTGAAGGCTCGTGTGATCCGGTTCTGGTATACCTCCAGATGGTGCAAAGTGTGCAACCACTTCTCGTCTAGCTCTTACAATTCACCTTGCCACTTTTTTGACTGCTCATCATCGGATAATTGATCACATATGGCAACACGGAGTGAGGGAAGCTGGATTTCAATGGGTAGGACAGGTTCTAAGCCGTACACCAATGAGTACGGGGTAGCCCAAGTAGCAGTGCAGATTGTGGTTCGATAAGCCCACAATGCATAGAGGAGTTTATCCAACCATGAATTCTTGTCTTTTTCCACCATTTTCTGGAGAGTGTCGGACATGGTCTTATTGAAAGACTCTATATTCCCATTGGCCGTTGCATGGTAGCGGGATGAGTGGTTAGCCTTGATACCATACTCACAGTATAGTTTCTCTAATTCAGCAGAACAAAATTTGGTGTCGTTGTCTGTCAGTATGGTACGAGGGACACCAAATCTGGTGATGATATTAGTCTTCACAAAGATGACAATATTTCTTGCCCTGAATTCCTTGAGGGGTATGGCTTCTGCCCATTTGGAAAAGAAGTCGGTTTCCGTGAGGATATACTTCAGCTATTTGGACGTGGTGGGAGGATATGGTCCCACGACATCCATACCCCAGATGGAAAACGACCAGGAGTACTTGGCTTGATGAAGTAACTTCGGGGGTTGGTGTATGACGTTGGCATGAATCTGGCATGAGTAGCATTTTGCGTTAAAATGCTCGTAGTCTCTGTTGACGCTCCATTTCGTCACATTGTATAAATCAATGGAAAGGGAAATGGCTTAGAACAAAGTGATTCATCCTTTGAAGAAAACATCAAAAAACGACAAATGCATGAATAAGGATTCAAATGCACATGCACCGTGCAAGTTCCCTTACTTTCGTGCAAGTATACTTGCGCACCACCTAATGGTCATGCAAGTGACTTGTGTTCCCTAAGTGATAACCACCTAGGGTCTTCTCCAACATATAAATACTACCGGTGGGCCCCCCTATTTGAAGAGGAATTTTTCCAGAATTTAGATACAGAGCTCTGAACGCCTAAGTCTCTTCTTCAGGTATTCCGAACACTTCTAAGGTAATTATTTACCTATAATGGAAGGTCTAAACAAGATGAGTAAGGTCTATGTGTTAGAATTCACTAACACTTGCGCGCCTAAGTGTTTTAACCTTAAGGGAAATAGACACACTTGTGTGCCACCCTACTTCTTTACTAGGACTTGCGCGCCATCTTATGGAAAGACTCTAGGGATAATATTAAGGGCTTTGATCAAGGATCGCCCAAATATTACTCTAAAGGCTGAAAATTGAGCAAGTAACCATGTTCCGCACAGGTATACCTGCGCGACCAGGGACTTCCGTGCCCACGCAGTACCTATGCTCCTGCCAGGACTTGCACGCCCCTATCTTTTTGGGTGACTTTCCTACCCATTTCACCCCTCTTATGACATTACTCCTCTTCTATTCACGATTTAGTCTTCAATACACTCTTCAAATCCATTTATGGCAAGATTTCTTGATTTGACTTCCTTATCTGAAAGGAACTCCGTGGAACATCTCTCAAAACCTAGTAATTTACACATCTTTATGTCACTAAAGATTGAGATTTCATTCATTCAACCTCATCCTTTAGGATGAGAGAACACCTTAACCTGGGCCTCCTTTTCAAGAATATGCCCCAGTCATAATTCCCATTAATTTTGGGAATCCTCCTTAGGAGGAAGCCCCAAGTCCTCTAATATGGGCATCCTCCTTAAGAGTAAGCCCCAGTCTTAAAATTCCCAAATATAGGCATCCTTCTTAGGAGTAAGCCCCAACCATAATTCTCTTAACCCGGGCTTACTTTTCAAGAGCATACCCCAGTCTCAGATATGGGCCTCCTTCTTAAGAGTAAGCCCCAAGTCCCTTTAATTTTCAAATCCCTTAACCTGGAACTTCTTCTCAGGAGTAAGCCCCAGTTTTAATTTCTATTAACTAGTCTTAATTTCCTTTTGATCTGGGCTTCCTTCTCAGGAGTAAAACCCAATCCTAAGTCCCTTCCTAACGTGGGCATCTTCCTTAGGAGTAAGCCCCAAGATTAGAGTATCCAAATCTCCATGAAGCACATATACCTTTATAGACCATATTCCTGGATTTATTCCTTGAAGTAAATATTAATCCTCATCTATTTGGGCATCCATACACACATAATCCCCACATCATTGCATCTTGTGTGGCACAATTTTCTGGTTTCACCAATACCTCTTGTTTCTCACACCGAGTATGACTCACGTGAGCTTAGAGTGTAAAAGTAATCATGAAATATTTATTTGAGCCATAAATCATGCATAAACATCATACTACCTTACTCAAAATACGTGGGTTCTAATTCCTATTCCAAAACAAAGGATACGTAGGTAGCCCATCTGCGGATACTATCCCAACTCTGAAATAATCCATGTCCTTTTGAATGACAATAAACTTCAAGTTCCCCACTAAGTGGCTTTAAAACCAGTATGGTCATCATAATGACCAAGAAACTTTTATGTATTGAAGGATACCATTGGCTAAGAATCTCTAAACAAATACAGATGATTCTCTATCGACGAAGAACCTCGAATACATATAAAATATTCTCTAAATTTCCTACATATCAATCATTGATTGTCAGATCTAAAGGAAAGTTCATTTTATGCTGGGTAATGTACTAAGGATTCACGAACATAACTTAAATCTATAAAGAGAGACCCGGAGTAGACAATAATTCCCCACAAAAAGGTGTGATGAGTTTGACCTTCCATCCTCTCGACCAATACAAATTCTTAAGCTTCATCAGTCCACAACTAATGAGCGCCTACCTTTGGAAAGTAGATTCAAATGGATATGGAATCATTGGATGTTTCTGGTTCTACGAACAAACCCGTTAGAAACCGCTTGGAATGTTTGAATCTTAAATCATTGAGATCATCACTAATTCTAGAGGGAAACAAAAAATGGTGAACCCGATGTGAATCCTTAACCAAGTTAAAATGATAGTTTACCTACTTGCTAGGCCCCTATTTAAAACTCAATGAGAGGGCCAACAAGACAATCAATAACATATGTGTTCATCCAAAAGATGTAGTGGCCAGACTTATCTTGATTATGTCTGTTAAATCAAACAGGCACTCTTTTCCATCATTTTCTGCATTTTTAAGAAATGGTTTCTCTCAAGTTCACACTTGTGAATACCGATGTTGTGAATGCCACTGATGCTACTCCTACTGGATCTTAGTCCGATCTGAGGACGACATCACCTACTCAGCGTCTTCAACGCTGGGTGTCAAACGCACTGGTTAAAGAATACCGTCAACACGGTACCATCCCAACTCTAGAGGCTACCCGACAAGCCCTCCAAGTGAAAAATTCACCCTGGTCGTCCAGACAGCGATGCCCATTGATCAAGAAATAGGCGGTGCTAACCACCATCTCAAACCGTTTCAGGTCGTTATCCCCGGAACGCAATCACCATTCACTCCCATTTTCTGAGGAGGTGAATGAGAAGGTCCCTCATGGCCTTAATTCAAGGAGACATGAGTCCTTCTCGAGGGATCCCATTAACAATTGCCGCCAGACTCATGCGGCAATGCACCCTCAACATGATGAGGGTACTGACTCCAGGCGTTTTGCTCAAGTTCCTCGAACCCAAGCAGGCAAGATGAATCGCCAAAGGTGAAATCCGGTTAACATTGAGTAGGTTCTCATCTCTGCCATCTTCGGAGAAGTCCACCAACCTAACTTGGTGGAAAACAATGAGCGGTCACACACACCTGCCCGTTTTAATTCCACTGTCCAGCAGACTCGTCTAGAAGCATCACGCCAATCCCGCCAGGCAATTCTGATGGAGTATTATAGGCAGGAACATATACCTGTTTATACATCATCATCTAGTCAGCAGGCTCGTCTGACTACATATAATGGAGCTCATCAACCATGTTTGGTGAAGTGTAATTAGCAGGAACATACAACTACTTGTATTGATCAAACCTACCAACAGTCTCGCTTGGTAGCACACTGAGAAGTCAGTCGGAAAGCTCCAGCGACAAACAAGAGGAAGACTCAACTTTCTGCCCCCACACTTGAGTACTGTCAGGATTCACTGACAGGAAAAGGAGGAAAAGAGCAAAAACATACACCTACTCCAAGCACGGAATGGACGTATATCCCTGTTCCGGCAGCTGAAGTCACCAATCATATTTTATCAATGGTGAAAGAGAAGAGGCAAATCCCTGCTCATATTCTGGATGCTTTCCAGGATATTATAACAGATTCAGAAACATCTCAAGTAAAGACACATAAATCTATCCCTACCAGTGGATTGACACATCAATAGTTCACTCCGGAATAGACACACACATCTGTTTTAGTCCAAGAGGGTTGTGGGGCATACTCCCCCATATCATACGGACAACCAAGTCAGGCATATACACCTGATTTGAGTAGAGATCGTCAGCCTAACCTAGCCATCTCTCCTGATCAGGCACATACACCTGCTCAGAGCAGCCACTTTCATCACCAAGTGGTTTCCAAGGCGAGTAAGAAGGCGTCTAAGAAGAAGACCTGCCCAGTACAGTCAAGAGATCAAGATCCAATCTGTAACAAGGCCTTGATCGATACTGGAGTTCTTGAATATCTCATACATTTATCTGTTGGAATTCAAGATTCTACTCCCTCATTTACCAATAGTGGGAACATTAATTCCGAAGTTCTTCAACAGACACTTCCTCCGGAAGGCTTGCTTCATGACAATTTGGTCGATCTCGAAGTTTCCTATTCAGATGAGAGCCGCAGGAACCCACTGTGTGGTCAGAAGACCAAAGAGCAAGAGATCTCATTTTTTCTGTAACCCACCGTGGTGGTCCTCCCCATGATGATGAATTTCTCTACGAAAGTCCTCTCCACAGTAGTGATGCACATTGCCCGGATAATGATCTAGTGGACAATGTAGTGCCGAGAAAGCCCTCTTATCTTGAGGCACTTGAAAATGTAAAACTAGTCATGTCTGATGCTTCATCGCTAGCAGGTGAAATACTTTCTCAATCGGAAGATATCCCAGGGTGTAGGTCATTCTATGAACCACCCCTAAGTCATCCATCTTCTACTTTGATCAGTGATTTCTCTACCAATCTTGTTGAATCTGATGAAGCGACAAGGAAGCACCAACTCTAGTCAAATCAGGTAGAACAATCTTCATTGAATGAAAAGAGGAAATGATGAACATGGGAAAACAACTGGCGAAAGGTAAAGTGCCAGTCATGTTTTGGCCTCTAGATAACTCTCAGTATGACATTCCAGAGATGTTGATGGAATATGGAATTCATGATATTCGTCTCAACATATGGAAAACTCTTTGTCACATGAAAAAGAAAGTATTATCTTATGTTGAATATGAAAATCATGTTAAGATAATAGAAGGGATACAACGTCAGATTGATTTGACATCTCTATCAGTCTCTCGATATCTGAAGGCTAAAAAGCAGCAGAGAGCCCTTCAGCGTTCATGCCTTGGAGCACTAAGAAGATTGCACCAATTAATTTCCAATGCCCCATCTGGTATTCATGTCAGAGGGTGGGGTGTTCATGGAGCACTACATTTCAATGTGCTCTCCAGTTAGCAAAGCCTGCCAAAAATGGTCTCATTCAATATTATTGCCCGTGGCCGGCCAGAGTCAATGGGTTTTGTTTATAATCAAAAGATTTCCCAAGAAAAAGCTTCAAATAGTTTCTCTCAAAATCAAGAATACAGAGAACAAGTTGTTGAATTAATCCTTCATCAAGAGAAAGATAATATTGAACATGCCTCTCGTATGGAGAAAGCACATCATCGAGTGAAAGAAGTGTCAGAAATCATCCAATGGTATTTTGAGCCGGGTGATAAAATTGGATGCCGATTGATGAATCCAGCTAATTTCCAGACCAAGGTCTGCAAGATCAGGAGTGATTTTAAGAAAGTCTCAGATATAGCATGTCAAGAGCCACCCCAACTTTCCAGACTGAGGACTCTTTTTAACCCAACCCTCATTATAAACCTCTAAATCCCCTCAAAATGTTAAAATTATCTAAAAACCCATTATAACACTAAAAAACTCAACCCCCAAACACTAAATAGACCTAAAACATTAAAATAAATCCTAAAATCCCTAAATGTTTTAAAAAAACTTTAAAACCCCTCAAAATCTCTAAAAACACAAAAAAAACACTATAATAATCCTAAATAATCCCTAAAAATCCATGATATCGTAAGAAAACCTAAAATCCATGAAAACCACTTAAAAACCATAAAACCCATATAAAAGATAAAGACCCTAAATATGCATTGAAATCATAAAAATCACTTAAAAATATAAAAACCCTTTAAACCCCTAAAAACATTAAAATATCAAGAAAACCATAAACCCCCTAAAAGACATAGAAAAAACCCAAAAACCCCAAAAGTCCCAAAATCCCTCAAAAACCCTAAAAACAATAAAAACGTAAGAAAACCCCAAAAAATCCTTAAAAATCCTCAAAAAACATAAATACCCAAGAAAACTCTAAAAATCCAAAAAATCCCAAAAAAAATCCATGAAATTGAAAAAAACCATAGAACCCTTAAAACAGTCTAAAAACTATTAAAACCCCCAAAAACCCTAAAATCCATTGAAAACTATATAAACCTTTAAATTTTTTAAAAAATTTTAAAAATGATAAAAACTCTAAAAAACCATAAAACCCCTAAAAACTCAAAAAACCCTAAAAACACTAAAAGACCCTAAAAACCCTAAACACCTTGAAAACCCCTACAAACCCTAGAAAACCCTGAAACTCTCAAAATTCAAAACAACCCAAAAATCCATAAAAATCCATAAAAATCCCTAACAACTATAAAAATGTAAAAACCCTAAAAATGTTAAAACCTCCCTAAAAACCATAAAAATATCTAAAACCCATAAAAACCCCCTAAAACCCCATAAAAACACTAAAATACTCTAAAAACATAAAAACCCCTTAAAAACCCAAAAATTTGTAAAAATACTCTCAAGACTTTTAAAACCTTAAAAACTTAAAATCACTAAAAACTATAAAAACCTAAAAACAGTAAAACCCTAAAAACCTATAAAACCCATAGAAGCCCACTAAAATATAAAAAAACCGTTAAAACCCCTTTTTTTTAAAAAAAATAAAATTTTATAAAAACACAAAGAAAAAGTAAAAAAAAGAAAAAAAACCAAAAGGCCCTAAAAAACCTCAAAATTTATAAATAGCCTAAAACCCTCAAAATCAATAAATACCCCTAAAACCATAAAAATCCTAAAAACCCCTTAAAATCTCTGAAAACATAAAAAACCATAAAAACCCTGAAAACCCTTAGAAAGCCATAAAATCCAATAAAACCCTTTAATACCCCAAAAAACTGAGAAAACCCATAAAAACCCACAAAAAACTCTAATAATCCATAAATATATTCAAATCATTGTTGAACTCTAAAAATACAAAAACCCCTAAAAACACAAAAAATCACCTTGAAATCCAAAAACACAATAAAAATCCTAAAAAACCCTAAAATAAATAAAAAACCTAAAAACCATAAAAATGATCAACGTTCGTAAGAACCCTAAAAACCCAAAAAAATCCTAAAAATCCACAAAAATTTCGGAATACATAAAAGAACTAAAAACCATAACAACCCAAAAAACCCCATAAAACCATAAAACTTATGAAAACCATAAAAAACCTAAAAAATAATAAAATCCCTAAAACTTCTAAAATCACTAAAATCTCTTAAAACCTATAAAATCATTATAAAACCTTAAAAAAATTTATATCTCTAAAACTAAAAAAACCCAAAAAACAGAAAAAACCCTAAAACACTAAAAACCCCTAAAACCCTAAAAAATACGGATAACCCTAAACCCCTCAAAATACCTAAAAACCATAAAAACCCTAAAACCATAAAAATCTTTAAACACCAAAAAATCCCTAAAAACTCAAAAAACAACCTAAAAAAAACACCAAATAAACTAAAACCTCTAAAACCCCAAAAAAATGAATACCTCTAAAAACACTAAGAACCCCTAAAACCCCTAAAAACCCTTAAAACACAAAAATACCAAAAATCTATAAACATCCCTAAAAATGTCAAAATCAATAAATCCTTGAAAACCCTAGAAGACCATAAAACCCCCTAAAACCATTAAAAACCCATAAAACCTCGAAAAACCTCGAAAAACCACTAAAAACACAAAAACCAATAAAATTTCTAAAAACATTAAAAAACTCTAAAAAACCTTAAGAACCCAAAAAACTCAAAAAAATATCCCTAAAAACCCAAATACCATAAAACCCATGAAAACCCCTAAAAACCTAACAAACTCTGAAGAAACCCTAAAATCCCTCAAAATCCATAAATACCCGAAAAATCCAAAAAACCATAAAAATCTTTAAAATTACCTTAAAATCCATGAGAACATAAAAAAACCGAAAAATAATTAAAAAACCTTGAAAACTAGAAAATCCCAAAATATTTTAAATATCCTAAAGAAAAATGAACCCCATAAACACCACTGAAAAATCTAAATCTCATTTAAAATCCTAAATACTTTAAAAACTCAAAAAACCCTTAAAACTATAACAAAATAAAAAAACACCTTAAAACCTAAAAACCATAAAAATTACAAAAACCTATAAAAAAACTATGAAAATCCCTAAAACACTAAGAACCTCTAAAAACCTTTAAAACCATACAAATCGTAAAAAAACCCTATAAATCCATTACACCTAAAAAACCCTAAAACCCTAAAAACCCCCTGAAATCTATAAAATCCCTAAATAATTAAAACTCCTCTAAACCCATAAAATCATTTAAAAATAACAATAAGAACTAAAAACTAATAAAATAATAAACTCTAAAAACCAAAAATCCCTGAAACATAAAAAATATACCAAATACTAAAAACGACCCTAAATTAGTCAAAAATCCTAAAAATAATGAAAATCAATGAAAAACCATAAATTTTATAAAACTCTATAAAACCCTAAAACACTAAAAACCATAAAAATATTATTAAATCCCTAAAAATCCTTGAAAATTTTAAAAAAACCCTAAAACCATAAAATGATACCTAAAAACCATAAAACCCTTAAAAACATGAAAACCCCATAAAAATCTAAAAAACCACTAAAATCTCGTATAACCCCTAAACACCTCAAAACATTAACAAACTAAAAAAACTATAAAAACAATAAAAAATCCAATAAAACCCCTAAAACCATGAATACCATGAAAAACCCTAAAACCCCTCAAAATCCCAAAAAACCTTAAAAACAACAATACCCTAAAAGTCCTTAAAAATACCTGAAAATGTAAAAAAAACCTAAAAAACCCTAAAAACCATAAACACTAAAAAATCTTTAAACCCCTAAAAACCAATCAAATCATTATAAACCTCTAAAACCCCTCAAAATGTGAAAATTATCTCAAAAACCATTATAACACTAAAAAACTAAACCCCCCCCCCAAACACAAAATGGACCTAAAAAATTAAAATAAATCCTAAAATCCATAAATGTTTTAAAAGAACTCTAAAACCCCTCAAAATCTCTAAAAACACAAAAAACCTAATCACAATAATAATCCTAAATAATCCCTAAAAATCCATGAAATCACAAGAAAACCTAAAATCCATGAAAACCACTTAAAAACCATAAAACCCATATAAAAGAAAAAGACCCTAAATATGCATTGAAATCATAAAAATCACTTAAAAATCTAAAAACCCTTTAAACCCCTAAAAACATTAAAATATCAAGCAAACCATAAAACCCCTAAAAGACATAGAAAAAACACAAAAACCCAAAAAGGCCCAAAACCCCTCAAAAACCCAAAAAACACTAAAAACGTATGAAAACCCCAAAAAACCTTAAAAATCCTTAAAAACATAAATACCCAAGCAAACTCTAAAAATCCAAAAAATCCCAAAAAAAATCAATGAAATTGAAAAAAACCATAGAACCCTTAAAACAATCTAAAAACTATTAAAACCCCTAAAAACCTTAAAATCCATAGAAAACTATATAAACCTTTAATTTTTTTAAAAAAGTTTAAAAATGATAAAAACTCTAAAAAACCATAAAACCCCTAAAAACTCAAAAAACACTAAAAACACTAAAAGACCATAAAAACCGTAAAAACCGTGAAAACCCCTACAAACCCCAGAAAACCCTAAAACTCTCAAAATTGAAAACAACCCAAAAATCCATAAAAATCCATAAAAATCCATAAAAATCCCTAACAACTATAAAAATGTAAAAACCTTAAAAATTCTAAAACCTCCCTAAAACCATAAAAAACTCTAAAACCCATAAAAACCCCATAAAAACCCATAAAAACACTAAAATACTCTAAAAACCTAAAAACCCTTTAAAAACCATAAAATTTGTAAAAATACTCTCAAGACTTTTAAAACCTTAAAAACTTAAAATAACTAAAAACTGTAAAACCCTAAAAACAGTAAAATCGTAAAAACCTATAAAACCCATAAAATCCCACTAAAATATAAAAAAACTGTTAAAACCCTTTTTTTAAAAAAAAATTACAAATTTATAAAAACACAAAGAAAAAGTAAAAAAAAAGAAAAAAAAACAAAAAGACCCTAAAAACCCTCAAAATTTATAAATACCCTAAAACCCTCAAAAATAATAAATACCCCTAAAACCATAAAAATCCTAAAAACCCCTTAAAATCTCTGAAAACATAAAAAACCATAAAAACCCTAAAAACCCTTAGAAAGCCATAAAATCCAATAAAACCCTTTAATACCCCAAAAAACTGATAAAACCCCTAGAAACCCACAAAAAAACTCTAATAATCCATAAATATAATCAAAACTTTATTGAACTCTAAAAATACAAAAACCCCTAAAAACACAAATAAATCACCTTGAAATCCAAAAAAACAATAAAAATACTAAAAACCCTAAAATAAATAAAAAACCTAAAAACCATAAAAATGCTCAACGTTCCTAAGAACCCTAAAAACCCAAAAAAATCCTAAAAATCCATAAAAATCTTGTAAAACATAAAAGAACAAAAAACCATAACAACCCAAAAAACCCTAGAAAACCATAAAACTTATGAAAACCATAAAACCCTAAAAAATAATAAAATCCCTAAAAACTTCTAAAATCACTAAAATCTCTTAAAACCTATAAAATCATTATAAAACCTTAAAAAAATTTATATCTATAAAACTAAAAAATCCCAAAAAAACAAAAAACCCTAAAACACTAAAAACCCGTAAAACCCTAAAAAATACGGATAACCCTAAACCCCTCAAAATACCTAAAAACCATAAAAACCCTAAAACCATAAAAATCTTTAAAAATCCCTAAATATTTATAAAAACATAAAAAACCCTAAAAACACTAAATACCTCATGATAACCATAAAAACCCTTAAAAACAATAAAAAACACTAAAACCCATAAAAACTCTTCTTAACCACAAAAAACTCAAAAAACCCTTATACCCTCTAAAATGTTCAAAAACACTAAAAACATATACAACCCCAAAAAAACACTAAAATCCAAAAACACCATAAAACCCTGAAAACCCATAACAACATTAAAAACCCTGAAAATGCTTAAAACCCCACAAAATCCCTAAAAACTCTAAAAACCCTAAAAACTATAAAATCCATAAAAACCCTAAAAACATGAATGTGAACAAAAATCCATTGAAACAAAAAAAACTAAAAAACATGAAAACCATAACACCTTAAAAACATTAAAAAACATAAAACCTATAAAAAACATAAAACCACTAAAAACTCTAAAAACACTTAAAGCTGCTAAACACGTTAAAAAACTCTAAAAAACCATAAAAACCCAAAATACCCAAAATACCCATAAAATCCTTAAAAACTCTAAAAACCCATAAGACCCATAAAAATTTACTAAAACCCAAAAACTACAAAAACAATTAAAAATCCTAAAAAATAACAAAAAATCCTTGAAAACATAAAGAACCCTAAAACCCTTAAAACTTTAAAACCTATAAAAACCAATAAAAATCAATAAAAACCATAAAACACCTTAAAATTATAAAACCCAGTAAAAACTATAGAAACACTCTAAACCCCACAAAAGAGTTAAAATATAAAAAAACCTTAAATATAATAAGGCTCAAAAAAACTTAAAAATTACTAAAAGACCCCAAAATCCCAAACACCCCAAAAACCCCAAAATCCTCCTCAAAATCACAAAAACCATAAAAATTATAAACACTATAAAAATAATAAAAAATTACTAAATACCAATAAAAATATAAATAAATGTCAAAACACTAAAAACACCCACAAAACCACAAAACCCCTAAAAACCTTAAAAATCCTAAAACCCATAAAAACCCTAACACCACTAAAAACTCTAAAAACTCTTAAAAACCCTAAAAAAGTTATGAAAGTAAAAAAAAACCTTAAAAAACCTAAAAAACTCTAAGAAAAGGAATCGAAATCCATGAAAATCACTAAAAACCCAAAAATCCAAAAAATTAATTAAAACCCTAAAACCTACTAAGAACTATAAAAACCAATTAAACCCCTAAAAAGGTTAAAGACACAGAAAAAAGTAAAATTAACAAAAACCTCAAAATACGCAAAAATCATGAAAAGACCGAAAATCCCAAAAAAAATCTCAAAACCCCTAAAACCTATAAAAACAATAAAAATGATAAAAAAACTTAAATACCCCTGAAAACATAAAAACCTATAAAAAAACTCAATGACCCCCTAAACCACAAAACCCCTAAAAACCATAAAAAACATAAATACCCATGAAAACCCTAAATACTTCTAAATATCTAAAAAATCTAGAATCCCTAAAACGGTAAAGAAACATTAAAAACCCATAAAAACCTAAAAACTATAAAACCCAAAAAATTGAGGAAGACCCATAAAACCCAGAAAACAATAAAACCCATAAAAACCATAAAAAACATAAATATTCTAAAAAGGCCCTAAAAACACATAAAGCATAATAAACCCTAAAACCCTCAAAAAACTCATAAAAACCATAAAACAGCTAAAAATAGTAAAAATCAAAAAACCCATAAAAAACCTAAATAACAACTATAAATTCTAAAAACCCTTAAAACCCCAAAAAACATTAAAAAATATAAAAACATTAAAAATATAATAAAATAAAAAACATTAAAAAATCAAAATACACCCTAAAAACCCAAAAACATCTTAAAAACTCTGAAACACCGTAAGAAATCTAAACCCCCTAAAAATCCAAAAAATCCAAAAAACCCAAAAAACCATAAAAATAAAAAAAATCCCTAAAAATCATGGAAAACAAAAAAAAACCTAAAAATCCATAAAAAATCCTGAAATCCATAAAAATCCCTAAAACCGTTGAATACCCTAAACACCATTAAACCCCCTAAAAACCCACTTTAAACTCTAGAAACCCATAAAACAGCAAAAAAAACGTTTAAAACTCAAAAAAAAAACATTAAAACCCCAAATTTTTAAAAATACACAAAAAGACTAAGTGACCCCAAAAATCCTAAATTACCTAAAAACCCCAAATAAATATATAAAAAATCTAAAAATATTTATACCACTAAAAATTAAAAATACCCTATAACTTTAAAAACCCATAAATACCCTAAAATCCCTAAAAACTATAAAAACGCCTAAAAATGAAAGAAAAATAATAAAAAATACCTTAAAATCCATAAAAACCTAAACCCCCCTAAAAACATGGAAACCCCATGAAAAAATGAAATCCTATAAAAAGAATGAAAGCCCCAAAACCCCCCCTAAACCCACTAAAAACTCTATAAACACCTAGAAATTCTAAAAAAAAGTCTAAAAACCTTTAAACCCCTAAAAACATAGAAAAATGAGTAAAAATCCAAAAGACTCTGAAACTATTTAAAACCCTAAAAAACCCTTAAAACCCAAAAAATCCCTAAAACCCCTAAAAACATTAAAACCTATACAAATCATAAAAAATATCTAAAAACCCTATAAATGTAAAAAACTCTAAAAACCTTAAAAACACCTTGAAAATAATAAAAAACACTAAAAACCCTAAAAACCACTAAAAACCCACAAAAATCCAAAAAAGTCACTAAAAACTCTAAAACCATTAAAATCATTAAAAATAAAAAAAACAATAAAAAACAATAAAAATCATAAAAGCTAAAAAACCCAAAAAACCTAGAAATCTTAAAAAACCATGAAAACTCGGAATACCCTCAAATCCATAAAAACCATAAAAACCCCTAAAAACCACAATATTCTTAAAAATATTTTAAAATGTAAAAAAACGAAAAATCTAGAAAACCCCCTAAAAACCATAAAAACCCCTAAAAACCATAAAAACCCTAAAACCATAAAAACCCTTGAAAAACCCAATAAAATCTCTAAAAACCAATAAAAAACCTAAAAACTATAAAAACCATTGAAATCCATAAAAAATAAATAAAAACCCCTAAACCCAATAAACCCATGAAAAACCATAAAAACCCTAAAACCTAGAAAACCTCTAAAAACACTAAAAACCATAAAAAACATAAAAATGCCTTAAAAATCCCTAAAATTGTAAAAATCCCTAAAAACGATGAAAACCCCATGAAAACCATAAAATTATCTAAAAACATTAAAAATCATTAAAAACCGTAAAAACTGTAAAAAATTTAAAACCCCTTAAACCCCAAAAAATGTTAAAAAACTATACAAAAATTAAAATCCAAAAAAAATTAAAAAACACCGAAAACAATAAAATACAATAAAACTATGGAAAAACATTAAAATAACAAAAAACCTTGAAATCCCCTAAAATTTTGATAAAACTTTTAAAACCATAAAAAATTATATAAAATACATATAAATCATGGAAAACGTAAAACCCCATAAAACCCCTTAAAAACACCTAAAATCTAAAAAACCCATAGAATCCATAAAACCCATTAAAATCATAAAAACCACAAAAACTCTAAAAACACTTAAACCCCCTAAAAACTTTGAAAAACTCAAAAAACCCTTAAAACCCTACAAACTCACCAAAAACCCTAAAAACTGAAAATGAACATAAAAATTTAAAAACCAATAAAAACCATAATTATATATCAAAAAACCACAAAACCCCACTAAATCAACGAAAACCCTAAAAACCCTAAAAAACATAAAATCCCAAAAAATCCTTAAAATCACTGAAAACTTTAAAAACCATAAAACCTAAAAAACGCATAAAAACCATAAAAAATATAAAAACATTAAAAAACCCGTACAAATATATAAAAACCCAAATCGCTAAAATTTTTAAAACCCCTTGAAACTCCTTTTTTTTGAAAAACTCATAAAAACTTTTAAAACAATAAAAAATAACAAAAATCACAAAAAACAAAAAAGACTATAAAAACCATGAAGCCCCCTAAAACCCTAAAACCCCCGCCAAACCGAAAATACCCTCAAAATCAACATAAAATCCTAAACCCTAAAATTTTAAAAATCATGAAAAATATCTAAAATCCATGAAAACATAAAAAACCATAAAGCCCTACCCCCCACCCGAAGTCATAAAAAGCACAAAAAAACTTAAAAAAACACACACATAAAAACCCAAAAACATAAAAAAAACTCTAATTATCCATAAAAATACTCACAATGTTAAAAAAGTCAAAACACATTAAAATCCTTGAAAATATCAAACAAAACCCTAAAAATACCAAAACACAATAATAAACCCAAAAACCCAAAAACCCAAAAACCCCTCCATGTTCCTAATAACCTTAAAAACAAAAAATAAATAAAAAAAACCATAAAAATCCTAGAAAACAAAAAAACACTAAAAACCCTAAACCAACCCGGAAAGCCATTAAATTATTTAAAAACATACAACCCCTAAAACCCATAAAAACCCTAAAAACTAATAAAAACACTAAAATCCATTAAAACCCATAAAATCATTATAAAACCCAAAAAAATTTAAATCCATAAAAAACCCCCATAACACCCAAAAGACCGTAAAAAACATGAAAACCCCTAAAAACACTAAAAAAACATGAATACAGTGAATAATCTAAAAATTCATAAAGAACCATAAAACCATATAAAATCCACAAAAATATATAAAAATATTTAAAAACAAAATAACCCACCAAACCCTGAAAACCCCTAATAACCATAAATAACCCTAAAAGACCATAAAAAAAAACCTAAAACCCACAAAAAAACTTCTAAACCACTAAAAACTCTAAACACCATTATACCCACTAAAAAAGTCAAAAAGAACTTTAAAAAAACCCAACAAACCTAAAAAATTAAAAAACTAAAAACCCAAAACACCATAAATACCATGAAAACCCATAAAAATGTTAAAAAGAGAAAAAATTCCTCAAAAACCCTGAAAATCAATAATAACCCTCAAAACCATAAAAATACAAAAAAGACATCAAAATATCTAAAAACAAAAAAAACCTTAAAAACCCTAAAAACCCCTAAAAACTATAAAACCCCTAAAACCTTTAAAACCTATAAAATTCATATAAAGCATAAAAACCATAAAAAACTCTAAAAACATTAAATCTCCTAAAAATGATAAATAAATTAAATAACATAAAACACTATAAAACTAAATAAACCTATAAAACTAAAAGGATGCTAAAAACCCTTAAAACACCTAAAAACCTTGAAAACCCATAAACAACTAAAAAATTTCTAAAACCTAAAAAATTACTAAAAATAATAAAAATACTATAAAATTTCTAAAATCCTCAGAAAACATAGAGAACCCTAAACACCCTGAAAACCATAAAAACCCTAGAAAACTATAAAAATATTAATACCCATTAATAACCTAAAACCCACTAAAAAGAATAAAAACCCTCTAAACCCGTAAAAAATTTAAACACACTGAAAAACATAAAAATCCTAAAAAACCCTAAAAAACCCAAAAATCACTAAAAGAACCCGAAAACCCAAAAAAACCCAAAAAAAACCTAGAAAACCCTTAAAACTCATAAAAATATTTAAAGACCCTAAAAAATACTAAACAGCTAAAAAACATTGAAAACCAAAAGAATAAAAATAATCTCTAATTACCCCTAAAAATGTTAAAACTATAAAAGAACTGAAAAAACCCAATAAAACAATAAAACCACTCAAAACCATTAAAAATCCTAAAAACCAATAAAACCCTAAAAACCACTAAATAATCTAAAAACTGTTAAAACCCATAAGAAATTTTAGAATCAATAAAAAACATTAAAAATCCTAAAAACTAAAAGAAACCCTCAAAACAATGAAAAATATAAGGAACCTCAAGAAATTCAGAGAATCAGTAAAAAACATCAATATTACTAAAAACCATAAAAATACAGAAAAATCCTAAAAAGTCCAAAAAATCCGTGAAATCATAAAAAAACCCCTAAAACACGAAAACCCTGGAAAACCCCTGAAACCCATAAAAACCCCAATAAACCTATAAAAAAATAAAACCCCATTAAAACCCTTCACCCCCAATGAAAAAAATAAAAACCATTTAAACCCCTAAAGATGTTATAAAATCTAAATAAAAATAAAAATCCAAAAAAAATTAAAAATCCAAAAATTCAAAAAAAAAGACACAAAAAAACCCTGAAAACCCTAAAACCCCTCAAAATACCTAAAAATATTAAAAATACTTAAAAATCATAAAAATAATAAAACCCCTAAATACCCCTAAACATGTTTTCCGGGATCTTGTGGAGATCTGGATCTTCTTTGGAATATCTGGATTCTTCTCTTCGTCGTGGCATCCATGGTCAATGCTCTGGGAGGTGGTTTTGGTGGAGCCAAGACAGGTCAAGATTTCTCCATTGTTTCTTGGTTTTGCAGGTTCATTTTCAACTCCCTTATTTTCATGCTGCTGTCAAAATTTTGGATTTATGCTGGTTGCTGGATGCTATGTTGGATTTTAGAGGTGCCTTATGTGCTCTTGTTGGCCGCTGTGGTGATGATGCTTGGTTTGGTTGTGAGTTACTGTTGATGCTGGATCATGAGCTTGCTGCACGACTGGACCCTCCTGGGGAGAACATCATGGTTGCTGGAAATGGTGTGAAGGGAGGCTATTTGGGGAAAGGATGCACTATTTACTGGTTATTGAATTCTATTTTTGGGCTGCTACTTGGGGTTGTTTGGTTATTTATTTTGTTATTTATTGCTGCTGCGGATGAGTTTGCTATTGTGATGCTTGTTGCTGGTTATTGTTTGCTGGGATTTTTTGATGGATGTGTTTGGTTCTGGTGCTTGTGCTCTGGTTTGATGCTGCTGGGTGTGATTGGTTGTGATGTTGGATTTGGTGCTGTTGGTAGATGGGGCTGGTTGGTTTGGACGTGTTGCCGCTGCTGTGTTGTTGTGATGGTTAGATGTGGTGACGCTGGATGTGACGTGATGATGCTGCTGTTGTGTTTGGTCCTTGAGTCATTTTATTTATTGGTTTTTCATTTTTTGGCGTGGGTTGTAAGGGGTTTTTGGGCGTGGGTCGTTTGACCCCTCCCCTCCCTTGTCTGTTGTGTCCTCTTTTCATCATTCTAATAAATTTGGGGGGCAGGGAATAGCCCGACCCCCACATCTTACTTTCCCTAAAACCCACTAATAGTTGAAAAATCTCTTATAACCCCTAAAAACGTTAAAAAACTATAAAAAACCATAAAACACGAAATAATAAAAAAAACCCTAAAACCAGAAAAGACCTGAGAAATCCCTAAGAACCCCTAAATCACCTTAAAAACATCAAAAAACACTAAAAACCCACAAAATTAACAAAACTATAAATTTTTTTAAAAAACATAAAAAATCATTGAAAACATAAAACTCTTAAAACGCATAAAAACCCTAATAAACCATGAAAAACCTAAATACCCACAAAATCACTAATAACCATAATAAATAAAAAACCACAAATATACTAAAAAAATACCTCAAAATCCATGAAAATATAAAAAACATTAAAAACCCAAAAAAACCCTTCAAAACAATAAAAATACCCCAAAAAAACCCTAAAACTAGTAAATACTATAAAACCTTTAAACCCCTAAAAAATAAAGAGTCTTAAAAATATTACAAACCCTAAAAAAATTAAAAACCCCTGTAAAACCATAAAACCCCTGGAAACCCATAAAAACTCTTCAAGCCTTAACAATCCCTAAAAACCAACAAAAACCAAAAAAATGGCTAAAAACTCTAAAACACCTTAAAACACCTAAAATTCTGAAAAACTCTAAAAAATATATTAAACCTTAAGAAACTCAAAATACCTTAAAACCTAAAATAACCTTTAAAACATCAAAACCCTAAAAAACCATGGAAACCCCCAAAACCCTAAAAATCCCTAAAAACCTAAAAAACAAAAAACTACATAAATCTTCTAGAGAGGCCAAAAATCCATAAAATTATAAATAACAAAAATAACCATGAAAACCCCATAAAACCAAAAAAACTATAAAAATCGTAAAATCTATAAAAATAGATAAAATCCCTAAAACCCACTAAAAATATTAAAAACAATTTAAACCCCTAAATATGTTAAAAATTGAAAAAAACCCTTTACAAATCAAAAAAACTCGAAAATGCCAAAACACTAAATGTCTCTAAAAACCCTGAAAACCTTAAAATCCCCGTAACCCCCAAAATTATAAAAATACTAAAAAATTCATAAAAATACTTCAGGACATAAAAACCCAGAAAACCAGGAAAACCAATAAAATCCACAAAAATACTAAAAATCCATAAAAACCAGAAATCCCACTTAAAACTATAAAAAAACTCAAAACCCTAAAAATGATTAAAATCTATAAAAAACCCCTAAAATCCATAAAAACCTAAAAAAATAAAAAAATACTAAATCCTCCAAAACACGATAAAATCTCTAAAATACCTAAAATATCCTAAAATCCCTTAAAAACCGTCAAAATACCAAAAAACACTAAGTAACCAAGAAACCATAAAAATCATAAAATAGAGATAAAATTCCAAGAAAACATGAAAAATCCTAAAATACCTACAAATCCCTTAAATAACATTAAATACAATACAAACCATAAAAACATACAAATCCCTAAAAACCCTAAAAAATCACTAAAAATCCTATAATCCATTAAAACCCCTTAAAACGTTAAAAACTCTAAAAACCATTATAAAAATAAAAAACTAAAAAACGATAAAAATTAAAAAGAAACTAAAACCCCTAAAAACCATTGAAAAACCCTAAAACCCTTGATAATCCTTAAAAAACATAAAACAATAAAATCCTAAAAATCTTAAAAAATCCATTAAAACCATAATATTTCGGAAAAGATCTAAAAAACATAAAACTCCTAAAAACCTTAGAAGGCCTAAAACCCATAAATACCATAAACCTCCACTTAAAACTATAAAAAACCCTAAAAACATTAAGAACTAAAAAAACCTTTAAAAACAAAAAAAACACAAAAAACTCTAAAAACCCAAAAAAACATAAAAGCCTTAAAAATCAAAAGAAACACCGAAAACCCCTGAAAACCATCAAAAACTCATAGAACCATAAAAATCGTAAAAAACTAAATATCTGTAAAAATACCTTCAAAAATAAGATACCCTACAAACCCTGCAAAACTACCTTAAAACTATAAAAACCATTAAAACCCACAAAAACCCAAAAACGAACTAATACACTAAAAACCCATAAAACCCCTAAAAAATAAAAAACATAAAAAACCCTAAAACCCCAAAATACGATAAAATACATAAAACAAAAAATACCCTAAAAATTACAAAAACCATAAAAACCCTAAATATCCCAAAATGACCAAAAAAACCCTAGAATAAAAAAACCTAAAAACCCATAAAAATAACAAGAAACACAAATATCCTAAACCCCCCAAAACCCCTGAAAACCATAAATAACCCCTAAAATCTTAAAAACTCAAAAATCCAATAAAAAAACTAAAAACCTCTCAAGATAATAAAAATCATAAAAAAATACATAAAAATACCTGAAAACATAGAAACCCTAAAAACCATGAGAAACACCTTAAAACCATGAGAAACACCTTAAAACCATAAAAACCAATAAAACCTTAAAAAACACCAAAAACCTATAAAAACATAAAAACGACTATAAACTCCAGAAACACTTATAAATTCAATAAATGTTAAAAACTATGAAAACCCTTAAAAACCATAAAATCTCAAAAAACCCAAAAAAACCCAAAACCCCCCTAAAAAAATCTGAAAGTCCCATAATACATTAAAATCCCTATAAAATCCCTAAAACACCTCAAAATCCTTAAATAAACTAAAAATACCTAAAACCATAGAAATTATAAAAGAGGTCTAAAAATAATTGAAAACATAAAAACACCTAAAGACCATAAAAACCCCAAAGAAATTAAAAAACCCATAAAACCCATAAAATTCCTAAAAACCACTAAAAATATTGAAAACCCTTAAAACCCAAAAAATAGTAAAAAATACAAAAAATATTTAAAATCCTAAAAAAATAAAAAAATCTCTAAAATCCCTAAAATATATAAAAACCCAAAAAAACCATAAAACCCAAAAAAACCCCTAAAAACCGTAAATACCTCAAAATACCTAAAAACACTAAAAATAATAAAAAATTTAAAATACAATAAAATCCCTAAAAACAAAAAAAAAACATTAAAACCCTTGGAAAACCCCAAAAGACCATAAAACCCCTAGAAACCTTAAAAACCCCCAAAACCCTATAAAAACAAAAAAACCCCTAAAAATTCGAAAAATAGTTTAAACCCCTAAAAAAGTTATGAAACTATAAAAACCATTAAAAACATACAAATCCTAACAAAAAACATAAAAAAATAAAAAGACCCAAAAAACTAAATCCCCCAAAAACACTAAAAACCATGAGAAACCATAAAACACTCAAAATCCCTAAAAACATTAAAAATTCAAAAAACCATAAAATTCCTAAAAATACCTAAAAATCCAATGAAATGTAAAAACCCTAAAACATTAAAACTCCCATGAAAAAAAATAATCTCTATAACCCTTACAAAACACAAAACCCACCAAAAAACCAAAAAACCCACGAAAAACTCTAAAATCATTTAAACCCTAAAAACCCCTTCAAACTTATAAAATACTCAAAAAATACCTAAAACCTCAAAAAGTCCCAAAAAACCACTGAAACCCCCTAAAAACCGTCCAAATTCCTTAAATTCCTAAAACGTTAAAAAACATAACAATCCTAAAAACACCTCAAAATCTATGAAAATGAAAAAAACCCTAAATACCCTGAAAACCCCCAAAAACCATAAAACCGTCAAACCTTAAGAATCAAAAAAACCCAAAAACTACAAAAACTCTAAAAACCCTTAAACATAATAAATGATAAAAAACTATTAAAAATATTTTTAATGCTAAAAACTGAAAAAAAACTAAAACCCTAAAAAGACCATCAAAAAACTAAAAAACCTAAGAACCCTAAGAACCCTAAAAAATAATAACAGTAAAAATCCCTTAAATACTAAAAAACCCTAAAACCATAAAAAACCAAAAATTGCGTAAAAAATTACTAATAACCAAAAAAATTACACATGAAAATCATAAAGGCCTTAAAAAAAATTAAAAACTCTAAAATAACCCACAAATCCCATAAAAATAACTAAAAACTCTAAAAACCATTAAACCCTTAAAAATAATAAAAACTACAACAAAACATAAATAAACTAAAAACCTAAAAATTCCCAAAAATACAAAAAAACAATAAAAAAACCCAAAAAAATAATAGAAACCCATGAGAACCCCTAAATAATCTCAAAATAACTAAGAACCCTAAAACCTAAAAACCATAAAAATCCCATAGAGTACCTAAAATATAAAAACTAAAAAATCATGGGAAAACATAAAAACCACTAAAACCTAAAAATGCCCTTAAAACCACTAAAAATGTTAAAATAATATAAAAGGCCTTAAAACCCGGAAAAACTCAAAAACCCATAAAAATTCAAATGTCCCTAACACCCTTGAAAACCCATAAAAACCTTGAAAACCCTAAAACCTCTAACAACCCTCAAAATCAATAAATAACTTTAAACCCCTAAAAACCATAAAAATATAAAAAACCCTAAAATCATTGAGAGCATAAAATACCCTAGAAACCTTGAAAACCCCATGAAAACCATAAAAACACCAAAAAACTGTAAAACACCCATGACATCCCTAAAAATCCACTATAAACTCTAAAAACGATTTAGACCACTAAAAATGATAAAAACTATAATAATTCTTAAAACCCATAAAAAATTAAAAAACCAATGTAACCATAAAAAACTTAAAACACCATTAAAATACTAAAAACTCTTTAAACTCCTAAAAATGTTAAAAAATCTAAAAAGCATTCAAAACCATAAAAAACTCCAAAAAACCCTAAATCCAAAAAATACTCTAAAAACTCCCAAAAACAAAAAAACCGATAAACCCCTAAAAATAAAAAACCATTCAAAAAACCTAAAAACCCTAAAAACCCTAAAACAATAAAAATATATAAAAATACATAAAAATCCCTATAAAAAAACATTAAAACACTAGAAACCCCCTGAAACCCATAACACCCCCATAAAAATTCTAAAACCCGTAAAACGCCTAAAAAATCTAAAAAATTTGAGACCCTTAAAACCTCTAAAATGTTAAATACTATAAAAAATATTAAAAAATTATAAAAGTACCAAAAACCCAAAAAAATATTAAAAGACCCTAAAAATCCAAAAAATACCTAAAAACCATAATCCCCAGAAAACCACAAAAAAACCATCAAAAACACTAAAAACAGAAAATAAACACAAAAATTATAAAACCCCATCAAATTTATGAAAACGTAAAATCATGTAAAAACTGTGAAAGACCATTTAATACCATAAAGAACCAGAAAAACCAGAAAAACCTATAAACCACTAAAATCCACTAAAATCTAAAAACTGTGAAAAACACTAAAAATTTTAAATCCCTCTAAAAACACTTTAAAACCATAAAAAACACTAAAACCCGTAACGAACCACAAAACCCCTAAAACCGCATGAGACCCTAAAACACTAAAAACCCTCAATATCAATCAAAAACCTAAAAACCATAAATATAGTAAAAATCCTAAAAATTCAAAAAAATCCATAAATACATGAAAACCCAAAAAACCCTGAAAACCTCCTTAAAACCAGAAATCCCTAAAAAACCATAAAAACCATAAAATCCCATAATACCCCTAAAAATATTTCGAACTCTAAAAAACTATCGAACTCCAAAAACTCAAAAAACCATAAAACTAAAAAAAGTCCCTGAAAACCTAGAAGTTCCCTAAACAATGTGAAAAACCTTGAAAATCCCTAAAACCTCATAAAATCCCTAAAAACGTGAAAAACAAAAATATCTGAACAAATCCATAAAAATATGTGAAATCATAAAAAACCAAGAAAACATGAAAAACCAAAAAAACCCAAAGACTACTAAATCCAATAAAAACTCTAAAATCACCAAAACCCTCTAAAAATGTTAAAAGCAATAAAAATCATTTAAAACCCAAAAACTCCCTAATAAATCAAAAAACCATGAAATCCCTGAAAACCCTACACCCCCCAATAACCATAAAAATCCATATAAATATATGAAAACCTAAAAAATCCAAAATACCCAATAAAACCACATAAAATAATAAAAAATCCTAAAAACCATAAAAAACCAAAAACCCATTAAAAAATCTAAAAAAAATTAAATTTGATAAAAATGATTAATACCACTAAAAACCATCAAAACTATAACACCATAAAACCTTAAAAAAATAAAAAAAACCTAAAAAACAAAAAATAACCTAAAAACCCCAAAAACCCCTAAAAACCTAAAAAACCCAGGAAACCCTAAAATCCCTCAAAATTCCTAAAAACTATAAAAATCATAACAAATAAAAACCTTTAAAAAACCCTAAAACAGGTGAAAATTTTAAAAACCCTTAAAACCTAAAATACCCTTGAAAACCAAAAAACCCCCTTAAAACAATAAATAACCATAAACCCCCAGAAACCCACTAAAAATCTAAATAACCTTAAACCATAAAAATTGATAAAAACAATAAAAACATATAAATACCCAAAAATACTAAAATAACCTAATACAAAAAACCCATAAAAACCTATACAAACTTAAAAACTTAAAAACCTCTCAAAATCTCTAAAAACCATTAAAACCCAAAACCCATAGAATACTATAAATCCCTAAAAATATTTAAAAACGTAAAAAATCTAAAAAACCTAAAATTACCCTAAAAACCAAACCCCCCTAAAAACAATAAAAACTCTTAAAAACCATAAAACCCACTGAAAAATATAAAATCCTTTAAACCCACAAAATGTATAAAAAATATAAAAAAATAAAAAACAATAAAAAATTAAAATAAACCTAAAAAGCTAAAAACTCCCATACACACTAAAAAATGAAAACCCCAAAAAATTGAAAAAAAAACAAACTAAACCCCCTAAAAACATAAAAATCTTAAAAAATACATAAAAATCCTTGAAAAAATAAAAAACCATAAAATCCTTGAAAACCCCATATAAATCACAGAAACACCAAAACCTTAAAAATCATAAAAACCCCAAAACCCCACCAATAACTATAAAACCACATGAACCACCAAAAACATTAAAAGAATATAAAAACCCATAACAAACTTAAAAATCATAAAAAACCACCAATAACTAAAAGAACCTATAAATTTTTAAAACCCCCCAAAATCTAGAAAACCCTCATAATCCCTAAAAAACCATCAATACCCTAAAAATCCTAAAAAATCACTAAAAATATGCAAAAAGATAAAAATCCCTAAAAACCCTAAAAACCCCCGACAACCAAAAAACCCCTAAGAAGATTAAAAACTCTAAAACTCATCAAATACCTAAAATCTACTAAAAACTAAAAAAACCTTTTAAACCCATAAAACATTAAAAAAATCAAAAAATCATTAAAAACGCTAAAAACACAAAAAACCTTCAAAACCAAAATACAATATAAAATTCCTAAAAAACCAAAAACCCCTAAAAACCATGAATAACCGAAAAACCACAAAATCCCTAAAAACTCTAAAATCCATAAAAATCCTAGGTAATCCCTAAAAATACTTGAAAACGTAAAAACCCCTAAACCCCCCAAAAAACCTTGAACACCATAAAAACTCTAGCAAACCTTAAAAACCCAAGAAAAACAATAAAAACTCTATAAACCACTAATAATATAATAACCCTTAAATCTCTAAAAATGTTAAAAACTTTAAAAAATGTCTAAAGCACTAAAAAAAATCAAAAAACCCCTAAAAATACAAAAAAGACCCCAAAACCCTAAAAAATCCTTAGCCCCTTTAAATCCCATTAAACCCCTGAAAATCCCTAAAAACACTAAAACATCTAAAACCCAAAAAATTCTAAAAAACTCCAAAAACCCCAATAAATGTAAAAATACCCTAAATACCTTGATAAATAAAAAAACTAAAAAACTAAAAAAACCATAAAAAGAATAGAAATCATAAAAAACCACTAAAAACTCAACAACCATTTAAACCCTAAAAACGTCAAAAAACTCTAAAAACCATTAAAACCAAAAAACTCAAAAAACCCCTCAGAAAAACATAAAAAAAACCCTAAGAAAGACAAATAAAACCCTAAACCACTATAAATCCATAAAAAACCCTAAAACCATAAAATTCGTAAAAAATCTTGAAAAATGGAAGAAAATGTAAAAACTACAAAAGCCAAAAAAAACCTAAACACCCCCCCATGAAACATAACAACCCCAATAAACCTTAAAATACCCTCAAAACCCATAAAACCCTAAAAACCTATAAAAACACCAAAATCCATTAAAACCCATAAAACGTTAAAAACTCAAAGAAACCATAAAATCCCAAAAATCTCAAAAAATCATAAATCCCCAAAAGACACTAAAATCCCTAAAACCCTAAAAAACATAAAAAACCTAAAAACCTAAAAACCCACAAAATGCCTTAAAAAAACTAAAATCCCAAAAACCATAAAATACCAAAATATCCCTAAAAATCCATATAAACATAAAAAACATAAAACCTTGAGAACCCCCTAAAATTTGTAAAAACCATAACAACCATAAAACCCAAAAAAATATGAATACACACTACAATTATAAAACCCGTTAAAACCCCATAATTTTTTTAAAAAAAATCTAAAAACCTCTAAAACCCTGAAATATAAATTTAACAACAATAACTAATGGGCCGAAAATACCCTGAAATACCATAAAACCTCTAAAAACCATGTTAAACATTAAAACCCATTAAAATCCTTAAAAACAATAGAAACTATAAAAAAATTAAAAAATAAAAGAAATCAATACAATTCCTAAATAACCATGAAAACATATAAAATACTAAAAACCCTGAAAACCATAAAATCCCCAAACAACTATAAAATATCCTAAAACCCCATAAAACTACTAAAAACCGCTAAAAAAATATAAAAAACATAAAACAAAAAATTGTTTAAAAACTATAAAAACAATAGAAAACAAAAAATATCAAAAAACCCTAAAACCCAAAAAAACCTAAACCCTTAAAACCCCTAAAAACCCTAGAAATGCCTATAAAACAATAACACCCTCAAAATCCCTAAAACAACTAGTAAAACTAAAAACCATAAAAATCCTAAATAATTCCTCAAAATCATGAAAAATGTAAAAAATAATAAAACCCCTAAAACCATTGAAAACTATAAAAATAACTAAAACCCATAAAAATTTTGAAACCACTAAAAACCCTAAAAAGCAAAAAACTCTAAAAACACGTAAAACCCCTAAAAACATTAAAAAACCATGAAAACATTAAAATGCCTTAAAAATAAAAAAAACCCTAAACCCCCCATAACACTGTAAAAAACCAAAAAACCAAAAACTTCTCAAATTCCATAAAACTATAAAAATCCAAAACAAGCCCTAAAAATCCATGAAAATATAAAAAACCTGAAAATCCATAAAACCCACTGAAAAACCCCTTCAGCGGCTTCGTTGATCTCCTCAGGCTTTGTGATACAGATGGATTGACGTTCAGGAAGCATTATCTCCTGGTGTGATGGAGGTTTTCGCGACGGATGGATGACGTCGCTGAGATCTTGAGGGATGTTTCAGGTTGTGGCGGTTTTTCGTTTCTATCTGGATCGGCGTTGCTAGATCTGGATTCTGCTCTCTCTGGTGGTAGAAGAGATGATTTTCCTGTGTGTTGGACGATTCTGAAGCTGTCGACGGTGAAGTCAACGCTGATGAGATGTTTGCTTTGCCGAATAGAAGGGTTTGGCTTCCTGGTTTTTTGGTGAGACGAGAATTTCTGGTGTCGGGGGGAGGTATGGACACGTCCTGGTGACAAACGGGTTCGTCGGGATTTGCATCTACTTCGCGCGAGCATTGGCATTGTGCTTGGTTCGACGCTGTCTGTCCGGATCCGAAGAGGTGCAGGCTTTTTGCTTATTGATCTTGCTGCTGACGATGGTATAGTCGCTATGTCCTATGTCCGACTGATTTTGCTGGCTTGCATGTTCTTGTTTGGTGGCTGGACTGGTTCTGTGTTTCTGCTTCGGCTAGACTTTGGCTGGATTTTTCATTCGTGGCCTCCCCTAAAGCTGTTGTTGGGGAGAAGGATTGGTGCTGCTTTTTGGATGGTTTTTTGGCTTTGTTGTGGATGCTGGCTGCCGGTTCTGTTGGGTGGCGATGATTCATGTTCTGTTGATGTTGGTTGTTCTATGCTGTTGGAAGGGGACCTTCTTGGTGAGAAGGTATTGGGTGCTGGATGTGGGTATTTTGTTGGTTTTGAGTGTATGGTGTATGGTAAATGCTGGATGACGTGTGGCTGTTTGGTATTCACTGCTACTGTGGATGAGTTTGTTGCTGTGCTGTTGGAGTGGAAGTGGGATGCTGGGAGATGTTTGGTGGTCGAAAGAGGTGCTGGCTGTCTGAAAATGAGGATGCTGGTTGCTGGTTTGTTGTGGATGCTGGTTGGCTGGTTGCTGCTGCTGGATGTTGTTTGCTGCTGTAGTCTGAATGCTGGTTGTTGGTTAGTTGTGAGCTGCTGGATGCTGGTTAACGCTGGATGTAGTGCTGTTGGATGCTGGTACTAGCTGGATGTGACATGATGATGCTGCGGTTTTGTCTGTTTTGTGTCTTTTTCATTCTTTGTTTTTCTTTCTTTGGCGTGGGTTGTAAGGGTTTTTGGGTGTGGGTCGTTCGACCCCTCCCCTCCCTTGTCCGCAGTGTTTGTGTCTTTTTGTTTAATAAATTTTGGGGGGTGCCAGGAATAGCCTGGACCCGAGCCTTCTTTGCCTAAAAATACTCAAAACCCCTAAAAACTAAAAAAGGCCCCAAAACACTAAAACACCCTAAAACACCTAGAAACCATGGAAAACTATCAAAACCCTCCAAATACAAAAAACCCTGAAAAATACTAAACCCCTAAAAATCCTAAAAGCGCCTTAAAATCGCTGAAAATGAAAAAACCATCCAAACCCTCAAAACCCTTCAAAACTATAAAATCCTTAAAACCTTAAGAAAACCTAAAAACCCATAAATTCTATAAAATACCACTAAAAAATCTAAAATCCTTTAAAACCCCTCAAAACATTAAAAATCTATAAAAAACCTAAAAAAATAAAAAAACCATAAAAACTCAAACAGACCATAAAAACCCAAAAACCCCAGGAAAACATTAAAACACCTCAAAATCCATAAATACTATAAAATCCCCTAAACAATATAAAAATCCTAAAAACCCTAAGAATTCATAAAAATGTAAAAAACCCTAAAAACCCATAGAATAAACTAAAAACTATAAAAATTACTAAAACTGTAAAGACCCTAAATCACATATAAACCCTAAAATAGCAAAAAACTATAAAAACCTTAAATATAAAAAATAATTAAAAATAGGAAAAACACTAAAAATCTTTAAAACCTTAAAAAACATTAAAAAACATTAAAAAACTGAAAAAAATATTAAAAAAACAAAAAAAAACCAAAAAACCCCTGAAAAACACCTAACAACCATAAAACCTTGAAAACCCCCTAAAAACCATAAAACCCCTAAAAACCCTAAAAATTTTATAAACCTATTAAAACGCTACAATCCATTAAAACAAATAAAATGCATAAAAACCCCTAACCCCCCCCCCAAGTCTCCAAAACCCTAAAATACCATGAAATACATAAAATATTAAAATCCCTTAAGAGTATATTAAAATGTAAAAAATCTAATACACCAGAAAACCAGAAAACCTTTAAAACTCTTAAAAATCACTAAAAACCAAAAAAAATCCTAATATTTATAAAAACTCTAAAACCCCTTAGTATCCACAAAACATTAAAAAATCAAGAAAACATTAAAACCCCAAAAAACTCAAAAATGAACCCCTAAAAACCAAATAAGACACTAAAACCCTGAAAACCCTAAAAACCCATATCAATGCCCAAAAACCCTAAAAACCCTCAAAATACCCAAAACCCTAAAATCCTAAAAAACAATAAAAATCCTAAAAATCCTTAAAAATATCTAAAATTGTAAGAACACTTATGAACTTGAAGACCCCCCAAAACCATAAATTCCAATAAAAAAAATAAATAAAATTCAAAAAACCATAATAATTCTAAAAAACACTAAAAACCATTTATAGCTACAAAAACATAAAAACATCTAAAAACCTTAAAACCTTAAAAAAGTGAAAAAAACTCATAAAAATCCAATAATCCAATAACTTCTAAGAAATAACAAAAACAATGGAAAACCTAAAAAATTCCAAAAATCCCAAAATCCCTAAAAACCAAAAAACTCCCCAAAAAATCCTGATAAAAAAACCCAAAAAACCCAGAAAACCCCCTGAAAGTCATAAATCCTTTAAAAACCATTAAAATTCCTAAAAACCCATAAAAACATAAAAAACCCACTAAACAATCTAAAGAACATTATGAACCATAAAATCATTTAAAATTATAAGAACCCTTAAAAACAAAAAAAACACAAAAAACCCTAAAACCCATAAGATACTAAAAACAATGAAAACCCATAAAAACCCTAAAAACACCTCCAAACCCTCAAAATTCCCAAAAAACCCTAAAAACTCACTTAAATCTCTAAAAACCATTTAAACCCCTAAATCTTATAAAACTATAAAACCCCATAGAAACCCTAATATAGTTAAAAAATATAAAAACACAAAAAAAACCATAATAATCCAATAATACCGTAAAAACATTAAAAACCGTAAAAAACACAAAGTCCCGAAAATCCTAATATAAATTAAATCCTAAAAATTCTTTAAAAATCCAAAAAAAAGTAAAAAACCCTAAAAATTATGAAAACCTACAGAGAACAATAAAAACAAAATTAAAAAAATTTCTAAAAACCCTAGAAACCACTAAAAACATTAAAAACACTTAAAGCCCCTAAAATGTTAAGAAAATCTCAAAACCATTAAAAAAAATTCAACACAACCCTACAACCTAAAAAGACACAAAAAACCTTGAAAATCCGAAAAAAACAATGAAAAAGACCTAAAAACCCCTTAAAACAAAAAAAACTTCAAAATTCCTAAAAATCCTAAAAATCCATAAAAGTTCAAAAATCCCTAAAAATCCTTGAAAACATTAAACCCCTAAAAACCATGAAAACCACAAAAAACCATACCCCCCCCACCAAAAAATATCCTAAATCGCATAAGAACCAAATACCACTAAAATATCTAAAAACCCCTAAAATGCCTAAAAATTTAAAAAATCTAAAAAAACCTAAAACCCATAAAATTTCAAAGAAATTAAAAAAACCCATAAAAACCCTGAAGAACCTGAAAATCCCTAAAAACCATGAAAAACCTAAAATCCATTAAAATTCCTAAAATATCTAAAAAAATAAAAAACAATAATTTTATTAAAAAAGCAGTAAAAATACATGAAAACATGAAACCCTAAAACCATGAAAATAATAAATATCCCTACGACCATTAAAAACATAAAAATGCAAAGAAACTACTAAAAACCTTAAAAACATTTTAAAACCCTAAAATTAATTAAAAAACTCTAAAAACAAAAAAACAATAAAAAATAAAAAACACCCTAAAAACCTAAAAAGAACCTAAAACCCATAAATTCCACTAAAATCCCAAAAAACCCATGACAAACCCTAATACCCCTTCAAATTCATAAAAACCCTAAAACCTCTAAATACTCTAAAAACCCCATGAAACGAAAAAAACACTAAAAAAAATCTAAATCCCATTAAAAACCTAAAAAAGATAAAAAAATCCCAAAACCCCTAAATGATCCTAAAAACCCCCAAAACCCTAAAAAATATAAAACCTTGAGTACCCCATAAAACCCTCAAAATAAACAAGAAATGAAAAAAAAAATTTAAAAAATCTATGAAAATGAAAAAAACATTAAAACCCCTAAGATCCCCCCGAATACCATAAAACCCTAAAAAACATAAAGAACCAAAAAAAAAACCCAATATAACCCCTTAACCCCACTAAAAACACCGAACAAAATTCAAAACCATAAAAAGATATAAACTCTAAAAAATAGTTTCGTCCCTACAAAACTAAAAATACCCTAAAACCCAAAAGTCCATAAAAACCCTAAAAATACCTAAAAATCTAAAAAAAGCATGAAAACTAAAAAAACCATCAAAATTGAAAAAAAAACGGAAAATCCCAAGACCCTATAAAAATTTCAAATAATCCCCAACTATCCCTAAAAACGTAGAAACCCTAGTAACCCTAAAAACCACAAAACCCCTAAAATCATTGAAAACTAATAAAACCCAAAAAAATCCTAAAAAACCCTCCCAAACCATTAAAATCCTAAAAAATCCCTTAAAATACCCGAAAATGTAAATAACCCTAATAATCCTAAAAACCAATGGAAACCATAAAAACACATAAAACCCATAAAATCCCATAAAAACCTAAAAACCACTAAAAACAATAAAACCCTTAAAACTTGAAAAAATATTAACAACTCCTAAAACCTTAAAATCCCTAAAAAACTCAAAAAATACCTAAAAACCCAAACAAAAACCCTTATTAACAAAAAAACAATGAAAAAAACCATCACTTTACCTAGAAATCCTAAAAAACACTACAAAAATTAAAAAACCTACAAAATGCCTAAAAACGCTTGAAAAAACCCTAAAAACCCTGAAAACCATTGAAACCATTAAAAATGCTTAATGTCCCTAATACCCCATAAAACTGATAAAAACCAACTAAAAATTATAGAAACCCTTATAACCCATAAAAAATAAAAAAAATCTAAAAAACCATTAAAACCCCTAAATACCCTAAAAACCATCAAAATCCATAAAAACATTAAAAACCTAAAACACATAAAATACTAAATGGCCTAACAATACAAAAAATGTAAAAACCCCTAAAAACCCCTAAAAACAGTAAAACCCCCTAAAACCTTAAAAACCTTGAAAACCCATTAAAACCTTAAAAACACACTAAGAAGTCTAAAACCCCTTAAAACCACCAAATCAATAATAAACTCTCAAAAGCAATAATAATAATAATAAACTCAAATAATCCCAGAAATCAAATAAAACCCTAAAAACCCAAACAACCGTATAATCCCTAATAACCATAAAAAAAATTCAAAAACCCTAAAAACTAAAAAACCCCAAAACCGTGAAAATATTAAAAAATAATTAAAAATTCCTGAAAACCTAAAAAACCCTAAAATCCTTGAAATACCCCTGAAAACCATAAAAAACCTAAAAACAATAAAAAATCCAAAAAATCGTAAAACTCATAAGGATCAACTCAAAACTCAAAAAACCCTTAAAACCCATGAAATTGTTTAAAAACACTAAATAACTAAAATCACAAAACAAAATAAAAAATACCCAAAAATACAAAAAGACCATAAAACCCCTAAAACCCTAAAAACACTAAAAACCCCAAAAAACCAAAAAACCCAAAAAAAACAATAAAAATTGAAACCCCCCAAAAAAGTCCAAAAAACATAAACAACACAAAAATAACATTAAATAAACCCCTAAAACGCACTAAAAACTCTAAAAACCTTTAAACCCCTAAAAACATTATAAAAACACTAAAAAATCATTAAAACCCATAGAAAACACAAAAAACCCCTAAAATCCAAAAAATCCCATAAAAACCATAAAACCCAAACCCCCAAATAACCCATTAAAAATTAATAAAAACACTGAAAATATGTAAAATCCATAAAATCAAAAAAAAACTAAAAATCCTTCAAAATGTAAAAAACAAAAAAAAACCCTAAACCCCCTAAAAACCATAAAACTCTAAAAATCCCTAAAAATAAAAAATACCTTAAAACCCAAATAATTCTAAAAAAACCATTAAAACATTAAAAATACTAAAAATAATTAATCCCAAAAAATTGAAAAAATCATTAAACCACCAGAAAAACTGTAAGAATCCTAAAAATACCCAAACACCTCAAAACCACTAAAAATAATAAAAACAATAAATATAATAAAAGTTCAAATAAATCCCTGAAAATCTATAAATCACTAAAAACTATGAAAACCCTCTAAAAACTATAAAAATTCATAAAAACATAAAAACACCAAAAAACTCATAAAAACACTAATAACCCACTAAAAACTATAAAAACTATTTCTACCCCTAAAACATTAAAGAACTATAAAAAACATTAAAAAGTAAAAATCCATAAATAGTAAAAGTCCATAAAATCTTGAAAACCCCTAAAACCCATTAAAAACCCCAAAATTGCTAATAAAAACCTAAAAACTCTAAAACCCCCTCAAAATCCACAAAAAAACTCTTAAACCTAAAACTATAAAAATCCAAAAAAACCACAAAAAATAAAATAAAATGATGAAAATCTTCAAAATCCCAAAAAACCATTAACACCCCAAAAACCATAAAAACCCTAAAAATCCAGAAAAACCCAAAATAAACTAAAAACTGAAAACCCGCCTTTAATTCCCTAAAAAATAAAAAACACTAAAACCCCTGAAAATTAATAAATACTTTAAAAACCCTAAAAATCCAGAAGACCCTAATACCACTAAAAACCCCTAAAACCCAGAAAATGTAAAAAACACAAAAAAACTCAAAAATCCTAAAAACTATAAAAACCCCAGAAACCAAAAAAATCCTTAAAAAATCACAAAGAACCCTAAAATTATAAAATCCTAAAAACCACAAAAGTCCCATGAAAACCATATAAACCCCTAAAAACCTTAAATCCCTAAACACCATAAATATCCTAAAAAAGTCTAAAAACTCCAAAAACCATTGAAACCCATAAAATTGTTTTTAAAACTCAAATAATGATAGAACCCTAAAAATCTAAAAAACACAACAAAACTGAAAGAGACCATAAAAACCTTGAAAGCCCATAAAAACCATTAAACCACTAGAAAACCCTAAAAACCATGAAAATCACTAAAATCCCTAAAAATAATGAAAAACATAAAAAATCCATCAAAATACCTAATAATGTTAAAAAACCTAAAAATCCCATGAAAACCATAAAACCCATAAAAACCATTAAAACCCCTAAAATTCTAAAAAAACCCAAAAAATCCAAAAAACATACTAAAAACTCTAAAAACCCTAAAAACCTCTAGAAACATTAAAAACATTAAAAAAAATTAAACCCTAAAAAACACAACAATACACACACACAAAAACACTAAAACTCCCTACAAACCAGGAAAAACCATAAAAACCAAAATAACCCTGAAATCCCCAAATACCCTAAAAACCCCAAACACCACCAAAATCTCAAAAATTTGAAAAATATCTAAAATCCACTCATAAACCTAAAATCATAATAATTCCCTAAAAACATAAACTTCCCTAAAAACCATGAAAAATCTTGAACACCATAAACACCCCTAAAACCCATCAAGCCCATAAAACCCCAAAACCCGACCAAAATAATATAAAAAAAATTAAACCCATAAAAATGACTTAATCCACTAAAAACCATAAAAATACTAAAGAAAAACAACCCCAAAAGACCCTAAAACACTAGAATACCCGAAAACCCTTGAAAATCTATAAAACCCATGGAAACCATAAAACCCCTAAAATCATAAAAAACTAAAAAAACCATAATAACCCTAAAAACCCACTAAAAAATCTAAAACCCTTAAAACCCAAAATCGTTAAAAAATAAAAACCTTTAAACCTTGAAAATCATATAAAACCATAAAAACTCTAACAATAGTAACAAACCTAAAATTCCCTAAAAACCCCTGAAAACCAAAAAATCCCTAAAATGATAAAAATACCTTAAAAACCATAAAAATCTTAAAAAACACAAGAATTACCTAATTGTTTTTTAAAAAAAACCTAAAAACCCTAAAAACCCCTTGAAAACCATAAACACCAATAAGATCTATTAAAACCCCATAACCTCTAAAAACAAAGAAAAAATCTCTAAAACACTTAAACCACTGAAAATGTTGAAAACTCTAAAAACCATAAAACCCCTAAAATACTCAAAAATACCCTGAAACCCCCAAAGATCCTAAAACCCCTAAAAACTCCTATAACCCCTAAAACCCCATAAAACCATAAATATCCCCCAAAACATTAAAAAACCTAGAAAAATAAAATTTCTAAAAGCTTTAAAAATCACTAAAAATTTTAAAACCCTTAAAAATCCTAAAAACCCTCCAAAAATATTAAAAACTTATACACCCCATAAAATTCCAAAGAAACCGCTACGAACTTTGAAAAATCACAAAATCCGTAATTTTTTTAAACTATAAAAATTCATTAAATAGTTAAAAATGTTAGAAAACTATGAAAAAACCTTAAACCCCCAAAAAACTAAAAAAAAACATAAATACCCTAAAAAATAAAATACACTAGAAACACTCAAAATCTATAGAAAACCCTAAAAATGACTATAAAAAGCAAAATAAAGAAATATGTGTTGAAAATACCTTAAAACGTAAAACCCCTAAAAATCGTAAAAACACCTAAAAACCATAAAAATATTTAAAACCCATAAAAACCCTAAAGATTCAATAAAACCATAAAAATTATTTAAATACTATTATAACCTTTTAAACCCCTATAAAATTTTAAAAAACTCTAAAAAATAATAAAATCCTATAAACTATTTTTTTCTGAAACCCTAAAAAGTCAATAAAAACCCCAAAAGACCCTAAAAATGATTAAAAACCATAAAACCCCTCCAAATCCTAAAAAACCATAAAACCCCTAGAAACCATTAATATCCTAAATTCCCCTGAAAACAGCTGAACGCATAATAAATAATAAAATACCTGAAAATTCCTAGAAAAAATAGAAACCCCCCCTAAAAACATAAAAACTCTAAAACCCATAACTATCCCTAAAACCCAGTAAGAACACTAAAAACCCTTAAAACCAAAAAATATATTCAAAAACTCAAAAAAAAAACTCATACACCCCTATAAAACAAAAAAAATCCTATAAACCCAAAAGACCATAAGAACCATGAAAAAAATAAAACCTTAAAAAACTTAGAAACCCCTAAAACCCCCAATATCCTAAAATACAATAAAAAAGATATTACCATAAAAATCCTAAAAAAATACATAAAAGTCCCTGTAAATGTAAAAAACCATAAAAACCTGAAAAAACCTAGAAATCGATAAAAAAATCCAAAACCCCTAAAAACATAAAAATCCTAAAAGCCCTTAAAAATCATAAACCCCACTCAAAACATTAAAAACCATTTAAAACCCTAAAAATGATAAAAAAATTATAAAAATCATTAAAACCCCTTAAATCTAAAAAATACAAAAAAAGTGAAAAATCACAAAAACCTCATGAAAATGCATAAAAACCATAAAATATTATAAAATGGTGAATGTCCAAAAAACCATAAAAAAAATTAAACCATAAAAATACATAAAAACTTGAAAGAGGAAAAAACCCAAAAAAACCCATGAAAACACCTAACAACCATAAAAACCAATAATAACCTTACAAAACCCTAAACCCCATAAAACCCTAAAACCCACTAAAACCCCTTAAAATCCTTTAAACCTGTAAAAATGTTAAAAATATCTAAAAAACCTTAAAACCCTAAAAAACTAAAACAAACCCAAAAAACCCAAAATTCCATAAAAACCCTAAGAAACCTAAAAACCCTAAAGATCTCAAAACCCTTCAAAATCCCTAAAACCCTAAAATCCCACAAAAACCATAATATTATAACAATTCCCTAAAAAATAATGGAAACTTAAAAACCCCCAAAATAATAAAAAATCCTTGAAAACCACAAAAACTACTATAACCTTAAAAAACCCTACTAACCCATAAAAACACTTAAAACCCACTAAAAACTAAAAAACCTATTATACCCCTAAAAATGTCAAAAAACTCTAAAACCCCCTTAAAACATTAAAAAAATTCTAAAAACCCATAAAAACCCTAAAAACTCTAGAAACCCTCGAAAACCATAAAAACCAACAAAATACCTGAAAACCCTAAAAATAATAAAAAATAAAAAATAATACTAAAAATCCATGAAAACGTAAAAAAACCTAAAAGCCCTAAAAAACGATAAAAACCAAAAAACCCCCAAAACCTTAAAACCCCCAAAATCCAATAAAAATACTAAAAAACTAATAACTTTAAAAACAATTAAAATCTCTTAAAATGCTAAAAAAATATCAAAAATAAAACCCTAAAAAAAGTCTCTAAAAACCCATCAAATTCCTAAAAAACCAAAAAATCCTAGAAAACTCTAAAAATCCTTAAAAACCATAAAAACACAAAAAACATAAAAATCCTAAAAATTTCCCAAAATCCAAGAAAATGTAAAAATGCTAAAAAACATGATAAACCACTAAAAACCATAAAAACTCCTAAAAAAATTAACACCCCCAACCCATAAAACTCATAAAGAACCAATAAAACTCTAAAACATTAAAACACTAAAAAAGTTAAAAACTACAAAACTAATAAAACCCCTAAAATACTCAAACTCTTATAAAAACAATAAATTACTCTAAAACCTTAAAACCCATAAAAACCCTCAAAAAACCTAAAATGATTCAAGGTACCTCAAAACTCCAAAATTCCCAAAAAAATGATAAAAATCCTAAAAATGACCTAAAATCATTAATAATATAAAAAACCCTAAAAAAGACTTGAAAACCATAAAACCCCACAAAAACCCTACAAACTACTAAAATATCTACAAACTGTTAAAACCCATAAAAATGTTACAAAACTCTAAAAAACCATAAAAACCCAAAAAACTCAAAAAACCCAAAAAACACTAAAAGACATCAAGGACCTAGAAAACCCCTAAAACCCTAAAAAACCCCTAAAATTCCTAAAAACCCTCAAAATAACTAAAAACCATAAAAATATTATAAAAGAAATAAAAATATATGAAAATAAAAAATACACTTAAAACACAGAAATCTCTTGAAAACTATGAAACCACTAAAAACCTTAAAAACCCTAAAACATATAAAACCCCTAAAACCCACTAAAAACACTAAAAAACCATTGAACCCATAAATTGTTAAAAATCTCTAAAACTCTTTAAACCACTAAACACTCAAAAGAACACTGAAAAAAAATAAAAACTCCCAAGATATTTAGAAAACCTAAAAATCCCTTAAATCTATAAAAATCCTAAAAAAGTGCTAAAATCCCTAAAACATTAAAAAAAATAAAACCCCATAAACCTCTAAAAATGCAAAAAATTAGGAAATCCCTTAAAACCCCTAAAAATTTAAAAACTCAAAAAAATAAAAAACACTAAAATCACAAAAGGAATCATATAACCCCAAGAGGCCCTACAACCTTAAAAAACCATAATCCCCCTAATAACCTAAAAAACATAAAAATAACTAAAACCCCTAAAACCAAAAAAATACTAAAAAACCATGAAACCCTGAAAACCTAAAAAACCCTACAAACCATGAAAAATCCTTTAAAATCTTAAGACATCCACAAACATTAAGAATATATAAAACCCCATAAAAACCCTAAAAATCATGAAAAATTCTAAAAACCATAAAAACAACTGAAAACGTTCTAAAACTCTAAAACACGTAAAAAATTAAAAAAATATTCAAAACAAAAAAATACCCTAAAAATATAAAAAACCTAAAATCCATAAAAAACATTGAAACACAAAATTCCCCTAAAAAATCCTAAACACCCAAAAACCATAAAAATCCTAAAAAATCCCAAATATCCCATAAAACCTGAAAATTTATAAAAACCAATAAAACCCCCTAAAAACCATAAAAACCCCTAAAACCTATAAAAATCCATAAAAACTATAAAACCAGTACAAACTCTGAAACCCATTAATACTAAAAAACTTTTTATAACACAAAAACCATATAAAACCCTTAAATACAAAAAAACACTAAAAATACTAAAAGACATTAAAACCCATATAAAACCATAAAGACCCTAAAACCCATGAAAAACATAAAAACACCTCATAGTCTATAAACACCCTAAATACCCTAAAAAAGATAAGAAATACCTAAAATTCAATGATAATGTAACACCTCTTTGAAAACCATAACAAAGAATGAAAACCTTAAAACCCTTAAAACCTCATAATACCGTTAAATGACCACTAAAAATTCTAACAACCTTTTATACCCCTAAAAATGTTAAAAAATCTAATTTTTTTTGAAAGACTGAGATCCTGCCCAGAAAAGCATGATCCCTTTATTGATTAGAAAAAAGCACTTACACTAGTCTAAAAGTAGGTTCCTTACATTGATCCTTCCTTATAGAGAAAATGAGATCACCCAGAGCTTGATCCTCCCAATGAAAACCAGAGCTATTCACACCTTTGTTCGCAGGACCATCATCCACTGCATTTGCTTCTCTATAGACATGTGTAACAACGTGCTGCTTAGAGTATAGAAGATCTAAGCATCTTGACGATTTATTGGTTAGCTTCCAAGAAAGATGAAGAGAACCTGTCATAACATATAAAAAATATCCCAAAAAATACTAAATGATCCTAAAAAACCTAAAAACCACTACCTCCACATAAAATCAAAAAATACCCTCAAAATCCATAAAATCATAAAAAAAACATAAATACAAAAAATTATCAGAAAACATAAAAACCGTAATGAACCTAAAAAACATCTAAAAATAATAAAAACCCCTAAAAACATAAAACCCGTAAAAACCAATAAAAACCTAAAACTATAAAAAAACTATAAATCCCTTGAAACTCGTAAAATTCTTTAAAAATATATAAAACCTTAAAACCCATAAACCCCCCCAAAACCCCTTAAAACTAGAAATACCTTAAAAACTCCCAAAATACCAAAAAACCTAGAAACCCTAAAAACCATTAAAATATTAAAAAACCCCAAACAACCCTGAATATTTAAAAAACCCAAAAAAAATTCCTATAAAAATATGAAAACCATACAAATCCATACAAAACCAAAAAAAAATTAAAAAAAAAACAATAAAACCCTTAACAACAACTAAAAAAACAAAAAACTATTAAAACCCCTAAAAACATTTATAAACAGTACAAACCATAAAAACTTATTTTTTTCAAAAAGAACCATAAAACCCCGAAAAGATCATAAAACATTAAAAACAATAAAAACCATGATAAATCCCACAAACACATAAAATTACTAGAAAACTGAAAACCATAATAATCCAAAAAAAATTCAATAAAATCCGTAAAAACAAAAACCCCCTAGAAACCCTGAAAACCCCCTAAAAACATATAAACACCTCAATCCTTAAAACCCCATAAAAATCAATAAAACATATAAAAAAAGGTTTTAAAAACTATAAAATACATTAAAACCCTAAAAAACACAAAAAACCATTAAAAACCAATAAAATCATAATGTCCGTAAAAATTATAAAAATCCCCGAAAACCACCTAAAAACCCAAAAAACTTCTAAAACCATAAATTCATAAAACCCTTAAAAATTCTTATAGATTTAATAATCCCTAAAATCCTTTAAAAAAAATTTATAACAATAAAATCCCAAAAAAATATAGAAACCCTAAAAACGTATAAAACCCTTAATATCCACTAAAAGCTCTAAAAACACTTAAAACCACTAAAAATGTTAAAAATCTAAAACCCCATATAAACCCTGAAAAACTCAAAAAAAAACCATGAAATAAAAAAAGATCCTAAAAATAAAAAATCCCAGAAAAAACAGAAAACCCATAAAAACAATAAAACCCACCAAAACCCCTAAAAAATACTAAATATCCTAAGAAACATAAACATTCAAAAAATACCTAAAAATACATGAAAACATAAAAAACCATAAATACCTTGATAAATGCTAAAAACTCTCAAAATACCTAAAAACCTAAAAACCCTTTAAACCATGAATATCCTAAGAACCCCCAAAATATATTTGAAAATGTAAAAACCCTTTAACAAGAATTAAAACCTTTAAAACCCTTAAAAACCCCTAATAACCTTAATAACACCTAAAAATCCAAAGAAAAACTAAAAATACTTAAAACTGTTAAAACCCATTCAAATTTTAATACATTGGAAACCATAAAAACCTAGAACCCTGAAGAGAACCTAATAACACTAAAACCACTAAAATCCGTAAAAACCTTAACAAATCCCAATAACCCTCAAAATCTCTAAAAACACTAAAACCCATAATAACCATAAAAATCCTAAAAAATACAAAAAAACATAAAAAACATAAAAAAACATAAAAAAACATAAAAAACATAAAAACAGTGAAAGAACCCAAAAAACTATACAAACACCTAAAAACATTAAACACCCTAAAATCCCTACAAAAATACAAAAAAAGTCTCAAAACCATTAAAAACCCAAAATATGTTAAAAACTGTAAAAAAAACATTAAAGTCCTAAAAACTCAAAAAACAATAACAAATCAAAACAAAAAATTACTAAAAACGTAAAAATCCCAAAAATTCATGAAAAATCCCACAAAACCACAAAACCCCACAAAACCACAAATCTCCAAAAACACCAATAGAAACTCTAAAAACCCTTAAAAATCCTAAAACCCTTATAAACCTTAAAAACATTAAACCCCATAGATAACTCAAAAAACCACATAAAACAAAAAGAGCCTAAAAATACAAAAAGAATCAATGAAAACACATAAAAACACGAAAAAATCTTAAAATCCCCTAAAAATACCTAAAATCATAAAAAACTTTAAAAAAGTAATAACCTCTCAAAAAAAATATAAAAATTCGTAAAAACCATAAAAACCATAAAAACGCAAAAAAAACTCTAAAAATCCTACCACTAAAAAGTTATAAAAAACTCTAAAAAATGATAAACCCCTAAAAACATAATAAATAAAAAAACACTAAAAAATAATAAAATCCCTAAAACTTCTAAAATCACTAAAATCTCTTAAAACCTATAATATCATTATAAAACTTTAAAAAAATTTATATATCTAAAACTAAAAAACCCAAAAAAACAGAAAAACCCTAAAACACTAAAAACCCATAAAACCCTAAAAAATACGGATAACCCTAAACCCCTCAAAATACCTAAAAACCATAAAAACCCTAAAACCATAAAAATATTTAAACACCATAAAATCCCTAAAAACTCAAAAAACAACCTAAAAAACAAAAAAACACCAAAAAAACTAAAACCTCTAAAACCCCAAAAAACTGAATACTTCTAAAAACACTAAGAACCCCTAAAACCCCTAAAAACCATTAAAACACAAAAATACCAAAAATCCCTAAACATCCCTAAAAATGTCAAAATCAATAAATCCTTGAAAACCCTAGAAGACCATAAAACCCCCTAAAACCTTTAAAAACCCATAAAACCTCGAAAAACCTCTAAAAACCACTGAAAACACTAAAACCATTAAAATTTCTAAAAACATTAAAAACCTCTAAAAAACCTTAGGAACCCAAAAAACTCAAAAAAATATCCCTAAAAACCCAAATACCATAAAACCCATGAAAACCCCTAAAAACCTAACAAACTCTGAAGAAACCCTAAAATCCCTCAAAATCCATAAATACCCGAAAAATCCAAAAAACCATAAAAATCTTTAAAATTACCTTTAAATCCATGAGAACATAAAAACACAGAAAAATAATTAAAAAACCTTGAAAACTAGAAAATCCCAAAATATTTTATATATCCTAAAGAAAAATAAACCCCATAAACACCACTGAAAAATCTAAATCTCATTTAAACTCCTAAATACTTTAAAAACTAAAAAAACCTTAAAACTATAACAAAATAAAAAAAACACCTTAAAACCTAAAAAGCATAAAAATTATAAAAACCTATAAAAAAACTATGAAAATCCCTAAAACACTAAGAACCTCTAAAAACCTCTAAAACCATACAAATCGTAAAAAAAAACCTATAAATCCATTACACCTAAAAAACCCTAAAACCCTAAAAACCCCCTGAAATCTATAAAATCCCTAAATAATTAAAACTCCTCTAAACCCATAAAATCATTTAAAAATAACAATAAGAACTAAAAACTAATAAAATAATAAACTCTAAAAACCAAAAATCCCTGAAACATAAAAAATATACCAAATACTAAAAACGACCCTAAATTAGTCAAAAATCCTAAAAATAATGAAAATCAATGAAAACCCATAAATTTTATAAAACTCTATAAAACCCTAAAACACTAAAAACCATAAAAATATTATTAAATCCCTAAAAATCCTTGAAAATTTTAAAAAAACCCTAAAACCATAAAATGATACCTAAAAACCATAAAACCCTTAAAAACATGAAAACCCCATAAAAATATAAAAAACCACTAAAATCTCGTATAACCCCTAAACACCTCAAAACATTAACAAACTAAAAAAACTATAAAAACAATAAAAAATCCCAAAAACCCCTAAAACCATGAATACCATGAAAAACCCTAAAACCCCTCAAAATCCCAAAAAACCTTAAAAACAACAATACCCTAAAAGTCCTTAAAAATACCTGAAAATGTAAAAAAAACCTAAAAAACCATAAAAACCATAAACACTTAAAAATATTTAAACCCCTAAAAAAATAAAATCATTATAAACCTCTAAAACCCCTCAAAATGTGAAAATTATCTAAAAAACCATTATAACACTAAAAAACTCAACCCCCCCCCCCAACACAAAATGGACCTAAAACATTAAAATAAATCCTAAAATCCCTAAATGTTTTAAAAAAACTCTAAAACCTCTCAAAATCTCTAAAAACAAAAAAAACCTAATCACTATAATAATCCATAATATTCCCTAAAAATCCATGAAATCATAAGAAAACCTAAAATCCATGAAAACCACTTAAAAACCACAAAACCCATATAAAAGATAAAGACCCTAAATATGCATTGAAATCATAAAAATCACTTAAAAATCTAAAAACCCTTTAAACCCCTAAAAACATTAAAATATCAAGCAAACCATAAAACCCCTAAAAGACATAGAAAAAACCCAAAAACCCCAAAATGGCCAAAACCCCTCAAAAACCCTAAAAACACTAAAAACGTAAGAAAACCCCCAAAAACCTTAAAAATCCTTAAAAAACATAAATACCCAAGCAAACTCTAAAAATCCAAAAAATCCCTAAAAAAATCCATGAAATTGAAAAAAACCATAGAACCCTTAAAACAATCTAAAAACTATTAAAACCCCAAAAAACCCAATAATTCATAGAAAACTATATAAACCTTTAAAGTTTTTTAAAAAGTTTAAAAATGATAAAAACTCTAAAAAACCATAAAACCCCTAAAAACTCAAAAAACCCTAAAAACACTAAAAGACCCTAAAAACCGTAAAAACCTTGAAAACCCCTACAAACCCTAGAAAACCCTAAAACTCTCAAAATTCAAAACAACCCAAAAATCCATAAAAATCAATAAAAATCCATAAAAATCCCTAACAACTATAAAAATGTAAAAACCCTAAAAATGCTAAAACCTCCCTAAAACCATAAAAAACTCTAAAACCCATAAAACCCCCTAAAAACCCATAAAAACACTAAAATACTCTAAAAACCTAAAAACCCCTTAAAAACCCTAAAATTTGTAAAAATACTCTCAAGACTTTTAAAACCTTAAAAACTTAAAATAACTAAAAACTGTAAAACCCTAAAAACAGTAAAATCGTAAAAACCTATAAAACCCATAAAATCCCACTAAAATATAAAAAAACCGTTACAACCCCCTTTTTTTAAAAAAATAAAAATTTATAAAAACACAAAGAAAAAGTAAAAACAAAGAAAAAAAACAAAAAGACCCTAAAAACCCTCAAAATTTATAAATACCCTAAAACCCTAAAAATCAATAAATACCCCTAAAACCATAAAAATCCTAAAAACCCCTTAAAATCTCTGAAAACATAAAAAACCATAAAAACCCTGAAAACCCTTAGAAAGCCATAAAATCCAATAAAACCCTTTAATACCCCAAAAAACTGATAAAACCCCTAAAACCCACAAAAAACTCTAATAATCCATAAATATCTTCAAAACATTATTGAACTTTAAAAATACAAAAACCCCTAAAAACACAAAAAATCACCTTGAAATCCAAAAACCCAATAAAAATACTAAAAAACCCTAAAATAAATAAAAAACCTAAAAACCATAAAAATGCTCAACGTTCCTAAGAACCCTAAAAACCCAAAAAATCCAAAAAATCCATAAAAATCTCGGAAAACATAAAAGAACTAAAAACCATAACAACCCAAAAAACCCCAGAAAACCATAAAACTTATGAAAACCATAAAACCCTAAAAAATAATAAAATCCCTAAAAACATCTAAAATCACTAAAATCTCTTAAAACCTATAAAGTCATTATAAAACCTTAAAAAAAATTATATCTCTAAAACTAAAAAATCCCAAAAAAACAAAAAACCCTAAAACACTAAACACCCGTAAAACCCTAAAAAATACGGATAACCCTAAACCCCTCATAATACCTAAAAACCATAAAAACCCTCAAACCATATAAATCATTAAAAATACCTAAAAATTTATAAAAACATAAAAAACCCTAAAAATACTAAATACCTCATGATAACAATAAAAACCCTTAAAAACAATAAAAAACACTAAAACCCAGAAAAACTCTTCTTAACCACCAAAAACTCAAAAAACCCTTATACCCTCTAAAATGTTCAAAAACTCTAAAAACATATACAACCCCAAAAAACACTAAAATCCAAAAACACCATAAAACCCTGAAAACCCATAACAACATTAAAAACCCTGAAAATGCTTAAAACCCCACAAAATCCCTAAAAACTCTAAAACTCTAAAAACTATAAAATCCATAAAAACCCTAAAAACATGAATGTGAACAAAAATCCATTGAAACAAAAAAAAACCTAAAAAACATGAAAACCATAACACCTTAAAAACATTAAAAAACATAAAACCTATAAAAAACATAAAACCACTAAAAACTCTAAAAACACTTAAAGCTGCTAAACACGTTAAAAAACTCTAAAAAACCATAAAAACCCAAAATACCCAAAATACCCATAAAATCCTTAAAAACTCTGAAAACCCATAAGACCCATAAAAATTTACTAAAACCCAAAAACTACAAAAACAATTAAAAATCCTAAAAAATAACAAAATATCCTTGAAAACATAAAGAACCCTAAAACCCTTAAAACTTTAAAACCTATAAAAACCAATAAAAATCAATAAAAAACATAAAACACCTTAAAATTATAAAACCCAGTAAAAACTATAGAAACACTCTAAACACCACAAAAGAGTTAAAATATAAAAAAACCTTAAATATAATAAGGCACAAAAAAACCTAAAAATTACTAAAAGACCCCAAAATCCCAAACACCCCAAAAACCCCCAAATCCTCCTCAAAATCACAAAAACCATAAAAATTATAAACACTATAAAAATAATAAAAAATTACTAAATACCAATAAAAATATAAATAAATGTAAAAACACTAAAAACACCCACAAAACCATAAAACCCCTAAAAACCTTAAAAATCCTAAAACCCATAAAAACCCTAACACCACTAAAAACTCTAAAAACTCTTAAAAACCCTAAAAAAGTTATGAAAGTAAAAAAAACCTTAAAAAACCTAAAAAACTCTAAGAAAAGGAATCGAAATCCAGGAAAATCACTAAAAACCCAAAAATCCAAAAAATTAATTAAAACCCTAAAACCTACTAAGAACTATAAAAACCAATTAAACCCATAAAAAAGTTAAAGACACAGAAAAAAGTAAAATTAACAAAAACCTGAAAATACGCAAAAATCATGAAAAGACCAAAAATCCCAAAAAAAATCTCAAAACCCCTAAAACCTATAAAAACCATAAAAATGATAAAAAAACATAAATACCCCTGAAAACATAAAAACCTATAAAAAACTCAATGACCCCCTAAACCACAAAACCCCTAAATACCATAAAAAACATAAATACCCATGAAAACCCTAAATACTACTAAATATCTAAAAAATCTAGAATCCCGAAAACGGTAAAGAAACATTAAAAACCCATAAAAACCTAAAAACTATAAAACCCAAAAAATTGAGGAAGACCCATAAAACCCAGAAAACAACAAAACCCATAAAAACCATAAAAACATAAATATTCTAAAAAGGCCCTAAAAACACATAAAGCATAATAAACCCTAAAACCCTAAAAAAACTCATAAAAACCATAAAACACCTAAAAACAGTAAAAATCAAAAAACCCATAAAAAACCTAAATAACAACTATAAATTCTAAAAACCTTTAAAACCCCAAAAAACATTAAAAAATATAAAAACATTAAAAATATAAGAAAATAAAAAACATTAAAAAATCAAAATACACCCTAAAAACCCAAAAACACCTTAAAAACTCTGAAACACCGTAAGAACTATAAACCCCCTAAAAATCCAAAAATCCAAAAAACCCTAAAAAACCATAAAAATAAAAAAAATCCCTAAAAATCATGGAAAACAAAAAAAACCTAAAAATCCATAAAAAATCCTGAAATCCATAAAAATCCCTAAAACCGTTGAATACCCTAAACACCATTAAACCCCCTAAAAACCCAGATGAAACTCTAGAAACCCATAAAATAGCAAAAAAACGTTTAAAACTAAAAAAAAACATTAAAACCCCAAAAATTTTAAAAAAACACAAAAAGACTAAATGACCCCAAAAATCCTAAATAACCTAAAAACCCCAAATAAATATATAAAAAATCTAAAAATATTTATACCACTAAAAATTAAAAAAACCATATAACCCTAAACACCCATAAATACCCTAAAATCCCTAAAAACTATAAAAACGCCTAAAAATGAAAGAAAAATCATAAAAAATACCTTTAAATCCATAAAAACCTAAACCCCCCTAAAAACATGGAAACCCCATGAAAAAAAAGAAATCCTATAAAAAGAATGAAAGCCCCAAAACCCCCCTAAACCAACTAAAAACTCTATAAACACCTAGAAATTCTAAAAAAAAGTCCAAAAACCTTAAAACCCCTAAAAACATAGAAAAATGAGTAAAAATCCAAAAGACTCTGAAACTATTTAAAACCCTAAAAAACCCTTAAAACCCAAAAAATCCCTAAAACCCCTAAAAACATTAAAACCTATAAAAATCATCAAAAATATCTAAAAACCCTATAAATGTAAAAAAACTCTAAAAACCCTGAAAACACCTTGAAAATAATAATAAAAAACTAAAAACCCTAAAAACCACTAAAAACCCACAAAAATCCAAAAAAGTCACTAAAAACTCTAAAACCATTAAATTCTTTAAAAATAGAAAAAAAAACAATAAAAAAAATAAAAAACATAAAAGCTAAAAAACCCAAAAAACCTAGAAATCGTAAAAAAACATGAAAACTCGGAATACCCTCAAATCCATAAAAACCCTAAAAAACCCAAAAAACCACAATAATCTTAAATTTTTTTTAAAATGTAAAAAAACGAAAAATCTAGAAAACCCCCTAAAAACCATAAAAACCCCTAAAAACCATAAAAACCCTAAAACCTTAAAAACCCTTGAAAAACCCAATAAAATCACTAAAAACCAATAAAAAACCTAAAAACTATAAAAACCATTGAAATCCATAAAAAATAAATAAAAACCCCTAAACCCCATAAACCCATGAAAAACCATAAAAACCCTAAAACCTAGAAAACCTCTAAAAACACTAAAAACCATAAAAAACATAAAAATGCCTTACAAATCCCTAAAATAGTAAAAAACCCAAAAAACGTTGAAAATCCAATGAATACCATAAAATTCTCTAAAAACATTAAAAATCATTAAAAACCGTAAAAACTGTAAAAAATCTAAAACCCCTTAAACCCCTAAAAATGTTAAAAAACTCTACCAAATTAAAATCCCAAAAAAATTAAAAAACACCGAAAACACTAAAATACAATAAAACTATGGAAAAGCATTAAAATAACAAAAAAACCTTGAAATCCCCTAAAATTTTAAAAAAACTTTTAAAACCATAAAAAATTATATAAAATACATATAAATCATGGAAAACGTAAAAGCCCATAAAACCCCTTAAAAACACCTAAAATCTAAAAAACCCATAGAATCCATAAAACCCATTAAAATCATAAAAACCACAAAAAACTCTAAAAACACTTAAACCCCTTAAAAACTTTGAAAAAATCAAAAAACCCTTAAAACCCTACAAACTCACTAAAAACCCTAAAAACTGAAAAAGACCATAAAAATTTAAAAACCAATAAAAACCATAATTATATATCAAAAAACCACAAAACCCCACTAAATCAACGAAAACCCTAAAACCCTAAAAAACATAAAAATCCCAAAATATCCTTAAAATCACTGAAAACTTTAAAAACCATAGAAACCTAAAAAACCCATAAAAACCATAAAAAATATAAAAACATTAAAAAACCCCTAAAAATATATAAAAACCCAAATCGCTAAAATTTTTAAAACCCCTTTAAACTCCTTTTTTTGAAAAACTCATAAAAACTTTTAAAACAATAAAAAATAAAAAAAATCACAAAAAACAGAAAAGACTATAAAAACCATAAAGCCCTCTAAAACCCTAAAACCCCCTCCAAACCGAAAATACCCTCAAAATCAACATAAAACCCTAAACCCTAAAAATATAAAAATCCTGAAAAATATCTAAAATCCATGAAAACATAAAAAACCATAAAGCCCTACCCCCCCCCCACCCGAAGTCATAAAAAGCACAAAAAAACTTAAAAAAACGCACACATAAAAACCCAAAAACATAAAAAAAACTCTGATAATCCATAAAAATCCTCACAATGTTAAAAAAGTAAAAAAACATTAAAATCCTTGAAAATCTCAAAAAAACCCTAAAAATACCAAAACACAATAAAAAACCCGAAAACCCTAAAACCCCTCCATGTTCCTAATAACCTTAAAAACAAAAAATAAATAAAAAAAACCATAAAAATCCTAGAAAACAAAAAAATACACTAAAAACCCTAAACCAACCCTGAAAACCATTAAATTATTTAAAAACATACATCCCCTAAAACCCATAAAATTCCTAAAAACTAATAAAACACTAAAACCCATTAAAACCCATAAAATCATTTTAAAACCCAAAAAAAAATTAAATCCATAAAAAACCCCCCTAACACCCAAAAGACCGTAAAAAACATGAAAACCCCTAAAAACACTAAAAAACATGAATACAGTGAATAATCTAAAAATCCATAAAGAACCATAAAACCATATAAAATCCACAAAAATAGATAAAAATATATAAAAACAAAATAACCCACCAAACCCTGAAAACCCCTCATAACCATAAATAACCCTAAAAGACCATAAAAAAACCTAAAACCCACAAATAAACTTCTAAACCACTAAAAACTCTAAACACCATTATACCCACTAAAAAAGTCAAAAAAAACTTTAAAAAAACCCAACAAACCTAAAAAAATAAAAAAACTAAAAACCCAAAACACCATAAATACCATGAAAACCCATAAAAATGTTAAAAAGAGAAAAAATTCCTCAAAAACCCTGAAAATCAATAATAACCCTCAAAACCATAAAAATACAAAAAATACATCAAAATCTCTAAAAACAAAAAAACCATAAAAACCCTAAAACCCCCTGAAAACTATAAAACCCCTAAAACCTTTAAAACCTATAAAATTCATATAAAGCATAAATACCATAAAAAACTCTAAAAACATTAAATCTCCTAAAAATGATAAATAAATTAAAAAACATAAAACACTATAAAACTAAATAAACCTATAAAACTAAAAGGACGCTAAAAACCCTTAAAACACCTAAAAACCTTGAAAACCCATAAACAACTAAAAAATTTCTAAAACCTAAAAAATTACTAAAAATAATAAAAATACTAAAAAAATTTCTAAAATCCTGAGAAAACATAGAGAACCCTAAACACCCTGAAACCATAAAAACCCTAGAAACCTATAAAAATATTAATACCCATTAATAACCTAAAACTCACTAAAAAGAATAAAAACCCTCTAAACCCGTAAAAAATTTAAACACACTGAAAAACTTAAAAATCCTAAAAAACCCAAAAAAACCCAAAAATCACTAAAAGACCCCGAAAACCCAAAAAACCCATAAAAACCTAGAAAACCCTTAAAACTCCTAAAAATATTTAAAGACCCTAAAAAATACTAAACAACTAAAAAACATTTAAAACCAAAAGAATAAAACTAATCCCTAATTACCCCTAAAAAATGTTAAAACTATAAAAGAACTGAAAAACCCAATAAAACAATAAAACCACTCAAAACCATAAAAATCCTAAAAACCATTAAAACCCTAAAAACCACTAAATAATCTAAAAACTGTTAAAACCCATAAAAAATTTTAGAATCAATAAAAAACATTAAAAATCCTAAAAACTAAAAAACCCTAAAAACTAAAAGAAACCCTCAAAACAATGAAAAATATAAGGAACCTCAAGAAATTCAGAGAATCAGTAAAAAACATCAATATTACTAAAAACCATAAAAATACAGAAAAATCCTAAGAAGTCCAAAAAATCCGTGAAATCATAAAAAACCCCTAAAACCCGAAAAACCCTGGAAAACCCCTGAAACCCATAAAAACCCCAATAAACCTATAAAAAAATAAAACCCCATTAAAACCCTTCACCCCCAATGAAAAAAATAAAAACCATTTAAACCCCTAAAGATGTTATAAAATCTAAATAAAAATAAAAATCCAAAAAACTCAAAAATCCAAAAAACTCAAAAATTCAAAAATTAAAAAAAAAAGACACCAAAAAACCCTGAAAACCCTAAAACCCATCAAAATACCTAAAAATATTAAAAATACTTAAAAATCATAAAAATAATAAAACCCCTAAATACCCCTAAACATGTTGTCCGGGATCTTGTGGAGATCTGGCTCTTCTTTGGAAGATCTGGATTCTTCTCTTCATCGTGGCATCCATGGTCAATGCTCTAGGAGGTGGTTTTGGTGGAGCGAAGACGGGTTAAGATTTCTACATTGTTTCTTGGTTTTGCAGGTTCATTTTCAACTCGCTTATTTTCATGCTGTTGTCAAACTTTTGGATTTATGCTGGTTGCTGGATGCAATGTTGGATTTTGGAGGTGCCTTATGTGTTCTTGTTGGCCGCTGTGGTGATGATGCTTGGTTTGGTTGTGAGTTACTGTTGATGCTGGATCATGAGCTTGCTGCAAGACTGGACCCTCCTGGGGAGAACATCATGGTTGCTAGAAATGGTGTGAATGGAGGTTATTTGGGGAAAGGATGCACTATTTACTGGTTATTGAATTCTATTTGTGGGCTGCTGCTTGGGGTTGTTTGGTTATTTATTTGGTTATTTATTGCTGCTGCGGATGAGTTTGCTGTTGCGATGCTTGTTGCTGGTTATTGTTTGCTGGGATTTGTTGATGGCTGTGTTTGGTTCTGGTGCTTGTGCTATGGTTTGATGCTGCTGGGTGTGATTGGCTGTGATGCTGGATTTGGTGCTGTTGGTAGCTGGGGCTGGTTGGTTTGGAAGTGTTGCCGCTGCTGTGTTGCTGTGATGGTTAGATGTGGTGATGTTGGATGTGACATGATGATGTTGCTGTTTTGTTTCGTCGTTGAGTCATTTTATTTATTGGTTTTTCATTTTTTTGGCGTGGGTTGTAAGGGGTTTTTGGGCGTGGGTCGTTTGACCCCTCCCCTCCCTTGTCTGTTGTGTCCTCTTTTCTTCATTCTAATAAATTTGGGAGGGCAGGGAATAGCCCGACCCCCACATCTTCCTTTCCCTAAAACCCACTAATAGTTGAAAAATCTCTTATAACCCCTAAAAACGTTAAAAAACTATAAAAAATCATAAAACACGAAATAATAAAAAAACCCTAAAAACCAGAAAAGACCCGAGAAAGCCCTAAGAACCCCTAAATCACCTTAAAAACTTCAAAAAACACTAAAAACCCACAAAATTAACAAAACTATAAAAATTTGTAAAAAACATAAAAAATCATTGAAAACATAAAACTCTTAAAACCCATAAAAACCATAATAAACCTTGAAAAACCTAAATACCCAGAAAATCACTAAAAACCATAATAAATAAAAAAACCACAAATATACTAAAAAAATACCTCAAAATGCATGAAAACATAAAAAAACATAAAAAACCCAAAAAAACCCTTCAAAACAATAAAAATACCAAAAAAACCCTAAAACTAGTAAATATTATAAAACCTTTAAACCCCTAAAAAATAAAGAGTCTTAAAAATATTACAAACCCTAAAAAAATTAAAAACCTTTGTAAAACCATAAAACACCTGGAAACCCATAAAAACCCTTCAAGCCTTAACAAGCCCTAAAAACAAGCAAAAACCAAAAAATGGCTAAAAACTCTAAAACACCTTAAAACACCTAAAATTCTGAAAAACTCTAAAAAATATATTAAACCTTAAGAAACTCAAAATACCTTAAAACCTAAAATAACCTTTAAAACATCAAAACCCTAAAAAAACATGGAAACCCCCAAAACCCTAAAAATCCCTAAAAACCTAAAAAACAAAAAACTACATAAATCTTCTAGAGAGGCCAAAAATCCATAAAATTATAAAAAACAAAAATAACCATGAAAACCCCATAAAACCAAAAAAACTATAAAAATCGTAAAATCTATAAAAATAGATTAAATCCCTAAACCCACTAAAAAAATTAAAAACAATTTAAACCCCTAAATATGTTAAAAATTGAATAAAACCCTTTACAAATCAAAAAAACTCGAAAACGCCAAAACACTAAATGTCTCTAAAAACCCTGAAAACCTTAAAATCCCCGTAACCCCCAAAATTATAAAAATACTAAAAAATTAATAAAAATACTTCAAGACATAAAAACCCAGAAAACCAGGAAAACCACTAAAAACAACAAAAATACTAAAAATCCATAAAAACCAGAAATCCCACTAAAAACTATAAAAAACCTCAAAACCCTAAAAATGATTAAAATCTATAAAAAAACCCCTAAAATCCATAAAAACTAAAAAAATAAAAAAAAAACTAAATCCTCCAAAACACGATAAAATCTCTAAAATACCTAAAAAATCCTAAAATCCCATAAAAATCGTCAAAATAACAAAAAACACTAAGTAACCAAGAAACCATAAAAATCATAAAATAGAGATAAAATTCCAAGAAAACTTGAAAAATCCTAAAATACCTACAAATCCCTTAAATAACATTAAATACAATACAAACCATAAAAACATACAAATCCCTAAAAACCCTAAAAAATCATTAAAAATCCTATAATCCATTAAAACCCCTTAAAACGTTAAAAACTCTAAAAACCATTATTAAAATAAAAAACTAAAAAACCCAAAAAATTAAAAAGAAACTAAAATCCTAAAAACCATTGAAAAACCCTAAAACCCTTGATAATCCTTAAAAAACATAAAATAATAAAATCATAAAAATCCTAAAAAATCCGTTAAAATCATAAAATTTCAGAAAAGCTCTAAAAAACATAAAACACCTAAAAACCTTAGAAGGCCTAAAACCCATAAAAACCATAAACCTCCACTTAAAACTATAAAAACCCTAAAAACATTAAGAACTAAAAGAACCTTTAAAACAAAAAAACACAAAAAACTCTAAAAACCCAAAAAAACATAAAAGCCTTAAAAATCAAAAGAAACACAGAAAACCCCTGAAAACCATCAAAAACTCATAGAACCATAAAAATCATAAAAAACTAAATATCCGTAAAAATACCTTAAAAAATAAGATACCCTACAAACCCTGCAAAATTACCTTAAAACTATAAAAACCATTAAAACCCATAAAAACCAAAAAACGAACTAATACACTAAAAACCAATAAAACCCCTAAAAATAAAAAACATAAAAAACCCTAAAACCACAAAATACCATAAAATACCTAAAACAAAAAATACCCTAAAAATTACAAACACCATAAAAAACCCTCAATATCCCAAAATGACCAAAAAACCCTAAAATAAAAAAACCTAAAAAACCCATAAAAATATCAAGAAACACAAATATCCTAATCCCCCAAAACCCCTGAAAACCATAAATAACCCCTAAAATCTTAAAAACTAAAAAGTCCAATAAAAAAACTAAAAACCTCTCAAGATAATAAAAATCATAAAAAAATACAGAAAAATACCTGAAAACATAGAAACCCTAAAAACCATGAGAAACACCTTAAAACCATGAGAAACACCTTAAAACCATAAAAACTTATAAAACCTTAAAAAACACCAAAAACCTATAAAAACCTAAAAACGACTATAAACTCCAGAAACACTTATAACTTCAATAAATGTTAAAAACTATGAAAACCCTTAAAAACCATAAAATCTCAAAAAACCCCAAAAAAACCCAAAACCCCCCTAAAAAAATCTGAAAGTCCCATAATACCTTAAAACCCCTATAAAATCCCTAAAACACCTCAAAATCCTTAAATAAACTAAAAATACCTAAAACCATAGAAATACTAAAAGAGGTCTAAAAATAATTGAAAACATAAAAACACCTAAAGACCATAAAAACCCCAAAGAAATTAAAAAACCCATAAAACCCATAAAATCCCTAAAAACCACTAAAAATCTTGAAAACCCTTAAAACCCAAAAAATAGTAAAAAATACAAAATATATTTAAAATCCTAAAAAAATAAGAAAATCTCTAAAATCCCTAAAATCTATAAAAACCCAAAAAACCCTAAAACCCTAAAAAACCCCTAAAAACCGTAAATACCTCAAAATATCTAAAAACACTAAAAATAATAAAAAATTTAAAATACAATAAACTCCCTAATAACAAAAAAAACATTAAAACCCTTGGAAAACCCCAAAAGACCATAAAACCCCTAAAAACCTTAAAAACCCCTAAAACCTTATAAAAACAAAAAACCCCTAAAAATTCGAAAAATAGTTTAAACCCCTAAAAAAGTTATGAAACTATAAAAACCATTAAAAAATACAAATCCCAACAAAAAACATACAAAAATAAAAAGACCCAAAAAACTAAAACCCCCCAAAACAATAAAAACCATGAGAAACCATAAAACACTCGAAATCCCGAAAAACATTAAAAATTCAAAAAACCATAAAATTCCTAAAAATACCTAAAAATCCAATGAAATGTAAAAACCCTAAAACATGAAAACTCCCTTGAAAAAAAATAATCTCTATAACCCTTACAAAACCCAAAACCCACCAAAAAACCGAAAAACCCACGAAAAACTCTAAAATCATTTAAACCCTAAAAACCCCTTCAAACTTATAAAATACTCAAAAAATACCTAAAACCTCAAAAGGTCCCAAAAAAACACTGAAACCCCCTAAAAACCGTCCAAATTCCTAAAATTCCTAAAACATTAAAAAACATAACAATCCTAAAAACACCTCAAAATCTATGAAAATGAAAAAAACCATAAATACCCTGAAAACTCCCAAAAACCATAAAACCGTCAAAACTTAAGAATCCAAAAAACCCAAAAACTATAAAAACTATAAAAACCCTTAAACATAATAAATGATAAAAAACTATTAAAAATATTTTTAAAGCTAAAAACTGAAAAAAAAACTAAAACCCTAAAAAGACCATCAAAAAACTAAAAAACATAAGAACCCTAAAAACCCAAAAAAATAATAACAGTAAAAATCCCTTAAATACTAAAAAACCATAAAACCATAAAAAACCAAAAATTGCGTAAACAGTAACTAATAACCAAAAAAAATAACACATGAAAATCATAAAGGCCTTAAAAAAAATTAAAAACTCTAAAATAACCCAAAAATCCCATAAAAATAACTAAAAACTCTAAAAACCATTAAACCCTTAAAAATAATAAAAAATAAAACAAAACATAAAACAACTAAAAACCTAAAAATTCCCAAAAATACAAAAAAACAATAAAAAACCCAAAAAAATAATAGAAACCCATGACAACCCCTAAATAATCTCAAAATAACTAAGAACCCTAAAAACCTAAAAACCATAAAAATCCCATAGAGTACCTAAAATATAGAAACTAAAAAATCATGGGAAAACTTAAAAACCACTAAAACCTAAAAATGCCCTTAAAACCACTAAAAATGTTAAAATAATATAAAAGGCCTTAAAACCCGGAAAAACTCAAAAACCCATAAAAATTCAAATGTCCCTAACACCCTTGAAAACCCATAAAAACCTTGAAAACCCTAAAACCTCTAACAACCCTCAAAATCAATAAATAACTTTAAACCCCTAAAAACCATAAAAATATAAAAAACCCTAAAATCATTGAGAGCATAAAATACCCTAGAAACCGTGAAAACCCCATGAAAACCATAAAAACACCAAAAAACTGTAAAACACCCATGACATCCCTAAAAATCCATAATAACCTCTAAAAACGATTTAAACCACTAAAAATGATAAAAACTATAATAATTCTTAAAACCCATAAAAAATAAAAAAACCAATGTAACCATAAAAAACATAAAACCCCATTAAAATACTAAAAACTCTTTAAACTCCTAAAAATGTTAAAAAACCTAAAAAGCATTCAAAACCATAAAAAACTCCAAAACCCTAAATCCAAAAAATACTCTAAAAACTCCCAAAAACAAAAAAACCGATAAACCCCTAAAAATAAAAAACCCTTCAAAAAACCAAAAAACCCAAAAAACCCTAAAACAATAAAAATATATAAAAATACATAAAAATCCCTATACAAAAAAACATTAAAACACTAGAAACCCCCTGAAACCCATAAAACCCCCATAAAAATTCTGAAACCCATAAAACCCCAAAAAAATCTAGAAACTTTGAGACCCTTAAAACCTCTAAAATGTTAAATACTCTAAAAAATATTAAAAAATTATAAAAGTACCAAAAACCCAAAAAAATAATAAAAGACCCTAAAAATCCAAAAAAAACCTAAAAACCATAATCCCCAGAAAACCACAAAAAAACCCTCAAAAACACTAAAAACAGAAAAAAAAACAAAAAAATTATAAAACCCCATCAAATTTATGAAAGCGTAAAAACCTGTAAAAACTATGAAAGACCATTTAATACCATAAAGAACACGAAAAACCATAAAAACCTATAAACCACTAAAATCCACTAAAATCTAAAAACTGTGAAAAACACTAAAAAATTTAAATCCCTCTAAAAATACTTTAAAACCATAAAAAACACTAAAACCCGTAACGAACCACAAAACCCCTAAAACCGCATGAGACCCTAAAACACTAAAAACCCTCAATATCAATCAAAAACCTAAAAACCATAAATATAGTAAAAATCCTAAAAATTCACAAAAATCCATAAATACATGAAAACCCAAAAAACCCTGAAAACATCCTTAAAACCAGAAATCCCTAAAAAACCATAAAAACCATAAAATCCCATAATACCCCTAAAATTGTTTCGAACTCTAAAAAACTATCGAACTCCAAAAACTCAAAAAACCGTAAAACTAAAAAAAGTCCCTGAAAACCTAGAAGTTCCCTAAACAATGTGAAAAACCTTGAAAATCCCTAAAACCTCAGAAAATCCCTAAAAACGTGAAAAACAAAAATATCTAAACAAATCCATAAAAATATGTGAAATCATAAAAAAACAAGAAAACATGAAAAACCAAAAAAACCCAAAGACTACTAAATCCAATAAAAACTCTAAAATCACCAAAACCCTCTAAAAATGTTAAAAGCAATAAAAATCATTTAAAACCCAAAAACTCCCTAATAAATCCAAAAACCATGAAATCCCTGAAAACCCTACACCCCCCAATAACCATAAAAATCCATATAAATATATGAAAACATAAAAAATCCAAAATACCCAATGAAACCACATAAAATAATACAAAATCCTAAAAACCATAAAAACCCAAAAACCCATTAAAAAATCTAAAAAAATTAAATTTGAGAAAAATGATTAATACCACTAAAACCATCAAAACTATAACACCATAAAACCTTAAAAAAATAAAAAAAAATCCTAAAAAACAAAAAATAACCTAAAAACCCCAGAAACCCTTAAAAACCTAAAAAACCCAGGAAACCCTAAAATCCCTCAAAATTCCTAAAAACTATAAAAATCATAAAAAATAAAAACCTTTTAAAAACCCTAAAACACGTGAAAATTTTAAAAACCCTTAAAACCTAAAATACCCTTGAAAACCAAAAAACCTCCTTAAAAAATAAAAAACCATAAATCCCCAGAAACCCACTAAAAATCTAAATAACCTTAAACCATAAAAAATGATAAAAACAATAAAAACATATAAAAACCCAAAAATACTAAAATAACCTAATAAAAAAACCCATAAAAACCTATACAACCTTAAAAACTTAAAAACCTCCCAAAATCTCTAAAAACCATTAAAACCCAAAACCCATAGAATACTATAAATCCCTAAAAATATTTAAAAACGTAAAAAATCTAAAAAACCTAAAATTACCCTGAAAACCAAACCCCCCTAATAACAATAAAAACTCTTAAAAACCTTAAAACCCACTGAAAAATATAAAATCCTTTAAACCCACAAAATGTCTAAAAAATCTAAAAAAATAAAAAACAATAAAAAATTAAAATAAACCTAAAAAGCTAAAAACTCCCATACACACTAAAAAATGAAAACCCCAAGAAATTGAAAAACAAAAAACAAACTAAACCCCCTAAAACCATAAAAATCTTAAAAAATAAATAAAAATCCTTGAAAAAAATAAAAAACCATAAAATCCTCGAAAACCCCATATAAATCACAGAAACACCAAAACCTTAAAAATCATAAAAACCCCAAAACCCCACCAATAACTCTAAAACCACATGAACCACCAAAAACATTAAAAGAATATAAAAACCCATAACAAACTTAAAAATCTTAAAAAACCACCAAAAACTAAAAGAACCTATAAATTTTTAAAACCCCCCAAAATCTAGAAAACCCTCATAATCCCTAAAAAACCCTCAATACCCTAAAAATCCTAAAAAATCACTAAAAATATGCAAAAAGATCAAAATCCCTAAAAACCCTGAAAACCCCCGACAACCAAAAAACCCCTAAGAAGATTAAAAACTCTAAAACTCATCAAATACCTAAAATCTACTAAAAACTAAAAAATCCTTTTAAACCCATAAAACATTAAAAAAATCAAAAAATCATTAAAAACGCTAAAAACACAAAAAACCTTCAAAACCAAAATACAATATAAAATTTCTAAAAAACCCAAAACCCCTAAAAACCATGAATAACCGAAAAACCACCAAATCCCTAAAAACTCTAAAAGCCATAAAAATACTAGGTAATCCCTAAAAATCCTTGAAAACGTAAAAACCCCTAAACCCCCCCAAAAAACCTTGAACACCTTAAAAACTCTAGCAAACCTTAAAAACCTAAGAAAAACAATAAAAACTCTATAAACCACTAATAATATAATAACCCTTAAATCTCTAAAAATGTTAAAAACATTAAAAAATGTCTAAAGCACTAAAAAAATCAAAAAACCCCTAAAAATACAAAAAAGACCCCAAACCCCTAAAAAATCCTTAGCCCCTTAAAATCCCATTAAACCCCTAAAAATCCCTAAAAACACTAAAACATCTAAAACCCAAAAAATTGTAAAAAACTCCAAAAAACCCAATAAATGTAAAAATCCCCTAAATACCTTGATAACTAAACAAACTAAAAAACTAAAAAAACCATAAAAAGAATAGAAATCATAAAAAACCACTAAAAAATCAACAACCATTTAAACCCTAAAAACGTCAAAAAACTCAAAAAACCATTAAAACCAAAAAACTCAAAAAACCCCTCAGAAAAACTTAAAAAAACCCTAAGAAAGACAAATAAAACCTAAAACCACTATAAATCGATAAAAAACCCTAAAACCATAAAAATCCTAAAAAATCTTGAAAAATGGAAGAAAATGTAAAAACTACAAAAAGCCAAAAAAACCTAAACACCCCCCCCCAAGAAACATAACAAACCCAATAAACCTTAAAATACCCTCAAAACCCATAAAACCCTAAAAACCTATAAAAACACCAAAATCCATTAAAACCCATAAAACGTTAAAAACTCAAAGAAACCATAAAATCCCAAAAATCTCAAAAAATCATAAATCCCCAAAAGACACTAAAATCCCTAAAACCCTAAAAAACATAAAAAACCTAAAAACCTAAAAACCCACAAAATGCCTTAAAAAAACTAAAATCCCAAAAACCATAAAATAAGAAAATATCCCTAAAAATCCATATAAACAAAAAAAACTTAAAACCTTGAGAACCCCCTAAAATTTGTAAAAACCATAACAACCATAAAACCCAAAAAAATCTGAATACACACTACAATTATAAAACCCGTTAAAACCCCATAAATTTTTTTTAAAAAAAATCTAAAACCCTTAAAACCCTGCAATATAAAAATAACAACAATAACTAATGGACCGAAAATACCCTGAAATACCATAAAACCTCTAAAAACCATGTTAAACATTTAAAACCATTAAAATCCTTAAAAACACTAGAAACTATAAAAACATTAAAAAATAAAAGAAATCAATACAATTCCTAAATAACCATGAAAACATATAAAATACTAAAAACCCTGAAAACCATAAAATCCCCAAACAACTATAAAATATCCTAAAACCCCATAAAACTACTAAAAACAGCTAAAAAAATATAAAAAACATAAAACAAAAAATTGTTTAAAAACTATAAAAACAATAGAAAACAAAAAATATCAAAAAACCCTAAAACCCAAAAAAACCTAAACCCTTAAAACCCCTAAAAACCCTAGAAATAACTATAAAACAAAAACACCCTCAAAATCCCTAAAACAACTAGTAACACTAAAAAACATAAAAATCCTAAATAATTCCTCAAAATCATGAAAAATGTAAAAAATAATAAAACCCCTAAAACCATTGAAAACTATAAAAATAACTAAAACCCATAAAAATTTTGAAACCACTAAAAACCCTAAAAACCAAAAAACTCTAAAAACATGTAAAATCCCTAAAAACATTAAAAAACCATGAAAACATTAAAACCCCTTAAAAATAAAAAAACCCTAAACCCCCCATAACACTGTAAAAAACCAAAAAACCAAAAACTTCTCAAATTCCATAAAACTATAAAAATCCAAAACAAGCCCTAAAAATCCATGAAAATATAAAAAACCTGAAAATCCATAAAACCCACTGAAAACCCCCTTCAGCGGCTTCGTTGATCTCCTTAGGCTTTGCGATGCGGATGGATTGATGTTCAAAAAGCATTATCTCCTGGTGTGATGGAGGTTTTCGCGACGGATGGATGACGGCGCTGAGATCTTGAGGGATGTTTCAGGTTGTGGCGGTTTTTCGTTTCCATCTGGATCGGCGTTGCTAGATCTGGATTCTGCTCTCTCTGGTGGTAGAAGAGATGATTTTCCTGTGTGTTGGATGATTTTGAAGCTGTCGACGGTGAAGTCAACGCTGATGAGATGGTTTCTTTGCCGAATAGAAGGGTTTGGCTTGCTGGTTTTTTGGTGCGACGAGAATTTCTGGTGTCGGGGGGAGGTATGGCCACGTCCTGGTGACAAACGGGTTCGTCGGGATTTGCATCTACTTCGCGTGAGCATTGGCGTTGTGCTTGGTTCGACGCTGTCTGTCCGGATCCGAAGAGGTGTAGGCTTTTTGCTCATTGATCTGGCTGCTGACGATGGTATAGTCGCTATGTCCTATGTCCGACTGATTTTGTTGGCTTGCGTGTTCTTGTTTGGTGGCTGGACTTGTTCTGTGTTGCTGCTTCGGCTAGACTTTGGCTGGATTTTTCATTCGTGTCCTCCCCCAAAGCTGTTGTTGGGGAGAAGGATTGGTGCTGCTTTTTGGCTGATTTTTTGGCTTTGTTGTGGATACTGGCTTCCGGTTCTATTGGGTGGTGATGATTCATGTTCTGTTGATGTTGTTTGTTCTATGCTGTTGGAAAGGGACCTTCTTGGTGAGAAGGTACTGGGTGCTGGATGTGGGTATTTTGTTTGTTTTGAGTGGATGGTGTATGGTAAATGCTGGATGACGTGTGGCTATTTGGTATTTGCTGCTGTTGTGGATGAGTTTGTTGCTGTGTGGTTGGAGTTTAAGTGGGATGCTGGGAGATGTTTGGTGGTCGAAAGAGGTGCTGGCTGTCTGAAAATGAGGATGCTGGTTGCTGGTTTGTTGTGGATGCTGGTTGGCTGGTTGCTGCTGCTGGATGTTGTTTGCTGCTGTAGTCTGAATGCTGGTTGTTGGTTAGCTGCGAGTTGTTGGATGCTGGTTAACGCTGGATGTAGTGTTGTTGGATGCTGGTACTGGCTGGATGTGACATGATGATGCTGCGGTTTTGTCTGTTTTTGTGTCTTTTTCTTTCATTGTTTTTCATTCTTTGGCGTGGGTTTTAAGGTTTTTTGGGTGTGGGTCGTTCGACCCCTCCCCTCCCTTGTCTGCAGTGTTTGTGTCTTTTTGTTTAATAAATTTTGGGGGGTGCCAGGAATATCCTGGACTTGAGCCTTCTTTGCCTAAAAATACTCAAAACCCCTAAAAACTAAAAAAGGCTCCAAAACACTAAAACACCCTAAAACACCTAGAAACCATGGAAAACTATCAAAACCCTCCAAATACAAAAAACCCTGAAAAATACTAAACCCCTAAAAATCCTAAAAGCGCCTTAAAATCGCTGAAAATGAAAAAACCATCTAAACCCTCAAAACCCTTCAAAACTATAAAATCCTTAAAACCTTAAGAAAACCTAAAAACCCATAAATTCTATAAAATACCACCAAAAAATCTAAAATCCTTTAAAACCCCTCAAAACATTAAAAATCTATAAAAAACCTAAAAAAATAAAAAAACCATAAAAACTCAAACAGACCATTAAAACCCAAAAACCCCAGAAAAACATTAAAACACCTCAAAATCCCTAAATACTATAAAATCCCCTAAACAATATAAAAATCCTAAAAACCCTAAGAATTCATAAAAATGTAAAAAACCCTAAAAACCCATAGAATAAACTAAAAACTATAAAAATCACTAAAACTGTAAAGACCCTAAATCACATATAAACCCTAAAATAGCAAAAAACTATAAAAACCTTAAATACAAAAAATAATTAAAAATAGGAAAAACACTAAAAATCTTTAAAACCTTAAAAAACATTAAAAAACATTAAAAAACTGAAAAAAAATATTTAAAAAAAACCAAAAAAACCAAAAAAAACCCTGAAAACACCCAAAAACCATAAAAACTTGAAAACCCCCTAAAAACCATAAAACCCCTAAAAACCCTAAAAATTTTATAAACCCATTAAAACGCTACAATCCATTAAAACAAATAAAATGCATAAAAACCCCTAACCCCCCCCCCCCCAAGTCTCCAAAACCCTGAAATACCATGAATACCATAAAATACTAAAATCCCTTAAAAGTATATTAAAAGGTAAATAATATAAAACAATAAAAAACCAGAAAACCTATAAAACTCTTAAAAATCACTAAAAACCAATAAAAATACTAATATTTATAAAAACTCTAAAACCCCTTAGAATCCACAAAACATTAAAAAATCAAGAAAACATTAAAACCCCAAAAAACTCAAAAATTAACCCCTAAAAACCAAATAAGACACTAAAACCCTGAAAACCCTAAAAAACCATATCAATGCCCAAAAACCCTAAAAACCCTCAAAATACCCAAAACCCTAAAATCCTAAAAAACAATAAAAATCCTAAAAATCCTTAAAAATATCTAAAATTGTAATAATAATTATGAACTTGAAGAGCCCCCAAAACCATAAATTCCAATAAAAAAAATAAAAAAAATTCAAAAAACCATAATAATTCTAAAAAACAATAAAAACCATTTACAGCTGTAAAAACATAAAAACATCTAAAAACCTTAAAACCTTAAAAAAGTGAAAAAAACTCATAAAAATACAATAATCCCATAACTTCTAAGAAATAACAAAAACAATGGAAAACCTATAAAATTCCAAAAATCCAAAAATCCCTAAAAACCAAAAAGGCCCCCCCAAAATCCTGATAAAAAAACCCAAAAAACCCAGAAAACCCCCCTGAAAGTCATAAATCCTTTAAAACCCATTAAAATTCCTAAAAACCCATAAAAACATAAAAAACCCACTAAACAATCTAAAGACCTTTATGTACCATAAAATCATTTAAAATTATAAGAACCCTTAAAAACCAAAAAAACACAAAAAAACCCTAAAACCCATAAGATACTAAAAACAATGAAAACCCATAAAAACCATAAAAACACCTCCAAACCCTCAAAATTCCCAGAAAACCCTAAAAACTCACTAAAATCTCTAAAAACCATTTAAACCCCTAAATCTTATAAAACTATAAAACCCCATAGAAACCCTAGTATAGTTAAAAAATATGAAAACACAAAAAATACCATAATAACCCAATAAAACCGTAAAAACATTAAAAACCCTAAAAAACCCAAAATCCCTAAAATCCTAATATAAAATAAATCCTAAAAATTCTTTAAAAATCCACCAAAAAGTAAAAAACCCTAAAAATTATGAAAACCTATAGAGAACAATAAAAACCAAATTAAAAAAATTTCTAAAAACCCTAGAAACCACTAAAAACATTAAAAACAGTTAAAGCCCCTAAAATGTTAAGAAACTCTCAAAACCATTAAAAAACTAAAAAAATCAACAAAACCCTACAACCTAAAAAGACCCAAAAAACCTTGAAAATCCGAAAAAAACAATGAAAAAGACCTAAAAACCACTTAAAACCAAAAAAAACCTCAAAATTCCTAAAAATCCTAAAAATCCATAAAAGTTCAAAAATCCCTAAAAATCCTTGAAAACATTAAACCCCTAAAAACCATGAAAACCACCAAAAACCATAACCCCCCCCCCCCCCCGCCAAAAAATATCCTAAATCGCATAAGAACCAAATACCACTAAAATATCTAAAAACCCTTAAAATGCCTAAAAATTTAAATAATCTAAAAAAACCTAAAACCCATAAAATTTCAAAAAAATTACAAAAACCCATAAAAACCCTGAAAACCTGAAAATCCCTAAAAAACATGAAAACCCTAAAATCCATTAATATTCCTAAAATATCTAAAAAAATAATAAACATTAATTATATTAAAAAAGAAGTAAAAATACCAGAAAACATGAAACCCTAAAACCATGAAAATAATAAAAATCCCTATGACCATTAAAAACATAAAAACGCAAAAAAAACTACTAAAAACCTTAAAAACATTTTAAAACCCTAAAATTAATTAAAAAACTCTAAAAAACTAAAAAACAATAAAAAACAAAAAACACCCTAAAAACCTAAAAAGAACCTAAAACCCATAAATTCCACTAAAATCCCAAAAAACCCATGAGAAACCCTAATACCCCTTAAAATTCATAAAAACCCTAAAACCTCTAAACACTCTAAAACCCCATGAAATGTAAAAAACATTAAAAAAATCTAAAACCCATTAAAAACCTAAAAAAGATAAAAAAAATCCCAAAACCCCTAAATGATCCTAAGAACCCCCAAAACCCTAAAAAAATATAAAACCTTGAGTACCCCATAAAACCCTCAAAATAAACAAGAAATGAAAAAAAATAATTTTTTTTAAAAATCTATTAAAATGAAAAAAAAACCTTAAAACCCCTAAGATCCCCCCGAATACCATAAAACCCAAAAAAACATAAAGAACCAAAAAACCCAATATAACCCCTTAACCCCACTAAAAACACCGAACAAAATTCAAAACCATAAAAATATATAAACTCTAAAAAATAGTTTCATCCCTACAAAACTAAAAATACCCTAAAACCCAAAAGTCCATAAAAACCCTAAAAATACCTAAAAATCTAAAAAAAGCATGAAAACTAAAAAAACAATCAAAATTGAAAAAAATGGAAAATCCCAAGACCCTATAAAAATTTCAAATAATCCCTAAATATCCCTAAAAACATAGAAACCCTAGTAACCCTAAAAACCACAAAACCCCTAAAATAATTGAAAACTAATAAAACCCAAAAAAAATCCTAAATAACCCTCCCAAACCATTAAAATCCTAAAAAATCCCTTAAAATACCCAAAAATGTAAATAACCCTAATAATCCTAAAAACCCATGGAAACCATAAAAACACATAAAACCCATAAAAACCCATAAAAACCTAAAAACCACTAAAAACAATAAAACCCTTAAAACTTGAAAAAATATTAACAACTCCTAAAACCTTAAAATCCCTAAAAAACTCAAAAAATACTTAAAAACCCCAAAAAACCCCTTATTAACAAAAAAAACAATGAAAAAAACCATCACATTACCTAAAAATCCTAAAAAACACTACAAAAATTAAAAAACCTACAAAATGCCTAAAAACGCTTGAAAAAACCCTAAAAACCCTGAAAACCATTGAAACCATTAAAAATGATTAATTTCCCTAATACCCCATAAAACTGATAAAAACCAACTAAAAATTATAGAACCCCTTATAACCCATAAAAAATAAAAAAAATCTAAAAAACCATTAAAACCCCTAAATACCCTAAAAACCATCAAAATCCATAAAAACATTAAAAACCTAAAACACATAAAATACTAAATGGACTAACAATACCAAAAATGTAAAAACCCCTAAAAACCCCTAAAAACAGTAAAACCCCCTAAAACCATAAAAACCTTGAAAACCCATTAAAACCGTAAAAACACAATAAGAAGTCTAAAACCCCTTAAAACCACCAAATCAATAATAAACTCTCAAAATCCATAATAATAATAAAAAACTCAAAAAATCCCAGAAATCAAATAAAACCCTAAAATCCCAAACAACCGTATAATCCCTAATAACCATAAAAAACTTTCAAAAACCCTAAAAACTAAAAAACCCCAAAAACCGTGAAAATATTAAAAAATAATTAAAAATTCCTGAAAACCTAAAAAAACCCTAAAATCCTTGAAATACCCCTGAAAACCATAAAAAAACCTAAAAACAATAAAAAATCCAAAAAATCATAAAACTCATAAAGATCAACTCAAAACTCAAAAAACCCTTAAAACCCATGAAATTGTTAAAAAACACTAAAAAACTAAAATCCCAAAACAAAATAAAAAATACCCAAAAATACAAAAAGACCATAAAACCCCTAAAACCCTAAAAACACTAAAAATCCCAAAAAACCAAAAAACCCAAAAAATAAAAATAAAAATCGAAACCCCCCAAAAAAGTCCAAAAAAAACATAAACAACCCGAAAATAACATTAAATAAACCCCTAAAACGCACTAAAAACTCTAAGAACCTTTAAACCCCTAAAAACATTATAAAAACACTAAAAAATCATTAAAACCCATAGAAAACACAAAAAACCCCTAAAATCCAAAAAATCCCATAAAAACCATAAAACCCAAACCCCCAAATAACCCATTCAAAATTAATAAAAACACTGAAAATATGTAAAATCCATAAAATCATAAAAAAAAACTAAAAATCCTTCAAAATGTAAAAAAAACCCTAAACCCCCTAAAAACCATAAAACTCTAAAAATCCCTAAAAATAAAAAATACCTTAAAACCCAAAAAATTCTAAAAAAAACCATTAAAACATTAAAAATACTAAAAATCATTAATCCCAAAAAATTGAAAAAAATCATTAAACCACCAGAAAAACTCTAAGAATCCTAAAAATACCCAAAAACCTCAAAACCACTAAAAATAATAAAAACAATAAATATAATAAAAGTTCAAATAAATCCCTGAAAAAACTATAAATCACTAAAAACAATGAAAACCCGCTAAAAACTATAAAAATTCATAAAAACATTAAAACACCTAAAAACTCATAAAAATAATAATAACCCACTAAAAACTATAAAAACTATTTCTACCCATAAAACATTAAAGAACTATAAAAAACATTAAAAAGTAAAAATCCATAAATAGTAAAAGTCCATAAAATCTTGAAAACCCCTAAAACCCATTAAAACCCCAAAATTGCTAATAAAAACCTAAAAACTCTAAAACCACCTCAAAATCCACAAAAAAACTCTAAAACCTAAAACTATAAAAATCTAAAAAAACCACAAAAAATATAAAAAATGATGAAAAACATCAAAATCCCAAAAAACCATTAACACCCCAAAAACCTTAAAAACCCTAAAAATCCCGAAAAAACCAAAATAAACTAAATACTGAAAACCCGCCTTTAATTCCCTAAAAAATAAAAAACACTAAAACCCCTGAAAAATAATAAATACTTTAAAAACCCTAAAAATCCAGAAGACCCTAATACCACTAAAAACCCCTAAAACCCAAAAAATGTAAAAAAACTCAAAAAAACTCAAAAATCCTAAAAACTATAAAAACCCCAGAAACCAAAAAAAATCGTTAAAAAATCACAAAGAACCCTAAAAACCTTAAATCCCTAAACACCATAAATATCCTAAAAAAGACTAAAAACTCAAAAAACCATTGAAACCCATAAAATTGTTTAAAAAACTCAAATAATGATAGAACCCTAAAAATATAAAAAACACAAAAAAACTGAAAGAGACCATAAAAACCTTGAAAGCCCATAAAAACCATTAAACCACTCGAAAACCCTAAAAACCATCAAAATCACTAAAATCCCTAAAAATAATGAAAAACATAAAAAATCCATCAAAATACCTAATAATGTTAAAAATCATAAAAATCCCATGAAAACCATAAAACCCTAAAAACCATTAAAACCCCAAAAATTCTAAAAAAACCCAAAAAATCCAAAAAACATACTAAAAACTCTAAAAACCCTATAAACCTCTAGAAACATTAAAAACATTAAAAAAATTAAACCCTAAAAAACACAACAATAAACACACTCAAAAACACTAAAACTCCCTACAAACCAGGAAAAACCATAAAAACCAAAATAACCCTGAAAACCCCAAATACCCTAAAAACCCCAAACACGACCCAAAATCTCAAAAATTTGAAAAATATCTAAAAACCACTCATAAACCTAAAAATCATAATAATTCCCTAAAAACATAAACTTCCCTAATAACCATGAAAAATCTTGAACACCATAAACACCCCTAAAACCCATCAAGCCCATAAAACCCCAAAACCCGACCAAAATAATCTAAAAAAAATTAAACCCATAAAAATGTCTCAATCCACTAAAAACCATAATAATACTAAATAAAAACAACCCCAAAAGACCCTAAAACACTAGAATACCCAAAAACCCTTGAAAATCAATAAAACCCATGGAAACCATAAAACCCCTAAAATCATAAAAAACTAAAAAAACCATAAGATCCCTAAAAACCCACTAAAAAATCTAAAACCCTTAAAACCCCAAATCGTTAAAAAATAAAAACTTTTAAACCCTGAAAATCATATAAAACCATAAAAACCCTAACAATAGTAAAAAACCTAAAATTCCCTAAAAACCCCTGAAATCCAAAAAATCCCTAAAATGATAAAAAAAAACCTTAAAAACCATAAAAATCATAAAAAACACAAGAATTACCTAATTGTTTTTTAAAAAAAACCTAAAAACCCTAAAAACTTCTTGAAAACCATAAACACAAATAAGATCCATTAAAACCCCATAACCTATAAAAACAAAAAAATTCTCTAAAAACACTTAAACCACTGAAAATGTTGAAAACTCTAAAAACCATAAAACCCCTAAAATACTCAAAAATACCCTGAAACCCCAAAAGATCCTAAAACCCCTAAAAACTCCTATAACCCCTAAAACCCCATAAAACCATATATATCCCCCAAAACATTAAAAAACCTAGAAAAATAAAATTTCTAAAAGCTTTAAAAATCACTAAAAATTTAAAAACCCTTAAAAATCCTAAAAACCCTCTAAAAATATTAAAAACTTATAAACCCCATAAAATTCCAAAGAAACCACTAAGAACTTTGAAAAATCACAAAATCCGTAATTTTTTTAAACTATAAAAATTCATTAAATAGTTAAAAATGTTAGAAAACTATGAAAAAACCTTAAACCCCCTAAAAACTAAAAAAAACATAAATACCCTAAAAAATAAAATACACTAAAAACACTCAAAATCTATAGAAAACCCTAAAAATGACTATAAACAGCAAAATAAAGAAATATGTGTTGAAAAAACCTTAAAACGTAAAACCCCTAAAAATCGTAAAAACACCTAAAAACCATAAAAATATTTAAAACCCATAAAAACCCTAAAGATTCAATAAAACCATAAAAATTAATTAAATACTATTATAACCTTTAAAACCCCTATAAAATTTTAAAAAACTCTAAAAAATAATAAAATCCTATAAACTAATTTTTTCTGAAACCCCAAAAAGTCAATAAAAACCCCAAAAGACCCTAAAAATGATTAAAAACCATAAACCCCCTCCAAATCCTAAAAAACCATAAAACCCCTAGAAACCATTAATATCATAAATTCCCCTGAAAACACCTGAACGCATAATAAATAATAAAATACCTGAAAATCCCTAGAAAAAATAGAAACCCCCCTAAAATCATAAAAACTCTAAAACCCATAACTATCCATAAAACCTAGTAAGAACACTAAAAACCCTTAAAACCAAAAAATATATTCAAAAACTCAAAAAAAATCATACACCCCTATAAAACAAAAAAATCCTATAACCCCAAAAGACCATAAAAACCATGAAAAAAATAAAACCTTAAAAAACTTAGAAACCCCTAAAACCCCCAATATCCTAAAATACCATAAAAAAGATATTACCATAAAAATACTAAAAAAATACATAAAACTCCCTGTAAATGTAAAAAACCATAAAAACCTGAAAAAACCTAGAAATCGATAAAAAATCCAAAACCCCTAAAAACATAAAAACCCTAAAAGCCCTTAAAAATCATAAACCCCACTCAAAACATTAAAAACCATTAAAAACCCTAAAAATGATAAAAAAAATTATAAATATCATTAAATCCCCTTAAATCTAAAAAATACACAAAAAAGTGAAAAATCACAAAAACGTCATGAAAATGCATAAAAACCCTAAAATATTATAAAATGGTGAATGTCCAAAAAACCGTAAAAACAAAAAAACCAATAAAACCATGAAAATACATAAATACTTGAAAGAGGAAAAAACCCAAAAATAACCCAGGAAAACACCTAACAACAATAAATACCAATAATAACCTTACAAAACCCTAAACCCCATAAAACCCTAAAACCCACTAAAACCACTTAAAATCCTTTAAACCTGTAAAAATGTTAAAAAAATATAAAAAACATTAAAACCCTAAAAAACTAAAACAAACCCAAAAAACCCAAAATTCCATAAAAACCATGAAAAACCCCTAATAAACCTAAAAACCCTAAAGATCTCAAAACCCTTCAAAATCCCTAAAACCCTAAAATCCCACAAAAACCATAATATTATAAAAATTCCCTAAAAAATAATGGAAACTTAAAAAAGCCCAAAATAATAAAAAATCCTTGAAAATCAAAAAAACTACTAAAACCTTAAAAAACCCTACTAACCCATAAAAACACTTAAAACCCACTAAAAACTAAAAAACCTATTATACCCCTAAAAATGTCAAAAAACTCTAAAACCCCATTAAAACATTACAAAAAATTCTAAAAACCCATAAAAACCCTAAATACTCTAGAAACCCTCGAAAACCATAAAAACCAACAAAATAACTGAAAACCCTAAAAATAATAAAATATAAAAAATAATACTAAAAATCCATGAAAACGTAAAAAAACCTAAAATCCCTAAAAAACCATAAAAACCAAAAAACCCCAAAACCTTAAAACCCCCAAAATCCAATAAAAATAATAAAAAACTAATAACTTTAAAAACCATTAAAATCTCTTAAAATGCAAGAAAACTCTAAAAAATAAAACCCTAAAAAAGTCTCTAAAAACCCATGAAATTCCTAAAAAACCAAAAAAATCCTAGAAAACTCTAAAAATCCTTAAAAACCATAAAAACACAAAAAAACATAAAAATCCTAAAAATTTCCCAAAATCCAAGAAAATGTAAAAATGCTAAAAAACATGATAAACCACTAAAAACCATAAAAACTCCTAAAAACCTTAACACCCCCAACCCATAAAACACATGAAGAACTAATAAAACTCTAAAACATTAAAACCCTAAAAAAGTTAAAAACTACAAAACTAATAAAACCCCTAAAATACTCAAACTCTTATAAAAACAATAAATTACTCTAAAACCTTAAAACCCATAAAAACCCTCAAAAAACCTAAAATGATTCAAGGTACCTCAAAACTCCAAAATTCCCAAAAAAATGATAAATATCCTAAAAATGACCTAAAATCATTAATAATATAAAAAACCCTAAAAAACAATTGAAAACCATAAAACCCCACAAAAACCCTACAAACTACTAAAATATCTACAAACTGTTAAAACCCATAAAAATGATACAAAACTCTAAAAAACCATAAAAACCCAAAAAACACTAAAAGACACCAAGGACCTAGAAAACCCCTAAAACCCTAAAAAACACCTAAAATCCATTAAAACCCTCAAAATAACTAAAAACCATAAAAATATTATAAAAGAAATTAAAATATATGAAAATAAAAAATACACTTAAAACACAGAAAACTTTTCAAAACTATGAAACCACTAAAAACCTTAAAAACTCTAAAAAATATAAAACCCCTAAAAACCACTAAAAACACTAAAAAACCATTGAAACCATAAATTGTTAAAAATCTCTAAAACCCTTTAAACCGCTAAACACTCAAAAGAACATTGAAAAACAATAAAAACTCCCAAGATATTTAGAAAACCTAAAAAACCCTAAAATCCATAAAAATCCTAAAAAAGTGCTAAAATCCCTAAAACATTAAAAAAATAAAACCCCATAAACCTCTAAAAATGAAAAAAATTAGAAAATCCCTTAAAACCCCTAAAAATTTAAAAACTCAAAAAAATATAAAACACTAAAAACACAAAAGGAATCATAAAACCCCAAAAGGCCCTACAACCTTAAAAAACCATAATCCCCCTAATAACCTAAAAAACATAAAAATCACTAAAACCCCTAAAACCAAAAAAATACTAAAAAACCATGAAACACTGAAAACCTAAAAAACCCTACAAACCATGAAAAATCCTTTAAAATCTTAAAACATCCACAAACATTAAGAATATATAAAACCCCATAAAAACCCTAAAAATCATGAAAAATTCTAAAAACCATAAAAACAACTGAAAACGTTCTAAAACTCTAAAACACGTAAAAAATCAAAAAAAATAGTCAAAACACAAAAATACCCTAAAAATATAAAAAACCTAAAATCCATAAAAAACATTGAAACACAAAATTCCCCTAAAAAATCTTAAATACCCAAAAAACCATAAAAATCCTAAAAAATCCCAAATATCCCTTAAAACCTGAAAATTTATAAAAACCAATAAAACCCCCTAAAAACCATAAAAACCCCTAAAACCTATAAAAATCCATAAAAACTATAAAACCAGTACAAACTCTAAAACCCATTAATACTAAAAAACTTTTTAAAACACAAAAACCATATAAAACCCTTAAATACAAAAAAACACTAAAAATACTAAAAGACATTAAAACCCATATAAATCTATAAAGACCCTAAAACCCATGAAAAAAATAAAAACACCTCATAGTCTATAAAAACCCTAAATACCCTAAAAAAGATAAGAAATACCTAAATTTCAATGATAATGTAACACCTCTTTGAAAACCATAACAAAGAATGAAAACCTTAAAACCCTTAAAACCTCATAATACCATTAAATGACCACTAAAAATTCTAACAACCTTTTATACCCCTAAAAATGTTAAAAAATCTAATTTTTTTGAAAGACTGAGATCCTGCCCAGAAAAGAAAGATCCCTTTATTGATTAGAAAAAAGCACTTACACCAGTCTAAAAGTAGGTTCCTTATATTGATCCTTCCTTAGAGAGAAAATGAGATCACCCAGAGCTTGATCCTCCCAATGAAAACCAGATCTATTCACACCTTTGTTCGCAGGACCATCAGCCACTGCATTTTCTTCTCTATAGACATGTGTAACGACGTGCTGCTTAGAGTATAGAAGATCCAAGCATCTTGACGATTTATTGGTCAGCTTCCAAGAAAGATGAAGAGAACCTATCATAACATATAAAAAATATCCCAAAAAATACTAAAAGATCCTAAAAAACCTAAAAACCAATACCTCCACATAAAATCAAAAAAATACCCTCAAAATCCATAAAATCATAAAAAAACATAAATACAAAAAATTATCAGAAAACATACAAACTGTAATGAACCTAAAAAACATCTGAAAATAATAAAAACCCCTAAAACCATAAAACCCGTAAAAACCAATAAAAACCTAAAACTGTAAAAAAAATATAAATCCCTTGAAACTCGTAAAATTCTTTAAAAATATATAAAACCTTAAAACCCATAAGCCCCCCCAAAAACCCCTTAAAACTAGAAATACCTTAAAAACTCCCAAAATACCAAAAAACCTAGAAACCCTAAAAACCATTAAAATTTTAAAAAACCCCAAACAACTCTGAATATTTAAAAAACCCAAAAAAAATTCCTATAAAAATATGAAAACCATACAAATCCATACAAAACCAAAAAAAATTTAAACAAAAAAAAACAATAAAACCCTTAACAACAACTGAAAAAACAAAAAACTGTTAAAACCCCTAAAAACATTTATAAACAGTACAAACCATAAAAACGTATTTTTTTTCAAAAAGAACCATAAAACCTCGAAAAGATCATAAAAAATTAAAAACAATAAAAACCATGATAAATCCCACAGACCCACAAAATTACTAGAAAACTGAAAACCATAAAAATCCAATAAAAATTCAATAAAATCCGTAAAAACAAAAAACCCGCTAGAAACCCTGAAAACCCCCTAAAAAACATATAAACACCTCAATCCTTAAAAACCCATAAAAATCAATAAAACATATAAAAAAAGTTGTTAAAAACTATAAAATACATTAAAAACCTAAAAAACACAAAAAACCATTAAAAACCAATATAATCATAATGTCCCTAAAAACTATAAAAATCCCTAAAAACCACCTAAAAACCCAAAAAACATCTAAAACCATAAATTCATAAAACCCTTAAAAATTCTTATAGATTTAATAATCCCTAAAATCCTTTAAAAACACTTTATAACAATAAAATCCCAAAAAAATATAGAAACCCTAAAAACGTATAAAACCCTTAATAACCACTAAAAGCTCTAAAAACACTTAAAACCCCTAAAAATGTTAAAAATATAAAACCCCATAAAAACCATGAAAAACTCAAAAAAAAACCATGAAATCAAAAAATGTCCTAAAAATACAAAATCCCAGGAAAAACAGAAAAACCATAAAAAACAATAAAACCCACCAAAATCCCTAAAAAATACTAAATATCCTAAGAAACATAAACATTCAAAAAATACCCTTAAAATACATGAAAACATAAAAACCCATAAATACCTTGATAAATGATAAAAACTCACAAAATACCTAAAAACCTAAAAACCCTTTAAACCATGAATATCCTAAGAACCCCCAAAATATATTTGAAAATGTAAAAACCCTTTAACAAGAATTAAAACCTTTAAAACCCTTAAAAACCCCTAATAACCTTAATAACACATAAAAATCCAAAGAAAAACTAAAAATACTTAAAACTGTTAAAACCCACTAAAATTTTAATACATTGGAAACCATAAAAACCTAGAACCCTGAAGAGAACCTAATAACACTAAAACCACTAAAATCCGTAAAAACCTTAACAAATCTCAATAACCCTCAAAATATCTAAAAACACTAAAACCCATAATAACCATAAAAATCCAAAAAAATACAAAAAAAACATAAAAAAACATAAAAAACATAAAAACAATTAAAGCACCCAAAAAACTATACAAACACCTAAAAACTTTAAACACCCTAAAATCCCTACAAAAATACAAAAAAAGTCTCAAAACCATTAAAAACCCAAAATATGTTAAAAACTGTAAAAAAAACTTTGAAGTCCTAAAAACTCAAAAAACAGTAACAAATCAAAACCAAAAATTACTAAAAACGTAAAAATCCAAAAAATTCAAGAAAAATCCCACAAAACCACAAAACCCCTAAAAACCACAAATCTCCAAAAACACCAATAGAAACTCTAAAAACCCTTAAAAATCCTAAAACCCTTATAAACCTTAAAAACATTAAACCCCATAGATAACTCAAAAAACCACATAAAACAAAAAGAGCCTAAAAATACAAAAAGAATCAATGAAAACACCTAAAAACACTAAAAAATCATAAAATCCCCTAAAAATACCTAAAATCATAAAAAACCTTAAAAAAGTAATAACCTCTCAAAAAAATAAAAACTATAAAAATTCGTAAAAACCATAAAAACCATAAAAAACGCAAAAAAAAAACTATAAAAAACCTACCACTAAATCGTTATAAAAAACTCTAAAAAATGATAAACCCCTAAAAACATAATAAATAAAAAATCACTAAAAAACACTAAAAGCTTGAAAAAATCTAAAAACCCTAAAAACCAAAAAAACCATAAACACCCCTATAACCCTTCAAAATCCCTAAAACCCCTAAAAATCTTTGAAAAAGTAAAAAACTCTAAAAACTGTGAAAAATCCCTAAAACCCATAAAAAGACCTGAACACTTTTGAAAAACCTAAATCCCACTAAAAACAATAAAATCCCATAAAACTGATAAAAATATCTAAAAAACATTAAAACCCCTAAAAGGAACAAAAAAACCATCAAAACCCAAAAGACACTTAAACTAGTGAAAACCCCATAAAAACATAAACAACCATGAAAAATGCTAAAACCCTAAAAAAGAGCTAAAAAACCTAAAAACCCTAAAAACCCAAAAACCCATAAAAATCCTAAAAATCCTAGAAAACATAAAAAACCCCAAATATCATGAAAATATCCTTAAAACCATAAAAATCTCTAAAAACCATAAAAACCCTAAAGCCCCATAAAACCCTAAAATTTCCTAGAAACTCTAAAACCCCATAAAACCACCAAAAAGGTTAAAAAATCTAATAACCATAATAACAAAAAACCCTAAAAACCTAAATAAAAAAAACTGTAAAAGATCTTGAAAATCCCTAAAAACCATATAAATCCCTAAATACCATAAAACCCCATAAAAACATAAAAATCCAAGATATCCCTAAATGTCCCTGAAAACATAAAACCCCCTAAAATTATTGAAGAACCCCTTCAAACCATAAAACACCTAAAAACAATAGAAAACCCTAAAAACTATTTAAAAACTAAAACCACAAAAACCCTAAACCCCCTAAACCCCTAAATAAGGTTAAAAACCCTTAAACCCCTAAAATTTTCCAAAAAACACCAAAGAACTCAAAAAGACCCTAGAAACCATGAAATAACACTTAAAATCCGGAATAACCCTAAAACCCATCAAAATCCATAAAAACCTTAGAAATACTTAAAAATTCCAGGAAGGATAAAACCCCATAAAACCCCATAAAAACCCAAAACTCCCCTAAAACAATAAAACCCATAAAAATATTAAGAAATCGAAAAATCCCATTAAACCCTAAAAATTCACTAAAAAAATAAAAAAACCATTTAAATTTTTAAAACATTAAAAATGTAAAAATATCCGAAAACACTTAACAACCCTATAAAACCAGATAACCCCATAATTCCTTAAAACCCTAAAAACCGTCAAAATACCTAAAACCCTGAAACCCCAAAAAACCATTAAAATTCTTGAAATCCCACAAAATCCATGAAAACATGAAAGACCCTTGAGAACCCCCTAAAAACCATAAAACCCCCTAAAACCCCTAAAAACACTAAAAACAATAAAAACCGAGAACCACTTAAATAATTTAAAAACATTAAAAAAATAAAAATATTAAAACCCTAAAAAACTCGAGAAAATTCCCACAAAACCCCAAAAGACCCAAAAAACCTCCAACACCCCTAAAATCCGTGAATACCTAAAAAATCCCTTAAAACCCCTAAAAACCAAAAAACACAAAAAACATGGAAACCCCCTTGAAAACTATAAAACTCCAAAAAAATCATAAAAAAATAAAATCCCTTAAAACCCAATGAAACCATGGAAACATCTACAAACCCATAAAATAACTGAAAACATTATAAATTGTTCAAAACTCTTAAAAAGCATAAATCCCTAAAAAATAAAAAAAACCCCCCTAAAACTCCATAGAACATAAAATCCTAGAAAACCCATAATAACCCCCAAAACATTGAAAACTCATAAAAACCCTAAAAATCCCTAGAAACCATAAAAAACATTAAAACTATAAAAATCCAAAAAATCCCTGAATTGCCTAAAAACATAAAATAATCTACAAAACCTAAAACCCTAGAAACCACTAGAAACCTTAAAAACCCATAAGACCCTAAAAAATAGAAAAAACACTAAAAAAAATTAATTGAACAAAAAATTAAAAAACATTAAATAACCATAAAAACCCAAAAAACTCATAAAAACCATCAAACAAAAAATGCCCTAAAAACCGGAAAACCCTAAAAACCTTTAAAAGGCATAAAAACTCTGAAAACCCACGGAAAATTTCTAAAAGAATGTAAAACAAAATAAAATACTAAAAAGGACCTAAAAATACATTAAAATGTAAAAAACTCTAAAAATACTGATACCTCATGGAAACCACAAAAACTCATAAAACCATAAAATCATAAAAATACCATAAACCAACTAAAAACAACAAAACACTTTAAACCACAAAAAACGTTACAAACATTAAAAAAACTAAAAATCCTTTAACACACTAAAAACTCTAACAGCCCCTAAAAAACCCCAAAAGACCATAAAAACCCGAAAACCCCCTAAAATTATTAAAACCCCTAAAAACTACATAGTTACTCAAAAACCCATAAAACCACAAAACCCATAACAACCAAAAAATCCCAAAAATCCTATAAGATATAAAATATATAAAAACGAGGAAAACCATAATTACCCATAAAAACTATAAAAACCCAAAAAACCCAAAAAATCTATAAAACCCCCTAAAACTCTAAATACCCTTTAAACCCTTAAATAAGTTAAGTACGTTGAAAACTATCAAAAACCATAAAAACATAAAAAACTCAAGAAAAACCTAAAAACTATGAAGCCCCATAAAACCCCTCCCAAAATCCCTAAAACTACAAAAATATCCTAAAAACCAAAAAATTCTAAAAAATTCCTAAAAAACAGTGAAAATGTAAAATCCCTAAACACACTATAAAACAGTTGAAAATAATAAAAACCCATAAAAACCATATAAATCCAAAAAACCCATAAAACACTCAAAACACTAAATCCCATAAAAATTATAAAATCCTTATAAACATTAAAAAATAAAAAAAACATAAAACCCATAACAACTCAAAAAACCCTAAAAACTCAAATGACCATAATACCATGAAATCCATAAAAATATTAAAAACACTTGAAAACCCTATAAATACCAAAATTATAAAAACCACTAAAACCCAATAAAATCATAAAAAATCCTTAATAATCCATGAAAATGTAAAAAAAGTACAAACCTAACAAACCCCTCAAATCCATAAAAACAACTGAAAATAATAAAACCCTAGAAAAATAAACTAAAAACTCAGAACCCTTAAATCCCTAAAAGGTTAAAAAACTCAAAAACCTTTAAAAACCTAAAAAACTCAAAAAAAACACTAAAACCCAAAAAGACTCTAAAAATATCCCCCCCAAATACCTAAAAATCCCTAAAATTCCCTAAGAATAATGAAAGTCACTAAAAACCCTAAAAACCATAAAATCCCAAAAAACCAAAAAAACCAAAAAACTCTGAAACCCCCCCTAAAACTGTAAAACCCCTAGAAACCATAAAAAATATAAACATCATAAAAACGCACTAAAAACAGTAAAACTGCATAAATCCCCTCATTCTTTTTAAAAAATATAGAAAACCTTAAAACCCTAAAAACTCAAAAAAAAACCCAATAAAAACCTAAAAAGACCATGAAACTTAAAAACCCCCTAAATTCCCTAAAAACTCTAAAAACCTTGAAAATCCCCAAAATCCCTCAAAATTACTAAAAATCCTAAAAACCTTAAACACCTAAAAATCCTAAATAATCCAAAAAAATCATTCAAAACGTAGAATAACTTCAACTCCCAGAAGAACCTCTTGATCCCATAAAATCTGCTAAAACCATAAAATCCTTGAAAACATATAAAAAACCTAAAACCCATTAAAAACACTAAAAACCCTTAAAACGCACATATTTTTAAAAAACTCTAAAAATCAATAGAAACCCCAAAAAACTAAAAAAACCATAATACCCCAAAGACTGTAAAAATCCTAAAAGCCTTAAAAACCTTTAAATACCAAAAAACCCCTCGATATTGCTGAGAACCCTATAACCCTACAAATAATAAATCTCCAAAAAGGCCTTAAATATCCCTGAAATCATAAAATATCCTAATCATGCTAAAAATCCACTGAAAACCATCAAACCTCAAAAAACCATAAAACCCATAAAACACCATAAAAACTAACTAAAAATTATAAAAACCATTAAAACCCATAAAAATCATAAAAACGTTAAAAACTATAAAAAACCTTAAAACCCTAAAAAAACTCAAAAAACCCTAAAAACCAAGAAGACCCTAAAACAATGAAAAACAAAAAAATAATTATAAAACCCTTGAAAACCACCCAAAACCCTTAAAATCCTTAAAACTCTAAAAAAACCCTATGTCCATATAAATTTAAAAAAATCCAAATAAAAAATAAAAAATAAAACCCTAGAACCCCCCTAAAAACCATAAAAACATCTAAAAACATAAAAACATTTAAAGCCCCATAAAACCCTTAAAAACCACCAAAAACATTAAAAACCATTATAACCCCTAAAAACGTTAAAAACTCTAAAAAACATTAAATCCCTAAAACATCAAAAAACACTTAAAACATTAAAAGACACTAAAATATCTAAAAACCCCTAAAAACCTAAGAACCCAAAAAACATAAAAACCCACAAAATCACAAAAACCCATAAAACCATTATATCTTTAAAATCCATAAAAATCAATGAAAATGTAAAAACCCCTAAAACCCTGAAAATTCATGAAAAAAAATTAAAACCCAAAAATCCATAAAACCCCCAAACCCATAAAACACAAAAAACTACTAAAACCACTAAAAGCTATTAAAACCCCAAAATACATTAAAAACTCCAAAAAAACCAGTTAAACCATAAAAATATTATAACCCTTGAAAACATTAAAAACCACAGAACCCCAAAACCCCCTAAAATCACAATAAAAATGCTAAAAACCCTAAAATAACTAAAAAATATAAACACCCTAAAAAAACCTTAAACCCTAAAAAACTAAAAAACCAAAAAACCAAAAAAAGACCCAAAAGACCCTAAAACCCCTAAAAACTGCTAAAATCCCTCAAAATCCCTAAATCCCATAAAATTCCCTAATCCCTATAAAATTCTAAAAATCCCTGAAAATGTAAAATACCCTAAAATACCTAAAAAACCTTGAAAACCATAAATCCCCTTAAAACCATAAAAATAAAAAACCCTATAAAACCCTAAAACCCACTAAAAACTATTAAAACCATCAAACCCCCTAAAAATAATTAAAACGTAATAAAACTCTAAAAAACATAAAAACCCATAGAAATAAAAAAACCTAATTCCAAAACACTTTAAAACCCTGAAATACAACAAACTCCATAAAAACCATGAACACCCCTAAAACCCTCAAAATACCTAAAACCCCTAAAAACTCTAAAACCATAAAAATTCTAAAAATCCTCAAAATCTCTAAAAATTTAGAAAACCATAAAGATCATGAAAAGCCTTTAATAACCATAAAATTCCCAAAAACCCATAAAAACCCTAAAACTAATAAAACCCCTAAAAACCCATAAACACCCTAAAAATACTTAAAACCCCTAACATGGTTAAAAACAATGAAAACCATAAATACCATAAATACTAAAAAAACCCTAAAAACCCCAAAAGACCCTAAAACCATAAAAAATCAGAAAAACCCTAAAACCCATGAAAACCACTAAAAACAATCAAAATCTCTAAAACCTTAAAAGCAAAAAAAATCCAAATAAACACCCAAAATCCCAAAAAATCCCTAAAAACCATTATAAATCCCAGAAAACAATAAAATTATCTAAAAAACCTTGAAACCACTAAAAACCCACAAAAACCCTCAAAAGTATAAAAAATACAAAAACTTAAAACCCCTAAAAACATTAAAAACGTTGAAAAATATAAAAAACATTAAAAAACCAAAAAACAAAAATATATATATATATTAACTAATAAAGACCCTAAAAACCCTGAAAAATACTAAAACCCTAAATACCCGAAATACACGTAAATCCCTCCGAATCCCTAAAATCCTTAAAAACAATAAAACCCATAAAAACCCTAAAAATTATTAAAAATTATTCAAAATGTAAGAAAAAATAAAAAACCAAGAAAACCATTGAAAAATGTACAAACCCCCCAAAACCATTAAAAACCCTAAAACCCAAAAAACCAAAAAAACCCAATTAAAACATTAAAAACCATTAAGACCCATAAAATGTTAAAAACCGTTAAAAAACTAAAAAAGCTAAAAACCCTTAAAGACCCCTAAAAACCAATAGAGACCCTCAAAACTATGAAAACCCATAAAAACCCTAAAAATCCTTCAAACCCCACAAAATACCTAAAAACACTAAAACCCACTAAAACCCAAAAAAAATCAAAAAAAATCCCCTAAAAATCATTCAAAACATAAATATCCTTAAAAACCTGGAAAAATAATGAAAACCATAAAACCCCTAAAAACCTTAAGAACCTTAAAAACCCTAAATACCATAAAAACTCTAAACCCCCTTAGAACCGTGAAATAATTTTATAAAATAAAAAAATAATAAAAACCATAAAAACCAAAAAAACATGAATCCCAATTTTAATCTAAAAACCCAAAAAGAATAATTTTTTTAAAAACATTTAAAACCAAAAAAAAAACACTAAAAACCCATAAAATATTGTTTCCCTCGGAATTCAGGGATGACCTCCTGGATGGGAGATTCAAACATTCCGATCGGTTTCTAACGGGTTTGTTCGTAGAACCGGAAACATCCAATGATTCCACATCCACTTGGACCTACTTTCCAAAGGTAGGCGCTTCATTAGTTTGTGAACTGATGAGGCTTAGGAATTTTCATTGGTCGAGAGGATGGGAGGTCAGACTCATCACACCTTTTTGAGGGGAATTATTGTCTATTCCGGGACTCTCTTTATAGATTTAAGTTATGTTCGTGAATCCTTATTATATTACCAAGTAAAAAATGAGACTTCCTTCAGTTTAACAATCAATGATTAAATATTTAAGAAATTTAGAGAATCCTATATATGTATTCGAGGTTCTTCATCAATATAGAATCATCTATATCTATTTAGAGATTCTTTCTCAATGGTATCCTTCAAAATATTTATATAAAAGTCTCTTGGTCATTATGATGACCAGGCTTGTTTTAAAGCCACTCAGTGGGGAACTTAAAGTTTATTGTCATTCAGAAGGACATGAATTATTTCAAAGTTGGGATCGAACCCATAGATGGGCTACCTACGTATCCTTTGTTTTGGAAAAGGAATCAGAACCCACATAGTTCGAGTGGAGTATGATGTTTATGATTGATGGCTCAAAGAAGGATGTCATAATTACTTTTACCCTCTAAGCTCACGTGAGTCATGCTCGGTGTCAGAAACAAGAGGTATTGGTAATAAAATGGACAATTGGGCCATGAAAGATGTAATCATAAGAAATGGTTTGGGGCTTATGTATGTATGAATGCCCAGATAGATGAAGGTTTAGGATTTACATTAGGGAGAAAATCCAGGAACATGGTCCATAAAGGTATATGTGTTTCATGGATATTTGAATACTCTAACTTGGGAATTATTCCTGAAAAGGAAACCCAAATTAGGAGAGGATTGATAATTGGGTTTTACTCCTGAGAAGGAATCCCAGATTAAACGTAAATTAGGACTGGTTAAAGATAATTTAAGGTACTTGGGGCTTATTCCTGAAAAGGAAGCCCAAGATTTATGACTGGGACTTACTCTTGAAAAGGAGGCACAGGTTAAGGGATTTATGACTGGGACTTATTCCTGAAAAGGAAGCCCAGGTTAAGGATTAAGGTTTGGGGATTACTCATGAGGAGGATGCCCATATTTGAGACTGGGGATTACTCCTAAAAAGAAATCCAAAATTAGAGATTCTGGGGATTACTCCTAAGAAGGATGCCCAAAAATTAAGGGACTTGGGGATTACTCCTAAAGAGGATGCCCATATTAGAGGACTTATGACTGGGGATTATTCCTGTAAAGGAGACCCAAGTTAAGGATTCTCTCATATTAAAGGATGAGGTTGAATGAATGAACTCTCCATATTTAGTGACATAAAGATATTTAAATCACTAGGTTTTGAGAGATATTCCACAGAATTCCTTTCAGATTAGGAAGTCAAATCAAGAAATCGTGCAATAAATGTATTTGAAGAGTGTCTTGAAGACTGAATCTTGAAAAGGAAAGGTGTAATGGCTTAAGAGGGGTGAAATGGGCAAGAAAGGCACCCACAAAGGAAGAGGCGCGCAGGTCTTGGAAGGCGCGCAAGTATTGCGGGGGCGCGCAAGTATTGGGCGCGCAGGTATACCTGCGCGACATGGTGGGTACCTGCGCGATATTCAACCAGCATTAAAATACTTGAGCGGATCTTTATTAAAGCCTTTATAATCCTCTTGAGGTTCTTCCAAAAAATGGACGCGCAAGTTCTATCGAAGGAGTAAGGCGGCGCGCAAGTGTGACCACTTCCCTTAAGGGCTAACCACTCAGGCACGCAAGTGTTTATGAGTTTCAACACTTAGGCCTTACTCCCTATCTTTAGATCTTCCGTTCTAGGTAATAAATTACCTTAGAAGTGTTCCGGAAGCTTTGAGAAGAGACTTGGGTGTCGGGAGCTTCAATCCGAGTTTCTGAAAAAATATCCTCCTCGAATGGGGGGCCCACAGGGTCTATTTATAGACAGGAGAAGACCCCGGGCGGTTACCAGGCGGTTATCATTTTAGGGCGTGAAAGTCACTTGCACGACCAATTTAGGCGTGCAAGTCACTTGCATGACCAACATCGCCGCGCAAGTGTACTTGCACGACTAACATCGGCACACAAGTGTACTTGCACGACCAACATCGGCGTGAAAGTGTACTTGAACGACCATTGAGGTGCGCAAGTATACTTGCGCGACCATTGTAGAACTTGCGCGACCTTTGCGCAATGTTATTCTTCCTTCCTTCCTTTGTCAATTATTGATATTTGTTCAAAGTATGAATCTTCTTTCTTCAAGGTATTTCCCTTTTCATACATTTAGACTCTGTGATGGAAAGTAGCATCAACAAAAGTCCCTCCTCAGAGTTGGATCCGGAGAGAAAAGAGGATTTGACTCTGAGGTGAGAAGAAATAAGAAATCTGGAAGTTTAATGTCATGCATGTCAGACATAAAGAGGCTAATGTTTAAGGTCGAAATATCTTTGACCGAAATGGATTAAAATTGACTCAATTCCTTGATAACTCATCTAAAAACATAGTACCATACTCAAGTATGAGGGAAAATATGTAAGCTATGACTTAAGAATATTTGAATCTGAGGAATGATATGAAAAAGAGCTAAAAGGCATTAGAAGAATTATTTTCCAAGAATGAAGTTACCATTATTTAACAAACCCGTTAGGGGGTTGAATTATGCAGGGCCACCTAAGGGCATTGGCTGCATAGATAAATAAAATAGTATCTTTTGGCTAACAAGTCTGTTATGTAGACTGTTTATGCAAGGCCACCTATGGGCACGTGCTGCATAGTTAGGCAAAATAACTCTCATAAATTTACTTTCCTAGTGCTAAAATCCAGTGAAAGTTTATAGAGATTCAAATCTTCCAAAGTATAGAGTTTGTTTTATGGAAAGAGGTACTTGAATATGGATAAGATATTTCCAAACAAGATTATCAAAGAACTGGATGAATATCACTCCAACGAAGGTCTGACCCAAACGTAGGGAAGGAGAATAAACCATAGACTTGAATACTTTTAGATCATGAAAAAGGATATGGGAAAAATATGTTAAGGGTGGCTATTTTTTGAGGATCCCTACATACTGTCATTTAAGACAAATAAGGACAAAATAGGCATTCTTCCCAAGAATGAAGTTACCATCATTTAACAAACCCGTTAGGGTGTTGAATTATGTAGGGCCACCTAAGGGCATTGGCTGCATAGTAAAATAAACTAGTATCTTTTGGCTAACAATTCTGTTATGTGGACTGTTTATGCAAGGCCACCTATGGGCATGTACTTCATAGTCAGGCAAAAGAATTCTCAGATGTTTGACATTTTTGTGACTAAAAGTCATGAAAAGGGTTATGAATATCTGAAAATATTTAAGGTTAGGATTATAACACATAAATATGGGTATTGTCCAATGTATATAGAGATACATAGGTCAATTATAACCATAATCATGTTGTGGCTGGGTCCTGAATTGAAATTTTGGACATCACTACATATCTCATAAGAATGAGAATCAAACCATACGTAGTTCTTGAAATGCAGTTTAACGTCATCCAGGACGAAAGTATGAGAGATCTTAGTTTAGGGTCATAGAGTTCTGACCATAATAATGAATACACAGTGTGTGTTTTCATGAGGACTTTTCAGCCAAGGGAATGAAAGTGAAATTTGGGGTTAGGCCCAAAAGACTTAGGGCTGGATTCGAGGGATACTCGAACGTTCCTACGTTTCCCATAAGGATGGGAATCAAGCCCACATAGTTCTAGATATACCCTTTGTAAAAATTTGGTTCGTACATGTGAAGGGTGAAAGGGGACTTTAGTAAAATGATGGTTTAACCTGAGATAAAAAGTTTAGGCATTACCATGTATGCACATAGTATTTTGAAATGAAACATGATTGAAAAATCAATGTAAATAATGGTTCCCTCTCAAATGAGGAAATCAAAGAGTATTGTAGTTTATTGTTGTACCAGAAAAAATGGTTGTGTAGTTTAACGTCGTATAACAAGGACGAAAGTGAATCAAATGTAAAAATATTGATTCTAAAGGCGGTTTCACAAATGAACATCATATGAGATGAAGGTGAACTGAAGTGAAGAGACTGTTTTTGGGCTTGAACCTTGGGAGGTTGCCTACGTACCCAGCCTGGAAGGCAAGGATCAAAGTCCGTGTAGTTCAATTAAATAATGAATTAATGATCAAGTTGTTCTTGGGGAAAACAACCTAAAAAAAATGTTTTTGGGACTTATACATGGTTAGTGACCCAAAGATAGTGTTACAGTTGAGGTTTTCTCTAGGCTCACGTGAGTCATACTCAGTGTGAGAAACAAGAGGTAACAACAACCTTAACGATGCATAGTTTAATGTCATGTAGGACATATAAAGGGACTATGCAGTTTAAAGTCTTGCAGTTAGGACTATTAGTGCTGCAGAGTTTAGTGTCATGTAGCAAGGAAAAAATACAGTTTAATGTCATTTAGTACATATCAAGGACTTTCTGTACAGTTTAGCGTCATGTAGTTAGGATGGTGGGGACAATACAGTTTAACGTCATGTTGGACAAAAAAGGGGAACTGCACAGTTTAATGTCATGCAGTAAGGACAAAATAACACACCATTTACGTCATGTTGGACGCATTGGGGATTTTTTCTACAATTTAGTGTCATGTTGGATAAAATGGCGAATAGTTTAAGGTCATATAAATGGACCGTGGATGGTGCAGTTTAATGTCTTGCTGGACGTTGGTGTTGGTTTAAGGCTATACAGAACCTTTGATGATTTTGTAGTTTAACGTCTTTCCGGATGTAAGGGACTTTTAAATAGTTTAGGGTCATATGCATGGACCATGGATGGTGGATTTTAATGTCATACAGGACCATGGTGTAGTTTAAGGTCATACAAGACTTTTTAGGGAACTTTTTCACAATTTAACGTCGTGTGGGATGAAGTTTCGGTTTAAGGTCATACTGGACCATTGCTGTATAGTTTAACGTCATATAGCAAGGAAGAACTGGTGCCGCATAGTTTAGTGTCATGTTGCGGGGACAATTTGTGAATACTTTGTAGTTTATACAAAATACTTCTTCAAAAATCTGGCATTAGTTGGAGTAGTAATGAGTTCTCCGTCCATCGAAATTAATGAATAAGCTCCATTGGAGTAGACCCTATGTATTGAATAAGGTCCTTCCCATTTTGGCTCAAGCTTGGGAGGTTTCTTTTCTGATATCATTGGAGTTCTGAGATTTAATACCAATTCTCCCTAAATGAATGAGCAAAGATGAACTTTTTTGTTAAAAGCTCGTGCTATTCGATTCTGATAGATTTCCAAGTGGTGCAAAGTGCACAATCTTTTCTCATCTAACCGTTCCAATTCATTAAATTGCTTTTGGGATTGCTCATCTATAGATAACTGATCACAAATGGCTACTCTGTGTGAGGGAAATTGAACTTCAATTGGCAAGACTGCTTCCGTTCCATATACCAACGAATATGGAGTTGACCGCGTTGCATTGCGGGTGGTAGTCCGATAAGCCCATAAAGCATGAAAGAGTTTATCAGGCCATGACCTCTTATCTTTATCCACCATCTTTTCCAGTATATTTGAAAGATTTTTGTTAAAGGCTTCTATTTTTTCATTGGCTGCCGCATGATACCGAGATGAATGGTTGGATTTAATGTTGTATTCTTGATACAATTTCTTCACCTCAGAAGAACAGAAGTTGGTGTTGTTGTCCGTCAATATGGTATGAAGGACACCAAATCTTGTAATGATGTTAGACCTAATGAAGCTAACAATGCATTTATAAATGACTTCATTAATAGGTACTGCCTCTGCCCATTTGGAAAAGAAATCAGTAGCAGTAAGAATGTACTTAAACTTCTTGGTGGTAGCTGACGGGTAAGGTCCCACCACATCCAATCCCCATGTGGCAAATGGCCACGAGTATTTAGCTGTATGAAGCAAATTTGGAGGTTGATGAATGAAGTTGGTGTGTACTTGTCATGAATGACACTTATTTGTGAAATTAACACAATATTGTATTATTGAAGGCCAAAAGTATCCAAGCCTTCGAATTTGATCAGACAATCTATGTCCAGACTGGTGGGCACCACAGACTCCTGCATGCACTTCTTTCATGACAGTCATTGTCTCTTCACCATCAATGCATCTGAAGTGAACTCCATCAAAACCACATTTGTAGAGAATTTTCTCTAGGTGGTTTGGGCTATCATAAAGAGTAAAATTGACCACATGTCACCAGATTTGTTCTTTCTTGGCTCTATTAGGTGGAAGTGTTCCATTTTGAAGGTATTCCCTGATAGGTGACATCCATGCTATAGTATGACCATATGGCTCAGGAATGGGACTAATTTCATTAATTTCCTCTGTTCTGGTTTGAACATAAGGTGAAATTTCACGACGGTGGGCAATACTGATGGTTGTCTCGTCCCGATTTGGATCTGCTAGAGATATGGCTATATTAGCCAGCGCATCAGCTTGAGCATTTTTTGATCTTGGGACATAAGAAAATGTCGGTTCTGAAGGGAATTCTGCCATTAACTCTCTGACGTAATCATACAAAGGGATTAATTCTTCTTTTGTGATGGCATAATCTCCATTGACTTGTTTGATTACCAGGTCTGAATCACCTTTCACCTTTAATTGATTCACTTGTACTTGAAGCGCTATCTCCAAGCCTATGATAATAGCTTGGTATTCGGCTTCATTATTAGAACAACCTTCCCACAATAAAAAGGAATAAGGTAACAATGCCTTATCTGGAGAAATGAGTACAATTCCTAAACAAACTTTGCTGAATTTAGGATTTTCCATTTTCTTCCCTATTGGACTTCTGGAAGCACCATCAAAATAAATTTACCATGTTTGAGGACTCCTTTGAATAGAGAAAACTTCCTCATCAGGGAGTTCAATATCTGAAGACGTGTCTTCCACTGAAGGATGTTTAGCCAGGAAATCAGCCAGATCTTGGCCCTTTATTGCCTTTTGAGATACATACTGAATGTCGAACTGCTGCAAAATAACTGCCCACCTTGCTAGACGTCCTGTAAGAATTGGACGACTAAGGATGAATTTGAGCAGATTATTGCGAGATACCAGTTGGAACTCGTGATGTTGCAGGTAGTGTCTTTGTTTTTGGACTGCAAAGATTAATGCCAGGCAGCACTTCTCAATACTTGAATACCAGGTTTCTTCTTCAAGCATAGTTCTACTGAGATAGTATAGGCTATTTTCATTCCCAGCATCATTCTTTTGAGCAAGAAAGGCCCCCAATGATTTCTCTAGAGATGTCACATAGAGGATAAGTGGTCTTCCTTCAACAGGTGACATGAGTACTGGTGTACTCAAGAGGTATTTCTTGAGAACATCAGATGCTTCTTGACATTATTCAGTCCACTGGTAAGTGACTCCTTTTTTCAAAAATTTGGTAATGGGTAAACTTTTGCCTGCCAAATTGGCGATGAAACACCGAATATAGGCTAAGTGTCCTTGAAGTCCTCTTAATTATTTCAAATTCTGAGGAGGTGACATACCAAGGATTGACTTGGTCTTCTCAGGATTGACTTCAATACCACGATGGCGTACAACAAAGCCGAAGAATTTTCTTGAGGTTACGCCAAAAGCACATTTTAAGGGATTCATCTTCAAATTATGTTGTCGAAGCTTGTGGAATATGAATTCAAAATCAACCAAGTGATTAGAACATTGTTTGGATTTAGCCACCAAATCGTCTACATAGCATTCCACAAATTTCCCTAAGAAAGGTTTGAAGATACGATTCATGGAGCGTTGATATATTACACCAGCATTCTTTAAACCAAAGGGAATCACCTGGTAACAAAACACACCTTGAGTGGCTCTGAAGGCTATAGATTCCACATCTTTTAGGGCCATTCAGATCTGATTATATCCGGAATATCCATTCATGAAGGAAAGTACTTCATAACCAGTCGTCGCATCAATTAAGAGTTCTGTAATCGGAACTGGGAAATCATCTTTAGAACAATACTGATTAAGATCTCTAAAATCGATGCAAACCCTAATTTGTCCGTTCTTCTTCTTTACAGGGACAATATTAGCCAACCACTTGGGATACTGAACTTCTCTGACGAAGTTAGCTTTGATCAGCTTAACCACTTCAGTTTCAATTTTGGAAGCATAAGTTGGGTGTGTTCTTCTCGCAGCTTGCTTAAATCCTCGATGTTCTTTTGGTAAACCCAAATGATGAGTAGCAACATCGGGATCAAGCCCAGGAATTTATGTATAGTTCCAAGAAAAAATATCTTTATTTCGCTTTAGAAAAGAAATATACATCTCTTGCTCTTCAAGGGTCATGACCGCACTAATTAATGTGGGGAGTGAATCTTTCTATGTACCCAGATTTATTTCTCTGAGTTCATCCACAGTGGTAGAGATACCCTCTTCAAATGCTGGAGGAGCATCTCTAAGATCTTCCTCTTCCTCTTCATCATGTTCTATTTCTTCCGTTTCTACTTTCATAGTAGATGACAAAACGAAATTTTCATGATCAGAAAAGATGTCAAAATTTGCACATTTTGAAGAAGAAGCTTCCATTTCTGACCCTATTGATGATAACGGGACTTCTTTGGGAAATAGAGAGGAGATGATGGATTGAGAATTGACATCATTATTAACCTCCGATGTTGCTATAACTTCTTCTGGCCTGATTGGCGAAGTATAGACTTGTTGGATTTCAGCAGATGAAATGAAAACGTCACCACTTGTAGCAGTTTCTTCTTTACCCATTCTCCTTCCTGGAGCTGATGGAATTACACAAGATTTATCCTTAGCCTGTATAAGGGAATCTTCAATCTGCTGAGCGATTGAAGTAAGGTCTCGAAACCCTCCTCTGTATTTCACAGGGATCAATGGCATGCGTAATTCGTCACGCAAATTTTCCACACAGATTGGCAACAGCTCCTCCTGAGAGAGTGCTAAACTCGGGGAATATATTAATCCCTTCCATTGAGCAATGAAATCAGAGACTCTTTCATTCTCCCTTTTCTTGCAGTTTGTAAGATCGAAAACTATCGTTTTTGGAAATTTTGAGATGAACTGAAGAAGTAATTTTTGGCGAAGATCCTCCCATCCGTTGATTGTCCGGGATTGCAAGCTTGTATACCAGACAAATGCTGGTCTTTGCAAGGTTCGCATGAAGCATCTGAGTTTCAATTATTCTTTCTGCTCTGGAGTTCCCATCATAGGATCACAACAAGACACGTAATGTGTCAAATGTTGTTCAGGGTCACCTGATCCATTGAAAGTAGGAAAAATAGGGTTTTCAAAACTAGATGGAGGAGAAATTGAATCTACCCATTCAGGGTAAACTTTCTTTTCTGGTTGCACTTGCACCTGTTTCCCTTCCATAGTTTCTAACGGAGTTGTTAATGACTCAATAGTAGTTATTAACTTTTGAGAAACATCTGGTTGAATTTGGTATTGAGTAGGTGCAATGAATGGAGCTTGGACAGATGTGGTGGTTGGTGCTACAACTGATGGTAGAACCGCCAACCGTTTTTGCGCTTGACCCGCAGGATTAGACATCTGAGGGTGTACTGATAAAGGAGGATATTCTTGATCCATCTCAGTAACTGCAACAAATTCCTTCGGCTGTCGGACTTCATCATTCTTAAGAAGAAGACTACTCTGAAGTAGTTCTGCATTCAACCTTTTTAATTCTTTCATTTCTTCCTCCTATTGTGAAAACCTTTGCTCTAATGAGAGCGATTGACCTTCTACAAAGGAAGGATATGTAACCTGATTCTTTCCCTTCCCTTTGTTGGATACTTTTTGGAGAGATGGAAATGGATTACCTAGGTTCTGAGTAATCCTTTTACTTCATGTACGCACACCTTCTTCATTTGTATCAGTGCGTACATTTTCTTGAGCAGGATGCTCTTCATCTGAGTCCCCTGAGTGAGCCTCCTCTGGTGGATTAGCAACAACGACATTGATGACATTGATTGATGCATAATGAATCGCATCCCTTCTATCAACATTCATGTGATATTTTCTTCTTTCATGTCTTTGATGAGACATTACCTTTTGTCGATTCAATCCTTTAGGAACTTCTTGACGAGCTATAACTTGGAAGGAATCTCCTAATAATTTGGCTCTTCGTTCCTCTTGGGGCTTCTTCCCCAATCAAGAAAAGACCGACATTCTATGAGAAGGGGATTGATTATTTGAAAGAGTCCCCAGTCTTGTGAACTGGGGATGTTCCTGCTGCTTCCGCTCAACTCCTCGAATCCCATTTGTTGACTCTGAGGGTTGGGTTAAAGGAGTCCCCAGTCTGACAAGCTGGGGTGGCTCTTGACATGCTATGTCTGAGACTTTCTTAAAAGCTCTCTTGATCATGCGAATATTAGTTCGGAAATTAGCCGGATGCATTAACTTGTATCCACTTTTATCACATTGTTCAACATACCGTTGGATGATTTACGAAACATCTGTCATTTGATGATGTGTTTGCTCCATATGAGAGGCTTGTGCAATATTCTCGCCTAATTGATGTAGTAGCAATTCAAAAACTTGTTCTCTATATGCCTGATTTTGAGAGGAACTAGTTGAAGCCTGTTCTTGAGAAAGCTTTTGATTATGAACAAAGCCCATTTACTGTGGCCGACCATGGGCAATAACATTGCATGAGACCATTTTCGGTGGGCTTTGCTGACTGGAAAGAACTGTGAAATGTAGTGCTCCATGAACACCCATCCTCTGATATGAACACCAGATGGAGCATTGGTAATTAACTGACACAATTTTCTTAGTGTGCCAAGGCATTAACGTTGAAGGGTTCTCTGTTGCTTTTCAGCCTTCGGATACCGAGACACTGATAGAGATACCAAATCAATCTGACGTTGTAGCCCTTCTATTATCTTAATATGATTTTCATATTCATCATAAGATAATACCTTCTTCTTCAATTGAAAAATAGTTTTCCATATGTTGAGATGAATATTATGGACTCCATCTTCCGTCAACATCTTTGGAATGACATACTGGGAGTTAGCCAAAGGCCAAAACATGACTGGTACCTCACTTTTTGCCAGTTTTTTCCTCATGTTCAACATTTCCACTTCATCATTAAATGAAGATTCTTCTACCTGTTTTGACCAGAGTTGGTGTTTCCTTGTTGCTTCATCGGATTCAACTAGATTGGTAGAGAGACCATTGATCAAAATAGATGATGCATGACTTAGGGGTGGTTCGGAGAATGAACTACAACCTGGGCTATCTTCTGATTGAGAAATTATTTCACTTTCTAGCAATAAAGCATCAGACATGACTGGTTTCGCATTTTCAAGTGCCTCAAGATAAGAGGGATTTCTCGGCACTACATTATCCACTGGAGTATTTTCCAGACAATGTGAATCTCTAATACGGAGAGGACTTTCGCAGAGAAATTCATCATTATGGGGAGGACCACCATAATGGATTACAACAAAAGATGAGATCTCTTGCTCCTTGGTCTTCTGACCACACAAAGGGTTCCTGTGGCTCTCATCTGAATATGAAACTTCAAGATTGACCGAATTGTCACGAAGCAAGTCTTCATGAGGAAGTTTATGTTGAAGACCTTCAGAATTAATGATCCATTTATTGGGAACAGAGTGAGTAGAATCTTGAATTCCAACAGATAAATGTCTGAGGGCTTCAAGAACTCCAGCATCAAGCAAGGCCTGGCTACAGATTGGCCTTTGATCTCCTGACTGTGTTGGGCGGATCTTTTTCTTGGATTCCTTCTTACTCGCTTTGGAAACCACTTGTTGATGAAAGTGGTTGCTCTGAGTAGGTGTATGTGCCTGATCAAGAAAGATGGTCAGGTTAGGCTGACGATCTCCACTCAAATCAGGTGTATGTGCCTGACTTGGTTGTCCGAAAGATATGGGGGAGTATACCCCATAACCCTCTTGGACTGGAACGAATATGTGTGTCTGTTCCTGAGTGAATCGTTGATGTGTCACTCCACTGCTAGGGATAGATTTATGTGTCTTTCCCTGAGATGATGCTGAAGCTGTTATGATATCCTGGAAAGCATCCGGAATATGAGCAGGAATTTGCTTCTGCTCTTTCACCATTGACAAAATATTCTTGGTGACTTCAGCTGCCAGAATGGGGATATACGTCCATTCAGGGCTTGGAGTAGGTGTATGTGCCTGCTCTTGTCCTCCTTTTCCTGTCAGTGAATCCTGACAGTACTCAAGTGTGGAGGAAGAGAGTTGAGTTTGCCTCCTATTTGTTGTCGGAGATTTCCGACTGAATTTTCCGTGTGCTACCAAGAGAGACTGTTGGTAGGATTGATTAGTACTAGTAGGTGTATGCGCCTTTTGATTACACTTCTCCAAACACGGTTGACGAGATCCATCATATGTAGTCAGGTGAGCCTGCTGACTAACTGGTGATGTATAAGCAGGTGTATGTTCCTGCCTATAGTACTCCTCCGGAATTGCCTGGCTGGATTGGCATGATGCTGCCAGATGAGTAAGCTGGACAGTGGAATTAAAACGGACAATTGTGTGTGCATGCTCGTTGTTTGCCTCCAAGTTAGGTTGGTGGACTTCTCCAAAGATGGCAGGGATGAAAACCTGCCCATTGTTAACCGGATTCCGTCTTTGGCGGTTCGTCTTGCCTGCTTGGGTTTGAGGAACCTGAGCCGAATGCCTGGATTCGGTACCCTCATCATGTTGAGGGGGCACTGCCGCACGAGTCTGGTGGCGATTGTTGATGGGAGCCCTCGGGAAGGACTCCTGTCTTTTTGAATTAAGGCCCTGAGGGACCTGCTCATTCACTTCCTCAGAGTAAGGGAGCGAATGGAAATTGCATTCCGGGGATAACAACCCGAAACAGTTGGAGACGGTAGTCAGCACCGCCTGCCTCTTGATCACTGGTCGTCGTTTTCCGGACGACCTATGTGAGTTTTTCACTTGGAGGGCCTGTCGGGCATCCTCCAGAGTTGGGATGGTACCGTGTTGACGGTACTACTTAACCAGCGCATTTGATACCCAGCGTTGAAGACGCTGAGTAGGTGATGTCATCCTCAGAGCGGATGACGATCCAGTAGGAATAGCAGTAGTGGTATTTGCAGCAGCAGTATTCACAGATGTGAATTTGAGAGTATCCATTATGGAAATACAGAAGATCTTGGAAAAGAGTGCATGTTTGATATAACAGACGTAATCAAGATAAAATTCATCCACTTCATCCTTTGGATGAGCACACATGTCAATGATTTTTTTTGTTAGCCCTCTTATTGAGTTTTAAATAGGGGCTTAACAAATAGGTAAAACACCATTTTCACTTGGTAAAGGATTCACGTCGAGTTCACCATTTTCTGTTTCCCTCGGAATTCGGGGATGACCTCCTGGATGGGAGATTCAAACGTTCTGATCGGTTTCTAACAGGTTTGTTTGTAAAACCTTAAACATCCAATGATTCCACATCCACTTGGACCTACTTTCCAAAGGTAGGCTCTTCATTCGTTTGTGAACTGATGAGGCTTAGGAATTTGCATTGGTCGAGAGGATGGGAGGTCGGACTCATCACACCTTTTTGAGGGGAATTATTGTCTATTCCGGGACTCTCTTTATAGATTTAAGTTATGTTTGTGAATCCATAATATATTACCAAGTAAAAAATGAGCTTTCCTTCAGTTTAACAATCAATGATTAAATATGTAAAAAATTTAGAGAATATTTTATATGTACTCGAGGTTCTTCATCAATAGAGAATCATCTATATCTATTTAGAGATTCTTGGTCAATAGTATCTTTCAAAATATTTATATAAAAGTCTCTTGGTCATTATGATGACCAGGCTGGTTTTAAAGCCACTCAGTGGGGAACTTGAAGTTTATTGTCATTCAGAAGGACATGAATTATTTCAAATTTGGGATCAAACCCATAGATGGGCTACCTACGTATCCTTTGTTTTGGAAAAGGAATCAGAACCAACGTAGTTCGAGTGGAGTATGATGTTTCTGATTGATGGCTCAAAGAAGGATCTCATAAATGCTTTTACCCTTTAATCTCACGTGAGTCATGCTCGGTGTGAGAAACAAGAGGTATTGGTAATAAAATGGATAATTGGGCCATGAAATATGTAATCATAAGAAAAGGTTTGGGGCTTATGTATATATGACTGACCAGATAGATGAAGGTTTAAGATTTACTTTAGGGAGAAAATCCAGGAACATGGTCCATAAAGGTATATGTGCTTCATGGAGATTTGAATACTCTAACTTGGGACTTATTCCTGAAAAGGAAACCCAAATTAAGAGAGGATTGATAATTGGGTTTTACTCCTGAGAAGGAATCCCAGATTAAACGTAAATTAGGACTGGTTAAAGATAATTTAAGGGACTTGGGGCTTATTCCTGAAAAGGAAGCCCATGATTTATGACTGGGACTTACTCTTGAAAAGGAGGCCCAGGTTAAGGGATTTATGACTGGGACTTATTCCTGAAAAGGAATCCCAGGTTAAGGATTAAGGTTTGGGGCATATTCCTGAGGAGGATGCCCATATTTGAGACTAGGGCTTACTCCTGAAAAGGAAGCCCAAATTAGAGGATCTGGGGCTTACTCCTAAGAAGGATGCCCAAAAATTAAGGGACTTGGGGCTTACTCCTAAAGAGGATGCCCATATTAGAGGACTTATGACTGGGGATTATTCTTGAAAAGGAGACCCAGGTTAAGGATTCTCTCATCTTAAAGGATGAGGTTGAATGAATGAACTCTCCATATTTAGTGACATAAAGATATTTAAATCACTAGGTTTTGAGAGATATTCCACAGAATTCCTTTCAGATAAGGATGTAAAATCAAGAAATCATGCCATAAATGGATTCGAAGAGTGTCTTGAAGACTGAATCTTGAAAATGAAAGGTGTAATGGCTTAAGAGGGGTGAAATGGGAAAGAAAGGCACCCAAAAAGGAAGGAGCGCGCAAGTCTTGGAAGGCGTGCAAGTATTGCGGGGGCGCGCAAGTATTGGTCGCGCAGGTATACCTGCGTGACATGGTGGGTACGTGCGCTATATTCAACCAGCATTGAAATACTTGAGCGGATCTTTTTTTAAGCCTTTAGAATCCTCTTGAGGTTCTTCCAAAAAAGGGACCCGCAAGTTCTATCGAAGGAGTAAGGCGGCGCGCAAGTGTGACCACTTCCCTTAAGGGCTGACCAATCAGGCGCGCAAGTGTTGATGAGTTTCAACACTTAGGCCTTACTCCCTCTCTTTAGATCTTTCGTTATAGGTATGAAATTACCTTAGTAGTGTTCCGGAAGCTTTGAGAAGAGACTTGGGCGTCGGGAGCTTCAATCCGAGTTTCTGGAAAGAGATCCCCCTCGAATGGGGGGCCCACAGGGTCTATTTATAGGCAGGAGAAGACCCCGGGCAGTTACCGGGCGGTTATCATTTTAGGGCACGCAAGTCACTTGCAAGACCAACATGGGCGCGCAAGTCACTTGCACGACCAACATCGGCGCACAAGTGTACTTGCAGGACCAACATCGGCGCGCAAGTGTACTTGCACGACCAACATCAGCGCGAATGTGTACTTCCACGACCATTGAGGCACGCAAGTATACTTGCGCGACCATTGTAGAACTTGCGCGACCTTTGGGCAATGGTCTTCTTCCTTCCTTCCTTTTTCAATTATTGATATTTGTTCAAAGGATGAATCTTCTTTGTTCAAGGTATTTCCCTTTTCATACATTTAGACTTTATGACGGAAATGAGCATCAACAAATACTAACGCCTTAAAATTACTCAAAATCCCTAAAAATATTAGAAAACATTAAAATCCATGTAAACTTTGAGAAACCACTGAAAATCGTAAACACCAACAAAAACCATAAAAAATCGAAAAACCTGAAAAACCCAAACAACCCATAAAAACCCTAAAAACACTACAAATTATAAAACCCCATGAAAAACCTACAAAAATTAAAAAAACCATAAAACCCCAAAAAAAAAATTAAATATCCCCTAAAACCCAAGAGACCATGGAAACCCCTAAAAAACCTGAAAAACCCTAAAAATCCAAAAAAATCCCTAAAAAACCTAAAAACCCCTAAAAAACATAAATCCCTAAAAATTCCTAAAAACATAAAAAACTCTAAAACCATAAAAAACCCTTGAAAAACATAAAACATCCCCAAAACACTAAAAACAAAACAAACACATAAAAACATAAATACCACAAAAAACTCTAAAAACCATTAAAATCCCTAAAAACATTAAAATCAATAAAAAACTAAAACACTAAAAATCTCAAAAAAACCAAACCCTAAAAATATCAAAGATCCCAAAAATCCTAAAAACCATAAGAATCCATAAATATCATTAAAAATACTTAAAAACACAAAAAACCTTAATACCTTGGAGAACACTTGAAACCATAAAAACATTTAAAAACCTTAAGGAAACCCTAAAAACCCATAAAAACCATAATACCTACTAAAAACTCTAAAATCAATTAAAACCCCTAAAAATGGTCAAAAACTCTAAAAACTCTAAAAAACCAAAAAAACCAAAAAAATCCTTAAATACCCAAGAAACACAAAAACACCTTTAAAACACTAAAAGACATCAAAATCCCAAAAAAATTAAAAAATACAAAACCAAAAACCCTAAAAAGCATAAAAATATCCTAAAACCCATAAAACCCATAAAACTATAAAAACCCTATGAACAATTAAACCACTAAAAAAATTAAAAAAATATATAAAAACCATTAAAAATCCTAAAAAACTCAAAAAACCCAAAAAAAAATTCAATTACATTAAAAAAATAAAAACCCCTAAAAACCTTATGAAACGGAAGAAACCACAATACCCTCAAAATCCATAAAACCCAAAAACCATTAAAATCCTAAAAAAACCCTAAAAATCCATAAAAATATAAAAAACCCCATGACCATGAAAAAAACCATAAAACCAAAAAAACCCATAACACCTTAAAACCCTTAAAAATCACAAAACACTAATAATGGAAAGGAACCCTAAAAACACACTAAAACCTTTCAAACCCCATAATGTCCCTACAAATGCTAAAAAACTCAAAAACCCCTTAAAATCACTAAAAACTCAAAAAAATCCCCAAATAAACTAAAAAACGCAAAACCCCTGGAAACCAAAAAAACCCAAAGATCCCTAAAATCCCTCAAAATACCTAAACCCCCCCACCCCAAACCCTAAAACCCATAAAAACATAAAAAATACCAAAAAATACTAGAAAAATTAAAAACCCTTAAAAACCATAAAAACGCCCTTAAAACCATAAAATAAACCTAAAAACCTAAAAACCCCTGAAACCATAAAACTCACTAAAACATTAAAACATTTTAAACACCTAAAACTATATGTTTTTTAAAAACAATAAAAATATAAAAAATTAAAAACCCCCTAAAATTCCAAAAATTCCATAAAACCCCAAAAGCCAATAAAAATCCTAAAAACCCTAAAAACTCCTAAAACTCCCAATGTTGCGTCTTGGGATCCTTGGGTGCCACCTCTTAGAAATCATATTGGTTTATTCCTACTGTTTCAGGTCCTGCCTTGCAGTGGATGGCGCTGTTGTATTGCTTCTCCCGGGACGTGTTGTGAAGTGATGGTTGATGGATTATGTGCTGTGAGAAGCTGGATGCTGATTGCTAGAGGATTCTATTTCTTAATGGTTAATTTTGTGATGGTGTTTGGCTTGGGGCTGCTGGGGGTTGTGGTTGTGACTTTATGGTTCTGAGTTGGGTTGAAGAAATTGCTGCAGATGGTTTTGGTGTTGTTAGATGATAGTTTTTGATGGGCGGGTTTGGTGCTTCTGGATGTTAGTTGCTAATTGAATGGATTTTGGGGAATTTTCTGTTTTCCTCTATTGATTGGATTTGTGTTTTTTGGGTTTTTTGGGGTTTTTGGGTTTGGGGCTATAAAGGGTTTTGGTTGTGGGTCGTTTGACCCCTCCCCTCCCCTGTCTATTACGTCTTTTCTTTAATAAATTTGGGGGGGTCATGAATAGCCTGACCCTCACATCTTCCTTGCCTAAAACTCCTGAAAAAACTCTAAAAAATAAAATCCTAAAAAATACCTAAAAATAAATGAAGACAATAAAAACCATAAAAACCCAAAAAAATCACTAAAAACCATATAAATCATAAAAAAATTAAAAACCATAAAAACAAAGAAAGATCTAAAAACCACTAAAAAATCTAAAAACCCTTAAAACCTAAAGTGTTAACAAACTCTAAAAACCCTTAAAACCTAAAAAAGCTACCCACACCCCCTAAAAAACCCAATAACACCCTAAAAATCCTGAAAACCCTCAAACTCATATAAAATAATAAAAAACCTCAAAACCCTTAAAAACCAAAAGAAAAATAAGAACCAAAAAACCCCTAAAAGAATCCCTAAAATCCCTAAAAACCATAATAAACCCCTAAAACATAAAATTCCCCTAAAATTGCATATAAAACAGTAATATTAAGAAACCCTTAAAACACATCAAAGGGATAAAAAATCAAAAAATCTTAAAAACCCTAAAAAACACTAATATACCCTAAAACCATAAAAACCTTAATATCCCCTTAAAACTCTCAAAATCAAAATGATAAATAATAATCTTAAAAATAATAAAAATTTTATAAAGACCCTAACAATCCCTTAAAATGTAAAAACCCCATAAAATACATAAAGCCACATGAACCCCAAAAAACACCATAAAACCTCTAAAACCACAGAAAACCAAAAACTACCCATTGAATCCCTTAAAACCACTAAAAAACAACCAACTACTTAAACCCCTAAAAATTTTAAAAACTCTAAAATACCATTAAAAACCTAAAAAATTGAAATAATAAAATACCATAAATGTCCCCAAAAACCATGAAAAACTATAAAACCCTAAATTACACCGAAACCCCCTAAAAATCCTAAAACCCCTAAAAACCTTAAAAGACCATAAAAACAATAAAAATCCATAAAATCCATAAGAATTAATAATAAAATAAATAACGTTAAAACCCATGAAACCCCATGAAATCCATAAAAAGACTAAAAACCTAAAAACCTCATAAAATTCCTAAAAACACTAAAAATCTAAAAACCCTTTAAAACCTAAAAATATTAAAAATAAATAATCCATAAAATCTCAAAAAAACCCAAACCCCCATAAACCCACAATGGACCCTAAAGACCCTCAAAAAAAATTAAAACCATAAAAAACCCTGAAAAAATATGAAAAACCCTCGTAAACCATAAAAACCCTAAAAACCACGTAAAACATTAAAATCCTAAAAAATATCCAATAAAGTACTAGTAAACATTAAAAACCCTAAATACCATGGAACCCTTAAAAACCATAGAATACACTAAAAACTCTAAAAAACACTAAAAACCCAAATAACCTCTAAAAGAACTAAAAACCCTTAAACCCCTAAAAATGTTAATAACTATAAAGAACCTTGAAACCAAAAAAACTCAAAAAAACCTTAAAACCCAAAAAAACATAAAAACCCTAAAAATAGTAAAAACCATAAAACCCTTGAAACCCCTTAAAAACACAGAAAATACCTAAAAACCCTAAAAACAATAAAAATAATAAAAATCAAAAAATACCTAAAAACCTTAGAAAACATAGAAACTTATAAAAAATCCCTGAAAACCATAAAAACCCATAAAACCCATAAACCCTAAAAAACCACTAAAACACTAAAAACCCTTTTAAACCCTAAAAACATTAAAAAATTATAAAAACTTTTAAAAAAACTATAAAAAACATAAAAATACCCCTAAAAACCATAAACCCCTAAAAATGATAAAAATACTAAAAACCAGAAATACCATCAAAATCAATAAAAAACTAAAAAACATAAAAACAAAAAAATATAAATAAATAACATAAATACTTTAAAATGTAAAACCATTAATAACCTATAAAAACACTTGAAAACCATAAAATATCCTAAACCATAAAAACCCTAAAACCCCAGAAAAATCATAAACCCACTAAAAACCCTCCAAACCCTTAAAACATTAAAAAACTCTAAAACTCATTAAAACCCTAAAAAATTCAAAACCCTAAAAACCCAAACGAACCTAAATCCCAAAAAACCCCTAAAAACCTAAATAACCCTTAGAATCCCAAAAAATCCTAAAAACCCTAAAAACTATAAAAATCATAAATATCCTTATAAATCTCTGAAAAGGTAAAAAACACTAAAACACTAAAAAAACCACAAACATCTATAAAACCCCTAAAAAGTATAAAAACCCTTAAAAACACAAATCCCACTAGAAACTCTAAAACCCACTAAAACCCATAAAAATGTTAAAAAAAACTCTAAAAACCTTTAAAACACTAAAAAATTAAAAAAAACCCAAAAAACACTAAAAGACTATAAGAACCCCAAAAAACCCTAAAAACCATAAAAACATTAAAAACCATAAACCCCTCAAAATCCCCAAAACCACTAAAAACCCCTAAAAACTATGAAAATCCCTGGAAATCCGTAAAATTCCCTAAAAACGTAAATAACTTTATAAACAATGAAATAACATTAAAACCATAAAACCCCATAAAACCATATAAAATCCTAAAACCCATATCAAAATCTAAAAACCAACAAAAAACTCAAAATATTCTTAAAAACACAAAAAATGTAAAAAACTCTAAAAAACATAAAAATCCTAAAAAATTCCAAGAACCCCAAGTAGAACCTAAAACCCCTTGAAAAGCATAAAAAGCATAAAAATTATAAAAATAATAAAATACCCATACAACCCTCAAAATCCCAAAAAACATTAAAATCCTTAAAACCATTGATATCCTAAAAATGCCCTAAAAATAAAAAAAAACATAAAAAATCCTAAAAACTGTGAAAACCCATTAAAACCCATGAAAACACCAAAAAACCTTAAAAACCCTAAAACAAATAGAGACCATAAACAACCACTAAAAAATATAGAAACAATTAAATCCCCTAAAAATATTTAAAATAATTAAAACCTTAAAAACCATAAAATACAAAAAGTACACTTTAAAACCCCAAAATTACCATAAAACCATAGAAACCCCTAAAAACCTAAAACCTCCTGAAGAACAATAAAACCCCTCAAAATCCAAAAAAACCCCAAAAACCATAAAAAACAATAAAAATATAGAAAATTTATAATAATCACTGAAAATAAAAAAACTGTAAAAAACCCCAAAAAAATCAGAAAAACTAATGAAAGCCAAAATAACCCATAATAAATTAAAAAACCCTAAAAACCCATATGAACCCTAAAACCCTAAAAAATCTAAAAAACAATAAATATCTAGAAACTTTTAAAAACATCAGAACCCCTCAAAAATTCAAAAAAAAACACAGAAAAAACTAAAAGTCCAAAAAAACCCTAAAACCCCTCAAAACCCTGAAAACCCTTAAAAACCAGAAAATTCCCTAGAAACCCTAAAAACGATAAAACACATAAAAAAACAGAAAAAAAATATAAATCCTTTAAAATGTAAAATCGATGAAACCCCTAAAAACCAAGAAACTCATAAAAACTCTAAACACCCTTAGATCCTCAATAAAATGTTAAAAACCCTAAAAAAACAAAAATATAAATAAAAAACCCAAAACACACAAAAATAAAAAAAAAACTAAAAATATGAAAAACCCTAAAACACTGAAAATCCATAAAAATACAAAGACCAATAAAACCATTAAAATCCTAAAATACCTAAAAATCCTAGAGATCATAAAAACGCAAAAAACGCAAAAACCCTTGAAAACCCCTAAAAATCACAAAAATCCTAAAAAACCTAAAATCCAAAAAAAATCCTAAAACACACTAAAAAAATAAATACTCTTAAAATCCCTATAAATGTAAAGAAAATATGAACAAACATAAAACCATAAAAACCTCAAAAAATACTTTAAAACCCCAAAAACCCCCCAAAAACCAAAAAATCACTAAAAACCAATGACAACCCCTCAACATCATCAAAATACCTAAAATCGATATAAACATAAAAAGAATAAAAATCCTAAAAAATCAATAATTTTTTTGAAAACATTTAAAACCGTAAAAACATTAAAATACCCTAAAACCCTAAAAACAAATAAAAAACATAAAAAAACCCTAAAACCTTTTAAATGCATAAGTCCAATAAAAATTATAAAAACCCTTAGAACCCTTAAGAATGTTAAAAAATCTAAGAAATATTAAAAACACCAAAAAATTAAAAAAAAACTATAAAACCCTAAAAACAGTAAAAAAATTTCTGAACACTCCAAAAACCCCTAATAATCTATAAAACATGTAAAAACCCCTGAAATCCAATCCTAAAAAATCTGTTAAATTCACTAAAATTAAGAAACCATAGAAACCTTTAATACTCCCTGAAGAATAAAAAATCATCTAATACCTTAAAAAACCCTAAACCACCATAAAAACACAAAAACCCACTAAATTCTTAAAAAACCCTTTTAACACCTAAAATTGATAAAAAAAACTAAAATATCTCTAAACCCCCTCCCACAAATAACTCAAAAAACTCATAAAACCCAAAATATTGTAAAGTCATTAAAAAACCTTAAAAAAATAAAAAACCCCTGAAACCCCGTAAAAACTAGAAAATTCATAAAAAGCATAAATATATTTAAAAATTTCTAAAAATACATGAAATCATACAACCCAAAAATTCTAAAAAATAACTAGAAACCATAAAACTTCTAAAAAAATTTAAAATCCTAAAACCCATAAAAACCCTAAATCCCCATAAAACTCTAAAAACCCTCAAAACCCCAAAAAAGAGTTTAAAAAAACTAAAAACCCTTAAAAACCCAAAAAAAACTGAAAAACCACAAAAACCGTAAAAGGCCCTAAAACCCTAAAAACCCCTAAAAACACTATAAACCCTAAAGAGCACTGAAAACCCTCAAAATCAAAAAAAATCCTATAAACAACAAAAATCCCTATAATTCCTTGAAAATGTAAAACCCATAAAAAAACTAAAAATATATGAAAGCCAATAAACCCTAAAACCTTAACAAACCCATAAAACTAATAAAACTAAAAAACACCACTAAAAACTCAAAAAAACCTTTAAACAACTAAATTTGTTTAAAAAATATATAAAATATTTTAAACCCAAATAAACTCATAAAAACCATAAAACCAAAAAAGTCCTAAAAATGGTGAAAATTGCTAAAAACAAAAAAAAACCATAGAAACCCCTAAAACCCCTCAATATCACTAAAACCTTAAAAACCCAAAAACCCCATAAAAACCTGATAAATTCCTAAGAATATCGTAGAATATAAAAACCCTAAAACCACGATGAAAATAAAAAACCCCTTTAAATCCCTAAAAACCCTAAAAACCTTAAAAACCCATAAAAACTGAAACCCACTAATAATCCTAAGAACCATTTAAACACCTAAAAAATTATAAAACTGAAAGAAAACCATAAAAACATAAAAACCCAAGAAACCCAAGAAACCCCTAAATTCTATAAAATACCATAAATACCATAGAAATCTTCAAAAAATTCTAAAAATCCCAGAAAATGTAAGAAATCATAAAAACCATGAAAACCCCCTAAAAACAACAAAAATCTAAAACCCAAAAAAACCCTAAAACCCACTTAAAATTCTAAAAAATCTTAATACCCCTAAAAACGATAAAAAACTATTAAAAACCTTAATAAACCTAAGAAACTAAAAAAACCAAAAAACCAAAAAACACCATAAACCCCTAAAAGACCTAAAAACCCTAAAACCATGAAAATCCATCAACATATCTAAAAACACTAAAAACCTAAAAACCATAAAAATCATAAAAAATTGTTAATTTCCCTAAAAATGATAAATACCCTAAAAACCATTAAAATCCCATGAATTCCAATAAACTGCAACAAACCATAAAAAAAACCCCACAAAACCCTAGAAACCACTAAATACTAAAAAACACCACAAAAACCCTAAAAATATTAAAAACTATAGAAAACCATTAAAAACCTAAAAATCTAAAAAAAACATAAAAACCTAAAACACCCTAAATTTACCAAAAAACATGAAAAACCTGGGAAACTTCTAAAAATAATTAAAAACCAAAAAACATGGAATTCCATACAAATCCTAATTTTTTTTAAAAAAAGAGAAAACCTAAAAAATACGTAAAAATCATGAAGATCATAAAAGCCCTAAAATCATAAAAACACATAAAAACCCTTAAAACCCACTAAAAACTCTAAAAACCCTAAAACATTATATGCTTTAAACACCTTAAAACCCATAAAACTAAAAAACCCTAACATCTAAAAAAACAAAAAAACCATAAAAACTCTAAGAAACCCTGAAAAAACCCTAAAACACCTAAAAATCCCTTTGAACCATAAAAATCCTAAAAATAAATAAAAATCCATAAAATCATAAGTAACCCTAAAAACCCTAAAACCCCCCTAAAAACCACTAAAACCCCTAAAACATTTAGAACCCTGAAAACATGTAAAAACCCTAAAACCCATTAAAACTCTAAAAATCCTTAAAACCCAGACAACATGATAAACATTAAAAAACCTTTAAACCCTAAAAACTAAAAAGACCCTAAATACACTTAAAAAACACAAAAAACACTAAACAATAATAAAAACCCTAAAAAAACAAAAAAAACCCTATAACCCAAAAAACCTTAAAAACATAAAAGACCTAAAAAACCATTAAAATACCAAGAAATGTAAATACCCATAAAAACCCATAAATCCCTTGAAAAATATAAAGAACCCCTAAAAACATTAAATAACCCCTAAAAACCTTAAAATATCTGAAAAGGAAATAAGAACTCTAAAACCCCCTAAAAACCATATAAACTTAACAAATACCTAAAAATCCCTGAAAACATAAAAACCCCTAAAGCCCCTCAAAACACTATAAAAACCATAAATACATATAAAAACCTTAATCCTCCCAAAAATCATTAAAAACTTGAAAAATACACTATAAACTCTAAATACCCTTAAAACTCCCAAAAATGTTAAAAAACGTAAAAAACATTAAAACCCTAAAAAACTCAAAAAACCAAAAATCACCAAAAATCAAAAAACCCCATAAAAACCCTAATAACCTAAAATTCCCTAAAATCCATAAAAATCCCAAATACCCTAAAAATAAAAAAATAAAAAAAATCTAAAAAACACCAAAAACATATAAATCTAGAAAATCCTTAAAAAACATAAAAACCCAAAAAAACCAAAAAAAACTTAAAAACCACTAAAAACTCTAAATATAATTAAAACCAATAAAAACATTAAAAAACATTAAAAACACTAAAAATCATATATATTTTGAAACAACCTTAAAAACTCAAACCATCATAAAACACTAAAAACAATAAAACTCTAAACCCCCTAAAAATATTAACATACCTCAAATCCTTAAAACCTCTAAAAACTATAAAAATACCTAAAAATCCACTAAAATACCTAAAAACAGAAAAAAAAATAAAACCCCTTAAAAATATAAATATAATGTTAAAACCATAATAACCATAAAATACCCTAAAACCGCTAAAACCCGTAAAAACCCTAAAGCCCCCCCCCCAAAGCATTAAGATAATCTAAAAACATTAATACCCCAAAAATCTAAAAAAACCTAAAAACATAAAAGAACATAAAAAACCAAAAAAAACAAAAAACCCAAAAAAAACACCAAAAAACCATAAAAACCCTAAAATCTATAAAAACCCTAAAAACCTTAAAAAACATAATAATACTAAAAATCGTCAAAAATCCTTGAAAATATAAAAAAATCATAACAACACTTAAAACACCGTTAAAACCCATAAAAACACTAAAAACCTAAAAACCCCAAAACCCCCACTTGAAACTCTAAAAAAGTTATACCCCTAAAACCCCTTAGAATCCTAAAAACCCTCAAAATCCCTCAATACCCTAAAAAGCCTAAATACCATAAAAATCCTAAAAAATAATTAATATCCATGAAAAAATAAAAAAAGCTAGATACCCAAAAACCCTTAAAAACTCCAAACAACTTTTAAAACTCTAAACACCATAAAAAACAAATAAAATCTCTAAAACCCTTAAAACACCTAAGAACGTTAAAAACATTCTAAAATCCCACCACTAAAAAACATAAAAATATAAAACCCAAAAAGTCTCTCAAACTTTTGAAAATCCCTAAAACCCATTGAATTTTATAAGATCCCTAAAAATCCAAAAAAATCATAAAAATCCTAAATATCCCTAAAAATTCCTAAAAATGAAAAAAACCCTAAAAACCTAGATAAACACTTAAAATATTAAAAACCCTAAAACCTTAAAAACCTAAAAGCCACAAAAAATTATAAAAAACCATTAAAACCCCAAAATGATTAAAAAATCTAAAAAATATTAATAATACTAAAAAATAAAAAAAATCCTAAAACCCTGAAAGACAATAAAATCCCAAAACCATAAGATACCTAAAAACCCATAAAATCCCTAAAATCCTAAAAACTATAAAAATCCTAAAAAATCCCCAAAAATATTTGAAAACACATTAAGACCTCTAAAAACCATTAAAAAAAACCTAAAATCCCTAACAACCCATTAAATCCCAAAAATCCCAAACAGCTTTAAAACCCATAAAAAAATCCTTATAAATCCATGAATTCATAACAACACTAAAAACCCAGAAAACCCACAAAAACCATAAAAACACCACAAATCGTTAAGACACCCATAAAAAAACATAAACACCCACTATAAACTTTAAAAACCCTTTTATCTTATAAATAATTTAAAATATCTAAAAACCCTTAAAAACCATAAAATTATAAAAAGACCAAAAATACAAATAAAAACCCACCCCCCCCCCCCCAAACACTTTAAACACTAAGAACATTAAACTATAAAAAAACAAAAAAACCTAGAAAAAATTAAAAAAAACCCTAAATCTCCAAAATATATTAAAAACCCTAAAAGAAAATAACCTTAATAACCATAATAAACCATAAAAAGTCTCAAATTCACTATAATCCCTAAAAACCGTAAGAATCCAAAAAAACCATCAAAATCCCTAAAAACATAAAAAACCCTTAAAATCGTAATAACCCATAAAACCCAAAAAAACCCTTTAAAAATAAAAACCTTTAAAACCAATGAAAACCCTAAAACCCTCTAAAAACTCTAAAACCCTTTAAACCCCTTAAAAAATTAAGAAACTCTAAAAAACCTTAAAAACTATAAAATTCCAAAAAGACTCCAAAATACACAAAAAGACCATAAAAATGTGAAAAACCCATAAATAGCCTAAAAGACCTAAAAAGTATAGAAAACTACTCAAAAAAACTAAAAATGCTAAAAAATATAAAACTCTTAAAAATCCCTAAAAACATTTAAAAACTTAAAAACAGTTAAAACCCCTTTAAAACCATAAAACCCATAAAACCCAAAAAAAACCCATAAACCCTAAAAACCACAAAAAATCTAACCCCCCCCCCCAATATGAAAAAATATAAAACACTCTAAAAATCCATAATAACAACAAAAACTCAAAAAAACCCTAAAAATACCTGAATAAATAAATTCCCCTAAAACCCCTGAAAACCCCTTAACACCATAAAACCCTAAGAAATCATTAAAACCATAAAAAAACATAAAAACCCTAAACATCTAAATAATATCAAAACCCATAAATCCCCTAAAAAACATCAAACTCTAAAAAACCCATCAATCCCCTAAAAACTAAAAAATAATAAAAGTAAAAAAGGCCCCTAAAACCCTAAAAACTTCTAAACACACTTAAAACCCCTAAAAACCCCTAAATCCCCTAAAAATTCCTAAAAACCTAAAAAATCCTAAAAAGTAGAAATCCTAAAAACAATAAAAATCTATGAAAACACATAAAACCATAAAACCCTAAAAAATAAAACACCCCTAAAACTACTAAAAACACTAAAAACCCATAAGAACACTAAACCACCAAAAACACTAAAATCCATTAAAATCAATAAAAATGTTTAAAAACAGTAAAACCATTATAACTATAAAAATGGAAAAAAATCATTAAAAACCCAAAGAACTATAAAACCCTAAAACCCACAATAAACCCTAGGAACCCTCAAAATCCCTAAAACCATAAAACCCCAAAGAATCCATAAAAATCCTCAAGAATACCTAAAACGTGTGAAAATGTAAAAAAACCCTTTAATCCCCTAAAATCCCCAGAAAAACATAAAAACCCCTAAAAACTATGAAAAACCCAAAAAACAAATAATAACCCATAAAACCACTAAAAACATTAAATACCCTTTAAACCCATAAAAACATTAAAAACTGTAAAAAACCTTAAAATCATAAAAAAACACAAAAAACCACCAAAATCACAAAAGATCAAAAAGAACCTAAAACAACTAAAATCCCTGAAACCCCCTAAAACCCCTCAAAGTCCCTATAAACACTAAATTCCCCAAAACCCATAAAAATACATAAAAAACATTAAAACCCCACAAAAAACACTACAAATCCATAAAACCACAAAAAATATTAAAAAGTTTTATAAACCCTTTAAACCCCTAAAAACTCAAAAAAAACATAAAACCCTCAAAAACCATAAGAACCATAAAACCCTAAGAAACCCTGAAATCCCTAAAATCCCTCAGAATCCACAAAAACCATAAAAACCCAGCAAACCACAAGAATCCTAAACAAGCCCATAAAATATTTAAAATTTTAAAAAACTATTGAAGACTAAAATACCCATGAAATCCATAAAACTACATAAAACCCCTAAAACCCACTATTAACTCTAATATCCCTTTAAACCCCAATATTTTTAAATAACATAAAATTCCTAAAACCTCAAAAAATATAAAAAACCCCTAAAATCGTAAAAAGACCCCAAAACCCCAAAACCCATGAAAATCCCTGAAAATCCCTAAAATCACAAAATTCATAAAAATACATAAAAAATTTAAATACCCATGAAAATTTTAAAACCCTAAAAACCATGAAGAATCAATAGAAATAATAAAAACCCTAAAAACCTTTAAAATTGATAAATTCATTAAATACTCACTAAAAAATCTAGAACTCTTTAAAACCCAAAAAAAACACATTAAAAATATCAAAATCCTTACAAAACCTAAAAACACAAAAAGAAAATCAAAGAACATAAAAACCCCGAAAAACAGAGAAACCCCTAAAAACCATCAAATTCTGTTAAAACCCTGAAAACCGTAAAAATCATTAAAATCCCAAAAAATATAAAAAACTCCAAAAAAACATGGAAACCAATAGAAAACAATAAAGCCCCTACAAAAATTTAAAACCCAATCCCTAAAAAACCATAAAAAATAATAAAAACTATAAAATTTTTTAAAACCCTAATAACTTTAAAAACGCTAGAAAACCATTAAAACCCCAAAAAAATAAAAAATAAACCCAAAACAAAAAAACCAAATAAAAACCCTGAACACCTAAAACCCCTTAAAACCCCAAAACCCTCAAAATACATAAAAAACTAAAAAACCATAAAATTCCTGAATAATCCCTATAAATCCCTGAAAACATAAAAAACCCTAAAAACAACAAAAATCCCTATAAACATTAAACACCAACAAAAACCTCAAAACCCATGAAAACCAATACAACCCCAAAAAACACAAGAAAAACTAAAAACCCTTAAATCAATAATATTTTTTGAAACTCTAAAAAACCTTTACATCCTAAAAAACTCAAAAACCCCCTGAAAACTCAAAATACCCCAAAACCCTTAAAAACCCTTAAAATCATTAAATCACCTGAAACCCCTCAAAATCCCTAAAAAATCTAAAACCCCTAAAACCCACAAAATCTTTAAAAATAAAAAAAATACCTAAAAATGTAAAAAACCATAATAACATAAAAAACCATAAAACCCCTAAAAACATTTAAAACATTAAAACCAATAAAAATAAATAAATTACTAAAAATAATAAAACCCATAAAACCCATAAAAAAATTAAAAAATTATTAAAACCCTAAGAAACCTAAAACTCAAAAAAATCACAGAAAATGCAAAAGAACACAAAACCCTATAACCCCTAAGATACTTGTAAAAACCATAAAACCCCTAAAAATACAAAGAAACCCTTAAAGACCCTAAAAAACAAAAAAATCATAAATCCAAAAAAAAAGTGGAAAATTTTAAAACCCCTAAAAACCTTAGAAAACCAGAAAACCCCCAAAAAACATTAAAACCCCAAAACCCTTAAAATATGCTTAAAACAAATAAAAATGAAAAAACTCTAAAAACCAATAAATCCCCTAAAACTAAAAAAACCCTCAAAACCCCGAAAAGAACCAAAAAATCCATAAGGCCTAAAAACCAGAAAAAACCATTAAAACCATCAAAATCCCTAAAAACCATAAAATCCCCTAAAACCACAAAACCCCTAAAATAGGTATATATGTACCTTAAAATTAAAACCGTAAAAACCAGGAAACCTCCTGAAAACCATAAAACCTTTAAAAACCATAACAACAATAAAACCCCCATTAAACTACTAAACCCAATGAAACTCTAAAAACCATTAAAACCAATAAAAACATTAAAAAAACTCTAAAAACCTTAAAAACCCTAAAAAATAACAGAAAATAAAAAAAATAAAAATCCATTAAACACATTTAAATACAATGAAAATCCTAAACACTCTAAACCCCTATAAAACGCTCAAAATCCCTAAAACCCCTAAACACCATAAAAACCATAAACAAGCCGTAAAAATCAATAAAATTTTATAAAACCCTAAAAACCTTGAAAACCACCTAAAAACCATTAAACCCCTAAAACCATAAAAATCCCTAAAACCATATAAAACAACTAAAAATCACTACAAATTATAAAAACTTTTAACCCCTAATAACATTAAAAAACTTTAAAAAACCATAAAACCCTAAAAAACCCAAAACCCTTTAAATCAATTAAACTGTAGAAATATCTAAAAATATTAAAGTGCCTAAAAATGTAAAAGACACTAAAAAATAGCAAAAACCACTAAAATCCTAAAAAAAATCTAGAAAATTGTAAAAAATCCAAAAAATCTCGGACAAACAAGAAAATCCTTAAAACTTTTAGAAATAATTAAACCCCTAAAAACCTTAAAAACTACTAAAAAATCTAAATCCCCTTAAAAACCCTATGTTTTTAAAAAAACTATGAAAACCCGTAAAACCCATAAAAACTCAAAATAAACTTAAAACCCAAAAAAATTATAAAAACCGTAAAAACCCATCAAATTCCTTTCAAATCCTAAAAAATACTAAAACTAAAAATATCACAAATATACCCTAATATTCCCTAATAACATAAAAACCCTAAAAACCTTGACAAAACACTAAAAACCAAAAAATACTATAGAAAACTTAAATCCAATAAAAACAATAAAACCCCATAAATATATCTAAAAAACCCATAAACCATTTAAAATGTTAGAAAACTCTAAAAAATCATAAAATCCATAAAAAAGTAAAAATCCCCTAAAAAATAAAATAGATTATAATAACACTAAACCCCCCAAAACCCCTAAAAACTCTGAAAAACCCTAAAAACCCTTCAACTCCCTAAAACCCCAAAAACTATAAAACCATAAAAATCATAAAAGAGACATAAAAACCCTGAAATGTAAAAACCATTAAAATATTGAAAACCCCTAAAAACGATAAGACCCCATAAAACCATAAAAAAACTTAAGTCCTATAAAAACCCCAAAAACCAATTAAAAACTATAAAATATATTATAAACCATGAAATGTTAAAAACAATAAAAACCATAAATGCCCCAAAAAATAAAAAATCCATAAAAATCCAGACAAACCATAAAAAACCTTAAAATCCAAAAAAACTCAGAAACCCCTAAACCCCTCAAAATAGATAAAATCCATAAAAATTTTAAACAAATAAAAATTCTAAAAAATCCAAAGGAATCCATCAAAACATAAAATACCTTGAAACACTTAAAACCCCTAAAAACACATAAAAACCCTTAAAACACCAAAAAACTGTACAAATCATTAAAACCCTAATAGAAATAAAAAGCTCAAAAACCCGTAAACACTAAAAATTCAAAATAAACCCCTAAAAACCCGAAAAAGTCTAGGAAAATCATAAAACCCAAAAAAACCCAAATACCCATGAAAACCCTAGTAAAACCACTCAAAAATAAATAAAACCCCTACAAACCTAAAAACCAAACAATTACTATAAAACCACTAAAAGTTAATGAAAATGTAAAAAAACCAGAAAACACCCTAAAACCCATAAAACCCTAAAAACCTAAAAACCATAAAAACCCTAAAACCATTAAAGACACTAAAATCCTTAAAACCACTAAAAACACTACAAATCACTAAACCCTATAAAAACACTAAAACCCATCAATGTCCCTAAAAACCATAAACACTATCAAAACCATAAAAACCCTAAAAATCATAAAAGGCCTAAAAATCTCTAAAAACTTAAAAATCTCTAAAAACCCTAAAAACCAAAAATATCCATAAAATCCTTAAAAACACTAAAAACAAATAAAAACCCAAAACCACTAAAAAACCAAAAATTTAGAAATTTCTAAACATGCTAAAATATCTAAAAAACATTAAATCCCATAAAAACACAAAAAACCCTATTAATCCAAAAAGACCCTAAAACCCAGAAAACTCCTGAAAACCCTGTGAAGTCATGAGAAACCCCCAAATCCCTTAAGATCAATAAAACCATAAAACCCAAAAAAAGCCTACAAAATCCCTAAAAATATCTAAAAATGTAAACAATATATAAAAACCGAAAACCCCCCTGAAAAACATAAAAACTTGAAAAACCTTTTAAAACACTAAATCTCAGAAAAACACTAAAAAACTAAAAACTCTAAAAATACATTTGACCCTTAAAACGTCAAAAAAATTATAAAAGACCAACACTTAAAAAGTAAAAAAACCATAAACACCCATAACCCACCAAAAACACATGAAACCCCAAAATACCCTGAAAACCCCAAAAATACTTCAATGTTCATAGAAACAATATAAACCTTAAAACCATTAAAATCCAAAAAATCATTAAAAATACATAAAAACAAGATAACCCTATAAACTCTGAAGAACCCCTAGAAACCATAAAGCCCTTAAAACCCATTAAAATTCCTAACACCCCACAGAAATCTGAAAACCACTAAACACACTAGAACCAAAAAAACCCAAAAAATACATATATTTCTAAAAATAATTAAAACCCCTAAAGACATTAATAAAATCTAAGTAAACAATAAAAACCTTCAATCTCAAATAACCCAAAAAAATCAAAAAACACTAAAACCCTAAATAACATTGAAAACCCTAAAACCCCTGAAAATAAAAAAAGTACATAAAGAACTATAAAACTCATAAATATCCTAAAAATCCTTAAAAATCCATGAAAACATAAAAACCCTAAAACAATAAAAACCCAAAAATGAATAAAATTTTCTAAAACCGTAACAAACTAAAAACCCATAAAACCCCAATAACCACTTAATACCATTAAAAATGTTAAAAAACTCAAAAAGACTTTAAACCCCTAAAAATTTAAAAACCCTAAAGGATAAAAGACCCAAAAAACCAAGAAAAACCCGAAAGTCCCTAAAAACCATGAAAAACCCCTAAAAATCCCTAAAAACTCTAAAATCCCTAAAAACTATAAAAACCATAAAAATCTCAAAACTCCCTAAAAATCCTTGAAAACATAAAAAAACCAAAAAACCTTGAAAATCCCTAGAATACCATAAAGCCCTTAAAAAATTAAAAACAAATATACCCAATGAAAACCTTAAACCCCACTAACTACTCAAAAATCTCACGAAACCCCTAAAAAAATTTAAAACACTATAAACATTAAAACCAAAAAAACATAAAAACCCTCAAAAACACTAAATGATCTCAAAAAACCTCAAAAACACCCAAGATCCTAAAAGGCCTTGAAAACCCTAAAAACCCACAAATCCTTAAATAGCCAAAAAAACCCATACAAATCCAATAAAATCCTTAAAATCCATGAATACATTAAAACCCCTAATAAACTTGAGATCCCCCTAAAGACCTTAAAAACCCAAAAACCATAATTCCCCAAAAAACCTATAAAACACCTAAACACTACTAAAAACTCTAAAAATATTTTAATCACCTATATTTTTTAAAAAACTATAAAATATATTTTAAACCCAAAAAAATGCAAACCACCCCTAAAATCACAAATGACCCTACCAACCATGAAAACCCATAAAATCATAAAACCCCATGAGAACCCCTAAAACCCTAAAAATTTCAAAAAACCCCCAAAAATACAAAACCGCATAAATGTCCTAAAAATACATAAAAAATAAAAATCCCTAAATAACCATTGAAACCACAAACCCCTAAAAATCATTAAAAATCCTATAAACCCTAAAAAACGCTAAACACCCAAAAAACCCTAAAACCATAAAAATTCTAAAAAAATCCCTGAAAATGTAAAAAACCCCAAAACCCCTAAAAACCCTAAAAACCATAAAACTCCTTAAAAACCATATAACCACATAAAAACCCAAAACAACTAAAAAATCAAAAAAACCCTTGAAAGTAAGAATGGGAAGGCCCTATCTGCAGTCAGTGATGGAGTCACTTGTGAGAAATTAGGTTATGAAGTTGGATCCACCTCTGCCCCCTCAAGGCGAAGAGGACAGAAGGATTATTATGCCCTCCAACGACCTATGAAAACCCGGGCCACATCAAGGGCGGTCAGAATAAAACTAAAAGTTAATTAGCTGGAGCGGCCTTCAAACTCTACTGAGAAAGAGAGGGCCAGAATGAAGCTTCTATCCAGGTTTGGAATGCAGAAGGATTATGAGTCAGGATGGGATTCTATGGACATGGGTGCTGAGTCAGATTACAGCTTTGCTGATGTGGGTGATGGATTTGGTGTGGGTATCAGTTATCGTGGTGCGGAGCTGGATGATTTTGGTGGTGACATTAACCTATTTTCCCCTTTGTGTGCCTTTCCTTTTGGACTCCTTTTTGTGTCTTTTTTGTTTTTTGGTTTCTATTCTTTTCTTTTTGGGGACTTCAGGCTGGGGTTATGAGGGGTTTTGGGGTGGGTCATTTGAACCCTCCCCTCTCTTGTCTGCAGTGTCTTCGTGTCTTTTTTATAATTAATTTTGGGGGGATCCAGGAATAGCATGGCACGGAGCCTTCCTTGCCCTAAACCCCAAAACAGCTCAAAAAACCCTGAAAACCCAAAAACCGAAAAAAGCACTGAAAAAACCCCAAAACCCTCAAAATACAGAAAAATCATACAAATTCCTTAAAAACCTAAAAACTATAAAAATTCTACAAATTCCTATAAATCCTTATATACGTAAAAAATCCTAAAAACTCAGAAAAACCCCTTAAAACCCCTTAAAACACCTTAAAAAGCCTTAAACAAACTAATAATTATAAAACCCCTTAAAACTACTCAAAATGTTAAAAAAATCTAAAAATACTTTAAAACCGTACAAAATAAAAAACACTAAAACCCAAAAAAATACAAAAAAACAAAATACCCAAAAAAACAAAAAATCGTAAAACCCCTAAAAATCACTAAAAACCAAAAAACACAAAAATTTATAAAAATATAAAAGGCCTAAAAATCTATAGATGTGTAAAAAAATCCTAAAAACCCTCCTTGAAAACAATAAAAGAAACTCTAAAACCTTAAAAAAATAAAACCACATAAACATCATAAAACCCTCTAAGAACTCTAAAAACCCCTAAAACCACTAAAAATAGTAAAAAAACTCAAAAAATCGATAATAAAATAGAAACTTTCAAAAACCATTAAAAATCCAATAAAATAATAAATCCAATTAAACATTAAAACACCTAAAAACTATGGAAAACCCAAAAAAACCAAAACAATTTACCCTAAAAATATGAAAATCATAAAAATCCCTTAAAATCCCCAAAAATGGGAAAAACCCTTAGAACCCTGAAAACACCAGAAATTCATAAAAACCACTAAAAACCTGAAAACCCAAAAAACCCATAAAAACCTAAAGATCAACTAAAAACTTTTAAACCCCATAAAACCCCTAAAAACGAAAAAAAACTATAAAACATTAAAAAAACACAAAAATCATAAAAATGAATTAAAAATCCCTGAAAACATAAAACCCTAAAACCCCAAAAAAACCACTCAAAAGCATAAAAACCATAAAAACCTTAAAACACCATAAAACTCAAAAAACCCCACTAAAAATTATAATAACACTTAAAACCCCTAAAAACACTAAAGAACTCCAAAAAAATCCTTAAAATCATAGAACACACAAAAAATCCCAAAATAGCCAAAAAATAATAAAAACCCTAAAACCATTAAAACAACTAAAAATCCCTAATAAACGTAAAAAATCCCTAAAAATCATATAAATTTGACAAATCTCTATAAATTACTAAAACCATAAAAAACACTAAAACCATGAAAAACGCATGAAACCATAAAAACCATAAGTAACCTTAAAAACCAATTAAAAACCTAGTAACAAAAAAAATCTAAAATCCATAAAAATGATAAAAAATATAAAACTATGAAAACCCAAAAAAATCAAAAAACCTTAAAAACACAATAAAAAAATAAAAACTTAAAAAATTATAACAACCATAAAAATCACAAAAAATCACAAAAAATCACTTAAAAGGTAAAAAACCCTAAAAACTCTGAAAAAAACCATGAAAACCATAAAACCCCTAACAACATGAAAACCCTAAAAAAAGATAAAATCCCTAAAAGACCACTAAAATAAAAAATCCACATTTATCCCCTAAAAATGATAAAAAAATATAGAAAACCATTAAAACCCTAAGAAAAATAAAAAAACCCCATAAACCCTAAACAACCCTAAAAACGTTAAAAACCATAAATCCCTAAAAACCCCTAAAACCTTAAAAAATAACGAAAACCCCTAATAACACTCAAAATACATAAAATCCAAAAAAAATAATAAAAATCCCATAAAGCAACAAAACATGACTAAAAATGTATAAGAATTAAAACCCATAAAAACCATAAATTCCCATAAAAACCATAAAAACACATAAAACCCCTATAAACCAGTAAATAATTTATAAACCTTTAAACCCTAAAATGTTAAAAAACACTCAAAACTCTTAAAACCATAAAAAAATTAGAAAAAACACAAAACCCTAAATGAACCTAAAACACCCGAAAACCCCCAAAAATCTAAAAAACCTAAAAAACCCAAAAAACCCTTAAAATTTTTAAACACCCTAAAAACCCAAGAAATCCTAAAAATCCAAAAAATACAAAAAAAATCCCTCAAAACATAAAAAACCCTAAAAACATTAAAAAAAACTTAAAAACCATAAACCCCCTATAAACCTTAAAATCTCCAAAAATCCATAAAACACCTAAAAGCCACTAAAAACACATAGTACCTTAAAACACATAAAATATTATAATAACTCTAAAAAAACAATATAACCACTAAAAATCTAAAAAACCCAAGAAACCATAATAAGAACATAAAACCCTTGAAAACCCATAATAACCATAAAACCATAGAATACCCTAAAACCATCAAAATCCCTAAAACCACTAAAAACCCTACAAACAAAAAAATCATATAAATTCCTTAAAAATCCATAAAAATATAAATAATCATAAAAAGCTTCATCAACCATTGAATTCCATAAAAACCTTGAAAACCCTAAATTACATAAAAAACATAAAACCCATTAAAAACTATAAAAACCCTTTAAACCTCTAAAAACATTAAAAACACTAAAATACATTAAATCAATAATTTATTGAAAAAACATAGAAAGCGCTAAAAGATGATAAAAACACCGAAAACCCATAAAACCCAAAAAAACCAAAAATCCCCTAAAAACCAAAAACCCTTAAACCTCCTCAAAATTCTGAATATCCCTAAAAGACCTAAAATCCCAAAATATTCAAAAAAAACACAAAAAACCCCAAAAAACCACTTAAAAATCCTTGAAAATGTAAAAAACCCTAAAAACCTTGAAAAACATTGAACACCATATATACCCCTAAAATATTTAAAAATCAATAAATCACATGAAAGAAAACAAAAAGGAAACCCAAAACCCCCTAGAGGATGGTGGCTGAGTCTCTATGTTCATTCCCCTCACAATATTTTTCACTGTCACCCCGTCTCCTCGATGAATATTTGCTTCTCCTCGCCGGCATTGTCGATCTCTTGGTGGCTTGGGTGCGGTCTCAGCAGATCGTCTGGTTCGAGGTTGGATGCGGCTGCTCATATTGGCGTGTTGGTGGGAAGGTATGGCATCCTTGGTCGGTCCCTTCTTGGTCAACGACAAAGAAACTCTCAAAGCCAGCTCCAAATCTGAGGTTGCACAGGCCTCTCTGGTCTTGAAATGGTGTTAGGCAGGTGCGACGGACGTTTCGACAACTGGATTGAGGTGTACTTGGCCCAAATTTCAGGTATGCTTATCAGATCTGGGTTCGATCTCGGCTGTTCAGGTCTCTTGGTGTTCGGTGCTCCGGCTCTCATCTTTGGTGTAGCAAGAGGATTTGAAGGCATCCTATGGGAGAGTTCTAGCTTCGCTCCGATGAAATGTGGGTTCGATGGGCTTTGCGACTTCTTGGTGGTGGCGTGCAAAGTCTTGCACTCGGATCTGCATTTCTTGTTTGCACCCAAGGAGGGTCTTTCTGGTTTTTCTGGATTCTCAACAGGTCATGGTCGATGAAAAGGAGATGATGTAGGTTTTCTTTTCTGGTTCCTCTTTCTTATTATTGGGTCTTTCTAGTGATGAAGGTCTAGTCATTCTGTGATGTGTTCATTTTGATATACTAGTCTGCATACTTTTGAGTTGTGGCTGGTTCGATTGTGAGTTGTTGTTGTTGGTTAATGATGAGTTTGAGGAGTTTTTGATGATTCAGAATGGTTTTAGGTGTCGTTTCTAGTGGTCTTGTGTTTCCAACTATCGTGGGATGCTGGAACCCGTCTGGTTAGGAAGATATGGTTACTGGATTCTGAGTTGTTGTTTGACGATTGCTGTTGGTTGTTGGTTTTTCCACAAGTTGCTACTGATTTTTGGTTGGATATTGAGTTTCTAGATGATGAGATACTGGTCTTTGGTTTCCTCTTACCTTGAGTGGAGGTGGTGGATGCTGGAAATTTGTTATGGTGGCATTGATTGGATTTGGTGCTACTAGTTTCTGAGGGGGAAGCGGGATGCTGGGCGAGGTTTGGTGATTGAAAGAGGCGCTGATTATCTATAAATGAGGTGATGGATCCTGGTTGCTGTATGGCTAGGATGTGATGTAACTGCTGTTTATGGTTCTAGTGCTGGTTACTCTGTGTTGCTGGAAATTGTTCTGACTGGTGAGGAGGTGCTAGAGGCTAGAGATAGTGATGTGGGATGCTGGTTTCTGGATGCTAGTTGTCTAAGAAGTGATGGTTGCAGGATGTTGGGTTGCTGGTTATGGGCCGCCCCTATCCTTGAAGTTGCTGTTGATGGTTTTTATGCTGCTAGAGAATGTTTTCTATTTGGATGGGAGGTGATGTTAGGGAAAATCTGTTTTTTATGCGTTGATTGGATTTGTGTGTTTTTTCTTTTTTGATTTTTCTTTTTTTGGTGTCTTTTGCGTTTTGGATTGTAAAGGGTTTTTTGGGTGTGGGTTGATTGACCCCTCCCATCCCTTGTCTGCTGCGTCCTTTTTTCATAATAAATTTTGAGGGGGTCAGAAATAGCCTAGCCTCACACCTCTTCTGCCTAAAACACATGAAATCCCTAAAAACATTATAAACCCACTAAACCCTTTAAACGCCTAAATACATCAAAAAAATATTAAAACCCAAAAAATCCCTAAAAATATTAGAATCCCTAAAACCGAAAAGACCCTAAAACCCTAAAATATACTAAAACCCTGAAAACTCCTAAAACCCCTCAAAATCCCTAAAACCCAAAAAAACCCTAAAACCATAACAATTATAAAACCCCACAAAAATCTTAGAAATCATGTAAAACCCTAAAGTAACTAGAAACCATAAAAACACCTAAAAATATAAAAAAACACAAAAAACCCATAAAAACCCAAAACCCACTAAAAAATCTGAAAAATCTCAAAACCCCAAAAACATTAGAAAATATAAAAAAAATATATCCCCTAAAACCCCTAAAAATACTAAAAACCTAAATACCTTAAAAACACTAAAATTATATAAACCCCCCAAACCACTAAAAATCCATAAAAATCTATAAAACCTTGAAAACCATAAAAATCCTAAAAAATCTCAAAAAATCCATCTAAAAGTAAAAAACAACTAAAAACCCTAAAACCCCTGGAAATCCGTAAATACCCATGATAATCATAAAACCCTAAAACCCTATAAAACCCAAAAAACCAAAAAAAATAATCTAAATCCTTAAAACCCTATAAATGTTGAAAACCATAATGAACCAAGAATTCTTAAAAAAAAACCTAAACCCTCAAAAGACCCTAAAAATCCTGAAAACCCCTAAAAACCATAAAACCTATAAAAATTCCTAAAGCCATTAAAAACCTATAGGAACCATAAAAATCCTAAAAATCACCAAAAATCCCAAAAAAACATAAAAACCACTAAAAACTTTGAAAATATTCTAAACACCATAAACACCCCTAATGACCATAAAAATTTATAAAAACCATAAAATCCATAAAAAACACAAAAAACAATAAAAACACAAAAAACATTAAAAAATTAAAAAACATGAAAAAACCATTAAACCCTAAAAGCGTTAATGAACAATAAAAAAATTAAAACCCCTAAAAATTCAAAAGAAATCCCTAAAAACCCTAACAAACCTGAAAAAACCTAAAATGCCAAAAATATCTAAAAACCCAAAAAATAACTAAAAATTATAAAAAGTGCTTAAAATACATGAAAATATGAAAAATCCTAAAAATCATGAAAAACCAATAAAACCCGTCAAACCCCTAAAAAAACTTTAAAACCCAAAATATTAAATAAAACTTTAAAAATGACTAAAGAAAATAAAAACCTTGTATTCCCCTAAAATATTTAAAAAACTCTTAAAACCCTATATAGACTAAAGAATAAAAAATTTTGTAAAATCAAAATAACCAAAAAAAAATTATAAAAAAGGGGAAACTCTCTAACACCACTCAAAATCCCTAAAAACCCTAAAACCTCTAGAAACCATTAAAATCATAGAAGACCCTAAAAATCCCAAAAAATGTAAAAAATAATAAATTCCATAAAAATTTAGAAAAACCGTTGAAACCCTTAAAAAACACTAAAACATTTAAAATCCCCAATACGTACTATGAACACTAAAATAACATAATCCCATAAACATATTAAAAAAATATAAAAAGAATTAAATCCCCTACTACACTCAAAAAAACCCTAAAACCCCAAAATACCCTTAAAAATCTAAAAGCATAAAAAACCCTGAAACCCCTAAAAACCCTCAACATCACAAAAAACCCCAAAACCCTAACACAATAAAAATCCTAAAAAAATACCTAAAAATTCATATAAACATAAAAAACTGTACAACCCTAAAAACCCCAGAAAACCATAAAAACCTCAAAAACAACTAAAAACCATAAAAATCCAAAAACCCCACTAAAATATCTAAAAACCCTTTAAACCCCTAAAAATGTTAAAAAATTGAAAAATCCTTAAAACCCCTAAAAACTAAAAAATACACAAAAATATGAAAAAAGACCAATAAAAACCATTAAAAAACAAAACTCCTAAAAAACCATAAAATACTCAAAATTTGAAAAAAAAACCATAAAAAACCATAAAAACCAAAAAAATATTAAAATTCCCTAAAAATCAATGAAAAAGAATAAATCCCCTAAAAACCATATAAACCCTAAAAACACATAAAATTCTAAAAACCCACTAGATACTCTAAACGCCCTTAAAACCCCTAAAAACGTTAAAAAATCTAAAATCTAAACAACATAAAAAAACCAAAATACCATAAAACCCCTAAAAACCATAAGAACATTAAAAACTCTGAAAACCCCGAAACCCCTCAAAATCCCTAAATACTCTATGAGACACTGAAACCCATAAAAATCCTAAAATAACATAAAAATCACAGAAAAGGTGTTTGGTGTTTGGTTTGGAGGAAAGGTGTTTGGCTGTGGTTGTTGTGCGTTGGTGGCTACTGGAATGTTTCCCGAATGGAGGGTGATGATTTTGGAAAGGTGTTGATGGATTATGTCGTTTCTTGCTGTGGGTGTGGTGAATTGATGATTCGCTATTGGTTTGTATTCACTGTTGGTTTCTGGTTGCTGGATTCTTTTTGGTCTGGAAGTAATGGTTGCTGGATGTTGAGCTGATGGTTATTGGTTGCTTCTTTCCTTGAGTCTTGGAAGTGGTTGGTGCATGAAGACTTCTATGGCTGCGTTGATTGGAATTGGTGCTGTTGGTTGCTGGAATTGAATCGGGGTGCTGGGATGAGGAGATGCTGGAGGCTGGAGATAGTGAAATGGGATGCTGCTGATGGTTTTGATGCTACTGGACATTTGTTTCTTCTTGGAGGGATGGTGATTTTGGGTACTTTGTTTGGATTTGTGTGTTTTTTTCTCTTTTTGATTTTTTATTTTTTTGACATCTTTGTCTTGGGTTGTTAAGGGTTTTTGGGTGTGGGTCATTTGACCCCTCCCCTCCCTTGGCTGCAGTGTCTTCATGTATTTTTATAATAAACTTTTGGGGTGTCAGGAATAACCTGACCCCGAACCTTCCTTGACCTAAAAACCATGATAATACCTAAAAAACCAAAATATCCAAAAATCCTAAAAAACCCTGAAAATTTATGAAAACATAGAAAAACCTAAAACAGAGAAAACCCCATAAAAACCATAAAACCTAAAACCATAAAAACCCCCAAAACAAGATAAAAACCCTAAATAAAAAACTCTAAAAACCCTCAAAACCCCTAAAAATATGAGAAGACGTTTGGATGGAGGCTCTGGCGATTCTGGAGATTCTGGCGATCCGGCTCCCTCGCGATGGCGGCTCCCTTCCAGGTTGATGATGATGGAAAATGATGCGCCTCCCCCCTCTCTACGGGGGAGGATCCTCTCTTGGAGGACTTCTCGTCACTCTCCTCTCCCGAGTTGTTACCCTCCTTCCCGAGAACGGTGCTTTGCCTGAAGGTTCCGGAGTTTTTTGATGGTTGTCCTTAGCTTACACTCTCTCTTTGGTAGTTTACTGATGCTTCGGAACTACACAACTTGACTCTGGTTGCAAGCTTCCCGATGCAGTGACCCCCAGTTTCCAATTTCGACAGGTTCGTTTCGGCTTTCTGGAATCTTAGGGCTCGGGTGATTGTGGGATTGATCGATAGATCCCACATCATGATTCGCTTTTCCACGGAGGAAGACCAGGTCTTAGCTTGGTCAGCAGCTCCTCGATCATGCAATGGCGCTCGTTTGTCCCTCTTTTGGTGGAGCTTTGACTTTCATCTGAAGCGTAGTTCCTCGATTGTTGCTACTTGGGTGTGATTTTCTGAACTTCCCCTTCCCTTTCAAAATATCTCCATTATCTCGATGCTTGGGAATTTGGTGGGGCGGTTCCTATGTGTGGATAGTAGGACGAGGTCCCTTTGTCATCCGGTGGCACCAAGGGCTTTTGTTGAAATCGATGCTTCGAAGTCTCCTGTGGATGCTGTCTGGATTGTAGTGGGGGAAGAACTTAGTTGGAGACAACCTGTCATCTTCGAGAAAAGGCCAGTTTTCTGCTCATCTTGTTAGAGTTTTGGGCACAATGATCACTCTGGAGGCGGCTTTGGCACTGTCAGGGGTGGTAGTTCTCTGGCTCGCATGTCTTCTGGTGAGATTACCCTCCCTCTGGTGGAGGTGAAGGGGAAAAAGGGGTGGCTCCCTCCCAACCTCTGAGTACTGACTTTCCCGGTTCGTCTACTGTGCTGGCTGGAAATGACTTAGAGGTGGCTCTGATGGACTCGGTTGGTTTTTTTGTGAGTCTGACTGGAGGTGCTGGTGTTTTGGGGAATGCTGATGAGGAAGAAGTGATGCTGGATGAGAGGGAGAACCGGGCTTCTGCTGAAGGTTCCCACGGGTATGGCGACTCACCTAGGAGGAAGACAGGTTTAGGGAAAGTTGCGGGGACGGGCATCAGGGATGAAATTGTAGAGGAGGCCTGTGCACTAGATCTGGAGCGAGATTGTATAGCTTGCTTGAATGTTGCAGTCTTGGATGAGCCTGCCGGGGAGGATGTGCGGGTGGCAGATGTCGAGAAGGAGGCAGTGTTTGCTCAGGGCCCGAGGACTGGAGATGAGTGGATTTTGTCTTCAGCTGAGGAAAGGTCCATGGGGGATGAAGGGACCTGGATCCCCGCAGGGCCACACATGAACTGGCGTGATTCCCCTCTGGTTCTATCTGGGTTTCCAGGCATTGGGGGACCTGACGTGGGGACTGGGTTATCTCGTCCCTCTGACAACACAAGCGATGCCGAGGATCCTCCCAGTATGCTAGGAAATACTGGTGATGCTGATGCCATAAACCAGGAGAGGGCTATGGTCATTCATGGTGTCCCCTCTGCTGATGCTTTTTGTGTGCAGCTTCATGAGATGGTGTGGGTTGAACAGGAAAGGTTCTCGCTTCAGGATGAAGCCGAGAGGCTCGAGGAGAGGTTCTCTAAAGCTGACCGCCAGATAAATGCTGCTTTGGCCAGGCCAAAGGAGTAAAGGGGTGCTGAAACTCCTGGGATAGACTACAAGAATGGGATGGAAACATCGGTCAAATATGATATCGCTTGTGCGAAGGCGGGTGTTTCCGTTGGATCCACTTCTGTCCCTCCGAGACGAAGACGAAGGAAGGATTACTCTGCTCTCCTGCATCCCATGGAAACTAGGGCCTCTTCACGAGCGGTAAGAATTAATCTAAATGTGAATAAGCAAGAGCGGCTTTCAACTTCTGCAGAGAAAGAGAAGGCTAGGATGAAGCTGCTTTCCAGGCTTGGCATGCAAGAGGATTTTGAGTTTGGATGGGACTCAACAGACATGGGTGCTGAGTTTGATTTCAGTTCTGCTAATGTATGTGATGGCGTTGGTGTGGGCATGGGGTTTCGAGGTGCGGAGCTAGATGTTTTTGGTGGGGATGTTGACTGATCCTCCCCTTGTGTGCTTTTCCATTTGAACTTTTGATTTTTTTTTTGCTTTTGCTTTTCTTCCTCTCTTTCTGTGGCCTTTGGGCTAAGGTCGTAAGGGTTTTTTTGGCGTGGATCAGTGGATCCCTCCCCTCCCTTGTCTGAATTGTCTGTGTCTTTTCTTTTAATAAAATTTTGGGGGGTCCCAGGAATAGCCTGGACGCGAGCCTTTTTCCCCTAAAAATATTTAAAACCTATAAAAATCAAGAAAACCCAAAAAGACAAAAGAAACACTAAAGACCCAAAAAAACCCCTAAAAACCCAAAAACCTCATAAAACCCCAAAAAAAACTGTGAAAACAATTAAAATCCCAAAAATCCCTAAAAAGAATAAAAAACCTAAAGAAGAATAACAAATATTTTAGAAGATAAAAAACCCTTAAAACCCAGAAAACACAGGAGAACCATAAAACACCTAAAAACACTATAAACCCAAAAAAAACCCCCAAAAAACCCTAAAACCACTAAAAATCTAGAACCCTTAAAACCCCTAAAACATTAAAAATTCTAAAAACCCATAAATACCCTAAAATGATCAAAAAACTTTTGAAAACACTAAAATACCCTAAAACCCAAAAAAAACTAAAAACCCTAAAAACACATGAAGAATCATAAAAATATTCAAAAGCCATTACAATGAAAAAACCAATAAGAACTATAAAAATATTTAAAAGCCCCTAAAAATCCTTAAAAAAATAAAATACCTAAAAACCCTAAAATACTCTTGAAAACCATAAAACCCATTATAAACCATTAAAACCCCTAAAAACCTACAAAACCCTTACTTACCATTGAAATATCCAAAACCCCTTAAAATCCCTAAAAATGTTACAAAACTCTAAAATAGTTAAAACCCCTAAAAAACACCAAAATACCCAAAAAATACAAAAAGACTTTAAAAACCTAGAAAATCCTTGAAAATTCTAAAAAACCTACAAAACACTAATGACCTAAAAATCCATAAAAAACAAAAAAAAATCCTATGAAATACGTAAAAATACCTGAAAAAATACACACTAAAAATACAGAAAAACTAATGAAAACAATCAAAACCCCTAAAACATTAAAAATACTAAAACCCATTAAATCCCTAGAAACCACTAAAAACTCTAAAACCCTTTAAAACATCTAAAAATATTAAAAAATATAAAAAAATTAAAAACCTTAAAACTATAAAAAAAACCTTGAAATCCCCTAAAAACCATCAAAATATGTAAAAAACATAAAGACCCTAAAAACCATAGAAAACAAAACAATGTGCTAAAATGTAAAAAAACATAAAAAATTAAAAATTAAAAAACACATAAAACCCTAAAAAACACCAAAAACTCTAAAACCCCTCAAAATCCAAAAAAAAACACAAAATTCTTAAACAAATAAAACCCATAAAATACTCATAAATAACCCTAAAAACCCTAAAGGTATTAAAATATTGATAAACACTAAAACTCTAAATACCTAAAAATCCTTAAAATCCATAACAAACCTAACACCCACTAAAAACCATAAAAATCGTAAAAAATAAAAAAAAACCTGAAAACATAAAAACACCTAAAAACCCTGAACACCCCATGAAAATATTAAAACCCCAAAAACCATAAAAACACATAAAACCGCATAAAAACCATAAAAATCACTAAAATTCTAAAAACTCCTAAAAACAATAAAAAAATTTAAAAACCCTTAAGCACCGTAAAAACTCAAAAAATCATAATAACCCAAAAGAACCTAAAAACATGAAAAAACCTAAAATCCCTAAAAATAATGGAAATGATAAAACCCCTATCATTCTATAAGACACCCAAAAACCCTAAGTACCAAAAAATTCCTACAAAAGCCCTAAAAATACCTAAAAACATAAAAACCCCTATAAACATGAAATCATCCCTAAAAACAATAAAAAATACCAAAAACCTAGAAACCCCCTAAAAACCCTAAAAAACCAATAAAAACACAAAAAACCCATAAAACTAAAAAAATGTTTAAAAACTCTAAAAAACATTAAAAACCTTAAAACTCTAAAAATTCTCTAAAGACTATAAAACCCTCAATGTCTCTAAAACCAATAAAAACCATTAAAATCCTAATAATTGTATGAAATCCCAATAAACCCCTAAAATGTAAAAAAGCCATTGAAAACCATATCAACCCCTAAATACCTTAAAAATCATAAAAACCCATAAAACCCCTAAATGGTTACTAAAAATTCAAAAAACCCTATACACCCCTAAAAACTATGAAAACTCCAAAAATACCTTTAAAACCCTGAAAAATCAAAAATCCCCTAAAAACCAAAAATACCCACACAAACATACAAAAACACTGAAACCCTGAAAAATGCTAAAAACACTCAAAATGCTAAAAAATCCTAAAACCATAAAAAACCTCAAAATCCCTAAAATATATGAAAATACAAAAAATCATTAAAAATCATGAAAACCATAAAACCCATAAATATCTTAAAATAAATAAACACCCATAAAAATAATTAAAACTCACAAAAATCACTAAAACCCTTTATACCACTAAAAACCTTAAAAACTCAAAAAAAACTTCATACCCTAAGAACTCAAAAAAGAACCAAAAAACAATAAAATACCCTAAGAATCCTAAAAACACTAAAAACCTAGAAAACCCATAAAACCCCTCAAGATCCCTAAACCCCTAAAAATAATAAAAATCCTAAAAAATCCTTGAAAACGTAAAAATCCCCAATAACCCTCAAAACCCTATGAAAACCATAAAATCTATGAAATCATAAAATACTCTAAAAACACCTAAAACCCCAAAAAAATTAATAAACTCAATAAACCATAAAAAATGAAAAACAAAACCGTTAAACCCCAATATGATAGCAAAATCCTAAAATCCTCAAAATCCCTAAAAAACAAAAAAACCATAAAAACCATGAAAATCGTAAAAATCCCTAGAAATCCCTAAAATTTTCAATACACTAAAACACTTAAAGACCTCTAAAAACCCTAAAAGAACCTAAAAATATTTAAAAACCCCTAAAAACCATAATTATCCTAAAATAACTAAAAACAAAATGAGCCGTTAAAACCCCAAAAAATGAATAAAAACATTAAAAAACATAAAAACCCTGAAAATTCAAAAAGAACCCCAAAATCCCAAAAGACCATAAAAATCCTAAAAACACCAAAAACAACAGAAATCCATAAAAATCCCAAAACCCCTCAAAATCTATAGAAAACCATAAAAACCCTGAAAACCCCCTGAAAACAATAAAAATCCCAAAACCATAAAAACCCTAAAACCCTAAAAAATTACACAATAATATAAAATACCCTTTAAACCCCTTAAAATGTTAAAAAACACTTTAAAAAATACCCTAAAAAAATTTAAAAACCCTAAAAACTAAAAACACCAAAAAAACCCAAAAACCCTTAAAATCCCTTAAACCCACTAAAATCCATAAAACCCATGGAGACCTTCAAAACTGATAAGAATTCTAAAAATACGAATAAAATTCATAAAAAGTAAAAAACCCTAAAAACTCGTGAAACCCCACAAAACCACTAAAAACACTAAAGAACATTAAAACACCTAAAACCATAAAAAACTAGAAAACATTAAAAACCATAAAACTCAAAAAAAGAAGAAAACCAAAAGAGTCCAAAAAACCTATAACCATAAAAACCCTAAGAAACTATGAAACCAATAAAACCTATCAAAATCCCTAAAAAATATTAAAAACAATAAAAACCATAAATTTTTTAAAAACCTACAAATTTCCTAAAAACATAAAAAACCTTAAAAACAATCAAAACCCCTAAAATCAATAAAACCCCTAAAACCATGAAAATCATTAAAAACCTAGAAAATACGAAAAAATACACTAAAAAGTCTAAAATATCTTTAATCCCCTAAAAATGATAAAAAACACTAACAAACATTAAACCCCTAAAAATATTTAAAAAACCTAAAAAACACAAAAAAACTCTAAAACCCAAAAAATCCCAAAATTCCCTGAGAAACCCAAAAAAGCCAATAACCCCTCAAAATCCCTAAAAACCATAAAAACAATAAAAATACTGAATATGAATAAACATATTTGAAATGTAATACTGTCTCCAACCGTTTTGGGTCGTTATCCCCGGAACGCAATTTCCATTCACTCCCTTACTCTGAGGAAGTGAATGAGCAGGTCCCGCAGGACCTTAATTCAAAAAGACAGGAGTCCTTCTCAAGGGATCCCATCAACAATCACCCCCAGACTCATGCGGTAGTGCGCCCTCAACATGATGAGGGTACCGACTCCAGGCATTCAGCTCAGGTTCCTCGAACCTGAGCAGGCATGATGAACCGCCAGAGACGGAATCCGGTTAATAATAAGCAGGTTGTCATCCCTGCCATCTCCGGAGAAGTCCACCAACCTAACTTGGTCGCAAACAACGAGCAGGCATACACACCTGTCCGTTTTAATTCCGCTGTCTAGCAGACTCGTCTGGCAGCATCAAGCCGATCCCGCCAGGCAATTCCGGCGGAGTACCATAGGCAGGAACATACACCTGCTTATACATCACCAGTTAGTCAGCAGGCTCGTCTGACTACATATAGTGGATCTCGTCAACCGCGTTTGGCGAAGTGTAATCAGCAGGCACATACACCTGCTAATACTAATCAGGCCTACCAACAGTCTCGCTTGGTAGCGTCCGGAGAAGTCAGTCGGAAAGTCCCGACGACAAACAGGAGGCAGACTCAACTCTCTGTCTCCACACATGAGTACTGTCAGGATTCACTGACAGGAAAAGGAGGACAGGAGCAGGCACATACACCTACTCCAAGCCCGGAATGGACGTATATCCCCGTTCCGGCGGCTGAAGTCACCAAATATATTTTGTCAATGGTGAAAGAGTAGAAGCAAATTCCTGCTCATATTCTGGATGCTTGCCAGGATATCATAACAACTTCAGCATCATCTCAGGGATAGACACATAAATCTATCCCTAGCAATGGAGTGACACATCAACGATTCACTCCGTAACAGACACACACATCTGTTCCAGTCCAAGAGGGTTATGGGGCATACTCCCCCATATCATATGGACAACCAAGTCAGGCACATACACCTGATTTGAGTGGAGATCGTCAGCCTAACCTGACCATCTTTCCTGATCAGGAACATACACCTGCTCAGAGCAATCACTTTCGTCATCAAGTGGTTTCTAAAGCGAGTAAGAAGGCATCTAAGAAAAAGATCCGCCCAGCACAGTCAGGAGATCAAAGGCCAATCTGCAACAAGGCCTTGCTCGATGCTGGAGTTCTTGAAGCCCTCAGACATTTATCTGTCGGAATTCAAGATTCTACTCCCTCAGTTCCCAATAACGGGAACATTAATTCTGAAGGTCTTCAACAGACACTTCCTCATGAAGACTTGCTTCATGAAAATTCGGTCAATCTTGAAGTTTCTTCTTCATATGAGATCCACAGGAACCCTCTGTGTGGTCAGAAGACCAAGGAGCAAGAGATTTCATCTTTTATTGTAACCCATCATGACGGTCCTCCTCATGGTGATGAACTTCGCTGCGAAAGTCCTCTCCGCAGTAGTAATTCACATTGTCTCGAAAATTCTTCAGAAGGCAATGTAGTGATGAGAAAGCCCTCCTATCTCGAGGCACTTGCAAACGTAAAACCAGTCATGTCTGATGCTTTACTATCGGCAGGTGAAACTCTTTCTCCATCAGAAGATAGCCTGGGGTTCAGTTTATTCTCCAAACCATCCCTGGGTCATTCATCTTCCATCATGAATAGTGATTTCTCTACCAATCTTGTTGAATCCGATGAAGCAACAAGGAAACACCAACTCTGGTCCAAACAGGTAGAAGAATCTTCATTTAATGATAAAGAGGAAATGCTGAACATGAGGAAAAAACTGGAAAAAGGTGAAGTACCAGTCATGTTTTGGCCTTTGGCTGACTCCTAGTACGACATTCCAAAGATGTTGACGGATGATGGAATCCATGATATTCGTCTCAACATATGGAAAACTCTTTGTCAATTAAAGAAGAAGGTATTATCTTAAGATGAATATGAAAATCATCTTAAGATAATAGAAGGGTTACAACGCCAGATTGATTTGGTATCTCTATCAGTCTCTCGGTATCCAAAGGCTGAAAAGCAACAGAGAACCCTTCAACGTTCATGCCTTGGCGCACTAAGAAGATTGCGTCAGTTAATTTCCAATTCTCCATCTGATGTTCATATCAGTGGATGGGGTGTTCACGGAGCACTACATTTCACAGTGATTTCCGGTCCGCAAATCCCACCGAAAATGGTCTCATGCAATGTTATTGTCCATGGCCGACCACAGTCAATGGGATTTGTTCATAATCAAAAGCTTTCTCAAGAACAAGCTTCAACTAGTTCTTCTCAAAATCAAATATATAGAGAAAAAGTTGTTGAATTGCTCCTACATCAAGCAGGCGAGAATATTGCACAAGCCTCTCGTCTGGAGGAAACACGTCATCAAATGACAGAAGTTTCGGAAATCATCCAACAGTCTGTTGAACCAGGTGATAAAAGTGGATACAGGTTAATGCATCCAGCTAATTTCCGAACTAAGATTCGCAAGATCAAGAGAGATTTCAAGAATATCTCAGACATATCATGTCAAGAGACACCCCAGCTTTCCAGACTGGGGACTTCTCTAACCCAACCCCCAGAATCAACGAATGGGATTCGAGGAGTTGAGCGGAAACAGCAGGAACATCCCCAGTCCACCGGACTGGGGACTTTTTCAAATCCTCAATCCCTCCCTTAGAGAAAATCAGTATTCTATCGATTAGGGAATAAGCCTCAAGAGGAACGAAGATCCAAACTGTCAGGAGATTCTCTCCAAGTGACGGTTCTCCAAGAAATTCCTGAGGGATCAAGTCAACAGAATTCCTTGTCTCATCTTGGACATAGAAGGAGACAATATCACAGAAATGCTGATAGAAAGGATTCCATGCAATATGCATCCATTAATGTCATCAATGTCGTTGCTGCTGATTCACCAGATGAGGCTCAATCAGAGGGATCAGACGAAGAGGTTCCTACTCAAGAAGTTGCGCACACAGACCTAAATGAAGAAGGTGTGCGCACACGTAATCAAAGGCTTACCCAAAATATGGGTATTCCTTCAAGTAACCCACTTCCCCCTCTCCGAAAAGGATCCAATAAGGGGAAAGGAAAGAACCAGGTTACTCCTCACCCTTCCTCTGCAGGAGGTCAATCGCTCTCATTAAAGAAAAGGTTTGCAAAACAGGAGGAACAAATGAAAGAATTAAGAAGGTTGAATGCAGAACTACTTCAGAATAGTATTCTTCTTAAGAATTCTGAAGTCCGATAGCCGAAGGAATTTGTTGTAACTACTGAGATGGATCAAGAATATCCTCCTTTATCAGTACACCCACATAGGTCTAATCCTACGGGTCAAACACAACAACGGTTGGCAGCACTACCATCAGTTGCAGCACCAACCACCACGTCTGTCCAAGCTCCATTCATTGCACCTACCCAAAACCAAGTTCAACCTGACGTTTATCAAAATTTAATAACTACTATTGAGTCATTAACAGCTCGATTAGAAACTATGGAAGGGAAACAGGCGCAAGTTCAACCTGAAAAGAAAGTTTACCCTGAATGGGTGGATTCAATTTCTCCTCCATCCAGTTTTGGAAACCCTATTTTCCCTACTTTCAATGGATCTGGCGACCCTGAACAACATTTGACGCATTACGTGTCTTGTTGTGATCCTATGATGGGAACTCCAGAGCAGTAAGAAGCAGTGAAACTCAGATGCTTCGTGCGAACCTTGCAAGGACCAGCTTTTGTCTGGTATACAAGCTTGCAATCCCGGTCAGTCATCGGATGGGAGGATCTTCGTCAAAAATTCCTTCTTCAGTTTAGCTCAACTTTGCCAAAAACGACAGTTTTCGATCTTACAAACTGCAAGCAAAGGGAAAATGAAAGAGTCTCTGATTTCATTGCTCATTGGAAGGGATTAACATATTCCTTGAGTTTAGCACTCCCTCAAGAGGAATTGTTGCCAATCTGTGTGGCAAATTTGCGTGACGAATTACGCACGCCATTGATCCCTGTGAAATACACAGGAGGGTTTCGAGACCTTACTTCAATCGCTCAACAGATTGAAGATTCCCTTATACAGGGTAAGGTTAAATCTCGTGTAATTCCATCAGCTCCAGGAAGAAGAATGGCTAAAGCAGAAACTGCTACAGTTATGCTTAAACAGGAACCTGTACCTATTTCTACTTCAAAACCTTCATCTTCTCGAAGGGCTCCACCTCCTGAACGCCAACAACAAAGGTTGTTTCGTCCAAATGATCAAAAAGATCAACGACGAAAACAATTTGAGGATATGAAGAGTAAAACATACTCTTTCCGAAGTGAGAAAGTTCCTGGTTACTTCATTTCAGCTCTGGAAAATAATTTGGTTCAATTACCAGTGCCGAAGAGGCCAAACAAGGAAGGAGATGAAGACCGTCCCAATTATTGTCCCTTTAATCAAATGTTGGGGCATCCCATCCAAGAGTGTTTTGTCTTTAAAGACCTCCTGCAAAAGATGGTCGACTTGGGACAAGTCAAATTGAAGGGTTCTTCAGCTCATGTAGCATGTATTACCGCTACAGATCCAGAGGAAGGAGGCGAGTGGCAGGAAGTCAAAAGCAAAACTGCGAAAAAATATGATGATTGGATGGTCAGAAAGACAATCAATCGGACCCATTCCATTTTGCGAACACAATTGAAGAAGCCAATTGTGTCTCCTACAAAAGCTGCAATAAAGCCTCCATCAAAAGGCAAATCCTCAAAAGGGCAGCTCAATTCAAAGAGGAAAGAGGAATCAGGAGAAGATGAGTATGTATCAAATCCTAAATTGTCTTTGACTCTGGCAGATTTCATGCCATCTACTACAAAGCCACGGGCACCGTCCCACCAAACGACACAGCCTAAACAGGCTAACCAGACAGAGTCTTTATCAGACGAAGAATTAATCTTTGGTTCTGTTAATATGATTCAATTAACAGATTCATATCCCAGTCTTGATGAACCTGAATTCCCTGTATCAAATAAGGGAACCCGAGGAAGTTCTAGAGGTTCAGGATACAGGGGAAGACGTGGATCTTTCCGAAGCCACTACTCTAATTCTACCCCTTCTAGCACTGTATATGCAGCAGAAACTCGTGGTAAAGCCCTTCAGCGAGCTCAAAAAGAACAAGCAAGTTCTTCTGCCAATGGCCAACTCAGTTTCGGAACAGTTATTTTGGAAGACCGATTAAAAGTTCCATCTTCTTTATCTCAGCAAGTAAATGGATCTAATCAGTCTAATTTTCCAAAACCAAGGATGTTGTCAACTTCAATACAAGATGCATCAGCTTCCAAAGCATCTGCTTCCAAAGTACCTGCTAAACCGCATATTCCTATTGGGAAACGCAGACCTCTAGATCAAAAGTATGATATATTGAAACACTTGGCCCAAGTACCAGCCAAGTTATCAATTTTGGATGCTTTGAATCTGTCAAGAGATCTTCAGGAAGCACTCATCGAAGCTTTGTCAAGTCCTCAGGAGTTTGAAACTGAAATTGCTGCAGCTGAAATCTATCACATAGAGAATAATCCTGCGGAATGTCATGCAGTGATATCTTTTACTGATAAAGATGAAGATGATGTTGTGCATGGGCACATAAAACCTTTGTACTTATCTGGAAAAGTCAATGGTATAGATTTTCGAAGAGCTTTCATTGACAATGGTTCAGGAGTCAACCTCATGCCCATTCACACACTTCGTCGATTGGGCCTCACGGAATCTGATTTATCTCCTTCTACCATGATGTTGCAAGGATATGATAAAAATGAACAAGAACCACTGGGAGAAGTTATGCTCAGAACTCAGTTTGGAGATCTTGTTTCCAATTCGTATTTCATGATTGTTGATCAAGACTCAGCTTTCAATATCTTGCTTGGAAGACCCTGGCTACATCAGCATGCAGCTATTCCGTCATCATACCATCAATGTCTCAAATACTGTTTCGATAGTCAAGTTGGAACATTGTATGGTGATAAGGCCCCGTTCAAGACATGTGAGTCTCAATACATTGAGGCGGAATTTTATCACATGAAGGGAAGAGAAAAATCTACAATCAAGGAAATTACAAAAGTTAATGCTCCGTATGGTTTGGAAAAAATTCCAATAAATCCATTTTCACATGTGAGTACAGATTATGTGTTACCTATCAGTCAAATTGACAAAATAGTCCCAAATCAAAATACTCTTATGGAAAGATCCATAATGTCAATTACGGCAATCGAGCCAGACCACATGGGAGAAATTGGTAACTTACCAAGTAGTGATGAAAGCATAAGTGGTGACGTTTTCATTTCGTCTGCTGAAATCCAACAAGTCTATACTTCGCTAATCAGGACAGAAGAAGTTATAGCAACACCAGAGGTGAATATTGATTTCGATTCTCAATCCATCATCTCCTCTTTATTTCCCAAAGAAGACCCTTTATCGTCAATAGGGTCGGAAATGGAAGATTCTTCTTCAAAATGTGAAAATTTTGACATCTCTTATGATCATGAGAATTTCGTTTTTTCATCTACTTTGCAAGTAGAAACGGAAGAAATAACACATGATAAAGAGTAAGAGGAAGATCTTAGAGATGCTCCTCCAGCATTTGAAGAGGGTATCTCTACCACTGTGGATGAACTCAGAGAAGTAAATCTGGGTACAGAGAAAGATCCACGCCCCACTTTAATTAGTGCGGCCATGACCATTGAAGAGCAAGAGATGTATATATCTTTTTTAAAGCAAAATAAAGATATTTTTTCTTGGAATTATACAGAGATGCCTGGCCTTGATCCTGATGTTTCCACCCATCATTTGGGTTTTCCAAAAGAACATCGAGGATTCAAGCAACCCGCGAGAAGAACACACCCAACCTATGCTGCCAAAATCGAGGCTGAAGTGGATAATCTTATCAAAGATAACTTCGTCAGAGAAGTTCAATATCCCAAGTGGTTGGCTAATATTGTCCCTGTAATGAAGAAGAACAGACAAATTAGGGTTTTCATCGATTTCAGAGATCTTAATCGGTATTGTCCTAAAGATGATTTCCCAGTTCCGATTACAGAACTCTTAATTGATGCGACGGCTGGCTATGAAGTACTTTCTTTCATGGATGGATATTCTAGATATAATCAGATCCGAATGGCCCCAGAAGATGAGGAATATACAGCCTTCAGAGCTCCTCAAGGTGTGTTTTGTTACCGGGTGATTCCCTTTGGTTTAAAGAATGCAGGTGCAACATATCAACGCGCCATGCATCGTATCTTCAAACCTCTTTTAGGGAAATTTGTTGAATGCTATGTAGATGATTTGGTGGTTAAATCCAAACAACGTTTTGATCACTTGGCTGATTTGGAAGTCGTATTACACAAGCTTCGACAACATAATTTGAAGATGAACCCCTTAAAGTGTGCTTTTGGGGTAACCTCAGGAAAATTCCTCGGCTTTGTTGAACGCCATCGTGGTATTGAAGTCGATCCTGAGAAGACCAAATCAATCCTTGGTATGTCACCTCCTCAGAATTTGAAATAATTAAGAGGACTTCAAGGACACTTAGCCTACATTCGGCGTTTCATCGCCAATTTGGCAGGAAAAAGTTTACCTTTTACCAAATTATTGAAGAAAGGAGTCACTTACCAGCGGACTGAAGAATGTCAAGAAGCATTTGATGTTCTCAAGAAATACCTCTTGAGTCCACCAGTACTCATGCCACCTGTTGAGGGTAGGCCTCTTATCCTCTATGTGACAGCTTTAGAGCGATCATTGGGTGCCTTTCTCGCTCAAATGAATGATGCTGGGAATGAAAATAGTCTCTACTATCTCAGTAGAACTATGCTTGAAGTAGAAACCCGGTATTCGAGTATTGAAAAGTTCTTCCTAGCATTGATCTTTACAGTTCATAAACTGAGACACTACCTGTAACATCACGAGGTCCAATTGGTATCTCGTAATAATCCACTCAAATTCATCCTTAGTCGTCCAATGCTTACAGGACGTCTGGCAAGGTGGGCGGTTATTCTACAGCAGTTCGACATCCAGTATGTGTCTCAAAAGGCAATTAAGGGCCAAGCTCTGGCTGATTTTCTGGCTGAACATCCTTCAGTGGAAGACATGTATTCAGATATCGAACTCCCTGATGAGGAAGTTTTCTCTATTCAAGAGAGTCCTCAAACATGGGAAATGTATTTTGATGGTGCTTCTAGAAGTCCAACAGGGAAGAAAATGGAAAATCCTAAATTCAACAAAGTTGGTTTAGGAATTGTGCTCATTTCTCCAGATAAGGCAGTGTTACCTTATTCCTTTTTGTTGTGGGAAGGTGGTACCAATAATGAAGTTGAATACCAAGCTCTCATTACAGGCTTGGAGTTAGCACTTCAAGCACAAGTGAATCACTTAAATGTGAAAGGTGATTCAGACCTGGTAATCCAACAAGTCAATGGGGATTATGCCATCAGAAAAGAAGAATTAATCCCTTTGTATGATTACGTCAGAGAGTTAATGTCGGAATTCCCTTCAGAACCGACATTTTCTTATGTCCCAAGATCACAAAATGATCAAGCTGATGCACTGGCTAATATAGCCACAGCTTTAGCATATCCAAATCGGGACGAGACAACCATCTGTATTGCCCACCGTCGTGCAATTTCACCTTATGTTCAAGTCAGAACAGAGGAAATTAATGAAATTAGTCCCATTCCTGAACCGTATGGTCATACTACAGGATGGATGTCACCTATCAAGGAATACCTTCAAAATGGAACACTTCCACCTGATAGAGCCGAGAAAGAACAAATTCGGCGACGTGTGGTCAATTTTACTCTTTATGATGGTCCAAACCACCTCGAGAAAATTCTCTACAAACGTGGTTTTGATGGAGTTCTCTTCAGATGTATTGATGGTGAAGAGACAATGACTGTCATAAAAGAAGTGCATGTAGGAGTCTGTGGTGCCCACCAGTCTGGACATAGACTGTCTGATCAAATTCGAAGGCTTGGATACTTCTGGCCTTCAATGATACAAGATTGTGTTAATTTCACAAAGAAGTGTCATTCATTCCAAGTATATTCCAACTTCATTCATCAACCTCCAGAGTTGCTTCATACAGCTAAATACTCATGGCCATTTTCCACATGGGGAATGGATGTGGTGGGACCTTACCCTTCAGCTACGGCCAAGCAGTTTAAGTACATTCTTACTGCTACTGATTTCTTTTCCAAATGGGCAGAGGCAGTACCTCTCAAAGAAGTCAGTTCTAAATGCATTGTTAGCTTCATCAAGTCTAACATCATTACTAGATTTGGTGTCCCTCATACCATATTGACGGACAACAACACCAACTTCTGTTCTTCTGAGGTAAAGAAATTGTATCAAGAATACAACATTAAGTCCAACCATTCATCTCGATATCATGCAGCGGCTAATGGCAAGATAGAGGCCTTCAACAAGACTCTTTCAAACATACTGCAAAAGATGGTGGATAAAGATAAGAGGTCATGGCCTGATAAACTCTTTCATGCTTTATGGGCTTATCGGACTACCACTCGCAATGCAACGCGGTCTACTCCATATTCATTGGTATATGGAACAGAAGCAGTCTTGCCAATTGAAGTTCAATTTACCTCACTCAGAATAGCCATTTGTGATCAGTTATCAACAGATGAGCAATCCCAAAAGCGGTTGAATGAATTGGAACAGTTAGATGAGAAAAGATTGTGCACTTTGCACCAATAGGAAATCTATCAGAATCGGATAGCACGAGCTTTTAACAAAAAAGTCCGTCTTCGTTCATTCATTCAGGGAGAATTGGTATTGGTTCTCAGAGCACCAATGATACCAGGAAAGAAGCCTCCCAAGCTTGAACCAAAATGGGAAGGACCTTATTCAATACATAAGGTCTACTCCAATGGAGCATATTCTCTGATCTCAATGGATGGAGAACACATCACGACTCCAACTAATGCCAGATTTCTGAAGAAGTATTTTGTATAAACACAAAATATTGTTCCCAGAACCAAGACTCTTACAATTGGTTCATACAGCAATGGTCCAGTATGACCTTAAACTGCATCTTCGTCCAACATGACGTTAAACTGTGTCACCTTCAATGTCCGAGATGACATTAAACTATAAATTGTCCGAGATGACATTAAACTATATTGTGTCCTAGAAACATGACATTAAACTGTGTGGCACTTTCATCGTCCAGCATGACGTTAAACTGTAAAAAGTCCCCAGAACTGATATCCTCATATTGGTTCACCTTAGTCCTAGCTACAAGACTTTAAACTGTACAGCACCAGTTCGTCCTTGCTATATGACGTTAAACTATACAGAAATGGTCCAGTATGACTTTAAACTGCAACTTCGTCCCACACGACATTAAACTGTGAAAAAGTTCCCTAAACCGTCCAGAATGACCTTAAACTGCATCATCCCTGGTCCATGTATATGACCATAAACTATTTGCAAATCCCTTATGTCCAGCAAGACGTTAAACTGTGACGTCCTAAACTACATGACGCTAAACTGTATAAAAGTCCCTCACGTCCGAAAAGACGTTAAATTATATAATCATCAAAGGTCCAGCATGACATTAAAATGCACCATCCACGGTCCATGCATATGACCTTAAACTATTGACACTTTCGTCCAACATGACATAAATGGTGTGTTATTTTGTCCTCACGGCATGACATTAAACTGCACAGTCCCCCTTTCGTCCAATATGACGTTAAACTATTTCATCCCCATCGTCCTAACTACATGAAGCTAAACTGTACAGAAAATCCTTGATAGGTCCTACCTGACATTAAACTGTATTTTGTCCCTACTACATGACACTAAACTATGCAACACCAATAGTCCTAACTGCAAGACTTTAAATTGCATAGTCCCTGAATATGTCCTACATGACATTAAACTGTGCATCGTTAAGGTTGTTATTACCTCTTGTTTCTCACACCGAGTATGACTCACGTGAGCTTAGAGAGAATATCAACCATAACATTCCCTTTGGGCCACTAACCATGTGTAAGTCCCAACATTTTTTTTATTTAGATCATTGTCCACAAGAACAACTTGATCATTAATTCATTCTTTAATTGAACTACACAGACTTTGATCCTCGCCCTCCAGGATGGGTATGTAGGCAACCTCCCAGGGTTCAAGCCCAAAAAAAAACAATCTCTTCACATCGGTTCACCACAACCTCATATGATGTTGATTTATGAAACCGCCCCTGGAATCAATATCTTTACATTGATTCACTTTCTTCCTTGTTATATGACGTTAAACTATACAACACTTTTGTCCGGTACGACAATAAACTACAATATTCTTTGATTTCCTCATTTGAGAAGGAACCATTATTGACATTGATTTTTTAAATCATGTTTCATTTTCAAAAGACTACATGCATACATGGTAATGCCTAAACTTTTTATCTCAAGTAAAACCATCATTGCACTAAAGTCCCCTTTCACCCTTCACATGTACGAACGAAATTTGTACAAAGGGTAGTTCTAGAACTACGTGGACTTGATTCCCATCCTTATGGGATACGTAGGAACATTCGAGTGTCCCTCGAATCCAGTCCCAAGTCTTTTGGGCCTAACCCCAAATTTCACTTTCAGTCCCTTGGCTGAAAAGTCCTCATGAAAACACACACTGTGTATTCATTATTATGGTCTGAATTCTATGACCCTAAACTAAGATCACTCATACTTTCGTCCTGCACGACGTTAAACTGCATTTCAAGAAATACATATGGCTTGATTCTCATTCTTATGAGATACGTAGTGAAGTCCAAGTTTTCAATTCAGGACCCATCCACAACATGATTATGGTTTTCATTGACCTATGTATCTCTATATACATTGGAAAATACCCATCTTTATGTGTTATAATCCTAACCTTAAATATTTTCAGATCTTCATAACCCTTTTCATGACTTCTAGTCACAAAAATGTCAAACTTCTGAGAATTCTTTTGCCTGACTATGCAGCACGTGCCCATAGGTGGCCTTGCATAAACAGTCCACATAACAGACTTGTCAGCCAAAAGATGCTATTCATTTGACCATGCAGCCAATGCCCATAGGTGGCCCTGCATATTTCAACCCCCTTACTGGTTTTGTTAAATAATAGTAACTTCATTCTTGGGAAGAATTCCTCTTTTGTCCTTATTTGTCTTAAACTAAAATATGAAGGGAACCGCAAAAAATAGCCATCCTTAACATATTTGTCCCATATCCTTTTTCATGATCTGAAAGTATTCAAGTCTATGGTTTATTCTTCCTCCCTACGTTTGGGTCAGACCTTCGTAGGAGTGATATTCATCCAGTTCTTCGATATTCTTGTTTGGAAATATCTTCTCCATATTCAAGTACCTCTTTTCATACAACAAACTCTATACTTTAGAAAATTTGAATCTCCATAAACTTTCACTGGCTTTTAGCACTAAGAAAGTAAATTTCTGAGAGTTCTTTTGCCTGACTATGCAGCACGTGCCCATAGGTGGCCTTGCATAAACAGTCCACATAATAGACTTGTCAGCCAAAAGATGCTATTTATTTGACCATGCAGCCAATGCCCATAGGTGGCCCTGCATATTTCAACCTCCTAATGGGTTTTGTTATATAATAGTAACTTCATTCTTGGAAACTACTTCTTCTAATGCCTTTTAGCGCTTTTTTCATATCATTCCTCAAATTCAAATATTCTTAAGCCATAGTTTACATTTTTTTCCCCTCATACTTGAGTATGGTAATATGATTTCAGATAAATTGTCAAGGAATTGAATCAATTTTTAATCCATTTTCGGTCAAAGCTATTTCGACCTTAAACATTAGCCCCTTTATGTCCGGTGTGCATGACTTTAAACTGCCCACACAAAAGACAAAGGAACTCTGAATAAAAGTCAAGTTCCAGCTCACTAAATATATCATTTTTTTGTATGATTTAGGTAATATTGAGCAGTTAAAAGATTCAAAGTTTGTAGGGTTACTTGTAATAATCCTAGTAAAAATCAAACTATGCTTACTAGGCCCATTAGCTTAAGTAAAATTGAAGCAGGTAATGAAAGAATGCAGGTACAAATGATTGAAGACAAAAGTGTTTTTCATTGATACACAGGAGATAGAAAGACATCCACAGACTGGAGTCTCTTCTCTTTTTCAAGAATTACAGAAGATTGTCAACATAAGTCTTCATTTGATGTATAGCATCCTGAGCCTTATCCGCAGTTACTTGAAGCTCGTGCACTTGACCAGCTTCACTCTTTTCAGCTTGCTGAAGTGCCTTTTTAGCATCTTCAATGGCTTTCAGGCCATTTATATGAGTTTAATCCAATGATTTATTAAGCTGATCAAGTTCCCCAGTAACAACATCTAACTGTTGCTGGAGTTGCACCTGCTGGACGACCTTTTCTTTGATTTTTTGCTTCAGATCCTTCATCTTGACAGCATAATCAGCTTCAGCCTGGGATATCGCAGCCTCAAATCCCATAAAATACTCATAAAACCCTAAAATACCAAAGACACTAAAACCCCTAAAAACATTTTAAAAACCGAAAATCCCTCAAAATTCCTAAAAACCCAAAAAACCCATAAACACCATAAAAAAATAAAAAATTCCCTAAAAATCCTTGAAAAGGACAAAAACGCTAAAAAACTTGAAATCCCTTAAAAAACTATAAAAAACCGCATAAAACCCTTAAAATCGTTAAAACAACATAAAAACCCTAAACCACTAAAAACTCAAAAAACCATTTAATCCCCTAAAAACATTAAAACACTCTAAAAACCATACAACCCTAAAAACTAAAAAAATCTCTAAAAACCCAAAGATACCTTAAAACCCCTAAAACCCCTAAAAAACCCTAAAATCTAAAACAATCCCTAAAACCCTAATAACTATTAAAATCCTAAAAAAATCAATAAAAATCCCTAAAATGATAAAAATCCCAAAACCCATGATAACCCCCCAAAAAACCATAAAAACTCCTAAAACCATTGAAAGTTGTAAATACTCATAAAAACCCTAAAACCACTAAAAAAACACAAAAAACCCTTTAAACCCCTAAAATCAAAAAACATAAAAAATTTATGAAAAACCTAAAAAAACCATAAAAAACAAAAAAAACCCAAATTCCAAAAAGTTCTTAAAATCCCTAAAAACCCCTAAAACACTATAAACCCATGAAAACCTCTAAAAAACCTCAAAATACATAAAAATATAAAAACCTAAAAACCATAAAAATCCAAGTAAATCCCTAAAAATCATTGAAAATGGAAAAAAAATCCTGCAAACCTTGAAAACTGCAAAAAAAAAACATAAAACCACTTTAAAATAATAAAAACCTTCAAATTCCCAAATAACCCCTAAATCCCACTAAAAAATATAATAACCTATAAAACCCTATAAAACATTAACATGGTCAACCTTAAATCACTAAAAAACTCAAAAAAAATCCCTAAAAACCCAAAAACCCTTTAAAACCAAAAAACCAAAAAACCAAAAAACCCCTAAAAAACAAAAAACCCTAAAATCAATCAAAATAACTAAAATCCTTAAAAAACTAAAACCCATAAAATTCCTAAAATTCCAAAATATGTAAAAAACCCCTAAGAACCCAGGAAAACCCATGAAAACCACAAAAACCACTAAAATCCTTTAAAAACACCAAACACCCATAAAACCCCAAAAACACTGAAAACCCTTGAAACCATAAAAATGTTAAGAAACTCTAAAAAACCATAAAACGATAAAAAACTCAAAAAAACCTCAAAATCCCAAAAAGACCTTGAAAACCCTTAAAAATCCCAAAAAACTCAAAAATACTTGAAAATATCTAGAAACCCAAAAAAACTTTAAAACCCAGAAAAATTACAAAAACCCTAAAAACTCGTGAAAATGTAATAAAACCTAAAGACCATGAAATCCCATTATAATAAATAAAAATTACAACAAACATTGAAAAGCTAAAAACCCATTAAAACCCTTAAAACCCAGTAAAAACTCTAAAAATCCTTAAAACCCATAAAAATGTTAAAAATGTTAAAAATGTTAAAACACTAGAAAAAACATTTAAACCCCTAATTTACTAAAAAAAACTAAATTCCCCAAAAAACCTTAAAAATTTGAAAACCCAATAAACCATAAAAACCTTAAAAAATCACTTAAAATCATAGAAAATGTAAAAAACCCTAAAACCCTTTAAAACCCCTTGAAAACCATAAAAACCCTAAATACATTAAAACCCCTAAACCCCCATAAAACACTAATAACTATTAAAAACAATAAAACAGTTAAACCCCTAAAAATTTTCACAACTCTATAAAATATTAAAAACCCTAACAAACTTAAAAAAACCCCTAAAAAGTCCGTAAAAACCTCCAAACCCCTAAAAATAATGAAAACCCTAGAAAAACATTGAAAAACATCAAAGTTTATAAAAACCCATAAAACCATAAATATCCTAAAGAATACTGAAAATTTTTAGAAAACATAAAAACACCTCCAACTAATTGAATACCATAAAAGCACATAAAACGTAAAACCCCCCATAAAACCCTAAAAGAAGCTAAAAACTCTAAAAACAGTTAAAAAACCTAAATATGTAAAAAAATATAAAAATTGAAAAAACCTAAATACTAAAAAACCCCTAATAACAAAAAACAACCATAAAAACACAAAAAACCCTAAAAGTCCTAAAAACCCTAGAATTCCCTAAAAACCCTCAAAATCTATAAATATCCAAAAAACCATAAAAATCCAAGAAAATATCTAAAAAACATTAAAAACATAAAAACCATGAAAAACGCTTGAAACCCATTAAACCCGTAAAAACATAAAAACCCTAAAACCCATAAAACCCTAAAATCCAGTAAAAACTCTAAAAACACTAAAATACCCAAAAATATTAAAAAAATAAAAAAATCCCTAAAAGCACAAAAAGACCCTAAAACCCCGGGAAGCCAAAAAATCCCTAAAACCACTAAAACCCCTGAAAATACCTAAATACCATCAAAAACCCAAAATTCATAATAGTACTAAAAATCAATAAAAATCCAGGAAAATTTAACAAACCCTAAATACCAAAAAAATCCCCTGAAAACCATAAAAACCACTAAAAACCAAAAAAAAACCTAAAAACCCAAAATATCCCTAAAAACTACTAAAAACACTAAAACCCCATAAAACCCTTAAAAATGTTGAAAATTTTAAAAATATTAAAAACATTAAAATATGAAAAAACCATAAAACCCAAAAAGACACTAAAAACCCTAAAGACCCTAAAACCTTGAAAACCCATAAAAACCCTCAAAATCAATAAAAAACCTAATAACCAAACAAATTTAAAAAAACCCTAAAAAACCATGCAAACATAAAAACCCTTAAAACCATGAAAAAATCCTAAAAACCATAAAAACCCCAAAAAAACCTTTAAACCCCCATATAAACACAAAAACTACAAAAAAAATATTACCATTAAAACCCCTTAAAATTTGAAAAACTCTAAAAAACCATAAAAACCCAAAAGGCCCTAAAAGCAATGAAAATCATTAAAAACATTAAAAACACTAAACCCCTTCAGAATCCATACAACATTAAATTCAAACAAAAAAATCAAAAAAAATCCCTAAAAACCATTAGAATGGGGAAAACACGAAAAAACCTATGAAGATTATAAAACGCACCAAAAACCTTCAAACCCCTAAAATCCCATAAAAATACAAAAAAAACTCAAAACTCAAAAAAAACCCTAAAAACCCTAAAACGATAAGAACTCTAATACCCTTAAAAACTATAGAAAAACTCAGAAAACGCCCCTAAAACCCAAAGGACAATAAAAATACCTAAAAACATTAAAACCAAAAAAACCCTCAAAATCCCATGAAAATCCCTAAACCCCTAAAAATAATAACAAAAATTAAAAACCATAAAACTACCTAAAAATGTAAAAAATCATAAATACCATGAAAATCATTGAAACTCAATAAAATATCTAAAGAACCTAAAAATCATAAAAAACTAAACACCGCTAAAAACTAAAAAAACCCTTTAAACCCGTAAAAATAATAAAAAAACACTAAAAAATAGTAAAACCACAAAAACTAAAAAAATTCATAAAACCCAAAACGATGATAAGAACCCTTTAGAACCCTATAAAACCCTGAAGAATCCTAGAATCCCTCAAATTTTTGCTATAAATAAAAAACCACAAAAACCATAAAAATCTTAAAATGGCCCAAAAATGATCCCATTACATAAAAACCCCACAAACACTGAAAAACCCCTAAGACCATAAAAACAAGTAAAAACCATACAAACCCTAGAACCCCATAAATCCCTAAAAACCAATTAATAACTGTAAAACATATAAACCCCATAAAACATTAAAAAAATCAAAAAAATATTAAAAACCTTAAAAATATCAAGAAAATTCCCAAAAACCAAAAGACAACCTAAAAACCCTTAAAACAATAAAACCCCTAAAAACAATAAAATCCTTTAAAACCCTCAAATTCCATAAACCATTCAAAATCCTAAAAAATCCCTAAAATCCCGGAAAACATTAAAAAATCTCAAAACCTTGTAACCCCCCTATAAACCATAAAAACCATAAATCCCTCAATACCACTAAAAATCAGAAAACCCATAAAACACATAAAAACATTAAAAAATATGTAAAACACAAAAACCTAAGAAACTCAAAAAAAACCTAAAACCCAAACTACCCTAAAAACCCCCAAAACCACTAAAATCCAAAAAAAAAAGAAAATACCCCTCAAAATCCCAAAAAACCTTAAAACCCCTAAAAACCCTAAAACTCTAAAAACCAAAAAAAACATAAAATTCTAAAATGCCATAAAAATACCTGAAAATGTAAAAACCCTAAAACCATTAAAAACCCTTAAATACCACAAAACCACTAAAATTCTAAAAACACATAAACCCCTAAAAACCTCTAGAAACTCTAAAACAAATTAAACCAACAAAAAATGTTAAAAAATATAAAAAACACTTAAAACCCAGAAAAACCCAAAAGACCCTAAACGGCCTTGAAAGTCTCCAAAACCCCAACAAAGAGAAAAAACTATAAAATCCTCAAAATATATAAAATCCCTAAAAATTCCTAAAACCATAAAAATCCAAAAATGACTTTAAAAAGGAAAAATCCCTAAAAATCGTGATGAACCCATGAAAATAATAAAAACCCCTAAAACAATTAAAATTCTAAAAAATAATAAAACCCCTAAAATAAGATACAAACTCTAAACTCCATTAAAACCCTAAACAAGATAAAAAATATAAAAATACTTAAGACCCATCAAAACTCAAGAAAACCCCAAAACCCACAAAAGACCCTAAAACCCCTAAAAATCCCTAAAACCATAAATTACCAAAACAAACCCCAAAACACTTGAAATTCCTTAAACCCTCAAAAATCAAAAAAGAAATAAAAATCCAAAAAATCCAAAAAATCACTAAAAAAATAAAGACCCAGAAAACCCAGAGAAACACTCGAAATCCAAAAAAACCCCAAAACATTGGAAGCCCTAAAAAAACCACAAAAACCCTTTGAACAATTGAAAACCATAAAACACTTGAATCCCCAAAAACATTAAAATATAATAAAAACCATAAAACCCTTAAAAACTCGAAAATCCCCTGAAATCCAAAAAAAATGACCATAAACCCCCCCAAAACACATAATAACCCTAAAACCATCAAAATCACTAAAAACCCTAAAAAAATATAAACCTTAAAATCCTAAAAATATCCCTAAAATAAAAAAATGTAAAAAACCATGAAAACCCACCAAATACCATAAAACCATTAAAAACCCCTGACAACCAACAAAAATCTATAAAACCCACTAAAACCCTAAAAACCATAAAAACACCTAAAATTGTTTAAAAAAATCAAAAAATATTGAAACCAATAAAAAAAAATATAACCCAAAAAAAGACCCAAAAAACCAAAAAAACCTTCAAAATACCCAGAAATCCTAAAAACCCATAAAAACCATAGAATCTTAAAAATCCATAATTTTACCATAAAACATAAAACACCGAAAAAACCTGAAATACCCCTTGAAAACCATAAAAACTCCTAAAAATATTATAAAACATAAAACCAATAAAAAAACTAAAAACTCACAAATGACTATAAAAAAATAAGACCATATAAAAATCCCTAAAAACCCAAAAAGCCCCAAAACCCTCAAAATCACTAAAAACTCTAAAATCCATAAAAACAATAAAAAACCTAAAATAACGAAAAATATAAATGACCCTAGAAACCCTTAAAACCACCTTAAAACCATAAAAACCCATAAAACCATAATAAACCCATAAAAACTCTAAACTCGCTTTAAACTCTACTATCTCTTAAAACCCTTGAATTATTAAAAAAATATTCACACATTCAAACCGTAAAAAACATTAAATCCCTAAAACCCAAAAAACCCAAAAACCCTAAAATCTTCTAAAACCCTAAAAAACCCTAAAACCCTAAAAACACTCAAAATCACTAAAATCACTAAAAACCCAGAAAAACCATAATAAATATCCTTAATTTCCCTAAAAATACTTGAAAACATATAAACCCTCAAAACCTTATAAATCCCCTAAAAATCATAAAACAACTCCAACCCATAACAAACCTAAAACCCACTAAAAAATAAAAAACCCATTAAAACCCCTAAAATGTTATAAAACACTAAAAAACCATAAAAGCCTTAAAAACAAGAAAAACCTAAAACAAAAAAAAAGACCATAAAAACCTAGAAAAACCTAGAAAAACCTAAAAACCCTAAAATCCCTAAAAAAAATAAAAACCATAAAAACCATAAAAATCCTAAAAAATTCATAAAATCCCTAAAATCATAAAAACCCTTAAAACCCCTAAAAACCACTTGAATCCATAAAAACATAAAACCCTAAAAATTCGTCAAAATCCTAAAAAACCATAGAAAACTCTAAATACTCATAAAACCCATAAAAATGTTAAAACGTTATAAAAACCTCAAAACCCTAAAAACGCAAAAAAAAACTACAACCGAAAGGAACCTAAAAACCATGAAAACCCCTCAAACTCGAAAAACCCTCAAAATCCCAAAAAACCCTAAAAACATAAAATTCATAAAAAATATCTAAAAATCTCTAAAAACATAAAAAATCCTAAAGACCCCTAGAAAACCATAAATACATCTAAAACCATTGAAACCATAAAAACCCATAAAATTTGTATAAAATCTAAAAACCCTAAAAACCATAAAAACACCTAAAATGATAAAAAAATTAAATATCCTTTAAAACCCCAAAATACTCATAAAACCCCTAAAAACCCAAAAAAGACCCTAAATTCTCTGGAAAATCCTAATACCTCAAAAACCCTAAAAATCATAAAAACCTTAAAAATCATAAAAACACTTAAAACATAAAAACCATTAAACACTCAGAAAACTAGAAAAACCTCTAAGAACATTAAAAATATTAAAAACCCTAAAAATAATAAAAACTCTATAAAAACATAAAACCCTTAAGAAATTAATAATATTGAAAACACTTAACATATTCTAAGAACTCAATAAAACACTGAAAATCTTGAAAACCACTTAAACCCTAATAAATATTAAAAAACCCTAAAACACTCAAAATCTCTAAAATCTCTAAAAACCCTATAATCATAAAAATTCCAAAACCCCTAAAAATATTTGAAAATGTAAACACAAAGAAAAAACCCTAGAAACCCTAAAAACCATAAAAACCCCTAGAATTCGTAAAAACCATAAAACTAAAAAACCCCCAAAACCCACTAAAATCTCTAAAAACCCTCAAAACCCTAAAATATTATAAAACTGAAAAACTGTAAATCTTCTAAAAAATAAAATAAAACCTAAACTGAAAAAGACCTTAAAACCCTAAAACCCTAAAAACCTTAAAATACACCCAAAAACTCTAAAATCCCTTAAAATACCTAAAAATCCTATAATTCTGTAAAAATCCCTAAAAACCACAAAACCCTAAAAACACTAAAAAAAACCCATGAAACCCCTATAAAACCCTAAAAACCTTTAAACCCCATAAAAATCATAAAAACCCCTATAAAGCCCTAAAAACTCTAAAAACCATCAAACACACTAAAAATGATAAAAAAAACTCTAAATAAATTTAAATCCCTTGAAAACATTAAAAACCATTAAAAATAAAAAAATAAGCTAAACCCCTAACTCAACCCTAATAATCCTAAAAAGATAAAAAAACCTAAAACCCCGCAAAATCCAAAGAAACTATAATAAACCCTAAAAACAAAAAATAACTAGATTCCCTAAAAATCCTAAAATCCTAAAATCCTAAAAAAAACCCCAGAATACCATAAAAACCCCTGAAAAACAAAAAATCCTCTAAAACAGCATTAAACACTAAAAATCTACTAAAAACTATAAAACCCCTTTTAACCCCTAACAATAATAATAAAACTCGAAAAAAACCATTAACTAACAAAAAAACTCAAAAAACACTAAAACCCCTAAAAGTACATAAAATCTATAAAAACCCTAAAACCCTTAAAATGCCCAAAATTCCTAAAAACCCTAAAACCACTGAAATCCATAAAATCCTAAAAAACCCAAAAATCAATCAAGACATAAAAAACCCTAAACACTATAAAAATCCTAAAAACGATAAAAAACCCCTAAAACCTTAAAACCCATAAAAACCCTAAAAACCGATAAAAAATTTAAAACCCTTAAACCCCTACAAATGATAAAAAACTACAAAACCCTTTAAAACCCCTAGAAAAATAAAATGACCCCTGAGAAATTAAAGTCTCTAAAGCCTTTTAAAACCAATAAATCCCCTAAAAATTATGATACACATAAAAATCCTCAAAATCCCCAAAAATCCAAAAACCATAAAACCACATAAATCCAAAAAAATCCCTAAAAATACATAAATACAAAAAAACCATAAAAACCTTGAAAATCCCCCCCCCCCAAAAATAAAATCACCTAAAAACATACAAAACCATACAACCCCATAGAATCCCTAAAAAATAAAAAAGCCTAAAACCCAATAGGCACTAAAATCACATAAAACCCCAGAAACACATAAAATCCGTAAAACCCAAAAAAACCCCAAAACCATAAAAATCCTGAACATTCACTAAAAAACCCAAAAAACCTAAACACCCAAAAAACCCCATAAAAATAATAAAAATCCTAAAATAACATAAAAACCTAAAAACAAGAAAATAAATAAAACTATAAAACTCTCAATCCATTAAAAATCTTAAAAATCTCTAAAAAACATCAAAACCCTAAAATAACATAAAACCATCTCATGATCCAAAAATTCTCTAAAAACTGTTGATACCCTAAAAACCCTGAAACACCTAAAAAAGTTTAAAATCCATAAACATTTCTTAAAACCCTAAAAACCCCTCAAAAAACATAAAAAAATAAAAAATCCCTGAGAATGTAAAAAATCCCTATAAGAACTAAGAAACCCCAGAAACCCAATAAAACCCTAAAAACCTCAAAAAAACACTAAAAACCCATAAAAACCCAATAAATCATTAAAAAAACATACAATAACTAAATAATAAAAACTAGAAAAAAACATAAAACCCATAAAAACTAAAAATAAACCCTAAAAACCTAGAAGACCCTAAAACACAAAAAACCTTAAAAACAATAAAAACCTCGGAAAAACTCCAAAGTCTTTCAAAATCTCTCAAAGTCACTAAAACCCCTAAAACCCTATATGTCCTAAAAATCCCTAAAAATTCATGAAAACATAAAAACCCCTAAAAATCTTGAACATTCCCTAAAATGCATAAAAAATATAATACCCTTTAAAACTAATAAAAAACCTAAAACTGGCAAAAAAAAAAAATACAAACACCATTAAACCCCCTAAATTTTTTTAAAAAACTGTAAAAACAAAAAAAAACACATAAAAACCCCAAAAAATAAAAAAAAAATAAGAAAACCAAACAAACCCTAAAAACACTAAATAACCCTATTAACCACAAAATCCATAATACCCTAAAATCATAAAAAAAATAAAGTACAAAAAAATCCTTCAAAATCCCTGAAAACGTAAATAAAATTGGTAACCCTAAAACCCCCCTAAAAATCAAAAAACCAAAAAAAAACCATAAAATCCATAGAACCCATAAATACCCAAAAAATCATAAAGAACATTAAAACACATTAAAACACATAAAAACATAAAAAACACTAAAAAAACATTAAATCCAAAAAAATCAAAAAAACCCTAAAAAATTCCCTGAAACTATGAACATCCCTAAAACCTCTCAATATCTATAAGAACCATAAAAATACAAAAAACCCATAAAAATCCTTAAATCCCTAAAATTTCTGAAAAATATAAAAACCCTAAAAACCCTGAAAACACCTGAAAATAATAATGACCCTCTTAAGCCTTAAAATCCCTAAATAGGCATAAAACCACTAAAGAACTAGAAACTCTAAAATGCTTAAAACTTCTAAACATGTTAAAAAATCTTCCAAAAATTAAAAAAATAGAAAAATAAAAGAACAATAAAACCATCAAAAGACCCAAAAATCATAAAAATCCCATAAGCCCCTAAAAACAACAAAAACCCTCAAAATCCCAAAATAAATATTTAAAGTTTCTAATAACCATAAAAACTACAAAAATTTCCCAAATTCCCTAAAATAAAAAAAACTTTAAAAGTATTGTTAATATAATAAAACCCCGAAAAACCTTACAAATCTCTAAAACCCCATAAAAACTATAAACCACTAAAAACTCTAAAAATCCTTAAAAATCCTAAAAACCCTAAAAAACGCATAAAACCCTTAAAACCCCTAAAATTAAAAAACCCATAAAATCCTTGAAAACCCCTAAAACCCTCAAAATCCGTAAAACCCCAAAAAACCATAAATATCCTAAAATACCCAAAAATACACAAAAAGAAAAAAAATCATAATGTCCCTGATAACTCCTGAAAACCATAAAAATACCTAAACCCCTTTAAAACCTTAAAAATCCTAAACCCCACTAAAACTCAAAAAATCATTAAAAACCTTAAATTGATAAAAACCTCAAAAACCATTAATAACCCTTAAAACCCTAAAAAAACTCAATAACCCAAAAGATAATATAAATCCTAAAAAACCCAAAACCCAAAAAAATAGAAAACCCATAAAACCACTCAAAATCAATGAAACCCATTAATCCCCATAAAATCATTAAAATCATAAAAATCACTAAAAATCCATGTAAACATAAACAACCCTAAAAACTCTAAAAACACCCTAAAAATCATAAAAACCCTCAAAAAAATTTGAAACCCATTATAACCAGTAAAAATGTAAAACCCCCCTAAAACATTAAACAAATCTAAAAACATTAAAAACCCAAAAAACTAAAAAACTATAAAAACCCAAAAGACCCTAAAAATGCTAAAAACCCTTAAAACTATAAAAACCCCGAAAGACCCCAAAACCCCACAATAGTCTTAAAACCCCTAAAAACCATAAAATATTTAAAAACCCTCCTAAAATAACATAGATTTTATAAAATACTAATAACCAATAAAATACCCTAAAAACCATAAAAATACGTAAAACCCTTAAAAATTTATAAAAGTATATAAAGCCATAAAACCCCATGAAAACTCTAAAAACAATTAAGACCCCTAAAGCACAAAAGACTTAAAAAACATTAAATCCCCTAAGAAACACAAAAAACCCTAAAAACCAAAAAGACCCTTAAAAACCGTAAAACTCTAAAAAAACCTTGAAAACCTCAAAACCCCCTCAAAATAATGAAAAATCATAAACACCATAAACACCATAAAAATCCATGAAAGTCCCTAAAATCCCTAGAAATGGAAGAAACCCTAAAAACCCAGAAAAACCTGTAAAAACTACAAAAAAAACTTTGAAAAACTAATATTCCATAAAAAATTTAAAAACCACTAAAAAACCTTATAACACTTGAAAACCCTAAATTTTTTAAAAAACAATAAAAACCAATAAAACACTAAAAAACTAAAAAAATACCTAAAACTCTAAAAATACCCAAAATACCATAAAAACCACCCAAAACCCCTAAAAATCCATAAAAAACATAAAAACTATAACAAACCTAAGAAAGATATAAAAATAGAGGGAAACATAAAAGACTCTAAAAATATTTAAAGCTACATGATAACCATAAAAACCCATAAAAATAATAAAAACTCTAAAAACCTTAAAAACCACTCAAAACACTATGAACCCTAAAGCCCCTAAAAACGTTAAAAACACTGAAAAGGTTAAAACAAAATAAAACTAAAATAAAACCCTAAAACACACAAAGAACCTAAAAACCATCCAAAACCCTAAAAACCCTAAAAACCCTCAAAATATTTAAAACAACTAAAACCTCAAAAATTCTAAAAAATTCCCTAAAAATCCCTAAAAACATAAATATCCATAAAATGCTAGAAAAAACGGTGAAAACCATAAACAAAATCTAAAACATAACAAAATCCATAAAACCAATAAATACTCTAAAAACCCATAAAACACCAAAAAAGTTAAAAAACTCTAAATTACCTTAAAACCCCTAAAAACTCAAAAAACCTTAAAAAACCCAAATGACACTGAAATTTATACAAACCCCTAAAAACCCTAGAAAAATTCAAAAACCCCTCAGAATACCTAAAACCATAAGAAAACCTAAAAACCATAAAAATCCTAATATATCACTAAAAATACGTGAAAACATGAGAACACCAAAAAACATAGAAAACCCCCCTAAAAACCAAAAAACCCCCAAAACCAATAAAAAATCTAAAACCCGATAAAAACTATAAAAACCAATAAAACAACTAAAAAATATCAAAAGTTAAAACATTATTAAAAAACCTTAAACCCAAAAAAAAGTTTTAAAAACCCCTAAAAACACAAAAGGCCTTAAAACCCATGAAAATACCAAAAACCCAAAAAAACATTTATAACCCCTGAAACCCTCAAAATATTTAAAAACCATTAAAAACCTAAAAACCATAAAAAATCAAAAAAAATATTTTAAAATCCTGAAAGCGTAAATACACTAAAAACCACGAACAACACCTGGAAACAATAAAACTCCCTAAAAACATTAAAAACCCTTAAAACCCTTAAAACCCCCTAAAAACACTAAAAAATCTAAAACCCTTAAATTCCGAAAACATATTAAAAACTATAAAAAATCATAAAACCCATAAAAACATTAAAAAACCCAAAACCACCCAAAAAAACAAAAAAACAGTAAAAATTCTAAAAAACACATAAACCCTAAAAAACCGTAAAAATCCAAAAAATCCCTAACAAACCATAAAAACCATAAAATCCAAAAAAAATCCATTACAATTTTAAAAAACCTAAATAATTGAAAACAACTAAAACCCATAAAAACCCCAAAACCTTTAAAACACTAAAAATTCATAAAAACCCTAAAAACGACTAAAAACTCTAATAATCCATACAGCCCCTACAAATGTTAAAAACTCTAAAAACCATAAAAACCTAAAAAACTATAACCCTAAGAAGACCATACAAACCTTAAAACCCCATAAAACCTCGAAAACCCTAAAAACAATAAAAATAATAAAAATCCATAATAACCCTAAAAAAAATAAAAAATTTATAAAATCCCAAAAACTCATTAAAAACGTAAAAACATATGAAACCCCTAAAAACCATTAGAATCCATAAACACCCCTAAGAACATTAAAATTTCTTGAAACCCCCAAAATATATAAAAAATCTAGTAAAACACTAAAACCCTCAAGACCCCTAAAAGAGTAAAAAAATATAACAATTAAAGCCCTAAAAACCCAAAAATAAATAGATATAAAAAATACCCTCTAAATGTTGAAAACGCCTAAAGAAACCTAAAACCCCTAAAATCCCCCCAAATCCCAAAAACCCAAAAAACCTCTGAAAAACATAAAATCCTAAAAATCCTAAAAAATTCCTGATAATGTAAAATCCCAAAAAATCTTGAAAACCCCCCTTAATACTATAAAACCACATAAAAAACTCAAAAACCATAAACACGCTTAAAATTAAAAAAAGTGAAAAAAACCCATTTAAAGCACTAAAGCATTAAAAAACCCTAAAAACCTAAAATCCCTATAAACTCAAAAACACCTAAAAAAATATCCTAAGAACAATGAAAACCCCTTAAAGGCTTAAAAACCCAAACAAGCCTCAAAATCCCTAAAAACCCTAAAACACCTAAAAACTATAAAAACCCCTAAAATATAAAGATATCAAAAAATAAAAATAAATCCTTAAAAATGTAAAAAGATCCTTAAAACCTTGAAAAATTCTTAAAAAAAATTAAACCCCCTTAAGACCCTAAAAACCCTAATACCCCAGAAAAACCGAAAAACCAATAAAATCTCTAAAAACACTTAAACCCTTAAAATTTTACAAAACTATAACAACATTAAGACCCAAAAAACATAAAAAAACCCCCAAAAAAACAAAAAACCCTAAAACCCATAAAGAACCTTGAAATCCCATAAAACTCTTTAAAATCACTAAATTCCCTAAAAACCCTAAAAACCATAGATATCCTAGAAGTCCTAATAAATCCATGAAATCGTAAAAAAACCCTAAAAGACAAGAAAACCCCTTAAAACCATAAAAAACCAAAAATCACATAAAACCCATTATAACTCTAATAACCCTAAAACCCCTAAAAATGATAAAAACATTAAGCTCCTAAAGAAATAAAAAAAACATAAAACACCAAAAAGAACCAAAAAACCTGTAAAAAACTCTAAAAACTAAAAACCCCCCCGAAAAACTCTAAAACCCCTCAAAATCCCTAAAAACCCTAAAACCCACCAATAACCATAAAAATACTAAAAAATCCCTAGAAATACCAAAAAATGTAAAAAACTCAAAAAACCCTAAAACACCACGAGAAAACCATAATAATCCCTAAAACCTTAAAAATCCTAAAACCACTAAAATATCTAAAAACCATTTAAAACCCAAAAAATATTAAAAGCACTAAAAACATTAAAAATGATAAAAACTCACAAACACCTTGAAAACCCAAAAGACCCTAAAACCCAAAAAAACCCTACAACCCATCAAAATCCTTAGTAATCCTCAAAATTTTAATAACCCTAAAAATCATAAAAATATCCCTAAGAATACCTAAAAAACTAAAGAACCATAAAAAACCGGAACTCTCCATGAAAACTACAAAACCACCCTAAAAATTAAATACCCATAAACATTCATAAAACAACTAAAAAAAATCTAAAATCCCTTTAACCCCCTAAAAAGGAAAAAAATTACAAAAAACCATAAAAACCTAGAAAACTCAAAAAACCTTACAATCTAAGAAATACCTAAACCCCTTAAAACCCACTAAAAACCCCATAAATGAAGAAAACCCATAAAACCCTAAAAATCAATAAAATCCTAAAAATTCATAAAATCCCTAAAAATCCTAAAAATCCATAATAACATGAAAACCCTACAAATAATAAAAAAACTATAAAAACCTTACAACCCTAAACCCCATAAAACCCTTAAAAACACACTAAAATATCTAAAACCCCTTAAAACACCTAAATGTTTAAAAAAACCCTTAATCCCCCAAAAAAACCCCTAAAAACAAAAAATTTACCTAAAACCCAAAAAAACCTAAAAACCCAAAAAATAACCTAAAATCACTAAAAGCCCCTAAAAACAAAAAAAATCACCCAAAAAACACTAAGAAAACTCAAAATATCTAAAACACCTAAAAATCATAAAAACTATAAAAATTCCTAAAAACCTCTAAAAATCTCAGAAAACGAAAAAACCCCTAATAACCCTGAAAACCCCGACAAATTGTAAATACATTTAAAAAACCAAAACCAGAATAAAAACCCTAAGAACTAATAAGAACTTATAAACAATTAGCACCCCTAAAAAAGTTTAAAAAAGACTAAAAACCCTTTAAGACCATAAAAATCTCAAAGAAATCATAAAAACCGAAAAAGACCTTGAATCATTGAAAACCCCTTAAAACCCTAAAAATTTTCAAAAAACCTAAAAACCTAAAAATCCATAAAAACCATTAAAAACACTAAAAATGTATAAATTCTAAAGAAGGAAATCCCTAAATAGGTATAAAACACAAAAAATTACCCTTAAACCCTTTAAAACAATAAAAACCAATAAATAACTTAAAAACCCTTAAAAACCAAAAAAACCCTATAGCCACTAAAAATATTTAAAACCCCTAAACACATTATAAAACACATAAAACATTAAAAACAATAAAAACCAAAAAAAAGATCCTAAAAACCCACAAAGACTGTAAAAACACTAAAACCCCATGAAAACCCAAGAAACCCAAAAAACCCAAAAACCCTCAAAATATCTAAAAACCCTAAAAACATAAAAAAACCTAAAAATTATAAAACCCCTGAAAATTTTAAAACCCTAAAAACCCTTAAACCCACTTAAAACAATAAAAACCCCTCAAAACCTTTTGAAATCCAAGAAATAAAAAAACCCACTAAAACTCTAAAAAACCCTAAAACCACTAATAATGTTAAAAAATATAAAAAACCATAAAACATCTAAAAAAATCAAAAATACATTGTATCACCAAAGACCATAAAAACACTTAAAATACCTAAAACCCATAAAAAAAATGAAAAACCCAAAAACCCAATAAATCCCTAAAACCCATAAAAACCCTAAAAACCCTTTAAAATATAAAATCATTAAAAATCACTAAAAATCTATAAAAAAAACACTAAAACCCTTGAAATCCCCCTAAAAAAATAAATACCATAAGCACCTGAAACATTTAAAACCCTAAGCCCCCATAAAACACGTAAAACCCGACTTAAAACTCTAAAAATCTTATAAATCCCTAAAAACAGTAAAAACTATAAAAATCTTAAAACCATAAATATTAAAAAAATCCTAAAACCTAAAGAAACCAAAAAACTCGAAAAAACCTAAAAATCAAAAAAATCACAAAAATACCCTAAATATCCTCAAAATCTATGAAAACCATATAAAAACACTAAAATATAAAAAATTGCATAAAAACATAAAAAACTATAAGAATGCATAAAACCCCATGAAAATAGTTAAAACGAAATATAAATATTGAAATCCATTAATCCAATAAAAAAACTCTAAAATATTATATGACTATAAACACCACTAAAAAATCCTAAAGACCTAAAAAATCCTAAAAAATACCTAGAAATACATGAAAACATAAAAGACCGTAAAAACAATTGAAAACCATAAATACCCCTAAAAACCATAAAAATCCCTAAAATCCTAAAAACCCACTAAAACTCTAAAAAATCTTAAAACCCATTCAAATGTTAAAAAACTATAAAACATTAAAAACCCAAAAATTTAAAAAACCTTCAAATACACAAAATGATTTTAAAATCCATATATAACCATAACACTCGAAAAAACTAAAAAACGTAAAACACAAAAAATCTTTCAAAACCCTGAAAACCCAAAAAATCATAAAACCCCTAAAAATATCTAAAAAGACCAAAAAATATAAAAAAAACTCTAAAACCCCTGAAATGCCACTAATAACCATGAAAACCTCTAAAAACCTTAAAAAATCAAAAAATCCCTTAAAAATATAAAAACCCATAAAACAAATAAAAAATTTAAAAAAATAAAATCATTTAAACAACTAAAAATAGGAAAAACCCATAAAACCCAAAAGACCCTAAAACTAAGATGAACTCAAAAAACCGTAAAACCGTAAAACCCCTAAAAACTATAAAACCCCTGATAATACAAAAAACCATTAAAACCCTTACAAATAAATTTATTTTAAAAAATAAATAGAAATACCTAAAAACGTAAAAAACCCTAAAACCCTGAGAAACCCTAGAAAACCATAAAAACCGTAAAAACAATTAAAAACCCAAAAAACCCAAAAAAACCCCTAAAACTGATTGAAAACTCTAAAAACCCTTAAACCCCATAAAAACATTAAAAACTCTAAAAACCCTCAAACACCAAAAACTAGAAAGAAAAACCTAAATACCTAAAATGACCCTCAACACCTTGAAACCCCCTAAAACACCTAAAACTGATGGAAAACCCCCCAAACCACTAAAAACCCTAAAACACCTAAAAACCCTAAAACCATAAAAAACCTAAAACATAAAAACCCATAAAAACCCAAACACCCCCCCCCCCAAACCATAAAAATCCCTAAATACCCTCAAACTCCTAAAAATGGTAGAAAATATCTAAAAACCATAAAAAACTCAAAAAAACATAAAAAACCGTAAAACCAAAAAATAGACCCTAAAAACTTGAAAACCCTTAAAACCCTACCAAAAACCTTCAAAATCTCTCAAACTCATAAAACCCCTAAAAACCATAAAAATCATAAAAATTATCTAAAATACCTTAAAACGTAAAAAACCCTAAAGTCCCTCAAAACCATCTAAAAAAATAAGAATGATACAAGCCATAAAAACCATAAAAACTGATAAAAACACTTAATCCCACTAAAAACACTAAAAATACTTACAACCTATAAAAAAAATCGGAAAACTTGAAAAACCCTTAGTACCCCAAAAAATCCAAAAATCCAAAAAAACCCATAAAAGGATAAAAACAATGTAAACCCCTCAAAATTCAAAAAAACCACAACAACATAAACCCCATAAAAATACTAAAAATCCCTAAAAACCCTAAAAACATTGAAAACCAAAAAAGATCGTAAAACCCCCTAGAAACCACAAAAAATAAAAAAACCATAAAAACTCCAATAACCCATAAAAATCTAAATTGATGAGAACCATAAAAATTCCTAAAAAAGTTTTAAAACCCCTTAAAACCCTAAAAACATAAAGAAAACAAAATTTCCAAAAGAACTGAAAAACCATGAAAAAGATGAAAACCCTTAAAATTCATGAAAACCAATAAAACCCCTCAAAACCCATAAAACCACTAAAACTCATAAAAATTATTATAAGTTCTAAAAATACCTAAAAATCATGAAAACTATAAAAAACCCTCAAAACCATATAAACCCTAAAAAACCTATAACCCACTACAAAATATAAAAACCCTTAAAACCCAAAAAAATGTTAAACAAACTATAAAATCCTAAAAAACCCAAAAAATCCAAAAAGTCCCAAAAACACCTAAACCCTAAAAACCAATGAATATCCCAAAATCTCTCAAAATTAGAAAAAAAATTAAAATACCATATAATCCTAAAAATTACCTAAATATACCTAAAAACGTAAAAATCCATAAATCCCTTAAATGCTCTTGAAATCCATAAACCCCCTAAAACCCCTAAAAATAATTAAAACCCAAAAAAACCAATATAAACAATAAAAACATTAACACCCTCAAAATGTTAAAAAACTACACAAAACCCTTAAAACACTAAAAAATAAAGAAAAAACCCAAAATGACACTAAAACCCTAAAACCTCTTAAAACGCCTATAAATCCGTGGAAAACCCCTAAAACCTTTAAAATTTATAAATACCCTAAATACTCTAAAATTCAAAAAAACCCAAAAAACCATGAAAACATAGAAAACCCCATATGCATGGAAGACCCCCTTGAAAACCATAAAACCCCTAAAAATATTAAAAACCATGAAAAACAAAAAAACCCAAAAACGACTAAAAATTATAAAACCATTAAAAATAATAAAAACATTAAAAAGGATAAAAAAATTAAATAATGTCAAAAACCCTAAATAACTCTAAAAAACATAAAAATCAAAAAATACCCTGAAACATTGCAAAAATCCCAAAAACTCTAGAACCCAGAAAACATTAAAAACCCCACGAAATTACATAAATACCTAGAAAACCATGAAAACAATAAAAATCCTAAAAACTCCCTAAAAATACATGAAAACATAAAAATACATGAAAACCATAAAAACCCATAAAAACATAAAATCCATAGAATCCCTAAAACCCACTAAAAACTCTAAAAATCCTTAAAACACTTAAAAATGATAAAAATATAAAAAACTTCAAAACCCTAAAAAACCCTAAAACTCCAAAAAAAATTATAAAAACTTAAAAAAATTAAAAACCCTCAATAATTGCTAATACCCTAAAAACACTAAAACCCATAAAATTCATCAAAATCCTTAAAAATCCAGGACAAATGTAGAAAATCCTAAAAACTGTGAAAAACCTCAACAAACCATAATACCCCAAAAATCCTTAAAACCCTAAAAATCTATAAAACCCCCCAAAACCCACAAAAAACTGTAAAAATCATTAAAACCCAAAAAAACTCAAAAAACCCATTACACCCAGATAAAACCCATAAATAAACCCCTTATAACCCTTAAAACCCCATAAACCCCTAAAACTTCTCGAAATACATAAAAACTGTAAAAACCCCCTAAATATCATAAAAACACTAAAAACCCTAAAACTACCTAAAAAGGTAAAACCCCCTAAAATCCTTGAAAACCGTTAAAACTCCTAAACCTCATAAAAATCATAAAAAACAATAAAAAACCTAAAACCCATTATAAAATATAAAACCCATAAAGCCAAATAAAACATTAGAAAAAGTTAAAATCTATAAAAAAACCATAAAACACCTAAAAACACAAAACACACTAAAAACAAAAAAAAGACCCTAAAATCCTTGAAATCCCTAAAAAGTCCTAAAAACCCCGAAAACTCCTCAAAATAACTAAAAAATCTATAACTACTAACAACTGTAAAAATAAAAAAATAAGTCCTAAAATCCCTATAAATGTAAAAAACACTAAAAACCCTAGAAAACCATAAAACCCCCTAAAACCGTAAAAATCCTTAAAAAACATAAAACCGCTAAAAATATTATAAAACTCTTAAAACCCTAAAAAAACCTTAATATCTAAAAAACCCTAAAACCCAAAAATGACACTAAATACTAAAAAACACACTAAAATCCTAAAAAGCCAAAAAATCACTAAAAGCCATCAAAATCCCTAAACCACCACCAACCCAAACCCTAAAACCCATAAAAATAATTAAAAACACTAAAAATACTTGAAAAAAATAGAAAATCCAAAAAACCCTGAAAACCCCCTAAGAACCATAAAACCCATAAAATACCATAAAAACTCTAAAAACTATATAAACTGAAAACCCTGCAAAAAAACTCTAAAAACCATTAAAACCATTAAATAAGTTAAAAATTTTAAAATAACTTGAAACCCCTAAAAAATAGATAAAACCCTAAAACCCCTAAAAACCAAGAAAAACATAAAAGCGCTAAAAACCCAAAAAACCATGAAAACACCTCCAAAATCCTCAATATCCTTTAAAACCATAAGAACCTTAAAAACCAAAAAAAAATCTTATAAAATCCCAAAAAATACTTCAAAAGGTTAAAAAAAAATCCCTAACCCCCCTAAAAACCATAAAAACCCCAAAGGATGGTGGCCGAGTCTCCCAAAACCTCTCACGCTCGGGTTTCCCTGCGATGTTGTCTCCTATCGCGGTGTATATTTTTTGGTGTGGAGGTGACTTATTTGCTGTTATGGATTCTTAGTTGTTGTCCTTCATAGCACTTCTACTCCCTACTTTAGTGGTTTATTTCATAAGGATTGGCGGTGACCTTGAATGTTTTCAGGCGTCGGCATCAGATGAAGGCATCAACCATGGATTAATGGGTAAGATCTGATCTACCCAGCATGTGGCATTGCAAATTCATGGAGGAGTGGGCCTGATATAGTATTCCTCTGGTGCGGCATTGTAGAGCCATGGTGGAGGCCTTCAGAAATTCATTTTTTCCTTGTTTGATACTTCAGATCCATAGAGAAGTGGGATAGATCTGGGTGCTACAGTTTGCTAGGTTGCAGATCTCTACCACTTACCATCTATGAGGGGTGATCTCGGTGGAGATGGGATTCGGTGGTGATCTTTGGTTTCATGGAGGCAGGTGTTTTCTGGTTTCTTTGATGTCTAAGTCTTCTCTGAGTTGCGACCTAGAGGGTTCGTGTGATTGAGTTTCCTTCTTTAGGTTCATCCTTATCTCGCAAAGCAAATGAAGATCTGAGTCTGGGAGGTGTTTTCTTGTTTTTCAAGCTTCATGATGGGTTACGGTGGTTTCATAAAATGTTACATTGGATTGGTGTTGTCATGATCAGTTATTTTATTGTGGGATTTCAGATCTGTTTGTCATCGGTTCACAAAGATGATACAGGTTCGTGCTTGGTTCTCTTTGTGTTTTGTTGTTGATGAAGTTCTGGTTATGTTGTGTTGCGTTCTGTTTTATTTGTTAGACTCTGGGTTTTTTGGATGGTTTGGTTGTGAGTTGTTGCTGGTGCAAGATATTGGTTTTGTTATGAGGTGGTGGGAGATGTGTAGCCCGGATCTGGGTCACCGGATGGGCTGTGTGGTTCTGGGTTTGAACAAGGAGTTATGGGTGCTGCAGAATGGTTCTAGGAGTGCCTGCTGGTAGTCTTGGGTGTCTGGTTGTGCTGCGAGGTGTGAAGTGCTGGAATATGACTGGTTAGGAGATGATGGTTTTCTGAATCTGAGTTTCTGGGTGTTGGTTGTTACTTGGCTTGGATGTAATGAAGTTGATGTTATTTATTTTTATGTTGGCGGTTCTGTGTTGTTGGTGGTGGATTTCAATGGAAAAGAGGTAACGGATGATGGAATCAGTGCTGCAGGATACTGGCTGTCGATTGGCTAGGAGGTGCTAATAGAGATTCTTCTAAATTTCTGCTATGTCTAGATTATTGTGTTCTTATTAGGTTTTGGGTTTTTATGGTTTTGGGTATGTTAAGGGTTTTTGGTGATGGTCATTTTACTCCTTCCATCCCTTGTCTTCTGCTTCTTTTTTCTAATAAATTTAGTGGGGGTCGGGAATAGCCTGGCCCTACACCTACATTGCCCCTAAAAAACATAAAAACAGTAAAACTTTTAAAACCATAAAAACCCTAAAAACCATTCAAAAATCCAAAAAACCTTAAACACCTAAAATTTTTAAAAACACTAAAATAAATTAGAAAACCTAAAAATAAAAAAACATTAAAAACCAAAAAGGAACCTAAAAAACATGAAAATACATAAAAACCCTGAAAATCCCTGAAAACCCTCAAAATCCATTAAAACCCTAAAAACATTAAAAACCTAAAAAATCCCTAAAATTACATGAAAATGTAAAAACCCTAAATTCCCTTAAAACCCCATGAAAACCATAAACCCCCTAAAAATAATAAAACCCCTAAAACCCAATAAAAACATTAAACCCCTTAAAACCAGAAAAACTAAAGAAATACTAAAATTCAAAAAAACCATAAAACCTAAAAAACCCTGAAAGACCATAAAACCCTTCAAAATCCTTAAAACCCCTAAAATCCCTAAAAACCATAAAATCTATAAAAACCCTAAGAAATCCCTAAAAATCCAGGAAAAATTTAAAAACCCATAAATACTATGAACACCATAAAACCCCTAATACCCTTAAAAACACTAAAAACCCATAAAAACCTAAAACCCACTAAAAACAATAAAAATAATTTAAGACATAAAAAACTATTAAAACCTTAAAAACCTAAAACACCAAAATAATCCATAAAAACACCAACGACCCTAAAAACCATGAAAACCACTAAAAACACAAAAAAACCTTTAAAAACACCAAAACCCCCAAAAATCCAAAAAAAACCTCGAACACCCATAAAAATTATATAAATTACCAAAGAATCCCTAAAAACATAAAAAACCCTAAAACCTAGAATGCCCTTGAAAACCATAAAAACCCCGTAAAAGCTTAAAAACACTAAATACTCATAAAATCCCAAAAACCCTATAAAAAATCTAAAACCCAATAAAAGAACTAAAAACAATAAAAAATTTTAAAAATTTCTAAAATACTGTAAAAACCCTAAAAACACAATAAAACCATGAAACCCAAAAGGAACATAGAAACCCTACAAACCCCTAAAAACCAGAAAACCCAGAAAACCCAAAAAACCCTAAAAATCCCTAAACACCCTTAAAAAATAAAACCATAAAAATTATAAAAAATCCCAAAATATCCATAAAACATTAGAACCTTAAAAACCATGAAAAACCATTGAAATTCATAAAAACCTCTAAAAATCATCAAACCCCGAAAAACACATAAAACCCCTAAAAAATAAAAACTCTAGAAACCCTTTTAACCATTTATAAATGATTAAAAATCTCTATAACCCATAAAACACCTAAAATACTAAAAATCCTAAAACTAAAAAAGACCCTAAAAACCTTGAATACCCGAAAACCCCCAAAACACTTAAAAACATAAAAATGCTCAAATTCCTGAAAAACCAAAAAAACCCAAAAAATCATAAAAACACTAAAAATACCAAAAATTCCTAGAAAGGTAAAAATCTATAAAACCATGAAAACCCATGATATCCACAAATTAACTAAAGACCATAAAAACCATAAAAATCCCTAAAGACATTAAAAATCCACTAAGAATTTAAAACCTTTTTAAACCCTTAAAATGTTAATAAACTCTAAAAACATTAAGAACATAAAAAACTAAAAATTTTCTAAAAACATAAAAAAACATAAAAATAACCCTAAAAACCTTGAAAATATGTAAAAACCCTTAGAATCCCTAAAATATATAAAAACCCCTTAAAACCATAAAACCCCCAAAGAAACCAAAAAATCCCTGAAAATGTAAAAACCTCTAAAAACGCAGGACTACCCCAAAAAACCATAAACCCATAAAATCCTTAAAAACCTTAAAACCTATATAAACCCTAGAAATCCAAAAGAAAATCTCAAAACACGTAAAACCCCTAAAAACGTAAAAAACCTTAAAAACCCTAAAAGTGCAAAAAACCCAAAAAACCAAGAATTCCAAAATAACAAGGAAACCCAAAATACCCTAAGAACACTAAAACATAAAATCCCTCAAAATCTATAAAACCCATAAAAATACCTAAAACCAAAAAAAAAATCTAAAAAGACTTAAAAATCCATGAAAAAATAAATAATTCTTGATACCCTGAAAAACCCCTAAAACCTTTAAAAACCCATAAAATCCATAAAAACCCTAGAAACCATAAACCCCTAAAACCCACTAAAAACTCTAAAACCCCTTAAAAACCCTAAAAACATTTAATAACTCTAAAAACCCATTAAACCCTAAATAACTCAAAATAAACCCCCAAACCCCAAAAAATACCCTAAAAACCTTGAACAACCATAAAACCCCAAAAAACTATTAAAACCCTCAAAATCCATAAAACCCATCAAAATCCTAACAATAATAAAATTCAAAAAAATCATGAAAAATCCCTCCAAACATAGAAAAAAGTAAAAATGATGAAAACCCCTATAAAACTATAAAAAGCATGAAAAAACCTGCAAACCCATAAAATGCTAAAAACTCACTAAAAACTCTAAAACACCTATAGACCTGTAAAAAAATTAAAAAATATAAAAAAACCTAAAATCCTTAAAAAACTAAAAACTAAAAAACCCAAAAGGACCCTAAAACCATAAAAATGAAAAATTCCATAAAAATCTTAAAATATCCCTAAAAATCCATGAAAAGTAAAAAACCCAAAAAACCCACAAAAATATAAAAACCATAAAAGTCCGTAAAACACCATAAATACCAAAAACCCAATACAAACTAGAAATAAATAAAACACTAAAAAAATTGAAAATAATAAAAAACATAAAACACATAAAAACTCAAAAAACCCTAGAAAAGATAAAAAAAACTATAATCCCCCAAAAAACACAAAAAACTCTAGAAAATCCTCAAAGCCAAAAAATCCCAAAAAACACTAAAAACCATAAAAATCCTTAAAACCCTAAAACCCGTGAAAATTTAAAAACCACCTAAAAACACTAAAATCCCCTTGAAAACCATAAAACCCATAAAACCTTATAAAACCATAAAAACCCATAAATCCCCAAAAATCATGAAAACTCTAAAAACACTTTAAAACCCTAAAAACTATAAAACCCCTACCACCCTAGAAAAGTCAAAAAACACTAAAACAATAAAAACACATAAAACCCTAAAAACCTAAAAAACCCTAAAACCCATAAAAACCCTAAAACCATAAAGAAACCCTAAAACTGTAAAATCCTTAAAAATCAATAAAAAAACAAAAAACCCCTAAAACCCCTAAATATCATAAAAGAACCCTAAAAATCCTTGAAAATGTAAAAAACCCTAATAACCTTGAAAACCCCCTAAATACCATAAAACCCCATAAAACCATAAAAATACATAGAAACCAATAATAACACAAAAAAACCCACTAAAAACTATAAAAAATTCATAAATCTTATAAAAATATTTAAAAACATGAAAAACCCTACAAAACCCTAAAAAACTAAAAAACCATAAAAAAATAAAAAACCCTAAAAACCATGATAACCCTAAAAGTACAAAAAAATCTCTTAAACCCTAAAAACCCTCAAAATCTCTAAAACCCCTAAAAATCTCAAAAAACAAAAAAAAAATAAAAATGCCTTAAAACATGAAAATTCCTAAAAACACTAAAACCACCTTAAATTTATAAAACCACCTAAAAACCATAAAACCCCAAAAACCCCATAAAACACCAAAAATCCGCTAAAATATTTTTTTAGAATTCAGGACCTAGGTGAACCCGAACCTAAAATTTATTAAATAAAAGAAAAAAAATACATGAAAACAAAATCGAAAAGTCCGATGTGAAAATTTCATGCCACTAGATTTCACACAAAAGAAAATAGCACAGACCTCTCAATGCTGAAAAGAGGCCTTATTGTGCCTCACATAGCAGTATCCCCATTTGGAATAGTAGTGACTTTAGATATTCCAAAGAAACAAATCGAATCAGTCCCATGCTTTTCCAAGAACATCAATAAACAGCCAATGCACCACTCAAGATTTCAATGCAGCACATCATGTCATGTCATTGATAGCAGGACAAGACTTCAATATATAGGACCATTCACATGCATGTACAGTCCCAGTAGTGGAGAGAAGATGTAAACCCATTTCTTCATACACAAAAGGATTTCCATGCCAACAGTACACTTGCAGACACAAGCACATATTTATAAAAATAAAGATCCAATTACAACAATCTAAAAATAAGAGATCTAGAAAAGTCCCTTAGAAGGTGAAGAAAGTGGACATCATGCATTTGAGTCGGCCAAGCTAGATTCCCATCACCAGTACCCATGTTGGTGAGACCATCTTCCAGAGAATTGGCCTCCCTATAAACATGAGTGATGAAAATATCAATAGAAGAAAGGTAATCAAAATAGGTAGCCCATTGAGGAGTCAGCAACCATAAAATAATCTCTGAAAAAACACGGATTGCATGAACCATTATGAAAAAATCACACTCCATCCATAGCTTATTCCAACCAAGATATAAGAATCCCTCAATGAATACAATAATACCTATAATTTTAGAATGAAGGGAGGAATAAACACCACCAGATGAAGAAAGACATCCCAAAACATATCCACAATTATTCCTGAAAATAGATCCACTGCCAGAAGTACCATGATTCTCTCATAAAGAGACATCTATTTTGACTTTTACCTAACATTCAAAAGGAGGATGCCAAAAAAATTCAAATGTACCATGGGGTAGATTAAAATTACCTTTTACACTCATCCACCTTAAAACAGAAAGATCATGAATCAAGTTAAAACAATTACCCATATAATGAATACAAGCCTCTCTAAAACCCAATAAAAGATGTTCCAGCATAGTTTGAGGGACAAACCGAACCTAATCATGAAACTATCTATTACGATACTGCCAAATAATAAAAATCGGCTACATGGAAGAAACACAAAAAAGATTAAGAAGCTGTAGAGAAAGTGATAAAGTTGACTATCTTTTAATAAAATCCCGGATATAAGATATACCAGCTAGAGGAACCTCAAAAATGTCAAAAATATCCTACCACATCAAGTTCTATTTGGTACAACTCAAGAACAAATGATCAATGTCTTTTCTATGATAATGTAAAAGGGGACAAGATGAACACAAGGAAATACCACATCCTAGAAAAAATAATCAGTTGGAATCTTACCATGAGCCACACACCATACCAGAATCGACTGATAAGGTCGAATGAACCTGCATTTGAGACTACCAATCCACTGTCTATTAGAAATAAAATTTTCTAAAAATTCATAAAACGCTATAAAATTGTAAAATGTTAAATTACATTAAAAATCCTTTAATCCACTAAAACATTAAAACCCAAAAAATTACAAAAAACAACTAAAAACTTCTAAAAACCCCTAAAACTTGTAAAACCTCCCAAAAAACCCAGAAAACCCCTCAAAAGCCTTAAAACACTCAAAATATATAAAAAATTTAAATACCATAAAAATTCTCTATAAATCTCAGAAAATGTAAAAAACACTAAAAATCGTGAAAACCCCCTAAAAACTATAAAAAATGTAAAAACCCGTAAAACCACAAAACCCACTAACAAATCAAAACTCCCTTAAAACCCATGAAATTTAAATAAACTCTACAAAAATTTAAACACTAAAAACCCATAAAACCCATAAAACATTAAAAAGAACCTACAAACCATCGAAACCCCTAAAAACCCTCAAAATTCATAAAAATCCTAAAACCCATAAAAATCCCACTAAATCCCTAAATGTCCCTAAAAACATAAAATACCCAAAAAACCATGAAACCCCCCTCAAAACCATAAAACCCTTAAAACCCCTAAAACACCATAGAACCCCTAAAAACCCACTTAAAACATAAAAGACACTTGAAACCCCAAAAGTGTTAAAAATATTAAAAACATTAAAAACCATTATAAACTCAAAAAATAACCCAAGAACCCAAAAATACCTTAAAACCCCAAAAACCTAAAAAACACTAGACATCATTAAAACACTTCAAAATCCCTATGACCCCATGAATCCGTAAAAACCGTAAAAACCTAGAAAAGCCCATAAATCCTTAAAAACATTTAAACTCTAAAAACCCTGGACACCCCTTCAAAACCATAAAAAACCCCTAAAACCCTAGAAAACTAGAAACCCATACAAATCCACTAAAAAATATAAAAACCATTTAAAACCCTAAAAACATTAGAACTTCTTAAACGCATTAAAACCCCAAAGAACTCAAAAAAAAACCTAAAACCCAAAAAAACCTAAAACCCGTAAAATCCCAAAAAACCCCGAAAAAACTCCTAAAACACTCAAAATCTCTAAAATCTCTAAAAAATCCTAAAACCCATAAAAACCATAAAAACCCAAAAAATCACTAAAAATGGAAAAAACCCCCAAAAACCCCAAACCCCCTAAAAACTCATGAAAAATTATAAAAACCCTTAAAACAGCTAAAAATTAAAAAAAACTCTAAAATACCATTCAAAAACTAAGAAACTAAATAAACCCTAAAACCCAATAAACCAAAAAAACCCAAAAAACACCAAAAACACAAGAACACCCCAAACCCCTCAAAATCACTAAGAACCCTAAAAACCCTAAAAACTATAAATTTTTTAAAAATACCAAAATATCCCTAAAAATATAAAAACCTTAAAACCCTTGAAAACTATAAAATCCCCTGAAATAATTTTAAACCCAAAAAAACCTTAAACACCTCTTGAAACTCTAAAAAACCATAAAATCCCAAAAATTGTAAAAAAACTCAACAAAACCTTCAAATCCCTAAAAACAAAAAAACCCTAAAAACATGAAAAATCTAAAAAACCCTAAGAAACCATAAAAACCTTAAAAATCTAAAAATACCTAAAAATAATAAAAAACCTTTAAAACCATAAAAATACAAAAAATCCATGAAAACATAAAAAACCAAAAAAACCCAAAAAATGGTGAAAACCATAAAAAACTGCTAAATCCCATAAGAACCCAAATAACCCATAAAACAAACTAAAAACAATAAAACCCTTAAAACCCATAAATTTTTTAATAAATCTAAAAAAGATTAAAACCCATAAAAAATTAAAAAAACCCCTAAAAACACAAAAACACCCAAAAACATTGAAAACATCAAAAGATTGAAAAGAGCAAGAAAAACCTAATCCCACTCAAAATCCCTAAATCCCTAAAAACCTGAAAACCCATAAAAATCCTAAAAACCCTAAAAACCCTAAAAACCCAAACAATACTTGAAATCTTAAAAGACCCAAAAAACACTGAAAGATCCCTGAAAATCATCAAAATCCCAAAAACCCTCAAACACCCCTAAAATCCCAGAATAACCCTAAAACCCAATAAAAACTCTAATACCCATTAAAACACCTAAAAATATTAAAAATCTCTAAAAACATTAAAATCCCAAAAAAACTCAAAAAAATATTAAAACCAACAAATCCCTAAAACCCTAAAAACCTCTAAAAACCCTAAAGGCCAAAAAAATACTAATAACGAACAAAATCCCTAAAATCATAATAAACCATAAAAATCCTAAAAAAATCCCTAAAAATACCTCAAAAAATTAAAACCCCTACCCCCCCCCCCAAAAAAACCCCCTGAAACCCATAAAAACACCTATAAACCTTAAAAACCGTAAAAACCATAAAAAACACTATAAACCCTTAAACCTCCAAGAGTTAAAAATGTAAAAAAAATATAGCAAAAATTAAATAATAAAAAACATATAAAATATCAAGAGACACTAAAAACACTGTGAAACCCTAAAAACCAATAAAAACAACAAAATTATTAAAAATGCTAAATCCCTTAAAAACCATACAAAAATCCCTAAAAACACATAAATGTAAAAATAGCATGAAAACCCCCCAAAACCCATAAAACCCCTAAAAATCATAAAAAACTCCAAAAACCATAAAAACTTAAAAACTATTAAAAACTCTTAAACCCTTAAAAATATTAAAAACTCTAAAAAACCTTAAAACACTTATTTTTTTTAAAAAAAAACCCAAAATACCCAAAAGACCCTAAAACTCATGAAAAACTTTAAAAACCCTGAAAACCCTGAAATTCTTGAAAACCCCAAAACCCAAAAAATCCTTAAAAACACATAAAACCCAAATAAAATCTTTCAAATCCAAAAAAATCAAAAAAAATCCTTGAAAATGTAAAAAACTGTAAAAACACTGAAAACCCCCTAAAAACCATAAAACCACTAAAATACATAAAAAACATAAAACTCAAACAAATCCAAAAAAACCACTAAAGACTCTAAAAAAATTAAAACCCCTAAAAATGTTAAAAACTCTACAAAATCACAAAACCATAAAAACTCTAAAAACTCTAAAAACCATAAATACCATTAAAACCCTCATAACCGAAAAAACAAGAAACCCCAAAAAACACTCAAAATACCTAAAACCCCAAAAAACCATAAAAATCCTAAATACTTTTAAAAATCCATGAAAAATTAAATAACCATAAAAACCCTGAAAACCCCTTGAAAATAATTAACCCCCTAAAAACCTTAAAAACCCTAAAAACCAATAAAACACTAAAAACACACTGAAAACTCTAAAAACCTTTTAAACCACTAAAAATTTCAAAAACCTCTAAAATCCATAAAAACCCTAAAAACTCAAAAAACACTAAAAACCCCAAAAAACCATAAACCCCTTAAAAACTCTCAGAATCCATAAAAAACCTAAAATTCCTAAAACCAAAAAAAATACTAAAAAATCCCCACAAATATGTGAAAAGTTACAAACCCTAAAAACCTTGAAAACCCCATAAAAACTATAAAAAACCCTAAAACCATTTAGAAACCATGAAAACACATAAATACCCAAAAACCGCTAAAAACTCTAAAAACAATTAAAAACCCCAAAAATATTAAATAAATTAAAAATATATAAAAACATTGAAACCCTTGATAACTCAAAAATAATCTTAAACCCCCAAAAGACAATAAAAAACCGTGAAAAACATTAAACCCTTCAAAATCCCTAAAACAATAAAAAATTCATAAAACCATAAAAAACATAAATAACCCCTAAAAAATTCATTAAAATTTAAAAAAACACTAAAATCCCTCGAAAACCATAGAACCCCTAGATCCTTAAAAAACCTAAAACCAATTAAATCCCTAAAATTCAACTAAAACACTTAAAAACCTAAAAATGTTAAAAAAACTATTAAAACCCTTAAAAAATATAAAAACACAAAAAACCCTAAAACCCAAGAGACCCCAAAATTCCTAAAATCCCCTAAAACCCCTTAAAACCTCGAAAACCTTAAAAACACTAAAAATACTTAAAAATCTTAAAAATGCCTAAAATCCATTAAAATCCTAAAAAAATTCCTAAAAATCCTTGAAAAAATAAAAAACCCCTAAAAGCCCTGAAAACCACTAAAACAGAAAAGACCACTAAAAAAATAAACAACCCGCCAACCTGTTAGAACCATAAAAACAACTACAAACTACTAAAAATTATAAAAACTTTTTAAACCCCTAAAAATATTCAAAACATTAAAAACTCTATAAACCGTAAAACCCCTAAAAACTCATAAAAACCCCTAAACTAAAAAAATGAAAACCCTAAATCCCCTAAAACCATAAAAACATTGAAATTCCATAAAAACCCAAAAAACCCTAAAACCCATAAAATCCTTAAAAAACATAATAAATTTTCAAATCTAAAATGCATAAAAAACCCATAAAACACTTGAAGACCATAAAAATTCTTGAAAGAATAAAAACCAAAAAACCTAAAAAATACTCTAAAAACGCAAAAAACTATAAAACCCCTTGAAACCCTTTAAAACCCCTTAAAATGTTAAAAACTATAAAAATATAAAACCCCTAAAAATTCAAAAAAACCCAAAAAGAAACTAAAAACCCTCAAAAACATAAAAAACCTTGAAACCCCCCAAAACCCTAAAAATCCCTAAACCCATAAAATTCCTAAAAATATTAAAAAAAATCCTTCAGATTCCCTAAAAATGTAAAAAATGCTAAAAACCTTGAAAACCACCTCAAAAGCATAAAAAACCACTAAAACCATAAAAAATCAAAACCCACAAAAGCCCTAAAAAATACTAAAATCCCTAAAACCTTTAAAACTCTGAAATATGTAAAAAAATATAAAAAATATATATTAAATACAAAAAATTAAATAAAAACCACAAAGTCCTCCAAAACCCATAACAACATAAATAACCCCAAAACCATCAAAATCAATAAACCCTAAAAACACCTAAAAACAATAAAAAACTAAAAACCCTAAAAATAACTAAAATTATAAAACCCCTTAAACACTAAAAACCCTTTGAAAACCATAAAACCCCTAAAAACCATTAAAACCCTAAAAACCCATAAAAACTGAAAACCACCAGATTTTCTAAAAACCCATAAAAATGATAAAAACTTTAAAAACCATAAAACCATAAAAAACTAAAAAAATCCCCTAAAATCCAAAAAGACACTAAAAAACCAAAAAAACCCTGAAAAACCTTGAGAACCCCCAAAATTCCTAAAAAACAAAAAACCATAAAACCATAAAAATCCAAATAGGCCCTAAAAATCAATGAAATCCTTAAATCCTTAAAGACAATAAAAACCCTAAAACCACAAAAAACATTAAAACCCCTAAATACATTTAAAAACTCTATAAACTATAGAATCCGTAAAAATCAATAAAAATCTTAAAACCCAAAAAATGCGAAAAAACCATGAAAACCCTAAAACCCCTAAAATCCACTAAAACCCTCAAAATACCTAAAACCTTAAAAAAAATAAAGAAATATAAAGAACCCTAAAAAAACAGATAACATAAAAAAATTCTAAATACCCTAAAAAATTCCTAAAAACTACAAAAACCCCTAAGAAGCCTGAAAAACCTTAAAAACCATAAAATGATAAAAGAAATTTAAAACTCTTAAAACCCATAAAAGACTAAAAAACCATTAAAACCAAAAAACACCATAAAAATATGAAACCCCATGAAACCCCTAAAAAAATAAAACTTCTAAAAAGTCTAAAAATCCCTAAAAACCCCAAAACCCCAAAAAATTATAAAAATCATTAAAAATATCTGAAAACCTAAAAAACATAAAAAACCTTAAAACCCCAGAAAATCATAAAACCTCTCAAACATAAAAATTCATATAATCCACCAAAAATACTAAAAACCATTTAATCCCCTAAAAAATTTAACGTCCCTAAAAAAGAATTAAAAACCCTAAAAATCCAAAAAACCCTAAAAAACCAAAAACCAAAAAAAAACCCCTAAAAATCACTCAAACCCCTTAAAATCACTAAAAACCTAAGAAAACCCTAAAACCATATTTATCCTAAAAATATCTAATAATCCTTGAGAATGTAAAAATACCAAAAAATAATAGAAAATTAAAAAAATTATAAAAACCCTAAAACCATTAAAACATTGAGAGCACTAAAAACTCAAAAAATCCATAAACCCCTAAAATGTTAAACAAATCTAAAAAATCATAAAAACCCTAAAAAATAAAGAAAACGCTAGACCCCAAAAGACTCTAAAAACCCTAAAATCCCCTTAAAACCCCTCAAAACACTGAAAAACACTGAAAACCCATACACCCCCTCAAAATCCATAAAAAATATAAAAAACCCTAAAAATCATACAAATCCCAAAAATCCTAAAACTCCATTAAAACGTAAAAAACCATAAAAATTATGGAAAACACTGAAAACTAAAAAAACCACCAAAAAACATCAAAAACCATAAAACCCATTAAAAACCCTAAAAGTTTCCTAAAGAAAAAAAGATGTCACCGCTCTCTCCCGGGTCGCTCCCGATGCGACGATCTCTAGGGTTCCATCCTGGAACCCCCTTCAGCGGCTTCATTGATCTCCTCAGGCTTTGCGATGCGGATGGATTGATGTTCGGGAAGCGTTATCTCCTGGTGCGATGGAGGTTTTCACGACGGATGGATGACGGCGCTGAGATCTTGAGGTCTGTTTCAGGTTGTGGCAGTTTTTCATTTCGATCTGGATCGGCGTTGCTAGATCTGGATTCTGCTCTCTCTAGTGGTAGCAGAGATGATTTTCCTATGTGTTGGACGATTATGAAGCTGTCGATGGTGATGTAAACACTGATGAGATGGTTGCTTTGCCGAATAGGAGGGTTCGGCTTGCTGGTTTTTTGGTGCGACGAGAATTTCTGGTGTCGGGGGGAGGTATGGCCACGTCCTGGTGACAAACAGGTTCGTCGGGATTTTCATCTACTTTGCGCGAGAATTGGCGTTGCGCTTGGTTCGACGGTATCTGTCCGGATCCGAAGAGGTGCAGGCTTTTTGCTCATTGATCTTGCTGCTGACGAAGGTATAGTCGCTATGTCCTATGTCAGACTGATTTTTCTGGCTTGCGTGTTCTTGTTTGGTGGCTGGACTGGTTCTGTGTTGCTGATTTGTCTAGACTTTGGATGGATTTTTCATTCTTGGCCTCCCCCAAAGATGTTGTTGGGGAGGAGGATTGGTGCTGATTTTTGGCTGGTTTTTTGGTTTTGTTATGGATGCTGGCTGCCGGTTCTGTTGGGTGGCGATGATTCATGTTCTGTTGATGTTGTTTGTTCTATGCTGTTGGAAAGGGACCTTCTTGGTGAGAAGGTACTGGGTGCTGGATGTGGGTATTTTGTTGGTTTTGAGTGGATGGTGTATGGTAAATGCTGGATGACGTGTGGCTGTTTGGTATTTGCTGCAGCTGTGGATGAGATTGTTGTTGTGCTGCTGGAGTGGAAGTGGGATGCTGGGAGATGTTTGGTGGTCGAAAGAGGTGCTGGCTGTCTGAAAATGAGGATGCTGTTTGCTGGTTTGTTGTGGATGCTGGTTGGCTGGTTTCTGCTGCTGGATGTTGTTTGCTGCTGTAGTCTGAATGCTGGTTGTTGGTTAGCTGTGAGCTGCTGGATGCTGGTTAACGCTGGATGTAGTGCTGTTGGATGCTGGTACTGGCTGGATGTGACGTGATGATGCTGCGGTTTTGTCTATTTTTGTGTCTTTTTCTTTCTTTGTTTTTCTTTCTTTGGCGTGGGATGTAAGGGTTTTTGGGTGTGGTTCGTTCGACCCCTCCCCTTCCTTATCTGCAGTGTTTGTGTCTTTTTGTTTAATAAATTTTGGGGGGTTCCAGGAATTGCCTGGACCCGAGCCTTCTTTGCCTAAAAACACAGTACAAATTATAAAAACCCATATAATCCCTAAAATTATTAAAAACTTAAGGAATTCCAAAAACTATAAAACCCTTAAAAACTCAAAAAAATCTCTAAAACCCCAAAAATATGATAAAATCGTGAAAACCTTTAAAAACCAAGAAAAAACCATAAAACCCCTCAAAATCCATAAAACCCTCAAAAACCATAAAACCCAAAAAAATATAAAAAAAATCTTAAAAATACCTTAAAACATAAACAGCCTTAAAAACACTAAAAAAACCCTAAAAATATAATAACCCCTAAAACCTTTAAAACCATGAAAAATTAGTAAAAAATTTTAAAACCACTAAAAACATTAAAAATATAAAAACCTTAAAACCCTAAAAACTCAAAAAATTCACTAAAAATCCAAAAAAACCAAAAAACCCTGAAAACCCATAAAAACACTAAAAGCCCAGAAAACACATAAAATCCATAAATATCCCTAATACCTTAAAAACACCTAAAAACCATGAAAATAATAATAAATAACATAAAATCCCTGAAAACATTAAAACCACTAAAATGCCTGAAAATCCATAAAATCAAAAAAAAAATCTTAAAAACCTTAAATATCCTAAAACTCCATTAAAAACTTAAAATCCATGAAAACTATAAAAAACCTTATAACCCATAAAAATCATTAGAAACTCTAAAATAATATTTAAAACCTTAAAAACTAAAAAACCCCATAAAAACCCATAAAATCCCATAAAAACATAAAACCATAAAAACCCTAAATCCCCATAAAATTCTAAAACCCTCAAAAACCATAAAAACCCTAAAAATCCCTAAAACCCCTAAAATAATAAAAAATAACCAAAAATTCTGTAAACATAAAAACCCCAAAAAACTACTAAAACCATACAAATTCCAAAAAAAACCTTAAATGACCCTAAAAACCCATAAGCCCTCTATAACCAACGAGAAAAAATATAAAAAACCTTTAAACCCCTAAAAACAATAAAAACACTAAAACCAATAAAAACCCATACAAACATTGATAAACCCTCAAAATCCCTAAAAACCATAAAAACACTAAAAACCATAAAAATTCCTAAAACCCCTAAAAAAATAAAAAACCATAAAAGCCATTAAAACCACTAAAACCCATAAAAACCCAAAATACCCTTAAAACCTTAAAGGAAACTAAAAACTATAAAAACCCTTAAAGTCACTAAAATCATAAAAATCGTTAGAAAACTATTAAAATTATTAAAAACCTAAAAAAAAACCCAAAACCCCCAATAAGACCATTAAAACCATAAAAACAAAAAAAAACTTAAAAATGGTCAAAATTTCTAAAAATTCTAAAAACCCAATAACCAAAAAAACCAATAATATCACTACAAATCTCTAAAAATGTAAAAAATTCCTAAAAATCTGAAACCACTAGGAAAAAAATGAAAATGCCTAAAAACCATAAAAACTACTAAAAGTGTACAAATCATTATAACCCCTAAAATGTTAAAAACCACTAAGGAGGTTTAAAAACCCAAAAAGACTCAAAAAAAACCCAAAAACCATGTTTCCCTTAGAAAGTGTGTTCTGGTTAGGAATCATTATTTCTAAAAATATTTCAATAGGATTGTTTGTGGATATGAAAATACCCAATGGTTCTATATCCATAGGGAGATTCATTCAAAAGGAAGATTCTCATTAGGTATTTTTACCCAAAATGATTAAGAATTCACATTGGTTGAGTAGATGTGTGGTCGGGTTCATTCCACCCTTCAGGGGGGAATTATTTCCTACTCTGGGACTCACTTATATATTTATGATATGTTAATGAATCCTTATTAATTTACTGATCGTAATGATGGTTTTATTTGAAATTTTCAATCTATTATAAGCATGTGTGGAATTCAGAATCATCCATATGTATTCAAGGATCTTCATCAATTGAGACATCTATATGTATGTTAGGTTCTCCATTGATAGTATCCTCTTATATACTACTTAGATATTCTTTAGTAATTATTATGATGATGCTAGTTTTTAATACACTTAGTGGGGCACTCTAGAGTTTATGGTCATCCAGGTAAGTGAATGTCACTCTAGAATTTATCATCATCTAGGGAGAAATTTTTTTTTATGATTTTTGGATCGAACCCAAATATGGGATACCTACATATCCATTGTTAATAGAATTATAATCCACCTAGTTTGGTGTTGGTTAATGGGACACATCATACCTTTTAAGGTCATTTGATAAGGACCGAACCATACAATTTAATGTTATATAGTAAGGACATATAAGCAGAAGATTCCTATTTAAAGATTGATGTGGGACTTATGAATAATAAGACTAAGAAACATGAAAGGAAAATGAGATCCCAAGATGAATTGGACCCTTCTGAGGATATGACCCAAAAAGAATAAGGTTGTTTTGGATTGTTGGATTAGAACCTTAAGGAGGCTTCATATGTATCCCGTTTTGGATGGAGATCAAATACCATGTAGTTTGATGAGTCTCATAGGAGAGTATAGTCTTTTGAGAAAAATAGGTTTGGGCTTACTCCTAAAGAGGATGCCCTTGTAATAGGGTCCATGAGAGATGTTTTAACTCATATAGGTTTATGAGGGATTAACTTTAGGATTACTCTTTAGGAGGATGCCTGAATTAAGGGAATTAGAGTTGGAATCCTAAGGTGGATGTCTAGTGAGGGGGAATGATTTCTCATTTCATGGATGACATGAAATTGATCTTGGGCCTTCATAAGGCTTGCTACATATACTGATTAATAAAGGAATCAAAGTTCTCGTAGTTAATTCATTTAGGTTGATTTTTTAGGTTTTAGAATCATCACTATCCTCTAATCCCATGTGAGTCATGCTCATTGTGAGAAACAATATGAAAAGAAATATTTCAACAAAACACAAAAAAATTTCCTCCTTTGCTGGTGGAAGAGGTTGGGTCTATATCGAAAGAGGACGTGGCTATGATTGAAGAGGTTGTGGCTATAACACTATTCTCTCTTCACTTTATATTAGATTAGGTTCCAATGTAAGGAAGAAGTGAAGGTGAAGGACATAGAGAGGCATAATACTACAACCTCCTACATAAAAGGCTTTGGGATTACATCAGGAGGAGTTCTCTTTGATTGGTCTCAATTGAAGAGGGAGACTTCTCATTTGTCAAAGGGAAAATAAAGTGTGATCCTAATACTCCTTACAAGGGATCGGAGGCTTCGGATCTCAGGGATGAAAAGGGGTGGAAAAATTCCTATCCTCAAAATATGATATCGGTAATTCCTCAAAATATACCTTAGGGTAAGGGTCTATATTACCATATATATGAAAACCTACATAAATCTCTAGGATCCTGTCCCCCTTATAAGAAAAATGTGGGAAACCTATGACTATATAAATATAAACCCTAACAGGAGACACGTTGATGTGCCTTTCCCAAAGTTTTAATAAATCAAGAAGTCTTGGAGGAGATTTCAACTTTTTCCATTTTTTATAAAGGAACCAAGGAAGGAGAGGCCCTACCATGAGTGGATTAGAAAAGGGTTGGGAGGCTGGATTTCATAGGTCTTGGGTATAGGTGTTCCATGTAGGTATTTCAAGTAGGTATGTCTCATAGGTGTTCTGCACAAGTCCTAAGAGGAACTTAATATACTATCAAGGCAACAAAACATCAGTGATGTTTTAACCAAAGCACCTTGGGTCTCCTCGAGTGTCCTCAGAAGAGTCTCTTATAGGTCCTTACTTAAGTAAAGCACCTCAAATTGGTGATTTGTTCTTCATGAAAGATGGTTCCTCCATCAAATGTTTTGTATTTTAAACTCTAAAAGGACATTGATCTTTTTTTATCCCTTTTAATTATCTCTTATCTTCTATCTTAGAGAGATACCAGAGAAAAATAGAGGGACCTGGGTGATGGTGTTATGAAATGAGAGCTTCAACCCTGAACTGGTCACCTGAGTCAGTCCACGGTATGGCCCGAGGGGCATTCTTGATCCCCATGGGTTGGAAATAATTACTGGGAATCAAAATTAAAACGTTTGGAATTATTTGGACCATGAAAAAAGTTAAAAAAATGAATGATTATTTATGATAAAAATAAAAACTATTGGGGGAAGAAAAACTACACATACCTTCATGTGACCTCATAGGTTACTACCCAACTCAGAACCATGTTTTCTCCAGGAGTGATCCAACACTAGAGTAACCTTAAATTGAAAAGATAAAGTAGGTATGATAACCAAAATTCTCAGTTGGAATTCCAAATAGAAACCATAGAATCCATGTATTTTTCTTTCCGAAAAACATCCCATTAACACTAGTTTGAAAATATAGATATGAAAATAGGTTGTTCCCATGTTTGTAGATAAAATTATATTTTCTTTTTGAATCAAAACACACACACACCACCTTTCCGTTTTAGAATATCAGTTTGTCATTTTAAAAAACCAAAACCCCAAACAAGAAAAAACGGGCTAAGAAAGAGACAAATAAAAATGGAAAACTAAAAATAAACTAACAGATGTCAAAAATAGAATAGAATTTTGATCAAAAAACCAAAAGAAGAGAGATAAAAATAAGTATATAAATAAAGTAACCATAGATGATTCTAAACATCCATATAATACCCCATTACATACTCAGTTCGGAACCACCTTTAGCCATATGGTGATGCCCCTAAGTCAATAACCAACTAGCCTCCCTCATCTAGCCAACCTAGTGGCACATACCACTTGTCCTATCTTTGGTCCAGAGGGTACCAACTAGTCTAATCGGGTTTGGTCATAAACTATGACTTGATCCTCTAAAAGACACCCAAGAACCCATGGTAATAGTAAATAGTGTATGTGGGAGGCCCTTGCACATGTGACTCACCTTAACGGATGCCACTGCACTTGCCTACCCCAAAAACAGACATCACCTAACCGATAACCCATAAAGAGAAATCCTAAATAAGGTTTCCCACTATATATATCCCACAACATACAAAGTTCCTACCGTGCTGTCACATCATATAAATATCAAAACCATTTTATAAAAAACTTTGATATTTCCAACCGGACACTTTCACTTTATGAACCACTCTCTTTTCTAAAATCAACAAAAAAATATCACCTTTAAATATACAGGGCCAAAAATTCCCTTACGCATCATACACCCCAAATAAATTTACCAAATAAATTTCCAAAATGTATCTAAAACCATGTGAAACTCAACTTTTCCAAGAACATTCCAAACGATCATTTCCAAAATTTAGTAAAAACATGCAATTTTATAAAAACTTCCAACATTCCATTTATTCCAAGTCCCCCTCTATTTTAAAACAAGATAAAAACACACAACACACATAATTATTCTAAACGGGATTATGTTACACCAAATGAGCCCTCACTTTGAAAACCAAATTTGAAATCTCTTTAAAAAACACCCAAAATAACCAACACACCATTTTTTTAAAACCAAACCCAAAAACCTCACATAAGTTTAAAAACACCAAAAATAAATTCTTAAAAACCATGGATTACCATCCAAAACATTTCAACACATCAACCAAACTATCACATCATCAAATTATACACCCAAAATCAAATTCACAATCCAAGAATACAATCATAACATGAATAAGGATAAAAATTTCTCAAAAACCCCAATCCAAAATCCAATTAATAAAATTCTATATAGGACGCACCTCCTAAATACACCATTTTAACTATTCAAACCCAAATTACATTTAATAAAACTCATTAGGTGTATGCATACTTATCCATAATTGAAAATTTACTTCAAAAGATATTTTTAACAAATTGTATTCTATAAAAACATTATAATAAGCTAACCAAATGAGTTATAAAGATGTGAGTCATGTTAGAAAAATTAACTAAATAGAACATGGAATTTAATCAAACACGATAGGTGAAAAAAACTTATGAAAAGTTATAGAATCACATAAAAATTAATTTTAGTAAATTATACAACCATAAAAACACTACAATGAGATAATAAAAATGCACTAAAAGCATGTGAATCAAGTTTAAAAATAAATTAGATGATATAAAGTGTCTACAGAATGTGTCGAAAAGGATGAAATGGATTCACCTACCTCAGTGGTGTGAAAACATGAAAAAACCATCATAGGAGGAAGAGTACACCTCGAGGAGTAATCTGCAAATCCTAGAAAATGATAAAAATGAACCAACAAGAACCCCAACCATTAGGGCTTTTCCCTGATGAAGAAAACCCCCAAAATTGAAAGAAAACTCACCAGAGGGGGGGGGGGGGGTCATGCCAGGGAAGATGGATGTAAGAGGGCTACACATTAGGAGGGCTGGATAGAAGACGGACACATGCTAGGACGGCTAGAAAAAGAGGGGAGCTCACAAAGGAGTTCTGTAGGGATGGGAGAGGGTCATGAAAACCGAAGGAGGAGGTGTGTCTCTATTTGTGGAGGGGGTGCATCCAGAGCAGGCATGGTTAGACAAAGAAAGGGGAGGGGGATGGAGTGATGGAGTGGGGGAGGTGGAGTGATGCACAGGAGAGGAGATGGGGGAGGGTGTTGTGCACCATGGAAGGGAAAGTGGAGGGGGTCTCTAGGGTTTCTCATCCAAAAAATAAAAAATGAAACTCAATAATAATAATAATAATAATTATCGTATTAATATTTTTTATTTATTTTAATAATATTAATAATATTAAGAAAAATTTAATAATAATAATAATAATAGCAATAACAATTTACTAATAATATTATTAATAAAAATTTAATAATATTATTATTATCTAAAACAATAATAATATTCTTATTAAAGTTTAAAAATTTATAAAAATTTATTTCTTTTAAGAATTGGGTAGCCAGATGGTCACCTGGCCCAACTGCACAGTTACCGCTAATTGTGTGGTGCCCGTGAACTAGTCTGAAACCTACCAAAATTAACAAAACACAAAAATCATACACCAGCACTCTATCCAAACCTTGATGAGAGTAAAAAATTCAATATATAATTAAATAATATAATTTTAAAGGTCAGGGTGTGAAAATTATCCCCTCCACAAAAACATTATTCCCCTAGAAAGTCATCAAGATGAAGGTTAATCAAAACTTGAGTCCATACCCGAACACAACCAGAAGAAACATGGAATTATGGGGAGACTATTTATTCCCCGTGTCACACCTAGACGATCTAGAAAAAGCATAACCCAAAACAAGGAGAGAACATGAGGGGGTTATCCCTACCACAAGAATTCTACTAACACATAAATTAAAACCCAAACATACCACTCTATGATGGGGGATTAATGTAGGAACTCCCAACCCAAACTTACCTAACTTCTTCAAATGAGTTGAACATTACCACAAAGACATAAATGAAAACCACAATAAGGACATCCGACATACCAGGGAATAAGAATAAGTAACTCCCTATAAAAACACCACCGTAAATAATAATTTCCCCCATTGATCTAAAACACACAACAAAAAAACATCGAACTTTCCTATCACGAGCGAGGAAACACCTCCAATTAAACCTAGAACTCTCAAACCAGGACAAAAAACCACCAACACTATGGAAGACCCATGAGAAGAACTTAACCCAGATGGAGAATCGAAAACACCACTCCTCAATTCCAAAAAAAAACTTCTCTAAATGATCACATATAAACTGAGATCAGACCACACCAGGGTTAAACACACTCTAGGAAAACAAAGGATTCTAAAAGTCACATTTAGATAACAGGTCTAGATGAATTAGAATAAAACATTACCATCATAACTTCACAATGAAACGATGATATTACAACGACATCACAACTTTAACAGTATAAAAAAAATAATGAAAAGACATTAAATGTTCCAATCCCAACATGGAACAGAAAACCCATACTGAGTATTCACACCGTTGGAAACTTCTGGCTGTGCATGAGCTTCACCCCGAGACCTGTGGCTGAGACTCTTATGGATGAAGAATCTCCTACCTCATAGTCAGGCATAGCAATCCTCCGATTATGACATCTTCTTCAAGTGACTTTTCCAGAAAAACTTCTCCAGATGAACGAGATAACTTCAATGAGGACACGTCTTTGGAGGGATGTGACATGACAACTTTGAGTTCCCAAATCGATCACAACGATGGCACAATAGAAATATGTCTAAAAAACCAGAAACCAGAACCATTGAAGGATACTCCTAAAAATAGGTTCCTCTAGAATATACTTCTCACTATATGGGGAACCCTCATGAGTAGGAAGAGACACCAAATTTCCAATTTCCTATGCTTTAGAGACTAACTCAGCTAGAAATTCTCCATTAACCAACTTCTCAAAACAATGGTCCTTAAAAGAGAGTACATAATACTTGATCTCTAGGAAAATACCCCTAATAAAGAGAGAAGTCTTAATAAAATCATGTGATGATACCTCTATAGAGAAGGAAACTAGTTCTTTAAAGTCATCAATATATGCCTTCACCAACCACTAGTTTGGTTGAATACCCACGAGATCATTCCTTTTATTTGTCTTAATATCCTTAAGTATGAACCATCAGATGAAGAAAAACTTAAAAACATCCCACATCATCCCGAAATGCAATTATGGTGGGGATAATAGCTCAAATTCATCTAAAGTTAGATCTTTGAACACACCCAAAACGGTATTCTCTTTGACAGCTTCAAGAGTTACCAATACCATTAAGACACACTCGACCTCTTCCAGCCACTCCACTACCTCTAATGTACCTCGATCACCATGAAGGAAAAGAAACATTTGAGTAGAACAAAAAATTAGGAATGAATCCTTATAAATTTTGGAAACCTTTCTGGGTGGCGTTTTCTAAATAGCACGAAAACCACCAACCAAAACCGACAAAAAATAGAAGTATAATGAAAAGAAATATCCTGATCCAAAATGACTAGCTCAAAAACAAAAAAAACACAAAAAAAATATTTCTTTCAAAAGTATTCATTTTCATTCATGTTTCAAAAGTACCTTCTTTTAAGTCCACTTTTTCAAATTCCAAAACCCCCTTTTTAAATCAAATTTCAATTTAAAAAATCATTTCCCCTTTTGAAAATAACCATCAGAGAAATTAGGACAAGACTTTGGTTGCAAATAAACACCCATGGAATGTCATGAACCATCACATTTGTTTCCTCCATTTTCATCAATGCATTCCAACAAACACTTCACATGCATACCCAGAAACCTAAAAATTCTCATAAGGATCTCCCAAGTCATCCAATTAGTGAGTCCAAATAGGCACCAAACTTTCAAGAAAAAACCCTTTCAATTTAAAAACCCACTTTACCAATTTAAACCCATTTAAAGAAAAACGTTTTCATTTCAAAACCATTTTCATTTTCAGAATATACTCACACCATCCAAAACCAAGACAAATCATAACTTATACAAAAATATCAGATAAAGGGACTAGCATATATGACTAACTCAGTGACATGGTAGTGGGACATTCCCCATGTAGGTCATAATTATAATAGGGACTTGAACTTTGTAATTGGATTCCACATGGTTCACTACTCCATATGGGATCATAATGTGACACCAAGTCACCTCCATTTTCATCCCTCAATCGAAAACAAAAACAAAAGTAGAAGAATCAAATCTCAGACTACCCTTGGTAACTCAAGGTTTAGAACGAGAAAGGCTTCACGAATCCCTTCCCTTACCTACCTAATAAGTCTCAATATTCCTAATATATATCTAATGGTAACCCCATATAACAAGAACCTCCCTCTGAAAATATTTTTTCATGATGGAACACAGGTCGACCCTGAATTGGTCACTCATGTCGGTCCGCGGAAATTCATAATGGGCATTCACAATCCCCAAGGTCTGGAAACTATTGTTGGGAATCAAAATTAAACTATTGGGAATTATTTTTCCAATGATAAAAAGATTCTCAATGAATTAAGAATGATGATAAAAATAAAAACTAGCTGCAAAAAGAAAATAAAACTCCACATACCTTTATGTGACCTCATTGGTTACCACCTAACTCAGAACCATTTTTGATCCAAGATCAATCCAAAAATAGAGAAACCTGAACTGAAAAAGATAAAGTGGGATTGAGCACCAAAATTCATTATAGGAGTCCCAGAGAGAAACCACATAATCCATGTATTTTCCTTTCCAAAAAACAACTCATTAACACTAGTTTGAAAATACAGATATGAAAATAGGTAGTTCTCATGTTGGTAGATAAAATTACCATTTATATTTAAATCAACACACATACACACACACAACATTTCCATTTTCAAAATACGTGTTTACCATTTTAAAAAAACCAGAACCCCAAACAAGTAAGTACTAGTTAAGTAAGAAACAAATAAACAGGGAAAACTAAAAATAAACCGACAGATGCTCAAAATAGACTAGCGGTGTAATCATAAAACCAAAAGTATAGAGATACAAACAAGATGATAAACAAAGTAACAATGGGTGATCATAAACATCCCTAGAAGACCCTTGGATAAACTTAGTTCTAAACCATCTACTGGCATATGGATAATCCCTTAATTCTATAACCAATTGGCCACCCTCAAATAGAAAACCCAATGGAACATCCCACCTGACCTAACTATAATCCCCGGGGTACCAACCCATATAATTAGGGTTGGTCATAAATCATCACTTGATCCCCTATAAGATGACCAAAAACCCATAGTAATAGTAAACAATGTAAGTGGGAGACCCTCACATGTGTGACTCCCCTAACCTGCCGCCATCGCACTTGCTTACCCCAAACATGGACATCACTTATATGATATCCCATAAAGGGAAATCATTGATAGGGGTGACCACTATATGCATATAAATAAATATATATATATAAATATATATCACAACATAAAAAGTGATAACCGGTCCATCAAATCATATAAACATCAAAACCATTTTATAAAACACTTTTGAATTTCCAACTGGGAACTTTCACTTGTCGAAACTCAATCTTTTCAAAAATCAACAAAAAACATCACTTTAAAATGCACAGTTCCAAACAGGCCCTTAAGCTTCACACACTCTAAATAAATTTACAAAATACATTTTTAAAATGCTTCTATAACCATGTGAAACACAACTTTTCCAATATCTTTCCAAACGAGCATTTCTAAACTTTAGTAAAAACATACCATTTTATAAATCATTCCAAATATGCCCTTTATTACAAGTCCCAATCTATTTCAAAACTAGATAAAAATAAACAACATTCTTAAATATTCCAAAAAGGATTATGTTACACAAAAAAACCATCACTTTGAAAACCACACTTGAACCTGCTTTAAAAAACCACCCAAAAAAACCAACACACCGTTTTCTTTCAAACCAAAACCAAAAACTCACATTAATTTAAAAACACATGAAATATTTTTATTAAAAACCTTGAAATCCCTTGGAAAACATTTAGAAACGTCTACTAAACTATCAAATCATCAAATTATACACACAAAACCAAATTCACAATCCAAGAATACCACCGAAACATGAATAAGGCTAAAAATTTCTCAATACCCCCAATCCAAATCATCTTAATAAAATGATATATAGGAAACACCTCCTAAATCAACTATTTTAACTATTCAAACCCTAATCACATTTAATCAAACTCATTCGATGTATGAATACTTTGGAATTATTGAAAATTAAAATCAATGGATATTTTTTAAAAATCATATTACCACAAAAACATTATAATATGATAACGAAATGAGTTATAAAGATGTGACTGATTTTTTAAAATTTACAAAATAGAATTTGGAATTTTATCAAATAGGAAAGGTTCACAAATCCTAGGAATAGTTATAGAATCACATGAGAAATATTATTATTAAATTATACTACCATAATAACACTACAATGAAATAAAAAAATGAACTACAAGCATGTGAATCAAGTTTAAAAATTAATTAGACCAATGAAAGTGTCTACAGAATTCATCGGAAAGGAAAAAACACATATTCAACTAACTCAATGGTAAGAGAACATGATAAAAACCTTGAAGGAGGAAGATTACACCTTGAGGAGTAATCTTCACATCTTAGACAATGATAAAAATGAACCAACAAGAATCCCAACCATTAGGGTTTGTCTATGATGAAGATATCCGCCAAAATTGAAAGAAAACTCGTTAGAGGGGGGTTGAGCACTTGGGAGGATGGTCGGAACTGGGTTGTGTGCTGGGAGGGCTTTACATAAGTGAACCAAACACTAGAAGGGTTGACCGGAGAGGGGATCATGTTGAGGAGGTCCGTAGGGAAGGGGGGCACTGGGTAAGATAAAGGAGGATGGGTTGTCACTACTGGTGGAGGGAGGTGTGACCGGAGCAGGTGTGGTTCGCCAGAGAAAGGGATGAGAGAATACGAAGATGGAGAGGGGGAGGTGGAGGAATGTGTATGAGAGGAGACGAGGGAGGGTGATCTGGGCTATAAAAGGGAAAGAGGGGTCTCCCTCTAGGGATTCCCTCCCAAAAAAATTAAAATAAAATAAATTAAAAAGAAACTCACTAATAATAAAAATAGTAATAATAATAATAATATTTATCATATTAATAATTTTATTTCATTTTTTAATAATAATATTATTAATAACAATTTAACAGTAATAATATTATTAATAACAATTTAGTAATAATAATATTAATGACAATTTAATAATAATAATAATAATATCTACAAAAGTAATAATATTATTATTAAGGATTAAAAATTTATAAAAATTTATTTATTTTATGTATTGGGAAGTTGCACGGTCACCCGGGATGACTGAATGATTACTGCAAATCATGTGGTGCCCGTGCACCGGCCCAAAACACACCAAAATTAACAAACCAAAAATATTTTAAACCAACACTCAACCCGAACCTTGAAGAGAGTAACCAAAGACGAGAGATAATAAAATAAAATAATTTAAAAGATTGGGGTGTGATAGGAGATGCTAGGCGTCCTATTTATAGGTAAAGAGGGGACTAGGTTGAAGGATATTTTTCAGCGTAGCTCTTCCACACAGGGGTGTAAAAATTACACAGTCACAGAGGTCCTTGTCTTAGGTCATTGACATAGGTCCTCAGTGTATATCTTTGGTGTCGATCTTCAGCTTAAGGGGCTTCACCCTTGGGCTGCACTAGTAAGACATACAATGGTCTTCTTGTGTTCAAGTGTTCTATGTAGGTTCATTTGTAATGATTTATTTGATTCTCAAATTTCGTTGATATTTTACGATATTCAAAGTTATTTAAATAATATTTTTTCCATCCCCATATTTTTTTGTAAGGGATTGTCAATAAAATCCCCCCCCCCAACATTGGAACCAACTGAAAAATTAGGGTCTAGTCCTAAGGTAAGACTATGGGGAAAAGATAATGAAGAAGTAATGTTGGATCATGTAGACCCTCCACGTAGATTTTCCACATACGTCTTTAGTGTGGGTAATTTTGTATAGGTTGATGGTGTAGGCCAATTCTTCCTATAAATTCCCCCATTAGTTTGTCCTTTTCTTCACATTATTTTCAGATTTTTCTCTTATCTCACATATCATTTTTCTAGATACATATCTTTGTTCTCCTGTGAAGGTACTTCGAAGGATTTATCACGGTATATCTACCTTCTCAATGAAGCTATGTGGAATCATGTAGTTTAAGAAGCATCATATAGGGACCTCATCGAGGTAACCACACTAGATACATATTCGATGGACCTCTGCGGGGTACCTTGTCAAAGGATATATGTGGGGTACCTTGTCGAAGGACCTATGCGGAGATATTCCTTTGTCAAAATTTTAAATTCATCTATGTTAAAATTTTAAATTTCTTGAGTTAATATTCCATATTATGATAGAATTTGGTGATTTCTTGTAGGTTAAAAATGGATACCTTAATGACTTCAATCGAGGAAGATGCTTTGCGCTAGACTAAAATGATGAAATCAATTGGACCGGACTATTATAACGTCATTGAGAGTACCATTCATGAATTGGAGAAATCCTTGATTCCATATCTACATGAATATCTATGAATAAAATTTATTCCTATGTATGGGAATGGGATTATAAAGAATGCTCATAGTACATCATATAAGAAATATTTCCGGAATACATTGTTTGTAAAACACATTAGTTATCATTGTTTCAACATCTTTGGGAAGGGTGTCCCTATTAATGATGGAATAGTTCCTATTAGACACTTCCTACATCATTGTGTTTGTAATCCAGATATGCAGAACCATGTTGTTGATCCATGGCCTCATTTCTATGATTAAAACATTAATGATTTGATGAAATATCAATCTAATGTCTAGAAAAAGGATTGGGATCTCTGCTTTGGAGGGGGAGCCAGACCTAAATGGTTGTGGGAATTTTGGTTACACAAGATTTTCACTGATTTCAGGAAAGATCTGAAATATGTTAACATTTATAAAGCTATCTGGGTAGGATATACTTATGTTTATAAAAATGATATCCTTCATAAATTACTAAGCTGATAGAGTCCACAAATAAATTATTTTCATTTGACTCATAATGAGGTTGGTATCAGTTTGTGGGATGTCTATCAAATTTCTTGGGCTCCCATTCCTAGGGAGATGTATGATGAAATTATCCCACCAAAGACAACATGGGGGGTGATTCTGATAGGATTACACCATTGGCCCATGAGGTAATAAATATAGTGATGTATCTGCACAAAGAAAATAAATATCCTCATTCTAGAGCTAACATCCATGTAAAAGTATGGATGGAATATTTTTTAGAACAAAAAAAATGATAAAGGTACCACTTGCAGAAGTCCTACAATTTTCACTATGAAAGATAACTGAGGTTCCTTGGGTACATTTTGAACCACATTAGAAAAGGGTGATTAAAAAAATTGGGGATAAAAGGTTAATCCCAAGATTGATGCAAATCTTCACCTGGATTACTTATTTTCAATGTGGATAAGCATCTATATACGTTCAATCCGTGAGTCCAATGTTGGTGTGAGGATAGTGAATTTGTTTTATTATATTCAACATTGTAGAGAAGAAGTATATTGGGTTGGTTTCTACTATTTTGAAAAGAATCTATCACTTCTTAATTCATTTATACAAATGGAAAGATCCTTTTAGACTTGTAGGACCATTTCAGGTGTTGTGGGGTTGGATTTCAACTCATTTTAGTTCATATTCAGTGTTGAATTTAGTAAATATCCCCAGTGGTCGATTTACCTTGTTTGTTCATAATATTTTTGGGATTCATCCTTTGTGCCAAAAGCATGGTGAGGTGTTGAAGGCACTAAAAGTATTTGGATAATTCATCTTCTTTCCATTTCATAACCAACCAACCAAAACATTTGTTGATAATGGGAAAGAGGATAATTATGAGTTAAGGGATTATATGATAGCATTTAGGGATAGTGTATTAGTTTCCCACATCAATAGATATAGTATCTATGCGGCTTATATCCCTTATAGATTTGATCACCAATTCAAATGTCTTCAATAATAATGCACCTTCCCTCCCACATATGTTAGGCATGAGAAGAACCAAATGGTAGCCTGAAAATTAAGGACTCTAATGTATTTAGAAGCATCCAAATTGCCAATTATTCTACCTCCATTAGTGGCATCAATTGGATTAGATTCTGGATATGCTAAAGCTTGGGTCTCTTCATACCTTCAAGGGGATTTAATTAAAGGCATATATTGGGTAGAGGCAACAAAAATTGTTAGTCATGGAAATCATGGAAAGATGTATAAAACCAATGATGATGAAGATGATTTAGAGGCTTCAAATCATTATCATAGAAATTATACTTAAAAAAATATGGTTAGGGAGACAACACCCCCAGTACCGAGGTGGTCTATTCTCCATCGTCGAGAAGAAGTTTCCATTTCATCCCCTAGTTCTTCTAAAGAAGAGGGAAGACTGGAAGAGACTTTATAATTAGAGGGAGTTGAATTATCCTCACAGCTAGCTACAATAGAGAAAAACTATGTGCGGTCCTTATCAATCCAATATTGGGAAATCATTACTCATAATCTCAAGGATTCATGGGATTTTATCCAGCATGGCCTTTGAATTCCAGATTTAGGTGATGTTAAAACACCCTTTGATTTTCATTCAGATAGTAATTTAGATGAATTAAAAGAGTACTTCAAGGAGTTGATAATTTTTATATATTCAACTAATAACCAAATCCCATCCTCGAAATGAGTATCCAATAGGATGGATTGAGGAATACCTGAATGAGTAAATTTTCAGCCTGAGTAGGAATGGGCCTTTATGTTAATAATGATAATGTATTTCTCTATTATTTTTTAGTTTATGGTCCTTTATCCACCATCACTAATTTTGATGGGATTTTAGTTTGTCTCTAAAAATCAGAGAAGCATAATCATTAAGAATGGTTCCCGAGTCCTCAAAGTATGGGCCTACAGAAACCCCCATATATACATTGGATGAAACCCTTGGGTATCCAAAACTTTCTCCAAGAAGGAAAACCCTAATAGAGGTAATGGATACAGAAAATCCTTATCCATTACCTCAGGTCTCTATTTCCAAGAATATTAGTACAATGTCTCTAATATAATATGAAAAGAAGTGCAAGATAGATTTGAAATTGGTCCGACAGGTACTTCAAAGTGAGTATTTGGATTTTCATATGGTATTAAAACTTGCTGGACACATTTTATAACCATTTTCACCTTCTCACAGGATCTGCATCACTTTTTTCCCTTAAGGGATCAGGTTCTGGTTCTTCACATATTGAGAAGGACACCTTGGGGGAAGTACATATTTGTGATGATAATTCTATCACCATGATAGATAAAGTGTTAAGGGATGCAGCTACATCTTCTCCAACTTCTAAAGAGAGAGGAGGGTCTTGGTAATGTAAAATTCACTTCTTCTAGTTATAATATGATATTTCTAACATTATTCTCCCCATAATATATTAGATCTGTTTTCTATACTAGAGGATCCTAAAACAGTTTGTGATGATATTCTCATTGCTCCTGGAGAGATAAATGAGGTTCCTAGGTTGTTTAAGGAAGGTGTTGGGGTTGATCCTAACTCAGTAAGGCCTGATAGCAGCATGGAAATTGAAAATATGGTGGATAGAAGAATTAGTAGAGAAAATGTGGGTATTGATAAATATTTGTTGGATACTTTAAATGGTGAGGGTTCTATGATATAAAAATTCATATACAATGAAATGGTGGATGCCCTTAATCTAGACAGTGATATTACAAGTTTTATCAAGGATTTTGGGGACTTTAATGTGGAACTAAAAGGATGTGATTTTACTCATTCCTGTATTTATCATGAATATTTTTTATTTTATCTAATTGTTCACATCAATGTTTGACTTATGAAGCTTTTTCTGTAGAAAATGTTTTAAATGTCCTGCAATAATGGATTATTCCACTCCAACCTATCTCTACTGACATTGAAGAAATACCGACTAGGAATCCAAAATCAGTAGATGTTCCATATCCTTTGATCATGATGGATGTGAAAGCTTAGGATAATTTCTCCCACCAAGAAGTATCCACTAAAACTACTGTAGTTGAGAATAGTAAGGAGGAATTTACTCAACATTCTGACATATTACTGGGTTAATTTCACCAACTGTCTTGATGAGGCTTTATTCATACTATTATTTTGAGGAAAACAATTATTCTAATTATTCATTTTAGGATTATATTATTATACATCTAGGTCTAAATGTGAAGCTTATTCCGTAGCTCGACTAGTAATGGAAGGTGAGGCATCCACTACTTTGGAGGAACCAGATCAAGGAACTTCCTTGAGTGCTTTGATTCAAGAATATGTCCTACCTCATGGTAGTTACTCTGATTCAGACTTAGAGCTACAGGATTCCCTTGGTATCAAACATGTTATGAAATGGTGTATCATTTGTAAAATGATCTTTGAGAATACTTTTGAATATCTTCCCTCGCACTTTGGCCGACTTCTAGCACTGTTTAGCATGCTAGGATTTAGTGGATTTTATTACCATCTAATTTATAATTTAGTGTAAGAGATCATTCATGGGTGGTAGTAAGAGAATAAACATCGGTGGGGAATTATAAATGTCAAACTACTTACCAATTTTGAGGTTTTTAGAGCAGTAGTATCCCAGACAAAGGCCAACCATGGTGAAAAGTTGGAAGAGTTCGAATAGAAAATCAAGGAACAATAAATTAAAGTGGTGTGCCTTTAGCAAGAGGTGTTTCACCTTGAGAAAGAGTGATATTCTACTTGAGTGGTACTTGTAAAACACCATCAATCATATGGAGAAGCCCAGATGGAAGGGGTAACTAACATTGGGTCTTCCCTGGAATCACTTCATAAAGACAAGGAGACTGAAGTCGGTCAACTGGATGATCTTTAATAAGTGGTTGATAGAGCTCAGAAGGCTATTCAAAAAATGAAGATTCATACATGTTTTTATCCTTAATTTCTTTCTGTAATCACAATGTCAAAGATTATTTTTATAGAATTACATCTTCATACCAAAAAATCATAATTACAATGGTAGGGATGAGGGTTATCTAATTTTTACCTAACCCAATGGGCCTAGTGAGCGTATTTTTACTGTAACTTGGGTCATATATATGACACTACAAACATTGTGTCTTTTATGTTATCACACTAATTTTTACCTAAGATCAATATGAGAGAGACTTAGTAGTTGAGACTTGGATTTTTCTCAAGATTCCCCTTTTGATTTTTTAGCAAAACAAGTTTTTCCATTTATCTTTTTATCAGTCAATATTTACTATATTGTACAGAGTGTAGGTATAGAAATCTAAGACTTGACTTTTTTATAGGGTTCCCTTGGTGGTCTTTCAACCTAGTGAGTACTATGTCTCTTTTAATGGGTATTTTAAAGTCATGCTTGTTGGAATAATAAAGATAATGTTTTAGGTTGAATATCTTTTACTATGGATTTTTAAATTAGAATTCAAACAAGGATTTAATGGCTAGGAATGTGATGATGTTTCCTTAGATAATTTCAATGAGAATCTTGATTCATGATTTTTATGGTTGCTAAATCTAAAAATTTATGTATGATAATAGAGGAGGTGTCTTCCAAAAATGAATTTAGTGTTATTTGAGAAACCCGTTATGGGGGGATATATTATACAGGGCCAGCAATGGCATATGCTGGATATCCAAACAGTGGAATCCTTTTGCTAAAAGGCCTGTTATTTGGGAAACTTATGCAAGTAAAACTGGGGCATGTATTGAATAGTAAGGTAAAGGAGTTCCTAGTAATTTTAACATTCTATTACTGATATACAAAAGGGTTTAATATTTGGACGTCTTAAGACCATAGTGGGTGGCTTTTACAAGGAAATATGTCTATGAATAAATGGGTCCGTCTATGCCAATATAAGCCATGAATGAGAATCCACTTCTATACGAATTTGATGTGGGAAGGAAGGTCCATTTTTTAGAAAGGGTAATTATGATATTATGTTTTTTTGTTTAAAGTTATGTAGTAAGGATGTTATGTTGTGAAGTTCAAATTCATGTAGCAAGGGAATTTGGGGGTTGTGCAGTTTAAATTTATACAATAAGAAAATTATGTCGTGCAGTTTAAATTCATGCAGTAAGGAAATTAAGGGGGTTTGATTTAAGGTCATTGTCTTTGACCGAAGATTTGATGGTTTTCCAATTCTTGGTGATTTTTCTAGAAATGTGCTATAATATTCATGTATGGAAAGGTAGAATTATAAACTATGATTTTGGGATTTCTAAATATGAAGAGTGATATAAGAAAAGGGGATAAATGGAATTAGATGAGGTCTCTTCCATGAACGAAGTGACCACTATTTGACAAAGCAGTTATGGGTATGTATTATGTAGGGACAACTAGGAAATATACTGCAAAGCCAAACTGTTTCATCCTTTGGCTGATAGCCCCATTATGTAGGTGACTGATGCAAAGCTAATTTTGGGCACGTATTACATAGTTAGGTAAATGAGCTCTCAATAATTCTAACATTATATTGCTAAAAGCCTATGAAAGTTTATGGGGATTTGGATATTCCCAATCAAAGAGTTTGGTTTTATGGGGATAATTAATTGAATATAGAATGGGTATTTCCAGTCATGATTTCCATATAATCATAGAAATAGGATCTTCATGAATGTCTTACCCAAATTTATGAGGTATAGTGCCTTTATGTTTAGATCATACAACTAAGAGAATAATATTATGGAAACAATGGAGGATATGTGGTCAAATGGAACATGGTCATTCCAATATGATTTTGAACATATGGAGAGGGAAAATTTAAACCATAGTCTTAGATACTTTCAGTTCAGGAGAAATGATATGACACAAATACACAAAGGATTACCACTTTAAATTGTTAGTTCCTGCATACATTCATTAAATCTTAAAGAGACAGAGGAGGATTCTCCTAAGAGAAAAATTACTAATATTTTACAAACTTGTTATGGGTGATATATTATTCAGGTATAACTAGGTCATGTTATGCATAGTCTAAAAGTGGAATCATTAGGCTAACAGACTCATTATGTAGGTGAATTTTATGTCAGGCCAACTAGGGCACGTACTATATAGTTAGGAAAAAAGGGATCTCTGGTATCAGACATTTTGTCACCAGAAACTGAATAAAGATTATGAATATCTAATTTTTTTTCAAGATTAGGAGTATGAAATGTGAAAGGGGAATTGTAAAATGCATAAAGTAAGTGTTTGTCCCTTATAAAAGGGTATATGTCTTGGTTCCTTGATGGGTTATCTGAGGATATGGCCCAAGATAAAATATCATGTATATATATTGATTGTTGTAGGAGAGGATGTATTTTCATTTATCCCATGCCTGGGACTACGATCTGAGTCCTAGGTTTGACTACGCATCTCATAGAAGTGATAATAAAACCACATGTAGTTCTTGAATGAAGGTCCATGAAGTTTACCATCATGTGGAGAAGGAATATAGTGTGCCTTTTAAGGTCTTAATGATAGGACCATTGACAACCCCAATAGTAATTGATACACCTTATTTATGTAAAAAATCTTTTTAACTAATTACTAATCCCACGTGAGCTATGCTCGATGTGAGAAACAAGGAGCGAGAATGATTTCTTCTACAACACAAAGGCAACACAAGTGTAGGATAACATTATGATGATTACGTGGTGGTTGATCCAGGGTATAGGACATGGGTGTCACTACATATCTTTATAGAGAAATAATCAATCCATACATAGTTCATGAAATTTATTCCCCATACCAACTAGATTTTGATGTGAGGAAGGGTTTTTTTGTCATGGATGGGCCTGATATTGGACATCTAGATGTCTCTACATATCTCATTGGAATGAGAATCAATCCATATGTATTTCGTTCCATGAAATTTATCATCATGCTGCAAGTATGTGGGAGACCTGATGTGAAAGAATCATTACTTATAGACCAGAGGATAAGACCCAGGTGTCATTATGTGTCATGTTGGAGGAAAGAATCAGGCCACACATAGTTCTTGATTGGTTCCCTATGTAGATTTGATTCGTACATAGGAAGTAAATGGGTTTAATGATTAATCTTGAATGGACCTAGTATTGGATATCCGAGTGTCACTACATATCTTTCCAAGGGAAGAATCAATCCATGCGTAGTTCGTGAAGGTTCTCCCTATGAAAGTTTGATTCGTATGCACAGGGGGTGAAGGGACTTTTTTAACATTGCATCTAGACCTAGGATTAGAGATCTGGGTATCACTATGTATCTTACTAAGGAAATAATCAAGACACAGATAGTTCTTGAGGATGGTTCCCCACAACAATTGAATTTTCATGTGAGAAATGGGGCCTTAATACTTTCAGGAATAATGGTTGGGCCTAAAATACACTATGGTATGAGAGTGAATCCATATTTTCTAGAAGGGTTCCTCATATAAAATTAACACATATATAAGGAAATGGGATTTTTTTTCATTTATGTTTGTGGTTAGTCCCAATATAGGAGATCTAGGTGTCACTATATAGCTTATTGTAATTAGAATTAATCAACACTTAGTTCATGAAAAGGGGTCCCTATGAAAATCTAATTCAAACATAGGGAGAAATAGGATTTATGTGCCACCAGGGAGTGGAAATGATTTAATGGTTACACATGAAATATACTCATATTTTAAGGTATCTCAATGAATTTAAATTTGTGGTATTTGTGGATATTTATTAATGTCAAATTAAGGAGACGTTAACCCTACAGTTTAATGTAATGTGATGAGGAAAAATGGTGTTTTACAGTTTCAGGTCATGTGACTAGGACCTCATGTCATGCGGTTTAATGTTTTGTGACAAGGATGAAGATTTTACGTAGTTTAATGTCATACAACACAGACATATATGGTGAAATTAAATTTAACATCATGCAATTAGTACATTGGTTATTATGTAGTTTAACGTCATGTAACTGGGACATATTCATTATGATTATACAATGTACTTCTCTAGGAACCTTTCATTGGATAGAGTTGTAGTGTGTTCTCCATCCACTATGATTAAGGAATAATAACCATTAGAGTAGACCATATGTATGGAGTAAGGTCCTTACCACTTTATATCATGTTTTGGATACTCATTTCCTAGTGTTATTAGAGACCTAAGGACCAATACCAATTCTCCTTAGAGGAATGAACATAGATGAAATTTCTTGTTGAAATCTCATTCTATTAGGTTCTAATAGACTTCCAAATGATGCATGGTATGAAATATCTTTTCATCCAATTTATATAGTTAATATATTCACTTCTAAGACTGCTCATATATACATAAGTTATCACAAATAGAAACTGAGAGTGAAGGAAATTGAACTACAACGAGAATGACTACTTCTGTTCTGTATACCAATGAGTAAGGAGTTAACCATGTTATATTATGGGTAGTAGTCTGGTAATCCCATAAGGAATTAATGATTTTATCAAGCCAATAATTTTTATCTTTATCCATCCTTTTATAGTGTATTTTGGAAAAGGATTTGTTGAAATCCTCTATCATCCCATTTTCATCTACATGATAGTGGGATGAATGGTTTTATTTCATATTGTATTCCTGATATAACTTACCTGCCTCAATAGAATAGAAATTGGTGTTGATTTCCATCAATGTGGTATATGGGGCACCAAATCTAGTGATGATGTTATCTTTTTCAAATCTAACAATGATTTTAGCCCCGAATTCATTGAGAGGTATTTCCCCAACCCATTTGGAGAATAAATCAGTGGAATTAAGGATATAATTGAACTAATTGTCCTTAGCTAGATGATAACGTCCCACTACATCTATTCCCCATATATGAAATGGCCATGAGTATTTATCTGTATGTAGAAACTCTGGTGGTTTATGACTGAAGTTGGTATGAACTTGGTAGGGATGAAACTTCTTAATGAAATCTGTGCAATCTTGTGTTATCAAAGTCCAGATGTATCCAAGCCTTCAAATTTGATCAGAATGTTTTTTCCCATACTGGTGGGAACCATAATCTCTTGCATGTAATTCATTCATGACATTGGTAGTTTCGTCTTCATCCATGCATATGAGGATAATTCCATATAAGCCTCATCTATATATGATCTTCTGGATATTTTGGCCATCATAAAGAGTAAAATTAACTACTCATCACCATACTTTCTCTTTTCCTGCTCTATCTAGTGGAAGTATTCTGTCTTAGAGGTATTCCATAATTAGTTTCATCCATACCATGGTAGTAGAAAATGGTTTGGGAATGAGAATGATTTCATTGATTTCATCTGTTCAAATTTGAATAAAATGTGAAACCACACAACGTTGAGTAATGATGATGATGTTATCATCCCAATTTGGATATTCGATGGTTGTGGATACATTTTTAAATTCATCATATTGGATGTTTTGTAATCATAGAACATAATACAATGTGGGTTCTAAGGTAAATTCTTCCATTAAACCTCAAACATAATCATACAGAGGAATTAAATCTTCTTTTCTGATGGTGTAATCCACATTGATATGTTTGATTACCCATTCTGAATCACCCTTCACATCCAAGCGATCCACTGATACTTGGATTTCCAATTCTAGGCCCATAATGAGAGCCTAATATTAGGATTCATTATTGGTACCATGTTCTCAAAATAGGAAGGATTATAGAAAAACTTCCTTTTATGGGAAGATAAGAACAATTCCTAACCCAACATTGTTGAGCTTTGGATCTTCCATTCTCTTTCCCATTGTAATTATGGAAGCACCATAAAAATAAATTTCCCATGGATAGGGGATATCCCGAATAAAGATGTTTTCATTATCAGGTAGTTTAGTATTTAATAACGTTTCTTCTGTAGATGGGTTCTCAATAAGGAATTCTTCCAAAGCTTGTCCTTTCACTGCTTTCTGAGGAACATACTGTATATACAATTGTTATAGAATCATTAACCACCATTCCATGCATCCTGTCAACATAGGATGACTGAGGATAAATTTGATCGGGTTATTATGAGATAACAATTGGACCTCATAATACTGCAAGTAGTTCCTCAGCTTCTAAACTAAAAATATTAATTCTATGAAACTCTTCTCAATATCCAAATATTGAGTCTCTATATATATCATGGTTCATATGAGATAATAATGGTTGTTTTCATTCCCATAATCATTCTTTTATGCAAGGAAGGCACCCGGTGAACACTCAAAGGCTTTCGCATAAATAAAGAGTGGTTTCCATTCAATAGTAGGAATCAATATTGGTGGAATGAAGAGGTATTTGTTAAGGTTATCAAATGCCTCTTGGTTTTCATTGGTCCATTTATATGTGACCCCCTTGTTCATTAATTTGGTGAAGGGAATACACTTACCTGCTAGATAGGATATGAAGCTCTAGATATAGGGTAAATATCCTTGATGCTCACTCAACTCTTTCAAGTTTCATGGAGGTTACATTACATGGATATCTTTATTTTTCTTATGATAAACTTATATGTCGTGATGGAGAACAAAAAAATCGATAAATTTTCCTAAGGTTACCCTAAAATCACATTTCAAGGGGTTCTTCTTCAGATTATGCTATTGAAGATTTCTAAATATGGTCTCTAAGTAAGTTAGTTGATCAGATAATTGTTTATATTTGACCACTATACTGTCAATATATCATTCAACAAATTTTCTTAATAAGGGTTTAAAGATGTGGTGCATTGCGCATTGATATGTTGCACCATCATTCTTCAAGCCAAAGGGAATTGCCTGATTTAAAAATACAAATTTAGGGTCTCTGAATGATTTCAATTAATCATTGTTTGGGGCCATCTGTATTTGGTTATACCTAGAGTAACCATCCATGAAGCAGAGATCTTTGTATCCAACTATTGCATCAATCAAGAGTTCTGTGATTGGAACCGAGAATTCCTTTTTGGGGAAATGTCGGTTGCGATCTCTGAAATCAATGAAAACTTTGATTTTACAATTTTTATTTTTCCCTAGGACAACATTAGATAAATAATTTGGATATTACACCTCTCATGTTACGTTTGATTTGATATTCTTGTCAATTTCAACCTTAATTTTGGAGGCCTGAGTTAGGTGTATTCTTCTTGATGCCTACTTATATCCCCAATGATCTTCTGATAATCCCAAATGATGGGTGGACACTTTTGGGTCAAGGACTAGAATTTCCATATAATTCCAAGAAAACACATCCCAGTGTTTCTTCATAAAATAATTATATACAACTTTATCTTCAGAAGTCATGGACATACTATTCAGACTGTGGCGTAGATATTCCTCTATACCTAGATATATTTCTCATAGTTCATCCATAGTGGTGGAGATGCCTTCCTCAAATGATAGAGGATGTCCTTGAGGTATTCCTCTTATTCCTCTTATTCATGTGTTGATTATTATACCTCTTCATGGAGGGTAGGTGAAGATGCAATATTTTTCAGATATAAGGGTGGAGTCGTTATTTGGACATCCTGAAGGGGAAGTAACAACCTCTGGACAAACTGATAATGAAGGGTATTTTTGAAGCTCTGAAGGGAATATAATGGGATGATAATCTTAATCATTATCTTTTTTCCATGAGTATGAAAACTTTTTCAAGTATGAATAATGACTCAGATACTTTCTTAAGATCAGTGGATAGAATGAATACATCTTCATTTTGGATTTCATCATGTCTTGGTGAATCAATGACTTCTTCTATGCTGTCAGGCTCAATTTCCTTAACTAAAATTAAGTAATACACTGAACGAGTTCTTGGAGTTGGGCTAACCCTTTCAATTTGATTGATGGAAAACACGTAATCTACACTGAGATGCATGAATGGGTTATATGGGTTCTTTTTTGGACCATTCATTGTATTTACTCTAGTAACATCATTTTCCAAGGACCATTTTCCTTTTTTGTGATAGAGCTCCACATAAATGTACTGAGATTCACAAGTTTTGAATGGGGCCTTATCACCATGAAATGTCCCAATTGGACCATTGACACAATACATGATACATTAGTGGTATGATAAAGGAATAACTACAAGCTGATGTTTCGAATACCTCCCCAAAAGAAAGTTGAAAGCTATTTCATGATAGAAAACCATAAACTCTGAATCAGATATGAGATCCCCAAACTGAGTTTTAGGTTTAATCTCTCCAGGAGGTTATTTCTTGTTCTAATCATAACCCTATAACATCAAAGTGGAGGGAGACAAATAGGATTCAGTGAGACCCAATCGGTGAAATTTCTAAATTGGAATGACGATAAATCCTGAGCCATAATTAATAAAGGCTTGTCGGATATCAGTATCATTGATCTTTTTGGATAGATACAAAGGGTTTAATGTGTCCATGTACAACATCATAATCCTCCTGGTATATGAAACTTATGACTTCATGGAATTCTGCTGAGCTATTCTTTATGCAGTAAACCTCTACAACATCAACCTCATTTTTTAACTCTTTAGGGCTTGATAATGCCTCAGTAAGTGCTTCCCAAAGATCATTTGAAATATTCATAGCATCTAGGATTTATTTCTTGTCTGGTAATTAGACCATTTTCTTCAACACATCATACTTTTAATACAGAGGTGTGTGTTTTCTAGTATGAACATTCTCTTTTGAAGGTTCCTTATAAGAAGATGTTCTTGAAGTGGATGGACCGTCCGTTAAAATAGGGGTTAGAAGTACTTCTTCTCTCAGTAGATTAGACTGGATAGATCTACCCGCTCATCAAGAATGTGGTGGTATATCCTCTAATAAATCTTCTAATATGATCATGTTAAGGAATACCCTATCATGTGTGGTCGAAATCCCTTATTCATGAAGAGCTCATTGGAGGGATCTCCCATGAGTTTTGGCCACCTAAACGGTTCGATCCGGGGTGTAATTGAAGTAGTGTCGTCTAACATACTCACATCTTCCCATGTATCATCGACCTTGATGAAATCTTCCCCAAGTTCCTTAATCAAGTGAGGGGAACTCATGTTCATAATCAGAATCATCATTTTCATAGGGATCTATTAAATGAATAATATTAACAGATCTAAAGATCAAATCCTTATCTGGTGAATATATTTCATGGGGGGTCGATTATTGTTGTACCCTTTGGTGGGGTGGTGCCCATTATTTTGAGAAGGTTGGAATGAAATACACTAAGGTTAAGGAAAAATTTAGTCTTGAAAAAAACTCATCTTCTTCCAGTTCAACCTTATTCTTCCAGTCATGTTAATTTCTTGAGTACTAGCCTTTAGAGGACTGGGCTTTTGCCGAAGATGGCCTTTCTATATCAGAAGAAGTAGGAGACACTATTGGTTTTTTCAATTGTATTCATAAAATTGAATGTGTTAAGTTTATTGTTTTCCAGACCATCCAATCATCAAATTTATGATCATTCGTACTTTTGAATTCCTTCCATTTTTCATCCTCATCTAGATCAGTAACAATAACACATGAATATTGGGATGGTAAATTTGTTAGCTTCACTTGCCCATTGTCAACCATCTTTTATAGGATGTATTTAAAAACACTCTTATATGCTATGCCCCATCATTTTATATAAGGGGAAATAGTTTGGGAGGTCTTCGCCTCTTTTTTTAGGTTTCATTTGAACTGGAAATTGAACTAAGTTGTTTTCCAAAGCTAATATGAAGTTCCCAGGGAGTTTTTCATTTTGAAAAGAATAGACCTTGTTTTTAAAATTCTCAATATATCTCTATCATTGATATTTTTTATCATCATGGGGAGGCATTCATTTCTACTGATGTTCGGGAGGTGGATCCCTACAGTATGATGAAGGCTTTGAAGTAGGAGAGAGTATAGGGGTCTGATTAAGTGTGACTATAGTGGCCTATTATTTTCATGTTATTCTTCCCAGAGTTGATGGGAATATATGGGATTTGACTCTAGTCTATGTTATTGATTGTTTCACCCTTTTAGTAATCGAATCCAGATATCTAAACCCTCCTTTGTATTTCATATGGATTAATTATGTTCACCACTCATCATAGAGTTTCGATACTAAAATAGGAATCGACTCTTATTGAGGGAGTGGTATATTCAAGGAGTATGTTAATCCTTAACCTATAGCAGTGAAATTTTAAACTATTTCACTCTCACTTTACTTTCAATTTGTGAGATCAAAGACCATTGTCTTCAACAATTTCAAGATGAATTAAAATTGTAACTTCTAACAAAGATCTTTCCATCCATTAATAGATCGAGACTTAATTCTTTTTACTAGACAATGTCTGGCCCCTGTAGTGATGGCACAAAACATCTCAGTTTCAATGCCTTCTGTTGCTCGGGGGTTCCCATCATAGGATCACAGTGCAAGACTAATTGCATCAAATGCTACTCCATATCTCCTGATCCATTAAATATTGTAAATGTGGGATTCCCAATATTTGGTTAAGGAGGAGTCGGATCTACCCATTCAGGATAAACCTTCTTTTCTAATTGTATTGGTGCATTCCATCCTTCCATAGCTTCCAATCGAGTCGTCAGTGACTCAATGGTGTTTATAAGAATTTGAGAAACATCTGACTGAGTTGGGACCTAAACAGTTATGGCAGTTGAATCCTAAACTGGTGTGGCAATTGGTAGGACCACTGGTGGTGTTGGTTCTGGTATTTTTCTTAGATAACCGATAGTGATAGGATTATAAGGATGTGCTTGGACCTTCACTATTTGTACATGGAATTTTCATAATTCAATATTTTCATAAGTAGTTAAAATATACCCTCTTTTTTGAGGTTCCCCCACTGTAAGTGTAATATGAGGATTTTGTTGTGGATCATGTATGTCTGGATTGCTACATTGGAGTAACTCGAAATTTATTCTTCTCAACTCCTTCATCTCCTCCTCTTACTGAGAAAATACTTCCTCAAGGGAAAGGGATTTACCTTCTTTGGGGGAAAGGTGAGACAAATCATTACCTTTACCTTTTACCTTATTAGGTGACTTTTAAGAGTTGGAAGTTTATTATTCAAGGTTATACTGAAATTTTGGGTAAAACTCTGATTTTGGTTATGCACACCTCCTTCATTTGTTTTGGTGTAGACTATATCTAGAATAGGTACTTCCTCTTCTAACTCCCCTGATATGGACTCTTGTTCTAGAGGATCTAAAATGATAACATTGATGATATTCACTTATGCATAATTCATTATAGGTGTTTCATCAATCTCTCTATAAGATAGTCTCCTTCTATATCCTCCATGAGACCTGATCCTCCTATTTGCTGATTCCCTAGGAATTTCCTGGAGAATAGTAAACTAAATGGAATTTACTGATAGTTTAGTTGTGTGTTCATTTTTTGGATTCTTATCAAATTGTGAGAAAACTAACTTCTGTTGAGGAGGGGATTGTGAATGTGAAAAAGCACCCAACCCTGTGGGTTGGGGATATTCCTATTCATATTTTTCAACCCTTTGGGATCTATATATTGGATCCAAGGGTTGGGTTAAAAACCCAATCCCTATAGGCTAGGGTGGATCTCGAACTACTATGAATGATATCAGCACAATTGATCTTCTAATTTTACAAATTCTAGTCTGAATATTGGATGGGTTTATTTTTCAGCACTAAATTAAATCGCATGTTTCAGAAGACCATTGTGTTATTTGATACATTTGTGTAATCTTATGGCTAGAATATTCTAGGAAGGTGGCCTACTTGATTTTTTTAGATTCTTGATGAAAATGTATCTCAATATATTTCTCTATTTAGGTCTGTCATTAGTGAATTCCAGTCGAGGCCTATTATTACAGAGCATCTCTTTGGTAATGGAGATAATTTTCTGATTGTATCCATCCTGAGGAAATAACATTACATGAGACCGCTTTTGGTGGGATTTACTAGTTTTGGAGCATAGTGAAATGAAATGATCAGTGTGCATCATATCTATTGATATGAACACAATATGGGGTTTCTATGATCAATTATCACAACCTCTTTAATGCATCGAGACATGCACATTGAAGGGATCCCTACTACTTCCCGATTTTTGGATATCAGGAAACCCAGAGAGATACCAAGTCAATTTGGTATTGAAACACTTCTATTACTTTTACATGACTTAGATATTCATCATAAGGTAATACTTTTACCTTGATATGAGGAAGATTTTTCCATATGTTGAGGCGAATATCATGAATACAATCTTCCATCAACATTTCCGGAACACTATATTGAGTTCTGTCCAAAGGCCAAAACATGATTGTTATTTCACCCCTATCCAATTGTCTATTCATGTTCAACATTTCCTCTTTATCTTTTTCTAAAGGTTTCTCTACTTGATCGGACCAAAGTGGAATTTTCCTAAAACTTTATCAGAATCAGCAAGATTGGTAGAGAATTATTATGTTGTACTGAAAGGGAAGTGGCCCACGAGTGGTTCTTATAATGACCGTCTCCTAATGATATCTTATGGATAATAAATTATTTCACCTTTTAGTGACAAGGAATCAGACATTATTGGCCTTGTATTTGAAGGTGCCTTATAAAAAGATGGATTTCTCATCACTGCATTGTCAGATGGAAAATTCTCTTGAAAATTTGAATCACTATTACAAAGAGGACTTTCACAGTGAACACCCTCATAGGGAGTACCATCATGGTGGATTACAACAAGTGATAAATCCACTTGCTCCTTGGTCTTCTAGACACACGAAGGGTTACCGTGGCTTTCATTAGGAGAAAAGATCTTAAGATTGACTGGATTATCATAATGAAATAATTCATGAGGAAGAATCCAATGAGGACCTTCAGAGTTATTGAAACTGCTCCCATAATTTGGTAATGGGAGGGTAGGATCTTGAGCAGCAATAGATAAATGTTCAAGAGCTTCAAGAACTCCATTACTAATTAGAGCCAAATCACAGATCAAATCTTGATTCTTCAACTATGGTCGAAGAGAAATACTCTTGGATGTATTCTTACTTGTAGTTATGGAAACTTTTTGGGATAATTTGTTATCATGAAAAGTGGTATGCAACGTCATGGGAGGGTCCATTATAATAGGATGATTGTCTCTAGTTAGAGCAGGTGTAGTGCCCAATCCATTTGTCTATATGATATGGGGGAGTGTTTCCCATAAACCTATTGGACTAGAACAAAGGTGTGTATCAACTCTTGGATGTCATGCTGATGATTCATCCTAGGTATGGGGACAAAATTATGTTTTCTTCCCTATGGTACTACTAAATTTGTCGTTTTGATATTCTGGCAAGCTTCCAAGATTTGGGGAGAAATTTGTGTATTCCCTTTCACCATTTCCAAAATGTTCTTGGTGAATTCAGTAGCCATAACAGGAATATATGTCCATTACATATCTGGAGGAGGTTTATATACCTACTCATGGAATACCTTTCCTATCAATGGATAATAATAGTACTCATGTGTGGGGTTGGAGAGTTGAGTCTGCCCTAGGCTTGTCGTCGAAACATTCTGACTGAATTCTCCGGGTGCTGCAAAATGTGACTATTGGAAGGCCTGATTGATGTACAAAGTTTTGTGTGACTACTAGCTATTTTCCACCAATCCTGGACAAATAAATTCTTAACTTATGCCAGATGAGACTGCGGGAAGGCTTGGTTAGTGAAGGCAAGTGTATATTCTTTCCTGTGTATTGCCATTGTATTTGGTTATAGGGATTCATCTAATCCATCCATACAAGTCTAACAACTGGATAAAATAATTTAATCAAGTTTATGTGCCTTATCATGGATCTCCACTGGATTTAGACGATGGTATTGGTTGGGTGCTTTTAGATGAGTCTTTTGGATGGAAGAATTATGGTGGATGGGTCTATCTGCCCGGTCACTGTTTTCCCCCAAACTGGGTTGGTGGAATTCTATGGAGGTTGGAAAGGTAGGAACCTTCCCCCTATTATCTGGTTGTTATCGCCGGTAGTTTTTATTGAATTCTTGAGTATGAGGAACCTGTTCTGGAAAGATGAAGATAACACCCCCATATTGTTGAGGTTTTTCTGTTGTGTGGTGTTGGTGTTAGTGATTGTTAACATGAGCCATTGGGATGGAACCTTGTGTATTTGGGACAAAGCCAAAGGTTTACCCTTCATCCACCTCCAAGAAAGATGGGAGGGACTAGTTGTTGCATTCCTAGGATACAGTCCTGAAATAGTTGAAGAATGTTGTTAGCATCATCTTCCTCTGGACTACTAGTTGACATTGATTGAAAAAATGGGGGTTATTATTAATCTTGAAGGCCTATCAGGAATCCTCCGAGGATGTAATGGTATCTTGTTGATGGTACTCTTGAACAAGTGTGTTAGAGACCCAGTGTTGAAGATGTCGAGTCATTGATGGAATCCTTCATGCGGATGAGGGTCCAGCCTGAGCATCTGTCGGGGAATTCACGGGGTTAAAACATGAAGGAATCCATTTGTAATGTCAGGAGTTCTTGAAAATGACTGCCTATATATATGAAAAACACAAACAATGAACACTGTAATATAATTTGAGCGAAAAAATTTCTAATTGATTTATTTTTCAGGCATGGGCAACATTGTCATCTTGGTTAAGGATTCATGTTGGGTTCACCCTTTTTTTGTTTCCCTGGGAAAGTGTGTTCTGGTAAGGAATAATTTTTTTAAAACAGTTTTAATGGGTTTTTTTGATTGAACTGAAAACACACAGTGGTTCTGTATCTATAGGGACCTGCTTTCCAAAGGTAGGAACTCATTAGGAATTTTTACCCCCGATGCTTTAGAACTCACATTGGTCGAGAGGATGGGAGGGCAGGCTCATCTCACCCTTTTGAGTGGAATTATTTCTTACTCCATGACTCTCTTATAGATTTAAGATATGTTCCTAAATACTTATTAATTTACCAAACATAATGTAGGTTTCCTACAAAAGTTTCAATCAATTATTTTCATGTTTGGAATTCAAAATCATTTGTATGTATTATAGGTTCTTCATTAATGGAGACATGTGTATGTATTCTAGGTTCTCCATCAATAGTATCCTCTTATATACTACTTATAGATTATTTAGTCGTTGTTATGATAAACCTTGTTTTTAAGAAACTCAGTAGGGCACTCTAGAGTTTATAATCAAAGATCAGTGTGGGACTCATGCCTAAGAATCCCAAGGAACATGGATGGAATATGAGCTCCGGAGTTGAATTATACCCTACTGGGGATAGGACACAAGGAGAACATGGTTTATTTTGAATTTTGGGTTTGAACCTCATGGAGGCATCATACAAATCCTGTTTGGATGGGAATCAAAGGCCACATTGTTTGGTGAGTCTCGTAGGGGAGTATGGGCCTTTGAGAGATATAAGTTGGGGCTTACTCCAAAAGAGGATTCCCTTGTAACATGGTCCATGAGAGATGTTTTAACTCATTGAGTTTTAAGAGGGATTAACTTAGGGATTACTACTAAGTAGGATTCATTGATTAATTTAATTAGGGTTATACTACTGAGGAGGATGCCCGATGAGGGGGCATGATTTCACATAGGTGTTTCATGCAGGTCCTAGGAGGAAATGAATAGACTATTAATTCAACAAAACTTGGATGAGTTTTTAACCAAATCACTTTGGGTATCCTCTGGTGTCCATGGAAGAGTCCCACGTAGGACCTTACCTAATTAAAGGGCCTCACAGAGGTGATATCTTATTTATGAAATAAGTTTACTCAAGCAGATGTTTTGTATTTTAATATTTGAAAGGACATTGATCTTGTTTATCCCTTTTAATAATCTGTTGTCTTTTGTTTTAAAGAGAAATTGAGAAAAATCCAGGGACTTGGGAGAAGGTGTTTTGCAATGAGAGCTTCAGGTATTCTTCATAATTTTCAGTTATGTAAATGGGGAGACCATGTGTCCTATTTATAGGCAAGGAGGGGACCTGGTCGAAGGGAGTTTGTCGGTGCAAGTCTTTGGAATAGGCTCTCAGTGTATCTCTTCTTTATAGTGGTGTAAAAAATACACAGTTGTGGAGGTCCTTGTTGTATGTCTTTAGAATAGGTCTTCAACATAGATCTTTGGTGTAGGTCCTCAGCCTAGGGGGATGCATCTTTGGGATACACTAGCAGGATCTATGCTGGTCTTCTTATTGTCAAGTGTGCTATATAGGTACATTTGGAATGATTTCTTTTCTTCTCAAATTTCATCGTTACTATAAGATATCCAAAGTGATTTTCATAATTTTTTTCCACCCCCACCTTTTAAAAAAATGGAGTGTCATCAAACCCCCCAAAACCCTAAAATTTCTAAAAATCCTAAGAAATTTCTAAAAATTCCTGAAAGCCTTAACAAATCCTAAAAACCGTAGAAACCCTAAAATCCCATAAAAACCCTAAAACCCCACTAAAAACTCTTAAACCCCCTAAAATTTCTAAAAAAACTCAAATAACCAAAAAAACCTAATTTTTTTTAAAAAAACCCCTAATACTCAAAAAGTCTTTAAAACCCCTAAAAACCCCTAAAAGACTTCAAAATACATAAAGTCCCTAAAAACCATAAAAATCTAAAAAACCCAAAATTTTTTTGAAAACATAAAAAACCATAAAAACAATGAAAACCCCATAAAAACCTCAAAAAACTCTAAAAACATTAAAAACCTCAAAAACCCCATAAAAACCAAAAAACCACTAAAACTATAAAAACCCATAAAACCCCTAAAAACATTAAAAAACTCTAAAAACCATAAAAACACAAAAAACTAAAAAAATCCCAAAAAAACCAAAAAACATAAAAGACCCTAAAAAACCATAAACCCTAAAAAACCAGAAAAAACCCCTAAAACACTCTAAATATCAAAAAAACTAAAAACCCTTAAAAATATAAAAAACATAGAAAATCCCTAAAAATCCCTAAAAACATAAAAAAACTCTTAAACCCTGAAAAACCCCTAAAACCCATAAAAACCCATAAAACCCATAAAAAACCCAAAAACCCAAAAAAAATTATAAGAAGCAACCAAAACATTAAATACCCTAAAAACTGCTAAAAACATTAGAAAACTCTAAAAAATTGTTAAACCATTACAAAATCAAAAATACCGCAAACCCCAAAAAAACCATAAACCCCTCAAACACCCTCAAAACCATGACCCCCTCAAACCCCTCAAAATCCCTAAAAACCCTTATGACCAAAAAAATACTAAAAATCCCATAAAAATCCTTGAAAATGTAAAAAACAACAAAAAACCTGAAACCCCCCTAAAAACCATTGAATCCCATAAAACCTGAATAACCCTAAAACCTACTAAAAACTATAAAACCCCTAAAAACATATAAAAACAATAAAAAATATAAAAAACCATTAATACCCTATTAATCTCAAAAATCCTAACAACCGTAAAATACCATAGAATGCCAAAAAACCGTAAAAATACTTAAAACCCTAGAAATCCATGAAATTACTAATAACCCAAAAAAATCTAAAAACAATAAATATACTAAAAACCCCCATAAACCCATGAAAACCTAAAAAACCCAAAAAAACCTAAAAATCCCATGAAAACCATAAAACTCCTAAAAACCGTAAACCCCAAAAAAATATAAAAAACCTAAAATACTACTAAAAACTATAAAAACCCTTATAACCCATAAAAACATTGAAAACTCAAAAAACCTTAAAATCCATTAAAAAACTCGAAAAAATCCTAAAAACCCAAAATGCTCTAGAACCCTGAAAACCCCTAAAACCGCTAAAAACCCCAAAAAAACCTAAAAATCATCAAGATCACTAAAACCTATCAAAAAAATAAAAACCAAAAAAACATAAAGATCCATAAAAATACCTGAAAACATAAAAAACCTTAAAAACCATGAAAACCCCATAAAACCCTAAATCCCTAAAAAATATTTTAAACCCTAAAAATTCCAAAAAACCGAAAAAACGAAAAAAATAAAAAAACCCTTAACATCCCTAAAACATTTTAAAACTCTAAAAACACTTTAAAACCCTAAAAATACAAAAAAACCATAAAAATACAAAAAACCCCTAAAACCATGAACACACTAAAAAACGTAAAAAACCTTGAAAACCACTAAAACTCATAAAGATCCTTAAAAACTGAAAATTCATAAAAATTGTAAAAAATCCCTAAAAAGCATTGAAAAGCCAAAAAAACCCCAAAACACTGAAAAACACCAGATGACCAGAAAACCCCTAAAAATATTAAAATCCCTAAAATCCATAAAAACCACTAAAACCACTAAAAACTATAATAACCCTTGCTAATGAGGTTTAAAAAGTCCAAAAATCATTTAAAACCATAAAAACTAAAAAAACACTAAAACCACAAAATAAGTTAAAAACCGTGAAAAACACTAAAACCTTAAAACCAGCAAAATCCCAAAAAAACATAAATATTTCTAAAAAGCATACAAATCCTAAAAGTCCAAAAGTCTCCCTAAAAACATAAAAAACCCTAAAAAACTTGAAATCCCCCTGAAAACGAAAAAAATCCTAAACATGTTGAAAAAACCTAAAACCCTAAAACTCATTAAAAACTCAAAAAAACCCTAAAAACACCGAAAACCCGTAAAAATGTTAAAAAATATAAAAAAACTTTAAAAACCTTAAAAATATTTAAAAACCTAGAAACACTAAAAACCATAAATATCCTAAAATATCCCTAAAAACATAAAAAAATATTACTAACCAATAAAACCACAAAACCCTTAAAACTCTTAAAAACCAATATAAACCCTAAAAACCACAAAAAACTCTAAAACAATTAAATACCTAAAACATTAAAAAACTCTACAAACCTGTAAAAATTCTAAAAAGATCAAAATACCCTAAAACCAAAAAAATACACTAAAAACCCTAAAACAGTTAAAAACACTAAAACCCAAAAAATCACTAAAAAACTCTAAAATCCAAAAAAATAGTTAAAAGCCATAAAAATCCCAAAAATTGTAAAAAACCCCAATAAACACTAAAACCCCCAAAACCACCATAAAATTTTAAAAACCCCAAAACCCATAAAACCCGTAAAAAAGAAAAAATATAAAATCCCTTAAAACACCTAAAATTGTAAAAAACTCTAAAAACCCATAAAATAGTAAAATAATCATCAAAAACTCGAAAACCCCCAAAAGACCATAAAACACTGAAAATCAAAAAAAATCCTAAAACCCCCAAAAAAACCTAAAAATCCAAAAAAACCCTGAAAACCCAAAAAAAAATTGATATCCTAAAAAACCCTAAAAATCATTAAATTTTAAAAAAATACTAAAAACCATGAAAACCCCAATGAACTATAAAAAACCCTAAAAAATTATAAAAAACCCCCAAAACACATAAAACCATAAAAAAACTAAAAATTCTAAAAACCCAAAAATCATTAAAAAACACTAAAAACTCTTAAACCCCAAAAAACCAAAAAAAAAACCATAAAACTCAAACAAAAATAAATACATTAAAAACCACTAAAACCCATGAAAAATCCAAAAAAAACATCAAATTCTGTAAAATCCATAAAACCCCGAAAATCATAAAAATATTATAAAAAAATATCCATGACTACCTAAAAACACAAAAAACCTTGAACAAATCCTAAAAACCATAAAAAACACTAAAACCCTTAAAAAGTTAAAAACCATAAAACCATAAAAACCCACAAAAAACTCTAAAAACCTTAAAACCAATAAAAAAATTGTCAAAACCCATAAAACACAAAAAAAATACTTAAAGGCTTAAAAACCCTGAAAACCCTAAAACCCCTCAAATTCCATAAAAACCCAAAAAAATCCTAGAATAATAAAAATTATAAGAAAATACCAAAAAAACATGACAACTTAAAAAACCCTAAACCCCCTAGAAAACCATAAAAACCCCTAAAAACATTAATATCCCCCAAAAACCCATAAAACCTATAAAAACCACTAAAATATCTTAAAAACCTTTACACCACTTAAAATGTTAATATAAATATGAAAAGATTAAATACCATAAAAACTCAAAAAACTATAAAAACCCAAGAAGCCCCTATAATCCCTAAAAACCCTAAAAATATTGAAAACCCCTAAAATTCCCTAAAACACCTAAAAACTCTAAAAATAATAAAAAATGTAAAAATTCTGTTTAAATCCCTAAAATAGTAAATAATTTTAAAATCCATAAAATTCTTAAAAACCATAAAAACCAATTATAACCTTATAACCTTTAAACCCATTAATACACTAAAAACCAATAAAAACTCAAAAAACCATTAAAATCAAAAAATGTTAACAAAATTCTAAATAACCTTAATAAATAAAAAACTCCAAAAAACCAAAAAATAAAAAAGACCCTAAAAACCCTAAAAACCACTAAAAACATTTAAAACCCTAAAATTCATAAAAAACCCTAAAACGCAGAATATCACAAAAACCTAAAAATTAAAAAAAATTAGAATACTCCTAAAAAATTCTAACAACATAATTAACCCTAAAACACTAAAAATCCCATAAAAACCAAAATACCTATAAAAACACAAAAAACCCCAAAAAAACCCTAAAAACCCATTAAAAAAATTAAAATCCATTAAAACCACTTAAATGTTAAATATGTTAAAAGACTATAAAAACCCATAGAGACCGTAAAAACTAAAAAACCCTAAAATCCGAAAAGACCCTAAAAACTCTAAAAAACACTAACTGCCCCCCCAAAACCCTAAAACATCCCAAATCCACCATAATCCTTAAAACCCCTAAAAACCCATAATAATCGTAAAAATCACAAACAATAACTCAAAACCTTGAAAACATGAAAACCCTAAAAACCATGAAAACCCCCTAACAACCATAGAAACCCCTAAAAATAATAAAACCCCTAAAACAAATACATACCCTAAAACCACTAAAAACACAAAAACCCTTAAAACCCTTAAAAATGATAAAAACATCTAAAAACATTAAAAACCCTAAAAAATCTAAAAACTCTAAAAAACAAAAATGAAAATAAAAACTATGAAAATACCTAAAACACCAACCCCCTCCAAATCCCTAAAAACCCTAAAATCCATAAAAATCATAAAAAATATCTAAAACACATGAAAACATAAAAACCCTAAAAACCCTAAAAACACATTTAAAACCATAAAACTCCCTAAAATCCATTAAAGTCTAAAAAACCCAAAAATACCCATAAAAACTATTAAAATTGTAAGACCCTTAAAACCCCTAAAAATGTTAAAAAATATAAAACCATTAAAAATTATAAAAACTCATAAATCGCCGAAAAACCCAAAAGACCCTAAAAACCATGAAAAACCGTAATAACACTTAAAAACACTTAAACCCCTAAAAACCTAAAAATTCCTAAAAACACTAAAACCCATTAAAATTCTAAAAAACCCATAAAAATCTATGAAAAATTACAAAACCCTAAAAACCATTGAAAAACATAAAATCCATAAAAACCATAAAAACCCAAAAACACATAAAAACCATAAAACCCACAAAAAACTATAAAACCCCTTAAACCCCTAAAAAATTGAAAATTTTCAAAAAAACGTTAAACCCCTAAAAAACTAAACAACCCTAAAAATGTAAAAATAACCTAAAATCCCCAAAACCCCCAAAACCCATAAAAATCCTAGAAAACCCTATAAAACCATTGAAATCCCTTAAACCCCAAAAAACCCAAAAAACCCAAAAAACCCAAAAAACCCTAAAAAATACCAGAAAATCCCTAAAAACCAAAAAAAAACCCTACACCCCTAAAAACCCTGAAAACCCCATGAAAACAATAAAAACTTAAAAAATACATAAAAACTCTCAAACCCATAAAAACACTAAAAAACGTAAAATTCTAAAAACCCAAAAACCCCTAATTATTTAAAAAAAATTAAAAACCCATAAAAACATTAAAAACTCCAAAAAACACAAAAACCAAAAACAACCGCCAAAAACCTGAAAATTGCTAAAAACCCAAAAAATATCCTTAATACCCTAAAACCCCTAAATATCCTCAAAATCAATAACCCCTCCCAAACCCCAAAACACATAAAAATTCTAAAAATTCCTAAAAATCACGGAAATCATAAAAAACCGTAAAAACCTTGAAAAACACTTGAAAGCTATAAAAACACCTAATTTTTTTTAAAAACACTAAAACCCCATAAAACCCCTAAAACCATTTAAAACCCTAAATCCCTTAAATATTTTAAAATACTCAGAAAAATAAAAAATTAATAAAAACAGAAGGAAACCCAAAAAATCAAAATATGTAAAAACTCTAAAACCCCCTAAAATCAATAAAAACCTATAAATTTTTTAAAAACCACAACAACCTAAAGAATCCATAAAAATCTTAATAAAGGTTAATAAACCAAAAAACACTGAAAACCCCATGAAAACCACCGATCCCCCTAAATCCATAAAAACCCTAAAACCCCTAAATCACTAAAAACCATAAAAAAACAAAAAACCCTAAAATATTAAAAATACTAAAAAACATAAAAATAAAAAAATAAAAAAACAAAAAAACCTAAAAACCCAAAATACCATAAAAAACCTAAAACCCATAAAACAATAGAATCTCTAAAAACCTCTAAAACCCATCAAAATACATAAAACCCAAAAACCCCATAAAAATAAAAAAATTCCTAATAAACCTTGAAAATGTAAAGAATCCTAAAAACCCTAAAACCCCCTAAAAACCCCCTAAAACATTAAAACCCAAAATACCATAAAAATCCTACAAACCCAAAAAAAACTCTGAAATCCCTTCAAACCCCTAAAAGCGTTAAAATGATTTAAAAACCATAAAACCCCAAAAAACTCAAAAAATCCTAAAACTCCAAATAGACTCTAAAAACCATGAAAACCACTAAAAACACAAAAAAACTAGAAAACCCATAAAAACCATCGAAATCCCAAAAAAATCCAAAATACCATAAAAATCATAATGAAAGTCCTAAAATCCTTAAAAACGGAAATATCCCTAAAACCCTAAAAAACCCCTAAATCCATAAAACCCCCCAAAAATAATAAAGACACTAAAAACCCAAGAAAAATCTTAAAACCACATAAAAAATCAAAAAACCCTTCAAAATTTTAAAAAATTAAACAACAATAAAGACCATAAAACCCCAAATACTCAAAAAAACACATAAAACCCCAAAATACATTACAAACCTGAAAACCCCGTAAAATCCAAAAAATTCATCAAAAACCATAAAACCCCTCAAATTCTATGAAAAGCCTAAAATACCTAGAACCCATAAAATCCTGAAAAGTCCCTAAAAATACCTATAATCCTTAAAGACCCTTAAAACCTCTAAAAACATTAAAATTATTTAAAAAAACTCTAAAAAATAAAAATACCTAAAAAATAAAAAATACCTAAAATCCTTAAAGACTCTTAAAACTCTGAAAACCCCAAAAGATGCTAAAAACCCATAAAACCCAAAAAACCATCAAAATACCTAAAATCTCTAAAACTCAAAAAAATCATAAAAAATACCTAAAAAATCATAAAAACCTAAATAAACTTAAAACCAACAAAACCAACAAAACCATAAAAACAAATAAAAACCATAAAAGCCATAAAACTCATCAAAACACTAAAAACCCACTAAAACTCTAAAAACCCTTCAAACCTATAAGAATAATAAAACAACTAAAACAACATAAATTCTTTTTAAAACAAAAAAACACCCAAAAAACCCTAAAAGACAATAAAACCCCTAAAAACCCCTTAAAACCATAAAAAACATGAAAACTCATAAAACCGTCAAAATCCACAGAACCCCTAAAACACCTTAAAACCCCTTAAAACCATATAAATTGAAAAAAAAACCCTGAAAATGTAAAAAACTCTAAAAACCCTGAAAAATCCTGAAAACCCTAAAAACCTTAAAACCCCTTTAAAACCCTAAAACCCACTAAAATCTAGATACCCATTAAACCCATAAAAATCTAAAAAACCTATAACAATATTTAAAATCCTAAAAATATCAAGAAAAACCATACAAACCCAAAAGACCCTAAAACCCCTAAAATCGCCTAAAAAACATTAAAAACCCTAAAACCCCTCAAAATCCATACAAAAACTAGAAAATTAAAATAAAATAAAAATTAAAATGAATTCCTAAAAATTATTGAAAACATAAAAAACCATAATACCCTTAAAAACCATAAAACCCCCTAAACCCTATAAGACCCCTAAACACCCATCGAAACCATAAAACCCACTAAAAACTCTAAAACCACTCAAGGATGATAAAATCATTAATAAGATCTAAAAACCATAAAAATCCTAAAAAACTCAAAAAACCCCTAATAACCCAAATGACCCTAAAAACCCAGAAAATACAAAAACCCTCAAAATCCTTAAAACCCCTAAAAATCCCTTAAAAAATCCTAAAATCTCAAAAAAAACCCCTTAATCATAAAAACCCCTAAAAATCATGAAACACCATTGAAACCATAAAAAACCCCTAAAATCCTTTTAAACCCCTAAAAACCTATAATAATCTGAAAACCCACTAAAAACTCTAAAAACCCTTTACAATCCCAACAAATGTTAAAATACTCAATAACATAAAAAACCCTAAAAAACTCAAAAAATGTCCTAAAATCCCAAAATGACCCAAAAACCCTTGATAACCCCTAAAAACCCTAAAAACTCTGAAACCCCCTAAAAACTCCTCAAACTCCCTAAAACCCCAAAAAAACATAAAAATCTTAAAAAATCCATACAAATCCCTTAAATTGTAAACAAAAAACTTACAACCCCCTAAAATTATAAAAATCTCTAAAATCTATATAAAAACTGAAAAACCATAATAACCACTAAAGACTCGAAAAACCCATAAACCACTAGAAATGTTAAAAAATTTCAAAAGACCTTTAAACAACATAAAACTCAATAAAACAAGTAAAAACCCAAAAGCACATAAAAACACATAAAAACCATAAAACCCATAAAAACCATAAAAATCTTACAAACCCATAAAAACATCAAAAAACCACTAAAAATACAAAAAACCATAAAACCGCTAAAAATGTTAAAAACTCTAAAAACCATTAATCCACAAAAAACTAAAAAACCCCAGAAAACTCAAAAAACACAAAGAATACCTAAAAATAAACAAAATACCTAAAAACCTTAAAAACCTAAAAACCATTGCAATCGTAAAAAAATCCACAAACATCCGTGAGAACATAAAAAATACTACAAACACAAAAAAACCCATGAAACCCATAAAAACCCTGAAAAACCATAAAAAATCTAAACACCCATAAAAAACCTAAAGCGCAGTAAAAATTATAAAATTCTTTTAAACCCTTAAAAACCATAAAAATGTATAAAAACAATAAAAACCATAAAAATTTATAAAAATCCAAAAAACCAAAAAAGTCTCAAAAACTAAAAAACCCTTATAACCCCCAAAAACCATTGAAAACCTCAAAATCCCTAAATACCCCTGATACTCTAAAGACCATAAAAATCCTAAAATGAAAAAAAAACCAAAAAATCATAAAAATCCTAAAAACCCTAAAAACTCTAAAAATTCCTAAAAACATTCAAAATCCCTAAAAAAACCCTAAATACCATAAAAATTATAAAAAGGAATAATAAATCCATAAAAGTGCAAACACCCTAAAACCCCTAAAAACCATAAAAACCATAAAAATCTATAATAACCTTAATACCATAAAAAAACTATAAAAAAACATAAAACCAAAATAATATAAAAACCTTTAAAACCCTTAAAAATGAGAGAAAATATAAAACCCATAAAAACCCTAAAAACTCTAAAAAATCCTAAAATTCCAAAAGAACCTAAAAACCCTACAATCACCTAAAAACCCTAAAAACCTACAAAATCCCAAAAAACCCTAAAAAACATAAAAACATTAAAAATGATAAAAAAAATGCTAAAACTCCCTAAAAATGTAAAAAAACCTAAAAATCGTAAAAAACTTTTTAACCCATAAAAATCCAAAAAACCAATAAAAACTCTAAAAACCATTAAAACACCTAAAAATGTTAAAAACTCCAAAAGACCTTAAAACCACAAAAAACTCAAAAAAAACCATAAAATCACAAAAGACCCAAAACCATAAAACCCCTAAGGACAGTAAAAATCCTTAAAACAATAAAAATTCCTAAAAACTCCATACAAATACTAGAAATCATAAAAAAGTCCTTAGAACTGTGAAAACCCCGTGAAAACGGTAAAATCCCTAAAAACATTAAAAAATAAACATATAAAAACCCTCAAACTCAGAAAACCTATAAAACCCAAAAATTACTTAAAACTCAAAAAACCATAAAAACCATGAAAATCCTAAAAACCCTCAAAATCCTTAAAAACCCTAAATAACCCAAAAATACATAAAAATCCTAAAATATCTAACAATCACTAAAAATCATAGAAAACATAATAAACCATAAAACCATGAAAACCATAAAAAAACCTAAAAAATTTTGAAACCATAAAACCCCATAAAAACCCTAAAACCCCATAAAAACCCTAAAATCCCACTAAAAACTCTCAAAGCCTTAAACACATAAGAATTTAAAAGAAACTCTAAAAACCCCTAAAAATCCAAAAAAAAATTCAAAAAACCCTAAATCCCTAATAGTCCCTAATAAACCTAAAAACCCCTAAAAACCCTAAAACCTCTAAAAACCCCTAAAACCCCAGAAAATCCATAAAAATCCATAAAAATCCATAAAAATTCCTAAAATTACCTAAAAACGTAAAAACCCTAAAAACCGTGAAACCCCCACCTAAAACAATAAAACCCTAAAAACTATAAAACCCCCTAAAAATATATAAATTCCTTGAACTCATAAAAACCATAAAACCCCAAAAACCTCTAAAACCCCTTAAAACCATTAAAATGTTAAAAACATAAAAACTCTAAAAACATAAAAAACCCTAAAAACTCAAAAAAAACCCTAACCCCCCCCCAAAGACCCTAAAAACCATAAAAACCCATAAAACCCCTAAAAATATTGAAATCCCCTAAACCCCCTCAAAATACCTAAAAATAAAAAAAACCCAAAACCCCATAAAAATCCTTAAAGAGCCCTAAAAATCCATGAAAACCTAAAAAACCCTAACCCCCTGAAAACCATAAAAACCCTAAAAACATTAAAAACCCTAAAAATACTACTAAAAAACAAACCTTTAACAGTGGTGTCCATTATCAATGCTAGTAAAAACCATTGATAAAGGAAACGTTTATAAGTGCTAAAAAATACTGTTAATGGGTACCTTTTATCAGTGCTACGAAAAAGCACCGATAAAGGATAACCTTTAACATCACTTTATTTTTATCCTTGATAAATGGTGTCATTTATCAGCACTTTTTTAGCAGTGATAAAGGCCCCAAATAAATTGATATAACTAAACAAATAAAAATTAGTAATGAGTAAATTTAAAACATTAAGAATTTTATTAATTAAATAATTATTTATAAAAATGAATAAATTTAATATATATACATATACATTATAAATATTAATAAATAGTATATATTAAATATATAGATATTTAAAATAAATAAAATTAAATAATTGAACAAATAAAAATAAAAAATGAGTAAATTAAGAAAAATATTAAATATTTTATTAAATAAATATTTATTGATAAAAATGAATAAATTTATTATACATATATATTGATTATAAATATTAATTAATTATGTACATTAATTATAGATATATTAATGAATAAATTTTTAATAATTAAAAAAATTAAAAAAGAAGAAATTGTAATAATTAAGAAAATAAATTAAAAATGAATAAATTACCAAATTAATAAAAAAATTAATTAGTGAAACAATTATTAATAAAAATGAATAAGTTATATATATATATACATACATATATATATATATTGTAAATAGTATTAAATGATATACACCAAATATAAATATAGAAAATGAATAAAATGTAATAATTAAAAATATATTAATGTCTTATTCATTTTAAGGGTTTTTATACATAGTTATTAATATTGTTTTTATACTTTATTAAAATGATCTATACTTCATTTTTTGATATTTATAAATCATAGACACCTCAATATTACACATGATGTTCCCAGTGTGACTCAAATTGTTCATTATCAGTTTAAAATTGATATTTTCGTTCAAAAAGTGTTACTCACTAAAAACTAAGAAAATGTTCTTGGATTGTATTTATAATTCATGAAAATGATTCATAATTAATTTTTTATGTGTAGATATCATTATCATGTAAAAATGACACATTATGTGACCAGTATGACTAAAAGTGTGTGTTTTCGGTTTAAAATGACATTTTAGTAGAAAATAAAAGTTATATACTCAAAACAGAGAAAATTATTTTTTATTTTTTTGATAATTTAATAAAATTATACATAAATAATTTGGGACATTTTGGAATCATAAAAACCTAAATAAAATGCATGGGGTGACTGGTATGAATCCATGTGCATAATTTTATTGAAAATTGACATTAATTTAAGTAAAAAAGATGGCAGCCATACTCAAAATTGAGAAAATGAATTTGGATTTTTTAAAACTTTTGAAAAATTATCAATAATTTATTTTTGATGAGTATTAATAATTCAAACCACAATCTGATACAAGATGTTATTGATATACTCAATGTTTCAATTATCAGTTGAAAATTGACATTTTAGTTCAAAAATTGTCACTCATTGAAAAATAATATAGCACAATCATATTGTCTTGATAATTTAGTAAAATGATTAATAATTAATTTTTGACATGTATGAATTATTCTCGAATAAAACTAACACAACATGTGACCGGTACTACTCAATGTGCTGGTTTCCAGTTTAAAATGACATTTTAGAAAAAACCTATGTGTCACTCTCAAAACCTTGAAAATGCATTATGATTATTTTTTTACATTATTAAAATAATACATAAGTTATTTTGGATGTGTAGGAATCCTCCTCACCTAAATCTGATGAATTTTGTGATGGTATCTCTCCATTTGTGTCTTTTTATTTATAATTGCATTAATTATAGTAAAAAATACAACTGACATATTCCAAACTGAGAGAAAGTATTTTGGTTATTCTGATACTCTTGCAAAACTATCCATATGTCATTTGTGATGTGTATAAATCAGTAACACCTCAATAAGATACACAATGTGTTCGGTTTAACTCAGAGTGTACATTACCAGTGTTAAATTAACATTTTAGTACACTAATATTTACTCACTGAAAACAAAAAAAAACACACTCATATCATCTTGATAATTTAGGAAAATGATTCCTAAGTCAGTTTTGATGTATAGGAATTAGCTTCACATTAATCCGACACACGATGTGACTGGTGTGACTCAAATTTGTGTTTCGTGTTAAAAATGACATTTTATTAAAAAACACCAGTGACATAATCAAAACCAAGAAAAAAACATTCAGATTATTTTGATACTTTGAGAAAATGATCCATAAGTAATTTGGGACATTTAAGAATCATCTTAACCTTAATAATATGCATGGTGTGACCAGTATGACTCAAAGTTCCACTTTTTATTTAAAATTGACATTAATTTTAGTAGAAAAGAACACTAAAATACTCAAAACCAAGACAAAACATTTGGAATATTTTAATACTTTATAAAAAATTGTCCATAATTCATTTTTGACATATAGGAATCATCCAAAACAAAATCTGATACAAGATTTTTCGTGTTTGACTCAAAGTGTATACTATTAGTTTAAAATTGATATTTTCATTTAAAAATTTTCACTCATTGAAAACTTAGAAAAACATCCCAGATTTTCTATATAATTTAGGAAAATGATTCCCAAGTAATTTGTGACATATAGGAATCAGTATCATGTCAAACCAACACACAATGTGAATAGTATGACTCAAAGTGAGTGTTTCTATTTTAAAATGACATGTTATTAAAAAACACTAGTGATATAATCAAAATTTAGAAAACACATTCACATTGCTTTGATAGTTTAGGATAATTATCCATAAGTCATTTGGGATGTGTAGGAATCAGACACACCTCAATATGATTAATTATGTGACTGGTATGACTCAAAGTTCATCTTTTAAATATATAAGTGTCATTTTAGTTTAAAATTCACATCACATCGTCAAAACATAGAAAATGAGCCTAGATTTTTTTCTCATTATTCAATATTCTATTACTTAATTAATTTACTTATCACTTTTATCTTATACTTATATAGTTAATTTTCACCGAGATAATTCTTGACGATTAATAACAAATGGTGTAATGTGAAAGAATCCAATAAAACTAATTATGATACACTGTGTTCCTTGTATGACTTAATGGTTAGTTTAAAATTAACACTTTAAATTTAATTTATTTCAATAAATTATTACTAACAGAAGAATATTTTTCTTATAGAGGTGTGTAATTTTTCTCGAGCAGGGGTGTTTTTGCCTTTTTACGAATGTGTTCTTTTTTCCTAATAATATAGTGTTTTTCTTTTATTTGTATTGTGAATTTTATTTCATTTAATTTCTGTATTTTTACATGATTTTGATACAATATTGTGTTTTTATTGTGTTTTAGTGTTCTCTTACAACACACTATAGTATTCCCCTGTATCAGCACTTCTAGAAGCTCTAATAAAGGCATAAATTATCAGTGCATCTAAAAGGATTGATAGAGGACCCCTTTATCAGCGCTTTTAGAAGATATGATAATGAATGAATTTATTATAGCTTTTAGTGGTACTAATAAAGGGTCAATTTATGACATCTTTTCTAGAACTAATAAACCCCTAGGGATTTTAATTATTTTCTGGTAGTCAGCATTTTTCTCACGTTGTTAAAGGTGAATTTTAACGTTGTTAAAGGCCTGTTTTGTAGTAGTAAAACCCATAAACCCCCCAAAAAATAATTTAAAACTGTTTAATCCACAAAAAACGTTAAAAACTCTAAAAAACATTTAAAACCCTAAAAACTCAAAATAAACCCTAAAAAACCAAAGGACCCTAAAACACTAAAAAACCCCAAAACCCCAAAAAACCCCCCCAAAAAATCCAAAATACCCTCAAAATCCCTAAAAACCCTAAAAACCTAAGAACCCATAAAATCCTAAAAGCCCTAAAATTCCATGAAAATGTAAAAACCCAAAACCCTAGAAAACCGTAAAAACCTCTAAAAACTAAAAAAACCCTAAAACCTATAAAACCATAAAACCGCTTAAAACATTAAAAAACTATAAAAACCATAAATATAATAAAAAAAACTCAAAAAACTCAAAAACCCCTAAAAAGTAACTAAGAACCCTGAAAACCCATTAAAACCCGAAAACAATAAAAACCATCAAAATCCCAAAAAACTCTAAAAACCCATGAAAACCATAAAAATATAAAAAAAATATGTAAAAATACCTAAAATGTAAAGAACCCAAAACACCTTGAAAAACCACTCAAATCCATCAAAACACCCAAAAACCATAAAAATTCCTAATACCCTAAAAGTCCCTAAAAACATGAAAACCCCTTAAAAAACCTAAAAACACAAAAACATCTAAAAATATTAAAACCTTTAAAAACTCTAAAAACACCCTAAAACCCAAAAGAAGCGAAAAACACTCAAAACCCCCCCAAACCCCCCAAAACCCTAAAAAACCCTAAAAACATTCAAAATCCTTAAAACCCCTAAAAACCGTTAAAATAATAAATATCCTAAAAAATCACTCAAAATACCAGGAAACATAAAAACCCTAAAACTCCTAAAGACCATAAAACCCTTTTGCACGATAAAACCCCATAGAAACCATACAATCCAACTAAAACTCTAAAACCTTTAAAACCACTAAAAATGTTAAAAACTTTAAAATCCCTTAAAAACCAAAATAAAACTCAACCCCCACCCAAAAAACCCCCAAAAGACTCTAAAACACTAAAAGATCCTCAAAATCCTTAAAAACCCTAAAATCCATAAAATCCCTAAAAATATCTAAAAATGTTAAAAACATTAATTCCCCTGAAAACCATAAACACCCATAAAGAAATTAAAACCCCTAAAAACCCTAAATCCCCTAAAAACTCTAAAAACCCTTTAAACCCCTAAAACGTTGAAAAAATATAAAAACCATAAATCTATAAAAAACGTAAAAAAACTCAAAAGACCCTAAAAACCATGAAAATCCTTAAAAATAAAAAACAAACCTTGAAACTCCCAAAAAATCCACAAAATACATAAATCCCTAAAAACCATAAAAAATTTTAAAAGCCATAAAAACACCTAAAATGTAAAAAACCTAGAAAACCCTATGAAAAATATGAAAATCACTAAAATCTTTAAAAATCATTAAAACCCATAAGAAATTTAAAACCCAACAAAAACTATAAAAAACCTTAAACATCTAAAAACCTTAATAACTCTAAAGAACCTTTAAAACACTAAAAAGCTCAAAAAATACCCAGACCCCCAAAAAAACATGGAAAGACCATAAAACCCTGAAAATGCCAAAAAACCCTAAAATCCAAAAAAACCGAAAATACAATAAAAAACCATAAAATACTGAATAATCCCTAAAATTTCCTAAAAACATAAAAACATAGAAAACAATTAAAAAACCTTGAAAACTATAAAAAATCCCTAAAATTACGTGAAAACATAAAAACCCCCAAAAACCCTAATAAATCTTTGAAAACCATAAAAACCCCTAAAAACCATAAAATCCCCTAAAACCTATATAAATCAAAAAAAATAACTAAAAACTATAAAAACCCATAAAACCCAAAAAATGATGAAAAACGCTAAAAACCCATAAAAACCCTAAAAAAAACAAAAAATCCCCAAAAGACCCTAAAACCTCTAAAAACTCTAAAACCCCATTAAAAATATTAAAGACTTTGAAAATCAACAAAAATAAAAAAAAATCAAACCCATATAAATCCTAAAATCCCAGAAAACCTAAAACCCTTAAAACCCTTAAAACCATAAAAACCACTAAAACCCATAAAAATCATAAAAAACCATAAAACCCAAAAAATACAATAAAAACACTAGAAATATTTAAAACCCATAAATGGTAAAAATCAATAAAGACCTCAAAACCCTTAAAAACTCAAAAAACCCTAAATCTTTAAAATACTCTAAATAATATGAAAACCCCCGAAAACCCTAAAAACATAAAAAACCCCAAAAATAGATAAAATCCCAAAAAATCCATAAAATCCTTGAAAATGTAAAAAACACTAAAAATACTAAAAACCATAGAAAAACTATAAAGCCCCCAAAAACCTTAAAACCCCTAAAACCCATAGAAACTGTAAAAACCGCTAAATACTCTAAAAACCCTTAAAATCCCTAAAAAGGTTTAAAAAATCTAAAAACCTTAAAACCATAAAAAACTAAAAAAACCCTAAAAACCAAAAAGACACAAACAACCATAAAAAACCCAAAAAACCAAAAAACCCCTAAAAGACCCAAAAAACTCTCATAATCTCTAAAACCCTAAAAACCATAAAAACTATGAAAATCCTAAAAAATCCCTAAAAATACCTAAAAATGAAAAAACCCTAAAAACCATGAAAAAAAATGAAACCATAAAAAGAACTAAAAACCTTAAAAACAGTAAAAACCCATAGAAAACCAAAAAACCCACTATAAATACTGAAAACCCTTAAACCCCATAAAACATTTAAAATAGTAAAAAAAACTTTAAAACCCTAAAAACTCAAGAAACCCTAAAAACCAAAAAGTCTCTAAATACCCTAAAACCCCTAAAACCTTCTAAGGAGAAAATCCCACAAAATCCCTAAAAACCCTAAAACCCTAAAAACCATAAAACTCTTAAAAATTCCCTAAAAATCTCTAAAAATGTAAAAAATCCCTAGAGAACCTAAAAACCCCCTAAAACCATAAAACCCCTAAAAACATTAGAAACCCTAAAAAACCATAAAACGCACGAAAAACTTTAAAAACCCTTAATCCCTTAAAAACATAAAAAAATATAAAAAACCAAAAAAACACTAAGAAACTAGAAAACATAAAATTCCAAAAAGACCCAAAAAATATGAAAAACCATAAAACCCCTAAAAACCCAAAACACCTAAAAATATCTAAAATCTCTAAATCCCCTAAAAACCCATAAAAATATAAAAAACCAAAAGTCCATAAAAATGTAAAAACCATGAAAAATCATGACCCCCTTGAAAACCATATTTCCCATAAAACCCTAAAAACAGTAAAAACCATTTAAACCCTCAAAATCCCTAAAAGTGTTAAAAAAACTCAAAAACACCCTAAAAACGCACAAAAATTTATAAAAACCTTGTAATCCCCTAAAAACCTCAAAATCCGTAAAAACCGTTAATCCACAAAAAACATTAAAAACCCATAAAAATTCCTAAAAATCCATTAAATGATAAAAACCCCTAAAGACCCTGAAAAATCCATAGAACCATAAAAACCCCTAAAATACATCAACTCTAGAATATCCAATAAAAACCCAAAAAACCACTTAAACTTTAAAAACCATTAAAACCCCTCAAACCATTAAAAAACTCTAAAAAAATTAAAAACCCTACAAAACTAAAACAAATACGAAAAACCATAATTACTATAATAAATATCAAATGATATAAATCTTGAAAACCTATGAAGAGCCCTGAAACCCCAAAAAACCATCAAAATCATTAAAAACCCTAAAAATAGTAAAAACCCAAAAAATATTAAAAAATCCCAAAAAATACCTGAAAATGTAAAAATACCCCTAAAATCTCAGAGAACCATTCCCCCCCAAAAAAAACCAAAAACCCCTTAAAAACTCCAATGAACCCAAAAAAAACCACTAAAAATTCCAAAAACTCTTTAAACTCGTAAAACATAAAAAATGTAAAAAAACACTAAAAAAACATAAAAACCCTTAAAAACTAAAAAACCCTCTAAAACCCCAAAAGAACATAAAAACCTTGACAAAACCAAAAAAACCAAAAAAACCCAAAAACCCCTCAAAACCCCTAAAAAACATTAAAAATAATAAAGACCATAAAAATCCAATAAAAATTCATAAGAATCCTTGAAAATGTAAAAAACCATAAAAACTTTGAAAAAACCTTCTAAAAAATAAAACCCCAATAACCATAAAAACCCATAAAACCCACAAAAACCTAAAAACCACTAAGATCTATAAAACCCCTTAAATCCACTAAAAATGATAAAAATCTCTAAAAACCATTAAAACCCTGAAAAATAGATAAGAAATCCCTAAAACCACAAAGAGGCATTAAAACCAATAAAAACATTTGAAAAACTCTAAAATCCAGAAAAATCCTCAGAATCACAAAATAAAAAACACCACTAAAAAACATATAAATTCTAAAAAACCCCTAAAAATCCCTAAGAAAATAAATAACCCTCTAAATCCTAAAATACATCTGAGGACGATAAAAACCCCAAACACCTTAAAATCATAAAAAAGAAAAAATCTTTAAAAACCACTAAAAATAATTAAAACCCCTAAAAATTATTATAATCCATAACGCCCTAAAAATCTAAAAACCATAACAATCCTAAAAAATCCCTAAAATCACTAAAAACATCAAAAAACCTAAAAACCCAAAAACCCCACTGAAAACCATAAAAATCCTAAAAGCATAAAAACCCTAAAACCACATAAAAACACTAAAACCCCACTAAAAACAAAAAAACACTTTAAACCCCTAAAAATGTTAACAAACTCTAAAACATGTAAAACCCCATAGAAACGCAAAAAGATCCAAAAAACCAAAATGACCCTAAAAAACCGAAAACCCCTAAAACCCTAAAAATCCTTGAAAAATACTAAAAACCACTAAAATATATAAAAACAAAAAATCCATAAAAATCCTAAAAAATCCCCCAAGATCCCTGAAAACATTAAAAAATATAAAACCCCTGAAATCCCCTTGAAGATAATTAAATCCCAAAGACCCTTTAAAAACCAAAAATAGAAGAAAAAAGATATAAAAACCTAAAAACCCTTAAGACCCATAACAATTTATAAATGTTAAAAAATGCAAGAGAACTATTTATCCCAAAAAAACTAAAAAAAACAAAATGACCGTAAAACTGTGAAAAACCCTAAAAACCCAATAAAAAAAAACATAAAACCCCTAAATACATCAAAATCCCTAAAAACAGTAAAAAAGCTAAAAACATAAAACCCTTAAATATCCCTAAAAATCTTGAATAAATAAAAAACCCAAAAAAGCCCTGAAAAAACCCCTAAAACCTTACAAACCCATAAGAACCCTACAAAACCACCAAAACTCTAAAGACCCTTAAAACCACAAAAAAGGCCAATTAACTATAAAAATACTTAAAACCACTAAAATTTTAATAATATGTCTAAAAATAAAAAATGACACTATAACCTTGAAAACCCAAAAAACCCTCAAAATCCATGAAAACCCGAAAAAATCTCAAAAAATCCATAAAAGTGTAAAAAAACCTATAAACCTTATAAAAACCATAAAACCCTTAGAAACCTTTAAAAACCCTAAATCCCCATAAAACCATAAAACCCACTAAAACTCAAAAATCCCTTTAAACCACTAAAAATGTTAACAAATTTAAAAACCTTAAATACGCAAGAAAAACTCAAAACAAAACCCAAAACCACAAAAAATCAAAAAAAACTCATAAACACCTAAAAACCCTAAAGAAATGAAACCCCTAAACCCCCTCAAAATCACTAATAACCATTAAAAACCCAAAAAACAATAAAAAATCTAAAATATCCCTAATGATCCCAAAAAAAGTAAAACACTCTAAAAACATTGAAAAACTCTTAAAAACCATAACACCCCCTAAAATCCTTAAATCCCCATAAAAATACTAAAACCCAATAAAAACGCTAAAAAATTTAAACCCCCTAGATAATCTAAAATCTACAATCCTGTAATATAAAAAAACCCAAAAACTCAGAAGACCCAAAAAACCATACAAACCTTAAAAAACCTAGAAAACCATAAAAACCCTAAAAACCCCAAAAATCACAAGAACCCCTAAAAACAGAAACACTTAAAAAACTATAAAAACCATTTAATAAATTAAAACACTTAAAATCAATAAAGACCTTAAACCCACTAAAAACCATTAAAACCTCTAAAAAAGTTAAAAAAATCCAAATGCCTTAAAACCCTTAAAAAACTAAAAAGAACCTAAAAACCCTAAAAACAATAAATAATGAAAAAACAAAAAAACCCCAAAAAACCCCTCAAAATCCTTAAAACACCTAAAAACCATAAACTCAATTAAAATCATAATAAAGAAAAAAAACATTGAAATCATAAAACCCGTAAAAACTTTGGAAAACCCTAAAAACCCTAAAACCCCTAAAAATTGTAAGAACCATATAAACCACTAAAAAAACAAATCATTTTAAGCCCCTAAAATCCATAACAAACTCTAAAATACTTAAAAACCCTAAAAACCCAAAAAACCTAGAAAAATAAAAAAACACTAAAACCATAAATTGCCGAAAAATTTTAAAAACCTTCAAAATTCATGAAAACCATAAAAACGCTAAAAATCATAAAAAAAAGTCCATAAAAATCCTAGAAAACATAACAAAACATGAAATTCTAAAAACCCTTGAAAATCATAAAAAACTCCCAAATCCTTTAGAAAACCTAAAAACCATTAAAACCATAAAATGTTACTAAACACACTAAACACCCATAAACCACTAAAAATGTTAAAAACACTAAGAAACTTTAAACCCCTAAAAAATTCAAAAAACCCCCATAAAACCCAAAAAAAGCATAAAAACACAAAACCCTGAAAACCCCTACAACCCATAGAAATCCAATAAAACCCTTAAACCCCTAATGCCTGTAAAAATCCAAAAAATTACCTAAAATCCTAGAAAACATCAAAAACCTAGAAAATCCCTTATATCAATAAAATCTCTAAAAATAATAAAAACACCTAAAACACCATAAAAAACCTAAAAACCACTAAAAACACAAAAACCCATTAATCCCCTAAAAATGTTAAAAATCTCTAAAACCAAGAAAATACTAGAAAACTCAAAGAAACCCTAAAAGCCAATATGACCCTAAAAACCCTGAAAACGCCTAAAACCACTAAAAAACCCTAATATCCCTAAGACCCCTCGAAATCCCAAAAAGCGTAAAAACAATAAGAAACATAAAAAGTCTTAAAAATCCCTAAAAACATAAATCCCTAAATACCTAAAACACCACAAAAAAAAACACAAAAAATCAAAACATTAAAATACCATAAAAGCAATAAAAATCCTAAAAACCACTAAAACTATAAATACCTTTAAACACCTTAAAAACCTAAAAAACTTTAAAACCCCTTTAAAACCCTAAAAACTAATAAAACCCAAAAAGCTAAAAGACCCTAAAACGTTGAAAACCCCTAAAATCCTTCAAAACCTAGAAAACCCATAAAAATCCTAAATCCCTAAAAATTCATAAAAACCAAAAACCCATAAAAACCTTAAAACACACAAAAATTTCCTAAAAATTCAGGAAAATGTAAAAACAAATTAAAAAACTTAGAACCCCCTAAAAACCCTAAACCCCCCTAAAAACATTAAAAATACCTTAAACCCCATAAAAACCAGAACCACTAAAAACTCTAAAACCCCTTTAAACCCCAATAATGTAAAAAAAACTCTAACAAACCATTAAAGCAAAAAAAAACTAAAAAAAATACAGAAAAAAATCTCTAAACCCCTAAAAACCCATAAAACCCCTAAAAATCCAAAAAAAATCCATGAAAATGTAAAAAACCTAAAAAAAATTTAAAACCCCTTAAAAACTATAAAAAACATTAAAACCCATAAAATTCCTAAAAACCCATAAAAACACTAAATAACCACTAAAAAATATAAAACCCTATAACCCCTCAAAACATTAGAAAAATAAAAAAAAAATTAACACCCCTAAAATCCCAAAAGTCGCAAAAAAACCTGAAAACCGCTAAAACCCTAAAATCGTGAAAACCCCCAAAAACCCAAAAACCCCATAAAACTATTGAAAACCCATAAAAACCATAAATATCCTAAAATTACAAAAAAGAATACCGAAAAACATAAAAACCACAAAAACCCTAAAACTTCTTGAAAACTATAAAACCCTTAAAACGCTTAAATCCCCATAAAAACCCAAAAACCCGTAAAAATCCAATAGAAACTTCAAAAAACCTTAAAACCCCTAATGATGTTAAAAAAATTTAAAAACCTTAAAACCAAAAAAACTGAGAAAAAACTCCTAAAAATCAAAGAAAACCATAAAACCCTTAAAAACACAGAAAACCACGAAAACCAATAAAAACCTCAAAATCCCTAAAAACCATAAAAAACTAAAAATCTGTAAAAATATAAAAACCACAAAACATTAAAAACCATTGAAAAGCATTGTTAGCCATAAAACCACCAAAAACAATTTAAAACCGTATAAACTATAATAAACATAAATCCCCTAAAAACTCCCAAACCCTTAAAACCCTTAAAACCCCTAAAACACTTAAAATACATTAAAACCATAAAAAACTAAATACCCCCAAAAAGACCCTATAACCCTAAAAAACCCAAAAAACCCCAAAAGTCCCTCAAAATCCCTAAAAATCCTAAAAATCCCTAAAAACATAAGAACATAAAATTACTAAAAAAAACTCTCAAAATCCACAAAAACATAAAAAACCAATAATCCTAGAAAAACACTTGAAAACCATAAAACCCCTAAAACCCATAAAAAACATCAAAACACATAAAGCCCTAAAACCCCACTAAAAACTCTAAAAACTCTTAAAAACCCTAAAAATGATAAACAAAAAATCCAAAAAACCATTTAAACCCTAAAATACTAAAAAACCCCTAAAAACCATAATGACCCTAAAAACCCAAAACACGCCGCCAAACAAAAAAAAACTCATAAAACCCCTGAAAATCTATAAAAAACAACAAATTCACAAAAAAAATAAAAATCCTAAAAGATCCCTAAAAAACCCTGAAATTATAAAAAACCCTAAAAATCCTCAATAACCCTGATAACCATAAACACTCACAAAGACATTAAAACCCCCAAAATCCTATAAAACCCCTAAAACCCACTTAAAAAAACTAAAAACCTTCAAAAAAACATAATACTGTTAAAAAAATTAAAAAAATATAAAGTACCTCAAAACACTAAAAAACTGAAAAAAACACTAAAACCCCATAAGACAATAAAAACCTTGAAAAAACATAAAATCTCTAATAAACACAGAAAATTACTAAACCCAATCAAAATCGATAAAAAACTCTAAAAACAATAAAAATACTAAAAATACCTAAATATCCTTGAAAATGAAAAAAACCATAAGAACCATGAAAGACCACTGAAAATCTAAAAACCCTTTAAAATTTTAAATATATCTAAAACCCATAAAAATTATAAAAACCACTAAATAATCTAGAACACCTTAGAACCCTAAAAACATTAAATAAATATAAAAACCATAAAATCCTAATAAACTAAAAAACCCTAAAACCCCAAAATCCCCTAAAAACCATAAAAACCTAAAAAACTAAAAAACACTGAAAAACCCTAAAACCAGAATAAAACTAAAAAAATCATTGATGATGTAAAAAACAAAAAACCCCCAAAACCCTGAAAAAAATAAATTTCCAAAAAATTTAAATAACCCTGAAATCCCATTTTAATCCTAAAACCCATTAAAACAATAAAAGCCCCTTAAAAACTATAAAAGTATCAAAAAACTCTAACAAACCTTAAATACTATAAAAACACAAAAGAACACTAAAACACCCAAAAGAACCTAAAAACCAGAAAAATACTAAAACCCCAAAAACCCCAAAGCCCCAAAAATCCCCAAAAATCCTAATAACCAAAAAAATTGTAAAATATCCCAAAAAATACCTAAAAATCACAGGAAACATAAAAATTATTAAAAACCATAAAACTCATAAAAACCATTAAACATCAAAAAACATTAAAAACCCCCTAAAACCCATAAAAACCCCAAAACACACTAAAAACACTAAAACCCTTCAAACTCCTAAAAACCATAAAAAATACAAACGACCCTTAAACCCCAAAAAACTCAAAAAAAAAACATAAAAACACAAAAGTCCATTATGAAATAAAAACCCTGAAACCCCACAAAAAACCACCAATGTCTTTAAGAACCATAAAAACCCCAAAAACCATAAAAATCCTATAAAACCGAAAAATTCCCTAAAAACGTAAAAAAAACATAAAACCCCCCAAACCCCCTAAAAACAATAACTAATCATTAAAAACCTAAAAACCTCCTAAAAACCAATAAAAATTCTAAAAAAACTAACATATCAAAAAACTCTTAAAACCCCTAAAACATTAAAAAACCAAAAAAACCATCAAACCCCTGGGGGGATGGGCAATGGTATCTGGTTGATGTCCAAGGGATTTGAGAAATACCTACCCTAGTGGCTATAAGCTTTCCTCAGGATGATGTTTTTGTTGAGTGCTCCCTTAATCAGGAAGCTTCCTCTATCCCAGATCAAGTGCATGGAATGGAAGTGGAGGAGCACTCTTTTGAGATCAAACAGGTCAACGGGATGGATGATGGTCCCACCTCGATCTCCTCAAAGAGGAGGCGGAGGCAGGACTACTACACTATCCCTAGACCCATGGTTACTCGGGCTTCTTCAAAGGCAGTTAAGTTGAAATTCAAGGTTAATAATCGAGAGCAGCCAAATTCCATAGAACAAAAGAAACGGAGGGAGAAGTTTCTGACACTCCTCAAGATCAATGAGGATTATGAGTCAGGATGGGATGACTTTGACTCCTTTGATGATGCGGCCTCTGGATATGGTGCGGATAGTGATCCTTATGGTGTGGTTTCTGTTTCGGACTTTGCTGGTGACGTTGACTGATCTGTTTTTCTTTCTTTCTATGTTTTCATTTTGATTTTTATTTTTTGGGTCTTTGGGTTGGGGTTGTAAAGGGTTTTTGGGTGTGGGTCTTTTGACCCCTCCCCTCCCTTGTCTGTTGTGTATTTTATTTATAAATTTGGGAGGGGGGGGAGAGCCTCACCCTCGAATCTTTCTTTCCCAAAAAAATTTAAAAATATTAAAAACAAGAGAGACACTAAAACTCCTAAAACCCCTAAAACCCCATAAAACCATTAAAACCCCTAAAACCCCTTAAGACCATAAAATCCAAAAAGACCTAAAAATCCATAAAAATTTAGAAAACCCCGAAAACCCAAAAAAAAATAAAATCCCCTAAAAACCATAAAAACCCAAAAATCCATAAAAACCATAAAACACTAAAAACTCTAAAACCCCTTATAACACCGGAAAACATTTAAAAAATCTTAAAAATATTAAAAGCCTTAAAATTTTTAAAAACCACTAAAACAAAAAAAACTATAAAACCCCTTAAACACCTAAAACACCTAAAACCCAAAAAAACCTTAAAATCCACCAAACACCTAAAACCCTAAAAAACACTAAAAACCTTAAAAATCGTACAAGTCCAAAAAATCACAGAAAAAATAAAATTCCCTAAAACCCTAAAAAACACATGAAATCCATAAACCCCTAAAAACCATAAAAACATCAATAATAGATAAAATTCATAAAACCAACTAAAAATAATAAAAATAATTAAAACCACAAATATGTAAAATACTAAAAAAACGTTAAAACCCTAAAAAACTTAAAAAACCTTGAAGACACCAATAATCCCCCAAAACCCTAAAAAACCCCTAAAAAACCCAAAAAAACCAAAAAATTCCTTAAAAACCATTAAAAACCCTAAAAACACTAAGATTCTTAAAATGCCCTAAAAATCCATGAAAACAAAAAAAACATAAAAACCCTGAAAAAAACCCTAAAAACCATAAGACCCATAAAAACCCATAAAATCGCTAAAGACCCAATATAACTCTAAAAAATCCAAACCCCTAAAAACATTAAAAAAATTAAAAACCCATAAAACCCTAAAAACTCAAAAAAGAAAACTCTACAAACCAAAAAAGACCCAGATAACACTAAATCCCCTAAAAAACCAGGAAATACATGAAACCCCCAAATCCCTAAAAACCATAAAACCATAAAAATCCTAAAAAATACTAAAAAATAAATGGAAACATAAAAATTCCAAAAACCCAAAAAACCCCTTCAAAAACATAAAAACCCCTAAAAACTTAAAAAATCCAAAAACCTTGTAACCCACCAAAAACTCTAAAAACCCTTCAACTCCAAAAAAATTTGAAAAGTTAAAAACATTACAACCCATTAGAAACAATTAAATTCCATAAAAAATCTAAATAAATTTTAAAAACTCATAATGAATCTAGTATCCCTAAAACCCCTAAAAACCTTGAAAACCCCTAAAACCCCTAAAAACCCTAAAATTCCATAAAAACCCAAAAAGAGCTAAAAATCCTGAAAAGAGTAACAAAATCTTAAAACCATAATAAACCCCTGGTAACTATAAAATATATTAAAAATATTTAAAACCCTAAAACCCAATAAAACCCAATAAAACTACAAAAAAACTATAAAATACCTTAAATCCTGCAAAACATAAAAAGTACTAAAAATAATAAAAACCCCTAAAAAATAAAAAGTCTATAAAAACCCAAAAGAACCATAAAAACCCAAAAAACTCTAAAAACCCAACCCCACCTGAAAAACGCTAAAACCCCTTACAATCCAAAACACCAATTAACACCCTAAAACCCATAAATATCCTAAAAATCCAAATAATCCATGAAAACATTAAAAACACTATAAAACTTGAAACCCCCTTGAAAACCATAAAAACCTATAAAAACATGAAAAACCCCCCAAAACCAATTAAATCCCTAAAACCTAAATTATTTGTAAAAACCCCATTTTAAATCCCTAAAACATTAATAAAAATAAAAACATTAAAAATTCTAGAAAACTCAAAACCCCCAGAAAAAACAAGACCCTAATAATCATGAAAGAAACCTCAAAACCATAAAAACCTTGAAAACACATGAAAAACCCTAAAACCCTAAAATCCCATTAAACTGTAAAAAACTAAAAAACAAAAAAAAAATCCTAAAAACCATAAAGAATCCCTAAAAACATAAAACACCCTAAAACCCTTAAAACTGCGAAAAACTTGAAAACCCATAAAAACCATAAAAACTTTTAAAAAACCCTAAATGCCCATAAAAACCATAAAACCACTAAAAACTCTAAAAACCATTTAAACCCATAAAAATGATAAAAACAACCAATAACCCTTTAAACACCTTAAAACTCAAAAAAACCTAAAAAAATAAAAAAAACCCTAAAATCATTGAAACCCACTAAAAACCCTAGAAAACCATGGAAACTCTAAAAACCATCAAAATCCCTAAAAACCCTAAAAAATACCTAATAATGTAAAAACCCATATAACTTTGAAAGCCTCGAAAAACCATAAAGACCCCTAAAACCTTTAAAACCACTAGAAACCCATAAAAACCCCAAAACCACAAAAAACTCTAAAAACCCTTTAAACCCCTAAAAATGTTGAAAACAATAAAAAACCATTAAACCCTTATAAACTAAAAATACCTAAAGATCCAAAAATACCCAAAACCCCAAAAAACCCCCAAAACCCCTAGAAAACCATGAAAACCATAAAATCCATCAAACTCTCTAAAAACCATAAAAAACGATAAAAACCCTGATAATCCTAAAAAAATCCTAAAAATCCCTAAAAATTTTATAAAAACCTTAAAACCATGAACACCCCTTGAAAACCATGAAACCCCATGAAAACTAGGAAGACACTGAAAACATATAAAAACCCTCAAACCACCAAAAACTATAAAAATCCTTAAAACCCCTAAAAACCATAAAAATTCAAAATAACCTACAAGACAAAAAAACCCAGAATACCATAAACACCCTAAAAACACCTCAAAGCCCTAAAAACTATAAAAACCCCCAAAAAACCACTCATAATCCCTAAAAACCATAAAATCCCATAAACCAATAAATATATTAAGGAATCCTTATAAATTCTTGAAAATGAAAAAACACTAAAAATCCTAAAAAATCCATGAAAACCATAAAAACCCATAAAAAATTAAAACCGACTAAAAACACAAAGAAACCATAAATTCGAAAAAAAACCCCAAATCCCAAAAATTGTAAAACACCCTGAAAAGAATTAAAAACCCCCAAATCCCAAAAAACCTGAAAAACCCCTAAAAACTATAAAAATCATAAATAATCCTTAAAAATTTAAGAAAACACAAGAAACTATAAAAATTCAAAGAAACCCATGAAAACCATAAGAACCAATAAAATATTTAAAACTCCATAAATACCTTTAAAACCCACTAAAAATGATAAAAATCCATTTTAACAACTTGAAACATTAGAAAACTCTAAAACCCATTAAAACCCCAAAGTACTCTTAAACACTTAAAACTCAACAAGGAACCCAAAAAATCTTGAAGACCCCTAAAATATAAAAAAACCTTAAAAAATATTATCCAAAACCTCTCAAAATAACGAAATATATAAAAACCACAAATATAGTAAGATTCCTAAAAAACCCTACAAATCCATGAATACATAAAATTACTTAAATACCCTTAAAATACTCAAAACCATAAACCCCCTTAATTATTAAAATATCGTAATAGCCCATAAATCACATAAAAACACTAAAAACACTAAAAATCTATAATACCACAAAAAATATTAAAAACTCTAAAAAATATCTAAAAACCTAAAACCCAAAAAACCCTAATAACCAAAAAACACCCTAAAACCCTAGAAACCCTAAAAGGACTAAAAACTCTGAAAACTCTGAAAACACATAAAAACATCTATATACAAAAATAAACCCCAAAACCCTAAAAATATTTAAAAATTCATTCAAATAAAAAAAATTTAAAAACCCTAAAAATACTGAACAACCGCTGAAAACCATAAAAACTACTTAAAACCGTAAAAAAAACTAAAAATCCTAAATAACTTAAAAACCCAGGAAACCACACTAAACTCTCTAAAATCCATTAAAATACCTAAAAATGTTACAAAACTCTAAAATAACTATAAATCACTAAAAAATATAAAACCCCATGATAACCCAAAAAACATAAAAACCAAACACCCTAAAAACCTTGAAAAACCCTAAAAATCCCAGAAAACACTGAAAACACTAAAACCCAAAAAAATACAGAAAATCATAAAAACCATACCAAACCATAAAAAACCCAAAAACTCCACTAAAAACTCTAAAAACCCATAAAACCCCTAAAAATTAGGAAACTCAAAAAAAAAAAACCATAAAACCCCTTAAAGTCTCAAAAAACCATAAAAACCAAAAAAACCATAAAATCTGTAAAAACCATAAAAAACAATAAATACCCTCAAAATCCTAAAAAATAGTAAAATCCCTAAAAACCATAAATATTCTAAACATTCCCTAAAAATCCCTTAAAAAGTTGGAAAACCCTAAAACTACTAAAAATCCCATAAAAATCATAAAAATCTAAAACCGGAAAACCCTAAAAACCCAACAACCCATAAAACCCCACTAAAAAATCTAAAGAAACATAAAACACTTAAAAACATAAATAAACCATTATAAAACTCTAAAACCACTTAAAAACCCTGACAACCCCTTAAAATCCTCTATATCCCTAAAAAACCAAGAAACTTTAAAAATCCTAAAAATCCCTAAAAATCCTTGAAAATATAAATAATCCATAAAACCCAAAAAATCAAATGAAAACCATAAAACCCATAAAAACCTTAAAAACATTAAAAAACTCTAAAAACCCTTATAAATCCTAAGAAACTCAACCCCCCCCCCACCCTAAACAACCAATAATTCCATAGAAACCCTAAAAATACCAAAAACCCCTAAAAATTGACATAATAAAAAAAATACCTATAACACCCTAAAAACCATAAATATCCTAAAGAAGCCTTAAAATTCCAAAAATTTTACGAAAACCTAAAAAATATGAAAATACCATGAAAATATAAAACACCTAAAAATCAAAAACACCCTAAAACCCATAAAAACATAAAAAACACTAAATACCCTAAAACCAGTAAAACCCCAATTTTTTTTTCAATGTGTTAAAAAAATAAAAAGACACTAAAAAACTCAAAAAACATAAAACCCCAATAAGACCCTAAATACCCTTAAAATCCTAAAATCCCTAAAAACACAAAAAAAAAACACCTACAGAACCTCAAAATAAAAAAAAAACCTACAATTATTTTAAAAAAATCATAAAAATCTATAAAAATATAAAAACTCCCAAAAACCTCTGAAAAACCCATAAAAACCATAAAAACTTCTAAAATACATAAAAATCATATAACCCATAAAATACCAGAAACCCATGAAAAAATATAAAAACCCACTAAAACACAAAAAAACCCTAAACCCCTAAATAAGGCATTAAACCCCCTAAAACCCTAAAAACCCATAAAAACATGTAACACCCTAAAAACCTAAAAAACATTAAACCACTAAAAACCATAAAAATCCTAAAAATGACCTAAAAATCCCAGAAAATGTAAAAATCCCAAAAAACTCTAAAACCCCCCTAAAACCCATAAAACCCCTAAAATCCATAAAAAATATTAAACCTCATAAAAATCCTAAAAAACACTAAAAGCGATAAAACCCCTTAAAACTCATAAAATCCATAATAATATCTAAAAAACATTAAAACTAATAAGAACTCATAAAAAATAAAAGGCCCAAAAACCCAAAAACCCTAAAAACCCATAAATATCTCAAAATCCCTAAAAACACCCAAAAAATCAAAAAGAAAAAAATTACATAAAAATCATAAAAATCCATAAAAACCCTAAAAATATAAAAACCCTAAAATCCCAGAAAAACCTCTAAAAACAATTAAAAACACTAAAAGTATTAAAACCCTAAAAACCCATTAAAACCCTTAAACCACTCCAAACTCTAAAAACCCTTTAAACGCCCCAAGAATTTAAAAACTATAAAAAAAACATAAATATCCTAAAAATAAAAAAAAATTAAAACAAAAAAGATCTTAAAACCACAATAAAACCATAAAAACCCTAAAAAACCCCAAACCCCTCAGAGTCCCTAAAACCCATAAAACCATAAATTAGAAAAAAAGATAAAAAATCCCTAAAAACATAAATAATCTTAAAGCACAAAAAACCCTCTAAAAACCATAAAACCCCTAAAAACCATAAAAGTACCAAAGAACCCAAAAACGTTGAAAAAAACTAATAACATTGAAAACCCTTAAACCCACTAAAAATGTTAAAAAAATTTAAAAACTCTAAAAAACCTTGAAAACATAAAAAAACTAAAAAAGCATTAAAACCCAAAAATACCCTAAAACACTAAAAACAGTAAAATCACTAAAAACCATTAAACCTCTTTAAACCCATCAAAATTACAAAAAACTCTATAAAACCTTAAAAACCAAACAAATTTTAAGATCCCTAAAAATACCATGAAATGAAAACCCCCATAAACACAAAAAAAAACCCTAGATAAACATAAAAACCATGAAAATCATTAAAACCCATCAAAAATCATAATCCTTAAATCCACATAAAACTATAAAAACCCTTAAAACCCCTAAAAATGTTAGATATTATAAAAAACCTTAAAAACCATAACAACTCAAAAAAAACCAAAAACCCAAAAGAAAAACTCAAAACCCCAAAAAACCCCCAAATTCCCTTAAATCCCTAAAACCCATAAAACCATAAAAAAACTAAAATGCCCAAAAAATATCTAAGAACATAAAAAACATTAAAACCCCGAAAACCCTAAAAACCCATAAAAACCATAAAAACCACAAAACCCCCAAAACCATCAAAACACTAAAAATCCATAAACCCTTAAAAACGAATAAAAATTCTAAAAACCATTAAAACCCTAAAAGATGTTAAAAAACTATAAAAACCTCTTAAAACCCTAAATACCTCCAAAAAACCCCAAAAACCCCAAAATACCACAAATTTTTTAAAATTTATGAAAAACCTTAAAAACCCTAAATATCCTTAAAACCCCTAGGCACCCTAGAAACCCTAGAAACCATAAAAATCGTAAAAATCCATAAAAATCCCTAAAAACCAAAAACACCTAAAAAGCCAGAAAAAATCCATGAAAACTAAAAAACCCTTAAAAACATAAAAAACACTAAAATCCCACATAACCCAAAAAAACAAAAAAACACAAAAAACCCTTAAAAACCAAAATAGGTAAAAAAATATTAAAAATACAAAAAACCTTAAAAACCAAAAAAACGAAAAAAACAATAAAACCCTCAAAAGGCCCCAAAAAACGATGAAAATATCACCAAAACCATGAACCCCCTAAACCATCAAAATCCAAAAATCTAGAAAACCTAAAAACCATAAAAATCCTAAAAAATCTATAAAATACATGAACATGTAAAAAACCCCAAAAACCTAAAAAACCCCAAAAACCCATAAAACCCCATAAAAATATTAAAAAACATAAATAAAAAAACCCCAAAAGAAATAAATACTCAAAAAAACCTAAACCCCAAAAAGAAACTAAATCCCTTATAAAACCATAAAACCCCTAAAAATATGAAAACCCCAAAAAATATAAAACCCCCTAAAACCCATATAACTCCATAAATCCACAAATAAATTCATAAAAATGAATGAGAAAATGAAAAAAAATCCAAAAAATCCTAAAAACCATACCCCCCTGAAAAATAACCTTTAAAAAAATCATAAAACCCATTAAAGCCTAAAAATGAAAAACTCTAAAAACTCTAAAAACCTTAAAACCCGTAAAAAAGATAAGAACGTTAAAAAAAATAAACCCCCTAATAACTCAAAACAAGTCCATAAAAACCCTAAAACCCTAAAACCATTCAAAACCCAAACAAACCTTAAAACCCATCAAAATCCTTAAAAACCCTAATAACCAACAAATCCTAAAAACCTAACAAAAATATGAAAAACCCTAAAAACCTTGGAAATATCATGAAAACCATAAAAAACCTTCAAAACCCTAAAAACCCATAATAACCTAGAAAACCACTAAAATCTCTAAAACCCCTAAACCCATAAAAATTATAAAACATAAAAAAACATTAAAACCATAAAAAAAAACAAAAACACTAAAGACAAAAGAACCTCAAAACTTTCAAAAAACCATAACCCCCTCAAAATCCGTAAAACCAAAAAAATCCTGAAAAACTAAAAAAACATTAAAAACCCTAAAAAACCCTAAATAGTTATGAAACCCTAAAACCATGAATATCACTGAAAACTATAACACCCATAAAACTTATAAAAACATAAAAACCATTAAAAATCCACTAAAATATTGAAAACACATAAATCACCTTAATACGTTAAAAACATAAAAAACACAAAAAACCCTAGAAACTAAAAAACCCATAACAACCACTAATAATATCTAAAAACCCTGAAATCCTATAATTCTTGAAAATCATAAAAGCCTTAAAAATCCATGAAAATCTAAAAAATTCAACACCCCTTAAAATCCACTAAAAACTATTAAACCTTTAAAACATTAAAAAAACCCTAAAAACCCATAAAAAACAAAACAAAAAATAACTATAAATCCCCTAAGACATTAAAAAAACTATAATAACCCTAAACCTCTATTCAAATTTAAAAATCCCTTAAAACCAAAGAAGACCCAAAAAATCCCGAAAACCCCTATAAATCTTTAAAAACACTGAATACCCTTAAAAACAATAAAAACCCATAAAACCCAAAAAAATAGAAACAAACTAAAAAACAACATTAAATTCCAAAAAATGTAAAAAAACCCAAAAAATCCAAAAAAACCCAAAAAACCCAAAAAACCATAAGAGCCCCTAAAACATTAAAAAAAACCTAAAACCACAAAAAATCCCTAATAAACCACTACTAACTATAAAAACCATAAAATCATAACCCCCACCCCAAAACACCAAAAGACCCTAAAAACCATGAAAACCCTAAAAACCCTACAAACCATGAAAACCACTAAATCCTTAAAAATCCCCAAAAATCCTCAAAATCATACAGACTACAAAAAAGACCTAAAAATACCTGAAAATTATAAAAACCTTAAAAACTCTGAAAAACACTAGAAACTCTGTAAAACACTTGAAAATCCTAAAAATACCTAGAATCCCAAAAATCCCAAAAACCAATAAAAACACTAAAGCCCACTAAAAACTCTAAGAACCCTTAAAGCCCCTAAAAAAGTAATAAAATATAAAAATGATAAAACCCCTAAAAGGTGAAAACCCCCTAAAAAATAATCTTAAAACCCAAGAAAACCTAAAAACTCTCAAAATCCCAAAGACCACTAAAAACCATAAAAATTCTAAAAATCCCTAAAAATCCTGTATAAAACCCTAAAAACCCAAAACCCCCCCAAAATACATAAAACCCCTAATATATATAAAAACATGTAAACCCCATAAAATCATAAAAACCGCATAAAACTCCAACAAAACTAAAAACAACAAAAAAATGTTTGAAAACTTTTAAACAATTAAAAAACATAAAATTTTCAAAAAATGACCCTAAAACCCCAAAACAGCTTAAAAACCCTAAAAATCATAAAAATCCTAAAATTATTTAAAATCCCTAAAAATGTAAAAAATACCCAAAACACATAAAAATCCCTATAAACCATAAAACCCTTTAAAAACTATTAAATTCCCTAAAACCCCATAAAGATCCTAAAACCTGCTAAAACTCTAGAAAAACATTAAATCCATAAAATCGTTTCAAAAAATGAAAATTATTAAAACTCTTAAAAACAGAAAAATCCCCTAAAACCCAAAATCCCCTAAAAAGCCTAAAACCCTAAAAACCCTAAAACCCAAAACCGCTAAAAATACCCAAAACACATAAAAAGTATAAAAACCACAAAAATTTTTAAAAACCACTAAATATTCATAAAAATGTAAAAAAACTTGTAAACCCCTAAAAACCCAAAAATCCATAAAATTAAAAAAATACCCTAAATCCACTATAACTATAAAACCCCATTAAACCCCAAAAAATGTTAAAAAAACACTAAAAATATTAAAACCCCTAAAATTATTTAAAAACCCTAAAATTCATAAATACCATCAAAAACCATGGAAAATCATAAACCCCTTAAAAAACATGAAAACCCCTAAAATGACTAAGAATCCATAAAACCCTAAAAAACCAAAAGAACTGTAAAAATAAAAATATCCCTAAAAATCACTAAAAACATAAAAACCCTTGAATACCTAAAAAACAATAAAACCTATAAAACCATTAAAAACACTAAAACCCTAAAATCCACTAAAAACTAGAAAACCTTTAAAATCCCTAGAAATGATAAAAACATTAAAACTCACTTAAAACCTTAAAACACAAAAAAAACTCAAAAAACACTAAAACCCTAAGAAGTGCATAAAAACATGGAAACCCCCCAACAAACCTAAAAAACCATGAAACCCCTAAATATCCTAAAACCACTAAAATCCAAAAAAATCCCTAAAAATATATGAAAATGTAAAAAAACTAAAACAATTCGAAAATCCCATTGAAAACAAAAAAACCCCTTAAAAACATTAAAAAACCGTAAAACCCTTAAAAACCAATAAAACCTCTAAAGACCCTAGAAACTTTTAAAAGTGTTAAATATCTATAAAAAACGTTAAACCCCACAAAACACTAAATACCTCTAAAAACCAAAAAAAGACATTCAAAACCTAAAAACACTAAAAAACCCTAAAAACCCTAAAAACCAAAAAAATTTCCAATACCCTGAAAACTCCCCAAAACCATAAAAATCCTAAAAATCCCTAAAAATTATTGAAAACATAAAAACCCTGAAAACCATGAAAAAACTCAAAAAATCATGAAATCTATAAAGTCCCTGAAAACCCACAAAAACCTTAAATCCCCACAAAAACACTAAAAACCCAAAAAACTCATAAAGATTTTGAAAAACTATAAAAACCCCCCAAAACCTAAAAAATTAAAAATAATTTTAAAAACTCAAACACATCATAAAAAAAACCAAAAATCCCCAAAAATCCAAAAATACACTAAAAACAATCAAAATCTCTTTAAACCCTAAAAATCCAAAAAAGAATAAAAATCCTAAAAATGATATCATAAACCCAGAAAACAAAAAAAATATCTAAAAATAATAAAAATTCATTGAAACCATAAAAAACCCTAAAAACCATAAAGAAATATAAAACGCATAATACACTCAAAACCACTAAATAATATTAAAACATTTAAACACATAAAGACGTTAACAAACTCTAAAAAACATTAAAATCAATAAAAAAACTCAAAAAATTCTAAAAACCCAAAATACCATAAAAACCGTGAAAAACCAAAAAACAAAAAAAACACTACGATAACAAACAAAATTTAAAATATTGGGAACCCCTAGAAAAAAATTAAAAATAAAAAACCAAAAAGCTCAAAAAAATCCCAAACAACATAAAAAATCCAAAAAAAACCCTAAAACCCCCTAAAACCCAAAAAAACATCAAAACCTTAAAAACCCAATAAAAATACCATAAAACCACTAAAAATTCCAAAAACCCATATAAACCCAAAATTTTTTAAAATATCTAAAAAACCATCAAAACCTTAAATACCCAAAAAAACCATAAAACCCACAAAACCCATTAAAGTCTTAAAAACCCTAAAACACTAAATAACCCTAAATAACCCTAAAAAATAAAAATCCCTAAAAACTAAAAAAACATAGAAGCTATAAAAATCATAAATAGCCCTACAAATACTTAAATTTAGAAAACCCCAAAAAATTTGAAAAGCACTAAAAACCTATAAAATACCCTGAAGACCCCTAAAACCCCTCAAAATTCCAAAACCCCCTAAATAACCCTAAATAATAAAAATCCAATTTTTTTAAAAGAAATTCTGAAAAATGTTAAACTTGGTAAAACCCTAAAAACCCCTTAAAACCATAAAATCAAAACAAACTTTAATTAACCCAAAAAGCTGATAAAACCCCAAAACCCCACGAAAACCTAAAAAACCCATAAGCCCCCCCCCACATTAAAAACAATAAAAACACTATAAAACCCTTAAAAACACAAAATAAACCTAAAAACCAAAAAACCATTAAAAAAATAAAAATCCTAAAACCCCTGAAAAACAACATAAACTCCCAAATTCCCTTAAAACACCCATAAGGAAGACGAGGAATGCTTGGGAGAAAGGCGATCATGGTGACCCTATGGCACCACAAGATCTGATCCCTGCGGATGCGAAGAAGGTGGATAGAGACCTCCCGAAACCTGAAACGGTTGGACATAATGAGCTTTTCTAGCATTTCTGAGCTAGCAAGGTGAAGAAAAATTCTCCTTAAGATCAAGCGGAGACATCTGGATCCAAAAATTTTTTTTGAGGTTGTGAAATCAGATACTTCTATAACTTTCACAAATTTTGGGGCCCCCTCTTCAGGGCATGTTATTCGAAAGGGGCGGATTATGCATGTGTTCGCCAATCGAGATGCATTGGAAGAACGGGACAGCCGTTGCAGGTTCTCCATCATTTCATGGGTAATCGTGTCATAGGAGGAGAAACTTTGTAGAATTGGTGACCCATCTAAGTGAATTTTGGATATCTGGGGGTTCTTGGATTGGAAAATGATGGAGATGGGTTGTGGCTACTTTCACATCGTTTTCCACTCTGATGACTGCAAGCAGTGGGCATGTAATTTTGGGTCCCTTAACCTCAAAACTAGGGATTCTTAGGATTCAAGACTGGGACTAGAGCTTTGACCCGTTCAGTGTTAAGAACATCGTTGCGTAGGTGTGGATTCATATTTGCAAGCTGAATTGGTATTATTGTCATCCGTGAATCTTGCGGGACATTGCCTCGGTTGTTGGATTTCCTATCCGCATTGACAAGGAGACAGACGGTCTGTGATATGGCCACTATGCGAGTGTGCTTGTGGAGGTGGAATTGGAAAATACCCTCGTTGAAGATGTTATCTTCAACACCCTCGAGGATAGATTGACATTGGAGATCAAGTATGAGAGGCGCCCAAAATTCATCTCCTCTTGCAGCAATTTGGGATATTTGGTTTCGGAGTGTCGAAAGTTTATGACCTACTTGATCTGTAACCTTTAGGGGCTTGAGGCACCTCAGTGTAGAAGGAATCGTGGGGTTTCTTGTGTGCCTGTTGCTCCCTCGATGGACAGCGTGGTTACTAATGTGGTTAATGATGGTTCTGTTGAGAATGGTGGTTCTAGAGGGCGTGCGGATGACCCGGTGGCTCCGGTTACTGCCCCTGGGGGTCCTTAGGGTCCTCTGGCCACTTCCCAGAAAGCCTCGGCTATGCCTGAGATGGTCGATCATACTCCTGTCCCGACTCCTAGGGAGGGAGCTAATGGTGGTCCCTCTTCTGATCATGATCAAGATATCTATGTGCATGATCACTGCTCGTAATCTCCGAAGTGCGTGGGGAATTCCACTAGGAGTGATTTTTCGGAGAGTCCAAGAGAAGCCTTGCATGATAGGGCCACTATGGAGTTTCCTGCTTTCAAGATGACCCTAGGTAGATGGATTTTTTTCATCCTGGAAATCCCGGTTTTCATAGAGAAAGATGATGTTCCTTTTGACCCCATGGTTTCCCCTGCAAATGGATCCGATTTCACCATGGTGGCCTCCGATAAGACGGTGAGGAAGTCACAGAGCCCCCCCCCCCCCCCCCCCCAGAAGAGACAATCCGTGTTTTGAACAAATTCAATCCATTTAGTGGGGTATTCAAGAGTGATTCGGTACAGGAAGAGCAAGCTAATACGCAGTCGGATCATCCCATCAAGTCACAAGAAGATGGGGCGCAAAACTTGGTGACAATGTATTTGCTATCTGATGTTGAAAAGCGGGCTGATACTCCCAAGAAGAAGGGAAGGAAGGGAAATGGAGTTATCCCTCTGCCTGATTTTACCAATTCCCAATAACGATATTGTTTTGGAATTTCCAAGTTCTGGGAAATTATCCCACAGCTACTGCCCTTCAGCACTTTCTTTATCATAAGCCTCTTTTAATTGGTCTAGCTGATCCCATGATAAAATTTGATAATTTGAAGGGTTTCAACTGGAACTCTCTTTGATATTCTCTTCTCTCATAAAATTGTGTAGCTGATGGTATGATCACCTTATGGGTCTTTGTGCATAACAGTGTTGAGGTTGTCTCGGTTGATTCGAGCCTGCAAATGATTTCCATTAATATCTGCTTGAGTGCTGACATTCTCATCCTTTCTTTCGTGTATGCCTCCAACTCTTACAACACTCGGTGACTTATTTGGAAGAAGTTTGAGTAGGTTATTGAGGACATTGACAACAGATGGGTGGTGATTAGGGACATTAACACAGTGTTGAGGCCTGAGGAAATGCTGGGTTTTCACTTCTCCCGTTCTACTGCTAAAGACATTTCCTCTTGCCTAGATCACTGTGACTTATCAAAGGTCTCCATTTCTTGGTCCACCTTCACCTAGGGATGATACACCATTAATGGTAGACAAGCTAGCAAGCTGGATAGATTCATTTCACACATGGTTGACGGAGGATCCTTGATGGCTATTTCTGGCTTCACCCTCCCAAAATTTAATTGAGAACACAATACTCTTGTGGTTGAACTGCGGGATCGAATTTCTAGATCCTCCCCCTCCCATTAAAATTCAATAATGCATGGATCACAATATCTAGGTGAAGGTATGAGGTTTTAAAGGCATGGAGCACTACTTTCACTGGCATCCCTCACTTCATTGTGATTTCAAAGTTAAGGTAGGTTAAGCGCTGCCTTTGAGAATGGAGTAAGAAGTCCTTATCAAGGCTGGATGATGATATTTCTGTGGTGGAATCTCAGTTGACCGCGTGTCAACTCATGGATCAGCAGTAGAATTCGCCATCGGGTGAGGAGATTTTCTTGCATTCAATGCTTGATGAGCTATTGGACCTCAAGGAAAATCTTGTGAAAACACACTTTAATGTTAAGTGGCTACAAGATGGAGATCATAACTTCACGTTCTTCCATGGCTTTCATAGAGAAAGACCTATCAAGAATACCTTGATTGTTGTTCAGGTTGGTGATCACACTTTCACCATGATTGAGGACATTTCCAAGGCCTCAGTGGACTACTTCTAGGGGTTGTACACTGATGATGGTCAAGTCTTTACCATGTTTGCGGAATCCATTTCATCCAGTGTCACACCCATTCAGAATGAGGCTCTCACGACAGCCCTTCTTGAGGAGGAAGTTAGGGTAGTGCTCTTCTCTCTGAATTTGGATAGTTTTGCAGGGCCTGATGGTTTTCGCAATAAATTTTTCATGTTCTATTGGGACATTTTTCATGTGGATATCACTAATTAGGTGAGGTAATTATTCCTTTGGGGATCTCTTCCACATGGCACAAATGCCAATTTTATTTCTTTGATTCCTAAGAAGGAGAATTCCATCATGATTGGAGACTTCCGCCCGGTTGCTATTGGTAACACCATCCCAAAGATAAATAGAAAATTTTTTGTCATTAGGCTAGGGAATATGATAGGTGATATCATTACTCCAAATAAATTTGTATTTGTTCTTGGATGGAGAATCCAAACCTTCCTCTTTTCAGCCTCTGAGGGGATCAATATTATGCAAAAGAAGAAAAAGCAGGGTAGCTTTGCTTTAAAGATGGATATTTCGAAGGTGTTTGATACAATAAAGTAGAGTTTCATCTTTGAGAAAATCAGTAGATATGGATTTTCCAGTAGCTTCATTAGGCAAATTGCTTTAATCCTCCACAGCACTAGGGTCTCGGTTTTGATTAATGGCTCCACATATAGATTCTCTACATGCTCTCATGGGGTCCGATAGGGGGATCCTCTTTCTGGATTTCTCTTTTCTATGATGGAGGATTACATGAGTCGGTGCATCCTTGACCTTGAGAAGGCGGGGCTTTACTCTCCAATCAAGGTTGGTCAGAATCTCTTTGTCCCCACACACCTTCTCTATGCAGATGATATTCTCTTGTTTGGGGAGGCTGATAAGAAAACCTTGTCGACAGTCAAACAAATCTTCCACCACTATGATTGTGTGGCTGGGCAGGCCATTAGTTGGATTAAGTCATCGATTGTTTTTGGAAATGGTGTCTCTTCTGCAAAGCAGACCCACATTTCCAACATGCTGGGTGTGAAGTGAGGCTCGCTTACCTTCACCTACTTAGTCGTCCCTCTCTTTTGGGGGAAATTAAGGAGCTTCTACTTTGAAGGAATTGACTCTAAAATCATCTAGAAAATTTTGAAATGGAAGGGAAAATCCCTTTCACAGGCTGGATGGGTCTGCTTAATTAATTCAGTTATTACCTCAATGTTCCTTCATGATTTTTCCATTTATAGATGGTCAGTGAGTCTCATAAAAAGCTTAAATACCAAAATAAGAAACTTTTCTTGGACAGGTTCTATTGCTGAGCGTAAACTGGTCTCTATTTCCAAGAAACATTTCACAAAGCCGCTTGATATGGGTGGGCTTGGTATCAAGGACCTGTGGCATTTCAACGATTCTTGGATTGGGAAATTTACTTAAGGCTTGGTCAATCCTCAGAATGACAATCTTGATTTTATCAAGGAAAGATTCACGCGCAGACTGTGTGACGACATTATAGGGTATCTTTCCTCCTCAATCTGGCCGACCATAAGATCGTCATACAAAGACGTTATGTCCAACGCAAAATGGATTGTTTCCAGGCATTCTAATTTGAACTGCTGGTCTACACCATGGCTGGAACATCCCATCTTGAAGGTTTTGACGCTGCAGCTTGACCTGCAGAATCTTACCATTGTTGATCTCATATGGAAATGTGATGAATCACTTTCCCCCATCTTGGATAGTATTGCTATAGAAGTTCAACAGTATGATTTTGCTGATATTGACACTCTTATCTGGATTCCCAGCATGGTTGGAAAATTAAATACCTGTGATTACTATTGGTTGAAGTTCCCAACAGGTTCTGTCTCTCCACCATGGATGATTAAATTCAGGACACCTTTCATTACCCCTTCACACTTCACTCTTATCTGGATAATTTATAGAAATAGGCTCCCGACACATGATCAGATCCAGCTTGCTGGATGAAACTTGCTTCTGTCTGTTTCTTAACTAGGAAATCTAAGGAGAGTTTCAGCCAAATTTTCTTGCATTGTACCTTTACTGCAGAACTATGGCACTACCTATCATAGAGTTTTTGGATGGCCTGCTGTTTTCAAAGGAAGATTTGTGACTTCTTTCATGCACTGGTTGGTTTGAATCAGAGCGACCAGGTCCGGAATCTGCTGCTGGCCAGGTTGGCTACAAGCATTCAATACGTTTGGGCTGCCTGGAACGCAACTGCCTTCAACAGGCAGCCCCTCTCGCTGCAAGGGGGAGTGGTTGCGATCCAAAAGGCAATACACAGTGCCTCACAGATACAAATAGGTTCAATGTTTAATGATGTCGATGATCTGAAAGTACTTCGTTCACTTAGCGTCGCTGTCAGGAGCAGAAAACCACTGGTCTTGAAGTATATTAGATGGATCCCTCCACTTCCATAATGGATAAAGCTAAACGTTGATGGCGTGGCCCTTGGAGCTCTTGGCCCATCGGGGTGTGGTGGAATCTTACACACCTCTCGAGGCTTCTTGAAGGGATGCTTCTTTTAGTGTCTTGGGGATGGTTGTGCTTATGAAGCAGAGTTGTGGGAGATCATAATGGCTATGACGTTTGCATGCCAGTTCAATTGGTCATAGCTTTGGATTGAATCAGATTCGATGCTAGCGATTTCTTACTTAAAGGGACTTTCCAAGGATGTTACTTGGAGACATTTTCCGCATTGGATTGAGTGCCTTGACCTGTCTCGGAACCTCAACCTCAATGTGTCGCACACTTACAGGGAAGCTAATTAGGTTGCTGACACCCTCTCCAAACAGGCGATTCAAGAGAGATCCTCAATGTGATCTTTTTCCACCCCATCTTATTGTAATTCATTCTTAGACTCGTATAGGAAAGGAGAAATTCACACTCACCCCTGTAGGCCCATCTTGTAGCTATCTTGTTGATGTTTTATTTTATTTTGGGGGGCTAGTCATGCCTAGCCCTGAACCTCTTCTTCCCTTAAAACCCTAAAACCACTAAAAACCATAAAAATCTAAAAAATGACTAAAAAATACCTAAAAATAAAATAAACCAAAAAATCCATGAGAAACATGAAAAACCCCTAAAAACCACAAAACACCTAAATACCATAAAATCACTAAAAACCCTAAAACCACTAAAAACCCTTAATACCCATAAAAATGACTACAAACTATAAAAAAATTAAAACCCCTAATAACATAAAAAAATGATTAAAACGTAAAAAGAACATAAAACTCCAAAAAAATATTGAAAACCATAAAAACCCTAAAAATCCATAAAACCCTTTAAACCCCTAAAATCCATAAAAAGCATAAAAATCCATAAAACCCTAAATATTCCTAAAAACCCAGAAAAGACCCTAAAAACCCAAAACCCCTGAAAACATAAAAAACACTAAAATCCCATAAACTATAAAAAAACAACCAAAAACTCTAAAACCCCTTAAAAACCAAAAATGTTAAAAACATTAAAAACTCAAAATAAACATAAAGCTGTAAAAAAAACTCAAAAAAAACTATAAACCCCATAAGACCCTAAAACCCCTAAAACCCCATAAAAACCCATGAACTCTCCACCCCCAAAATCCTCAAAATACCAAAACCCAAAAAAACTAAAATCCATATGAATTTTAAAAAATCCCTAAACATCCTTAAAAATGTAACAAAATCCAAAAACCCTAAAAAACCATGAAGCCCATAAAAATCATAAAACCCCAAAAACTAATAAAAAACCTAAAATAAATAAAAACTCAAAACCCCTTAAAACCCCTAAAAAGCACTAAAAACACTAAAACGCATAAAATTCTTTAAAACTCCTAAAACCCTAAAATCCAAAAAGTAACTAAAACAGCGAAAACCCATTAAACCCCAGAAACCCCCAAAAAAATTTAAAAACCCCTATAAACCCTCTAAATACATAAAAATTCAAGTAAATCCCTAAAAATGGATGAAAAATAAAAAAAATTGCAACCCCCGCCCTTAATAACTAAAATACCCCTAAAAACTAAAACCCCTAAAAGGCATAAAATTCCTTGAAAAACTACAAACTCTGAAAAATCTAGAAAATATTAAAAGCATTAAATAACATTAAAAACCCTTAAAAGCCCTAAAAAGAAACACATAAATCCCATAAAATCATAAAAAGCCTAAAAACACTAAAAACCCCTGAAAAAGCCATAAACCCCCTCAAAATCCATAAAAACCCTATAAACCAATAAATCCTGAAAATCCCAAAAAATACCAAAAAACATAAAAAAATCTAAAAACACTGAACACCCCAAAAAAACTATAAAAGTAACTAAAAACCCATACAACCCTAAAAACACATAAAACACAAAAACCACTAAAATCTCTAAAACCCTTAAAACCCCAAATAATTTTAAAACCTCAAACAAAACATGAAAACCATAAAAAACTCCAAAAACTGAAAAGACCAAAACAATAATAAAACCATTGAAAACCCCCAAAGTACCAAAAAATCACTAAATCCCTTAAAATTCTGAAAAACTATAAAAAACTAAAAAACCCTAATAATCGCTTATTATGTAAATAACCCTAAAAACTATGAAAACCCCACAATAACCATAATAACCATTAAAACCAATAAAAACCTTATAAACCCCTAAAAACAAAAAGAACCCAAAAAACCACTAAAAAAATATAAATACACTTAAATCCCCTGAAAATGTTAAAAACTTTAGAAAAAATCTAAAAACCATAAAAACTAAAAAAACGCCTAAAAACCCAAAAGAGCATAAAAACCCTCAAAAACTCTAAAAACCTTGAAAACCCTAAAACTACTCAAAATACCTAAAAACATAAAATTAAAAAAAAACTAAAAATCCCAAAAAAATCCTTGAAAACATAAAAAATCCAATTTCCCCTAAAATCACCTAAAAACCATAAACCTCTAAAACCATAAAAGACCGTAAAACCCATAAAACCCTAAAAACACAAACAACTATAAAACCACATAAAACATATAAAAAATAAAATTTATAAAAACCATAAAACCCTCAACAACTCAAAAAACCCCTTAAATCATAAAAAGACCCTAAAAACCCTGAAAACCCCTAAAAACCCTTAAAAACTAAAAATACCCTAAAAACCATAAAAAACAATAAAAAACATAAAAAAATACTAATAAACCAAAAAAATCCCAAAAAATGTAAAATAAATATAAAAAACCCTAAAAACCGTAAACTCCCCGAAAATCCATAAGAACCCATAAAAAATATAAAATCCTACTAAAAACTTTAGGTACCATAAATACCTCAAAAAACCCCTAAAAACCTAAAAGATCCTAAAAACCATCAAAACGCATAAAAATCCTAAAAACCATGAAAAAAACTACAACCCTAAAAATCCCTAAAAACGCTAAAGACATACAAATTATAAAAAATTCCTAAATATCACTAAAAAGGTAAAAAACCCAAGAAACTATGAAACCCCCCCTTCAAACTATAAAAATACCTATAATCTCAAAACCAAAAACCCATAAAAACATTAGAAACAACTAAAAACTATAAAAACACATAAAATCACTGAAAAAGTTAAAAAAATCTAAAAAACTTTAAAACCCCTAAAAACTGAAAAAAACACAAAAACCAAAAAACCCCAAAAAAACCCCTCAAAACTCTAAATACCAAAAGAAACCATAAAAACCATAAAAATATTAAAAATTTCAAAAATTCCATAATATGTAAAAAACCCTAAAAACCCTAATAAACCTTAAAAACCCCTGAAAACCAAAAAAAAACACGGAAAAACTATAAAAAACACTTAAAACCCATAAAACCATAAAAAAGTCATAAAACTATAGAAAAACCTAAATCCCCTAAAAATGATAAATACATTAAAATCCTTAAAACCCCGAAATTTTTTAAAAGTGACAATAAAAACCCAAAAGAAATTAAAACCCCTAAAATCTTAAAAAATCGTAAAACCACATGAAATCCCAAAAAACTAAAAATATATAGAGAAATAAAAACCTTAAAACCCATAAAACCACTAAAAACTATTCAAAACCATAAAAATATTTAAAACCCCCAAAACCCCATAAAACCCCTAAAAATCACGAAAACTCTAAAAGCCCATTAAATCCCTAAAATATATAAAAAATATATAAATAAAAATAACCCTAACAACTCAAAGAACCCTAAAAGTCATAAAACCCTAAAAAATATAAAAACCCTAAAAAAGTAAAAATCCCTAAAAACCATAAAAAACTGAAAAACCATATTAATACTTAAAATACCTAAATATCCATAATAATGTAAAAACCCTAGAAATGCTTAAAATACCATCAAACCCAAAAAAAATAAAAATCCTTAGAAACCACTAATAAATCTAAAATCCTTTAAAACTAAAAAAAATGTTTAAAAATCTACAATCCTCGAAAACCCAAAGAAATATCAAAATAACCTATAAATCCAAAAGAACCTAAAAACACAAGAAACCCCTAAACCACATAAAACCATGAAAAAATCAAAAAAGACAAAAAACCCATAAAACCCTAAAAACCCTAAGAACCATAAAAATCCCAAACAATCCCAAAAAATAATTCAAGTTGTAAAAAACCAATAAATCCCTAAAAAAACCCCTAAATACCATTGAACCCCTTAAAATCCTAAAAAACCTAAATACCCATAAAAACCAAAAAAGACACTAAAAAATAGAAAACTCCATCAAACTGAAAAAATATTATAAACCATTAAAAATATATGAAATCCATAAATCCCCTAAATAACTCAAAAAAACACAAAAACCCTAAAAAACCTAAAAATAATAAAAACTCTAACAAACCTAAAAAAACGTGGAAACCCCTAAAAACCCACAAAATCACAAAAAACCTTAAAAATCAATAAAGCCCCTAAAATCCTAAAAAACCCCAAAAATCCCTGAAAATGTAAAAACCCAGAAACTCCCTTGAAGAACAGAAAACCCCGTGAAAACCATAAAAATCCATTATAATCCATAAAACCCATTAAAACAATAAAACCCTTAAAAATGATAAATAACTATAATAAAAACTTAAAATCCATAAAAACACGAAATACACCAAAATACCCTAAAATCCTAAAACCCATAAAACCCCCAAATAACCCAAAAAACTAAAAAAATATCTAAAACCCTAAAAAATACAAAAAACCATTGAAACCCTTAAGAATCCCTAAAATTCCTTGAAAACTAAAAAAACCCAAAAAACCTTGAAAAAAACGTGAAAACTATAATTACAATATTACCTAGTAAACCATGAAAACCCTAAAAAATCTAAAAACCCATATAACTCCTAAAATCGTTTAAAAATAATATAAACCCACAAAACCCCAAAATATAAAAAAACAACCCAAAAACCCAAGCACACAAAAAACCAAAAAAAAAACATTACAAACGATCATAATCGATTAAAACCCTTAAAATCAAAAAAAAAGTACTAAAAACACTCATAAACCCAGGAAATGTAAAAAACTCTATAAACCCAAAAAATCACATGAAAACAATAAAAAACCATAAACCATAAAGAACCCTAAAAACTCATAACACCCAAAACCCACTAAATAATCTAAAAACATAAAATCCCTAAAAACGTTAGAGGACACTAAAATACATTAAAATACATAAAAATATCAAAAATACCCTAAAACCTAAAAACCCTGAAAACCCCTAAATCCCCAAATACCCTAATAAACCCAAAAAAACTAAAAAAACTTTAAAACCCGTAGAAACCCTAAAAACAAAAAAAAATTAACAAATCCCTAAAAATCTATGACAACATAAAACCCCTAAAATCCCTAAAAACCCATTGAAAACCATAAAAACCCTTTAAACCCATAAAAACCTAAAAACCAATAAAAACCATAAAAACCATAAAAAACAACAAAAAAGTCATAAAAATCATTAAAAACTCTAAAAAAATTAAAAAAATCTAAAAACCCATCAAAACCCTAAAAACCCAAAAAATCTAAAATCCCTAAAAAACCATAAAACTCTTAAAATTCTAAAACCCTAAAAAGTCCTAATAATACAAAAAACCCTCAATCCAAAAAAACCAAAAAACCCTGAAAATAATAAAAACTGAAAAATCAGTAAAAATCACTAAAAATGTAAACACACATAAAACCCCTAAAAACTCATAAAATACCATAAAACCCCTAAAAATCCTTAAAAAACCTAAATAACCCTACAAATAATAAAAAACTAACATTTCCTAAAAAATCCTGAAAAACATAAAAAACCAGAAAACCCCTTAAACCGTAAAACCAAAACAAACCTTAAGAAAACATAAAAGATGATAAAAACCCCAAACCACTAAAAACTCTAAAAAACCAATAAAACACCTAAAACATTAAAAATAATAAAACATAAAAAAAACTTCAAAACCCAAAAACTAAAAAAACCCTAAAAAAAAGTTCCTAAAAACCCAAAATACCCAAAAGACCCTAAAACACAAATAACCCATAAAAACCCTAAAAAACCCCTAAAGACCGTAAATACCCTAAAAACCATAAAAATTATTAAAAATCCCAAAAACCCAAAAAATATAACAACCCTAAAAACTATGAAAATGATGGGAAACCATAAAACCTCAAAAAATAAAATAAATCTTTAAAAACCCATATAAAACATAAAACCCACTAAAAACTCTAAAACCCCAAAACCCCCAAAAATAAAAAAAATAAAAAATAAATAAAACCCCTAAAAACTTAAAAAACATTAAAAATCTCCAAAGACCCAAAAAACCATGAAAAAACCCTAAAAATCCATAAAATCCCCCAAAAACCAAAAAAACCCTGAAAACCATATAAATCCTAAAAGATCCCTAAAAAGCTCTGAAAATGTTAAAAAAACCAAAAAACCTTGAAAAGGATTGAAACCATAAAACCCCTAAAGACTATAAAAACTCTCTATAAAAAAATAAATACCATAAAAACTACTAAAAACTCTAAAAATACTTAAAACCCCTAAAAATATAAAAAACTGTAAGAAAATTTTAAAAAATGAAAAACACAAAATTACAATAAAACCACAAAAGACCCCGAAACACTACAAACCCTTAAAAACCCCAAAAACCTAGAAAGACCCTAAAACCCCATAAAATCCCAAAAAACCCTAAAACCCTAAAATACTTATAAAAGACCTAATTGTTTTTTGAATATCTAAAAATCATAAAAAACATTTAAAAACCCAAAAAACTATAAAACTTCTAAAAACCATAAAATCCCAAAACCCTAAAAACCAATAAAACTGTAAATGTCATTAAACTCCTAAAAACATTTAAAACTCCAAAAATCCTTTAGAACCTTTAGAATCTTGAAAAAAACCTAAAAAACAAAAAACCATAAAAAAAATCATAATAACACAAAAAACCATTAAAAACCAGAAAAATCCTTAAAGGCACTAAAAACCCAAAAAACCCTAAAAAATCCAAAAAATCCTTAAAAATACCTTAAGATGTAAAAAACCCAAAACAACTTATAAAGCACTAAAAACCATAAACATCAATAAAACCTTAAAACCCTGTAAACTCTAAAAGAACACTATAAACTCTAGAAACCATTAAACCCCTAAAAATGTAAAAAAACGTCAAAACCCTAAAACAAAAAAAACTTAAAACCCAAAAAAAACTAGAAAAAACCGAAAACCCCTAAAAATCTTATGAAACCCTGAAACACCAAAAAGACCTCAAAACCCTGAAAACCTTAAAAGAAAAAGAAGTCATAAAATCAATAAAAATCACTATAAATCTATAAAACACTAAAAACCCATAAAACCTTAAAAACCCTAAAAACCAAAAAAACCCTTAAAATACTAAAAAACATATTTTTAAAAACTCTAAAAACCATAGAAACCCTAAAAAACTCAAAACCCCCTAAAATTCAAAAAAACTCAAAACCCTAAAACCCTTTAATCCCTAAAAGTACATGAAAACCCCAAATCAAACTCAAAATCCATAATAGACCTAAAAACCCTTAAAAACCATAAAAATCCAAAAAATCCCAAAAACCCCTAAAATTGTAAAAACATGCTAAAAATCATGAATTCCCTTGAAGACTATAAAGAAACATAAAAACCTTATAAACCCTAAAACCCATAGTACCCTAAATAAACTAAAAACTATAAAAACCCATAAACTAACTAGAATTGATAAAAAAAACTCTAAAAACACTAAAAAACTAAAAAAACCCAAAACCCCCAAAAGACCCAAAAAAACCCTAAAATCCCAAAAACGCTCAAAAAAAACTAAAAGCCCTAAAAATCCCTAAAACCCCAAAAAATCCATAAAAATAAAAAAATCCTAAAAATTGCAAAAAATGTAAGCAACATTAAAAACCCATAAAAACCATAAAAACTATAAAATTCCTAGAAACACATAAAAACAAAAATCCCACTAAATAATATAAAAACCATTTAATCCCCTAAAAATGATAAAGAGCTCTATAAACTAAAAAACTGAAAAAAAAATAATAAAAACTTAAACACCCAAAAATACCCTAAAAATCCCTAAAAACACAAAAAAACCATGAAACACCTAAAACACCTCAAAATACCTAAAAACCCAAAAACCCAAAATACCCAACAAAATACTATAAAATACCTAAATATCCATAAAAATGTTAAAACCCCCCAAAACCCTAAAACCCCATGAAAACTAAAAATTCCCAAAAACTATAAAAAATTCAAACATCTATAAACAATATAAAAACAAAAAAAACTCTTAAAAACCCTTAAAAAATTAAAAAAAAATCCATTAAAACCTTAAAAAACTCAAAAAACCCAAAAAACAAAAAAATACAATAAAAACCCTTAAAAACCCTAACAACCCTAAATACCCTAAAAAACACTATAAACCCTCAAAATTATTAAATACCCTAAAAACCTCTAAATACTATAAAATCCTAAAAATTCCTAAAACCCTTAAAAAACCCCTAAAAACCATTAAAACCTGTAAACCCTTAAAAATACCAAAAAACATATAAAAACTCAAAAATTGCACTAAAACCCCTTTAAATCCCTATAATGTTAATTTTTTTTAATAAAAAATTCTAATAATATTTCAATGCCCTAAAAAATATAAAATAACCATAAAATCCCAAAATACCTAAAAAATCTTTAAAACCATAAAATCCCTAAAAACCCTTAAAACCCCCCAAAAAACCTCTCAGAATTCATAAAACCCCTAAAAACAATAAAAAACCTAAAAATCATAAAAAATCTTGAAAAATACTTAAAAGTAATGAATACCTCAAAAAACCTATGAACCCCATAAAACCACTAAAAAATCTAAAAACCCATAAAATCCCAAAAAACATTAAAAAAACTCAAAAAACCATAAAACCTATAAAAACTCAAAAGAACCCCTAAAAGCCCAAAAACCCATAAAAACAATAAAATCCACTAAAATCGTAAAAATTCCAAACCCCTGAGAAACCCTAAAAACCCTCAAAATATTTAAAATCGCTAAAAATTACTAAAAATATAAAAAAACATAAAACCCAAAAAACCCACATAAATCCCATAAAAAACCCATAAAAACCCTAAAAAGCACTAAAAACACTAAAAAACCTTCCAAACAAATAAATTTTGAAAAACTCTAGAAAACCATAGAAACACTACTAATTAAAGGAAAACCCCCTAGAAACCCAAAAGACCCTAAAAACCATGAAAAACCCTAAATACCTAAAACCCCTAAAAATCCTAAAATCCTTCAAAATCCCTAAATACCATAAAACCCCAAAAAACACATAAAATCCTATAAAATGAACAAAACTCTCTGAAAATATACGAAAACAAAAAATTAAGAAAAATCCCTGAAAATCATGAAAAACCATTAAAAACATTTTAAAACCCTAAAATACCATAAAAACACTAAAAACCGTTAAAAAATTAAAAACTCAAAAAAATTATAAAAATCTAAAAAGACCCTAAAAACTTTAAAAATGCTAAAAACTATAACAAAACATGAAAATCATAAAATCTATAAATATTAAAAAAGAATCCTAAAAACCATAAATTTTTTTAAAATACCTAAAAAACTTCAAAACCCAAAAAACCCAAAAAAACCGAAAGAAAATGTCGTAAAATAATAAAACACTTAAAAACCATATAAACAAAAAAAACCCAAAAACATCTAAAAAATCTAAAAACCCTCAAAACCCTTAAAACATTAAAACTATAAAAATCCATAAGAACCAAAAATAACATAAACACTCAAAAGACCCAAAAACACTAAAAAACATTAAAAAACATAAAAACCCTAAAAACCCCTAAAAACGCAAACCCCCCCCCCCCCCCCAAAACACATAAAAACACTAAAAACTTTGAAAATCCCATATAATCAAAAAAATACTAAAAATTTAAAAACCCTAAAATCCATAAAAACCCAAAAAACACCTAAAATCCATAAAAAAACCCAAAATCTCCATAAAACCCCATAAACCCCACTAAAATGTCTATAAAAAATTAAAATGCTTAAAAACATTAAAAAAGTTAAAAAAACTCTAAAAATCCTTAAAAACTATAAAAACTCAAAAACCTCTAAAACCCCCAAAAACCTTAAAACATGGAAACCCTAAAAACCCTAAAAAGCCAGAATAACCCTAAAACCCTAAAAATACATAAAATACCTAAGGAACCATAATCCCCGTAAAAATCTTAAGAATCCCTAAAAATCTTTCTTGTCGGTTTTTTGGCTCTTGACTTTTGCGTGTGGGGGTGTTTGGGGATTTTAGGTGTGGGTTGATTGACACTGCCCCTATGTTGTCTTTTGTACCTTTTCTTCGAATGAATTTGTGGGGCCATTTATAAACTGTTCTCACACCTTCCTTATCCTAAAATCGCAAAAACCTGATAAAATCTTTAAAAACCCACAAAAACTCAAAAAAACCCTTTAAATCCCTTAAAAAATTAAAAAAAAACCTGAAATACCTTTAAACCCCTAAAAACAAAAATGATCCTAAAAACCTTAAAACCCTAAATGTCCTAAAAACCGTAAAACCATTAAAACCCCTCAAAATCACTAAAAACACTAAAAAACACTAAAAACCATAAAATCCTAAAACATCCAAAATAATCCCTAAATATGAAAAAAATAAAAATATTGAAAAAGATCTGAAACAATAAAAATTTAAAAGAACCCTAAAAACTACTACAAACACTATACACCCTTAAAAACCCTAAAAACATTTAAAACCCCTAAACACCATAAAAAACATAGAAACACAAAAAACCACTAAAACAATAAAAAAATCCATAAAACCCCCAAAACCGAAACAAACAAGAAATCCCTAAACCCCTAAATACATTCAAGATCCTTAAAAACATTTAAAACACTAAAAACCATAAAAATTATAAAGAATTAAAAAAACCTAAAAACATAAAAAAATGAAAAAATTCTTGCAAACCATGAAAACCTCTAAAAATTGTAAAATCCAATATAAAATCTAAAAACCCATAAAAACTATAAAAACACTAAAGACCCATAAAAATGTTTAGAAAGAACAAAAAACCTTAAATCCCTAAAAAATCAAAAAATACAAAAAACTGAAAAAGACACTTAAAACCCTGAAAACCCCTAAAGCCCCTAAAAACACTGGAAAACCTTAAAAATCCTAAAATCACTAAAAATTCCCTAAAATTCCTTAAATCCGATAAAAACCATAAAAATGCTAAAAATACAAAAAATACCATATAATTTAAAAACCCCAAAACCCAAAAATTCCATAGAAAACCATAAAAACACTAAAAATATTTGGAACCCTAAAATCACATAAGACCCTAAAACCCATTAAAAACTATAAAACCCCATAAAAATCCTAAAAATGTTTAAATACTCTAAAAACACATAAACCCCAAAAATACTCAAAAAAATCTAAAAAACCAAAAAACCTTAAAACACTAAAAACCTTAAAAATCCTAAAAACTCTAAAAAACTCCAAAACGCTTCAATATCTCAAAAAAACCTAAAAATAATAAAAATCCTAAATAAGTACTAAAATAAATGAAAACCTAATAACCCTAAAAACAGCAGAGATCCTTGGAAAATGATAAAAATTGTAAAACCCCCAAAAGACAAAAAAAACACTAAAAACTCAACAAAAACTCCAAAACCCATTGAAACCTCTAAAAGAACTAAAAATTCAAAGAAAACTACATAATTTTAAAAAATAAAAAACCACTAACTCCCTAAAAAGACACTAAACATCCTTAAAACCCTAAAAAACAAAAAAATCCTAAAACCCCTCAAAATCTTAAAAAACCCAAAAACCGTAAAAACCAAAAAAATCCAAAAATAAAATCATAAAAATACCTGAAAACATAAATATCCCTCAAACCCCACCCAAACCCCTAAAAAATAGAAAAACCTCTAAAAATTAAACCCCCGTAAAAATAATAAAAAACACTAAAAACTATAAAAACCATTAACCCCCTGAAAATATTGATAACAATGTTGAATGAAATCTAGATAACCATTAAAACCATAAAAACTCAATAAAACCCTAAAAACATTAAAAAAACCCTTAAAACACAGAAAAAACCTAAAACCCTAAAAACATGGAAAACTTTAAAAACCCTTAAAAACCATAAAACCCTAATGACATTAAAAATACAAAAAAAAAAATCCCTAAAATCCTTGAAATTTTAAAAAACCCTAAAAACACAGAACAGCCTAGAAAACCAAAAAAACCATTAAAACCTTAAAACCCCCAAAACCCCATAAAAACTATAAAATTATCTAAAAACTCTAAAAACCTATTAAACACCTAAAAGTTTAAAAAAAAACTATAAAAAAACGTAAATACCCTAAAAATATCAAAAAACCATAAAACCCATCAAATCTATAAATACCTTAAAAACCTAAAAGATAAAAAATCTAAAAACCCTTAAAAATCCCAAAAAAACATTAAAATCCCTAAAAACACATAAAACCCCTTAAAATCATAAAAATAAATAAAAACATTATAGACCCTAAAACTGATAAAAACACAACAAACTGCAAAAAAAACTCTATAAACACTTAAGACCCTGAATAACATAAAAAATTTTAAAACTATAAAAAACCATCAAACCCTAAAAAAATCAAAAAAACCCCTAAAAACCCAAAAGCCCCCAGAACCCCCTAAAAAATTAAAAACCTTGAATAACCGTAAAACCCCTCAAAACTCCTAAAACCCTAAAAATCCAAAATCACACTAAAAATCCTAAAAAATCCCAAAAATACCTAAAAAATAAAACACAATAAAAAACATAAAAAAACCTGAAAACCCTAAACCCCTAAAATCATAAAAACCACTAAAACCCATAAAACCCTATAAACCACCAAAAACATAAAAACCCATTAAAACCCCTAAAAAGGAATAACCTCTAAAAAATAAAAAACCCCTAAAAACTAAAAACCCCCTAAAAAACCCCAAATAACTTAAAAACCCTAAAATCCTAAAAACAAAGATAAATATTTTAAACCCTTGAAATCCAAAAAACCCCAAAAAATCACAAAAACCAAAAAATTCTATAAAAACCCCAAAAATGTAATATTCCCTAGAAAACACCTCAAACCCACAAAAACTAAGGAAACCCTAAAAATATTAAAAACCCTAAAACCCAAAAAATCACTAAAAACTCTAAAAACCCCTAAAAATGTTAAAAAAACCAAATAACCTTTAAAAAAATTAAAATTAAAAAACCTAAAACCCCCAAAAAAACAATAAACCCTCCCAAAAACCATAAAAATATCTGGAAAAACCTTAAACCCCTAAAAGACAATAATAATCCTTAAAATCCAAAAAAAAACCATGACAATGAAAAAAAGCACTAAATACCCTAAACAAACCCTGAAAAATATAAAATCCATAATAACTATAAAAATCCAAAAAACCATAAAACCATAACACCACTAAATACTCTAAACCCTCTCAAAACCTCTAAAAACATTAAAAACTCTAAAAATCAGTAAAACCCTAAAATATAAAAAAAACCCAAAAAAAACTTAATGACCCTAAAAATCGTTAAAACCCCTAAAACTCTAAACCCTTGAAACCCCATAAAACCCTTTCAATATAAAAAACACTAAAAATACCTAAAAACCCTAAAAACCATAAAAAAACCCTAAAACCCCCTAAAATTATAAAAAACTTTATAATCCATGAATAAACACCAAAATCCATAAAATACCATGAAAACCTTTAAAAAATCCAAAGATCCATAAAACCCATTAAGACTACTAAAAACTCTAAGAACCCTTAAAACCCCAAAAAACCAAAAAGTCCCAAAAAACCCTCAAAAACATTAAATACCATAAAAACATTAATAATACCTAAAATCCCTAAAAACCCTAAAAATTATAAAATTTGTAAGAACTTAATAAAACCCCTAAAAATGTCAAAAATCCTAAAACCATTAAAAAAATAATAAACCCTAAAACCCATAAAAATCCCTAAAACCCATAAAAACCCAAAAACCCACTTAAAACTCTAAAACCACTTAAAACCCCTAAAATTGATAAAAAAACATTAAAAACTCAAAAAATAATTAAAACCTAAGAAACCAATCCCCCCTAAATACAAAAAAATTCTGAAACCCCTAAAAACCCTAAAATCAATGGAAAACCCTCAAACCCTCAAAGTCACTAAAAACCACAAAAAACCCAAAAACCATAATAAATATAAATATCCCTAAAAAACATGAAAATGTAAAAAACCCACTTAAAATCACTAAAAACCATCTAAAAATAGAAAACCCATAAACCCATACAACCATAAAACCAATAAACACTCTAAAACCACTAAAAACACTGAAAACCCATAAAAACACTAAAAATGTAAAATATTCTTAAAACAATAAAGCACCTAAAAAATCAAAAAACCCCTAAAACACAAAAAAAAACAAAATACCCATAAAACACCAAAAAATCATAAAACACCAAAAACCCAACATCTCTATAGACCCTAAAGACCCTCAAAATCCCTAAAACCCCAAGAAAACCCTAAAAATATCAAAAATCCTAAAAATCCCTAAAAATCCCCCAAAATCCTAAAATAACCTAAAAATGAAGAAAATCCGTTAAAAATAATAAATCCCCTTAAACACATAAAATACATAAAAATGTATAAACTTTTAAAAATATCTAAAATCTATTAAAACCTATAAAACCCTTAAAACCCATTAAAACATTAATAAACCCTTAAAAACCAAAATACCCTAAAAACCCAAAAAATATTAAACCCCCCAAAAGACCCTAAAACCAATAAAAACCATAAACCCCTCGAAAAACCCTAAAAACCTCAAAATAACTAAAATCCCTAAAAACCTAAAAATCCACAAAAATCCTAAAAATCCGTAAAAATACAAAAAAATGTAAAAAACCCCAATTACCTTGAAAACCATACAAACTCTTATAAACCATAAAAACCATAAAAACCCATAAAAACTCTAAAAACAACTAAAAACTCTAAAAACACTTAATCCACTAAAAATAAAAATAAATCTGAAAAACCTTAAAACCTCTAAATATTCAAAAAAAAAACCCGAGAAAATAAAAGATAACCAAAAGCCATTGAAAATCCCTCAAAACCGTAAACATCCCATAAAACCCTAAACCCCCCTAAAAACCATAAAAATACTAAAAAATTCCTAAAAATCCCTAAAAATCCATGAAATCATAAAAAATCCTAGAAGACATGAAAACCCCAAAAATGGTAAAAACCCCTAAAAACCTTAAAAACTCATAAAAACCCTAAAACCCAAAATAAAATAAAAACACGAACACCCCATGTAAACTCTCTAAAACAATCAAAATAAATAAATCCCCCCAAAAATATAAAAACCACAAAAATCCTAAAAAGTCCTTAAAAATCCCAGAAAATGTAAAAAACACGAAAAACCGTAAAAACCCATAAAAACATACAAACCCAAAAAACAAATTAAAAACCCTAAAAACTAATAAAAACCATAAAATCTTCTAAAAACCCTAAAAATATTTAAAACACCATAAATGTAAAAAAAACTCTAAAAACTAACAAATATTGATAAATCAAAAAAAATCCTAAAACCCATAAAAATACCCTACTGGGAATGTGGCCTAGGAAGGAAAAAGGTTGGTTTAAAATCTCATGTAGTTTGTTTATGAGGAACCTCACCTATGAAGATTCAATAGGTTTATTTCACATGGGAGTATGCCCCTTTGAGATTATTATGTTGGGGATTACTCCTAAAGGGGATTTTATAAAATCAGGGCCATTAGTAATGTATTATATCATGGTGATTTGAAGGGTAATTTTGGTCTTATACCTAAGTAGAAGGCCTAAAGGATGAATTTCGGGGCATAATCCTAAAAAGGATTACCTGTTAAATTGAGGGTTTAATTGGGGATTACTCCTAAGAAGGGTTACCATTGATATTGGTCCTTAGGTAGTCATCCTACATATACTGCTCATGAATGGAATTAAAGTTCTCATAGTTCAATGTGTTTCATGGATCATCTAGATTTCTTGATCACAACTAACCTCTTAGACCACGTGCTTCATGCTCAGTGTGAGAAATAAGAGAAAGCAGAAGATTCGACAAACCACACACTTTTCATAATCCTTTGGTTAAAGAAGCTGAGGATAAGACACTTCCCTCTATTCATATTACATTGGATGTGAGTCCATGGTGAGTAAGGAATGAAGGTGAAGGATGTGATGGTAGAGAGGAAAAAGACTATAAGCTCCTACAAGAAAGGATGGGGGATTATTTTGGGAGGGATGCCCTAAAATTTGTCTTATAGTGTGAGAGGAGGATGTCATTCCATGTTAAAAGGAAACAGAAGCATGATCTTTATCCTCTCTAGTTGGAACTAGAGGCTCTTGGTTTTAGAGACAAGAAGGGTATGACATGGTCAAAACAATAATCCTCCAAGAATAGGAAATTCCCGACACCGTACCTAGGGTAAGGGTCCTCATGACCATAGATATATAAATCTACATGCACCTTGAGGATCCTATCCATCTGGTAGGACCAGTGTAATAAACCTCTAATCGTATAAATAAAAATCCAAATGGGAGACACTCTATAATGCCTTTTCCCAGGGTTTTCTAAGTCATGAGGTCTTGGTGGAGGTTTTGAGTTGATCCCTTTGAGACAAGGTATCAAAAGTAGGAGAGGGACTTCCATAGATGGCTTTGAAGAGGCCTAATGAATGGTTTGTGCATGTTATATGGTAGGGTGAACCTAGGAGGCCCACATAAGGGGTTCTTCTCACATGCAGGTATGGGTGAACTGATTTAACAATGGGTAACAAAACACGTGGGTGACTATACATGGGTGAGATATTTCTCAATACAAAAAGGGTATCTATAGGATTTCCTGGAGATAGGTCACATAGGTCCCAATTTAAGGAAGGGTGCCTCTTGCTAGTCTTCATTATTTAGGGGTTGGGAAAATTCTTCGCACAAGTTTTATTTTATTTTTAACCCTATGTGGACATTAACCTCACAATCCCTCTTTAATTCCCTCTCCCTTAGGTATTAGAAAACCACCTAAAAGGATTCTGAAGGATTGAACCAAGGAGTATGGTGATCAGATCAAATTTGGCTTTTGGGAATTTATATCCATGAGAATGAAGACCCCAATGTCCTATTTATATAAAAATATAGGACCCTGGGTGAAGGTTTCATATCACACAAGTCATTCATGCAAGCTTATGTGTAGTTACCTTGCACACCGACAATATTTTGGGATACTTGTGTGACTTAGATGGAAAAAGTTGTTGTTCTGTAGCATAAGGGTTGTGCCCCCACACCACTGCTCAGAATCAATGTCAGGTTGCGGTCCCATCCCTTCAAGCTGGTCCCTTCACTACCATCACTGATCCACATGAAAAATTATGAGTCACGCCATGATCTTTTTGAGTCCTTCTGTGGATGATTTGGTCCATGAAAAATAGAAACCCATTCATCTCCTTCTTCCAGCATGAAGATGTATTTCTAATCAAACTCAACATTTGGTGTTTAAGTGAGGTTCAAATCTTCAATTCTGTAGAAATTTTCATGTTACACATTTCATGATGTTAAAATATCCCCCTTATAGTTATATTAATTTTTAATGAAAATAATATAGTTTTAAGGTAATCGTTGGTCACTTTGATGCATTCCAACATCATTTTTTGGGTTTTGGAGCTATATCGGGCATTTAAGGATGATCTAATTTTTTTCTAATCCATGGGCCTAGAGATCATAGTATGATAGTTATTAGGGTTATATAGGCAACCCTATAAACTTTGTTTCAATTTCAGGTCATTGCCCTTATTTTTTTCTAATATCATTATGAAGGAGAGTTAGCGGGTGAGACTATGATTTTTTTAAGGATGTCCTTTTTTTTGTTATTAACATGAAAAGTTTTATTCCTATTTAATTCCCCTAATTTATTTTTCCTAAATGGTATGGTTTGTAGGTATAGTGATTTGATAATTGTATTTTTTCCAGAGTGACCTTTATGGGTTTTCAAGCTGGGGAGTGGCATGTCTCTCTTTTTGGGTAGTTTAAAGTCATGTATGTCAGAATAATCAGGCTAGTGTTTTAGGTCGAACATCATTGAACATGAATATTTAGATAATAGATAAAAAAATTTTTAATGGATAGGATTGTTGTTATATTCTTAAGATACTGTTAATGGGAATAATGAACCATGATTTTTATGGTTTTTGAATCTAAAACATGAAATCTATGGATAGGGGAGGTTTCTCTTGAGGATGAAGTTTCCTCTAACAAAGTAACTCATTAGAGGGGATGTTTTATGTATGGAAACTAGGGAGTGTATTACATTTTCATGTAGAAGTATCCTTATTCTGATACACCCATTAGGTGGTTGAATTATGAAAGGACAACTGGGTGTGTACTACATAGTAGGGAAAAGGAGTTATTTGGAATTATTAAATTCTATTACTCATGGGTGAAAGAAGATTATGGAGATTTGGATTTATCAAGAACATAAGTGCTGGTTTTCCTAAGAAAAGATGTCTGAGAATAAAGGGATCATATTTATTGGAAAATTCCATGAATGGGAAACCACTCCTATATGATTTTGGTTTTCGTAATAGGGTACATTTTGTTTTAAATACAGATATAATAGGTGAGGTACCTCTTTCAAACAAGGTATAAATCATCATGAAATTAAATGGCATGAGACTTGGACATTGAAGATTTAGTTTAATTTCTTATGGAAAGGATGTTACATTATGTACATTAATGTTGTACAACAAGGAATTTATGTTGTGAAGTTTAAATTCATGCAGTAAGGACATCATGGTGGATTTTATTTAAGGTATTTAGCTTCGACCAAAGGTTTTATAGTTATCTAATTATCAATAATCTATCTGTAAATGTGTATCCATATTCATTTTTGAGAGGGTAATGTTATAATCTGTAACCTGTGGATCCCTGGATCTGAAGTGTGGTATGGGAAAAAGGGATTATGGCATTAGAGGAGGTATCTCCCATGAAATAAGTTACCACTTCTTGAAAAACCTGTTATGGGGGATGTTTTATGCAAGGAAAAATATGGAACATATTACATAGTCTATCATGGTATCCTTTAGCTGACAGACCCATTATACGTTCTTTTTATGCAAATCCATCTAGGGTATATACTGCATAGTCATGAAAAAAAGAGATATCATGAATTTTGACATTCTATCGCTAAAATCCGATGATTGTTTATAGAGATTCAGATCTCCCCAGACACTGAGTATGGTTTGATGAGAAAAGAACATGAATATGGAAGGGGTATTTTAAGTCATGATTTCCAAAGAATCAGGGGAATAGGATCTCTACGAAGTTCAGACCCATGTTCAGGAAGTATGGTGCCTCTAGTTTTAGGTCATACAACTAAAACCATAATTTTATGGAAACTATAGATGATATGTGTTAAAATGGACCAAGGTTATTCTAGTACGCTTTGAACATATAAAGGGGGAAATGTAAAATATATTTTGGAATAATTTTAGGAGAGGGTAAAGGATATATGACGAGTATGAAATATTTGACCACTAACTTTGAATAAAAGGTTCCAACATATTGTTGTCAAAGATAAAAAGGACAAGAGTGGATTCTCCCAAGGAAAAAATTATCACTATTTGAAAAATCCATTTTGTGGGATTTTTTATGCACATCCTACTAGGGAACATACTGCATTTTCAAATAGTGAAATCCTTTGTATGACATGCTATTTATATGGTTTGTTTCATACAAGAACATCTAGGGAATGTACTGCATATTTGGGAAATATAGCTCTCATGTATTAGAAATTATACTAACAAAAGATGAGGAAGGATTAGGAAGATCTGAATGTTTTTTATATTAAGAGTACCAAATGAATAAGGGATGTTTCCAACCACAAAGGAAGTATTTGGATAGATATTTTCCATCTCTATTTCCTAGGTGGGATCCCTAATGAGGGGACCCAAAATAAAATCTCCTATATAGATTTTTGATTGTTTGTAGGAGAAGTGATATTTTTCTTTGACATGTGGCTGGGACTAGGATTAACTACATATCTCCGTAGAATGAGAATCAAGACACATGTAGTTCAAACAATAAAGGTCCCCCATTCTAATTGAATTCATTTTTGGAGGACATGGGTGTTTGGATACTGGTTCACATGTAAGGTGAGAAATCGTATTAGATTTCCTCATATAGATCTGACTCATACATGGTATATTATAGGATTTTTTATGTTATGATGAAGATGGGCTCAGGATTGAAGATATGGATGTCCAAACGTATCTCATACGGGTTAGAATCAAGACACACATAGTACTTGAAGATCCATGTAGTTTATCTTCATGCAGAAAATACATGGGTGATTTCAATGTGAAAAGGAATATCATGGCTAGACCAAGGTGTAGGATCTGAGCATCACAACATATCTCATTGGGTTATGAGTCATGACACACATAGTTCTTATAAAAATTGTGTAGTTTATTATCATGTGATGAGGACATCTGGTGTTCTTTTTAAGTTATTTCAACCAGAACCATGATATCCCCAATGTCAATCAATATATCTTAGTTATGCAAGGAAATCCTCTACCAAAATCCTAAACCCAGAAGAGACTTTATCGATATGAGAAACAAGGCATTGTGAATATTTATTTTCTAGCACAAGAGCAACATAAGTGAAGTATAGGGGAATGTTGATTATGTGGTGGCTAGGGCAAGAGATATGACCCATGCATCACTATGTTTCTTGTTAGGATGAGAATAAATCCATACACAGTTCTTGAAATACTATGTAGTTTAATGTAATGCGGTGAGGATGAATATGAACCAATGTTGAAGGAATGAAATGTTTTGGTTGAACCAAGGTACATGACTTAGTCATCACTACGTATCTTGCTAGGGAAAGAATCAAGCCACATGTACTTCTTGAAAAATTTCCCCACATCAATCAAGCCTTGATGTAGGGAAAATGGGCTTTTGATAATATCCAGACTAATGGTTAGACCTAAATAATGGAGACTAGGTATCACCACCCATATCATTGTAATGAGAATCAGTCCATAAGTCCCAAAAAGGTTCCCTATGCAAATCTAATTAATGCGTGGGAAAAATAATGAGGGTTTTATTTTCCAAAATCATAGTTGGACCCAATATTGGAGATTTGGGTGTCACTATGTATCTCATTGGAATGAGAATAAATCCACATGTAGTTCTCAAAATGTTCCCATTTAAATTTTGATTCATACATGCATGGAGATAATGGGGTTTTTTAATTGTGTTTGGACCCGATATAAGAGATCTTGGTATCACTACGTATCTCAATAGGTTGAAAATCAAGCCACATGTAGTTCTTGGAAATGGTTCGCCACACCAACTGGGTTATGAAATGGTGAAAGGGGCTTTAAATATTTTATAGATTAATGGTTGTGTAGAAAACATGAGGATAGTTATCACCACACAAATCTTTTTAATTATAATCAAACCATTCATTCTAGAAACGTTACATATATAGATATGGTTCATTCATAGGGAAGGAAGAATTTTTCATTGTGGTTACAATGGTTCTAATATTGGAGATTCATGTGAAACTACATATCTCACTGGAATTATAATTAATCCACACATAGTTCTTTGATGGATCATTCCATTTACCATCATATTATGACTGTGTGAAAATGTTTGGACTTATTCCTATAAAAAGGTGCTTGAATGCCATTACAGAGTTACAATGATGTTGGTGGAGCTTATGCACAGGGGTATCTCATCTTTCTTCCTCAAGAATGACCAAGAGGAAATCTTGATCAACATGGGAGCTAGAGTGATGTAATTGGGACCTTTTGTGATAGGGATGCCCATTTTTAAGGAACGATTAGGGATATATTGACTCCTTATATGTTGGGGGTTTCATAATGTCGAATGAAAATGACATTAACCGTGTCATTAAATTTTATGTGGTAATGATAATAGGTGTATTCATGTTTATTATCATACGATGAGGACATTATTTCATTCATTTTAAGGTCATGTGACAAGGACCCAATATGCATTTTAACGTCTTACATCTTGGACAATGATATTTTAATTAAACAAAATATTTCTTCTGGAACCATACATTGGTTAGGGTCGTATTGAGTTCTATATCTATTTCAATTAAGGAATAAGATCTATTAGAGTCAACCATATGTTTGGTGTATGGTCCCTCCAACTTTGGCTCAATATTTTGAGGGTTCTTTCCTGGTATTATTAGATTTATAAAGACCAAAAACAACTCTCCTTGGAGTAATGAATGAAGTAAGGACTTCTTGTTAAAGGATCCAACTATCTGGTTCTTATATACCTCCATGTAATTCAAGGCATGAAATATCTTTTCATCCAGTCACTCCAATTCATCTAGTCATTTCTGAGGTTCTCCATCTATAGATATCTGATCACATATGGTAATTTGGAGAGATAGAAAATGAACATAGATAGGGAAGACTTCTTATGTTCCATACACCAACGATTACAGGGTTTTCTATGTTGTAGTACCAGTTTTAGTTTGATAACACCATAAGGAGCGGAAGAGATTTTTATTCCAATACTTATTATCTTTATCATCATTTTCTAGAGTATGTTCGATAGGGTTATGTTAGAATCCTTTATATATCCCTAGATGATGCATTATAGCGGGATTAATGGTTGGATTTGATATTGTACTCCTGATACAACTTTTCTACCACATAAAAAATAATAATTGGTGCCATTATCAATCAATATGGTATGAGGGACACCAGATCTGGTGATGATATTATCTTTGATGAATATAACAATTCTTTTGTCCCTGACTTCTTTGAGTGGTATTGCCTCATCCCATTTTCATAATAAATTAGTAGCAGTCAAGATATATTTGAATTTCTTGGAGGTAGCTGGAGGATATGGTATAAAAACATCCATCCCCCATGTGATAAATAGACATATTTATGTTGATGTAAGTAGAAACTCATGGGTTTAGTGAGAGAAGTCGGCATGCACTTGGAAGGAATGACATTTCATAGTGAATTATGTACAATCATGTGTCATCAATGACTGGAAGTATCCAAGCCTTCATATTTGATCAGAAAGCCAATACCTTGAATGGTGGTCACCATAAGCTCCTTCATGTACTTATTCCCTAATAGACACAGTCTCTTATCTATTGAAACATATAAGAAGCGCTCCATGGAAGCCTTGTTTATATTGTAATTTCTGGTGATTTGGGCCATCAAAAAGAGTAAAATTGGAAGCTCACCACAAGATCTTATATCTTCCAACTCTGTCTAATGGGATCACCACATCCTGAAGGTAGTCTATGATGGGAATCATCCATCCTGTGGTAGTACCACATTTATTAGGGATGAGACTAATTTCATTGATCTCTTCTATTATGATCTGAACAATAGGTTATACCATTCCATAGTGGGAAATTCTGATGACTGTTTTCTCTTGATTTAGATCTTCCAAATATGAAGTTGTATTTTCCAAAAAAGAATCATGGGTGTTTTGTTGTTGTGGGATGTGATACAATGTTTCATGTAAGGGTAATTCTTCAATTAACCATTATACATAGTCAAACAGAGGAATTAACTCTTATTTTCTGATTGTGTAATTGCCATTGATTTTTTTGATTATAAAATCTGAGTCCCCTTTCACCTCTAGGTGGTTTACCAAGATTTGATGTTCTAATTATAGGCCTATGATGAGATCCTAATATTCTGCCTCATTATTGGTACACCCTTCAGATAACAGTGAGGAGTATGAAAACACTACCTTCTCTGGGGAGACAAACACAATTCCAAACCCTGCTTTGTTGAGTGTAGGGTCTTATATTATCTTTTTTGTTGGAATACTAAATGCATCATCAAAATACATTTCCCATGTTTGGGGTTGTTTTTAATAGAAAATATTTATTTTCTAGTAAATTCATTATGTAATGGTGTCTCTTCTATAGATGGGTGTTCAGTGAGAAAATCTAATATAACATGACCTTTCACTACTTTATGGGGCATGAATTGTATGTCAAACTACTACAAAATAACTTCCCATCATGGCAGAGGTCTTGTTAATATAGTATGATTAAGGATAAATATGAGTGGGTTATTGTGAGAAACCAAGTAGATCTCGTAGTGTTGTAGGTACTGCCTCAACTTTTGAATGGAAAAAATTAATGATAGGAAACACTTATTGATATCTAAATAACAAGTCTCAGCATCAACCATGGTTTGAATGAGATAATAAAGGCTGTTTTCATTACCATAACCATTATTTTATGCGAGGAAGGAACCCAATGATCACTACAGGGATATCATGTATTGAATGAACACTTTTCCTTCAATAGGTGGCATCAATACCAGTAGGCTCAACATATAATTCATGAGTTTGTCAAATTATTCTTTACAGTCATTGGTCCACTGATATGTAACCCCCTTCTTCATCAATTTGGTGAAGGGTAAACACTTTACTGTGATATTTTCTATAAAGCACTAGATGTAGGCCATGTTTCCTTGAATTACTATCAATTATTTCAATTTATGAGGACGTTACATGCCAAAGATAACATTAGTATTCTCAGGATCAACTTTGAAATTGCGATGGTGTAGAAAAAATCTAAGAAATTATCTTGAGGTTACTCTAAAAGCACATATTAGGGGATCATCATCATCTTATTTTATTGGAGCTTGCTGAAGATGGTCTCTAGGTTATCTAAGTGGTACAAACATTTTTAGGACTTAACCACTAGATCATCAGTGTATAATTCAATAAATTTCCTCAATAAGGGTTTGAATATTGATTCATAACACATTGTTATGTGGCATCAAAATTCTTCAAGACAAAGGGAATTACCGGATAGTAGAACACTCTATGATGGGATCTGAAATCTTTGTATTCTATATCTTTTGAGTCCATATAGATTTTTTATACCCTGAATAGCCATCCATAATGGATATTAATTGATAAACAGTCATTGCATCAATTAGAAGTTTGGTGATTGGAACCGAGAAATCATCTTTGTGAAAATTCCAGCTGGGATCTCTAAAATTGATGAAAACTATGAATTTTCTATTATTCTTTTCCACTAGATTGATGTTGTCTAGCGATTTTTGATACTATACCACTATGATAAAATCATCCCTGATGAGTTATTCCACTTCAACCTCAATTTTGGAGGCATGAGTCTAGTGTGTCCTCCTGGCTTCCTGCTTGTTTCCCTAATGATCTTCTAGAAAACCAAAATGATGGTTGGGAACCATAAGACTAAGGCCTCACATCTCGATGCAGTTCCATAAAAAGGTATCCTAGTGCTACTTTAGGAAGAAGGAGTATGACTGATGTTCTTTGGGATTCATGGCCTCACAAATCAGAGTGGGGATTGTACATACATTTATCTCTCTGAGCTCATCCACGGTGGTAGAGATGCCTTCCTCAAATGAAAGAGGGGTATTTCTGAGATATTCTTTTTCATCATCTTCCTCATGCTCTAGTACTTTCTCTTATTCCTAAGGAGGAGATGATAAAACATGTTCCTCGAAGGAAATGTGGGATTCTCCATTTGGACATCCAGTGGATGAAGCAATTGTTTCGGGATCACTTGCTAGCATGAAGACTTATTAGAGTCTTGAAGGGGAAATAAAGGACTAATAATGAGTCTCTTTACATTCTTTTATTTTCATGACAGATTAATATATCCCAATTGAACGAACATGTATTTGTTGGATCTCAGGGAATGGAATGAAGATATTTTCATTTAAGATTTCACCTTCCCTCGTAGAGTTGATAACTTCTTTAGTGCTATCAGGATCAACTGTTGTAATTGACATCACAAAATCTATTGAATGAGTGCTTGAATTTGATCCATCCCTTCAATTTGATTAATAGGAAGAAAATACAGCTTATTTAAAGGGTTAACTGGGATAATCTTCATGCAATTTGGGCCATTGATTCGGGTGACATCATTATCCATGGATTGTTTTCCTCACTTATGATAGAATCATGCATCAAGGTATTGTGTCATGCCGGATTTGAATGTGGAATTGTTCCCATAAAATGTTCCAATTTTACCTTTGATAAAATATTTGAGACATTGGTGATATGATGAATGAATTTTTACGTGATGAGTAGCCAAGGTATTCCAATTAGAACATTGAATGTTTTATCTTACCTAAAAAACATGAACTCTAAGTCAGACATAATATCCTCAAACTGAGTTTTGAGTGTGATCTTGCCGATAGGTTCTTGCTCATTTTTTTGCATAAGCTTGTAACATCAGACTGCTGAGAGACAAGTGAGATTCATTAATACCCCGTTGAGGAAGTGTATGGAAGATAATGAGGTTGACTCCTAAGCCATTTTCAGTTAAGTCTCTTCAGATATCAATTTTTTTTAACTTACATGATATATACAAGTGTCTGACATGTCTTGTATGACAAAATCCTCATCCTATTAGAATGAAGGAAATTATTTCATGGCATTCTCTAGGACCATTCTCAATTAGATATTGTTCAGAAGCATCAACCTCAACTTTATACTCCGCAGGGATTAACAATGACTCACTAATTTCTTTCCAGAGGTCCTTTGATAGATTTAGAACTTACAAGATTGACGACTTATCCACCACATGGGCTCATTGCTTCAATACATCATATTGTTGATCCCATGGGATGAGATTTATAACATAAATATCATCTTTTTAGGAACATTTGGAGATGATGTTTCTAATGTTGATGGGTCTTCCCATGCGATAGGAGCTAAAAGTGTTCCTGTTCTTGGTGGATTAGGCTGATTAGGTCAGCCTACCTATTGAGGAGGCATTGGCATATAATCTAACTGGTCTTATAAGATGATCATGTCAGGGAATAACTTTTCATGTGTGGTGAAATAACTCCCTTATTTCTTGTAAATTTTCTCTAGAGATTTCTCATTTGTTAGGGGCATGTTGACTGTTTGAATGAGGGTTTGGTTGAAGTATTGACTCCTAGAATGACCACATATTCCCCTGTATCCTTGACCTTGATAACTTATTCCCCATGTTCCCCAATCAGGTGTAGGGAAATAATGTTCATAATTAGAAATATTATTTGTGAAGGGATCCATTAAGTGAATAATATTAATAGAATTGAAGACAAACTACTCTTGCGATGAAGATTTTATTGGACAGGTCAACTCTGGTCATGTCATTTGGAGGGGTAGTGCCCATGATTTTCGGATGGACATAATAAAGTCTGATAGGGTAATGTATAACATTGTCCTTGACACAAGATCATCATCTTCAATTTTCTCCCTATCCTTATAGCCATGTCTCTTTTTTGAGGATTAGACTTCAGAAGACTGGGATTTTGATGATGTCGTCTTGGTTATAGTGGAAGGGGATTAGGACATAGTTGGTTATTTCAAATGATCATGAAAAATAACATGCATCCTACTCATCTTTCTAACCATACAATCACCTAAAATCTATTTCCTCTTCCTTTTAAATTATTACACCCAAAATTCCTCCTCCATATTGGAAGTAAAAACACATGCTACCTGGGCTAATGAATTTTTCATCTTCACATTCCTAGATTCCACCATATTTTGTAGAACGTCTTTGAAAATAAAACAATCCTAGATGGGGTGCCCCAACATTTTACGGAAGGGGTAGTAGTTTGGGAGATCTTCATCACTATTTTTTTGTGGATTCCTGGTATTTATAAACTAAACTAAGTTATTTTCCAATTCTAAGATGAAGTAACTAGGGACTTTTTCATTTTGAAAGGAATAGAGATTTTTTTCATCTCCTCAAGTTATTTCCTCCTCTGATCTCTTTGATCATCCTGATGAGGTGGATGTTTCTTCTGAAGCTTGGGAGGTGGAGACAAACGGTAATGAGGGATTTGAATCAGGATCAGGTATAGGAGCATACTTAAGTGTAACAATATCAACATATACTTTTCTTATTCTCCTTCATTGAGTTGATTGAATTACCTGAGGCTTGTATTTGGTCTCTGTGATGTATTCTTCCACATATTGAGAAATTGAGGCTAGATACCAAAACCCTCCTATATATTTCATGGGTATCAATGGTGTGCACAACTCGTCGCAAATATTTTCTACATATATATACAAAAACTATCATTTAGTGAGTAGTAGGTTTAGGGAGTATGTAAATCATTTCCACCATGCAATGAAATATGAGACTCTTTTATTTTCTGATTGTTTGTTGTTCATAATATTGAAGATTGTTGTCTTATATAGCATTGATCTGAACATAAAGAGGAAATTCTGATAGAGATATTCTCATCCAGTAATTGATCAGGACTACAAAATTATGTACCACATGAAGGATGGTCCTTGTAGTGATTTCAAAAAACACCTAAGATTCACTGCATCCTATTGTTCAGGGGTACCCATCATGGGATCACAACAAGAGATGAAATGAATCAAGTGATGCTTTAGATCTCTCGAGATATTAGAGACTGTAAATGTGGGATTCCCAATGTTTGGTGGGGGAAGAGTCAGATCTACCCAATCAGAGTAAGCCGTCTTTTCTAGTTGTATCGGCACACATCATTCTTCCATGGCTTACAATAAAGCCGTCAATGACTCAATGGTGTTCATAAGAATTAAAGGAATGCCTCAATGATCTGTTTCCTCAAAAGGTGCCAAATGTGGTGCCTAAAATTTTGAAATGGCTCGTATGACAATTGGTGGCGGTATTGCTAGAATCCGTCATGGGTAACCCATAGGTACATGCCAATAAGGATGTTCTTGAACCTACTATGGTGGAATATGCAATGGAGGAAATTCAAAATCTGCTATTGTGGTATCTAAATATATTGTTTGTTGGTATCCCGCATCAATAAGATGTTCTAGATCAACTTTAGTTATCGAGAAAAACTCTCTTTATTGGGGTGTGCCAAATGTAAGTGCATGTTAAGGATCTTCTTCCAGAACGTACCTAGAAGGGAGGCTACATCAGAGTAAGTCAGTATTGATTCTCATAAATTATTTTATTTATTACTATTTTTGAGAAAATATTTCCTCTAATGAAAGAGAATTACCCTCTCCAAAAGAGAGGTGAGACATGATTTTAACCTTATCATTTTCCATGATGGGTTCCTTTCAAGGGGTTAATGGTGGATTATTCTAGGGAATTCCCAAATTTTAGTCAAGCCTCTGGTTCTAAGTATACACACCTCCTTCATTAGTTTCAATGTGGACTACGTTTTGAACTAAAACTTCTTATTCTAAATCCTATGAATTGGCCTTATGTCCTAGAAGGTCTTCAAAAATAGCCTTGATGACCATCATAGATTCTTAATGCACCACATGAATTCTATTGGTATCTATATGAGATTTCCTTCTTCTACACCCTATGTGAGACCTTGTCCTATCCCTTGTTAATTTTTTGGGATCTTCAAAGAAGACAGTAATCTGAAGTGAATATCTTGATAGTTTATTCATTCATGTTACAAGTTAAGTCAAAAATCAAGGGATGATATGTATTGAGAGGATTCAATTCGCTACTTCTTCCCTAATCAGGATAAAACCGATTCCCACTAAGGAGGGGATTATTGAGGTAAAAAGTCCCTCAGCTCTAAGGGTTGGGTCTATCCCTATTATTATTTCAAAACCCTTTAGTCCTATTTTTCTAGCTCTGAGGGTTGGGTTAAAAAATCAAACAGCCCTACGGGTTGGGGTTACTCTAGAACTTCCAATGCTGATATTACCACAACTCTTCTAATTTTATGGATTTTTGTTCAAACATGGGATGGGTGAATCATTTTTTAAGAACATAAATTGCCCATTTCAAAAGACCATTGTGATATTTCTAACATTTACGCTATATGATGTCTAACATACTCTAATAAGGATTCCTTCTTCATGTTTTGAGATGCTTGACAATAAATTATATCAACATCCTGTTCTATTATGGCCTGACGTTAGGGAGAGTCAGTCAGGGAATGTTCTTATTGAGCATATCTTCTATTATGAACAAATTTAATTTGTTCTAGATGGCCTATGGAAATGAAATTTCATGATACCACCTTTGGATAGATTTAAAAGATGTGGAGCATGGTGAAATGTATAACTCCATGTAAACCCCATCCACTGGCATGAACACCAGAGGGGGTATTTGCGATCATTTATCGCAACCTCATTAATTCGTCAAGGCATGCACATTAAAGGGATCCTTGTTATTTCTCAATATTTGCGTGCTGTGAATCATAGAGAGATGATAATTTAATTTTATACCTAAACCCTTATATTACATTAATGTGAGTTTTATAATCATCATAGGGTAAAACCTTTTATTTTAGGTGACTTAAGAGTTTTCCATAGGTTGAGGTGGATATCGTGCATACAATCTTTCACCAACACCATTGGAATGTTGTATTGATGGGTTCCCAAAGGCTATCACATGACTGGTACGTCTTCTATAGTCATATTTTATATCATGTTTTGTATATCTTCTTCATCTTTCACCAGAGGTTCCTTGATCTCTTCTATCCACAGTATACTATTATTGATTGTTTTACCATAAGAAATGTGATTGGTTGGGATTTACTCTTATATATTGGAATGCAAGTGACCCAAGGGTGGTTCGGAGAATGAACATCACCTTGGGATGTCATCCAGTTGAGAAAGGATTTCACTTTCCATTGATAAGGCATTATACATTATTGGCCTTGTGTTTTCAATTTACTCACAATAAGAGGGATTTCTCATCACTACATTTCCAATTAGAGAATTTTATTGAAAATGAAAAACACTACTATAGAGAGAAATTTCACAGTGAATTTAATTAAGGGCAGGAACACCGTGATGGATTATAGCAAGGTTAATACTCTCTTTCTCATTGGTATTCTGGCTAAAAGGAGGGTTTTAATGTCTCTCATCAATAGATAGGCTCTCAAGATTGACCTAATTGTTTTCATGAATCAAGAATTCACAGTGTAGTGGTGAGGGCCTTCATAATTACTGATACTACTATAATAATTTGGTAATGGGAGGGTAGGATATAGAGCTATGATAGATAATAATCCTAAGGATTCATGAACTCCAGAATCAAGAAAAGCCTGATCACAGATATGCTCTTGATTTTTAAATCATGTTTGATGAGGCTTCTTCTTATATTTCTTTTTTATGAGTTATTGTGGCCATTTCCTAGGATAATATTTTTCATAGGTAGGTATTGGTTCCCACCTTGTAGTGGTTATTTTAATTGGATGATTACCACTTATTGGAGTGGGTGTATGTTCCAGATCCGGTTGTCCCTATATTATGGGGGAGTTTTCCCCAAAAACATCCTAGATGAGAGTAGAGGTGTGTGTCTTCTCTAGGGTATTATGCTGATGAGCCACCCCATTTGTGGGGAAAAGGTTATGTGTCCATCCCCTGTGAACTATTTTTTCCACTGTTATGATATATTGGTGATTTTATAGGATATGGGTAGGGATTCACATCTTACCTTTCACCGTTTCCAAGATATGATTGGTCACTTCAGTGATGGGAATGTGGATATATTATCATTCCACATCTAGATTAGAAGTATGTTCCTACTAATTTACTCCCTTTCTTGATAGTGGATACTGATAGTACTCATGTGTGTGGGTAAAGAGTTGAATCTTCCCCCTACTTTTTGTCGGGACTTTCCGACTGACTTCTTCGGGTGCTGCAAAATGAGGCTATTGGTAGACATGATGGGTGTAAGCTGGTATGTTCTTATGCTCACATATTTCAGTAAAATTAGATATGTGGGATTATTTTTATGCTACATGATGAGACTTATGTAATACTTTATGGGTGTTAGCATGTGAATGTTCTTTCTTACTATAATCCACTAGATTTCAGTGGTGAGATTAGTTTGGTTCCGCATGACGAGTTTACGGGCTGGTTAAATGAAGGTGGATGAGTGTATGTTCTCATTCGAAATTTTACACTAAATTGGGTTGGTGGGATTATTGGAAGGAGAAAATATGTTAACCTTATCCCTTTTTACTATTTTAAATTCCTAATGGGAAATCTTGAATACCCGAGTTTGAAGGACCTGGGCTGGTCGATTGAGGAAATCACCCCCATCATTTGAGGTTTAGATACCATGTGGTTTTGATGGTAGAGATTTCTAGATGGAGCCCTGGAAAAAGACCACTGTGACTTCTAGATGAGAATGTATGTGGCCTCTTGATCTACCTCCCAGAAATATGGGAGAGACTGGTTGTTGTGTTCTGAGGAAAATCTCCTGAAACGATTGAAGATGGTGATTGAAGCCGTCTACTTCAATACCATCAATTTTCATTGACTGGGTGATCGGGGGTTCTTCATGGACTGTAGGGCTTGTCGTTTGGCCTCTAGTGTTTGGATATTTTCATTTTTATGATACTCCCAAACCAGTGAGTTTGAGACCCAGCGTTGAAGATGTTGAGTTGGTGATGACATCCTTTACACGAGTGAAGATCCATCCTGAGGAGAAGTCGAGGAATTCATTGGTGAAATCTTGAAGGAGGCCATTAGAACAAAGGGAGTTCTGAAAAGGGAGTTCCTATATATATGAAAAACACAAACAAGTAACTTTTTGAATGAATCATCTCATTTGAGTGAACACATGCATGATTTATTTTTCTGTACAGTCCTCATTAATTTTAAGAGTAGAAAGGTCCTAACAGGAATGTGAAACTATCATCTTGGTCAAGTATTCACATTGGGTTCACCATTTTCTTTTCCCCATGGATTTCATGCCTCGTGATAGTTTTATCTTTCCAAATGGTTTTCAACAAGTTTGTTCGTGGAACCAAAAACACCCAATTGTTCTATATCCGAAGGGACCTTTTTTCTAAAGGCATGTTCTAATTAGGTATTTTGAACAACAATGTTTAAGAACTCAAATTGGTTGATATGATATGAGTTTGAGCAGGTCACACCCTTTTTGGGGGAAATATTGGCTACTATGGGACTCTTTTATAGATTTAATAAATGTTCATGAATCTTAATTAATTCACAATTATTATGTACATCATCCCAAGATTATAAATCAATTATTAACATGTATTGATCTTAAAATAATCTGTATATATCATAGGTTCTTCATAAATGGATATGTCTATATGTATCCATGGTTCTCAATTGAAGGTATCATCTTATGTACTATCTTTATTACAATTATTATTGTTTTCTAGCCACATAGTGGGGAACTTTGGAGTATTATTATCATCCATGGAGATGAAGGTCACTCTAGAGTTTATCATCATCCAGGGAGACATGTTTTGTTTTGATGTTGGGATCAAACCTATAGATGTGCTTCCTATTTATCCCTGTGAAAGGAATTAAAACCCATGTATTTCTGGGCCTCTTAATTGGGCACATAAAACCATTTAATGTCCTGTGATAAGGACCCAACCGTATAGTTTAACATCATGTCAAAAAGAAATCTTGGTGGAAGGTTCCTAGTAAAAATTTTCTGTGGGACTTGTGCTGAATCATCCCAGATAACATGAGAGAGATGTGGCTTCTTTGGTTAAATTATAACCTACTTAGAATGTATCCCAAGAAGGAACAAGTTTGATTTGAGGTGTTGGGTTTGAACTATATAGAGGCTTCCTACGTATCCCATTAGGAAGGGACTAAAATCCCACATAGTTTAGTTTTGAGGGACCTAGTCTATGAAGATTATATAGGTTTATCTCAAAGGGGAGTATGACCCTTTGATATGATTATGTAGGGTCTTATTCCTAGATAGGACGCCCTAAAATATGGTGCTTGAGTGTTGTACTATCTCATGGTGATTTGGAGCATTATTTGGGGATTACACCAAAGGAGGATGCCCAAAGGATGAATTTTTGGGCTTACTCCTAAAGAGGATTCCTTGGAAAATGGGGGGATGATTGGGGAATACAACTAAGAAGGGTCCCCATTGAGCTCAAGACTTAGGTAGGTATCCTACATATCTTGGTCATGATAGGAATTATAGTTCTCTTAGTTCATTGTGTGACATGGACCGTGTGTGTGTCACGATAACCACTACCCTATAATCTGATTTGTGTCATGATTTGTTTGAGAAACAAGAGGAAGCAGAAGATTCGACAAACCACACACTTTTACTACATTGCTGGAGGAAGAGGCTGGGGATCTTAAACTTACCAATCTTTAATTTACATTGGATGTGAGTCAAAGGTGTGGAAGGAATAAAGGTGAAGGATGTAGAGGTTGAGAGGATCGAGATTGAAAACATCTACAAGAATGAATAGGGGATTATTCCATGAGGGATTCCCTAAAATTGATCATGTAGCGAGGGAGGAGGATGAAATACCAGGACAAAGGGAAATACAAGCGTTCTCCTTAACCTCCTTTCAAGGAACCAAAATCTCCAAGTCTTAAATACGAGAAGGGTAGGACATGGGTACACACCCAAATCCTCCAAGGATGGGAATTTCCTAACACTATCCCTAGATTTGGGGTCCTTGTGACCATAGATATAAAAATCTACATATATGTAATGGATCCTAATAATATGGTAGGATATGTGCGAGAATCCTCTGCCTATATAAATAAAAATCCCAATGGGAGACACTTTTTTGTGCCTTTTTCCATTGTTTTGTAAGTCATCTGGCCTTGTTGGAGGTTTTTAGTTGATCCCTCTTAGAAAAGGGAGCCAAATAAGGGCAGGTCCTTCCATGGATGGATTTGAAGAAGGCCTAATGAATGGATTACATAGGATAGAGGGTAGGGAGAACCAAGTAGGAGGCACATCGGGTGCTTCGCACAGGCAGGTTTTGGCTAACTGATGAAACCTTTGGTGATAAACCACATGGATAACTATACATAGGAGAGACTTTTTTCAAACCTTCAAGGGTCTTCGCAGGTTTTCCCAAAGGTAGGTCCCACATGTCCCTTTATCGGGAAGGGTACCTTTTTTTAGTATTCATTATTCATGGGTTGGTTGAATGCCTTACATAGGTGTTGTTTTATTTTAAATTCTGGAAGGAATTTAACCTCACTATCTCTCTTTAATTACCTCTCCCTTAGGCATTTTAAAGCTACCTAGAAGGTATTAGAGGGCTTGAAAGAAGGACTGGGGTGACAAGATTAGCATAAGGAAATTGGGAATGTCCTTCTATCTAAATGAAGAACTTAAGGTTCTATTTATAGGCAAATATAGGACCCTGGGTGAAGGATTCATCTCATGTAGGTCAATAGTTCAATCTTCCATGTAGGAACCTTGTGGATCGATGGTATTTTATGGGACTTGCACAGATAACTTGGGAGAACCCACTATTCCAAACCGCAAGGATTCCACCCCCATACCCCTACTCGAAATCAATGCCAGGCCATGGTCTCATGCCTTCACTATGATCACTGATGCCCATGAAACTTTTAGGGTCACACCATGAACTTTTCGAGTTTTTTCGAGGATGATTTGGTCAGTGACACATAGAAATCTATTCTACTCCCTCTTCCAGTATGAAGATGTATTTCTACTCAGACTCAAAATTTATTGTTTAAGTAATCTTTTAATCTTTAATTCTCCAAAAATGTCCACAGAACACATTTCACAGTGTCAATAATCCATAAAAATCCAAAAAAACCCAAAAAACCAAAAAAATCCTTTTAAATCCCCTGATAACCATAAAACCCCTAAAAACCTTAAAAAACCTAAAATCCATAAAACCCCTAAACTACTAAAAACTCTAACACACCTTAAAACCCCAAAAAACATTAAAAGTTCTACAAAACCTTAAAACCCCTAAAAAACTAAAAAAAGAATCATAAAACCCCCAAAAGATCCTAAAACCCAGAAAACCCCAGAAAACCCAAAAAACCCAAAAAACCATGAAAACCCCTAAAACCCCGAAAACCCTCAATTTTTTTTAAAACCCCTAGACCCTCTATAAAACCCCTAAAACCCCTAAAACCTCCAAAAACTATAAACAACCCAAAAACCCATAAAAACCCTAAGAACCACTAAAATCTAAAAAACCCTTACAACCCCTAAAAACCCTAAAAACCCTCGAAAACCCCTAAAAACCCAAAAGACACTACAAAAGATAAAAACACTAATAGGACCTCAAAACCCTAAACAACATCAAAATAATAAAAACCATAAAAACCATAGAAACCAAAAATTCCTAAAAAATCACTAAAAATCCCTTAAAACATAAAAAAAATTAAAAACACTATAAACCATAAAACCCCATAAAAATCCATAAAACCATAAAAACTCACTAAAACACTAAAACCCCTTTAAAACCAATAAAATAGTTAAAAATGTTAAAAATAATATAAAAAACATTATAAACCATATAGAACTCAAAAAACTCCTAGAATCCAAAAGGCCCCTAAAACCCAAAAAATCCCAAAAAATCCTAAAAAATCTAAAAACCCCTTAAAAACCTTCCAGATCCCTAAAACCCTAAAAACCATAAAAATCATAAAAAATACCTAAAAATAACTAAAAATATAAGAATCCATAAAAACCATGAAAAACCCATGAAAACCATGAAAACCATTAAACCCTTAAAACCCTAAAAACCCATATAAGCCCAAAAAACACACAGAAAACCAAAGAAACTATTAAACCCCACAAAATCCTTAAATATTTCCAAACATTAAAAAAATCTAAAAAACCATTCAAACACTGAAATATAAAAAAACCTAAAAATCGAAGGAGTGATTAATAATTCTAAAAAATAAGAAAACCTCTAAAAAATAATTAAAACGTCAAAAAACCATAAGAAAACGTACAACTGATATAGATTCTTAAAAAAATACCAAAAATTTCCTAATAACGTTAAAAACCCTAAAAACTCTAAAAACCCCTAAAACCCATAAACAAATCCTAAAACCCCTAAAAACCTATAAAATCTCCTAAAAATAACTAAATAACCATAAAACCTATTAACCCCATAAAACCCAAGAAAACTTGAAAGAAGAGAGGATGGCGGCTCCGGTGACTCTGCTCTGTCGTGATGGCAGATTTCCCTCCCTCCCTGGTTGAATACAACGGTGTCGAAGGAACCTCCCACCTCTCCGCGGGAGAGGGTCCTCCCTCTGAGGACCACACTTTCTCGCCTTTCAATTTCCCTGATTTGTTTCCCCCATTTCTACAAACGGTTATTTGTCTGAAGGATCCGGATATCTTTGAAGGTTGTCCGTAGCTTCCCCTCTCGATTCGGGAGTTGAACCAAGCTTCATATCTGCACCGCTTGACTCTTGTTGCAAGGTTCCCGTTGTGGCACCCACCCCGATGGACAATTTTGACAAGTTTGTTTCTGAACTCTAAAATCTTTAGGATCATGCGACGGTGGGCCTGGTCGATGGCTCCCACATCATAATTCGTTTCACGTATGAGGAGAATCTGATCTTGGCCTGGTCGGCGGCACCTCGAATATATAATGGCACTCGCTTCTCCCTCTTTTGGTGGACCTTCGAATTTCACCTGAAGAGGAACTCATCGGTGGTTGCGAACTGGATTAGATTTTCTAAACTCCCCCTTCCATTTCAAAATTTATATATTATTTCGATGTTTAGGAATCTAGTGGGGAGGTTCATCTATGTAGATAGTAGGACTAGGGCCCTCTGCCACCAAGATTCACCAAGGGCCTTTGTTGAGGTTGATGCTTCAAAGGATCAAGTGGATGCTATCTGGATTGCTGTGGGGGAGGAGCTCTAGTGGAGGCATCCAGTTATCTTTGAGTCAAGGCCGGTTTTCTTTTCTAAATGTTGGAGCTTCAGGAATAATGCTCAATCTAGAGGATGTGTTTCCCCTGGTAGGAATGGTTTAAATCTTGTTCAGATGAGTTCTGGTGGAAATATCCATGCTCTGGAGGAGGCGAAGGAGGCCAAGGGAGTGGCTGAGCCCTTTTCCTCCAAAACTCTGGTTGCTACAGTTCCCCACAAGATAGACCAGATGCCTAGGAGTGATCTGCATGTTTCTTTGATGGACTAGGTTGGTTTCAGTAAAAGTTCGGCTGGAGATATTTGTGAATCAGGAGATGAAGATGTTGAGGCAGTTCTAATGGATGAAGGGGGAAATCAATCTTATGCTAAAGATGTTTGTGGATGTGGTGATATTTCAGGGAGACAGTTGGCAAAGGGGAAGGCTGCTGTGATGGAAAATTTGCACATGAATTACTAGTTGGAGGCTCCCCTGGCGCTGACACCGGGAGGGGTGGATATGGACTGCAAGAAGAGTAGTGGGGGTGCTATTAGTAGTAGAATATTGGTTGAGAATGTTGTGACTCTACATAACAGGTTTTAGGACTTATCCTCGGCTGAGCTGGTGGATGCTGATGTGATAGGGGGGATAGCTTGTGCAAGGGGATGTGGATGAGAAAGATATGATAGCTGGGGATGAGTAGCTAATGTCCTCGGCTAAGAAGGAGTGGATTGTGATAGAAGAGAATTCCTAGAGTCCTAGGGTGCGATGCACTGATTGGAAAGATGCCCCCTAGTGCTTCCTGGGTGTGATTATGTGAGGAGACCTGTCATGGAGGATGGATCAGTGCCTCTTACTGAAGGAGCTAGCAGTGTGGAGGACCTGCCTAGTGCTCCTAGAGTGGACCCCGATTGGGTTCCCTCCACCGGGGCCCAGTGTCGAAGAAGGCGAGCTAGCCCTTAACCTGCAGAGGGCCATGGTTGTTTATGGTGTTCCATCTGCTGAAGATCATTGTGTGCTGCTACATAACATGATGATGGTTGAATGGGAAAGGTTTCCCCTTGAGGGTGTGGCCAGGAGAATTGGGGAGAGGTGTTCTAAGGATGAACTCATGATAAATGCTGTTACGGCCAGGTGCAAGGCAGAAAAGAAGAAACTCCAAGAATAGGGTGGCTCAACCCCTAAAGCAGGTAGTAAAAGGGGGAGAATGTGGCTTCAAGTGCAGCCAGTGATAGATTATTTCGTGAGAAGAAAGTACATGAATAAGGGCACATCTATGCCCCCCCCCCCAAAGTGAAGACAGCTGAAGGATTAATCTTCCCTTCCAAGACCGATGGAATCCTTGGCCACCTCCAGGGCGGTCAAGCTAAATCTCAATGTCAATAAACGGGAGTGGCCTCCACAAAATGCCGAGCAGGAGAGGACCAGAGAAAAACTTTTTTCTATGCTCAAAATGCAGCCGGAATATGAGTCTGGCTGGGACACAATGGACACGGGAGCTAACTCAGACTTTTTCATTACTGGCGTGGGTGTGGGGGTTAGTGAAAGCATTGGATATAACGGTGTGGGCCTGGAAGACTTAAGCGGAGAAATTGACTGATTTTCTCTTTTTCTCTTTTCTGTTTTTTTCATTTATTTTGGACCTTTGGGGTGTGAGTATCTTTTGGTTTCTTTATTTTTCTGGTTGGGGATTTTCCTTTGGGTGTGGGCCGATTGAGCCCGCTCCTCCCCCAGTCTGTAGTGTCTTCTTTATTAATAGATTTTGGGGGGCTAGGCAAGCCTAGTCCTGCACCTCTTCTACTATTAACCCCAAAAAATGTTAAAAACTCTAAAATACCCTAAAAACCATAAAAAATCTAAAAACTCTAAAACCCAAAACCCCCAAAACCCATAAAAACCCTCAAAGACCCTCCAAACCATCAAATCCCTAAAAAATATAAAAACATTAAAACCATAAAAACAAAAAAAATCTATAAAAATACCCGAAAACATAAAAACACTAAAACCTTGAAAACCAATAGAAAACCATAAAATCCAATAAAATATTAGAAACCCTTAAACACCAAAATAACCATAAAGAACTAAAAACTCTTAAATCCCTTAAAACCCATAATTGTTTTTTTAAAAACTCTAAAAATAATTTAAAACACTAAAAACGAAAAAAAGGTAAAACAAAAAAAAAACCACAATCTCTGAAAAATCCTAAAACCCTAAAAAACCTTAAAATCCATCAAAATCCAAAAAACCCCGAAATACCCTAAAAACCGTAAAAACCCTAAAAATCAAAAAATTCCCTAAAAATCCATAAAAATGGAAAAAACACTAAAAACCATGAAACCCCATGAAAACAATAAAAACTACTACAAACCCATAAAATCCATAAATAATGAAACCCTAAAACCCACAAAAAACTCTAAAAACCCCAAAAAGTCCTAAAATGTTAAAAAACATTGAAAAAATCTAGCAAACCTTAAAAACATAAAAAACATAAAAATCATAAAAATAAAAAAGAACATAGAATCACTAAAAACCCTAGAAATCCTAAAAAACCCCTCAAAATCCCAAAACTCTAAAAACCCATAAAACCATAAAAGTCCTAGAAGACCCCTAAAATCATTGAAAATGTAAAAAAACATAAAAAAACCACAAAATTATAAAAACCATTAAAACCCTAATAACTAATAAAAACCGTAAGGACCAATAAAAATTCTAAAGACCCTTAGAACTCATAAAAACATTTAAAAACTCGAAAAACCCCTACAGCCCCTAGAAAACTCAAAAAAAAAACCCATAAACCCAAAAGCCCCTAAAATCCATGAAGACCCCTAAAACCCCTAAAATCCAATAAAACCCTAAAACCTTTAAAAATACCTAAAAACCTTAAAAATCCCTAAAAATCCAAAAAACAATAAAAACCCTAAAATCCATAAAAATACCAAAAAAACTTTCGAAAAACCCCAAAAACCCATAAGCCCCCTAAAAACAATAAAGACTCTAAAAATGTAAAAACCACTAAATCTTTAAATACCCTTAAAACCCCGAAAAATGTTTATATCTCTACTGTGTCTCTTTTTTTCTTTCTAATAAATTTGGGGGGGTCGGGAATATCCCGACCCTCACATCTTCTTTGCCTTAAAACCTATAAAAAACCCATAAACCCATTAAACCCCTAACAATATTAAAAAACCCTAAAACCCCCTAAAACCCTAAAATCCCAATAAAATCTCTAAAATCCCTTAAACCCCCTAAAAATGTTAAATAACACTAAAACCCAAAAAAACCCTAAAAACTTGAAAACCCAAAAAACTAAAAAGACCCTAAAAACCCCAAACACCATAAAACCCCTAAATGAACCATAAAACCCCAGAAGAACTCAAAATACCAAAAACAATAAAAACCCCTTAGAACCATAAAAATCAAAAAATTTCTAAAAATTCCTGAAAATGTTAAAAATCATAAAACCCTGAATACCCATTGAAAACTGCAAAAACCCTAAAAAAATTTAAAAATTGAAAAAAACAATAAAAAATATAAATACCCACTAAAAATCTAAAAACCCTTAAAACCACTAAAAATGATAGAAGACACTAAAAATGTTAAAAACATTTAAAAGTAAAAAAACCTAAAAACCAAAAAGTCCCTAAAAACCCTAACAAATGAAAACCTATAAATACCCAAAAACCCCTAAAAACACCGAATATCCCAAAAATCAATAAAGAATCCAAAAAAAGTCCTATGAAATCTCTAAAAACTATGAAAACCTATAAAACCCTAAAAACTCATAAAAACACCTAAAAACAAAAAAACCCAAGAAACATTAAAATACACTAAAAACGCATAAAAATCCTAAAAACTACTAAAACTCTAAAAGATCATTTAAACCCATAAAAATGTTTAAAAACTATAAAAAAAACTTGAAATCCTTATGAAAATAAAAAAAATCCCATAAAACCTAAAACCCTAAAAAACTAAAAAAAAAAACTTAACACTCTCAAAATACCTAAACACCCTAATACCCCACAACACCATAAAAATCCTATAATGCCAAAAAAATCCTGAAAAACATAAAAAACCCTAAAAACCCAAAAAACCATGAAAACAAAAAAAAACCCCTAAAAACCTTTTAAACCCCTAAGAACCCGTAAACCCTAAAACCCCCCTTAAAAACTCTAAAACCCCCCCAAAACCCTTAAAATGTTAATGAAACTAAAAACTCATAAAACCCTAAAAAATAATAATAATACTTTAAAAACCCTAATGATTATAAAAACCCTAAAAACACATAAAACCCTTAATAAATAATAAAAACCCTAAAAATCCCCCAAACACCTTATAATCCCTAAAAACCATAAAGATCTAAAAAATGTCCTGAAAATCACTAAGAACATAAAAACAATTAAAAACCTCCCAAAACCCTAGAAAAACATAAAATCCCTAAAAAATTATATAAATCACAAACCCCAAAATAACCTTAATAATAATATAAAACTCTAAAAAAATTAAAACTACAAAAAAATGATAAAAATGTTAAAAAAACACTAAAAAGCATAAACCCCATAAAACTCAAAAATACTAAAAACCTAAAAGATCTTAAAACCCTGAAAAACCACTATAAGCATTAAAAACCCTTAGAATCCAAAAAATTCAAAAAACCCCTAAAACCCTGAAAAAACATTGAACACCATAAAACTCCTAAAAAATCCAAAAAATCCCTAAAAACATAAACAACCCTCAAAACCCTAAAAACCCCTAAAACCCCTTAAAAATATAAATTACCTTAAACCACATAAAAACCATAAAACAATCTAAAAAGCATTAAAACCCAAAAAATCCAACAAAAAACTCTAAAACCCCAAAAGACCATAAAACCCCTATAACCCTGGAAAATACCCTCTAAATCCCTAAAAACCCTAAAAACCATAAAAACTATAAAACCATGAATATATTTAAAAATCCCCAGAAATCAATGAAAACAATAAATACCATAAAAACAATGAAAACCCCCTCAATTCCAAAAAACCCAATTAAAAACCTTATAAACTATAAAAACTCATAAAACCCAAAAAACCACTTAAAACTCTATAAAAAACGAAAACCATTAAAACTAAAAAAATCCTAAGACCACAAAATAACCTAAAACACCTAAAAAACTAAAAATAATAAACAACTAGAAAACCGAACGAAAACCTCAAAATCTCTAAAAACCCAAAAAACATAAAAAATGAAAAAATTCCCTAAAAATAAATGAAAACGTAAAAAACCCTTAAAACCAAAAAAAACCTCATGAAAATATTAAAAATCCATAAAAAACATAAAAAACCCAAAAACCACATAAAAAACAAAAAACACTAAAAACCCTAAAACCCCTAAAATGTTAAAAGGCTCTAAAAACGTTAAAAATCTCTAATACCCATAAAAATCAAAAAAGAGATATAAATTTGTCAATGTTGATGCTTTAGTGTGGAAACATGATCGGTGCGGTCTTCTTGATAACAAAGGGTTATATCGGCACAAATGTGAGCATAGCTCCTCTATTCTAGCGTGGCTTTCCAAATTTAGGAAGCTGTTTATTCCTCCTTCAAGGAATATTTTCCTATTGAAAATATGGAAAGGAAGATTGCCTCTACATGGGGCGCTAAAACTTGCCGGATGACAGATTGTTTCAGGCTGCAACATTTGCCTGCGGGCGGAGGAAACTAGTAGTCATCTTTTCATACACTGCAGTATGGATTTTGAGCTCTGGTTTTATATTCAGGATGTCTTTGGAATTCATCTAAATTTGAGTAGGAAATAGAAGCTGGTGTTTCTTCTCGTTGTGGTAACTAAAGTCAGCCAAAGCTCACAGCTTCAAAATCTTTTCCTAGCAGCGGTGGCGACACTGCTCTGGTATGTTTGTTTTTCAAGATATTCGGTGGCACATCGAAATAAAATAGGTTCTTTCCATGAAGGGGTGGTGAGCATTCACAGGGATATCCATGCGGCGGCAGGTATCCAGAATGGGGAGATGAATAATGATATGAATGACTTCTTGGTCTTGCGCAGAATTGGAATTCTAGGGAGATGCAGAAGACTGAAGATACTGAAATTTATTAGGTGGATCCCTCCGATAGCAGGATATATCAAGGTCAACATTGATGGCACTGCCATGGGTGCGCCAGGTCCTTCAGGATGTGGCGGGGTGTTTCGTACCTCTCGGGGCTTTGTAAAAGGATTATTTTACCACTTCCTTGGGAGAAGTACCGCGTATGAGGCAGAACTTTGGGACATCATAAAAGCGATTCAATATGAAACCCATTTCAGATGAAATAAGCTTTGGATTGAATCTGATTCATCATTGGCGGTAGATGCCTTTAGGAAGCAGTCACGACTTGTACCATGGAGACTTCTCCAACACTGGCTCGAGTGCCTCGATGATGCCAAGACTCTAACCTTGAGCATCTCACATGCATATAGGGAGGCAAACTGGGTTGCAGATGCTCTTTCCAAGAGATCGATTGATGAAGGGACTTCGGTATGGTCTTTCAGGACTCTAGATTTCTGTTTGTCTTCAGTTGACTCAGACATGAAGGGGATGACCCACACTAGGATATGCAAGCCTCCTTTGTAATACTTTGTAGTTTACTTTTATATTCATTAATAAATCATGGGTTCAGCTTTTCCTGATCCCACACCTTTTCTGCCTCTAAAAACCAAAAAAGAAATCAAAAAACATGAAACCACAAAAAACATTAAAAACCCTAAAAAACCTAAAGAACCCTAGAAATCCCTAAAAATTCCTATAAACGTAAAAACCCCTAAAAACAATGGAAAACCAGTGAAAACCATAAAGAACCTTAAAAACCATAAAAACCACTAAAAATCATAAAAACCCTAAAAAATAACTACAAAAACTATTAACCCTTAAAACCCATAAAAACATTAAAAACTCTAAAAAACCCTAAAACCGCTAAAAACTCAAAAAAACCAAAAAAACAAAAACAAATACCAAAGATCCCAAATAACCTTTAAACACGATGAAAAACCCTAAAAATCCTTAAAATATTTAAAACCATAAAAAACCCCTAAAACCCATAAAAATCCTAAAAAATGTCTAAAAATCCCTGAAAATTTAAAAACCGTTAAAACACTGAAAAACACATGAAAACCATAAAAACTCCTCAAAAATTAAAAACACCCATATAACCCCTAAGCCCACTAAAAACTCTAAAAAAATTATATCTCTAAAAAATGTAAAACCTTAAAAACACTTTAAACTCCTAAAATTGTTAAAAACTTTAATATACCTTGAAAACCATAGAAACAAAAAACCCTAAATACCTAAAAAGACCATAGACACCCTAAAAACCTCTAAAAACCTAAATAAACTTGAAAACCAAACCTTAAAATCCCAAAAACCCTAAAAACCCTAAAAATAATAAAAATCTTAAAAAATATCTTAAAATATCTAAAAATTTTAAAAAACCTAAAACTACGAAAAACTCTAAAAACCCTAAAAAAATTAAAAAACACTAAAAGAGCTTAGAAACTCTAAGAAACAAACAAACCCATGAAAACCCCAAAAGACCCCAAAACCCCTAAAAATCCTAAAAACCCTGAAAACACAAAAAACCTATAAAATTCATAAAAATCCAAGAAAACCATAAAAATCATAAAAATTTAAAAAAAGACCTAAAAATCCATGGAAATATAAATTACCCCGAATATCCCAAAAACCCTAAAAAAAATAAAACCCTTAAAAACCCTAAAAACCCAATAAAACCCTAAAAACCACTAAAAAAATAAAACCTCCTAAAACAAATAAAAATGTAAAATAACAATACAAAACCATAAAAACTCTAAAAACAAAATAAAACCGTAAAACTCCGAAATGACCCCAAAAACCCTGAAAACCCCAAAACCCCAAAAACCTAGAAAAACTCTAAAAATCCTCTAAATATTTAAAAAAATAAAAAAATCAAAAAACCCATAAACCCATAAAAATAATGAAAGATACCAAAAAATCAATGAAAACGCAAAACCCCCTAAAAACACAGAAAACCCTCCAAAAACCATACAACCCATAAAAACCTTAAAACCCCTAGAAATCCATAAATCCCACAAAACACAAAATATTCTTAAAACCCTCAAAACACATAAAATAATAATAAACTATAAAAACCATTAAAACCATAAAAATCCAAAAAAACCCTAAAAACCAAAAAAAAGAACCTAAAAACCCTGAAAACCCTGAAAAGCCTAAAATCCTTGAAAACCATAAAAATACCTCAGAAAAACTAAAAAACATAAAAAACATAAAAACATAAAAATCCAAAAAAAATTAAAATCCCGGAAAACATAAAACCCCAAAACCCATGAAAAACACCTAAAAATAATAAAAAACCTAAAACCGTTTAAAACCCCAAAAAACACATAAAAATTAAAATAATAAAATAAAAGCTCTAAAAACCCTTTAAACCACTTTAAAAAGTTAAAAAAACACAAAATAACCCTAAAAACCCAAAATACCCTAAAACCCTAAAAACGCAAAACATCCATGAAAATCCCAAAACCCCTCAAAATACCAAAAACCTCAAAATCCAAAAAAACCATAAAGTAATAAAAAATACCTAATGATCCCTGAATACATAAAAAACCCTAAAACTCCTAAAAATATGAAAACCATAAGAAACCCTAAATACATTTAAAATCCTCTAAAACCCTAAAAACCACTAGAAAGTCAAAAAAACCCCAAAAGAACTACTGAAACCATTAAAAAAACTCGAATAAACCTTAAACACCTTAAAAAATAAAAAACCCCTTCAATCCCAAAAAGAACCCTAAAACCCCTAAACCTTATAAACATTGGAAAACCCAAAAAACACTTCAAAATACTTAAAACCACCAAAAATACTAAATATCATAAAATCATAAAAATCCATGATATCTTAAAAAACCTCTAAAACCCATGAAAACCATAGAGACCCCTAAAAAAATAAAAATCCCTAAAACATATAAAAAACAAAAAAACCCACTAAAAACTCTAAAAACCCTTAACACCCTTAAAAATATTAAAAATTTGTAAAAACCCTTTAAACCTCAGAAAAATAAATAAAAACCTAAAAACCGCAGAAGGTCCTAAAAACCCTAAAACCCTCTAAAAATCATAAAAATACATAAAACCCCTACAAATCCAAAAATCATAAAAATAATAAAAAATCCATAAAAATCCCAAAAACATAAAAACACTAAAACCCTTGGAACACCCCTAAAAACCCTACAAACCTATAAAACCCAAAAAAACCACTAAAACCATTAAAACCCTAAAATCCTTAAAAAATATAAAAAACCTTAAAAACCATAACCCCCCAAAAAACTCTAAAATTGCAAAAAATGACATTAAAAATCCTAAAAACCCCGAAAATGCTAAAAACCATAATCGACCGGAAAAGACACTAATTTTTTATTTAAAAACCCATAAAAACCCTGAAAAACAAGAAAAATTATAGAAACACTTTTAACACCTAAAAATTATAAAAAATTATAAAAAATCATAAAGCACTAAAAACTTAAAAAACCTGAAAAACCAAAAAAGACCCTAAAAACCCAAAAATCCTAAAAACTCAACCCCCCTCAAAATACCTAAAAACCCTAAAACCCTAAAACCCTAAAACCCATAAAAATCCTAAAAATCACCTAAAAAACCTAAAAAATGTAAAAAACACTATAAACCCTAAAAACCCCTAAAAACCATAGAAACACCTAAAACCATAAAAAACACTAAAATTCCCATATAACTCTTGAACCACTATAAATTAGAAAACCATTTAAACCCCTCAAAATATGAAAATCTCTAATAAACATTAAAAACCCTAGAAATTCAAAAAGAAACACTGAAACTCCAAAAATACACTGAAACCACTATGAAACATATAAAACACTAAAAATTTAGAATCCTGCAAAACAATATTCAAATCCTTGAACAATTTAAATATCCCAACAAACCCTGAAAATTATAAAAATCCCCAAAGATCCCTAGAAACATAAAAAACACTGAAAACCCTAGAAACCCTAAAAACAATAAAAACCCATCAAAACCTAAAAACCATCTAAAACCTCAAAAAACCCTTAAAACCCAAAAGTCCCTCAAACCAATAAAAATTTTAAAAGCTCTATAAATACGTAAAAACCCTAAAAACTATATGAAAAAAAATGAAAACCCTAAAGACCCTAAAACAATGAAAACCATAAAAATTATAAAAAAAATCTAAAAAAACATAAAACCTCAAAAAATACATAAAAACCTAAAAAACCAAAAAACCATAAAAATCCACAAAAATACTAAAAAATCCTTAAAAACATAAAAAACCCTAAACCCTTGAAAATTACATCAAAAACCTAAATATCTCTAAACCCAAAAAACCTAGAAAACCATAAAAACCCTAAAACCATTAAAAACTCTAAAAACACTTAAAACCCTTAAAAACCCAAAACAAATGTTAATAATGATAAAAAAATCTAAAAATACTAAAAACCTGTAGGAAACTCAAATCACACTAAAACCTAAAAAGACTATAAAAACCCAAAAAACCCAACAGAATCCATAAAACACATAAAAACCATAAATACAATAAAAATCCAATTAAATCTATAAAAATGTCTGAAAATGTATAAAACACTAAAAACACTAAAAACCATAAATCCCCAAAAATTCATATAAAACTCTAAACCCCCATAAAACCCTAAAAACCATCTAAAACCCAAAAAATCCCTAAAAAATGATTAAAATGTTGAAAAACTCTAAAAACCCAGAGAGACCATAAAACTAAATGAAATCCCTAAAAACCCAAAAGACCCTAAAATCCCTAAAAACCCCCTAAAACTCCTCAAAAACTCAAAACCCCTAAAACTCTCGATATCAATTAAAACCATAAAACCCAACAAAATCCTAAAAAATCACTGAAAATGTAAAAAACCCTTAAAACCACAAAACCCCTCAAAAAAATTTTAAGACCTTTAAAACACATAAAATGTTAACAAAATCAAAAAACCAAAACACTTGAAAAAGAAACTCAGAAAAACCCTAAAAACTCTAATAAAACCCTGAAAACCCAAAAGACTATAAGAACTCTAGATTCCTAAAAAACCTAAACACCTAAAAAATCCCTAAAAACTCTAAAAACAATAATAACTATAAAAATCAAAAAAACATCAAAAAAATTCTTGAAAATGTAAAAAACCCCCAAAAACCCTGAAACCCTTTAAAAACATTAAAAACCATAAAACCCAATAAAAACCCTAAAACCCACGAAAAAAATCAAAAAATCCTTAGAACCCCTAAAAACATTAAAAACATTAAATTCCATTAAAAACCCTAAAAAATAAAAATAATAATAATAACACAAAAGACCCTAAAAAACAATTAAAACCCTAAAAACCCAGAAAATAACTAAAACCATCAAAAAACCAAAACACTATAAAAAACCCTCAAAACTATACAAATCATAAAAAAGTAGTAAAATCCCCCAAAAAATATAGATAATTCTAAAAATAATGAAAAATAATCTGAAATCCATATAAACAACTAAAAACTGTAAAAATTTCTTAAGACCCATAAAAACCCCAAAACCCACTAAAACACTAAAAATAATTAAAACACCTAAAAAGTTAAGAAAAACCTAATAACCTTAAAATCCTAAAAAACCCTAAAAAATGAAGAAGATCCTAAAAACCCCAAAACCCTAAAAACCTCAAAAAAACCATAAAAATACCTAAAATCCCTAAATAAACCTAAAAACCATAAAAATCCAAAAAATTCCTAAAATATCTGAATACCTAAAAGACCCTAAAAACCCTATAAAACACCTAAAAACCCTAAAAACCACTAAAACCATAATAAACCCCCAAAACACATATAAACCACTAAAAATTATAAAACCCTTAACAACCCTAAATTATTTAAAAAGTTTTAAAAAATAATAAAAAACCTAAAAACCAAAAAAATAAAAAATAAAAACCCTAAAATCCATCAGAATAAAAAAAACTTATAAGGCCCTAAAATAAATAAAAATCGTATAAAATACTTAAAATCTCTAAATTTTTTTAAATATCTCAAAAAATCCTAAAAACCCTTGAAAACCAAAAAAACCCTTTAAATCCATAAAAACAATAAAAACTGATGACAATCCTAAAAATCACCAAAAACCCTTAAAACCCTTGAACCCCGTAAAAAATTAAAAAAATCTAAAAAAACATTAAACACTAAAAAATAAAAAACCCTAAAAACCCAAAAGTCCCTAAAACCATAGAAACCCATAAATCCCTAAAAACCTCAAAAAAAACCCAAAATCATTAAAATATCTAATAACCCTAAAAAATACTAAAAACTGTTAAAATCATAAACAAGATATAAAAATCACTGAAAATTTAAAAAACACTGAAAAAACATTGAAATCCATAAAAACCCTATGAATGTTAAAATGTTAAAAAACAATAAAAGCCATAAAAATATTAAATACCCTAAACCCCCTTAAAACACCTAAAAACCTAAAAATTCACTTGAAACCCTAAAAACCCTAAAAATAATTACAATTCAAAAAAATATTGAAAAAATCTTGAAAAAATAAAAACCCTAAAAATGATTAAAGACTGATGAAAACCATAAAAACCCTAAGAACCTTTAAAAACCCAAAATACCCATAAAACACTAAAAATCTATTAAAACTCTAAAAACCATTAAAACGTATAAAACTACAAAAAAACTCTAAAAAACTATAAAAATTCTAAAAACATAAAAAAAACCCAAAAACCCAAAAAGGCCCTAAAACCTTGAAAAAAACCCTAAAGACCCTAAAAATATCTAATAACCCAAAAACCGAAAAACCCATAGAAAACCTAAAAATTCCCAAAAAATTCCTAAAAACATAAAAACCCTAAAAATCAAAAAAAAAACTGTTGAAAACCATAAAACACCTAAAAACCTACAAAAGGCCTAAGACAGCTAAAATATTTAAAAACCCTTAACTTCCAAAAATAACATAAAAAATTTAAAAAATCTAAAAACCATAAAAACCTAGAAACTCAATAAACCTTAAAAACCCAAAAACCCCAAAAACCCTAAAAAACCTAAAAACCATAAAAACACAGAAAAACCCCTAAAATCCACAAAATCCCTAAAACCCCTAAAAAACCTAAAAAAAATAAAATGAATAAAAATCCTATGGAAGCACGAAAAATTAAAGAAAAAATAAAAAACCATAAATCCCTAAAACCCACCTAAAAACCATAAAACCCCTAAAGACCTCAGAAAACCTAAAAACCCCATAAAGACCATAAAACAACTAGAAAATCTAAATACTCATAAACCCCTGAAACATTTAAATCTAAAAAACCCATTAATAATGATAAAATAATAATAAAACGTCAAAACCCAAATAGACCCTAAAACCTCAAAAAGTTGTAAAAAATGTAAAAAGCTTGAAATACCTTAGAACACCTCAAAATCCCTACAAACACTAAAACCCCTAAAAGCAATAAAAATACAAAAAATCATGAAAATTCCTTGATGACCTAAAAAACCCCTTAAATCCCAGAAAACTACCTAAAACCCATAAAAACTCATAAAAACCATAATACCCTAAAACCCATAAAACGTAATAAAAAGTCTAAAAACTCGGTAAACACCTAAATCATTAAAAACCTCTAAAAGCATTAAAATAAAAAAACCCAAAGAACCATAAAATTCCTAAATAAGCCCAAAAAATCGTGATAAACATAAAAATCCATAAAACCCAAAAAAACCTTAAATACCCAAAGAGCCCATAGAAACCCTAAAAACCACTATAAATATAAAAACTCTTAAAAATCCTAAAAATCATAAAAAATAAAAAAATACCTTTAATAACCCAGCAAACATAAAAATACCTAAAACCCATAAAACCCTAAAAAATCCCTATAATCCAAACAAACCTAAAAACCATAGATGTCAATAAAAGTACCTAAAACTCCTTGAAAACATAAAAAACCTAAAAACTGTGAGAAACCCCTGAAAACCATAAAAATTCCTAAAAACCATTAATAAACTTGAAACCCATAAAAACGTAAAATAACTAAATATCATTAAACCCCTAAAAAATGTTAAAACACTCTAAAAAAATTAAATAATATTAAAACTCCAGAAACCCCTAAATACCATAAAGACTCTAAAAACCAAGAAAATAGATAAAAAACATAAAACCCCGAAAAAATATAAAAAAAAACTCAGAATCCCTAAAAACCATAAAAAACATAAACCCCATAAAAATAATAAAAAAATTCTAAAAATCTATCTAAAAAATCATAAAACCCCTGAAAACCCATGAAAACCATAAAACCCATAAAAACTTTCTAAATGCAAAAAACCCACTTAAAACTCTAAACCCCTTAAAACCTCAAAAAAATGTTACAAAGTATTAAAAAACCCTAAAATCCATAAAAACCCACAAAACCTCTCTAAAAAACCAAAAGACACTAAAACATCTAAAAACCCTCAAAACAATAGAAAACAATGAAAACCCATATAACTCAAAATCCATAAAAATTCTCAAAAACCATAAAAACCATAAGAATTATAAAAAAGGGCCTAAAAATCCATGAAAACATAAAAAAACCCTAAAAACACTATTTAATCCTTGAAATCCATTAAACCCCTTAAAAATATTAATAAACCTAAAAAATAATGAAGACCAAAAAAACACTACAAACTCAAAAAATAAAACCCCCCAAAACCCCTAAAAAACCCTGAAAATAACTAAACCCCCTAAATGATACTAAGATCCAGTAAAATCCTAAAAAAACATAAAAATCACTAAAAATTTAAAAACATTAAAAACCCTAAAAAAACTAAAAACCAAAAAACCCCTAAAACCCACTAAAAACATGAAAACCATTTAAACACATAAAAACATTAAAATTTTAAAAATATCTAAAAACCTTAAAACCCAAAAAAAAATAAAAAAAACCCAAAAATCCCTAAAATTTAAAAGACCCTAAAAACTCTATAAAAACTTAAACCCTCTAAAAATTGACTCCCCTAAAAAGAATCAAAGTATCGATAAACCTTGAAAATCCCTAAAAACCATAATGTCCTAAAAATTCTCTAAATCCACTAAAAATTAAAAAACCCAAAAAAAAAATAAAAAACTCTAAAACCACTAAAAATTCTAAAAAGCTTTAAAAACTTTAAAAATCTTAAAAAACATAAAAAAATAAAAAAAACACTAAAAACCCAAAAGACGCTAAAAACCCAAAACCCCCTAAAACTCTAAATACCCTAAAAACCACTAAAACCACTCAATGAACAAAAACACCTAAAAACATAAAAACATAAGTCTCTTACAAAATCCCTAAAATCCCTAGGAAAATAAAAATCCCTCAAAACACTAAAACCCAAAAAAACCAGAAAATTCGTTAATACCCTTTTAAACCCCTAAAAACCTCTAAAGACACTAAATGTCCTTAAATCCCTAAAAAAGTTAAAAAACTATAAAAACCCATAAAACCCTAAAAACTCAAAAAAAATCATAAATCCCAAAAGTCCATAAAAATCCCTAAAACCCCAAAAAATCCATAAAAACCATATAATTCCCTAAAACACTAAAAAGCTTAAAAATCCTCAAAGCCCCTAAAAATCCCTGAAAATGTAAACAAATCCTAAAATATTGAAAAAATACCTAAAAACCATAAAAACCTATAAAAACCATTAAAAACTAATAAAAAACTAAAAACCAATCAAAATTCTAAAAAATATTTAAACACATAAAACCGATAAAATATCTAAAAAACATTAATACCCATAAAAATCCAAGACTCCTTAAAGACCCAAAAAAGACCAAAAACTCCAAAAAAATAAAAAATTCCTAAAAATCACAATAAATCCCCCAAATACCTAAAACCCCTAAATAACTATAAAAATCATTCAAAGCCCTAAAAATCATTGAAAATGTAAAAAACCCTAAAAACCATAAAAACACTAAAAAACCCATGAAAACCATAAAATACCTAAAAACATGTAAAAACCACTAAAATTTTAAAAATTACTTTAAACCCTTGCATCAATTTAAAAAAAATCTAATAAACCATTAAAACCCCAAAAACTCAAAAATACCCTAAAATATGAAAAGACCAAGAAACCTCTAAAACCCATAGTTCCTAAAAGATCATAAAAACCACCAAATCCCTAAAATCACTAAAATCCCTAAGATAAGAAAAATCCTAAAAATCCCTAAAAATCGATGGAAATGTAAAAAAATCTAAAACCCTAAAAAACCCGTGAAAACCATAAAAATCAATTAAAACTATGAAAACCTTAAACCCATTAAAAACCAAAACCCCACATTAAACTCTTTAAACACTTAAAATCTATAAAAAATTTAAAAACTCTAAAACCCATAAAACCATAAAAAGTCAAAAAGCCAGAAAAACTCAGAAGACCCTAAAAACCCAGAAAAACCATAGAAACCCATAAAAATGTTCAAAACCCCTAAAACCCCTAAAAATCCATGAAAACCCTAAATCAACCTAAACACCATAAAAATACTAAATAAGACATATAACCCATCTAAAATTGTAAAAACCCTCAAAAACCTATAAAACTCCTGAAATCTATCAAAACCCCTAAAAACATAAAAACTACTAAAAAACAATAAAACCCCTAAAAACCTCTAGAAACTAAAAACTATTTAATCACCGAAAACATTAAAAAACTCTAAATACACCTAAAAAGTTCTAAGACCCAAAAAGATCCTAAAAACACCTAGAAATCAAAAACCACTGAAAAAACCTAAAATCCTTTAAAATTCCTAAAAACCCTAAAACCATAAAAACCATAAAATCCCTAAAAATCTCTAAAAAGGTATAAAACCATTAAACCCTGAACACCCCCTAAAAACCTTATAACCCCTAAAAACCTTAAGGAACCATAATGATATATGAAACCCTAAAAAACACAAAAAACTCTAAAAAATCCTAAACCCTCGAAAAGGTTAAAAAAAATAAAAAACCATAAATCCCAAAAAAACTCAAAAAACCCATAATATCCCTAAAACCCAAGAAAACACCTTAAATCCCTAAATCCTTTCAAAAACATTGAAATCCCTAAAAATACCTAAAAAACTTAATAACCATAAAATCATTAAGAAACCTTAATAACCCTTTAAACATAAAAAACCTTAAAAACCCGGAAAACCCGTAAAACCCGTAAAACCTTAAAAAAATCCCTAAAACTCATAAAACACCTAAAAGCCACTATAAAATCAAAAATGCTTAAAAACCCGAAATATTTTGAAAACTTTTAAAATCCTTAAAAACACTAAAAAACACAAAAAACCCTAAGAAACCAAAAATACCCAAAAACCCTTAAAATGCTAAAAACTTGAAAACCCGTAAAAACATAAAAAACCTTAAAAATCAACAAAATCGCTAGACCCATTAAAACCCTAAAAACCATAAAAATATTAAATTTTCTAAAAACCATGAAAATGTAAAAACCACTAAAACCCTAAATACCCCATGAAAACCATAAACGCCCTAAAAACCATAAAAACCATAAAACCCCATAAATATCATAAAACCACAAAAAATTTTAAGAAACCAATAAACTCTTAAAAATTTATATTTAAAAAAATATGAAAAAACCATTAAAACTATAAAAAAACTCAAAAATCCAACAAGAAATCCAAAAAAAAAACTAAATTCCTTAAAAATAGTAAAACACTAAAAACCCTAAAAACCCCGAAACATCCCTAATAAACGTAAAAACATTAAAAAATAAAAATCCCAAAACTCCGTAAAAAACAATGAAAACATAAGAAAACACAAAAAAACATTAAAACGCCTCAAAAACTATAAAAAATCCTTAAAAACATAAAAAACCTAAAACCTGTAAAAATAATGAAGCCCACTAAACACACTAAAGGGCCTTTAAATTCTTAAAAACATTAAAAACTCCAAACAACCTTAAAACCCTTAAAAACTCCAAAAAAAATCTAAAACCCTAAAAGTCCCTAAAACCCCTAAAAATTAATGAAACCCTAAAGAACAAAAAAAACCCTAAAACCCTAAAAATCCATAAAAAACAAATACAAAACACTTAATCCAATAAATATCCTAAAAATTCACTAAAAATACATAAAAACAGAAAAACCCTAAATCCTTGAAAACCCCCTGAAAACCATAAAAACTGCTAAAGACATTAAATAAATATAAAAACCCTAACACCCACTAAAAATCTAAATAATCGTAAAATCATAAAAATGTTAAAAAACACTAAAAATATTAATTCCCTAAAAGGAGTAAGAAAACCCTAAAAACACAAAGGATGCTAAAAATCCCAAAAAACTAAAAAAAACATTAGAAAACCCTAAAATACCTCAAAATACCAAAAAAAACAATAAATTCCTATAAAACCATTAAAATCCTAAAAATCCTTATAAATCCATGAAAAGATAAAAAAACCCTAAAACCCTAGAAAAACCTGGAAAACAATAAAACCCTTAAAAACCTTAAAATCCCAAGAAACTTATAAACACCTAAAATCACTAAACTCTCTAAAACCCCTTAAAACACCTAATAACATTAAAAAACTCTAAAAACATTAAAATACCTAAAAACACAAAAAAGCCATAAACCCAAAAGACCCGAAAATCCCATAAGGACCTTAAAAAACAAAAAAAACTTAAAACCATGAAAACCTTCAAAATACATAAAGTCCCTAAAAACACTACGACCCTAAAAATCCTAAAAAATCCCTAAAAATCTCTGACAAGTTGAAACCGCTAAAATCCCTGAAAACAACTACAAACTATAAAACCCCTAAATACATTAAAACCCCATAAACCCATAAAATACTAAAACCCACTAAATAACGAAAAAACATTAAACTACTAAAAACGTTAAAAACATTAAAAACACTAGAAACCTTCAAAACCCTAAAAAATAAATAAAAAATAAAAAATGATATTAATACAATGAAAACCCTTAAAACCCTAAATAACCATAAACGGGCTAAACCCCTCAAAATCCATAAATATCTTAAAATGAATAATTAAAAACCCCTAAAAATGTAAAAACACAAAAAACCTAAAATTCCCCCTAAAAACCATAAAAACTTTTAATAACCATAAAAACCCTCAAACCAATAAAATCCATAAAATGGAAATAAAAACACTAAAAATCCGTAAATATAATAAAAATGTTAAAAAATGCTAAAAACCTTTAAGCCCATAAAAACTCAAAAAACCCTCCTAAAAACCCAAAAATTCCCAAAAACATTGAAAACCCATAAAAACCATAAAATTCCTAAAAAACCTAAAAATCCCTAAAAATCCATGACATCATAAAAGACCCTAAAACCCTAGAAATAGCCCAGAAAACCATAAATCCCCTAAAAATCATAAAAAACCATAAAACCCATAAAAACATAAAAACCCACTGAAAAGCACAAAAACCGTCAAAACCCCTAAAAAGATAAAAAGATAAAAAATCTAAAAAATCAAAACAACCCCAAAAAAAATGAACTAAACACCTAAAAAGACCCTAAAATTCATAACAAACTCTAAATCCCTAAAATCCCTAAAACTACTAAAACCCCTCAAAATCCCTAAATACCCTAAAAACCATAAAAACCATAAAAATACTAAAAAGAACTATATAACCTTGAAAACATAAATAACCCTAAAAACCCTTGAAAACCTTGGAAAACATAAAAACCTTAAAAAAACCATAAAACCATAAAAACCTAAAAAACAAGAAAAACCCCCCCTAAAAAGCTAATAAACTAAAAAAAAACCTAAAACCCTTTAAAAACTCTAAAAAACACTAAAACCCCAAGAGACCCTAAAATCCTTAAAAACCTTAAAAACCCATTAAAACCCCTAGAAGTCCTAGAAATCCCTTAAAACCCTAAAAACCCCTAAAAACCATAATAAACATAAAAATTATAAAAATGTTGTAAATATCATTGAAACATAAAAACACTCAAAAACCGCTAAATACCCCTAGAAAACCATAAAACCCCAAATACCTTTAAAACCATAAAAACACTAAAAACACATAAAAACAATCAAAAACTAGAAAAAAACCCTTAAAACCCCTAAACATTAAATACAATAAAAAATCATTGAACCCCTAAAGAACTCAAAACCCCCCCAAACACTGAAAAGAATCTAAAACCCAAAAAAATCTGAAACCCCTGAAACCCCTCAATATCCTTAAAAACCTAAAATACATAAAAAACCCAAAAAATCCATAAAAATATTAAAATCCTCAAAATCCTGAATACCCCTAAAAATAATCAATACCCAAAAATACCATAAACACCAGAAAATCCCATAATAACTCTAAAAGCACAGAAAACTGAAAAACCCTTAAAATCCATTAAAAGTTAAAAAACTCCAAAATCCATTAAAAGACTTAAAAAATCAAAAAAACCTACAAATAAAATGACCAAAAAAAACTTTAAAAACCAGAAAACCCAAAAAATAACAAAAACCCATAAAAATATTAAATAAATTCAAAAAATCCATAAAAATGTAAAATATCTTAAAGATTCTAAAAATCCATGAAAACTATAAAAACAATAGAAACCTCAAAAAAACCCAAAAATCCCATAAAAACCATAAAACCAAATAAAAACTATAAAAACTATCAAACCCCTACAAACTTAAAAAACTCATAAAACCTTAAATCCCCCATGAAAACTAAAAAAATCCTAAAAACCGAAAATAACCTAAAACCATGAAAAACCTAAAATCCCTGAAAGCCTTGAAAAACAATAAAAACCCCCAAAATACCTAAAAACAAGAAAAATACCACATAACATAAAAATCAAAGAAATCACAAAAAATCATTAAAACGTAAAACCCATAAAACCTTCGAAACCCCCCGAAAACCAAAAAAAACTTTAAACCCCCAAAACCCATAAAACCCCTAGAGCCTTAAAAACACTAAAAATTCTAAAAAACCATGAAATCCCTAAAACATTTAAAAACTATAAAAACCCTTAATACTCTAAAAACTAAAAATACCTATAACCCAAAAGACCATAACAAAATCCTAAAAACCCTAAAAACCCATGAAACCGATAAAAATCCCCAAACACCATAAAAACCCCTAAAATTCAAAAAAACGCTAAAATCCCACAAAAAAATATTAAGATAAGTAAACACACAAAAACATTAAAAACATTAAAAAACTCAAAAAAATTAAATCCCTAAAAAAAATATTCCCTTAATACCCAAAATACCCTAAAATCCCAAAAAACCCATAAAGGATTAATAAACTGAAATACCCGTAAAACCAAAAAAAAAATCCTTAAAACCCCTAAAAGGCCTAAAAACCATAAGAATCCTAACAAATCACTTAAAATCACTGGAATAATAAAAAGTGCAAAAATCTCTAAAAACCATAAAACCCCTAAAACCCATAAAAACACCAAAACCCCATAAAACATTAAAAAAATTTAAAAGCACTAATAACCTTTTGAACCCCAAATATATTAAAAAACCTTAAAAAACCTAAAAAATCAAAAATAAACACATAAAAAGACAAGAAGAAACCGGAAACATTGAAAACCATAAACCCCTAAAAACCATGAAATCCCCTAAACCCCGTCAAAATAACTAAAAACCCTAAAACCTTAAAAAACATAAAAATATTTAAAAAGCCGTAAAAATCAATGAAAATGTGAAAGTCCCTGAAAACCCCCTGAAAAGCATAAAAACCCCAAAAACCTTAAAAATACTAAAACCTAAAAAACTGATAAATCTCACAAAAAAATCTAAAAATAATTAAAAACCTTATCAATGTTAAAAAATGCTAAAAACATTAAAAACCATAAAACCCCAAAAAACTAAAAAACACCTAAAACCCCAAAAGACCCTAAAAACTTTGAAAAACCAAAAAACCCCAAAAATACTCTTAAAACATAAAAACCCTAAAAATCACTAAAACCCCTAAAATCCCAAACAACCTTAAAAAACCTAAAAAGTCCTTCAAAATCCATGAAAATGAAAAAACCATAAAAAACCATAAAAAACCTGAAATCCCACAGAAAACCAAAAATACCTTTAAAAGCCATGAAAACCCCTAAAACCCATGAAAACCCAAAAAAACTACTCAAAATCTTAAATACCCTTCAACTCCTAAAGATGATAAAAAAATATATAAATCATTAAAGCAACCCAAAAAACCCCTAAAACCCTAAAACACCTAAATATCATAAAAACCCTGGAAGCCCTAAATACACTCAAAATCCCTAAAACCCTAAAACACTAAACACCATAAAAATAATAAAAAATCCCTAAAAATCCATAAAAACGTGAAAAACCCTAAAAACCATAATATACTTTTGAAAACTATGAAACCCCTAAAAACCTTAAACCCACCAAAAAACTCATAAAAATCCTAAAAACAAAAAAAACTCTAAAACCCACAAAATGGATAAAAATGATAAAACACTCTATAATACCAAAAAAATACATAAAAACTCAAAAAGCCATTTAAAACCCAAAATACCCTAAAAACCATGAAAAAACATTGAAAATACATAAAACCCTGAAAACCTCTAAAATTCCTCATAATCCCTAAGAACCCTAAAACCCTAAAAACCATAAAAATCTTAAAAACTCCCTAAAAATCCCTAGAAAAATAATAAACCCTAAAAAACCTCTAAACCCCCTAAAAACCAAAAAAAATCCATAAATTCCATAAATCCCCTAAACACACATAAAAACCATAAAAACCACTAAAAACATAAAAAACGCCATAAAATCATTAAAAACCTAAAAACCTATAAAAAACATAAAATACTGAAAACTTAAGAAAAACCTAAAAACAAAAAAATACCCTATCAACATTGAAAGAACCTAACAACCCTAAAACCCCTTAAAACCCCCCCCCCCCCCAAAACCCCTCAAAATCTATAAAATCACTAAAAATATAAAAAAGATTTTAAATCCCAAAAATTACCTAAAAATATATGAAAACATTAAAAACCCTAAAACCCCCTGAAAACCATAAAACCCCCTATAAACCATAAAAACCCAACATCACACTAAAATAAACTCAAACTCTAAAACCATATAATCCCCTAAAATGTTAAAAAAAACTCTAATCAACCATAAAATCCATAAAAAAGTCAAAACCCCTTAATCACCAAAGACCATAAAAACCCTAAGACCCTAAAACACTGAAAAACTAGAAAACCCTAAAATCTATCAAAGTGCCTAAAACCTCTAAAAATCCTAAAAATTGACAATCCAAAAATATACCTAAAATCATTGAAAACATAAAAAACCCTAAAAACCCTAAAAACCTCTATAAACTATAAAACCCCTAGAAATAGTTAAATCCGCAAAAAATGCATAAATACATAAATAATGACTAAAAACTCTAAAAACTCTAAAAACCCTTAGAACCTCTAAAAGCGTTAAAAATGTTAAAAAACTCAAAAAAATTAAATCCCCTAAAAAATAAAAAACCCCAAAATAACCCAAAAACCACAAAACCCCCAAAAATCCTTAAAAGGCCTAAAACCTTTAAAATCCCTAAAACCTTTAAAATCCCTAAACATCATAAAAAACTAAAAAAATCGCTAGAAATCCTTGAAAACATAAAAAATCCTAAAAACCCTAAAAACCCACTGAAAACCAAAAAACCACTAAAACCCATAAAATACCTAATCCCCCAAAAAACTGAAAACCATTAAATACCCCTAAAACCTTAAAATTCCCCAAAAATCATAAAAATCATGAAAACCTATAAAAATCGTAAAAAATCCCTAAAAGGGTAAAAAAATCGAAAAATGTTGAAAATACCCTAAAACCCTCTAAAAACCAAAAAAACCCTAAAACCCAAAATCCCCCCAAAAAACCACTAAAAACTATAATAAGACTTAAAACCGATAAAAACATTAAAAATCTATATAAAACTTTAAAACACCTAAAAAATTTATAAAAACCCTAATACCCCCAAAATAAGAAAACACTGAAAACCTAAAAACCCTAAAAACCATACAAATCCTAAAAGTCCTAAAATCCCTAAACATATAAAAAACCCTAAAACCCTTAAGAAATCCTTGAAAACTATAAAATAACCTAAACCCATACAAAACCCAAAAAACCCATAAAACACTAAAAACCCACAAAAACGTTAAGAACTCTAGAAAACCTTAAAAACCCTATAAAACCACCAAAACCCAAATAACCTTAAAATCTTGATACCCCCCCAAAACCCTAAAAATCCTAGAAAATCCATAAAACCCATAAAAATTCATAAAATCCCTAAAACCACAAAAAAACCAAAAACCCTAAATCTTTCCTAAAATCCTAGAAAATGCAAAAACCCTAAAACCTTGAAAACCACTAAAAACCTTAAAACCTGTAAAATCCATTAAAACCCTAAAACCTATAAACACCCTAAAAACCACAAAAACACTTAAAATATATAAACCCACTAAAAATGTTTAAATATGTATAAAAAAACTAAAAATTATAAAATCCCTAGAATGATGGAAACCCCTAAAACCCCAATAGACCCCAAACCCCCTAAAAAACAAAAAACCCAAATCCTCAAAAACCCTTAAAAATATTTAAAATCCTTAAAAATCATAAAAACCAAATAACCCTACAAATTCTAAAAAATACCTGAAAATGTAAAATTCCATAAAACCATTTAAAACCCTAGAAAACCATAAAAACCCTTATAACAATAAAAAACGTAAAAAACCATACAAAACTTAAAACCCACTGAAAATTATAAAACCACATCAAGACCCTAAAAACGTTACAAAATCTATAAACCCTTAACAATCTTAAATACTAAAATAACCTTTAAAACTCAAAAGACCTAAAAACCCCTACAAAAACCTAAAACTATAAAACCCTTCAAATTAATAAAAACACTAAAAACCAGTAAAAATTTCAAAATCCTAAAAAAAGAATTATGAATCCCTGAAAACATAAGAACCCCTAAAAGCCCCAAAATTCCAACAAAAACCATAAAAATCCTAAAAACCCTAAAACACATAAAAACCCTAAAGACCACTAAAAACTCTAAAACCCCATAAAATGTAAAAATAATGTAAAAATATATATGAATCCTTAAAAACCTTTAAAAGATAAAACCCAGAAAAACTAAAAAAATCCCAAAAACCCTAAAAATCATAAAAACGTGAGAAAAACCTAAAAACTCATAAAAACTATCAAAATCCTTAAATCCTAAAAACTCCAAAAAACCATAAAAATACTACAAAGTACCCAATTTCCCTAAAAATGTAAAAACCCAAAAAACCCAAAAAACCCCTAGAAACCCTAAAAACCCAAAAAACCATAAAAACCTAAAAAAATAATAAAAATAACAAAACCACTAAAAACTCAAAATAACCTTTAAACCCCAAAAAATGTTAAAAAACTCTAATAAACATGAAAAAAACAAAAAAAAACTCAAAAAAACCACAAAATCCCAAAAGACACTAAAACCTCGAAACCCATAAAACCCTAAAAAACATTGAAACCACCTAAAACCACTCAAAATAACTATAAACCAAAAAAACCCAAAAAAATCCAAAAAATTCCTTATAAATATCAGAAACCCAAAAAAAATCATAAAAACAATGAAAAACTCATGAAAACAATAAAACCCCTAAAACCACTAAAACACATCAAACCAATAGAAACTCTAAAACCCTTAAACCCATAAAAACATAAAAAACTATAAAAACCCATAAAATACCTAAAAATTTAAAAAAACACTAAATCCTGAAAAGACCCTAAAAACTCTAGAACCCCTGAAAACCTTTGGAAACCCTAAAACTATCAAAATAACTAAAAACCCTATAAAATCACTAAATACCAGATAAATCTTAAAAAACCTAAAATTCAATGAAATTGTAATAAACCCTAAAAACCATGAAAAATTCCTAAACACGATAAAAAGCAAAAAAATCATAAAAACCTTGAAAACCCTATAAAACCCTGAGAACCACTAAAAAAATCTAAACCCCAAAACCCTTAAAAACACTAAAAAAACTCAACATAACCATTAAATCAAAAAATACCCTAAAACTCTGAAAATCCCTAAAATCCCTAAAAATCCCATAAAAACCCTAAATACCGTCAAAATCAATGAAAACCACCAAAAATATAAAAACAATAAAAAATGTAAAAATACTAAAAAGTCAATGAAAACATAAAAAAACACGAACCCTAAAAACCCCAGGAGGAACATAAAACCTCTAAAATCATTAAAAACCCATTAGATCCCTAAAACCCACTAAAAATTCCATAAATCCAAAAAACCTCTATTTTAAAAAAAACTCAAAAAATATAATACCCTAAAAAACTAAAAAAAGGCCTAAAATCCTATAAGGTCCCTAAAAACACCGATTATCTCAACAACCCTAGAAAAAACAGAAAAAACTATGTAACCATAAAAATCCATAAAAACCCTAAATGTCCCTAAAACCCATAAAACACATAAAATCCACTAAAAATATAAAAATTCCTAAACCCTTAAAAATGACCAAAAGGTTAAAAAACATAAAAACCCTAAAAACTATAAAAAACATAAAAATCCCTAAAAATCAAGGAAAACATAAAAAAACCTTAAAACCCTATGACCCACTTAAAACATAAAAAGACTAAAAATATTAAAAACATATAAAAACCTAAAAATCACTAAAAACTCTTAGAACCACTAAAAACCCTAAAAACATTTAAAAAATCTAAAAAACCTTTAAAACACTAAAAACTCATAAAAAACTAAAACCCCAAAAGATACCCTAAAACAATAAAACCCCATAAAATTCCATGAAACCCCCTAAAAACCCTCAAAATCCCTAAAAATCGTGAAAATCCTAAAAAAATAAAAATAAGAAAGCTCTAAAAATCCATAAAATAAATTTAAACCCTAAAAACCTTAAAACCCCCCCTAAAAACCATAAAACCCCTAAAAACCATTAAAACAAAAAATCCAACAAAAACCCTAAAACCCACAAAAAACATTTAGAACTATCAAAAAAATAAAAACATAAAAACATTAAATACTAAAAAAAACTTATAACACTAAAAAACTCAAAAAAGACCCCAAAAAGACCCAAAAAGACCCCAAAAATCCTGAAAACCCCTTAGACCCTAAAACACCTTAAAACCCCAAATAACCCTAAAAATAAATACAAACCATAAAAAACCCAAAAACCCAAAAAATCCATAAAAAGACCTAAAATCCCTAAAATTTTAATGATACCCACAAAAACCTGATTTTTTTAAACCAAAAAACCAAAAAACCACTAAAAACCCTAAAAAAATCCTAAAACCCATAGAAACCCTAAAACCCACTAAAAACACTAGAAATCCTTTAAACCCCTAAAAACATTACAAAACTTTAAAAATGTGTAAAAATCCTAAAAACTCAAAAAAAATCTAAAACCCCAAAAGATCCAAAGACCCAAAAAAACCTTAAGACATAGAAAAACACAGAAAACCCTAAAAATAATCCAATTTCTTACAAACTCTATAACCTTTTAAATTCATTAAAAATCCATGAAAATTAAAAAATTTCTAAAACCCCTTAAAACCCTCGTAAAACCATAAAACCCCAAAACACCATAAAATAACAAAACCTAATCATAATTATGAAACCCTTAAAAGTAATAAAAAAATTAGAAACAATAAAAAACATTAGACACCTAAGAAACTCAAAAAAAAATACTAAAAACAAAGAAGACCCAAAAAACCGTAAGATGAACTAAAAACCGAAAAACCCCTAAAACCCCCAAAAACCTAAAAATACCTAAGGGCCTTAACAAACAATAAAAATATGTAAAAACCATTGAAAATATAAAAAACCTAAAACCTCTGAAAATAATATAATCAATAAAAAACAAAAAAAAAACCATAAAACCCCATAAAAACCCTTAAAACCACTACAAATTATAAAAACCCTTAGGACTCCTCATTTTTTTTAAAATCTAAAAAACGTAAAAATACCTAAAAATTAAAAAAACACATTAAAATCATTGAATACCCTAAAAATCCAGACAACCCGTATTACCCCTAAAACCCTAAAAACCCATAAAAACCCTCAGAATCCCTAAACACACTAAAAACCATAAAAATCCCTAAAAATCCTCTAAAAATGTAAAAACCCCTAAAAACCCCTAAAAACCACAAATAATGTAAAACCTTAAAACCATAAAACTCCATAAAAATCTTTAAACCAAATAAAAACTCTAAAACCCCCTTAAATCCCTATAAATGTTAACAAATTTCAAAAATATGAAAACATTAAAAACCTATGAAAATTAAAAAAACCATAAAGTCCCAAAAGACCTAAAAACCCTAAAAAACTCTATAAAACTATGAAATCCCCTACGAACACTCAAAATCTCTAAAAAACATAAACGACATAAAAATTATAAATAAGACATAAACATCCATTAAAACGTCAGAACCCCTAAATCCCCAAAAACCATAAAACCCCTAAATCCCTAAAAACCCATAACAACCATAAAAACTTCCAAAAAAAACAAAAAACACATAAAACCTCGAAAAAGATAAAAAAATCTACAAACATTAAAAATTCCAAAAACTCAAAAAAACCCTAAAAACCCAAAAGGGCCTAAAATCCCTGAAAAAATTTAAAAATATTGAAAAGCCCAAAAAACCCTAAAAATTACTTTAAACCCTAAAAAATCCTTCAATACTGTTAAAAACCATAACAATCCTTAAAAAATTGTTAAAATCACAAAAAATGAAAAAAAATAAAACCTCTAAAAAAATCATGAAAATAATAAAACCCCTAAAAACCATAAGAAACACTAAAACCCCTAAAAATGACTAAAATATATAAAACCCTATAACCCACCCCCCGAAAAACATTAATAGACTCTAAAAACCATTAAAACTATTTAACAATAAAAAAACCAAAAATACACTAAAACCCCTGAAACCCCTAAAATCCAAAAACCCCTTGAAGTACCCAAAAACCGTTAAAAACCATAAATATCATAAAAATACCTAAAAATTAGTGGAAGTGTAAAAAAACTTAAAAACATTAAAAACCCTAAAACCAAAAAACTGCTAAAACCTAAAAAACTAAAAACCCAAAAAACCCCTAAAATCCACTCTAAACTCCAAAACCTCTTAAACACCCTAAAAATGTTAAAATATTATAAAAACATAAAAATCTATAAAATCTAAAAAAATCTAAAAACCCAAAATGACCTTTAAAATCCTAAAATCCATAAAAACCATGAAAATTCCTAGAAACATACCAAATATCTAAATCCCCTAAAACACTAAAAAAGATACTAGAAATCCTAAAAAATCCCTTAAATCAAAAAAACCTTAAAACCTTGAGAAACCTCAAAAAACAATAAAATACAAGAAAACCATAAAACCCATAAAACCCTAGAACCAGTAAAAACTATAAAAATCCATAAAACCTATGAAATTTCTTGAAAATTCCTAAAAACACTAAAAACTCTTTGAAAAACATAAAACCCCTAAAAACCATGAAACCACTAAAAACCCTAAAATCCTATTAAAAACTATATAAACCCTTTAAAACCCAAAAAAAATAGAAACATAAATAAATTATAAAAACCATAAAAAACTGAAAACCAAAAAGACCAGAAAAACCCAAAAAACCAAAATACCACAAAAAACCCTTAAAAACATTAAAACATTAAAATTACTTAATAACAAAAAAACCTAAAACCCATAATATCCTAAAAAAATCATTAAAAATCCCAAAAATTTAAAAAAACTAATACCAATAAAAATCTCTGAAAACCATAAAACCCCTAAAACCTTGAAAACCCCTAAAAACCCAAAAACCCCTTAATAACTCTATGACCCATAAAACCCATAAAATGGAAAAAATGTTAGAAAACTCCAAAACACCACCAAAACTATAAAAAACTCAAAAAAACAAAAAACACCTTAATAACACTAAAAAACTCTGAAAACCCCTAAAAACTCTCAAAATCCCTAAAACCCAAAAACACCCCAAAAAACCATAAAAAACCTAAAAAATACCTAAAAATTTTGAAGGAACCCAAAAACCATAAAATCCTAACAAAATCCATGAAATCCATAAAACCCTAAACCACTAAAAACTATAAAACACCCTTAAAAAGTTTAAAAACTCAAAAAAAAAATTAAAACCTTAAAAAAGATAAAATTAACTCAAAAAACACAAAAGAACCTAAAATCCCTAAGAACCCATAACTACATAAAAAACCTAAAAACCATAAAAACCATTAAAATCTCTAAAAACAATAAAAATCTTGAAAAACAACAAAAAACCATAAATACCCTTAAAAACCATATAAACACTAAAATTAATAAAAACAATAAAAACACCTAAAAATTCATAAAGTGCCAAAAAATCTAAAAATTTTAAATAACTATTAAAACCTAAAACCGAAAAAACTCCCACAAACCTAAAAATATGATTCGACCACTCAAGACCAAGAAAACCCAAAAAAAATGAAATCCCTTAAAAATACTTCAAAATGAATAAAAAAATTTAATTCCCTAAAAACCATAAATATCCTTAAAAATAAATTAATATCCATAAAAATGTAAAAAACCTAAATACCCTAAATATCCCTTGATAACATAAAAAATTTTAAAAACCTTAAAAAAATTCTTCAAATAACATAAAAACCATAAAAACCCACTAAAAACACTAAAAACCATTAAATACTTTATAAAAATTAAAAAATTAAAAAGTAATAAAATATGAAAAAAAATTATAAAAAACCCAAAAAACCCAAAACCCCCCAAAACCCTAAAAACCCATAAAAACCATAAAAACCATAATACCCTATAAAGACTGAAATTCTCTAAAACCCTAAAAATAAACAAAAAAACATAAAAAAAAATCCTTGACATCATAAAAAAAACTAAAAACCATGACAAACCGTAGAAACCCATAAAACCACTAAAACCTAAAAAACCTTAAAAACCATGAAACCCCTATAAATCACTAAAAACAGTAAACACCCTCAAAACCCTTGAAACTTTAAATAGGTTTAAAAAAAATTAAAAAACGTAAAAAGACCCCTTTATAATTCAAGATAACTATATACCTAAAAATAACGTAAAAACCATTAAAAAACCTAAAATCTCAAAAAAAACGAAATCTTATAAAACCATCAAAATCCATAAAAACCCTAAATCCCATAAAAAACTTAAAACCGCTAAAAATCCATAAAAATGAAAAATATCCTAAATAACCTGAAAGACCCTATGAATACAAGAAAAACCTCTAAAAGTCATTAAAAAAATTCTTAAATACCCATAAAAACCAAACAAAAAATCTATAAAACAAGAAAATCCTAAGACCGAAAAATACCTGAAAACCCTAAAAATCCAAAAAAAGCCTGGAAACCCCTAAAAACCATCAAAATACCCAATAACCCAAAAAACCCTAAAAATAATAAAAATGATTAAAACACCATAAAAATAACTGAAAATGTAAAACCCCCTAAAAACCATGAAAATCCCATAAAAATAATAAATACCATAAAAACCATAAAAACCCTAAAACCCAAAAAAACCATAAAATCCCTAAAATGTTAAAACTATAAATACATTTAAAACACTAAAACCACATGAAAAAAATAAATACCCCTAAAACCTTTGGAAAACACTAAAAACCCAAAAAACCCTAAATCCCACTTGAAAATATAAAAACCCAAAACACCCAAAAATATTAAAAAATTAAAAAACCTTACATACATTAAAAAAAATAAAAAAACACCTAAAAATTGAAAGAGTTCCTTAAACCCTACAAACCAATAAAACCCCTAAAACCCCTAAAAACCCTAAAACCCCTAAAAAATCTAAAAAATCCCTAAAAATGTAAAAAAAATACTAAAATCTATGAAAATCCAATGAAATCCATAAACCCACTAAAAACAATAAAAAACCCTATAACCCTTAAAACCCAAAATACCAATAAAAAAGCTAAAACCACTAAAAAGCCATAAAATTATAAAAAATTATAAAAAACCATAAAATCACTAGAAAAAAATATCCTAAAAACACAAAAGACCCTAAAACTGATGAAAACCCCTAAAGCTCTGAAAACCCTTAAGACCCCCTAGAAACCCTCAAAATCATTAAAAACTCAAAAAAATAATAAAAAACCAAAAAATCCAAAAAAAAATCCTCAAAAATCCTCAAAACATAAAAAAACATAAAAACACTGAAAATCCCAAGAAAAAAAATTCTAAAAACCGTAAAGACCCCAAAAACCTATAATAACACTAAAAACAAAAAACTCTAAAACCCCTTGAAACCCATAAAAAGTTTAAAAACATAAAAAAATTTATAAAACCTAAAAATAAAAAACCCAAAAGAACCTAAGAACCCTGAAAATCCCTAAAATCCTAAAAAAATCCCCAAAACCCATAAAACACCTCAAAATTATTAAAAATCCTAAAAATCCATAAAATTCCATAAAATCTTAAAAAATCCATAAAAATAACATAAAATTTAAAAAAAATAATACCACCCTAAAACCCGCTTAAAACCATAAAAAACCCTAAAACCATTAAACCCCCCCCCCCAAACTCAAAAAACCCTAAAAATCACAAAAAAAACTCAAACACCCCTTAAACCCCTAAAAACAATAAAGACATATAAAAACTATAAAAAAATATCCAGAATAAAAAACTAAAACAAACCCCAAAACCCTAAGAACATCATGAAAACTCAGAAAACCCATAAAAACTTATAAATAACTAAACACCCGTAAAAACCATAAAAATAACTAAAACCCCTAAAAACCTAAAAAAATAAAAATCCTAAAAAATCCCCCAACATACCCAAAAAAATAATAACACAAAAATCCATGAAATCCCCATGAAATCTATAAAACCCAATAAAACCTTTGAAACCCCTAAAACCCCATATAACTCTAAAAACTCTAAGAACCCTTAAAACCTTAAAAAACATTAGAATTCTCTAAAAATTAATAAAAACCCAAAAACAAACTAAAATCCATGAAGACAATTAATCCTCTAGAAAACCAAGAAATCCTTTAGAAACACCTCAATATCCCTAAAACCCATTAAAACAAAAAAAATCCTCAAAATCCTAAAAAATATCTAAAAAATTAAAAAACCATAGAAACCCTCAAATCACATTAAAATCATAAAACCCCTGAAAACCTTAAAAAACTCAAAACACATAAAAACCTTTAAGCTGCTAAAAACTATAAAAAACCTTAAACCCCCAAAAAACAATAAAACTGTTAAAAAATCTAAACACCATAAAAACCCTAAAAATGGAAAAAACCAAAAAAAACCATAAAACCCGATAAAAACCATTAAACCCCTAAAAACATTGAAAATACCTTAAACCCATAAAAATATCTAAAAACTCTAGAAAACCCAAAAAAACATAAAAATATGAAAAATCCAAAAAAAATTCGTAGAACATAAAAATACCTACACTCCTTGAAATGTCCCTGAAAATAAGAGAAAATCATTAAGAACCTTAAAAACCCTAAAAAATATTTAAAATATAAACACTTATTAAAAACTCTAAAAATCCTTAAAACCGCTAAAAATATTAAAAAACTATAAAAACCCTTAAAAGCTCTAAAAAAATCATGAAAACAATAAAACCTAAAAGGATCCTAAAAACACTAAAACCCGTAAGGAACCTGAAAAACCCTAAAATCCAAAAAATCCACAAAACCATAAAAAATGATTGAAATACTAAAAAATTCCGAAAAACACCTAAAAATAAAAAATCCCAAATAACCATAAAATACTTCTAAAACAATAAGAGACATAAAAACCATAAAAACACCTAAAACCATAAAAACCATAAAAACCACAAAAAGTTCTAAAAACCATCAAACCCAAAAAAAATTTAAAAAACACTAAAAAACCTATAGACCCTTAAAATTTAAAAAATCCCCTTGGAAACATAAAACACCATAAAAATTCTAAAACCCCCTAAAACTCTAAAAAACATAAAAAACTGTAAAAACCTCAAAATCCATAGAAACATTAAAAACCAGAAAAATCGTAAAAACCAGAAAAATCATAAAAATACCCAAAACAATCCCTAAAAAATAAAAAAAAAACTAAATTACCAAAAAAAACCCCCATTAAAACCCTAAAAACCACTAAATAACTTAAAAACCAACAAACCATAAATCCCCTAAAACACTAAAAAAACTCTAAAAATATTAAATCCCCTAAAAACATTAAAAAAAATTAAAACCCTTAACAACTATAAAAACTAAAAAAAACTCTAAAACCCCAAAAATACTATAAAAACCTGAAAACCCTTAAAAACATTAAAAACCTTGAAAAAACATAAAACCCATCAAAATAAATAAAAAAAATTAAACCTCCCTTAAATACCATAAAACCCCTAAAACCATAAAAAAAATAAAAACCCTAAAACCACTAAAAACATTAAAACCAATTAAAACCCAAAAAATGTTAAATAAATAAGAAACCTTAAAACTATAAAAAGACCCTAAAAACCTAAAAACCCTTAAATCCCCTCAAAATCCCTAAAAACCCTAAACCCCTAAGAGTAATGAAAATCTAAAATAGCCCTAAAAATAAATGAAAATGCAGAAACTATTGAAACCTTGAAAACCCCATGAAAACTATAAAACCCCATAAAAACATAAGAAATCCTAAAAACCATTAAAAACCATAAAAAATACTAAAACTGTAAAAACCCTTAAGACTCCTAAAAATGTTAAAAATACCTAAAAACACAAAAAACCACTTAAAACCCAAACAAACCATAAAACCCTAAAAAACCATAAAAACTCTAAAACCCCCTAAAACCCCTAAAATTAATAAAAACCCAAAAGACCATAAAAATCATAGAAATCCCCAATAATACCTAAAAACATAAAAAACCTTAAAACTTTGAAAATCGAGGCGGATGGTCGATGGCGCTGGGTTCTGGTGGGTTGTTTGAGGAAATGGCGACAATGGTTTGGTCTAGACTTTTCTTTATTTTGGATCGGCTTTGTTAGATCTAGAACTGGATCCTCCTCGGGCGTTGTTTTTGTTGCTCATGGGCGGCGGCAGTGATGGTTTTACAATGGTTTGGGAAAATTATTTGAGGTCGTTAGTGAAGTCAACGTAGGCGCGATGGATGTTTCAATGACTGGACAGAGTTGTGCTTGGCCCGATCTTCAACCATACACTCTGGTGGCTTTGTATGGGAGAGTTTTGGCTTCTCTATGGTGACATGTGGGTTCGGCGGGCTTCGCGACTTCTCGAAGATGGTGCTTAAGGCTCTGTGATTGGATCTGCACTTCTTGTTTGGACCTGAGGAGGGTCTTGATGGAGTTTTAGGCTTCTCGACGGGTCATGGTGTCCGATAAGGGTGAATATGCAGGTTTTCTTTTATTATTCTGACTTCTTGTTCTTAGATCTTGCTACTGAAGAAGGTATGGCCATATTGTGCTGTGTTTGGTTTGATATAATGGTCTGTGTGTTCTTGAATTGTGGTTGGTTTGGTTTTATGTTGCTGTTACTGCTGGATGACGAGTTTAAGGAGTTGTGGATGATGCAGAATTGGTTCAGGCGCGGGTGTTGGTGGTCTTTTGTTTCTGATTTTGATGGGATGCTGGAACTGGTCTGGTTAGGAAGAGTTGGTCGCTGGATTTTGAGTTGTTATATGATGTTTGCTGCAGGTTTTTTGTTCTTTCATAAGTTGTTGCTAAATTTTGGTCAGATATTGAGTTTCTAGATGATGAACTACTAGACTTTGGCTACCACTTCCCTTGAGTGGAGGTGGTGGGTGATGGAAATACGGTATGGTGGTGTTGATTGGTGCTAGCGCTGCTGGTTGCTGAGGTGGAAGCGGGATACTGGGCAATTTTTTGTGTGTTTTATCCTTTATCATTTATCTTTTTTGATTTTTCTTTGTTTGGGGTCTTTTTTATCTTGGGATGTAAAGGGTTTTTGGTTGTGGGTAATTTGACCCCTCCCCTCCATTGTCTGTTATGTCTCTTTTTTTCTTTCTAATAAATTTAGGGGAGGGGATAGCCTGACCCTCGCATCTTCCTTGCCCTAAAAACTATAAAAAACTCTAAAATCCAATAAAACCACTAAAAACTATAAAAAATCTAAAATTCCAAAAAGACCCTAAACACCCTAAAATCAATAAAAACAATGGAAACCTAAAGACACTCAGAATCACTAAAAACCCAAAAAATGAAAAAAATCATAAAAATCATAAAAATCCCTGGAAATTCCTAGAAATGTAAAAGTTACTTAAAACTATGAAAACCCCATGAATATTGTAAAACACCTAAATCTATTAAAAACCATAAAACCCTAAAAGCCATAAATACCACTAAAAACCCCAAAACCATTAAATTTATAAAAAAAAGTAAAAACACTAAAAATCCTTAAAACCCTCATGAAATAAAAAAAATCCTAAAAACCCAAAATATCCTAAAAAATGAAAACCCCTAAAACCCCTAAAAACCCCAAAAATTGTTAAACCCTCAAAACACCTAAAAATAACAAGCCCTAAAACCATTAAAATCTTAAAAAGTCCTAAAAAACCGAAACCTAACAACCTTAAAATCACTGAAAACCCCATAAAAATCATAAAAACCCCCAAAACCTTTAAAACCCTAAAAACCAATAAAAACCCTAAATACTACTAAAGAGTCTAAAAAAAATTACGGCACATAAAAACGTGAAAAACAAAAAATAACCATAAGACAGGTCCAATAATCAAAACAAACCCTAAAAACACAAAGAAAACTAAAAGAACTCTTAAAAGACTAAAAACCCCCAAACCCTTGAAAAACCCTAGAAACCGTCAAAATCCTGAAAAACCATAAAAATCATACAAAATCCATAAAAATTCCTAAAACCATAAAGAACACTAAAAACACTAAAAATACTGGAAAACCATGAAACCCATAAAAACCTTAAAACCATAGTAAAACACTAAAAACTATAAAAACCCTTAAACCACATAAAAATATAAAAAAAATATAAAAACCCATAAAATCATAAAAATGAAAAAAAACCATAAAAACTCAAAAAGACCCTAAATACCCTAACACACATACAATCCTATAGAAACCCTCAAAATATGTAAAAGCCAAAAAAACCCTAAAAACCATAAAAATCTTTAGAATAACCTAAAATTACCTAAAAACATTAAAAACAAAAAAACCTTGAAACCCCCCTTAAAACCTAAATAACCCTACAAACCTAAAAACACACTAAATATTATAAAATTCCTTAAATACCCTAATAACATTAGTAAACTCTAAAATACCATAAAAACCCTAAAATACAAAAAATAATAAAAACCCTTAAAAACCAAACGACTTAAAAAACTCAGAAAACACCTAAAACCCTTTAAAATCCCCAAAACCCTAAAATACCTTAAATATATAATAATCATAAAAATCTATAAAATACATGAAAATGTAAAAAATCCTAAAAACCTTAATGTACCAATTAAAACTATTGAAACCCCTTAAAACCTTTAAAACCCCTAAATACCCATAAAATCCATAAAATCCCACTAAAAACACTAAAGACCCTTAAAATTCATAAAAACATTAAAAAACTATAAAATACTGTAAAACCCCTAAGAACCTCAAAAAACCCTAAAATTCCAAAACAACTCTCAAACCCCCTAAAAACCCTAAAAACTCAGAAAACCCATATAACCTCATCAAAATCTATAAAACCATGGAACCATAAAAACCATAAAAAATACTAAAAATTCCTAAAAATCAATGAAGATTTAAAAACCCTAAAAACCCATAAAACCCATAAAAATGTTAGGAAACTCTAAAAATATTTAAAACCCTAAAAACATAAAAAACCCATAAACCCTAAAGGACCCTACAAACACAAAAACCCTAAAAACCCTAAAACCCCCAAAAAAACCCTAAAACCCCTCAAAACTCTAAAACCCAAAAAACACTAAAAACCATAAAAAATCCAAAAAATACCGTAAAAATTAATTAAAATGTTAAAACCTCTAATAATCCTTAAAAACATCTAAAAACCATAAAAACCTCTAAATACCTTAAAAACCCATAAAACGCCATAATACCCTAAAAACTATTAAAACCCACTAAAAACTCTAAAAACCCTTAAAATCACTAAAAAAATAAAAAAAATTAAAGAAGACTGAAAAATATTAAAAACCTAAACAAATAAAAAATGCTAAAAATCCAAAAAAAACTAAAATCCCTGAAACCTCATAAAAACCGTAAAAACTCTAAAACCCCACTAAAATACCTCAAAATATCTAAAAATATTAAAGAACCTAAAACCCATAAGAAATTATAAAAATACCTGAAAACATAAAAAACTCTAGAACCCTGAAAACCCAATGAAAACCATAAAACCCCCTCAAACCGTAAAAACTCTAATATCCCATAAAAACCATAAAAACACTAAAACTCTATTAACCCATAAAACCCCTAAAAACATTAAGAAACACTAAAAGCGTTATACATCCATAAAAACTCAAAATAACCCTAAAAACCCAAAAGGTCCTAAAATCCTTAAAAACCCCTAAAATCCCTAAAAACCCTAAAAATGTAAAATTCATCAAAATCCGTAAAAACCCAAAAAATTCATAAAAATAATAAAAACTCCTTAAAATCACCAAAAATCCATGAAAACATAAAAAACCCTAAAAACAATGAAAAAAATTGAATAATATAAAAACTCTTAAAACCATTAAAACTCGTAAAACAAAATAAAAACAGGAAATAACCAACTAAAAACTCAAAAAAAAACACTTAAACCGTAGAAAATGTTATAAATTTTTTTTCAAAATATAAAAAAATCCTGAAACCCTAGAAAACACAAAAAAATAAAAATACCCTAAAAAACCCAAAAAAACCCAAAAAAACCCAAAAAACCCCCAAAACCCCAAAAACCTATAAAAATCCTAACAAAGAAATATAAATCCATAAAATGTAAAAAACCCTAAAAACCTAGAAGAACTCCTAAAACCCATAAAATAGTAAAAACCATAAAAACCATAAAAGATAATAAACACTCTAAAACTAATAGAAACGCTATAAACCTGTAGCACCCCTAATTTTTTTTAATAAACTCTAAAAAACTGTAAAAACCACAAAAAAACTAATAAACCCATAAACCCTAAAAGTCTCTAAAAATCCTAAATGCCCAAAAAAATGCAGAAAACCCTACACACCCTAAAAATCCATAAAAATCTTTAAAATGCGCTAACAAATTTTAAATCATAAAAACCCCTACAAAACTAAAAAATCCGCTAAAATCCAAAAAAATCACTAAAAACCAATAAAAATCCTAAAACTTTTAAAAAACTAAAAACCATAAATACCCATAAAACCTCTAAAAATCCTCAAAATTTCTAAGAACCCTAAGAATAATAAAAACAATTAAAAGCCTTGAAAGCGTTAAAAATCCCTAAAAATGTAAAAACCCCTTAAAACCCTTAAAACCCTCTTAAACCTATAAAAATGCCTAAAAACCATAACAACCCTAAAATTCCATAAAACTCGAAAAAACCACTAAAAACACTTAAAACATTTAAAACTCCTTAAAACTATAAAAAACATTAAAAACCCTTAAACCACTAAAAAAAATAAAAAATTATTAAAACCCAAAATACTGTAAAAACCCTAATAAATCATAGGAACCCTAATAAACAAGGAAAACCACTAAAACCCTTCAAAATCCTAAAAATCCTAAAAACCATAAAAACTCTAAAAACAATAAAAATCCTTAAAAAACCCTAAAATCCTAAAAAACCCTAGAAAACCATAAAACCCCTAAAAACCTTAAAACCACTAAAACCCATAAAAATCATTAAAACCAATAAAAACTCCAAAACCAATTAAAATGTTAAAAAATATGAATACCTTAAAAACATAAAAAATTCAAAAAATCCCTACAACCCCAAACACTCAAAAAATCCCAACACCCCAAAAAATCACTAAATACCCTAAAAATCATAAAAACCATAAAAATCCAAAAAATAAAAAATAATATAAAAGATCCTAAAAACTCTAAAAAATACTTGAAATCCATAAAAACCCCTAAAACCTTAAAATACCTAAAAACCCATAAAAAATCGAAAAACTAACTAAAAACTAAAAACCACTTAAAAATTTTAAACACATTAAAAATCTAATACCTTAAAACCCTAAAAACTCAATAAAACCCCTAAAATCTAAAAAGACACTAAATTGATGAAAAATCATACAACCCATAAAAAAATTAAAAATCCTAAAACCCTCAAAATCCCTAAAAACTCTAAAAATATTAAAGCCATAAAATTACTAAAAAATACTTAAAATTACAAGAAAACATAAAATATCATAATACACTTACAACCCCCTAAAAACCATAAAAACCCCTTAAAACCCTAAAACATTAGAAAAAAACTTAGAACCACTGAAAACACTACAAACCCTTAAGACCCGTATAAAAATTAAAATTTCTAAAAAACCTTCAACCCCTTAAAACTTAAAACAACCCGAAACCCCTAAAGCCCCTAAAACCTTGAGAGACTATAAAAACCATTAAAAACCATATACCCTCAAAATCTCTAAAAACACTAAAAACCCAAAAATTCTGCAAAAATCACTTGAAATCACCAAAAATGTAAAAAACATTAAAACACTAAAAAACACGTCAAAACCATTAAAACCCTTAATAACCACAAAAATCTATAAAAACACACAAAAATATAAAAATCCATTGAAAAATTTGAAAACCCTATAACCCACTAAAAATGTTAAAAAACGTTACAAAATCTAAAAACAATAAAAATCCAAAAAAAATCTAAAAACCCTTAAATCCGAAAAAAGAACAAAACCATAAAACCCACTAAAAATCCTTAAAACCTCTAAAACCTATCAACATACCAAAAAACATTAAAAAACCAAATACCAAAAAAATCAAAAAAAATCCCAAAGAATCCATGAAAATGTTAAAAACCATAAACCCCTAAAAACCAATTGAAAATCATAAACACCCTTAAAAACCTTTAGAAAACCAAAAATCCATAAAAACCCCAAAAAACCTTGAATAATCAAAGAAATCTTTAAATCCCAAAAACTATAAAAAACGTAAAAAAATTAAAATGATAAATAATGAAAAAAAATATCTAAACTCAAAAAGACCCTAAACTCCCCAAAAACCCTAAAGATGGAAAAACCTTGAAAATCCCCCAAAACCCTAAAAACGTTAAAAAATACCCAAAACCTGGGAAAACCATAAAACCCCAGAAAACCATAAAAAATCACTGGAAACCCATAAAAACCCTAAAACCCTATAAAATGTTAAAAACACTTAAAACCCATAATAATGTTAAAAAAGATAAAAACTATACAATAACTTTGAAACCCAAAAAAACTCAAAAAAGCATAACAACCCATAAAGACCCTAAAAACCCAAAAAAATAAGAATAAACCCTATATACACTAACAATCATATAAACCTCAAAATCAATAAAAATCCTAATAAAACCAAAATAATATTGAAATGAAATAAAAATCCAGGAAATTATAAAAACCCAAAAAACATTGAAATCCCCCAGAAAACCATAAAACACCTAAAACCATAAAAACAGAAAAACCCTATAAAACCCTAAAACCCCCACTAAATCCCTAAAATCCCTAAAATCCACTAAAAATATTAAAAACTGTAAAAACCCTTAAAAACCCTAAAAACATTAAAAACCCAAGAAATCCAAAAAGAAACTAAAAAATTCTAAACAAACATAAAAAATAATGAAATCTCCTAGAACCATTGAAATCCCTATATTCCATGAAATACATTGAAAAACATAAAATTATTTAAAAAACAAAAAATACTTGAAAACATAAAATCCATAAAAACCAAAAAAACTATAAAAACAATCAAAAGCATAAAATCAACAAAACCCCTAAAAACAATCCAAACCCATAAAAACGGATCAAAACATGAAAAATTCACCAAAACACTAAAAGACCTTAAAATGCATAAAAATATTAAAAAATATATAAAAACATAAAACCCTAAAAAATTCAAAAAACCTTAAAAACATAAATGGCCCTAAACACCCAGAAAACCCATAAAAATTCCTAAAATCCCTAAAACCAGAGAAATACCAAAAAATCATTAAAATACCTTAAAAATGTATAAAAACCTTATAAAACCCTAAAAAATCCTTAAAACAATAAAACCCTAAAATATAATAATAAAACCCTAAAATATAAAAACTCTAAATCCACTTAAACCCCCTAAAATTTTAAATAACTATAAGAAAAACCTAAAAATCAAAAAAAATAAGAAACCCCTACACACAAAAAGGAACATAAGACCCTAAAGATTATAAATACCTTAAAACCCCGTAAAACCCCATATAATCCCTAAAATCCATAAAAACCCTAAAAGCCAAAAATACCAAAAAAATCCCTAATAATTGCAAAAAATACCAAAAAATGGAAAAACCCCTAAAAACCTGAAACCCCCCCCCCCCCCCCTAAATTCCGTAAGACACCAAAAAACCTTTTATACCGCTAAAAACCCTAAAAAATACAAGAAAAATAAAAAACACTTAAAACCCAAAAACATAAAAAAAATCTAAAAAATATTAAAAATAAAAAAAACTACAAAACATAAAAAAAAACCATAAAACCATAAAAATAATAAAAACCCCAAAAATTCATCAAAATCACTAAAACCCTTAAAAACCATAAAAACCTAAAAAACAAAAAAATACTAAAAAATCCTTCATAATCCCTAAAAACATAAAAGACAAGAAAAACCCGAAAAACCATAAAAACCACTAAAACACCTAAAAATCCATGAAGCCCTAAATACCACAAAAAAGACAAAAAAACCATTTAAATCCCTAAAATGTTATAAAACTCAAAAAAAATTAAAAAAACCTAAAAAACTCAAAAAAAACCCCAAAAACCCCTAAAAACCCTAGAAACCCTAAAAAACTGAAAAACTATAAAATCCTAAAAATTCAATAAAAATATTTGAAAACATAAAAATACCTAAAGACCATGAAAACCCCCTAAAAATCATAAAACCCCCTAAAAACCATAAATACACTTAAAACCACAAAAAACCAACAAAACCACTAAAACCTGTAAAAAAAATAAAAAATCTAAACAATCATTAAAACCCTAATAAAATAAAAAAACCTTAAAGGCCCAAAAAACATGAAAGCCCATAAAATACTAAAAACCATGGGAAAACATGAAAACCCTCAAAATCACTATAAAACCTAAAAGAAATAAAACCCATATAATACTAAAGATCCTAAAAAATCCTTGAATACATAAAAAACCGTAACAACCTAGAAATATCCCTGAAAACAAAAAAACCCTTAAAAACCTTAAAAACCCTAAAAATCAATAAAAACCACAAATCCGATAAAAACTATAAGAAAATTAAAATCCATAAAATTTTAAAAATATCTAATAAACCATAAAACCAAAAAATGTAAAAAATCTTATAAAGACCAAAAAATGCCCTAAATACCCTAAAAAAACTAGAAACCATAAAACCCTAAAAATTCCTAAAAACCCTAAAAACCCTTAAAATCCTTAAAACCCTTTAAAACCCCTTAAAACCATAAAAATAAGAGAAAATCTTTACAAATCCATGAAAATTTATAAAAACCCAAAAAACCTTGAAAAATCAATGTAAACAACAAAAAACCGTAGAAACATTAAAATCCCATAAAACCAATAAAACCCCCAAAAAATACTAAAATCTCTAAACACCCTTTAACCCCCTCCCAAGGGTTTAAAAACTCTAAAACCCTTAAAAACACAAATAAAAACTCAAAAACCCTTATGACCCCCAAAAGACCATAAAACCCAAAAAACCATTTGAAAACCCATAAAAACCCATAAAATCAAAAAACCCACTAAAAATAATAAAAATCCTAAAAAATCCCAAAAAATCCATGAAAACAAAAAAATCCATAAATACCATGAATACCCCAAAAAACCATAAAGAATACTAAAACCCTTTAAAATCCCTAAAAACTATAAAAACCATAAAATTTACTAAACACTCAAACACCTTAAACCCCCAAAAATGATAAAAAATGCTAGAAAACCTTTAAACCCCTAAAAACTAAAAAAGTCATAAATCCCAAAATATCAAAAAACCCGATGAAAAAAAAAACGAAAAACGAAAAACCCCCTAAAAATACAAAAACTCATCAAAAACACTAATACCTCTAAAAACCATAAAAATGAAAGATCCCAAAAAATCTATGAAAACATAAAAACCCTTAAAAACCTAAAAACACATAAGAAAATGTTTAAACCCTAAAAACACTTAAAACACATAAAACTTTTAAAACACTAAAAACCCTAAGACCCCTAAAAAGAACAAAAAACCCTAAAAAACCAAAAAATCCCAAAAACCCTTACACAAACTAAAACCCCATGAAAACCCTAAAAACACACTAAATACTCTAAAAACCATTCAAACCCAAAAATTTGTTAAAAAAACTCTATAACCATAAAATTCATAAAAAACTAAAAAAACCCCTAAAAACCCAAAAATACCAAAAAAACCACTAAAACCCTCAAAGTCCCTAAAGACTAAAAAACCCATAAAAATATTCAAAAGGAACTAAAAATGCATAAAAACATAAAATCCCAGAAAACCTTAAAAAATCCGAAGAAAAGATTTAAATCCAAAAAACACTTAAAACCCCTAAAAATCGAAAGAAACAGTAAATTCCCTAAAAACCCTAAAACACCTAAAATTCCCTAAAAACCCAAAAAACCATTAAAAAACTAAAAATCCATAAAAATATCTAAAAATGGAAAAACCCAACATACCTTGAAAAATCCAAAGAAGACCTTAAAAACCTAAAAACATTCAAACCGCTAAAAATCTAAAAACACTAAAAACCCTAAAGACCCTAAAACTTCCCAAAAACCATATAAAACCCTAAAACCCAAGAAACCCTGAGAAATATTATAAACCACATAACCCCACAAAAACCTAAAAAATGAAGAACTATAAAAACCAATTAAACACCTAAAAGCTTCTAAAAACACTAAACAACTATAAAACAATAAAAAACTCATAAAAAACCTAAAAACAAAAAAAACCCATAAAACCCTAAGGACCTTAAAAATCCCTAAATCCCTCAAAATCCCTAAAAACCCATAAAAATCCTAAGAATCACTAAAAGTATATAAAAGAAGAAAAAAACCCTAAAACCCCAAAAAACCACTATTGGAAACAAAAAAAACCTAAAAACATTTAAAACCCCTAAAAACCCTAAAAATAATAAAACCCCTAAATACAATAAAATCCCTAAAAAACATAACAACCCCTAAAACAATAAAAAACCTAAAAAACCATAAAGACCCTAAAATCCCACTAAAAATACTAAAAACCCATTAAACCCATAAAGAAATTAAAAACTCTAAAAACCTTAAAAACACAAAAAACTCAAAAAAACCCTAAAACCCCAAAAATACTCCTAAACACCCTAAAAACCCTAAACACACTAAAACCCCTCTAAATCCACAAAAAACCTAAAGGCCTGTTAAAATTATAATAAATTATAATAAATCCCTCAAAATCTGTACAAGCTCAAACACTCTTACAACCCCTAAGAAAAACATAAAAACCTATAATCAATTAAAACCACTAAATACCTAAAAAATTCTAAACACCCTAAAAACCCCCAAAAGCCCTAAAAACATAAAAACTATTAAAACCCCTAAAAATCTTAGAACCCTAAAACTCATGAAGACATTAAAACCCACTAAAAGCTCTAAACAAACTTTAATAACCTAAAAATGTCAAAGAACACTACAAAACATTAAAACCCCTTAAAAACTCAAAAACCCATAAAAATATAAAAATACCATAAATCCCTCAAAAATAAATAATAACCCCTCAAACCACTCAAAATCTTTAAAATATCTAAAAACCATAAAAATCCTAAGACACCCTAATAATCCATAAACATGTAAAAAAACCCTAAAACCCTAAAAACCCATAAGAATACATTAGAAACCTAAAAACTCATAAAAACTAGAAAACATAAAAATTATTAAAACAAAAAACCCCCCAAACCCTAAGAAAACCTTTAAAACCCTCAAAATCTCTAAAAACTCTAAAAAACTATAAAAACACTAAAAATAACTTAAACCCCTAAATACATAAAAACCCTGAAAAACCTCAAAACCCCTATGAATACCATAAAAACCTAAAAAAATTAAAAACCCTAAAAACAATAAAAAACACTAAAACCCCAAAATGACACCAAAACCCTAAAACCACCTAAAAACCAAAAATCCCCTAAAAACCATAAAAATCCTAAAAGCCCATAAAAACTCTAAAAATCACTAAAATCTATGAAAACCAATTAAACACATAAAAACATTAAAAAACTCTTAAAACCTTAAAAAGATAAAAAATTTAAAAAACCATAAAACCACAAAGCATAATAAAAACCCTCAAAACCCTTAAAATCCCTACAAACCCTAAATCCATTAAAATCCAAAATTATCATAAAATCCTTAGAAATTTAAAAACCCTTAAAAATAAAAAACACATAAGGAAACCATAGAAATCTAAAATTACAAAAACCCATTAAAACCCAAAAAATGATAAATACCTTAAAACCTTAAAATAACTAAAAAACTAAAAAATTCATAAAATCTATAAAAATGAAAAAAACCTAAAAACCCTAAAAACCACTATGTAAACCATTAAAAGCTAAAAAAATTAATCCCCCTAAAAACCATAAAAATAATAAAACTACAAAAGACTGTAAACCCCCAGAAATGCTAAAAAACTAAAAATCCCAAAAAAACCCAAAAAGCCCAAAAAAATCCAAAAAAGTGCTAAAAATATCTAGAAAAATTAAAAAACCCAAAAAACCCTAAGAATATCTTAAAACCCAAAAAACACTTAAAACCACTATAAACTAAAAAATACTAAAAACTTAAAAATCCCAAAATGTCCTAAAACACGTAAAACCCCTAAAATACATAAACCCCTAAAACCCGTAAAAACCCAAAATAACCCATAAAAAACCTTAAAACCCATTGTAACCCTGAAAACCATAAAAACCAATAAAATAAAATTAAATAAAAACCATACAACCTATTAGAAACTAAAAGAACTAAAAAACCCCAAAAAACCATAAAATCCTTAAAATACTAAAACCCCTCAAAATCCAAAAAAAAACAAAAAAATACCCCAAAACCAATAAAAATCATAAAAAATCCAAAATAAATAAATAAAAATCTAAAAACACACCAAAAAACCAAGAAAAACTAAAAAAATCATAAAAACCTAAATACACACAAACCCCCTAAATAAACCTTAAAATACTAAAACCCTAAAAAACTCCAAAACTATAATAACCATAAAAAAAATAAAACCCCTAACAACATTAAGAAACCCAATAAACCAATAAAAACACTAAAACCCATTAAAAAATCTTAAAACCCATTACACCCCTAAAAATGTTAAAAAACTCTTAAAAACAATAACAAGTCTAGAAAACCTTAAACTCAAAAAAAGATAAAAAAACCATAAAACCCAACAAAACCAAAAACCACTATCAAAATCCCTAAAACCGAATAATCCATAGAAACCCAAAGATGTTCTAAAAGTCTGTAAAAACATAAAAAACCCTAAAACCCCAAAACACCTATGAAAACCTTAAAAAACCCCAAAACACTTAAAACACATGAAAAACCTAAAAATATTATTAAAATGCTAAAAACCTAAAAAACCACTAAAAACCTAAAAACCACTAAAACATCTATAAACCCATAAAAACTTTAAAACCCGGCTAACAACTCTAAAAAACATTAAACCCCTAAAATGTTAAAAAATATAAAAAAAATAAACACCCCTGAAACTAAAAAACCATAAAAACCCAAAAAAAAACTCTAAAAACACTAAAAAACAAAAAATCCTCAAAACCAATAAAAACTCAAAAAAAAACCCATAAAAATTATAAATAATACCTAAAAATATATAAAAATTTAAAAAACCCTAAAAATAAAAAACCCTATGAAAACCATAAAAACCAAAACACAATTAAATCAATTAAAAACTAAATAAACACACTAGAATCCTTAAAAACTCTAAAACACCTCAACATCTCTACAAATAGTAAAAACTAATTAAAATCCTTAAAATCCCAAAAAATCCCTAAAATATTAATAAACCTAAAAACCCTGAAAAACAATAACAAAATATCAAAAACCTAAAAAATTTATTATAACTAATAAATGTAAAAAATATTAAAAACCCTAAAAACCATTAAAATCAAAAAAACCCGAAAAACCCAAAAAAAACCATAAAAGCCCTTCGAAGCCATAAAAACATAAAAGAAACTCAAAACTCTAAAAACTAATTAAACCCCAAAAAATTGTTAAAAAAACTATAAAAACTCTATAAAACCTAAAAAACCTAAAAAACCCAAAAAATCATAAAAACCCTAACATCCCCACAAAACCCTAAAATCCCCAAAATCCAAAAAAACATCTAAAACCCATAAAATCCTAAAAACCCTTTTAACCCATAAAAATTTAAAAAACCCTAAAACCAATAAAACACTATAATAACATTTAAAAACATGAAAACAATTAAAATCGCTAAAATCATAAAAAAATTATTAAACCCAAAAAACCTCTCAAAATCCCTAAAACACTAAAAACGATAAAAATCCTAAAATCACTAAAAATTCATTAAAAAATAGAAAAAACTAAAATCTCTGAAAAATCCAATGAAACCCATAAAAACATAAAAAACATTAAAACTCCAAATAAACCAAAAAAAGATATAAAGTATAAAAATGATTGAAATCCCCTTTAAACCCTAAAAACCCTTAAACCCTAAAAACCACTAAAAACCGTAAAAACAACTAAAAACCTTATTAAAACACTGACAACCCCCATAAAACTCCTAAACACCACTAAAAACCCAAAAAACCTGAAAAACACTAAAAACCATAAAAAACTCAAAAAACCCTTAATACCTAAAAAACAACAAAGCTACAAAACCCCTAAAAACCCTAAAACCCCTCAAAATCCCTAAATACCCTAAATACATAAAAAGGTTAAAAAATTTCAAAAATACATAAAAAAGGATTAAAACCCATGAAATACCGAAAAAGGATTAAAACCCACGAAATACATAAAAAGGATAAATCTACTAAAAACAAAAAAAACCATAAAAACGAAAAAAACCTCAAAAAACCATAAAAACCAAAAAAACCCTAAAAACACTGAGAACTCAAAAAATGTTTTAAAACTCAAAAAAACAAAAAAAACTCGAAAAAACATTTAAAACCCTAAAATGTCAAAAAAAACCCCTTATAAGACCAAAAACCCCATAAAATTCCTAAATCACCCTAAAACCTCTCCAAATCAAAAAAAACTAAAAACCATAACAATCACCAGAGATCAACAAAATTCCATACAAAATTAAAAAACATAAAAACTGTAAAAACCCATAATAAAAACAGAAAAACACTAAAAACACATATAATACCTAAAAATCCTAAAATCCAAAAACCCTTAAAAATCCTAAGAACCCTAAAAACACCCCAAACCCCAAAAAACCTTAACAAACCCTAAAAAAAACCCTAAAACCTAAAAAAATAAATAGAACCATTAAAACCATAAAAAATTAGAGAACTCTAAAAAACATTAACAACCCAAAAAAATTCAAAAAACCCATAAAAACCCAAAAAAAAACCAAAAACCCCAAAAAACCCACAAAATCCCCAAAAATAAAAAACACCTAATAATCCTCCGAGTGTGCTAAAAATACATAAAAATATAAAAACCCTAAAAAGTTAAAAACCCTAAAAAAACCTTAAAACCCAAAACACTTAAAACCAATATAAACATAATACCTATAAAAACCCTAAAACCCTAAAAACCCAAAAAATTATAAAAACCCCTAAAATTGTAAAAAAACATTAAAACCCATAATACCCAATAAAAATAAAAGCCTTAAAAACCCATTAAACCCATTAAAATGTTAAAAACTCTAAAAACTATATAAAACCTTAAAAAATCTGAAAAATCCTAAAAACCCAAAAAACGAAAAAACCTAAAAACCCCTAAAAATCTAAAAAATCCATAAAATCCATAAAATATATAAAAATACTAAAAATCCCTAAAAATCATAAAATCTAAAAAACGCCTTAAAATAAGGAAACCCCTAAAGAATAACTTAAAACCGAAAAACACTTAAGACACCTAAAAACCTAAAAACACTAAAAACCCTAAAAACCATAAAGCCCCTAAAAATCATCATCATCACTAAAAACTATAGAAAACCATAAGATTCATAAAAACCCCTTAAAATCCAATAAAATTTAAAAATCCCTTAAAACTACTAAAAACACTAAAACCCCTTTAAACCCTTAAAACGTTACAAAACGTTAAGAATATAAAACAATAAAAAACAATAAAAAACTAAAAGAAAAATAGATATAAGACTATAAAAAACCATAAAACCCCCTAATCCAGACTAAAATCTCTAAAAGCAAAAAGTTATAAAAAATTTATAAAAACAACTAAAAACATAAAAAACCCAAAAAACCCTGAATTACCCTTAGAAAAAATTAATATCCTAAAAACCTCAAAACCCATAAAAACCAAAAATTCTAAAAAACCCAAAACCTTAAAACCATAAAAAACCATGAAAAACCTATAAACCATGAAATCCCTAAACCATAAAAACTCAGAGAATCACTAAAAAGAACTAAAAATATGAAAACCCTTTAAGCCCCTGAAAATGTTTAAAAACACTGAATGCATTTAAAACCATGAAAAAATATCAAAATCCCTAAAACCTATAAAACCCCATAAAATACTGAAAAACCCTAAAACCCATCAAAATCCCTCAAAACCCAAAAATCTACAAAAATCCTAAAAAATCCCTAAAACAAAAAAAACCAGAAAACCCTTGAAAAATCACAGGAAAACCTTAAAAATCTAAAATCACTTAAAACCCCCAAAAAACCTAAATACATTAAAACCCATTTAAACCATTAAAAATGATAAAAAAATCTAAAAACATTAAAACCCATAAAAAACAAAAAACATTAATAATCCTAAAATATCCATACAAATCCCTAGAAACATTAAAATATCTAAAAAATTGAAAAAACCTAAGAAAACCCCAAAAATCTAAAAACACTTAACACCCAAAAAATAAAATAAAACACTAAAACCCATAAAATTACTAAAAAATTCCATAAAACAAAAAATACATAAAAACCCATGAAAACCATTAAAACCCTAAAACCCCACTAAAAACTCTAAAAAACCTTTAAACCCCTAAAATATTAATGAATGGGGCCCAGAATAAGAGTGGTGTGGCAATCACCAATACGTCGTTACCCACAACTCATTAAAATATGGCACCTGTCTCTCCCAGTTCCTCTCGCACTCGGGCTTCCCTGCGACTCCTATCATGGTGCCTCTTCTCCGACGTGGATCTACCTTCTCGAATTCTTCAAATTCTGAGGGTTCGACCTTCACTCCTTTGGAGGTGCGTATCTTCTGGTCTGTCTGTGCTCTTGTAGTCTGGATGGCGTCAGGCGAAGACTTCAACCTTAGAAGATCGCAGATCTGGTCTCCCTGGCTTCCGATGTTTCTTTTTCTTGGAGGAGTGGGAGAGATCTGGTCCTAATATGGTGCGGCTTTTCACTTCCATGGTGAAGCCGCTCAGATCTGCTTCTATGAGGCAGTCTGTGGAGGGTGGGATGGATCAGGGGACTTTGGGTTGTTGTGCTACTGATCATTTTCCCTTCGACTTCGATGGGCTTCAGCGGCGACTTTCGGTTCCATGGCGGTAGGTGATTCCCAATTTCTTCAACGACTCAGTCTTTTCCGTGCAGTGGTGGGGAGAGGCTCGACCTCGGTGTTCCTGGACATTGTGGAGTGGAAGTTTGTGGCATCCTTAAGATCTAAGGAGTCTGGTGTTTTTCGGAGGACTTTTTTTCACCAAGCAGTGCTATTTGGTTTCTCGGCTTTGGCGATCTTGGTTGATGCGCAAGGATCTGCTGCCTTGGTATGGCTTGTGTCATCAAGTGATGGTGTTGTTTTCTTTGTTTGGATCTCATTGCGGGTGCATGTTCGTTTCTATAACTTTTTTTCGTTGAATGTTGTTGCTGCTGATCCGGATACGTGCTGTGTTCTGGGTTATTTCTTGTGCTGTGGTGGCTGTTTCATGGGCTGTGGTGGATTCGGCTTGGTACTGAATGATGGTTATTATGCACGGTGTTGGATTTTGTCTACTCATGGTGTGCGTTTTTTGGGTGGCTGGAGGGGAAGACTGGTCATGGGTCTTCCCAAGGATTCTTCGGTGCTGCGGAATGGCCCTCAGCGAGAGGGCTAGTGGTCTTGTGACCCTCCTGGGGAAGACATGCTGGTTGCTGGAAAGAGTGTGAATGGAGGCTGGTTGGGGAAAGGGTACATTATTTACTGGTTGTTGAATGCTATTTGGGTGTTGGTGCTTGTGGTTGTTTGGTTATTTGCTGCTGCTGTGGATGAGTTTGATGTTGTGTTGCTTGTTGATGGATGCTGTTTGCTGGGAGGTAATGATGGTGGCATTTGGTTGTGGTGCTTGGGTTGTGGTTTGATGCTGTTGGGTGTGATTGGTTGTGACGTCGGTTTTGGAGTTGTCGGTCACTCGGGCTGGTTGGTTTGGATGTGTTGCTGCTGTGTAGCTGTGATGATTGGATGTGATGCTACTGGATGCTGGTAATGGCTGGATGTGACGTGATGATGCCGCTGTTGTGTCTGGTTCTGGAGTCCTTTTCTTTGTTTCTTTTTTTTGGTGTGGGTTGTAAGGGGTTTTTGGGTGTGGGTCGTTTGACCCCTCCCCTCCCTTGTCTACTTTGTCTCCTCCTTTTCCTTTCTAATAAATTTGGGGGGGGGGAATAGCCCGACCCTCGAATTTTCCATGCCCTAAAAGGATAAAAAACTCTTAAAAACATTAAAAACTAAAAAACCCTGAAAACACAAAAAACAAAATAAAACAAAAAATGAAAAGATCCCCTAAAACCCTTTAAATCCCCAAAATCCATAAAACCCATAAAAATCATAAAAAATCTCTATAATCCCTAAAAAATTTAAAAAAACATAAACCCTAAGAAATCGTAAAAAAACATTAAAAACCTAAAAACAATTAAAACCCCTAAGAACCTAACTAACTCTAAGACACCTCAAACCCCCTATAAACCCCAAATCCCCGAATACCATAAAGCATATAAAAACCTTAAAAATCACTAAAAACATAAAAACCAACTAAAAAATCTAGACACCCTTAAAACCCATAAAAACATTAAAAATATAATAAAAACCATGAATACGCCTAAGAAAACCTTAATAACCTAAAAACACTGAAAACTCCTATAAACCTAAAAAATTATAAAAAACATAAAAACCCCTAAAAACATCAAACGACCTTAAATACACATAAAAACCTAAAAAAATTAGAAACAATATAAAAAATATAAACCCCTAAAAAATTTTCAATAATATAAATACCATTAAAATCCTAAAAAACTCAAAATAACCCCAAATAAACGATAAACCATAAAACCCTAAAAACCCTAACACCCCTCAAAATCCCTAAACACCCTAAAAATCCTAAAAAAATACATAAAATACCTAAAAAAATAAAAACCCATAAAACCCCAGAAAACCCCAATGAGAAACTTAAAAACCATAAAACCCATAAAACCCCAAAAAACCAAAAAAACTAAGAAAACCCTAAAATCCCGAAAAAACCATAAAAACCCTAAAATACATTTAAAAATCATAAATCCTTAAGCCCCCACTAAATATTCAAAATATAAATTAGACATATAAAAATGTTGAAAAGTATAAAAACACAACAAATTTAAAAAAACCAAAAGAACCCTAAAATCTAAAAAACCCCTATAAAACAAATAATAATAATAAACACCCTAGAACCCTGAAATCCCTAAAAACACTAAAAACCATAAAAATACTTAAAATACCTAAAAATAACTAAAAACATAAAAAAACCTAAAACCCCCGAAACCCCTAAAAACATAAAAACCTAAAAACAATTAATACCCATAAAAAACCTAAAAACGCTAAAACCCCTAACAAACCATAAAACACAAAAAACCAATAAACCCTAAAAATCCAAAAAACACCTAAAAATCCATAAATACCTAAAAACACCCAAGAAATCCCAATAAATGTAAAAACCATAAAACCCAGAAACCCTTTAAGAAAACCCTAAAACCCAAATACCAAAAAACCCCTAAAAACCAAAAACTTCTATGCTAAAAACCGTAAAAATAGCCTAAAATCCTAAAACCCTTCACAAAAAAACAAAAAACCCTAAAAAAAATAAAAATAATAAAAACCCCAAACCCCTAAAAACCATTAAAATTATATAAACCCTATAAACTCCAAAAACAGTTTAAAAATTCTAAAAATGTTTATCCCTTAAAAAGTCAACAAAAAGATAAAAACCCAAAATGGAAAAAACCCAAAAACCCCTAAAAATCCACAAAATTCATAAAAACCAGAAAAACAATAAAATTATTGAAATTCATAAAATCTCTAAAAATATAAAAAAACCAAAAAAAACCATAAAAACCCCTATGAAAACCTTAAAAACCTATAAAGACTTAAATCCCCTATAAAACTTAAAAAAATGATAAAAACCCTAAAAACATCTCAAAATCCCTAGAAATGTAAAATAATATAAAAATCCTCAAAATCCCTAATGATTCCTAAAATAGTAAAAAACCCTAAAACCCTAAAAATTCTTAATAAACCCTTAATTACATATAAACACTTAAACCCCCACAAAATCCTAAAAACGCTTAAAACCCTAAAGACACTAAACACCCTAAAAATTATAAAAACCCAAAAAAACCATAAAACCCAAAAAAACCCATAAACCACCCGAAACCCAGTAAAAACTATCAAAACCATTTAAAACTGTAAAAACCATAAAAAATATACTAAACCTTAAAACCATGAAAAACTCAAAAAAAATCCTAAAAACCCAAAAGAAATCCTAAAAACCATAATAACCCCCAAAATAACTAAAAACCATGGAAACAATAAAGATACTAAAAAATTCCTAAAAATCACTAAAAATGGAAAAACACAGAAACCCTTGAAAACCCTGAAGAAAAAATTAAACACTTAAAAACCCATGAAACCCCTAAAAACCTAAAAAATGTTAAAAACACTAAAAAACCCTAAATACACTAAAACCCTTAAAAAATTAAAAAAACCAAAACCCCATAAAAACCCTAAAACCACTAAAAACATTTTAAACTACAGAAAATGATAAAATTACTTAAAACCATTTAAATCCCTAAAAACTAAATAACCCAAAACACTCCCAAAAATCCTAACAACACTCAAAATCCATAATAAACCTGAAAATCCTAAAAAATCAAAAAATCCGTAAAATTGGAAGAAACCCTAAAAACCCTGGTACCCCCTAAGAAAGTCATAAAAACATATAAAACACTTAAAACCCCCAAAACCCTAAAAGGCTAAAAACCGTATATATCCAAAAACCCCTAAAAATATCCAAAAACCATAAAACCAAAAAAATTCTAAAATAGACCCAAAATCCCTAAAATCCTAAAAACCCATATAAACCGTGAAACCCCATAAGAAAACCTTAAAACTCAACCAAACATAAAACCCCTAAAACCAAAGAAATGATAAAAACCCAAAATAACACTAAAAACCCCTCACACCCCTAAAAACCATAAAATGCATAAATACCCATAAAATCCCAAAAAACACTAAAACTCAAAAAACCTTTTAGACCCCTAAAATTATTAAAAACTCTAAAATCTATAATACATATAAAAAAATAAAAAACCCTAAAAAACCAAAAAACCATATAAATCATAAAAATAATGAAATTCCTAAAAATAACTAAAAATATATATAAACATAAAAAACCCAACCCCCCATGAAAATCCTGAATAAAAACATAAAAACCAAAAAAACATATATACCTCAAAAAACCAAAAAAACGCTAAATACGATAATAATCCAAAACCACTAACAACCCTAAAACACCCAAATAACAATAAAAAAATAAAAACATTAAAAACCCTAAAACCCATAAAATGCCTAAAAACATCTATAAAATCAGAAAATCTTTTATCCCCATAAAAAGGTTTAAAAACTCTAAAAAACTCAAAAAACTCAAAAAAACCATAAAAACATAAAAACCCAAAATCCCATAAAACCCCAAAACAACTGTAAAAACCCAAAACTACCCTAAAATTCCTAAAAATCACTAAAACCCAATAAGAATCCTAAAAAAATAAAAATCCCTAAAAACAATAAACTTTAAACCATTAAGAAAACCTTAAAAACTAAAAAATACATAACACCCTTAAAAACCTAAAAAATATAGTAAATCCTAAAAATATTAAACATAATAAAAACCAATAAAAATCATTAAAAACCATAATAATCATAAAACCCACTCATAATTCTAAAAAGGATTTCATCCCTTAAAATTTTAAAAAATCCAAAAAAACTATACAAACCCTAAAAATCCAAAATCCCTAAAAACTCTGAAAAACCATAAAAATCAATATAATTCAATATACATCACCCAAAATTTAAGAATCTTGAAAACCATGAAAAACCCGATGAAAAACTTTTAAACATGAAAACACTTATAACCTTGAAAAATCAAAAAATTATAAAACCCCTATAAACTCAAAAAAACCATTAAAACTTTAAAACCTATAAAAACCCCAATTTTTTTTAAAAATTCCTAAAAACCCCATAAAAACAATAAAAAGTCTATAAATGCACTAAAAACCATTTAAACCTCTTAAAATATTAGAAAAAATATAAAAATCCATAAAACACTAAAAACTAAAAAGAAATCCTAAAACCAAAAAATCTATAAAATCCCTAAAAACCATAAAAACTCTTAAAAATCCTCAAAATCCCTAATAACTCTAAAAATATTAAATATCCATAAAATCCCTAAAAATAATAAACCCAAAAACCAAAAAAAAAACCATAAGATAACCATAAAAACAGAAAAAAACTTGAAACCCCTAAAAATAAAAAAAAATAAAAACCTTAAAAACATTAAAAACCCTAAAAACATAAAACCCAAAAAATAATAAAAAATCCTAAAAACCCATAAAAACCCTAAAAACCTACAAAAATATCTAAACCCCATTAATCCCAAAAACATAAAAATTTCTAAAACCATAAAAACATTAAAAACCCTAAAAACATAAAACCCATAAAATAATAAAAAATTCTAAAAACCCATAAATACCCTAAAAACCTACAAACTACTCTAAAAACCCATTAAACCCGAAAATCAGTAAAAAAACTCTAAAAACCCTAAAACCCATAAAAACTATAAAACCCCTAAAACCCAAAAAAACCTTAAAATCATAAAAATCCCTTCAAATCCCTAGAAATATAAAAATCCCTAAAAACCTAAAAAACATGGAAAAAAGTAAAAAACCTTAAAAATGTAAAGACACATAAAATGCATAAAAAAACACTAAAAACCTTTAAATCCCAAAAAACCTAAAACACCATAAAAACCCTGAAAATAACTAAAGACCTTAGAAAACCAAAAAATCCTAAAAAGATGAAAAACCCCTATAAATGTAAAAAATCCCTAAAAACATAAAAAACCCTAAAAATCTAAAAAACTCCTAATAAAACCTTTAAAACAATAAAACCCATAAAACACCTAAAAAAACCCCTAAAAACCCTATCAAAATCAAAACAACCCTAATAGCCATAAAAACCCCTTAACCACTAAAAACATTAAAAAACAATAAAAACCCATAAAAAACATAAAACCACTAAATAATCTAAAAACCCTTTAAACCCCTAAAAACATTAAAAACCACTACAAAACCATAACACCCAAAATAATTCAAGAATAACCCAAAAACCTAAAAAAACAAAAACAACCTTTAACTGTTGAAAAATCATAAAACCAATCAAAATCTCTTAAAACCCTAAAAAATATAAAAAATCCCTAAAAAATATAAAAAAGTAAAAACCCTAAAAACTCAACAAAACCCTAAGAAGACAACAATAAACTAAAAACACTTAAAACCACTATAAATAAAAAAAACTCTAAAAACAAAAAAAATAATAAAAACCTTCAAAATCTCAAAAAACCATAAAAATAATTAAAAATCCCTAAAAACCTAAATTTTTAAAAAACCCCTAAAAAACATTAAAAATCTAAATATTTTTCAAACCCCAAAAATCATAAATTATTCTAATAAACTAAAAACACTACGAAGTCCCAAAAAAACCCATAAATACCCATAAAACCATAAAACCCCTGAAAAAACGTTAAAACCACTTAAAACCCCTTAAAACCCCTAAAAACTTAAAAAAACTCTAAAAACCCATAAAAACCCTAAAAGCTCCAAAAAACCTAAAATTACAAAAAAAACAATAAAAACCATAAAACACCTGAAAAACCATTTTGACCCTAAAAACCATAATAACCTAAACCTCCTAAGAAGATAAAAAATAATAAAAATCAGTTGGAAAACCATAGAAACCTAAAAATTCATAAATTACATAAATAAATAAAATTGAAAAAACCATAAAAACCCATAAAAATCCATAGAACCATAACAAATCATTAAAATCCTAAAAAACACAAAAAATTCCTAAAAATGTTAAAAATCCTAAAAACCTTGAAAACAAATAAGAAAACCCTAAAACCCTAAAAATAATTGAAACTCCTAAAACCCCAAAAAACTATAAAAGATTGAAACCCCCCTAAAACCACTATAACCCTAAAAGCTTTAAAAATAACCTAAAAACTTGTAAAACCCCTAAAATTAACTAAAAACTCTAAAACTTCAATAAAACCATAAAAATGATAAAAACTCAAAAAAACCTTTAAACACTTAAAAACTAAAAAAAATAATACCGAAAAATCCAAAAAATCCATAAAAACTATAAAAAATACTTAAAACACTCAAAATCCCTAAAAATCATAAAAATATTAAAACCCCTAAAAATATATGAAAACAAAAAAACCATGAAAACCATGAAATCCCATAAGAAATCCTAAAAACCCTAAAAACACTTAATACCCCTAACAATTTTAAAAATGATAAATAGACAAATAACTCTAAAAATCATAAATACCACTTAAAACCCTAAAAATTCCTATAAACCCCAAAACTCCAAAAAAATCCTAAGAAATCCATAAACATCCCTAAAAAATAAAAAACCCTAAAATCCATGAAGCATCCTAATAAAACATTAAAATTATAAAACCAATCAGAACCCTTAAAATCATAGAAAATGTTAACAAAACTACTAATCCAAAAAAAGACCCTAAAAGACCTAAAACCCTTGAAGACCATAAATACCCCTAAAACAGTAAAACCCCTAAACCCCATAAAAATTCTAAACCCCACTAAAAAAATACAAAAAACCTTTAATCATATAAAACATTAAAAACTCTAAAAAATCTTAAAACCCACAAAATAACTAAAATACCACGAAAATTCTAAAAAACCATAAAAAACCCTAAAACCATAAAACCCTCAAAATCCCTATAACCCTAAAAACTAAAAAAATACTAAAAATACTAAAAATTTTCTAAAACCCTAAAACCCATAAAAACCTTAAAAGATCCGATGAAAACATTACAAACCAAAAAACACTATTAAAAATGGTAAAAACATAAAAACACTATAACCCTAAAAATCCCTAAAACCCCAAAAACCCGTAATAATCATAAATATCCATAAAATTACAAAAAACATAAAAAATCATAAAAATCATAAGAAAAACATTGAAATCTAAATACACATAAAACCCAAAAAACCAAAATAATGTTAAAAACGTTAAAAACCCCTAAAAGTTCCTTAAAACCCTAAAACCCCAAAAAACTCCCTAGAGTCCATAAAACCACAGAAAACCTCTAAAGGACCAAATAAAACAATCAAAACTATAGAAACACTTTAAATGCCTTAAAATATTAAAAAAAATAAAATTCTAAAAAACCCTCAAAACTAAAAACAAACCCAAAAAACCAAAAATTCCATGAATACCCTAAAAACCAAAAAAGTCAAAAAACACTCAAAATACAAAAAAACCATAAAAACCATAAAAATCCTAAAAATAACTAAAAATTTTAAAACCCATAAAATCCTGAAAAACCCTATGAAAACCTTAAAAACCTAAAAACACTAAAAAACAATTTAAATCCTAAGATGCTAAAAACTGTAAAGCCCAAAAACAATCGTAATCCTTATAGCCCTAAAAACCCATAACAATCCTACAAAATCCTTAAAAATCCCTAAAAACTAAAAAAATAATAATACCCTGAAAAATCCTATGAATGCCTTAAAAATATAAAAACACTTAAAACGAAAAAAAATGTAATATGTTAAAACCCATAAAAGAACCTAAAAATACCAAAAAACCCTAAAAAACCATAAAACCAAAAAAAACTAAAAACCCTAATAACCCATAATTCCCATAAAAACCCACTAAAACTCTAAAAACACATTAATATCCAAAACTGTTAAAAACCTCTAAAATTGTTAAAACCCACAAAAACTCAGGAAAAAACCCTAAGCATAGACAATAATAATGAAAAACCCAAAAAACTCTCAAATCTCTAAAACCCCTAAAAATCCACAAAATTCCTAAAAATCCCTAAAAATTCGTGAAAAGGTAAAAACACCCAAAACCATTGAAAACCCCTCAAAACTATTAAAACCTAAAAACACTTAACACCACTAATTATCTAAAAAAACCTAAAATCCCTAAAATCCCTACAGCCCCTCAAAATCTCTAAAAACCATAAAAACCATGAAAAAATTTATAAATCCCTAAATATCCCTGAAAACATAAAAAACCCAAAAAGCATGAAAACCCCTAGGAAAACCTTAAAAACCTAAAAACATTAAACCCCTAAAAAACATAAAAAATGATAAAAACCCAAAATGACTATAAAATGCATAAAAACCCCAAACAACCATAAAACCACTAAAAACCCATAACACCCCTACAAACTACTAAAAACTCTAAAATACCTTTAAACCCATAAAATTGATAAAATAACTCTAAAAACCATAAACACACAAAAACCCCTAAAACCCCAAAAATTAATAAATACCCTAAAGATTCATTAAACTCCTAAAAATCCCTAAAAGCCCTAAAAACATAGAAAATAGTACAAAATACATCAAAATATGTAAAAACATAAAACCCCTGAAAACCTTGAAATCCTCTAAATAACCCATAAAAAGATAAAAACACATTAACCCCCAAAGAACCTATAAAACTCTAAAAACCCTTAAAGCTCCAAAAAGACATAAACCCCTCAATATCCCTAAAAACATAAAAAAACCCTAAAAATACCAAAAAAATGTAAAAAAATCCATAAAAACAATGAAGAAAAGTTTATAAAACAATAAAAACCTAAAAACACTTAAAACCCTTAAAAACTAAAAAAACTAAATACCCTAAAAATACCGTAAATCTCTAAAAAAAATTAAAACCCCTTAAAACCCCTTGGAACAAAATAAAATCTATAAAAACTCTTTAGACCCCTAAAATCATTAAAAACACTAAAAACTCTAAAACCCATAAAAACTAAAACCCCCCAAAAAAATCTAAAAAAAACAATTAAAACTATATATACCCAAAACCCCCCCATAAAAATCCCTAAAACCCCTAATAAACCATAAAAATACTAAAAAATACCTAAAAATACCTAAAAAAACATTAAAACCTCAAAAACCATAACATAACATTAAAACCGAAAAAATGTAAAACCCATAAAAACCCAAAAGTTCAAAAATGACTAAAAATCCTAAAAACTCTAAAAATCACAAAATTACTGCAAAACCTAAAACCCATAAAAATACACAAAATCCCAAAAAATACCTAAAAACATAAAAAAACCACTGGAACCCAGAAAGAAACTAAGAGAGCATTAAAAACCTAAAAAAGTATTTAAAGAACTATAAAGATAAAAATATTTAAAAACCCCTAAAAACCATAAAACCCTAAAAGCTCAAAAACAATAAAACCATAAAATTACTAGAAATCCCTAAAAATACATAAAAACATAAAAACCATAAAAATCCTAAAACCCCCTTTAAAAACATTTAATCCCAAAAAACAATTAAACCCCCTAAAACCCAAACAAAAATGCTAAAACCCCTAAAACCCTAAAAGGCCCTAAATACCATAAAACCCCTAAAAATAATAAAAAATCATAAAACTAGAAAAATAAAAATAAAACCATAAAGCCTAAAAAGATAAAAATCCAAAATCCTATAAACCTCTAAAAACATAAAAAACGCTAAATCCCATAAAAACCAAAAAATGGGAAATATACCTGAAATCCAAAAAAACCCATTAAGAACCAAAAAACCTAAAAACGCCCCAAAATCCCTAGAACCCCTAAAATCCATAAGTATCCCAAAAAAGCACTAAATCCCTTAAAAAATTAAAAAACCACAAAAACCCTAAAAACATTTAGAAAACCTTAAAAACATAAAACACTTAAACACCCTAAAAATATAAAAATTCTATGAACCTTATAATACCCTAAAAATAATAAAAAATCATAAAATCCCTCAAAATCCCTAAAAATCCAAAAAACTCGTAAATAACCAAAAAGTTTCCTAAAAATTCCTAAAACATTAAAATCCCCAAAAACCCTTACGAAAACATTAAAAACCTAAAAACACTTAAAACCAATAAAACAAAAAAAACATTAAAAACCCTAAAACCCCTTAAAATACCATCAAATACTACAAAACTTAAAAACCATAAACCATTAAAATCCATAAAACCCATAAAACTGAACCCCCACCCTAAAAACACGAAAAAACAATAAAAACTATAAAAACTCCAAATAACCACAAAAACAATAAGAAACTCTAAAAAACCCCTAAACACAAGAAAAACCATAAAAATCTTAAAACCCTTAATAACTATCAAAGTACATAAAAACCCAAAATCTATAAAAATCCTAAAAATACCGAAAAATCCAAAAAAAACATAAGAACACATAAAATCCTTGAAAACCCTAAGAATCACAAAAAAAATGTAAAACACTTAAAAAACCTAAAAACCTAAAAAGTGATAAAAAACCTAAAACCCATAAAACCCTTAAAAACTATAAATTCACTACAAACAATAAAAACCCCTATAATCCATAAATGCCCTAAGAACCACTAAAAACTCAAAAACCCTTTATAAAGATAAAAACTCATAATACAGTAAAAAATATTTAAATTCTAAAAAATAAATTAAAACGATAAAATGAAATAAAACACAAAAACCATAAAGACACTAAAACACTAAAAAGTCACAAAATCTAACCAAAACCCAAAAACCCATAACAATCCAAAAAATCCATAAAAATCCCAAAAAACATAAAAAAACTAAAACCTTGAAAACCCCTAAGAAAACCATAGATACCTAAAAACACATAAAACCCCTAAAAACCTAAAATAATAATAAAAACCATAAAAACCCTCAAAATCCATAAAACCCTAAAAATATAAAAATCCTAAAAAAATCCCTCAAAATCCTTACAAATGTAAAAAACCCTAAAACCCCTAAAAACCCTAAGAATACCATAAAACACTAAAAATACTTGAAACCCCGAAAAAACCTATAAACTAAAAAACACTAAAACACACTAGAAAGACCCTAAAAACGCCTAAAACCATAAAAACTATTAAAACGTTAAAAACCCCTAAAAACCATAAAAACCCTAAAAACCCATTAAACACCTAGAAAAATTAAATAACTTTAAAAAAATTAAAAACTAAAAAATATCAAAAAGTTTTCTAAAAACCCAAAAAAACATAAAAATGTTATAATCCCTAAAAACCATAAAAACCCACAAATTCTATAAAACCTTAAAAACCATAAAAACCCTATAAATTCTTAAAAACTCAAAAAATGTAAAAAACCCAAAAAAACCACAAAGCCCCTAACAAAACATTAAAAAATAGAAAAACAATTAAAAACCATAAAAAAAATTCTTTAAAAACCTTATAAGGCCTTTAAAACCCAAAGAACCCCATAACCCTCAAAACATTAAAATGATAGAAAACCTTAAAAACTTGAAATCCCTAAGAAAACATTAATAACCTAAAAACAAATAAAAACCCATTAAACCCTAAAAAAAATGCTAAAAACCTTAAAAATGCCCAAAATCAAAAAATCTACTAAAAACATTAAAAACCAAAACCCCCCTAAAAATCCAAAAAAGCACTAAAAACTCTAAAAAACCTTTAAACTACTAAATAAATTAACAAACACTAGAAAACCTTAAAACAAGAAAAAACAAGGAAAACTCCATAAAACCCAAAAACCCATAAAAACCCAAAAAACCATAAATCCCTTTAAATCCCCCAAATCCATTAAAATCCTAAAATATTACTAAATATCCATAAAAATGTAAAAACTAATAAAAACCCTAAAACCCCCTAATAAAATGATAAAATCCTAAAAACACCTAAAACCCCACAAAAAAAAAATAATACTAAATCCATAAAAACCATAAAAACCATAGAAATCTCTAAAATCCATAGAAACCAAAAAACCAGTAAAAAACAAAAACCCCCTTTAAGAACCTTTACACGTTAAAAATTTATAAAAACCCATAAAAACCCAAAATAACTCAAAGAAAACCCTAAAACCCCAAAAAATCATAAACAATATGAAACCCTAAACACCCCTAAAACCCTCAAAATACCTAAAACCCTAAAAAACAATATAATCCAAAATAAAACCTAAATATTCTTAAAAATGTAAAAAATCGCGAAAACCCCAAAAAAGTTAAAACCCAGAAAACACTAATTAACTTTAATTTCCCTAAAATACCCTAAAAATCCTAAAACCCATAAAACCCTAAAAATCATTAAAAACACTAATAAACCTTTAAAACCCTAAAAATGTTACACCATACTAAAAACCATAAACTCTTCAAACTCAAAAAATCCTAAAAACCACAAAACTAAAAAACCCTAAATATCCTCAAAATCCCAAAAAAAACATTAAAAACCAAGAAAATCATCAAAAAACCATTAAAATCCATAAAAAATTAAAAACCCTAAAACCCTTAAAAATATAAGAATACCAGAAAAACCAAAAAACACTTAAACCCCCAAAAAACCTAAAAACAGTATAATCACTACAAAACCCTAAAACCACTAAAAACATAAAAAAATCCCTTAAAAACAATAAAAATTAATAAAAACCCATAAAACCCCTAAAACCCCACCAAAAACTCTAAAAACCCTTTAAACACCTTAAAATGTTAAAAACACAAAAAAACCATAAGACCCCAAAAAAAATAAAAAACATCGTTAAAACTCAAAAAAACCTAGATCCCGACAAAACCCAAAAAAGTCATGAAAATCCCTGAAAACCATTGAAAATAATAAAAATACATAAAAAAGAAAAACCCCTTAAAGGCCCATAAAAACACTAAATAAACCTTAAAACCATAAAAACACCTATACCTCTAAAAAACCTAAAACTTTCCAAAAACCCTAAAAATACTAAAAAGCACTAAAACCCTAAAAAATTAAAAACCCATAAACCCATAGAAATCATAAAAATCCCTAAAAGTCACTAAGATATAAAAAAACTTTAAAATCATAAAAACTAAAAAGAAAACCTTAGTAACCAAAAAACAAATAACAACCCTAAGAAACCAAAATAATACAAAAAATTATAAAAAAACCCATATACTTAAAATCCATAAATATACCAAAAAACATTAAAAACCCTTAAAACATGAAAAACCCTAAAAATAACTAAAAGCTCTAACAACCCCAAAAACCACTAATTTTTTTTAAAACTCTAAAAAACATAAAATACTAAAAATCAAAAAGAAATATTAAAATTGCAAAAAAGTAAATACCAAAAAAAACCCTTGATATCCCTAAAAACCCTAAAAACCAAAAAAAATTCCAAAAAACCCAAAAAATCCCTAAATACATAAGACTCATTAAAAATCCTGAAATACCCTAATAAAATCTTCAATAACTAAAAACACATTAAAACCCTATAAAATCTAAAACCCCTAAAAATTACTAAAGACCTTAAAACCCCTAAAATATAATATCCATAAAAACCCTAAAACCCATAGAAAACTCTTAAAACAATAAAAAACATTAAACCCCATATAATCCCTAAAACCCCACAAGAAATCTAAATTTTTTTCAAATCCATTAAATTCCTAAAAACACATAAACTCCAAAAAACACAAAAACCCTAAAAATCCATAAAAACCTTTATAACCTAAAAACCATCGAAATATTTAAAACCCCCAAAAACATAAAAATACTAAAAATTCCCTAAAATGCCTAATAATTTGAAAACCCTTAAAAACCAAAAACATCTAAGGAAACCTAAAAACCAAAAATCAGATAAAATCACAAAAAACCTAAAAATCACTGAAAATCATAAAAAACTAAAAAACGTAAATATCACTAAAAACATGAAAAATCATAAAAATTACCAAAAATACTTAAAAATACTTAAAAATATAAAAAACTATAAAACCCATAATAACCCTTATAAAACCATAAAACCATAAATACAATTAAAATCCATAAAAACCTAAAAACATTAAAAAACTAAAAACTCTAAAAATCCTAAAAACACTAAAAACCAATAAAACCCTCAAAATCCCTAAAATCCCTAAAAACCATAAAAATCCTAGAATCCCCTAAAATCCTTGAGATGATGGCTCTGCTTCGTCTCTCTCTCTCTCTCTCGTGATGGCGATTCTCAGCTCCGTTGAAGATTACGTCGCCTTAATTGATGGATGCGGTGGTGCCGCCCCCTGGGATTGGAGGGGCAGCAGAAGGGATTCCCCTACAAGCAGAGCAGGAGTTTCCCCCCCTTTTTCCTGAGATAACGCTTTGACCAAAAGTCCCTCAGTGCCAGAATGGTGTGCCCGCGTTTTTTGATTTCTACTCAAGATCTTTCTTCGGCCTCTGCTCTTCTGGATTTGACGCTGGTGGTTCGGTTTGGGAGGATTCGTCCTCCTATCGACGTTTTTGATAGGTTTGTTGCCTCTTCTTAGAATATTTGTGAAATAGCTATTATAGAGTTACATGATGCTCGACACTTTTTGGTTCGATTTTGGAATGAGGATGATTTGATCTCGGCCTAGGTCGTGGCTCCATGGATTGTTTCTAGTTTTCGGTTCTACTTGTTCTGGTCGAGCTTTGATTTCCACTTGAATTGTGATCCCCCAAGCACGACTTTATGGGTAACTCTTCTTGGACTTGTGCTCCCCTTCCAGAATCTAGCTATCCTTCGCGTCATACGTAATCTTATTGGACGATTTTTTTGTATGGATTCGTGGACGTGCACTGCATGTCATCCCTTTGCGCCATGGATTTTCATAGAGGTGGACGTGTCCAAACCCCCAGTCAATTTGGTTTGTGTCGAGATTGAAGATGAACTCTAGTGGCAGCAACAGGTTTGTTTTGAATCCTGGGTCTTCTTCTGCTCGACTTGCTGTAGGTTAGGCCACACTGCATCTGTGTGCTGATGTGGAATCGGCCCCTCTGTGCCTGGGCCGTCTGTTGTATCTCCTTCATCGTTTGCTGAGATAGTGGCTAGGGGATTACCCAATATGGGAGTTTTGGCTCCAGATACTGGTGTGGTTGAATACCCTATGAGTCATGATGCTTCTGAGGAACAGGAGGTTATCGTGGTTGGGGATGTTTTGATGCAGGTTGATGGAGGGGGTCAGGCTCGGGTGGAGGTCTATGACAAGGAGGTTGTTGTGCCTTTTTTAATTGGGAGTGAGAGGAATGTTGCTGAGGGGGTGGAATCTGCTCCTGGTCTGGGTTATGGACCTCTGAATTCACAGATTTTGCAGGCTAGTCATCCAGTTGTGCTTGGGAAAATGGTCGTCCAGTGTCAAACAGAACCCAAGGTACATGATATCTACACGCTCTTGATGAGTTATATGCAGTTTCCGGATGATGGATGTTCTCTTGGAATTGAGGCCTCTACTGGACCGGAGCTTGAGGAGGAGGTACAGGGGCCCCCGGACAATGCGGGAGGTGAGATGTCTGCTGAACAGATACCGAATAAGTTGCAGGATGATGCTGCTGGGCATGGTGGAGGAACTGTGTCCCAGAACCCTCTGGTTTCTGATGTTGGGAGTGCAAAGTCTCCTTCTCAGGTTCTGGCTAATGTGCCTGCTACTGGCCAGGGGGAGAGAGTGTGGAACACATTTCTAGTGATTCCGAGATGATTTTGAGCACTTTTGTGAGCTTTGACAATGCCGGTGAACGGTAGCATAAGGCTAGGGCTGATCTGAGGACTGAGAATGGTGTGAATACTACCCAGGCTGAGGGTAATGGGGGTATCCTCACCATTTCCTTAATGAATGATTCAGAATCCTTTGAACCTGTTCTGCTCACAATGGATGCTTTGGAGGTTCTCATTTCCTTCGGAGCAAATGATGTTAATTTTTTGAATATGGGATGATTTAGGGACAGTGTGGATGAGAAATCCAAATGTTTGGTTCTGAGAAACCTGGATTTTCAACCTTCTCTTTTGCAGGAGGGAATAGAATCTGAGTGCTTGATGCTTTGGGAGAGTTTCTTGGATGATGGCTCTAGGATGAAATCCAACATGGCTCAAATTTTAAAGGACAATGCCATACTCGTTGGGAAAGAGAATTCTGCTGGGGGCCTATCCATGGAGTGTTTTCCACCTCCCACCTCTTGTTTTTTCAACCAGGAGGACTCTGTTATACCTGTCCAGTGGAATCATGGTGATATTAGCACTGCAGACCTGAAAGTAAGGAGGCCAAGGAAGGACTACTCCTCCTTTCCGAGAATGGTTTCTACGAGGGCTTATAGCAAGGCTTTGAAGAACTCCTCTATTAAGGTGGGGCGGTCTGATAAGATGCAGTTGAATGTGGAGCAGGTGAAGTTAAGGGAGTACTACACCAACATTTTTAAGCAGTATGATTCTTCGGAATGGGAGTTAGCAGACACTGATGCGGCCTCTAGCTATGGTGCCGAGGGAGACCCCCCTGGTGCAGATTATGATGATGATGGTGGGGATGGCTAGTAGACCCTATGCTGGATGCTGGTTTCGGGTTAGCTGGGAGATTCTGTTGGTTTTGCTTTTGTTTTTCTTTATTTTCTCATTTTGTGAGTCTTTTGGTGGTTTTGGGATTTTGGGTTTTGTCAGGGCATCTAGGGTTTTTGGGTGTGGGTTGATTGACCCCGCCCACCCTTGTCTGCAGTGCCCTTTTTCTAATAAATTTTGGGGGGTCAGTAATATCCTGGCCCGAGCCTTGCTTTCCCTAAAATCCTTAAAAATATAAAACTCACTAAAATCCAAGAAAACCTGAAGAAAACCATCAAAAATTAAAACACTTAAACCCATAAACCACCTAAAAATGCTAAAAATATTCAAAACAATCAAATTCCCCAAAACCCTAAAAACCCTAAAAATCCTAAAAAATCCCTAAAAATCCATCAAAACATTAAAAACTCTAAAATGCCTAAAATCCCTTACAAAACCTTAATAAAAAACACTGAAAACAACTAAAAAATATAAATAATTATGAATACACTAAAAACCAAAACACAAAAAACCATCAAAATTCCAAAAAACTCTAATAAACCATATAAATCATAAAAATTCCCTAAATCCCTTAAAACATAAAACCCTAAAAAACCCTAAAAACACTATGGAAACTATACAAACCTAAAATCACTTAAAACCCCTAAAACACAAAAAAATATAAAACCCCTAAAAACTAACAAAAATAACTTAAAAACCATAAACCACCTTAAAACCAGAAAACCCCTAAAAACCATAAGAACTCATAAAACCCTAAAACCACTAAAAACTCTAAAATCCCATTCAACCCATAAAAATGTTAAAAACATGAAAATACCTTAAAAACTATAAAAACACAAAACTATCCTACAACCACCCAAAAAACCATTAAAATCCTAAAATACCTAAATATCCCTAAAACCCTACAAAATCCTAAAAACACTAAAACCCATAAATATCCTTAATACTCCCTAAAACCGCTAAAAATTTTAAAACCCTATACAACCTAAAAACCTAAGAAAATATTAAAAACCTAAAAACAGTTATACCTTATAGAAACATGAAAACTATAAAAACCCTAAAACCTTAAAAATCCATATACCCCTTAAAACCATAAAAAACCATAAAAATCAATAAAAATGTAAAACCCCTAAAAATGGTTGACGTTGAGAATGTAGAGCCAACACCCACAATTATATCCATGGATATTTTTTGAATCCTCTGATGAAAAGTGGGAAGACTACGAGGGTTTTCCTTCCACATTCAATTCTTGAGAAAGTAATTTTGAGTTGAAGAAATACATTGGTGGGACAGTTTTTATAGAAAAAACCACCCATCTCGATGGTTTCCATAATCACTTCGGATTATTATGGGAATTATCTCATTGAATAAATAATTAATAATGATGTCTTAATCTTCTTCATTAGGTTTTCCTTTTCCTATAATCTAGTATATATTATCTCAAACAGTCCTTGGTTCATTGCAGGTTGTTCTATGGTTCTTTTGATCGGGAATCCAGAAATATTTCTAAAAAAACAAATCCTTCTTTTTTTTGGGGTTTAGAAGAATTTTAAAAATATCCCACTTGAATCGTGTTCAGTGGAGGGTCTCAACTACATCATGAGTGCGGTAGTTAGGCCTCTATTTGTGGATAAGGCCATGTCTGCGGTTATCAGAGTTAATTTTGTGCAATTTTTTATTGAATTCTTAGTTGAGCAAGATCTTATTGAAGGAATAATATTTGCATTGGGTATTGGTTATTATTCCTCTATTCAATTTGAGTATGGATAGGTTCCTAAATCATGGAGTTTTTTGTAAAATCATTAGGCATCATTTTAATCAATTCAAGATGAATGCTAAGTGGGACTCACATTCGGGTTGGTCTAAGGTTACTTCTAAGTAGTTTTTTTCTTAGAAGAAGGAGGATACCTTTATTATAGATCTTTTTATAAAAGGAATGTTACCCACTATGTCTTTTATTATAGCTATGTTTGTAAAGCCCCTGGGATGGTGGAGAAGGATACTTATGAAACTTCATCTTCTAGATGTTTTGTGCTTTCTCCTTCTTCCTTAGTGGTTTCTCCATCTTCTCTAGTTACATCATTTCCATATAGATTAGAGGAACCTAGTATTTCTACCCACAATTACATCGACTAGTTATCGATTATCCTTGCCAACCAATATATTTAGCCTCATTCTTATGTTTCTTTAAAGGATTATGTAGTGTTGGGTGTTCATTCCCATTGTTAGATATTTCTAGTTTTGTTTCATATTTCCCTCATGGTAGTTGGGAATATGATTATTCCTCTCATTTCCTAGTTCCCGTTAATCAGAACATCCATGAATCCCTTATTTTAACGGAAAATACTCAAAGGGATAAGCTTATCAGGTTAGATGGATATAATGAAAATATAGTTCCACTAAATATTGGACCCATGTTAGTATACTACATTCCACTCTCAGTTTCTAATACTTGAGTAGGTTCATGGTCCTAGGTTAATGGGAAGATATGATTTTTCCTTGACTTTCATTCAATATTGGTATGTTATTTCAATTTTCCAACTCCATCATCATAAGTCACATCATCATTCGTGGATTTTTCATCTTTTTGTAGGGAGGAGGGTAGTTTATCGGCTCATTGATGATTTTTTGATCTTTCATGCCATTTTTTTTGGATCAGGTTTTGAGGACTGTTAGCATCAAGGGGTGTTCATTATGTAGTAGGCACGTATGGGTTTTGAACATTTTCATAAAGTGTTAAAAAATTTGAATTGGAATTTCCCTGATGATTTTTTTCTCTTATAGTTTTAGGGTGACTATTTTTAAGGTTGAATTTATGAGGTATTCTTTAGGAGATCATCAAATTTAATTTTCATCAATGTTGATGGTTTCTAATTGTTATTATGTCTCTTTGGGTATGAGGGGGCTGGATCAAAACTTCAAGGTCAGAGATAGCTATAGTGGTCACTGATATATGTCCGGTGGTGTAGGTTCATTACCCCTGGTTTGGGTTCTCATTTCATGGTGGTCATTGGCAACAAGTCCTCTTCACCATGTGACAGGTGTATGTGGAGGACGTGGTGTGTCTGAAGAGCATGGGATTTGTGGTTTTTAGACTATGATAGGTTTCCCCTAGTCAAATTTGTCTCTATGGTGATAGATTTTTTGTTTTGAGTACATTTGGTTCTAGGATTTTAGGTTAAAAAAATGTGATGTTTCCCTTTCAGCTTTATATCAGAGATGGAGGTTCATTGGAACTACTTTTTCAGGTATTTGATGCTTTTTTACTCATCAGTGGATGATAGTTCTTCTGTCAGCTTTATCATATTCTATAGAAATAATATGTTTAGAAGGTGAGTGTGTGTTGTGTATTCCCTAACTATGATAGTTAAAAGACATCGTTGACTACTTCAAATTAGATATAGAGGTTCATTAGAGCCCTTAGATTGGGTTTTCGATGCTTCTTTCATCATTGGATTATGATTCTTCTGATGTATATATATTCTTCTATTGATGTCGTAGGTTTTCAGTATTTTGTTGATATACTTCTAGAAGATGGTTATTTTTTAGAGTTTCTGATCCTATTTGGATTTGGTTCAAACTTATGGTCTGATTTTTGGGTCGTCAGTGCTCCTATTTTAGTTGTCACCACCTGCTGTTTTGACACCTCATTGTGGGAGTGGGCCGCCTGGTGATTTTGTTTCTATCTGGGAGGTATGAAGGTTGGGAAGATAGATATTTTAGGACAATGGGTTTCTGGAGGATGGGGGTGTTAGTTGTGGCAGTGATTATCTTTTGTGAATGTGTCTATTTATTTTTTCTATCTCTAGTTGCTGATGTTGGTCATTTAGATAGTGATTACATTTGGGTTTGGTGGGGGGCTCTATGGTGCAGGGGACTCCATGGTTCAACTGTAATTATGTGTTTATAAAAGTTATTGTCGGGTGAGATGCTCAAAAAATCCATAAAAACCCTAAAACCCCAAACAGACATGAAAAATCCTAAAAACCATAAAAAACCTTAGAAAACCTTAAAAACATTAAATAACATAAAACAACTAAACACCCTAAAAATCCTTTAAAATCATTAAAATCCCAAAAACCCCTAAAAAACCAAAAAATTATAAAAACAATAAAAATCCCTAAAATGTAAAAAACCCAAAAAATAGTAACAAACCCTAAGAAAAAACAATGAAACCAAGTTACACATAAAACCCCTAAAAACCTAAAAACTACTAAAAACCCTATAAAGACCCTAAAACAGTAAAAACACATAAAAACCAAAAAAAACCCAAAAAAATCATAAAAACTAAATAAAACCCTAAAAACACTATAAACCCCTAAAAATATTTGAAACTCTACAAAACCATAAAATATCTAATAACTCAAAAAACCCCTAAAATTACAAAAAAAATATAAAAATCCCAAAAACACTCAATCCCCTAAAAATCCCTAAAAACACATAAAATAAAAATAAATCGCCAAGAATCCCAAAAACATAACAAAAACAAAAAAACATGAAAAAACCTAAGAAAATCATAAAAACAATAAATACATTAAACTCATAAAAACAAAAAAAAATCCTAACGACCCCAAACCCCTCAGGATCCCTAAAAACATAAAAACTATAAAAATCCTAAAAAACAAAATAAACGCATAAAAACATAAAAAACCAATAAAACCCTAAAACCCCCTAAGAAAACAATAAAAACCTAAGAACACATAAAATACCTAAAAAACTAAAAAATGCTAAAACCCTAACAAATCTCAAAAAAGTCCGTAAAACCCCAAACACCCCTACAAACACTCAAAATATTTAAAATACATAAAACTATAAAGAACAAAAAAGCCATAAAAATCCCACAAAAATATAAAAACACCTAAAACCCGGACACATCCTATGAAACATTCAACCCTAAAGAAACTTAAAACTCCTAAAAAACACTATAAATCTTAAAAAACCCTAAAACCCTAAAACCCTCAAAATCTCTAAAAACCCAAAACACCAAAAAATTCCAAAAAATCCCGAAAAATCCCTAAAATTTTAAAAACCCCTAAATCCTAGAAAACTGTAAAATAAATTAAACACCTATAGACCCTAAAAAATTAACAATCCAGAAAAACCCTAAAAACAATAAAAAAACCCCAAAACCATTATTACCTAAAAATCCATAAAACCCCTTAAATCTCGCTAAAACGTTTAAAAAACCATCAAACCCCCTAAAAATGTTTAAAATATCTAAAAACCATAAAAACACTAAAAAAATAAAAAAAACCCTAAAATTCAAAAAAAACCAAAAAAACACCTAAAATACTAAAAACCCTAAAACCCTAAAGATCCATAAATGCACTAAAAAACCCCTAAAATCATTAAAAATATCTAAAAATCTAAAACTCTAAAATACCATCAAACACCTAAAAACAATTTAAAATCTTAAAACCCCTAAAGATGCTAAAACCCCTAAGCACCATAAAAAAGGCTAAAAAACCCTAAAACCCCTCAAAATCTCTAAAACCCAAAAAAAAAGTAAAATCCTAAAATAGCTCTAAAATTACATAAAAACATAAAAACCACAAGAAAAATAGAAAACCCATTTCAAAACAATAAAAACCTTAAAACAATTAAACCCCTTATAACACCTTATAAACATTAAAAAGTTTTAAAAACCTAAAAACCACTAAAACCCATAAATCCCCTAAAAACCTTTAAAACACACTAAAAATTCTAATAACCATTTAAACACCTAAAAAGATAAAAATTCTATGAAAATAATTACAACCTTTAATATTGAAAAACCCTAAGAACATAAAAAACAATGAATTCCCACAAAAATGAAAAAAACCCTCAAACCCTAAAAACCCTCAAACCATAAAAAACCCTAAAAATAGAAAAAACCCCTAAAAATAACTAAATATGTAAAAAAACCCTGAAACCCTAAAAAATACTGAGAGAAACATTAATAATGTAAAAACAATTACAACCACTAAAAAACATAATAAACACAAAAAAATGCTAAAAATACTAAATTATCAAAAAATCCTCAAAAATCCAAAAAATCATAAAAACACATAAAATCCATAAAAATATAAAAAAATCCTAACACTCATAAAATCTCTTAAAAAAACCATTAAAACATAAAAACACTTAAAATGACTAAAAAACCTAAAATAACTTCAACCCTAAAAACCTCAAGAACAATAAAATACTATAAAACCCAATCAAAATCCCTTAAGCAATAAAACCCTAAAAATACCTAAAAGTAGCTAAAAATAGAAAACCCTAGAAAATACTCTATGAAAATATTACATCCCTAAAAACAAATAAAACCCCCAAACCTAAGGAAATGTCAATATCCATAAAACCCTAAAAGTCCATAAAAAAACCCTAAAACCCCCTAAAAACCAAAGAAACCTTAAAAAAATAAAGCACTTAAAAGACACTAAAAAATATTAAAACCTATTAAACCCCAAAACCATTACAAAGCACTAAAAGCCTTAAAACCTTCAAAAAATAAAAAATCCCCCCTAAAAACCCAAAAAAACCAAAAAAACCCATAAAAAATCCTAAAAAACCTCTAAAACCACCCAAATATCTAAAAACCATAAAAATCTATAAAAACAATTAAAAGACTTAAAAACGAATTAAAATTTAAAAAACACCGCATGAAAATCCTTAGTGAATCCTTAAAAAGCTAAAAACCCTTAAAACCCATAACAAACCTAAAAACCCTAAAAACACTAAAAACACTAAATAACCCAAAAAACCATGAAAATCATTAAAAAACCCTAAAACCCTCATATAAGGATAAAAATATATCTAAAAATAATTAAAAACCTAAAAATAATTAAAAACAAAATGAAAACATTAAAAACATAAAAACAATTTAAAACCCTAAAAACCTAAAGAATAATAAAAACCCTAGAATGACCCTAAAAAACTCTAGATCCCTATATCACATAAAGCCACTAAAACATTAGAAAAACTAAAACCCATAACTTCCCTAATAATCAATAAAACACCAAAAACCATTTAGACCTTAAAAAACATTTAATAACTCTACAAAACCATAAAACCCTAAATAATTAAAAAAAACTCTATGTCCCAAAAAACCATAAAACCCCTAAAAACATAAAAATCCCAATAAACTCTAAAACCACATAAAAATAATAAAAAAAAATCCCTAAAAATGTAAAAAGTTATAAAACCCTAAGAAAATATTAAAAACCCCAAAACTCATAAAGCCCCAAAAAACGAAAAACTACTAAAAACACTAAAATACCGTAAAAACACTAAAACACTTAAAACCCTAAAAAACCCTAAAATCATAAAAACCCAATAAAAAACCTAAAATCACTAAAAACTATAAAAACCCTTTAAACCCTTAAAAATGATCAAAAACTGTAAAAAAACATAAAACTCCTAAAAACTCAAAAAAACCCAAAAATTTAAAAAAATATTAAAAATCAAAAAAATAATAAAAACCCCTCAAAATACCTAGAAATCCTAAATCCCATAAAATCCTAAAAAATCCCTAAAATCCCAAAAAACCTAAAAAATTCTTAAAAACCCAGAAAAAACCCTAACATACCCTTAAAAATCCTAAAAACACTTTGATCCCCATAAAACCAAAAAACTCTAAAAACCTAAAACTATAAAAACAAAAAAAAACACTCAAAATCCCTAAAAACCATTAAAAACCCAAAAGTCATATATCCCCTAAATCCCTAAAAAATTTAAACCCACTAAATAACATGAAAACCCTAAAAAACATAAAAACTTATAGACACTTAAAACCCATAAAAACATAAAATGATAAAAATCATAAAAAAACCAATAAAAGGTCCCCAAAAAACCTAAACCCCTCAAAAAACATAATACCCCTAAAACATTTAAAAAAGTAAAAAGTAAAAAACCCTAAAAACCAATAAAATCTCTATAAACCCTTTTACCCCTAAAAATGTTAAAATTTCTAAAAAACATTTAAAACCCTAGAAAACTCAAAAAACCATAAAATAACAAAATAACCCTGAAACCCTAAATCTCTAAAGAACCTAAAAGCCATCAATTTTTCCTAAAAACCTGAAAAACATAAAAAAATTACTAGAATTCCCTAATGGTCCCTAAAAATGTAAAAACTCACAAAACCCTATAAATCATTACAAAAACATTAAAATCATAAAACAATTAAGACCACTAAAAATCCTAAAAATTATAAAAACCCCAAAAAACCCTAAAACCCATAAAATACCTAAATAACCTCAGAATATCTAAAATCCCTAAAAAATTAAATTTTTAATAAATACATAACAATAACAAAAAATTTTAAAAAATAAAAACATTAAAATCCCTAATAAAACCTTAAAAACATAAAAAAAAATAAACCACCAAAAAAAGATAAAAACCCTAAAAATACCCTAAAACCCCAAAAAACCAAAAAACCAAAAAACCACTAAAATCATTAAAACCCCAAAAAACTAAAATACCCCCTAAAAACTACTATAATATCTAAAAACCAATAAACCCTCAAAACAAGTTAAAAACTCCCAAAACCTAAAACCATAAAGAACGCAATAAACCCTAAATGCCCTAAAAGACCCCAAAACCCTAAAAAACCCTAAACCCCCAAAAACCACTAAAAACCTCAAAATCCATTGAAACACTAAGAATCATAAAACCCATAAAAAACCTAAAAAATCACTAAAAATAATGAAAATTTAAAAAACCCTAAAACATATATAATATTAAAACCCTAAAAACCTTAAAATGACCCAAAACTCTAAAAAATAATAAAAACTCAAAAAAACCTTAAAACCCCTAAAAATGATAATAAAAGTTAAAAAATATAAAAAAATTAAAAACCTAAAAACTAAAATAAACCCTTTAGACCCAAAAATACCATAACAAACCCTGAAAACCGTAAATACCCTAAAAAATAATTTAAACCCCTAAATCCCCTCAATATTTTTTAATACCATAAAAATATAAAACTAATTAAAAATCCCTAAAAATTCCTAAATAAATAAAAACCCTTAAAGCACTGAAACCCCATTTAAATTGATAAAACCCCTAAAAACTGATAAAACAAATACATTTTAGGACGTTTTTGATTTTTTATGGTTTTTAATGTTTTTGGGGTTTTAAGGGTTTTGAGAGATTTTAGTTGGTTTTTACGGTTTTATGCATTTTATGGTTTTAAGGGTGTTTAGGGGGTTTTACATTTCCTTGTATTATTATTTATTTTTTAGCATTTTTATGTTTTTTGGTTTTTTTATGGTTTTTATGGATTTTGGTGGTTTTAGGGGTTTTAGGTGTTTTTACGGTTTTAGGGTTTTTTAAAGGTTTTTTTGGGGTTTTAAGCATTTTTTGAGGTTTTTATTATTTTAATTTTTTTATTGTTTTTTTAAAATTTTAAGGGGTTTTAATGGTTTTTAGATATTTAAGCGTGTTTTGATGGTTTCTAGGATTTTTATAATTTTTAGGGGTTTTATGGTTTTTAGTGGGTTTTCATGGTTTTTAGGGTTATTTACTATTTCACATATTTTTATGGATTTTTTTTCATATTTTTAAGGTTTTTATGGTTTCTTAGTTTATTGGGATTTTGTAGGTTAATGGGGTTTTATTAGGGTTTAAGGATTTTAAAGGGTTTCAGGGGATTTCATGGTTTTTAGGGATATTTTGGATTTTCCGGGGTTTTTTAGATTTTAGTGTTCTGAATGTTTTTTATAGTTTTTTAACAATTTTAGGTGTTTTAGGGCTTTTAGATATTTGATTTTTATGGTAATATGCTTTTTTTAGTTTTTAGTTTTTTTAATGGTTTTTAAGGGGTTTTTAAAGGTTTTTAAGATTTTTTAAGCTATTAGGGACTTTTGGGGATTTTTAGGGATTTTAGGGTTTTTTGTATTTTTGGGTTTTTAGGATTTTTAGGGATATATATGTTTTTTAGGGTTTTTAGGGGTTTTCAGGGATTCTGGGGTCATGTTCGTTTTTAGAAGTTTTTTAATTTTTAGGGTTTTGGTCCCTTTTTGTGTTTTTTAACTTTTTTGGAGTTTTAAGGGTTTTTAGAGTTCTTAGTGGTTTAGGGTTTTTTTGGTTTTTTAGAGTCTATGTTTTTTAAGTGTTTTTTTGGTTTTCAGGTTTTTTTGGGGTTTTTATTTTTTTAATTTTTTTAGGGTTTTATAGGGATTTTTTGTATTTTTATGGTTTTAAGCGGTTTTTATGGTTGTAGGGATTTTTAGGTGTTTAGGGGTATTATGTTATTTATTTATTTTTTGCGTTTTCAAGGGTTTTAAGGTATTTTTTGTTTTTGACTCTTTTAGGGTTTTAAATGTTTTTTAATATTTATTAACATTTATATGTTTTTAAAGGTTGTTTTAGTTTTTAGTGAGTTTTTAGAGTTTTTATGTTTTTAAGGGTTTTTATGTTTTTTAATGTTTTGAATGAGTTAAAGTATTTTTAGGATGTTTATGGATATTAGGGTTTTTATGGATTTTGAAAGGTTTTAGTGGCTTTTAGGGGTTTTAGGTGTTTTATATTTTTTCAATGGTTTTAAGGTCATTTTGAGTTTTTAGGGTTTTTTATCTTTTTAGGATTTTAATGGTTTTTAGATATTTTTAATGTTTTTATGGGTTTTAAGGGTTTATAGAGTTTTTAAGGTGTTTTTTGGTTTTTTATATGTTTTAATGGATTTTAGGGTCTTTTTGTGCTTTATGATTTTTAGGTTTTTTTGGTGTTTTTAGGTTTTTTTGATGTTTTTATGGATTTTTAGAGATATTTTTTGTATTTTTATGGTTTTTAGGGTTTTAGGGATTTTTAGGTGTTTTTTGGGTTATAAAGTCTTTTTTTGTTTGAGAATTTTTAAATTTTTTGGGTTTTAATGGTTTTTATAGTTTTTTAACATATTTATGTGTATAAGGGGTTTTAGAATTTTTAGTGGGTTTTTAGGGGTTTCTTTGGTTTTTAGTGGGTTTTCTAGGTTTTTAGAGTTCTTTTCTTTTTATGGTTTTGTAGTGTTTTTATAGTATTTTAATTATATTTAGGGTTTTTAGGGTTTTAGTGTTTTTTAGGTTTTTAGGGACTTTTTGTTTATTTTAATTTTTATGGTTTTTTCGAGTTTTTTAATTATTTTTAGGGGTTTTAGAATTTTTTTAGAGTATTTAGTGGTTTTTATTGTTTTTAGGGTTTTTATGGTCTTTAGGGATTTTTATTGTTTTTAGTTTTTTTCGTGGTTTTTAGTGTTTTATACTTTTTCAATGATATTTAGTACTTTTTTAGGATTTATATGGTTTTTAGGGATGTTTTATGGTTTTTAGGGATTTTAATTATTTTTAGGGGTTTTCTTTATTTTATAGGTTTTTCAGTGTTTTATGTTATTTTTGGGTTCTTAGGGTTTTTTTGTTTTTAGGGGTTTTGAGGTTTTTTATATTGTTTTAATGCTTTTATGGGTTTTAATGGTTTTTATATTTTTAGTGGTTTTTAGGGTTTTCTATGTATTAGGTATTTTTTGGTATGTTAGTATTTTTTATGTTTCTATGGGTTTTCTGAGTTTTATAGATTTTGAAGGTTTTAAGGGTTCTAAGATTTTTAGGGTTTTTTGGTTTTTTTGGTTTGTTTGGTTTTCAGATTTTTTTTAGTTTTTAGGAGTTTATATTTTTTTATAGTTTTTAGATTTTTAAAGGGGGTTTGGGGATTGTTTTGGGATTTTATGGGTTTTAGTATTTTCTATGGGTTTTAGGGTTTTAAATGGGTTTCAATGGTTTTTCTAGGTTTTTAGGATTTTTTACATTTTTGGGGATTTGTAAGAATTTTTTAGTGTCTGTATTGTTTTTAGGGTTTTTACAGGTTCTAGGGGTTATAGTTATTTTGAGGGGTTTTGGGTGTTTTAGGGTTTTTAGTGTTCTTTGGGTTTTAGGTTTTTTGGGTTTTTTGGTTTTTTGGGGGTTTCATTAGTTTTTTGTTTTTTAGGGCATTAAATTTTTTTAGATTTTTTTACGTTTTTAGGTGTTTTAATGATTTTTAGAGTTTTTAGAAACTTTTTAGGTTTTACAAGTTTGAAAGGTTTTTAAATATTTCTTTTTGGGTTTTAGGGGTATGTGAGGATTTTACGGGTTTTTACATTTCATGGGTTTTTAGGGTTTCATAGGATTTTTTTTCTTTTCATGGTTTCAGGGATTTTTGTTGTCATTGCGGTTTTTCAGTGTTTTTAGGGTTTTAGGTTTTTAAGGTTTTATTGGTATTTTTATTTTTAAGGTTTTAATATTTTATAGAGTTTTTAAAGTTTTTAAGGGTTTTATGGGTTTTATCATTTTTTGTGTGCTTTTGGAATTTTAGGGGTTTTTATGATTTTTAACATTTTTAGGGTTTTATGGTTTTGAGGGGGTTTTAAGGATTTTAAAAAAAATTTATGCTTTCAATGATTTTTAGGGATATTTTAGGATTTTATGGTTTTTTGTGTATTTATTGGTTTTATGGTTTTTATGGATTTTGAGGGGTTTTAAGTGTTTTCATGGGTTTTGATTATTATTATGGGTTTTTTAGTATTTTCAGTTATCAGGATTTTAGTGCTTTTTTGAGTTTTCTAAGGGTTTTAATGTTTTTAGAGTTTTTTGAGTTTTTAAGGGTTTTAATGGGTTTTATAGTTTTTAGTTGTTTTAGGGGGTTTAGTATTTTTATTGGTTTTGGGTATTTATGGTTTTTTGGGGGGTTTCAAGGATTTTAGGGTTTTTTATCTTTTTAGTGATTTTTAGGGATTTATTATAATTTTTATGGTTTTTTTGTGTTTTTATGGTTTTTAGGGATTTTGAGGGGTTTTAAGGATTTTCAAGGTTTTTTGGGGTTTTTAGGGTTTTTAGGGTATTTTAGGTTTTATAAGGGTCTTCATTAGTTTTTTATGGTTTTTATGGTTTCTATAGTTTTTTAATGTTTTTAAGGGTTTTAAGGGGTTTTTGAGTTTTTACAGGGTTTTTATGTTTTTATGGGTTTTTAGTTTTTTTATAGTTTTTAGTGGGTTTTATGGGTTTCAATGGTTTTATGGGTTTAAGGGTTTTTTACATTTATATGTATTTTTAGTTATTTTTTAACATTTTCATGATTTATAGGTTTTTTAGGTATTTTCTATGATTTTTGGCATTTTTGGGGTTTTAAAGGTTTTAAAATTTTTTTAGGTTTTGTAGGGTTTTTAGGGTCTTTGGGTATTTTTTTTTGTTTTTAGGTTTTTTATACTATTATGGTTTTTATGATTTTTTGAGTTTTTTAACCATTTTAGGGATTTTCAGGGTTTTTATAGTTTTTAGTAGGGTTTTCAGGTTTCTATGGGGTTTAGGTTTTTAATGGTTTTTAGAGGGTTTTATGGTATTCATGTTTTTCATGGTACTTAGGGGTTTTTATGTTAATAGGAATTTTTAGGGTTTTTTAGGATTTATATGGTTATTAGGGTTTTTGAGGGTATTTTGGGATTTTGAGGGATTTTAGGGGTTTTCATGGTTTTTAGGGTTTTTAGGGTTTCTATGGGAATTAAAAAGTTATACGGTCTTTTTGGGTATTTAGGGGTTTTATTGAGTTTTTAGGATTTTAAATATTTTTAGGTTTTTTAACCTTGTAGGGGTTTCAAGGGTTTTTAAGTTTTTTTATTACATTTTATATTTTATATGTTTTTTCGAATTTTATGGTTTTAATGCTTTTTTAGCTCCTAAGGGTTTTTAGGATTTTTTACATTTTTAGGGATCTTTAAGTATTTTTTTGGATTTTTATAGTTCTAAGGGGTTTCAAGGATTTTGATGGGTTTATGGTTTTTAGGTATTTTATGTGTTTTTTTTGGTTTTTAGGTTTTTTTGTGTTTTTTAGTTATTATGGTTTGTCAATGATTTTTATTGTTTTTAGGGCTTTTAAGGGGTTTTAGTGTTTTAGTGGGGTTTTAGGGTTTTTATAGGTTTTTAGGGATTTTTAAGGTGTTTAGCTATTTTTATGGTTTTCAATGGTTTTTTTTAATTTTTTACATTTTCATAGAATTTTAAGGATTTTTTGTTTTTTAAGGATTTTTATGGTTTTAGGGATTTTGAGGCTTTTAGGGGTTTTCCATATTTTTAGGGTTTTATGGATTTTTTTGGGTTTTTAGGGGTTTTATGGGGTTTTATGGGTTTTAATAATTTTTAATGATTCTTAACATTTTAGGGTCTTTAATGGATTTAGAGTTTTATTGTATTTTATGGTTTTTGAGGGGTTTAATGGTTTTTAGGGGGTTTTATGGTTTTCAGTGAAATTTTAGGGTTTTTATATTTTTTACGTTTTCATAGATATTTAGTGATTTTTTAGAATTTTTATGGTTTTTAGGGTGTTTAGATATTTTTAGGGTTTTCATGGTTTTTTAGGGTATTTTAGGTATTTATAGTGTTTGTGGGGTTTTAGGGTTTGTTGAGTTTTTTAGGGTTTAAATTTTTTATTTTTTTTGGGATTTTAATGGTTTTTGGAGTTTTTAACGGGTAATAAAGGTTTTATGGGGGTTTATGGATTCTTAATGTCTTTAAGGTTTTTTATGGTTTTTATGGGTTTTAACATTTTCATGGAATTTTTGGGATTTTTTGGATTTTTATGGGTTTTGGGTTTTTAGGGGTTTTAGGGATTTTGGGTGTTTTTGGCGTTTTTAGTGTTTTTTAGTCAATTTGGGTTTCTAGGGGTTTTTTCGTTTTCTATATGTTTATGGTTTTTATAATTGTTTAAATTTTTTAGTGGTTTGAAGTATATTTACTATTTTTAGCTGTTTTCTTTTGGGTTTGGTGGGGTTTGGTGGATTTTTATGGTTATTAGGGGGTTTTATGGTTTTTAGGGGTGTTTAAGGATTTTTAAGTTTTCTTGGTTATTTGGGATTTTTAAGTATTTTTATAATTTTAATGTTTTTTATAGTTTTTATTTATTTTGAGGGAATTTCAGGGTATTTAGGTATTTTTTGTTTTTTCAAAGTTTATATAGAATTTTTAATTATTTTTGGTTTTTTTGAGCTTTTACAATTTTATTATTTTTTAGACTTCTTAATGTTTTTAGGGTTTGATGGGTTTTTATATTTTTAGTGGGGTTTACGGTTTTAGGGGTATTTAGAATTTTTTTATGGTTTTTAGATGATTTTTATGGTTTTATGGGTCTTTTAGGGTTTTTAGGGCTTTAATGGTTTTAGGGATTTTAGGTATTTTTAAATATTTTTATGGTTTTTAAGGGGTTTTATGATTTTGATGGATTTTGAGTGATTTAGGTGTTTTCCTTATTTTTAGGGTTTTAGGGTCTTTTTAGCTTTAAGGTTTTTTTAGAGTTCTTTCACATTTTAAGGGGTTTTAAGGGGTTTTAAGGGGTTTTAAGTGGTTTTAGAGTTTTTATTTGGTTAGAGGAATTTTATGATTTTTTAGGGTTTGAAATGGTTTTTAAGGGGTTTTACAATATTCATATGTTTTTCAAGGGTTTTTGGGTTTTTAATGATTTTAGGGATTTTTAGGGACTTGTATGATTTTTATTGTTTTTAGGGTATTTAGGGTTTTTAGTCATTTTGATGATTTTTTGGGGTTTTTTGGGTTTCTTAGGGTTTTAATTTGTTTCAAGGGTTTAGGGTATTTTGGAGATTTAGGGATTTTTTTATTTTTTGGGTTTTAAAGGTTTTTTTAGATTTTAACAATTCTAAAAGTTTTATGGATTTATATAGTTTTTAGTGGTTTTTTTCATTTTTATTGGTTTTTATGATTTGTAAGGTTTTTAGTGTCTTTTATGGTTTTAATTGGGTTTTTAGGGTTTATGGGGGTTTTTATATTTTTAGGTATTTTCCAGTATTTTATAAGATTTTTTTTAGTCTAATGGGGTTTAGGGTTTTTAGGTATTTTTATAGGGTTTAGGTTTTTTCATGGTTTTTTAGAGTTTTAATCATTTTTCAAGGTTTTATGGTATTATTGTGTTTTAATGTTTTTATAATTTTAAATGTTTTTAGAGGTATAAATGGTTTTTAGTGTTTTTGTGATTTCTAGTGTTTAATGGTTTTTTTGGGTTTTTAAGGGTTTTTTTGGGTTTTTAAGGGTTTTTTATTTCTATGATATTTAGGGTGTTTTTCATGATATTTAGGGAATTTACATTTTCAATTTTTTAGGGACTTTTTGGGTATTTTTTTGTTTTATAGGATTTTTATTGATTTTGAGGGGTTTTGGGTTTTCTAGTGTTTTTTCAAATTTTTTAAGTTTTTAGAGATTTTAGGGTCTTTTTTGATTTTAGTGTTTTAAGGATTTTAACTGTTTTTAGAGTTTTTATCATTTTTAGGGGTGTTTAGGGTTTTATGTTTTTTAGATTTTGTAGTGGGTTTGACGGTTTTTATGGTTTTTATGGTTTTTGGGGTTTTTATTGTTTTTAGGGGTTTTAGGGATTTTTTGTTCTCATACATTTTTATGGGTTTTTAGGATTTTTATGGTTTTTATGGTTTTTAAGGATTTAGAGTGTTTTTAGGAAATTTTGGGGTTTTAGGGTTTTTAGGGGTTTTAAGATTTTTCAGGGATTTCAATGTCTTTTAGTATTTTTTGGGTATTTTTTGTGTTTTAGGGTTTTAATTTTTTTATTTTTTTAATGTTTTAGGGGTTTAAAGGGATTTAGAGTTTTTAGTGGTTTTTAGGATTTTTATGGGGTTTAAAAGAAAATAAGGAACATGACCAGGCTATTCCTGGGCCCCAAAAATTTATTATAAAAAATAAAAAGTAAACATGGGAGGGGCCGAGTCAAATTACCCACACCCAAATGCCCTAGACACCCCCCCAAGAAACTCAAAAAAACCCAAGAGCCCAAGAGCACACAAGAGAAAAAAAGGAAACAAGAGAGGGGCGATGTCAAATGACCGGCACCCAAAAAGAGAAACCTTCCATAGGGAACAACATCCCCACCATCATCAAAGACAAAAATCAGACGTAGGACCGTATGGGTCACCATCATCACCATATCCAGAAGACTCATCAGCATCCGATGACTCCCATTCAGATTCATGTTTCTTGATGATTTTAGTGTACATGTAAATGAGCCTCCTCCACTCCAAATTTGGCTATACCTCAGAGGATTTATAGGTAGGCCTCCATCACTTGTTAGGGACATTTTTTCATTGATCCTTAAAGGAGGATCTAGTAGACACTATCTTTGGTAGATTTGAGTAGTCCTTCCTCAGCTTCCTCTTTCGATGAGTTGGGATGAACCCTGCAGAAATATTCTATTTCCCATATGGACATACACCCTCCATCAGTTCTTGTTCCCTCATGATCTGAGATATGTTGGATTTCATATATCTATATTCATTAGTACCAACCCCCCACTGATCAATGTTATGTGATCCTAGTCCCTCCTTAAAGGGGCCTTTCTTTATTGTAAACTACATCATGTAGTTGTACTCCATAACTATGTCTCGCAGTGTCAATCATTTAGAGTTCCTAGTTGAAAACTCCTCATTTCCCTTCGACAATGATTGCATGTCCTATTCTTCTCTCTCAATACAACCGCCCAGGTCTAAGATTTGGGTCAAAGGGTCACCCAACTATCCAAACACCTACTCATAATAAGAAAGTTGAGAAACATTTACTCACGCATGCACAACCATGGCAGTCTAGTCAGGTTCCTCCTCAAGACCAGCATAAGAAAATTGAACCTGGTTACCATGCGCCTCTACCTACACATCATATGTAGAGTTCTATGAACCATCACTAATCTTCTACCCTTCCATAATCCTATCACCAAAACTAGAGTCCTGAATCATAGGTATATCTTATCCCTTACTCTGCTCGTGACCAATTCCACTAGCCATAAGAACCTGCATGGTTGGATTCAGAATTGAAATCTGAACCAAACACCCCTTATCATCAACATTGGAATCATTCCTAGAATAATTATTCATATCAACTGAGTCACCCAACTCCCCTTCACTATCTAGAAAAACCACACCAGAGACCAAAGCATCCTACAAACCCTAGACCTTCTCTTGCAACTCAGCACCCTCTAACATAGATCAAGAAATATTCTCAGGTTTCTATTCAAGAATTCCATCTCTAACAACACCCCTACATCCAGTATCATACTTCATATGACTTACATCATACAAAACATCTATATCCTCGGATTGCTTATGTTAAAATCCTTCTACACGTGGTCCACCTCCCTCGACGCCAAATCGTCAAAAAAAATTTGTAAAAGGATATTGACACTTCCCTATTACACCACAAGACTGTTGCACCCTTCATTAGAATTCATCACCCCTTCATCAAACATAATTCCCAAGTCCCATTTATGTCTTTCAAACACAGTGGAAACCCTCGGTTTAGGTGTTGGATACCGAGAAATCTTCATCAGGACATCTCCAGATGCCTCATCAGCATGACCAGGCACTCTAGTATCATGAGCATCAACCACAGCCACAACATAATCATCATCTGAAGACACATCAGACTACCCAACCAGGTTACCTTCATTAGGTGCTCCATGACACAGCCCCACATATCCTCTACTTCTAGTATTATTCCTATAGTCCACACTAAGATGACCCAACTTCTTTAATGTTGAACAAAAGACCGCCATTTTTTAAAAATGACATGTTTCTTATATTGTAATTCCTTACCAACATCAATCTACACAAATTCAATCGGTACCTTAGATGTGTCAACCTCAATGCAAACCTTTGGAGAGACAGGATGGAAAATTTACCGAGTCCTACTGTTTGAGCACAAAAATAGACCCACGAGGTTCCCAATAATACATATGATCGATGGATTTTGGATATAAAGAGGGAGTTCCAGAAACCTAGCCCATGAAGGAATCATCAGTGATTCTCAGTTCATGAGAAGATAAAAACTCCACCTGAAGAGAAAGAATCTAACACTGTTTAAGAATTGAGGGGATATGGAATAAGTGCGGATCAAATCATCCTCCATTGAGAAGAGAATCATGATGTTCCATCCATCATTCAACCCAAACATCACTCAATCATGAATGACCCATGATACGAAGACGAATCTATCAAAAGCATCCACCGAGGGTCGACGATACATGAATCAGGCAGCCAATGTCTAGTTTTGAAATGAAGAGGTTGTATGAAACTTTGAGATCGAAATAGGTAGTTGTGGGAATCCCTCTAATATTTTAGGAACCTTTAGAAAAAGATCAATTCTAGGGAAATTAGAAAGAACATCAGGTACAGTTGGTGAGATGTTGACCACATCCGGAGCACCATCAGGCGAAGATCCCTCCTCCATAGAGGAGGAGGGAGGAAGGGACATAGTGGCCGGCATTTTCAATACATCATTGGGAGAGTGTTGGGGTATTTATCCTTCCACAAATACTTATATTATGTTTTAAGGTATTTTTATGGTTTTCAAGTGTGTTTTAGGGTTTTTGGGGTTTTTACATTTTCAGGTATTTTTAAGTATTTTTTAGGTTTTTATGGATTTTTAGGCTTTAGTATTTTCATGGGTTTTCTTTGTATATTTATGGGTCTTCATGTTTTTATGTTTGTTTGGGTATTTATTATTTTATTATGTTTTTAGCGGTTTTGATGTTTTTATAGTTTTTTAACATTTTGAGGGATTTTTTTATTTTATATTTTTTTATGGTTTTGAGGGCATTTAAGGAATTTTAGTGTTTTTTGAATTCATAGAGGTTTTTAAGGTTTTAGGGGGTTTTCAGGGGTTTTAGGGTCTTTTTACGTTTTTAGTTTTTTTTACATTTTTATAGTGTTTACTATTTTTTAGAGTTTCTTTAATGTTTTTAAGTAATTTAAAATATTTTAGAGTTTTTAGTGGGGTTTTAGGGTTTTTATTAGTTTTTAGGGTTTTTAAGGATATGGGATTTTTTATGGTTATGCATGTTTTTATAGTTTAGGGGGATCTTTTTGGGTTTTTTGGATTTTTAAGTATTCTTACTGATATTTTAGGATTTTTACTCTTTTATGGGTTTTGAGGGTTTTTATGGATTTGGATTGTTTTTAGAGGTTTTTATGGTTATTAATGTTTTTTGGTTTTTTAGTGTTTGAGAGTGTTTTTTGGGTTTTTATAGGTTTAATGGGATTTTGTATTTTTTTTAACATTATTTGGAGTTTAAAGTGTTTTTTAGAGTTTCTAGTTGATTTTTATGGATTTTTGTTGGATTTTATTGGATTTATGGAGTTTTATGGTTTTAAAGGGGGTTTTAGGGTATTTAGAGGTTTTTATGTTGTCTGATATTTTTAAGGATTATTATTATTATTATAGTTTTTAGGGTTCTTAGAGTTTTTTTGTGATTTCATGCGGTTTTAGGTTATATTTGGGATTTCATGATTTTTATGGTTTTTTGAGGTTTTAGGGTATTTTTAGTTTTCACTGGTTTTATGGATTTTTTTTATTTTCTAGGGGATTAATGTGTTTTTAGAGATTTTAATGGTTTCTTGGCGTTTTAAGGTTTTTAGGGGTTTAATGGGTTTTTTGGTTTTTCAAGGTTTTTAGGGGGTTTTCACTTTTTCAGTAATTTTTAGATCAATTTTAGGATTTTTATGGTTTTTATGGGTTTTTGGTATTCTGATTATTTTTAAGGGTTTTCACGGGTTTTTAGGATTTTTATGATATTTTTGGGGTTTTATGGGTTTTTGAGTTTCATAGGATTGTTAGGGTTTATAGGGTTTTTTAACATTTTTATGGGTTTAAGGGTTTTCCATGTTTTTAGTGGTTTTTTAGTTTTTTATGGGTTTTTAGTGTTTTAATTGTTTTTTCAGGGTTTTTATGGGGTTTTCTGGGTTTTTTACATTTTCAAGGTTTTTAGGAAATTTTTTTTGGATTTTTATGCATTTTAGGGTTTTAAGGGATTTTGAGGGGTTTATAGAGTTTTTATGGGTTTGGGGGTTTTGAAGGGGTTGTATGGTCTTTTAGGGTTTTAAGGTTTTATGTGATTTTGATTTTTTTAGGGTTTTAAATATTTTTTTTGGAGTTTTTATTATTTTTCTGTGTTTTAGGGTTTTTATGGGTTTTAGAGTCTTTATTGTTTTAGGCGTTGTTTCCCTCAAAGAAATGTTTGCGTTAGGAATCGTTACTTCTAAATGGTTTCCAATGAGTGTTATCAAGGAACCGGAAACACCATATGGTTCTGTATCCATCGGGACCTTCTTTCCAAATGTAGGTGCTTGTCGAGATGTTTGGGCAATGATTCTTAAGAACTCATGTTGGTCGAAAGGATGGGAGGTCAAGCTCATCACACCCTTTTTGGGGGAATCATTTCCTAATCCGGGGATTTCTTGTAGATTTAAAATATATTCATGAATCCTTTATTAATTCCCATCTATTGTGTGGCTCACCCTTAACATAACAACCAATTATTAGCATGTATGTAATTTAGAATCATCTATATGTATATGAGGTTATTCATCAATGGAGACATCTGTGTGTGTCTAAGGTTCTCCAAGGATGTTTTATCCTTATATATTAATTATATATTTTTTGGTGGTTATTATGATGATGATGGTTTTATATCCACACAATGGGGCACTCTGGAGTGTATAGTCATCTAGGAATATGGGAGTTGTTTTGATGTTGGGATCAGACCTCCAAATGGGATTCCTATGTACTCTTGTGAAAAGAATCATAACCCAATGTTTTTGGTGCTGCTTAATAAGAATCATCATACCTATTATGTTCATGTGATGAAGATCTAATTATACAGTTTAATGTTGTTTAGAAAGGAAATCTAAATAGAATGTACATAGACAATGTTTAGTGTGGGACTTATGCCAAAGTAGCCCATAGAACCTTGAAGGGGCATAGACTCCAAGGTTGAGTTATACCTTGTAGGGAATGCGGATCAGAGGGAATATGTTTGATTTGGGGTGTTAGCTTTGGACCTCATAGAGGATTCCTATGTATCTCATTTAGAGGGTAATCAATGCCTATGTAGTTTGGTTGTGAGGATCCATGATTATGAAGGCCATTGGGTTTTCCTCAAAGAGAAGTATGGCCCCTTGATGAGATAAAATTGGTGATTAGTCTTGAATAGAATTTCCCATAAAAGTGACCTGGAGGGTTGTCTCAAATAGTGGTGATTTGGAGGCTTGTCTCAATGATTTCAGATGAGGAGGATTCCAGTTGAGCACAGTCCATAGGTGAGCATCCTACGTATTCTGATTATAGCAGGAATCCAAGTCCTCATAGTTCAATACATGGGGATTATGCACTAAGGAATCCATTGTAAAGGGGTTTATAATTTGGGCTAACTTCTGAGGAGGATCTCATGAAGGTTTGGGATCATGTATAATTCATGACCACGGTCAAACACTAAGCTCACATGAGACAAGATCGGTGTGAGAAAAAAGTGAAAACGGAAGATATGGAATACCAAATGATCCCATTTTCCGTGACTTGGATACTATCCTTGGGGACTCAAATATATGGAAGCAATGTAAAGGAGGGTGATAATAAGATTCATAGGATGATACACTACCAAAACATGAATCCAAATGTGTGGATGTCACAATCATGGCTATCATTTGTGTCCACATGAGTCAGGATGAGTCATGATTGAATGTGACAAACAAATTGGAAGTGAAAGATTTATAATACAACACACTTATCCTCCTCATTTGGTGGAAGAGGATGGTCTGGTGCTGGAGGAGACTTAGGTTATGGTACTTCCCTCTTTTCACTTTAACTTAGAATGGGTCTAGGGTATGGAATATGAGGAATGAAGGAAGTAATATAGATAGGAGAGGACTCAGTTCCCATCCATTTTCTGACCCAGGGGCTAGGAGGCAAAGAGAAGAAAGAGTGAAACCGTCAATAATAAATTATAGGTTCTTACTATAGGAGGGATGCCCTAAAATGGTTCTTGTAGGAATACAGGAGGATAACATTCCATGATGATTGGAAAAGAAAATATAATCCTTACCATTCTTGCTAGAAACATGATCCTATATGTCTCAGAGATGATAAGAGTAAAACATTGTCCTAACCCTTGAATCCAAGACCGAGAACTCTCTGACACTGTCCCTTGTGTAGGTTTCATGTTTGTTAGTATGAAGTTGTGTAACATCACTCATCCATTGATTAGAGGTCCCATAAGTTCCCCCTAAACCAATGTTTATCAACCCCTAATACATCCAGGTTGCATCTCAAATGATCAAATACCTCCTAACCTTGGGCTCTGGAAGAAATCAAGTTGTCTGCTTCTAAATCATGGTATCACGCGATGCTTCTTCGCTAGGATACTAGTCCAAATAAACCCCATACCCATGAACCTCATGTTGTAAAGGCATACTAAAATGGTCATTATCCAGTACCAACCCCTCCATGAAATCCTCTAGTGGAGAATCCATCTATTTTTCTGACCTTATTTTGGGGTTTTTACGTTTTAGAGATTTTTAGGTCATCTTTTGGATTTTTATGTTTTTAGGGTTTTCTAGGGTTATTATAGGTTCTGGTGATTTTAGGGTTTATCATGGGTTTGTAGGGTTTTAGGGGTTTTATGGTTTTCATGTTTTGTTGGGAGGTTTTGATATTTTTAATATTTTTAAGGGTTTTCAGAGTTTTTTAACATTTTCATGGGTTTTAAGGGTTATCAGAGTTTTCAGTGGTATTGATAGTTTTTATGGGTTATAAATATTTCTATGGTATTTAATGGTTTTAGGGTTTTATGGTTTTTTAGATATTTTTATCTTTTTATAGGTTTTAGTTTTTTTAGAGTTTTAGTGGGATTTTATGATTTTTGCTATTTTTGGGGTTTTTAATATTTTGTTAAGGTTTATGGTTTTATGTGGTATTATAGGTATTTATGTTTTTAGTGTTCTTTAGGATTATAATATTTTTTATATTTTTTATGATTTTTAGGCTTTTCCAAGTTTTTAGGTTTTTTATTGGTTTTCAGGGTTTTTAGAGTCTTTTGTTATTTTTAGGGGTTTTTGAGTTTAATGGGGTATAAGGGTTTTTAGAGTTATTTTTATCATTTTTATTTGTTTTAGAGATTTTATTGGTTTTAATGTTTTTAAGGACTTGAGGGGGTTTTATGGTTTTCTTTTAATTTGAGGATTTTTATAGTTTTTTTAAGTTTTCATGAATTTTTAATTTTTTTTTACAATTTTTATGGTTTTTTAGAGTTTTTATGGGTTTTGATAGGTTTTAGGATTTTTCAGGCCCTATAAGGATTTTTTTGGTTTTTTGGGTTTTAGGTGTTTTTTATCTTTAGGGTATTAATGGTTCTTAGAGTTTTATTTATCATTTTTATTTTTTTAAATGGTATTCATAGTTTTTAGTAATTTTTACCGGTTTTTTTTTGTTTTTGGAGGTTTTTTGGGATTTTATGGTTTTCACGAGTTTTTTAGGAGTTTTTCAGAGTATTTATTATTTTTTATTATTTCAGGTATTTTAGGGGGTTTTAGGATTTTTATGGGTTTTTGTGGTCTGTAGTTTTTTTGGATTTTGAGGGTTTTTTGGGTATTCGGGTATTTTTTATCTCTTAGGGTTTGTTTTTTTAATTTTTTTTCAGGTTTTATGTTTTTTGGAGTTCTTATTAGGTTTATAAGGGTATTATGGGTTCTTTTGATTTTTATGGTTTTTAAGAGTTTTATGGATTTCAATGGATTTTGTCTTTTTTTAGGATTTTTAGAGACTTTTTGCCTAATTGTTAAGGGTTTTTGGGTTTTTAGGGATTTTTGGTATTTGGGGGGGGGGGGTGAGGGTTTTTTTTGTATTTTGGGAATTTAAGTGTTTTTAGTGTTTTTAACATTTTTTGGCTTTTTATTGTTTATAGTGGGTTTTTTATGGGTTATAAGAGTTTTAAGGTTTTCTTGAGTTTTTATTCTTTAAAGGGGTTTAAATATTTTTATGCTTTTTTAAATTTTTCTATGTATTTTAGGGATTTTTAATATTTTTATGTTTTTTAGGACATTGATGTTTTTTATGGATTGTTATGGTATTTAGGTATTTTTATGTTATTTTAGTATTTTTATTTTCTCTCATTATTTTTTGGGTGTTTTTGGATTTTAAGTGTTGTTTCGAGTTTTTGAGTTTTTAGGGGTTTTAGGAGTTTTAGAGTTTTTAGTGGTTATTGTATTTTTAAGGGTTTTAGGGAATTTTATTATTTTTATAAATTTTTATGGATTTTAGTGGGGTTCAGGGTATTTTATGTTTTCTGGGATTTTTTCGATTTTTTATGATATTTTTGGTTTTTAGAAATTTTTACAATTTTTATGGATATTGAGAGTTTTTAGGGTTTTTAGGAGTTTTCATGGTTTTTAGCGACATTGGGGGGGGGGGGGTTGTGGTTTTGAGTGTTTTTATAATTTCTAGTTATTTTAGGGTTTTATGGGTTTTTAGGGTTGATTTAGGTTTTTAGGTGTTTTTATCGTTTTTTTGGGGGTTTTATAGTTTTTAGGGATTTTTAGGGTTTTATGGTTTTTAGGAGTTTTATGGTTTTCTTGGTGTTTTTAGGGTTTTATATTTATTTAATTTATTTAAACATTTTTTATTTATTTAAAGGGATTTTAGTGTTTTTATTAGGGTTTTATGTTTTTTTTGAGTTTTGGGGGTTATTAATATTTTTTGGTTTCTATGGATTTAAAGGTTAATCTAGTATTTTTTGGTTTTCTTTGTATTCAAGGGTTTTTAGGTTTTTTTTTATTTTTATTGTATTTAGCTTATTTAGGTGGTTTTAGGGATTTTGGGGTTTTTTGGGGGTTTTCAAGGACTTTAAGGGTATTAGGATCTTTTGGGGTTATATTTTTTCTTTATTTTTTTGGGTTTTTACAGATTTTTATAGTTTCTAAAATTTTTGAAGTTTTTATGATTTTTACTGGGTTTTTATGGGTTTCTGGGTTTTTAGGGTTTTTATGGCATTAGTGGTTTTTATGGTTTTCAATGGGTTTTCTGGGATATTTACATTTTAAGGTATTTATAAGGATTTTTTAGTATTTTATGGGTTTTGTGGATTATTAGGGTTTTTGAGGATTTTTAGGGGGGTTCTAGGTGTTCTAGGGTCTTTTTAGAGTTTTAGGTTTTTTTGAGGTTTTTAGGGTTTTTAATGTTTTTATAGTTTATTAATGTTAATAAGGGTTTAGGGTTTTTAGTGGTTTTGGGGGGGTTTTATTGATTTTTAGGGTTTAATGGTTTTTAGGAGTTTTATAATTTTCACCATTTTATAGGGTCTTAGGGTTTTTTTTTTCAAGGAATTTTAGGATTTTTTTAGGACTATTATGAGTTTTAGGGTTTATAGGGATTTAGATTATTTTTATGATTTTTTATGGTTTTTAGAGGTTTTCATGGTTTTCAAGGTATTTTAGTGTTTTATTAGTTCTTTGTGTTTTTAATGTTTTTAAGGTTTTTTTAGTTTTTTAACATTATTATCTCCATTAATGGTTATTTGATTTTTGAGTGTGTCTTTAGGGTTTTATTATTTTTTAGGGTTTTTACGGGATTCTATGGGTTTCCTGGGGTTTTCAACATTTTTAGTGTTTTTTATGTTTTTTGGGGTTTTATGGATTTTTTTGGTTTTTAGGGTTTTTAGGATTTTTAGGGTTTTTGGGGATTTTGATTGATTTTTGGGTTTTATTGGGGTTTTAGATATTTTATATATTTTTAGGGTTTTAGGGTCTTATAATGTTTTTTGGGTGTTTGTAGGTGTTTTATGTTTTTTAGGGTTTTTTAACGTTTTTAGGGGTTTTAAGGGTTTTTGGAGGTTTTAGTGGTTTTAGGGTTTTATGGGTTTTTAGGGTTTTTATGGGTTTTGGTGTTTTTATGGTTTTCAGGAGTTTTCAGTATTTTTAAGGGTTTTTACATTTTCAATGATTTTTAAGAATTTTATAAATATTTTTTTGGATTTTTGGGTAGTTTAGGGGTTTTAAGAATTTTGAGGGGTTTTAGGGTTTTCATGTTCATTATGTTTTTTTTGTTTTCAGGTTTATTTTGGAATTTTTATATTTTAGGGGTTTTTTAATTTTAATTTTTTAAGGAATTTAGTGTTTTTTAATGATTATAGGGGTTTTATAGTTTTTAGTATTTTTAAAATGTTTTTAGGGGTTTTCATTGTTTTTTGGAGATTTTATAGGTTTTTTTGTTTTTTTTGTTTTTAGGGTTTTTTAGAATTTTTAAGGTTTTATATTTTGTTATGGGGTTTTAGGGTTTTAGGGGTTTTGATTTTTTTAGGGTGTTTCAAGGTTTTTTAGTGGTTATTTATTTGTTAGGGTGTTTCTGGGTTTTTTGGGATTTAGGGTTTTTTGGGTTTTTATGGATTTTAGGTATTTTAGAAATTTTAAATGTTTTTGGGTTAATGGGTTTTATAATATTTTTTGGATTTTTAGGGTTATAATATTTATATGGTTTTCTAGGTGTTTTTTGGGTTTTTATGGGTTTTTATGTTTTTAGGGATTTTTTAGGATTTTTTATGAGTTTTATCATTTTTCGGCTTTTAGGGTTTTAGGTATTTTGAATGGTTTTATGTTTTTTCCGGGGTTTAAGGGGATTTTAGTGTTTATATGGTATTTTACTGTTTTAGGGTATTTTTTTAGTTTTTAAGGTTTTTATATTTTTTAACTTATATAGAACTTTTATGGGGTTTTATTGGTTTTTTGGGGTTTTATGGGTTTTTAAGGTTTTTTATGGTTTTTAGTGGTTTTTTTGTTTTTTAGGGTTTTAAGGGGATTTTCCATTTTAAGGGATTTTTTGGGACTGTTATGGTTTTAGGGGTTTTATGGATTTTTGGGTTCATTGGGGGTTTGAAGGTTTTTTTAGCTTTGTCCTATTTTTTAAGTATTTTCCATCTTTTACTGTATTTTGGGTTTTTTGAGTTTTTTAGGGTTTTAGTTTTTTATGAATTTTTGTGGTTTAAGGGTTTCTAGAGTATTTAGTGAATTTTTAGGGTTTTATGCATTTTATGGATTTTAATGTTTTTATGTTTTTTTGACATTTTGAGGTTTTTTATGATTTTTTGGGGTTTTATGTTTTTAATGATTTGTTGGGATATTTTAGGATTCTTATGGTTTTAGGGGTTTTTTTGTATTTTATGGATTTATTATAATTTAGGCGGTTTCAAGGTATTTTAGGTTTTTTGAGGGTCTTCAGGGTTTTTAGTGTCTTTTGGGATTTTAGGGGTTTTATTTGTGTTTTTAGGGGTTTTGGACATTTTTAGAAATTTAAAAGTTTTAGGGATATTAAGGGTTTTAAAAGATTTAGTTGTTTTATGGGTTTTATGGTTTTCTTATTGGTTTTATATATTTTTATATTTTTTGTGGTTTTCATTTTTTTTCATCATTTTTTATGTTTTTTGTGATTTTATGAGATTTTCTGGATTTTTATGCTTTTTAGGATTTTTTCAATTTTTCAGGATTTGGAGGGTTTTAGGGTTTTCAGAGTTTTTAGGGACTTTAAGTGTTTCTAGAGTTTTTTTGTTTTTGAGGTTTTATGGTTTTTTAGTGTTTTTTACTTTTTATGGGTTTTATGGGTTTTTAGATTTTATAGTGGTTTTAGGGTTTTTATGGATTTTTAGGGTTTTTAGAGTTTCATGGAGTTTTATGATTTTTGGTATATTTTTCATTGTTATGATTATTTTTTATGTTTTTATTCATTTTTATGGATTTTTAGGGAATTTAATGGTTTTCAAGAGTTTTTATAGGTTTTAGTAATTTTAAGGGGTGGTCCGGGTTTTTTGGTGGTATTAGGGTATTTGGGGTTTTTAAAATTTTTAGATATTTTTAAATATTTTTAGGGGTTTTAAATGTTTTTAGAGTTTTAGTGGGTTTTATGGTTTTTATGCATTTTAGGGGTTTTAATGTTTTTATGGGGTTTTAGGGTTTTCTAGAGTCTTTCAGTGTTTGTAGGGTTTTTTACATTTTCAGGTTTTTTCAGTGGTTTTTCGGAATTTTATGGTAATTTTCATTTTTATGGATTTCTAGGATTAATATGTTTTTATGGTTTTAAATGATTTCTATATTTTTTTTATCAATTTTATGGGTTTTAAGGGTTTTTATAGTTTTTAGTGTTTTTTATGATTTTTATTGGTTTTTAATTTTTTTAGTGGTTTTTATGGTTTTCCCAGATTTCTTCAGTGTTTTTAGTTTTTTTACATTTTCATGTATTTTTTGGGATTTTTGTGGATTTTTATGGGTTTTAGGATTTTTTTTTGGGTTTGGGGTTTTTCGTGATCTTCTGGGTTTTTAGGGTTTTTAGTGTCTTTTGGGTTTATAGTGTTTTTTTTATTTTTTTTATGGTTTTTATGTTTTTATATATTTTTAACGTTTTTAGGGGTTTCAAGGGTTTTTAGAGTTTTTTGTGGGTTTTTAGGTTTTTTAAGGGTTTTGGGTTTTTATAACGATTTTAGGTGTTTTTTATGATTTTCAGATGTTTTCAGAGTTATTAGTTTTTTTTTACGTTTTCAGGGATTTTATGGGCTTTTAGGATTTTAGGAATTTTATGGTTTTTTGGTATTTTGAGGGGTTTTCATAGTTTTTAGGGATTTTTGGGATGATATAGTTTTTCAATTTTTTTATGGTCTTTTAGAGTTTTAGGTTTTTTTATTTTTATGGGGTTTAAGGTTATTAGTGTTTTTAAAATTTTGGGGGATTGTGTGAGTTTAGAGGTTATAGTGGGTTTTAGGTTTTTTATGGGGATTTAGGGATTTTAATGTTCTTAGGGTCTTTTCCATGTTTTTATAGTCTTCTAAATTTTGATGGATTTTAAGATATTTTTAGGTTTTTTAAGGTTCTTTTCGATTTTTTGGATTTTTATACTTTTTAGGGGTTTTCAGTTTTTCTTTTGCTCATTTTAGATTTTTTAGGTTGTTTGTGTTTCTTGGGTTTTTATGATTTTTTATAGTTTTTAAACATTTTTATGGGTTTTATGATTTTTAAAATTATTAGTAGTTTTTAAGGGGTTTTACAGTTTTTTTGGTTTTCATAAGGTTTTTAGGGGTTTTATGGTATTTATGTTTATCAAGGTTTTTAAGGGTTTTTATGTTTTCAGTGTTTTTTAGTTTTTTAATGATTATTATGGTTATTGGTTTCTTTTAGGGTTTTTTTGGATTTTGATAGTTTTTAGGGGGTTTTGATGCTTTTTATGGTTTTAGGGATCTTCAAGGTTTTTATGGTTCTTCTGGAATTTTAGGGATTCTTGATTTTTTAGGGTCTAATGTTTTTTCAGTATTTTTTATTTTATGGGTTTTAAGCATTTTTAGAGTCTTGAGTGGGTTTTAAGGGATTTCATGTTTGGGGGGATTTTATGGTTTAAATTGGATTTTCATGGTTTTCAGGATTTTTCTGTTTCCAGGTATTTTTAGTACTTTTTTGGGAATTTTAGGGTGTTTTGGGTTTAAGGGGTTTTTTGGGTTTTTTATTTTTTTAGGGTATTTAGGATTCTCAGGGTTTATAGGGTATTTTTGGGGTTTTTGGAATTTTTTAGTTTTTTTTCTATTTTTATGAGGTTTTAGAGTCTTTAATGATTTTTATTAGTTTAAATGGGGTTTAGAGTTTTTAATGGAATTTAGGGTTTTTAGGGTTTGAAGGGTTTTTCAGGGTTTTCAATGTTTTTTCAGCGTTTTTAGGGATTTTTTTTATTTTTTTTGGTTGATAGTATTTTTAGTGATTTTGAGGGTTTTTCATGGTTTTATGGATTTTAGGTGTTTTTTGGGTTTGTTTTTAGTTTTAAGGGTTTTTAATGTTTTTTTGGAATTTTATAACATTTTAAGGGGTTGAAGGGTTTTTTTTGATGTTTTAGTAGTTTTTAGGTTTTTTATGGGTTTTAATGTTTTTGTTGGTTTTTTTGGGTTTCAGGAGATTTTCTAGGATTTTATGAATTATTAGGATTTTACGGATTTATAGGGAATTTAGGATTTTTAATGAAGTTTTTATGTTTTATGGGTTTTAGAGTTTTTTAGGGTTTTAATGTTTTTATATTATTTAACAGTTTTAGTGGTATTAAGGATTCTTAGATATTTTAGTGGGTTTTAGGGTTTTTTTTGGGTTTTAGGGGTTTCTATGGGTTTTTTGAGGTTTTATGGTTTCCTGGGGGGTTAAAAGGTTCTTAGGGGTTTTTACGTTTTCTAGGATTTTTAAGAAATTTTATTATTTTTATTATTTTTTGGTTATTATGGTTTTATTTATATTTAAGGGATTGATAGTTTTTTCATGGTTTTTAGGGGTTTTTAGGGGTATTATGGTCTTTTTGGTTTTTAGTTTTTATTGTTTTTTGGGGTTTTAGGGTTTCTTAGATATTTGTAATGATTTCCGGAGTTTTAGGGGTATTTAGAGTTTTTAGTGGTTTTATTGAGTTTTATGTGTTTTTAGGGGTTTTAAGGTTTTTAGGGTTTCAAGGTTTTTGAGGGATTTCTGGTTTTTTATGTTTTTTTACATTTTCAATGATTTTTAGGGATTTTGAGGGATTTTTAAGTATTTTTAATGATTTTTATGGGTTTTGGGATTTTAGGGTTTTAGTGTTTTTTTGAATCACATATGGCTTTTTGGGTTTTAGGGTCATTTGGGATTTTATGGTTTTTTTAGAGTTTTTATGTTTTGTGAGAGTTTTTTTATCATTTTAAGGGGTTTTAGAGCATTTAGTTTTTTATGGTTTTTATGGGGTTTTAGGGTTTTTATGGAATATTAGAGTTTTATGGTTTTTAAGGGTTTATAATGTTTTAAGGTATTTATATGTTTTTGGGGTTTTTAAGTCTTTATATGATTTTTATTTTTAGGTTTTTAGGGATTATTTGGATTTTGATGGTTTTGTGGTGTTTGTGTGGTTTTTTGGGGATTTAGGGGTTTTAAGGGTCTTTAGGGTCTCTTTCAGCTTTTAGGGGGGTGGATTTTTTAGGGTTTAAAAGGTTTTTAGAGTTTTTTAAAAACAATTTTAGGGGTATTGAGGGTTTTTTGAGTCTTTAGCGGGTTCTATGTTTTTATGGGGTTTTAGTATTTTTTTTAATATTTTTAAGAATTTTATGGTTCTTTGGGGGGTTTTAGGGTTTTTATGTTTTTGGAATTTTTTTGGGAATTTTTAGGATATTTATTTGTATTTGGTTATTTTAGTTTTTGGGGGATTTTAAGGTTTTTATAGGTTTTCATGGGTTTTAGGGTTTTTAGGGTATCCTGGGGTTTTATAGGTTTTTTTTATTTTTTTAGTGTTTGTAAGATTTTTTAGGGTTTTTAAACATTTTAAGGGCTTTAAAAAAATTTAGGGATTTAGTAGTTTTTTGGGTTTTTAATAATTTTCTGGTATTTAGGGGGGTTTATGGTTTTGGAGGGGGTTTCAGGGGTTTTAAGGTTTTTTACATTTTTATGTATTTTTTTTGGTTGATTGGGTTTTTGGGATTTTGATGGTTTTTCAGGGTTTTTGAGGGTTTATAGGTTTTTTTTAGTTTTCAAGGTTTCTTGGGGCCTTTAGTGGTTTTGGTTTGGTTTGGACTTTTTAGGGTTTTGATTTTTTTTTACAATTTCTAAATGTTTAAGTGATTTTAATGGTTTTCTTAATGGTTTTAGTTATTATTTATGGTTTCTTTGGTTATTAATTTTCTTTGGTTTTTAGGGGATTTTATTATTCTATAGGGGTTACCAAGGTTTTTATGGGTTTTTCTTATATAGGAATTTTTCAAGGTTTTTAGGTTTTTTAATTTTTTTCTATTTTAAGGGTTTTAAGGATTATGAGGGGTTTTTAGGGTTTTAGGGGTTTTCATGGTTTTTGTTGTCTTTTCTAGTTTTTAGGTTTTTTAGTTCTTTGTATTTTTAGGGTTATTAATTTATTTTAACATATTTAGGGGTTTTAAGTGTATCTTGATTTTATATTGTTTTCTTAGTGTTTTTATGGGTATAAAGGTTTTTTAGTGTTTTAGAGATATTTTGGGGTAGGACCAGGATATTCCTGCCCCCCCCCCCCAAATTTATTAGAAAAAAGAAAATGCAAACAAAGAAGGGGTGTGGTCAATCAACCCAAACCCAAGAATCATTGGACACCCCCACGGAACCCAAAAACCCCAAAGAGACCCAAAAATAACATAAATAACTTTACATAGAAGACATTCCAAATCATCTCTATCAGCACCTCCCAACCAATCCGCTACCAGCATCCCGAAGCACAGTTTCAATAATCCATCGCCTCCTTGACATGTAGATCCACCATCAGCACCATAGAACCACCAACATCAAAATAATAAACATCACCTTCATCACATCCCATTCAAGCAGCAACAATCACCCAACAACACATATTCTAGCAACCATCACCTTCTAAAAAGTCATATCCTAGTATTTTAAACCTAGTAGCACAACCAGAAACACATGACCAACAACACCCTAGCCTAGAACCATTCCACAGAACCCAGAACTCCTTGTTCAATCCTAGAGCCAGATAGTCCCTCCAACGACCCAATAGTCACACATCATGTCTAGATCGTTCCTAAAACCTCGCAACAAAACCAATATCAAGCACCAGCAACAACTCATTACTAAAACAATGACAACTTTGAAATAAACATTCCAACATAGCAACCAAAACACAACACAACTTCACTAGACCTTTATCAAAAGCGTTAAACAAAAACAAAGTTGAGGAACCAGAAACAAAAACCTGCATCTTCGACGCAAACCAATGAAAAACATATTTGAAATCCCACACAAGAGAACTGGGAACACCACCACTAAGAAACATCAAACAAACAAGAACCATCTCAACCAAAAATCAATCAGAATACCCTTGACCAGATGTAAATCCCAACCAATGAACCAAGCCACTAGAAACATGATCCATAATAGCAGATAATGGACAAACATATGAAGTAGTAGAAGGATGAATCCACAATCCACTGAAACACCAGAATCAGAGAATAATAGAATAAACAACACTATAGAAGATACAACATACCAGATTTTAAGCATCATTGGAGAAAAAGAAACTAAATAGAACTGAGGAAATATTTTAGAAGTGGTTCCTGACCATCGATGATTCCAAAACACATGCCACTACTGAATCCCTCTTCATGGGTGAAACCCTCTCTACCAATGACCCTTCCGTGGTAACCCCAACTCCACGAACTCGAACCAAATCCATGTTTAATGTCTAGTAGGGTTTCCAAAATACGAGAAACACCAAATACTCCATCAGCTTCATGAACACCACCTATTCATGCCGCCCACAAGTCAGGATCCAAAAAAATGTATCTTCTGAATAAAGCCAATCTGATGTTCACATTGGAGAATCCCAAGAAAAACTCACCGTCGTAGAGCCGTCTGATCTGTCACATGCCTATACAATCCAAACCAAAATAACATCAATTCTTGCAATGTCCTTCACCACTAATGCTAGAGAACATCGTTAAAGAATCCAACCCCTATATGGATCCAAAGACTAAGGCTAGAGAAAAGTCACCAAGTGGGAAAGTTGAAGCTTACAATGATAGGAAACCATCACCACCTTGGATCCATAGAGAACTTCCAAAGCACACCTCCATTGAGATCACCCCCCACAAACACCGGGAAGAGGCGAATATCCATTAACAAATCCCTAAGAAGAATATAGCGGAAACCCTGAAAGATGGAATGACCAAGAGAAAGTTCCAGGGGAGTGCACCACCATATTTTCTCTTTAATTTTAATGGGGTTTTTTAGGGTTTTTAAGGTTTTCAGGGTTTATTCATGGTTTTTAGGGTTTTTGATGTTGTCATGGATTTTTAGGGCTTTTAATGATATTTATACTTTTAAGGGGTTTTAGGGAATTTAGGTATTTTTTGGGTTTTAAAAGGTTTTTAGGTTTTTAGAGGATTTAGGATTTATTTAGGGTCTTTAGGATCTTTTGGGTTTTGGGATCTATTTAGTATTTTTTCAGTTGTATGGTTTTGAGTTTTCATTACGTTTTAGGGTTTTGAGTGGTTTTCAGAGTTTTAGTGGGTTTTAGGGTGTTTTAAGGTTTTTAAGGGTTTTTATGGGGTTTGGAGGGTTTTTATGATTTATGTGTTTTTATGTTTTGATGTATTTTTAGTAATTCGTTATAATTTTATGGATTTGTGGGATTTTAAGGGTTTTGAGTGTTTTTATGGGTTTTCAAGGAATTTATGGGTTTTCTGGGGGTTTTAGTGTTTTTTTTTCTGTTTTTAGTGTTTTAAAGGTTTTATATATATTTTAACCTTTTTATGGGTTTTAATGGTTTTTAGAGTTTTTAGTTGGTTTTATGGATTTTATGGATTTTTATGGGGTTTTAGGGTTATTAGGGGTTTTATGGTTTTTAATGAATTTAGTGTTTTTTATATTTTGAGGGATTTTATAGGACGTTTATGGTTTTTAGTGTTTCTAGGGGTTTTAGGTATTCTGAGGGGTTTTATGATTTTGAGTTGTTTTTATAATTTTTAGGGGTTTTCCTATATTTAGGGGATTTTGTGTTTTTATGGGTATTTTTGTGATTTTGATGTTTTTATGGTTTTGTGGAGATTTTAATATTTTTATGGGGATTATGTGTTTTTATTGTTTTTAATGGTTTTATAATTTTTATTGGATTTTATCGTTTTTTTGGATTTTAATTGGTTTTTGGTTTTAAGGGGTTTTTTGGGTTTTTTGGTATTTTTAGGATTTTTTGGTTTTTTGGTTTTTTATAATTTTTAAGTGTTTTGGGGGTTTTAGGGTTCTTTAGAGTTTTTAAGGATTTTAATATTTTTAATGATTTTATGAAAATTTAGGGTTTTTATTATTTTTATGTATTTTAATGGATTTTAGAGTTTTGAACAATTTATTTCAGTTTTATGGTTTTTTAGTTTGTAGTGATTTTAGGTTTTTTCGGGTATTTTAAGGTTTTTAGTGTTTTTATGTTTTTCTGGGGTTCTTCATGGTTTTAATGGATTTTATATTTTTCATGTATTTTTATGTATTTATTAGGATTTTAATGTGTTTTAGGGGTGTTTATGGTTTTTAGGGGTTTTAGTTATTTTTGGGGTTTTTATGTTTTTTTTGGGTTTTGCGGTTTTTATTATTTTTCTATGTTTTAGTGTTTTTTTCAGATTTTTTTAAAATTTTAATGTTTTTTTATATTTTTTAACACATTTAGCGGTTTTAAGGATTTTTTAGTTTTTTTAGTTTATTAGTGATTTTAGTGGATTTATGGGGTTTTTTAGAGTTTTAGGGGGTTTTTGGGCTTTAGGTTTTTTAATGTTTTCTAAGATTTTCAGGGTTTTTTTTGAAATTTTTATGGTTTTTAGGGGTTTTTATTATTTTTAGGAATTTGAGGGGGTTTATGGTTTTTGAGTTTGTTAGGTATTTTAGGGTTTTATGTTTTTTTTTGGGTTTTTAGGGTTTTATCGTTTTCTTCACGCTTTCAGAGAATCTAAGGTTTTTAGTTTTTTTAGTTTTTTAGGGTTTTTAGGGTGGGGGTTTATGTTTTTAAGGGTTTTTATGGTTTTCATGGGGTATTCAGATTTTTAAGGGTTGTTATGATTTACGGAATTTTCAGGATTTATTATTAATATTATTGTTTTTTTTGTTATTAAGAAATTTTAGGGGGATTTTCATGGATTTTTGGGTTTTTAGGATTTTATGGTGTTTTTGGATTTTTTCGGTTTTTTTGAGTTTTCTAGGTTTTAAAGGATTTTAATGTTTTTTTAACATTTGATGGGTTTTAAGGATTTTTAATTTTTTTTGTGAATTTAGAATTTTTATTGTATTTTAGGATATTTTTTGGTTTTAAGTGGTTTTTATTGTTTTAAAGGGGTTTTATGGGTTTTTAGTGATTTTTAGGGATTCATTTGGATATTCTTTGTTTTTAGGAGTAGTTTGGATTTTTATGTATTTTGAGGGTTTTTAGGGTTTTCATGGTTTTTTTGGATTTTAGGGTCTTATTCAGTGTTTAGGGTTTTTTGAGTTTTTAGGGGTTTAGGGTTTGTATAGAATTTTAAAATTTTTAGTTGTTTTAAGGGTTTTTATGGTTCATAGACATTTTGAGTGTTTTTATGGGTTTTAGGGTTTTTATGATATTTATAGGTTATTATTGGTTTTAAGGGTTTTCAGGGTTTTTAGGGTTTTTAAATTTTAATGGATTTTGAGGTATTTTTTTGCTTTTTATGCATTTTGGGTTTTTAGGGATTTTTATGGGTTTTATAGGTTTTTAATTTTTTTAGGGTCTTCTAGTTTTTTTTGGTTTTTTATGTTTATTACATGTTTAAGGTTTTTTAGAGTTTTTTTCTATTTTTAGGGGTTTTATTATTTTTAGAGTTTTTTTGTGTTTGAAAGGGTTCTTACATGTGTTTATGTTTTTTTAACATTTTTATGGGTTTTAGGGTTTTTAGAGTTTTATTTTTTATTGAAAGGGTTCTTACAAGTGTTTATGGTTTTTTAAGTTTTTATGGGTTTTATGGGTTTCAAGGGTTATTCGGGGTATTTATGGTTTTTTATGTTCTCGTATATATTTTTGTGATTTTTTAAGATTTTTATGATTTTTAGATTCCCCAGATATTTTGAGTGTTTATATGGGTTTTTATGGTTTTAGAGATTTCCAATTTTTTTGTATTTTTAGTATTTTTTTTCTTGAGTATTTAAGGTTTTATGTTTTTTAGAGTTTTTAATGTTTTTAGGGATTTAATGGTTTTTAGAGTATTTACTGTTCTTTAAGAGTTTATGTATTTTTAAGGTATTTTATTGTTTTTATGTGTTTTTATATTTTTCAATAGGTTTTTAGGTTTTTTTTACATTTTCTAGGATTTTTAGTGCTTGTGTAGTATTTTTATGGTTTTGACAGGTTTTTTGGATTTTTGAGGGATTTTGAGGTGTTGTAGGGGGTTTAGAGTTTCAAATGATTTATGGTTTTTCATTTTTTAGGTTATTTTATGGGTTATTGGTTTTTTTGAGTTTTTATGGTTTATGTTTTTTTGAGTTCTTAACATTTTTAGGGGTTTAAAGTATTTTTATATTTTTAGTGGTTTTAGGGTTATTATTTTTAGAGGTTTTTAGGTTTTTTTGGGTTTTATGATTTTCAGGGGTTTTGGGGGTTTTACATTTTAAAATACATTTTTGGATTTTTAGGGTTTTTTGGTTTTTTGGGTGTTTATGAATTATGAGAGTATTATTTGTATTTCAGGGGTTTTCAAGGGTTTTTTTTGATTTTATGTTTTTTTACATTTTCATGGATTTTATTGATTTTTTTTTTGGATTTTAAGGGTTTTTGGGTTTTTATTGGTCATAGGTATTTTGAGAGTTTTATGTGTTTTTAAGGTTTTTTGGTTGTTTGGTTTTTATGTCACTATTTTGAATTTAGGGTTTTTATTATTATTTTAGGTGGTTTTATATTTTTTATATTTTTTTATGTTTTTCGGGGTTTAAATGGTTTTGGATTATTTAGTAGTTTTTTGGGTTTTTAGTGTTTTTATGGGTTTTTAGTGTTTTAAAGGATTTTAGATGTTTTAATGGTTTTTAGGGGTTTTTAGTGTTTTAAGGGTTTTTTCCATTTCAAGGACTTTAAATGATTTTCTATAATACTTATAATATTTATTATTTTTATGGATATTTGGGATTTGACAGTTTTAGGGGATTTTTTGGGTTTCGGGGGGTTTTAGGGGTTTTCAGGTCTTTCATGTTTGTTTAGGGGTTTTATGGTTTTTTGAGTTTTTAAGGGTTTTATGATTATTTAGAGTTTTTAACGTTGTTAGTTTTTATGTGTTTTCAGAGTTTATATTGAGTTTTATGGGGTTTTATGGACTTTTAATGGTTTTTATGGTTTATTCAGGTTTTATAGTTTTAAGGGGGTTTTCAGATTTCCTATGATTGTTTATATTTCTACGGATTTCTAGGGATTTTTTCAGATTTTTATGATTTTAAGATATTTTTGAGTTTTTATGTTTTTAGAGTTTTTTATACTTTTATGGGATTAAAGGGGTTTTGGATTTTTTTTATTGGCATTTTAGGGTTTTAGGGGTTTTAAATGGTATTAGTGGTTTCTATGGTTTTTTTGAAATTCTTTAGGGTTTTTTATAATTTTTTATGTTTTCATTTATTTTTACATATTTTTTAGGATCTTAATTGTTTTTAGGTTTTTTCTGAATTTTGAGTGATTTAGGGGTTTTCTTATTTTTTTGGGTTGTAGGGGTTTTTGGGTTTTTAGTGTCATTTGGGTTTTTAGTTTTTTTGTGTGAATATTTTAGGGGAGTTATGTTTTTTAGAGTTTTTAAATATATTTTGACTTTTTTAGTGTTTTTAGTGGGTTTTTTGGTTTTTACGGGTCATTAGGTTTTTTTATGTTTTCAGGGATTTCATGTCTTTTATGATTTTTATGATTTCTAGGGGGTTTTGGGGATTTTGGGTTTTTAGTATTTTAAACGTATTTTTACTTTTATAGGGGTTTATACTATTTTTGGCACTTTTTAGGTTCATAGGTTATTTTTGAGTTATTTGGGTTTTAAGGGTTTTTAGTGTTTACAAATAAAATTAGAGGTTTTATATGTTTTGAGATTTTTTAGTGTTTTTAAAATTTTTATGGGTTTTTAGTGGGGTTTATGGACTTTTGGTTTTTTATGGTTTTTAGGGATATTTCAATGTTTTTAGGGTATTTTATGTGTTTAGGGATTTTTAGGTATTTTTTATGATTTTATGTTTTCTATGGTTTATTAGATTTTTTTTTCTGAATTTGAGGGATTTAGGGGTTTTAGGGTTTTAGGGGTTTTTGGTGTTTTAGGGTTTTTAAGATTTTTAGGGTTTTTAGGGTCTTTTGGGTTTTAGTATTTTTTAGATTTTAAGGTTTTTTAGGACAATATATTTATTTAATATTTTTTGATGTTTTAAGGGGTTTTAATGTTTTTAGGGGTTTAGGGGTTTTTTAGGTTTTTAGTGGGTTTTCAGGTTTTTAAGGTTTTTTACATTTTCATGGGTTTTAATTTCTTTTTAGTATTTTTAGTGTTTCTTAGGATTTTGATATTTTTTAGGATATTTCAGGCTTTCTCAGATTTTAGGGTTTTTTTCTTTTTTGGGTTTATATGTTTTTCTTTGAAATTTTATGTTTTTCAAAGTATTTTTATAGTTTTTAAATTTTTTTATGGTTTTAATGTGTTTTAACAATTTAGTGGTTGTTTAGGGTTTTCTAGGCTTTTATGGGTTTTAATGGTTTTCAGGTTTTCTATGGTTTTCATTGAGTTTTCAGGGTTTTTAGTTTTATTTACGTTTTTAAGGAATTTAAGGGATTTTTTTGGATTTTAATGCCTTTTAAGGTTGTTAGGGTTTTGGGATTTTATGGTTTTAGGGTTTTTCTGTCATCTTTTTAGGGGGTTTTGGGGATTTTAGGTCTTTTGGGGTTTTTGGGTTGTTTTGGAGTCTTTAAGATTTTTAAGGATTTTATATTTTTTATAGTTTTTTAGAGTTTTAATTGTTTCTGAAGATTTTAGTGGGGTTTTAGTGCTTTCACTGGTTTTTGGGGGTTTTATGTTTTTTTTTTGAATTTTATGGTTTTCTGGGGGTTTAGGGGTTCTTATATTTTCATGGATTTTTGTGATTTTTTAGGATTTTTATGGTTTTAAGGGTTTTAGGTTTTATAGGTATTTTGAGGGTTTTTAGGGTTTTTAGGGTTTTATTGAGTTTTTTTCCTCGTATTAAGGTTTTCAGTTTTTTAATGTTTTTAGGGGCTTAACATGTTTTTATAGTATTTAGTGGGTTTTATGAGTTTTATGGGGTCTGAGTGTTTTGTATGGTTTCAGGGAGTTATTTAGATTTTAGGAAAATTTTAGGGTTTTTAGTGTTTCTTACATGTTTAGGAATTTTAGGGATTTTTTATGATTTTTATGGTTTCTAAGGCATTTTAGGTGTTTTTGTGATTTTTACGGTTTTTACGGGTTTTCAGTGTTTTTCAAGATTTTTAGGTCTCTTTAGGGGTTTCAATGCTGTTAGAGTGTTTTTTGAACTTTTAGGGTTTTTATGGTTTTTTGGAATTTTTGGTCTTTAAGGATTTTATGGTTTTGAGGGATTTTATGGGTTTTATAGATTTTGAGGGTTTTATGTTTTTCAATATTTTCAAGGTTTTTAGGGTATTTTTGGGTTTTTAGGGTTTTAATGTTTTTTTGGTCGTTTTGTTTTTTAAATTTTTTATGGTTGTATGGTTTATTGAATTTTTTTATTGTTTTTTGGATTTTTTAGTGGTTTTAGTGGGGTTTTTTTGGTTTTTATGGGTTTTAGGGGTTTAAAGGTGTTATGTGTTCTTATGGTTTTCATGGGGTTTATGGTTTTTTTTTACATTTTTAGGAATTTCAAGTGATTTTTTATGATTTTTATGGGTTTTTGGGGTTTTTAGGTATTTGTGGGTTTTTAGGGATTTCAGGGTATTTTAGGGTTTTCTAGGGTTTTAGGGTCATTCAAGGTTATTAAGGTATTTTTGAGTTATTTTGGGTTTTAGAAGTTTTTTAGAAATTTTTACGTTTAGGGGTTTTAAGGGGTTTTATAGTTTTTAGTGGGTTTAAGGGTTTTTATGGGTTTTTATGTGTTTTTACAGGTTTTTGGGATTTTATGGGTTTTAGGGGTTCTTGAGAGGATTTATGGTATTTTATGCTTTTTGGGATTTTTATGGATTTTTATGATTTTTATTGTTTTTCGTGTTTTTTTTGGGAATTTGAGGGGTTTAGTGTTTTCACGTTTTTAGGGTTTTTAGGATATTTTAGGGTTTTTAGGGTCCTCTGGGATTTTGGGGATTATTTAATTTTTTAGGGATTTTATGGTTTTTATAGTTTTTAATATTTTTAGGTGTTTTAAGGGTATCTAGTGTTTTTAATGGGATTTTAAGGGTTTTATGGGTTTTCATGGTTTTAAGGTGTTTTCGTTGATTTAATGTTTTTTCCATTTTCATGGATTTTAGTGGTTTATAGTGCTTTTTTTAAGGTTTTTAGGGTTTTTCGGGATTATGATAGTTTCTTAGGATTATTCGGTTTTAGGTTTTTTACATTTTATGGGATTTTTAGTGATTTTTTAGGTTTTTTTATTTTTTTGGCTTTTAGGGTTTTAGGGTGTTTGTGTATTTTCAAGGTTTTTAGTGGTTTCTACTGTTTTTTGGGTTTTATGTTTATTAGGGTTTTATGTTTTTTATAGTTTTTATCAATTTTTTGAATTTTTATGGTTTTTAGAGTTTTAGTTTTATTTTAAGGGTTCTTATGGGTGTTTAGGGTTTTTAAAATTTTTAAGTGTTTATGGTTTTATAGGGGTTTTCATGGGTTTTATGGTGTTTTATGTTCTCATGGAATTTATTGATTTTTAGAATTTTTATGGTTTTTAGAGGTTTCTTGGATTTTGAGGGTTTTAGGAGTTTCAAGATGTTTTAGGGTTTTTATGATTTTCCATGTTTTATGGTATTTTTGGAATTTTTTTTTCTGAGTTTTTTAGGATTTATAGTTTTTTATTTTTTTTTAAAAAAAAAAATTGTGTTTAAGGGTTTTAGAGTATTTATTGTGTTTCAGTTTTTTATGGATTTTTAGGGTATTTCACAGTTTTTAGGGGTTTTTATAGTTTTCAATGGGTTTTTATGTTTTTTGGTTTTTTTATATTTTCAATTTGTTATAGGTATGGTGTATTAATTTTTTGTATTTAACTATTTTTTAGGATTTTTATGGATTTTGAGGGGTTTAGTGGGTTTTAGGGTTTTTAGGGGTTTTATGGGGATTCAAGGTTTTTATGGTATTTTAGGGGTTTTTGGTTTTTTTTTGAGTTTTTTATGCTTTTATGGTTTTTTGGAGTTCATAAAATTTTTAGGGGTTTAATGGTTTTTAGAGTATTTAGTGGTTTTTAGGTATTTTATTTGTTTATTGGGTTTTTTATGTTTTTTAAGGGCTTTATGGGTTTCAGGGGGTTTTCAGGGTTTTTGGGTTTTTTACATTTAAAGGGATTTTGGGGATTTTTAGGATTTTCATTTTCTTTAGGGTTTTTATAGATTTTGCGGGGTTTTTTGGGATTTTCGAGGTTTCATGTTTTCATGGGTTTTAATGGTTTTTAGGAACATTTAGTGATTTCTGGATTTCTTGAAACTTTTATAGATTTTATGGTTTTTTTAGTGTGTATAAAATTTTTATGGGTGTTTAGGGTTTTTAGAGTTTTTAGTGGGTTTTTTGGGGTTTTTAATGTTTTTTGGATTTTTTTGGATTTCATAGGGTTTTCAGAGTTTTTGTGATTTTTTACATTTTAAGTAATTTTAAGTAATTTTTATAATTTTTATAATTTTTGGATTTTTCAGAGGGATTGTGGATTTTTAGTGTTTTTAGTGTTTTTTAGGTTTTTTATGTTGGGGGGGTGGATTTAGGGTCTCGAAGTTATTTTTTGGTTCTATTGTTTTTTGGGGTGTTTTTTAGGGTTTTTATAGTTTTAATCATTTTTTAATTTTTTTTGTTTTTATGGGGTTTTAGAGATTTTAGTGGTTTTTAGAGTTATTATGGTTTTTAATGATTTATATTTTTTCTGTTTTATTGGGTTTTTAGGGTCTTTTAGTGTTTTTTACATTTTCAAGGATTTTTAGATATTTTTTTGGGTTTTTAGTGTTTTTAGGGGTTTTAAGATTTTATGGATTTTTAGGATTTTTAGGTATTATGATGGTTTTTGGAGATATTCAAGGTTTTTAGGGTTTTTCAGAACTTTTTGGGCCATTTTTTTAAATTATTTTTTTGATATTTTTTTTTGGTTTTATAGGTTTTTTAGAGTTTTTGAATTTTTTTCTATATTATGGTATTTTACAGTTTTTAGGTTTTTTATTTATTTTAGGGGTTTTAGGGTTTCTGGTGTTTTTATATTTTTCAGGGGGGTTTTTTACATTTCAAATATTTTTTTTGAATTTTATGGATTTTTATACTTTTTATGGTTTTAGGGATTTTAGGTATTTTGTTTTTTTGGGTTGTTAGGTTTTTATTGAGTTTTTAGGGATTATGAGGTTTTTAGATTTTCTTTACCATTTATGTGATTTAATTAATTTTAGAGGTTTTTGTGGTTTTAAGTGTTTTATAGGTTTTTAGTTGTTTTTATGGTTTTTGAGGGTATCATGATTTTTAGGGTTTTTTACATTTTCAGAAATTATTAGGGATTTTTCAAGATTTTTTTGGTTTTTAGGGTGTTTAAGGGATTCTAGAGAGTTTTAGGGTTTTAATGGATTTTTTGGAATTCATAGGATTTTTGGGGATTTCATGGTTTTTTTGGTTTTAATGGTTTTTCTAGTTTTTAGGGGGTTTAAGTGTTTTTATAGTTTTTAATGTTTTTGGGGTTTTAAGGGTTTTTTGATCTTTTAGTGGGTTTTAGGCTTTTTAGGAGATTTTTTTTGGTTTTAGGGGTTTTTATGGATTTTAGGGGATTTTTAGGGATTTTAGGGTTTTTTAGGTTTCTAGGGATTTTAAGCTATTTTTAAGATTTTTATGGCTTTTTAGGGTTTTTAGGTATTTTGAGGGTTTTTAGGTGTTTTCTTGGTTTTTATTGGTTTTATTTTTTATGGTCATTTTTGGATATTAGGGTTGTTTAGAGTTTTGAGGGGGATAAATTTTTTAATTATTTTTACGTTTTTCATGATTTTGAGGGTTTTAGAATATTTTGTGGTTTTTAAACCTTTAATGGGGTTTTGGGTTTTAAACACTTATAGGTTTTTAATGGTTTTTAGGGATTTTAGTGTTTTAAGGGGTTTTTATGTTTTCCATTATTTTTGCAAATTTTTTAGAATATTTATGGTTTTTCTCATTTTTAGGGATTTTTGGGGTCTTAAGGGTTTATTGGGGTTTTCGAGGTTTTCATGGGTTTTCAGGGTTTTTTTGGGTCTGTTGGGTGGTTATGGTTTTTTTATTTTTGAAGGGTTTTATGGTTGTTTATATTTTTTAACGATTTTAGTGGTTTTAAGTGTTTTTAGTGGGTTTTTATGGGTTTTTACAATTTTTATGGGCTTTAGGGGATTTATGGATTTCAGAGGTTTTCCAGGTTCCTAGGGATTTTTACATTTCTAGAGATTTTATGGATTTTTTCGTATTTTAAGGATTTCAAGGTTTTTAGGTTTTTTAAGGTCTTTTGGGTTATGGTTTTTTGGCGTTTGAAGGGTTTTTAATGTTTTTAAATTTTTTTGGGGGTTTAAGGTGTTTTAGAGTTTTTAGAGGGTTTTTATGCTTTTATGGGTTTTAATGGTTTATCATGGTTTTATGGTTATCTGGGGCCCTTTAGGGTTTTTAAGATTTTTTTATGTTTTCATTGATTTATATAAGTTTTTTAAAGATTTTAATAGTTTTTATATTTTTAGGGAATTTGAGGGTTTTTAGGGGTTTTCATGTTTTTTGGGGTTTTAGAGGTTTTCAAGATTTTCATGGTCTTTTGGGGTTTTAGTTTTTTTATTGAATTTTTTAAGATTTTTAAGGGTTTTTGAGTTTTTTTAATATTATTTGGGGGTTTTGGGGGTTTTAGTGGGTTTTTTCTATTTTTATGGGTTTCTTGGATTTTGTTTACGTTTTCCGGAATTTTCAGATATTTTTATGATTTTTATGATTTTTTGAGGTTTTTAGGGATTTTGGTGGGTTTTTAAGTTTTTCAGCGTATTTTCAGGTTTCTAGAGTATTTAGGGTTTTTAGGTTCCTTCTGAGTTCTATGTGTATTCTTAAATTATTTAAGGTTTAGTGGTTTTTTTTAGTTTTTAGGGGCTTTAATGTTGTTATTTTTTTAACATTTTTAATGGTTTTTAGGGTATTTATAAATTTTAGTGGGTTTTTAGGTTTTTTATGGTTTTAAGGTTTATATGGGGTTTTCAAGTTTTTTTTACATTTTCATCAATTTTTATTGATTTTTATGATTTTATGGTTATTAGGGTTTTTTAGGATTTTGATGATATTTATGATTTTTTTACGATTTTTAGGGTTTTAGGGTTTTTAGGGGTTTATGGTTTTTTTGGGTTTTATGTTTTTATTTTGTGTTTTTAGGTTTTTATAATTTTTTTATAGGTTTTAAAATTTTTAAGGGTTTTAAGGGTTTTGTGTGTTTCAGTGGCTATTTAGGATATTTATGGGTTTTTAGGGGTTTTAATGGGTTTTAGGGTCTTCATTGGGGTTTTAGGGGTTTTTATATTATCTAGGGTTTTTAAGTATTTTTTAGGATTTTAATGGTTTTTATAATGTATAGATTTTTATGGATATTGATGGTTTTAGGGTTTTTTGGTGTCTTTTTATGTTCTTGGGGTGTTTTTAGGTTCTTTTTGGTTTTTTGGGATTTTTTTGAGTTTTAGGGTTTTTACAGTTTGTAGTGTTTTTTAAAATATCATGAGTTTTATAGATTTTATTATTTTTAGTGGGGTTTAAGGGTTTACATGGGTTTTGGGGGCTTTTTTTAGATTTTTGGGGGTTCTATGGGTTTCAAGTGTTTTGGGTTTTTTTATGTTTTAGGGACTTTTTCAGATTTTTTGTTATAATGTTGTTGACGCCCCTTTCATCACAGAATCTAAAGATCGGAAAAGGGGAATATCTGAGCTCAAAGTGATTCAACCTTTGAAGAAAACATCAAAAATCGACAAAGGCATGAACAAAGGATCAAAAGAAAATGCACCGCGCAAGTTATATCACTGTCGCGCAAGTACACTTGCGCGACGCCCTTGGTCGCGCAAGTGACTTGCGCGACCTAAGTGATAACCGCCCGGTAACCGCCCGGGGTATTCTCCTGCCTATAAATAGACCCTGTGGGCCCCCATTCGAGAGGATCTTTTTCTAGAAACTCGGATTGAAGCTCCCGACGCCCAAGTCTCTTCTCAAAGCTTCTGGAACACTTCTAAAGGTAATTTCTTACCTAGAACGGAAGATTTAAAGAGAAGATGGACGGCCTAAGTGTTGAAACTCATCAACACTTGCGCGCCGCCTTATTCCTTCAATAGAACTCGTGCGTCCCTTTTCTGGAAGAACCTCAAGAGGATTCTAAAGGGATTTATAAGGAGTCGCTCAAATATTCTAATGATGTTTGACAATCGCGCAAGTACCCCTCATGTCGCGCATGTATATTTGCGCGACCAATACTTGCGTGCCGCCGCAATACTTGCGCGCCTTTCAAGACTTGCGCGCCCCTACCTTTTTGGGTGCCCATCATGCCAATTTTACCCCTCTTAAGACATCACACCTTTCCTTTTCAACATTCAGTCTTCAAGACACTCTTCAAAGCCATTTATGGCATGATTTCTTTATTTGACTTCCTTATCTGAAAGGAATTCTATTGAATATCTCTCAAAACCTAGTGATTTAAATATCCTTATGTCACTAAATATGGAGAGTTCATTCATTCAACCTCATCCTTTAAGATGAGAGAATACTTAACTTGGGTCTCCTTTTCAGGAATAATCCCCAGTTATAAGTCCTTTAACTTGGGCATCTTCCATAGGAGTAAGTCCCAAATTCTTAAAGTTCCCAAACTTGGGCATCCTCCTCCGGAGTAAGCCCCAAACCTTAATTCCTTAACTTGGGCATCCTCCTCGGGAGTAAGCCCCAATCTCAAATATGGGCATCCTCCTTAGGAATAAGCCCCAAACCTTAATCCCTAACCTGGGTCTCCTTTTTCAAGTATAAAACCCAGTCATAATCTTGGGTTTCCTTTTCAGGAGTAAGCCCCAAGTCCCCTAATTTCTCTTTAACCATGATCTGGGATTCCTTCTCAGGAGTAAAACTCAGTTATCAATCCTATCCTATTTTTGGGTTTCCTCTTCAGGAATAAGTCCCAAGTTAGAGTATTCAAATCTCCATGAAGCACATATACCTTTATGGACCATGTTCCTGGATTTTCTCCCTAAAGTAAATCCTCTGGGAAGTCATACATACATAAGCCCCAAACCATTTCTTATGATTGAATCTTTCATGGCACAATTGTCTAAATTTTACTAATACCTCTTGTTTCTCACACCGAGCATGACTCACGTGAGCTTAGAGTGTAAAAGTAATTGTGGCATCCTGCTTTGAGCCATCAATCATAAACATCATACCCTTATTCGAACTACGTGGGTTCTAATTCCTTTTTAAAAACAAAGGATACGTAGGTAGCCCATCTATGGGTTCGATCCCAACTCTGAAGTAATTCATTGTCCTTCGGAATGACGATAAACTTCAAGTGCCCCACTGAGTGGCTTTAAAACCAGCCTGGTCATCATAATGACCAAGAGACTTTAATATAAATGTTTTGAAGGATACCATTGACCAAGAATCTCTAAATAGATACATATGATTCTCTATTGATGAAGAACCTCGAATACATATAAAAGATTCTCTAAATTTCTTACATATTTAATCATTGATTGTTAAATTGAAGGAAAGCTCATTTTATACTTGGTAATGTAATAAGGATTCACGAACATAACTTAAATCTATAAAGAGAGTCTCGGAGTAGACAATAATTCCCCTCAAAAAGGTGTGATGAGTCCGACCTCCCATCTTCTCGACCAATGAAAATTCCTTAGCCTCATTAGCCCACAAGCTAATGAGCGCCTACCTTTGGAAAGTAGGTCCAAACGGATGTGGAATCATTGGATGTTTCTGGTTCTATGAACAAACCCGTTAGAAACCAATCAGAACGTTTGAATCTCCCATCCAGGAGGTCATCCCCGGATTCCGTGCGAAACAAAAAATGGTGAACCCGACGTGAATCCTTAACCAAGTTAAAGTGATGTTCTTCTTATTTTTTAGGCCCCTTGGTCCAACAAAGCAATCATTGACATGTGATCATCCAAAAGATGCAGTGGTCGGATTCATCTTGATTATGTCTGTTATATGGAACATGCACTCTTTTCTCAAGATCTTATGCAAAATGGCTTTCCTTAAATTCACCCCTGTGAATACTACTGCTGTAAACACCTCTACTGTGAGGTCTACTGCTGTGAAAACCAATGCTGCTACTCCTACTGGAACGTCGTCCGCTCTGACGATGACATCACCAACTCAGCATCTTCAACGCTGGGTTTCTAATGCACTGGTTAAGGAGTACCGTCGCAACGGTACTATCCCAACCCTGGAGGCCGCTTGTCAAGCCCTCCAAGTTAACAACTCTACCTGGTCGTCCGGACAACGGTGGCCCGTGATCAAGAAGCAGACGGTGCTGACTACCGTCTCCAACCGTTTCGGGTTGTTATCCCCGGAACGCAATTTCCATTCACTCCCTTACTCTGAGGAAGTGAATTAGCAGGTCCCGCAGGGCCTTAATTCAAAAAGACAGGAGTCCTTCCCTAGGGCTCCCATCAACAATCGCCGCCAGACTCGTGCGGTAGTGCACCCTCAACATGATGAGGGTACCGACTCCAGGCATTCAGCTCAAGTTCCTCGAACCCGAGCAGGCAAGATGAACCGCCAGAGACGGAATCCGGTTAACAATAGGTAGGTTGTCATCCCTGCCATCTCCAGAGAAGTCCACCAACCTAACATGGTGGTAAAAAACGAGCAGGCACACACACCTGTCCGTTTTAATTCTGCTGTCCAGCAGACTCGTCTGGTAGCATCAAGCGAATCCCGCCAGGCAAATCCGGCAGAGTACTATAGGCAGGAACATACACCTGCTTATACATCACCAGTTAGTCAGCAGGCTTGTCTGACTACATATGATGGATCTCGTCAACCGCGTTTGGCGAAGTGTAATCAGCAGGCACATACACCTGCTAATACTAATCAAGCCTACCAACAGTCTCGCTTGGTAGCGCACGGAGAAGTCAATCGGAAAGCCCCGACGACAAACAGGAGGCAGACTCAACTCTCTGCCTCCACACTTGAGTACTGTCAGTATTCACTTATAGGAAAAGGAGGACAGGAGCAGGCACATACACCTACTCCAAACCCGGAATGGACGTATATCCCCGTTCCGGCGGCTGAAGTCACCAAACATATTTTATAAATGGTGAAAGAGAAGAAGCAAATTCCTGCTCATATTCTGGATGCTTGCCAGGATATCATAACAGCTTCAGCATCATCTCAGGGACATACACATAAATCTATCCCTAGAACTGGCGTGACACATCAACGATTCACTCCGGAACAGACACACACATCTGTTCCAGTCCAAGAGGGTTATGGGGCATACTCCCCCATATCATACGGACAACCAAGTCAGGCACATACACCTGATTTGAGTGAAGATTGTCAGCCTAACCTGACCATCTTTCCTGATCAGGCATATACACCTGCTCATAGTAACCAATTTCTTCAACAAGTGGTTTCTAAAGTGAGTAAGAAGGCATCTAAGAAAAAGATCCGCCCAGCATAGTTAGGAGATCAAAAGCCAATCTATAACAAGGCCTTGCTCGATGCTGGAGTTCTTGAAGCCCTCATACATTTATCTGTCGAAATTCAAGATTCTACTCCCTCAGTTCCCAATAATGGGAACATTAATTATGAAGGAATTCAACAGACACTTCCTCATGAAGACTTTCTTCATGAAAATTCGGTCAATCTTGAAGTTTCTTCTTCATATGAGAGCCACAGGAACCCTCTGTGTGGTCAGAAGACCAAGGAGTAAGAGATCTCATCTTTTGTTGTAACCCATTATGGTGGTCCTCCCCATGATGATGAATTTCGCTGCGAATGTCCTCTCCGCAGTAGTGATTCACATTTCTTGGAAAATACTCCAGTGGACAATGTAGTGTCGAGAAAGCCCTCTTATCTTGAGGCACATGAAAATGCGAAACCAGTCATGTATGATGCTTTATCGCTAACAAGTGAAATACTTTCTCAATCAGAAGATATCCCAGGGTGTAGGTCATTCTCCGAATCACCCCTAAGTCATGCATCTTCTAGTTTCACCAATGATATCTTTACCAATCTTGTTGAATCTGATCTAGCAACAAGGAAACACCAACTCTGGTCAAAACAGGTAGAAAAATCTTCATTTAATGATAAAAAGGAAATGCTGAACATTAGGAAAAAACTGGCAAAAGGTGAAGAACCAGTCATGTTTTGGCCTTTGGCTGACTCCCAGTACGATATTCCAAAGATGTTAAGGGATGATGGAATCCATGATATTCGTCTCAACATATGGAAAACTCTTTGTCAATTAAAGAAGAAGGTATTATCTTATGATGAATATGAAAATCATCTTAAGATAATAGAAGGACTACAACGTCAGATTGATTTGGAATCTCTATTAGTCTCTCGGTATCCGAAGGTTGAAAAAACAACAGAGAACCCTTCAACGTTCATGCCTTGGCGCACTAAGAAAATTGCGTCAGTTAATTGCCAATGCTTCATCTGATGTTCATATCAGAGGATGGGGTGTTCACGGAGAACTACATTTCACAGTGCTTTCCAGTCAGAAAAGCCCGCTGAAAATGGTCTCATGCAATGTTATTTCCCATGGCCGGCCACATTCAATTGGCTTTGTTCATAATCAAAATCTTGGTCAAGAACAGGCTTCAACTAGTTCCTCTCAAAATCAAGCATATAGAGAAAAGTTGTTGAATTGCTCCTACATCAAGCAGGCGAGAATATTGCACAAGCCTCTCGTATGGAGAAAACACGTCATCAAATGACAGAAGTCTCGGAAATCATCCAACGGTCTGTTGAACCAGGTGATAAAAGTGGATACAGGTTAATGCATCCAGCTAATTTCCGAACAAAGATTCGAAAGATCAAGAGATCTTTTAAGAAGATCTCAGACGTAGCATGTCAAGAGCCACCCCAACTTGTCAGACTGGGGACTTCTCTAGCCCAACCCTCAGAGTCAACAAATGGGATTCGAGGAGTTGGGCAGAATCAGCAGGAACATCCCCAGTTCACGAGACTGGGGACTCTTTCAAATCATCAATCCCCTTCTCAGAGAATGTCAGTCTTTTCTCGATTGGGGAAGAAGCCCCAAGAGGAACGAAGATCCAAATTATCAGGAGATTCCCTCCAAATTATAGCTCGTCAAGAAGTTATTAAAATATTGAATCAACAAAAGGCAATGCCTCATCAATGATATGAAAGAAGACAATATCACAGAAATGTTGATAAAAGGGATGCGATGCATTATTCATCAATCAATGTCATCAATTCCGTTGTTGTTAATTCACCAGAGGAGACTCACTCAGGGGACTCAGATGAAGAGCGTCCTGCTCAAGAAAATGTACGCACCGATACAAATGAAGAAGGTGTACGTACACGAAGTCAAAGGATTACTCAGAACCTAGGTAATCCACTTCCCTCCCTCCAAAAGGTATCCAACAAAGGGAAGGGAAAGAATCAGGTTACATATCCTTCCTCTGGAGAAGGTCAATCGCTCTCATTAGAGAAAAGGTTTGCACCACAAGAGGAAGAAATGAAAGAATTAAGAAGGTTGAATGCAGAACTACTTCAGAGTAGTCTTCTTCTTAAGAATGCTGAAGTCCGACAGCCGAAGGAATTTGTTGCAGTTACTGAGATGGATCAACAATATCATCCTTTATCAATACACCCTCAGAGGTCTAATCCTACGGGTCAAGTGCAACAACGGTTGGCAGTTCTACCATTAGTTGCAGCACCAACCACCACGTCTGTCCAAGCTCCATTCATTGCACCTACTCAAGACCAGGTTCAACCGGATGTTTCTCAAAAGTTAATAACTACTATTGAGTCATTAACAGCTCAGTTAGAAACTATGGAAGGGAAACGGATGCAAGTTCAACCTGAAAAGAAAGTTTACCCTGAATTGGTAGATTCAATTTCTCCTCCATCCAGTTTTGGAAACCCTGTTTTCCCTACATTCAATGGATCAGACGACCCTGAACAACATTTGATGCATTACGTGTCTTATTGTGATCCTATGATGGGAACTCCAGAGCAGCAAGAAGCAGTGAAACTCAGATGCTTCGTTCGAACCTTGCAAGGACCAGCTTTTGTCTGGTATACAAGCTTGCAATCCCGGTCAATCATCGGATGGGAGGATCTTCGTCAAAAATTCCTTCTTCAGTTCAGCTCAACTTTGCCAAAAACGACAGTTTTCGATCTTACAAACTGCAAGCAAAGGGATAATGAAAGAGTCTCTGATTTTATTGCTCGCTGGAAGGGATTAATGTATTCCCTGAGTTTATCACTCCCTCAGGAAGAGCTGTTGCCAATATGTGTGGAAAATTTGCGTGACAAATTATTCATGCCATTGATCCCTGTGAAATACACCGGAGGGTTTCGAGACCTTACTTCAATCGCTCAGCAGATTGAAGATTCCCTTATACAGGCTAAGGTTAAATCTCGTGTAATTCCATCAGCTCCAAGAAGAAGAATGGGTAAAGCAGAAACTGCTATAGTTATGCTTAAACAAGAACCTATACCTATATCTACTTCAAAACCTTCATCTTCTCGAAGGAATCCACCTCCTGAACGCCAACAAAAAAGGCCATTTCGTCCAAATGATAAAAGAGATCAACGATGAAAACAATTTGAGGATATGAAGAGTAAAACATACTCTTTCCGAAATGAGCAAGTTCCTGGTTACTTCATTTCAGCTCTGGAAAATAATTTGGTTCAATTACCAGTGCCCAAGAGGCCAAACAAGGAAAGAGATGAAGACCGTCCCAATTATTGTCCCTTTCATAAAATGTGGGTGCATCCCATCAAGGAGTGTTTTGTCTTTAAAGACCTCCTGCAAAATATGGTCGACTTGGGACAAGTCAAATTGAAGGGTTCTTCAGCTCATGTAGCGTGTGTTACCGCTACAGATCCAGAGGAAGGAGGTGAGTGGCAGAAAGTCAGAAGAAAAACTGCGCAAAAATATGATGATTGGATAGTCAGAAAGACAATCAATCGGACCCATGCCATTTTGCGAACACAATTTAAGAAGCCAGTTGTGTCTCCTACAAAAGCTACAGTGAAGCCTCCATTAAAAGACAAATCCTCAAAAGGTAAGCACAATTCAAAGAAGAAAGAGGAATCAGAAGAAGATGAGTATGTATCGAGGCATAAGTTTTCTTTGACTCTGGCAGATTTCATGCCATCTACTTCAAAGCCACGAGCACCGCCCCATCAAACGGCACAGCCTAAATAGGTTAGTCAGGCAGAGTCGTTATCAGATGAAGAGTTAATCTTCGGATCTGTTAATATGATTCAATTAACAGATCCATATTCCAGTCTTGATGAGCCTGAATTCCCTGTATCAAAAAAGGGAATCCGAGGAAGTTCCAGAGGTTCAGGATACAGAGGAAGACATGGATCATTCCAATGACACTACTCCAATTCTACCCCTGATAGCACTGTGTATGCAGTAGAAACTCATGGTAGAGCCCTTCAGCGAGCTCAAAAAGAACAAGAAAGTTCTTCTGCCAATGGCCAACTCAGTTTTGGCACAGTTATTTTGGAAGACCGATTAAAGGTTCCATCTTCTTTATCTCAGCAAGTAAATGGATCTAATTAGTCTAATCTTCCAAAACCAAGGATGTTGCCAACTTCTATCCCAATACAAGATGCATCAGCTTCCAAAGCATCTTCTTCCAAGGTACCTTCTAAACCTCATATTCCTATTGGGAAACGCAGACCTCTAGATCAAAAGTATGATATATTGAAACACTTGGCCCAAGTACCAGCCATGTTATAAATTTTGGATGCTTTGAATCTGTCAATAGATCTTCGGGAAGCACTCATCGAAGCTTTGTCAAGTCCTCAGGAGTTTGAAGCTGAAATTGCTGCAGCTGAAGTCTATCACATAGAGAATAATCCTGCAGAATGCCATGCAGTGATATCTTTTACTAATAAAGATGAATATTATGTTGTTCATGGGCACATAAAACCTCTCTACTTATCTGGAAAAGTCAATGGTGTAGATATCCAAAGAGTTTTCATTGACAATGGTTCAGGAGTCAACCTCATGCCCATTCGTACAGTTCGTCGATTGGGCCTCACGGAATCTGATTTATCTCCTTCTACCTTGATGTTACAAGGATATGATAAAAATGAACAAGAACCACTGAGTGAATTTACACTCAGAATCCAGTTTGGAGATCTTGTATCTAATTCGGATTTCATGATTGTTGATCAAGACTCATCTTTCAACGTCTTGCTTGGAAGACCCTGGCTACATCAGCATGCAGCGATTCCTTCATCATACCATCAATGTCTCAAATACTGTTTCAATGGTCAAGTTGGAACATTGTATGGTGATAAGTCCCCGTTCAAGACATGTGAGTCTCAATACATTGAGGTAGAATTTTATCACATGAAGGGAAGAGAAAAATCTACAATGAAGGAAATTACCAAAGTTAATGCTCCATATGGTTTGGAGAAAATTCCAATAAATCCATTTACACATGTGAGTACAGATTATGTGTTACCTATCAGTCAAATTGACAAAATAGGACCAAATCAAAATACTCTTATGGAAATATCCATAATGTAAGTTACGACAATTGATCCAGATAACATGGGAGAAATTGGTAACCTATCAAACAGTGATGAAAGCCTAAGTGGTGACGTTTTCATTTCATCTGTTGAAGTCCAACAAGTCTATACTTCTCCAATCAGTCCAGAAGAAGTTATAGAAACACCATAGGTGAATAATTATGTCGATTCTCAATCCATAATCTCCTCTTTATTTCCCAAAGAAGGCCCTTTATCATCAATAGGGTCGGAAATGGAAGCTTCTTCTTCAAAATGTGAAAATTTTGATATCTCTTATGATCATGAAAATTTAGTTTTGTCATCTACTATGCAAGTAGAAATGGAATAAATAGCACATGATGAAGAGGAAGAGGATGATGTTAGAGATGATCCTCTAGAATTTGAAGAGGGTATCTCTACCACTGTGGATGAACTCAGAGAAATAAATCTGGGTACAGAGAAAGATCCACGCCCCACTTTAATTAGTGCGGCCATTACCCTTGAAGAGAAAGAGATGTATATTTCTTTTCTAAAGCAAAATAAAGATATTTTTGCTTGGAATTATACAGAAATGCCTGGGATTGATCCTGATATTGCTACTCATCATTTGGGTTTACCAAAAGAACATCGAGGATTTAAGCAAGCCGCGAGAAGAACACACCCAACCTATGCTTCCAAAAATTGAAGCTAAAGTGGATAAGCTGATCAAAGATAACTTCGTCAGAGAAGTTCAATATCCCAAGTGGTTGGATAATATTTTCCCTGTAAAGAAAAAGAACAGACAAATTAGGGTTTGCATCGATTTCAGAGATCTTAATTGGTATTGTCCTAAAGATGATTTCCCAGTTCCGATTACAGAACTCTTAATTGATGCGACAGCTGGTTATGAAGTACTTTCCTTCATGGATGGATATTCCGGTTATAATCATATCCGAATGGCCCCAGAATTTGAGGAATCTACACCCTTCAGAGCCCCTCAAGGTGTGTTTTGTTACCAGGTGATGCCCTTTGGTTTAAAGAATGTAGGTGCAACATATCAACGCGCCATGCATCGTATCTTTAAACCTTTCTTAGGGAAATTTTTTGAATGCTATGTAGACGATTTGGTGGTTAAATCCAAACAACATTCTAATCACTTGGCTGATTTGGAAGTCATATTCCACAAGCTTCGACAACATAATTTGAAGATGAACCCCTTAAAATGTGCTTTTGGGGAAACCTCAGGAAAATTCCTCGGCTTTGTTGTACGCCATCATGGTATTGAAGTCGATCCTGAGAAGACCAAATCAATCCTTTGTATGTCACCTCCTCAGAATTTGAAAGAATTCAGAGGACTTCAAAAACACTTAGCCTATATTCGGTGTTTCATTGCCAATTTGGCGGGTAAAAGTTTACCCTTTACCAAATTATTGATGAAAGGATTCACTTACCAGTGGACTGAAGAATGTCAAGAAGCATTTGATGTTCTCAAGAAATACCTATTGAGTCCACCAGTACTAATGCCACCTGTTGATGGAAGACCACTTATCCTCTATGTGACAGCTCTAGAGTGATCATTGGGGGGCTTTCTTGCTCAAAAGAATGATGCTGAGAATGAAAATAGACTCTACTATCTAAGTAGAACTATGCTTGAAGCAGAAACCCGGTATTCAAGTATTGAGAAGTGCTGCCTGGCATTAATCTTTGCAGCTCAGAAACTGAGACACTACTTGAAACATCACATGGTTCAATTGGTATCTCGCAATAATTCGCTCAAATTCATCCTTAGTCGTCCAATGCTTACAGGACGTCTAGCAAGGTGGGAAGTTATTTTTCAACAGTTGGACATTCAGTATGTGTCTCAAAAGGCAATAAAGGGTCATGCTCTGGCTGATTTCCTAGATGAACATCCTTCCATGGAAGACACATCTTCAGATATTGAACTCCCTGATGAGGAAGTTTTCTCTATTCAAAAGAATCCTCAATCATGGGAAATGTATTTTGATGGTGCTTCCAGAAGTCCAACATGGAAGAAAATGGAAAATCCTAAAGTCAACAAAGTTGGTTTAGGAATTGTACTCATTTCTCCAGATAAGGCATTGTTACCTTATTCCTTTCTATTGTGGGAAGGTGGTACTAATAATGAAGCTGAATACCAAGCTATCATTACAGGCTTGGAGTTAGCGCTCCAAGCACAAGTGAATCACTTAAAGGTGAAAGGTGATTCAGACCTGGTAATCAAACAAGTCAATGGGGATTATGCCATCAGAAAAAAAGAATTAATCCCTTTGTATGATTATGTCAGAGAGTTAATGGCGGAATTCCCTTCAGAACCGACATTTTCTTATGTCCCAAGATCACAAAATGCTCAAGCTGATGCACTGGCTAATATAGCCACAGCTCTAGCAGATCCAAATCGGGACAGGACAACCATCAGTATTGCCCACCGTCGTGCAATTTCACCTTATGTTCAAGCCAGAACAGAGGAAATTAATGAAATTAGTCACATTCCTGAACCGTATGGTCATACTACAGGATGGATGACACCTATCCGGGAATACCTTCAAAATGGAACACTTCCACCTGATAGAGCTGAGAAAGAACAAATCTGGAGACGTGTGGTCAATTTTACTCTTAATGATAGCCCAAACCACCTAGAGAAAATTATCTACAAACGTGGTTTTGATGGATTTCTCTTCAGATGCATTGATGGTGAAGAGACAGTGGCTGCCATGAAAGAAGTGCATTCAGGAGTATGTGGTGCCCACCAGTCTGGACATAGATTGTCTGATCAAATTCAAAGTCTTGGATACTTTTGGCCTTCAATGATACAAGATTGTGTTTATTTCACAAAGAAGTGTCATTCATGTCAAGTATATGCCAACTTCATTCATCAACCTCCAGAGTTGCTTCATACAGCTAAATACTAATGGCCATTTTCCACATGGGGAATGGATGTGGTGGGACCTTACCCTTCAGCTACGATCAAGCAGTTTAAGTACATTCTTACTGCTACTGATTTCTTTTCCAAATGGGCAGAAGCAGTACCTCTCAAAGAAGTCAGTTCTAAATGAATTGTTAGCTTCATCAAGTCTAACATCATTACTAGATTTGGTGTCCCTCATACCATATTGACGGAAAACGACACCAACTTTTGTTCTTCTAAGGTGAAGAAATTGTATCAAGAATACAACATTAAATCCAACCATTCATCTAGGTATCATGAGGTAGCCAATGGCCAAATAGAATCCTTTAAAAAGACTCTTTCAAATATACTGCAAAAGATGGGGGATAAAGATAAGAGGTCATGGCCTGATAAACTCTTTCATGCTTTATGGGCTTATCGGACTACCGCCCGCAATGCAACGTGGTCAACTCCATATTCGTTGGTATATGGAACAGTAGTAGTCTTGCCAATTGAAGTTCAATTGCCCTCACTCAGAGTATCCATTTGTGATCAGTTATCTACAGATGAGAAATCCCAAAAGCGATTGAATGAATTGGAACAGTTAGATGAGAAAATATTGTGCACTTTGCACCACTTGGAAATCTATCAGAATCGAATAACATGAGCTTTTAACAAAAAAGTTCTTCTTCATTCATTCATTTAGGGAGAATTTGTATTAGTTCTCAGAACTCAAATGATACCAGGAAAGAAACCTCCCAAGCTTGAGCCAAAATGGGAAGGACCTTATTCAATACATAGGGTCTACTCCAATGGAGCTTATTCATTAATCTCAATGGACGGGGAACTCATCACGACTCCAACCAATGCCAGATTTCTGAAGAAATATTTTGTATAAACACAAAATATGGTCCCCAGAACCAAGACTCTTACAATTGGTTCATACATCAATAGTCCAGTATGACTTCAAACTGCATCATCATCCATGGTCCAGTATGACATTAAACTGCAACTTTCGTCCAACATGACGTTAAACTGTATAAAAGCACCAAGATGTCCCCAAAACATGACACTAAACTGTGCGGCACCAGTTCGTCCTTGCTATATGATGTTAAACTATACAGCAATGGTCCAGTATGACCTTAAACTGCAACAACGTCCAACATGACGTTAAACTGTAGGAAAGCCCCTTACGTCCGGAAAGACGTTAAACTACATAAGCACTTAATAGTCCAGTATGACATTAAACTGCACCATTCACGGTCCATGAATATGACCTTAAACTATTCGCACTTTCGTCCAACATGACGTTAAACTGTAGAAAAGAAGATGTCCCCGAAACATGACACTAAACTGTGCAGCACCATTTCATCCTTGCTATATGACATTAAACTATACATCAATGGTCCAGTATGATCTTAAACTGCAACTTTGTCCCACACGATGTTAAAATGTGAAAAAGTTCCCTAAACCGTCCAGCATGACCTTAAACTGCACCATCCTTGGTCCATGCATATGACCTTAAACTATTGTCACTTTCGTCCAACATGACATAAATGGTGTGTTATTTTGTCCTTACTGTATGACATTAAACTGCATAGTCCCCCTTTCGTCCAATATGACGTTAAACTGTATTGTCCCCATCGTCCTAACTACATGACGCTAAACTGTAACGAAAGTCCTTGATATGTCCTACATGACATTAAACTGTTATTTTGTCCCTGCTACATGACACTAAACTGTGCAGCACCAATAGTCCTAATTGCAAGAATTTAAACTGCATAGTCCCTTTTTTATGTCCTACATGACACTAAACTATGCATTGTTAAGGTTGTTGTTACCTCTTGTTTCTCACACCGAGTATGACTCACCTGAGCTTAGAGAAAACCTCAACCGCAACACTCTCTTTGGGCCTCTAACCATGTATAAGTCCCAACAAACAACATTTTTTATTAGATCATTGTCCCCAAGAACAACTTGATCATTAATTCATTCTTTAATTGAACTACACGGAATTTGATCCTTTCCCTCCAGGCTGGGTATGTAGGAAACCTCACAGGGTTCAAGCCCGAAAACAATCTCTTCACATCGGTTCACCACCATCTCATATGCTGTTGATTCGTGAAACCACACCTAGAATCAATATCTTTACATTGATTCACTTTCGTCCTTGTTATATGACGTTAAACTATGCAACACTTTTGTCAGGTACGACAATAAACTACAATATTCTTTGATTTCCTCATTTGAGAGAGAACTATTATTGACATTGATTTTTCAATCATGGTTTTCATTTTCAAAAGACTACGTGCATACATGGAAATGCCTAAACTTTTTATCTTAGGTTAAACCGTCATTGCACTAAAGTCCCCTTTCACCCTTCACATGTACGAACCAAATTTGTACAAAGGGTAGTTCTAGAACTACGTGGACATGATTCGCATCCCTATGGGATACGTAGGAACATTCGAGTATCCCTTGAATCTAGTCCCAAGTCTTTTGGGCCTAACCCCAAATTTCACATTCAGTCCCTTGGCTGAAAAGTCCTCATGAAAACACACATTGTGTATTCATTATTATGGTCCGAATTCTATGACCCTAAACTAAGATCACTCATACTTTCGTCCTGCACAACGATAAACTGCATTTCAAGAACTACGTATTTCTTGATTCTCATTCTTATGAGATACGTAGTGAAGTCCAAAATTTCAATTCAGGACCCAGCCACAACATGATTATGGTTATCATTGACCTATGTATATCTATATACATTAGACAATACCCATATTTATGTGTTATAATCCTAACCTTAAATATTTTCAGATCTTCATAACACTTTTCATGACTTCTAGTCACAAAAATGTCAAAATTCTGAGAATTCTTTTGCCTAACTATGCAGCACGTGCCCATAGGTGGCCTTGCATAAACAGTCCACATAACAGACTTGTTATCCAAAAGATACTATTTTATTTAACTATGAAGCCAATGCCCTTAGATGGCCCTGCATAATTCAACCCCCTAACGGGTTTTTTAAATGATGGTAACTTCATTCTTGGGAAGAATGACTCTTTTGTCCTTATTTGTCTTAAATGAATGTATGCAGGGATCCGCAAAAAAAATAGCCATCCTTAACATATTTGTCCCATATCTGTTTTCATGATCTGAAAGTATTCAAGTCTACGGTTTATTCTTCTTCCCCACGTTTGGGTCAGACATTCGTAGGAGTGATATTCATCCAGTTCGTCGATATTCTTGTTCGGAAATATCTTCTCCATATTCAAGTACCTCTTTCCATACAAAAAACACTATACTTTATAAAATTTGAATCTCCATAAACTTTCACTGGCTTTTAGCACTAGGAAAGTAAATTTTTGAGAGTTCTTTTCGCCTGACTATGCAGCACGTGCCCATAGGTGGCCTTGCATAAACAGTCCACATAACAGACTTGTCAGCCAAAAGATACTATTTATTTGACCATGCAGCCAATGCCCATAGGTGGCCCTACATATTTCAACCCCCTAACGGGTTTTGTTAAATAATAGTAACTTCATTCTTGGAAACTACTTCTTCTAATGCCTTTTAGCTCTTTTTCATATCATTCCTCAGATTCAAATATTCTTAAGACATTGTTTACATATTTTCTCTCATACTTGAGTATGGTAATATGTTTTCAGATAAATTTTCAAGGAATTGAATCAATTTTAATCCATTTTGGTCAAAGCTATTTTGACCTTAAACATTATCCCCTTTATGTCCGGCGTGCATGACTTTAAACTGCCCACAAAAAGACAAAGGAACACGGAATAAAAGTCAAGTTCCAGCTCACTAAACATACATTCTGTATGATTTAGGTAATATTGAGCAATTAAAAGATTCAAAGTTTGTAGGGTTATTTGTAATAATCCTAGTAAAAATAAAACTATGCTTACTAAGCCCATTGGCTTAAGTAAATTTCAAGCAGGTAGTGAAAGAATGCAGGTACAAATGATTGAAGACGAAAGTGTTTTCATTGATACACAAGAGTTAGAAGGACATCCACAGACTACAGTCTCTTCTCTTTTTCAAGAATTACAAGAGGATTTCAACATAACACTTCATTTGATTTACGGCATCCCGAGCTTCATCAGCAACCACATGGAATTCATTCATTCAACTAGATACAATAAGAGATGCAGTGATACCAGCTCTTCTTGGAACAATTGTAAAAGGATGTTCTTGAGTGCAGTTTGAGAAAATTTTCTGCTGATCAAACAGTGACTCTGTTACTGTCAAAGAGACTTGGAAGATGGATACATGGATTTGAGAATGGAGCATTGGAAGTAAAGAGCCATTTGGAGAGAGTACTCTTTTCAGATATTGCTTTAATACCATGTTTGTCTTCTCTCCACCAACCATTAGTGGAAAACATTTCAGCCCATGGGTTTTCCATTTTCATATCTTCAAGGAAATGACATGGTGGAAGAATTTTAAAGTTCACACCATTGTTGTTGCTCTTAATGCACAGCATAACCGAAATAGAGGAGTAGCAGTGCAGCTGCATCTCAGGTGTATAATTGTTTTCATTTGGAACATTGACTCCTTGCAGATGACCATGACCACAAAAAGGAAGATGGATGCTCTGTGAAAAATTAGGACGATATTTCTTCAAGTACTTAGCCAAATCTGAGAGAGTGCTGTTGCAGATATCATAGTAATCATGGCCAATAATGTTCATCATGTCATCAATCCTCTTGCTAGCCAGTTCATCAGCCATTCCAATTCCCTTGGGAACCACTGAATCTGTAGAAAAGATGAATAAATTAACTCTTAAATGAAAACAAATGGCTAAGGAATTAAGGTGCGCAAGTCTAAAACATGGCGCGCAAGTATCCATGTGCCGCGCTAATTTTTGACGCGCAAGTACAAATACCTTTACAATAGCGCGACATCGAAGAAAACGTTGGAAAACAGAGCACCTTACGCGGCTAAGATAACCTGCGCGACGAGAGCTCAAGAAGGTATGAAGTCCAGAAATCCGGATGCTTGTACGGAGGTGAGTCCATGTATTTATAGGCCAGGAGGCCTATCTGCGCGCCGTACCCAGTGTGCTCAAGGCCTGCGCGGAGAGAAATTGCGCGCCACCCTCTATGCCTTAAGGACCTGTTCACCCCTTTTCCTTTGGATGGATTCGATTTCCTCAGAGTCAAATCCTCATTTCTCTATGGATCCAACTCTGAGGGGGGACTTTTGTTGACGCTCCTTTCGTCACAGAATCTAAAGATCGGAAAAGGGGAATATCTGTGCTCAAAGAGATTCAACCTTTGAAGAAAACATAAAAAATCGATAAAGGAATGAACAAAGGATCAAAAGCAACTGCATCGCGCAAGTTATATCACTGTCGCGCAAGTACACTTGCGCGATGCCCTTGGTCGCACAAGTGACTTGCGCGACCTAAGTGATAACCGCCCGGGGTCTTCTCCTGCCTATAAATAGACCCTTTGGGCCCCCCATTCGAGAGGATCTTTTTCCAGAAACTCGGATTGAAGCTCCCGACGCCCAAGTCTCTTCTCAAAGCTTCCAGAACACTTCTAAAGGTAATTTCATACCTAGAATGGAAGATTTAAAGAGAAGAAGGAAGGCCTAAGTGTTGAAACTCATCATCACTTGTGGGCCGCCTTATTCCTTCAATAGAACTCGCGCATCCCTTTTCTGGAAGAACCTCAAGAGGATTCTAAAGGGATTTATAAAGAGTCGCTCAAATATTCTAATGATGTTTGAGAATCGCTCAAGTACCCCTCATGTCGCGCAAGTATACTTGCGCGACCAATACTTGCGCGCCGCCGCAATACTTGCGCGCCTTTCAAGACTTGCGCGCCCCTACCTTTTTGGGTGCTCATCTTGCCCATTTTACCCCTCTTAAGCCATCACACCTTTCCTTTTCAAGATTCAGTCTTCAAGACACTCTTCAAAGCCATTTATGGCATGATTTCTTGATTTGACATCCTTATCTGAAAGGAATTCTGTGGAATATCTCTCAAAACCTAGTGATTTAAATATCCTTATGTCAATAAATATGGAGAGTTCATTCATTCAACCTCATCCTTTAAGATGAGAGAATCCTTAACTTGGGTCTCCTTTTTAGGAATAATCCCCAGTTATAAGTCCTTAAACTTGGGCATCTTCCTTAGGAGTAAGTCCCAAATTCTTAAAGTTCCCAAACTTGGGCATCCTCCTCAAGAGTAAGCCCCAAACCTTAATTCATTAACTTGGGAATCCTCCTCAGGAGTAAGCCCCAATCTCAAATATGGGCATCCTCCTTAGGAATAATCCCCAAACCTTAATCCCAATCCTGGGTCTCCTTTTTCAAGTATAAAACCCAGTCATAATCTTGGGTTTCCTTTTCAGGAGTAAGCCCCAAGTCCCCTAATTTCTCTTTAACGATGATCTGGGATTCCTTCTCAGGAGTAAAACTCAGTTATCAATCCTCTCCTATTTTTGGGATTCCTCTTCAGGAATAAGTCCCAAGTTAGAGTATTCAAATATCAATGAAGCACATATACCTTTATGGACCATGTTCCTAGATTTTCTCCCTAAATTAAATCCTCTGGGCAGTCATACATAAATAAGCCCCAAACCATTTCATATGATTGCATCTTTCATGGAACAATTGTCTAAATTTTACTAATACCTCTTGTTTCTCACACCGAGCATGACTCACGTGAGCTTAGAGTGTAAAAGTAATTGTGACATCCTGCTTTGATCCATCAATCATAAACATCATACCCTTACTCGAACTACGTGGGTTCTGATTCCTTTTTCAAAACAAAGGATACGTAGGTAGCCCATCTATGGGTTCGATCCCAACTCTGAAGTAATTCATTGTCCTTCTGAATGACGATAAACTTCAAGTTCCCCACTGAGTGGCTTTAAAACCAGCCTGGACATCATAATGACCAAGAGACTTTTATATAAATGTTTTGAAGGATACCATTGACCAAGAATCTCTAAATAGATACAGATGATTCTCTATTGATGAAGAACCTCGAATACATATAAAAGATTCTCTAAATTTATTAAATATTTAATCATTGATTGTCAAACTGAAGGAAAGCTCATTTTATACGTGGTAATGTAATAAGGATTCACGAACATAACATAAATCTATAAAGAGAGTCCCGGAGTAGACAATAATTCCCCTCAAAAAGGTGTGATGAGTCCGAACTCCCATCCTCTCGACCAATGTAAATTCCTAAGCCTCATTATCCCACAAGCTAATGAGCGCCTACCTTTGGAATGTAGGTCCAAACGGAAGTGGAATCATTGGATGTTTCCGGTTCTACGAACAAACCCGTTAGAAACCGATCGGAACGTTTGAATCTCCCATCTAGGAGGTCATCCCCAGATTCCGTGCGAAACAAATGTTTATGGTTTTCTACATTTTTTTAGGATTTATTTGATATTTTAGTGGTTTTTAGTTTTTCTCAGGGTTTTTCAGGGTTTTTTTAGTTTTTAGGGTTTTAGGGTCTTTTAGGTATTAGGTATTTTTTTTTGATTTTTTTAGGTTTTAGGGGTTTATAGTGCATTTTAACATTTTTAGGCGTTTTAAGGGTTTTTATACTTTTAGTGTATTTTAAGGATTTTATGGGGTCTTATGGTTTTTAGGTTTTAAGGTTTTTATAGTTTTCATTGAATTTTTAGGGTTTTTAGTGTTTTCTTGGCTTTTAGGGATTTTTTTATGATTTTTATGGTCTTTAGGGTATTTTAGGGGTTTTAGGGAAGAAGAGGTTTAGGGCTAGGGTAGCCTAGCCCCCCAAAATTTAATAAAACATAGACAGACTGCTACAAGATCGGTCTACAAGGGAGAGAGTGTATCTCACCCTTCAAATATGAATCAATAAAGAGAGTACGAAAAGGTGGAGTGATGAAGGACCACATCGAACATCTATCTTCAATCACTCTTTTGTAGAGATCATCCACAACCAATTTGGCCTCCCAATATGCATGTGAAACACTGATTCCCAGGGTCCGTGAAATATTAAGGCACTCAATCCAATGCGGTAGAAGTCTTCAAGGGACATCCCTGAAATAACTTTTTAGAGCAACAACCACGAGCATCGAATCAGATTCAATCCAAAGCCTTGTCCACTTGAACTGACTCCCGAATTTCACAGCCTTTAGGATAACCCAATGCTCCACTTCATAAGCACAACTATTCCCAATAAAATGAAAGAAGCATCCATTTACGAATCCTCTGGAGGTACGAAAAACACCACCACACCCTGTGGGTCCAGGAGCTCCCATGGTCGCGCCATCCACATTGAAATTTATCCATGATATATGTGGGGGGATCCATCTAATAAACTTCAGGGCCATCAATTTTTTATTTCTTCCAGTAACCCTATGCGAGCACAATAATGTTAGTTCATTAACATAGTTCAAAATCAAAACTGTTTGTAATCATGATGCATTCTGGATCATCTTGTGGATGGTCACCCCCCTGTAGTGAGATGGACTGTCTATTGAATCTAATAGCATTGTGAGAAACCCAAGTATATTGAATAGTCATCACTGCACCATCAACCTATAGATTATGGATCTGGTCACTTCAGTTCATCTCCACCGGGTCATGCTAAAAATCATAGAACAATCCTTGCAAACTGCAGATCAAGACAGAGCCCTATAACAGGTAATGCCAAAGTTCCACAGCAAAGTTGCAGTGCAGGAAGATATGATTGCAGTTATCCTTAGCCTTCATGCATAAGAAACAATAAGAGGAAAGTTTACAGCCGGCCATCTTCATCTTCTCATGAATTGGAAGACGATTCTCCCAGATTTTTTAGATAAGTACAAAGTGTGATGGGGGAATAAAAGGGGACCTGAATTTAGGTAGCCACGATGGGGAGACCAAACCTTGTGGAAACATGAATTGATAAAATTCACAGGTATTGAGTTTACCTACCATAATGGTAATCCATATGTGTGTATCAATGTTTGAAAAGGCATATCACTGGACTGGCATGGAAATATTATCTGAAAGCGGTACCCCCGAGTCACCACATTACTGGATGAGACTGGTAATGGTTAAATTCCACAGATCCTGGGGAGGTGTCATCACCTCCGAGATAGGATACTCTAGCCATGGGGTAGACCAATTATTCAGGGAAGAGTTCCTTGACACAATCTATTAACCCCTTTAATGTTTTTGGGTCTTTTAGGTTTTTTAGAGGTTATAAGGTTTTTAGGGTCTTTTATTTAAAAAAAATTAGGGTTTTCTGTTTTTTTTTTAAAAATATAACATTTTGGGGTTTTTTGGATATTAGTAGGATTTTTTATTTTTGAATGTTTTTATGGGTTTCTATGGGTTTTTATGTTTTTAGGGGTATTTAGGTTTCTCATGGGTTTTTGTGTGTTTTTAGGGTTTTTTACATTTTATGGTATTTTCAGAGTTTTTTTATAATTTTTATGGTTTTGGGGGGTTTAGGGATTTTGGGGTTTTTTTGGGTTTTCATGGAATTTTAGGGTTTTGGGGATTTTCTGGGTTTTAGGGTCTTTTTGGGTTCTTAGGGTGTTTTTTAGTTATTTATGGTTTTAAATGTTTTTAGTGTTTTTAATGTTTTTAGGGGTTTTATGGGGGTTTACGGCTTTTAGTAGGTTTTAGGGTTTTAATGGTTTTTAGGGGTTTAAGGTTTTATGGGTATTTTGGTGTTTAGTATGTTTTCAGATGTTTTAGGTTATATTATATTTTTGGGGATTTTTTATGTTTTTTAAGGTTTTAGTGTTTTTATATATTTTTTCGAGAATTTTAGGGTGTTAGGGTTTTTAGGGTTTTTAGGGTTTTAAATATTTTTCAGGTTTTTGAGGAATTTTGGGATTCATGTATTTTTTTAGTTTTTTAGGGTTTTGAAGCTCTTTATAGATTTTTAACATTTTAGGGGTTTAAGGGTTTCAAGATTTTTTAGTGGGTTTTATGGGTTTTATGTGTTTTTATGGTTTTTAGAGGGTTTTCATGTTTTTGAGGTTTTTACCGTTTTCAATGATTTTAGATCTTGTTTTATGATTTGTATGCTTTTTAGGTTTTTAGGGTTTTTCTGTATTTTGATAGATTTTAAGATTTTTTTCATGTTTTTATGGTTTTAAGGGTTTTAGGGGATTATGGTTTTCTTTTGATTTTTAGATTCTTAAAGGGATTTTAGAGTTTATAACGTTTTATGCGTTTTAAAGGGTTAAAGGTTTTAGTGGTTGTTTATGGGTTTTATCATTTTTAGGGTTTTTAATGGTTTTAGGGTTTTTATCGTTTTCATTGGGTTTTCATGGTTTTGAGGGGTTTTGGTCTTTTCGGTTTTTTAGGGATTTTTTAGGATTTTAATGTTTTTTAGGGTTTTTCGGATTTAAGGATTTTGATGGGTTTTAGGGGTTTCAACATCTTTTTAAGGGTTTTAAAAGGTTTTAGATTCATTTTTGGTTTTGTTCTTCTTTTTTAGTTTTTAAGGGTTTTTATGTAATTTAGAGTTTTTTTTACATTTTTAAGGGGTTTAATAGTTTTTATTGTTTTTACTGGGTTTTAGGGTTTTCTTTGATTTTTTAGGTTCATATAGTTTTTGGGATTTTTATGGTTTTATGGGGTGTTATAATTTTTATAGATTTAGGGGTTTAATAGATTTTAGGACATTTTTAGTGTTTTCTGGTTTTAGGTATTTTAGGGATTTTTATGATTTTTATGATTTTTTGGTTATTTTATTTGTATTAGCGATTTTGAGGGTTTTTAGGGATTTTGAGGGTTTTTAATGTTTTCAGGGATTTTAGGGTCTTCTGGGGTTTTAGTTTATTTAGTTATTTGGTTTTTAATGTTTTGAGAGTATTTAGTGGTTTTTAGTGTTTTTACCATCTTTTAGGTGTTTTAATGGTTTTTAGGGATTTTATTGTTTTCAGAGGGTTTTAGGGTTTTTTAGGTTTTTATGGATTTTTAGGATTTTTTATGTTTTAAGGGTTTTTAGTATTTTTAGGAAATTTTATGGTTTTCAGGGTCTTTATGTTTTCTTATGTCTTGTTGAGTTTTTTAGGGTGTTTATGGTTTTTTAGAGGGTTTTAATGTTTTCAAGTGCAATAAGGGTTTTTAGCATTTTTAGTGGGTTTTATGGTCCTTATGGTTTCATTAATATTTTTATGTTTTTAAGGGTTTTTGATTTTTAGGGTTTTAAGTTTTTTTAGGTTTTCAAAGATTTTAGTGAATTTTATGTTTTTTATGTTTTTTAGACTTTTAGGGGTTTTAATGATTTTGAACTTTTTAAGGGCTTCCAAAATTTTTACGGTTATTCATGTTTTTCCGGATTCTAGGTTCATTTTGTATTTTTAGTATTTTTGGTAATTTTTTGTTTTTAATGTTTTTAATGTTTTTATGGGTTTTAAGGGTTTTTGGAGTATTTTGTGGGTTTTTAATTTTTTTTTTATTTTTTAGGGGTTTTTATGTTTTTCAAGTGGTTTTCAGGTTTTTAGGGATAATTATGTTTTATGGATTTTTTTAGTTATTTTTAGGATTCTTTTTGGTTTTAAATATTTTTAGGGGTTTTAGGGATTTTGATGTGTTTTAGGGTTTTAGGTTCTTTTATGGGATTTAGCTTTTTTTGGTTTTTTGGGTAATTTTTTATTTTTAGAGTTCTTTTTTAATTTTAAGAATTATATAGTTTTTAAGTGGTTTTTATCAATTTAAGGGGTTTTCAGTGTTTTATAGATTGTAGTGTATTTTATAGTTTTTATGGTTTTTTGGTTTTAAGGGGTTTTTATGGTTTTTAGCGGGTTCTAAGGGTTTTTTTAGGTTTTTTGGGATTTTTTTGAACTTTTTGGAGTTTTATGGTTTTTAGTGTTTTCTAGAATTTTTAGGTATTTTGAGGGTTTTATGAAGATTCAAGGTTTTTATGGTTCTGGGTCTTTTAGTATTTTGGGTTTTTTTGATTTTTTTTGGATTTTTAAGGGTTTAAAGGTTTTCAAATGTTTTCATGATTTTAAATGTTTTAATAGTTTTTATTGTTTTTATAGTTTTTATGGGTGTTAGGGATTTTAAAAATTCTAGGGTTTTTATGGTTATAAGGATTTTTCAGTGGTTTTATGGGTTTTTTATGTTTTCATGGATTTTAAGGTTTCTTAAGGATTTTTATGATTTTTTAGATTTTTAGAGATTTTAAGGATATCATTGGTTTATATGATTTTTTAAGTTTTATTTATACTTTTTATGGTTTCTCATTATTTTTAGGGTATTTTGGGTTTTAGATTTATTTTTGAGTTTTCTTTCGGGTTTTTATGGTTTTTTGAGTTTTTTAACAATTTTAAGAGTTGTAGCGTTTTTAGGGTTATGGAGTTTTTTGGTAGTTTCAGATATTTTATGGGGATTTTGGTTTATTAAAATTTTTAGATGGATTTTTGTTTTTCAGTGGTTTTTTAGTTTTATTTTATGGTATTAGTCTTTCTTGGATTTTTAGGGCGTTTTTTGGATTTTTTTTGGTTTTTAGGGGTTTTTATGGTTTTATGTATTTTTAGGGGGTTTAGGTGCTTCCAATGTACCCTTTTAATTTATAGGGTTTTATAGGTTTTAAGGTATTTTGGGGTTTAATGGTTCCTATGTAGTTTTAGAGCTTTTAGGGGTTTTAAGGGTTTAAGGGGTTTTATGTTTTTTGGGGTTTCTTTTTACGTTTTCTATTTTTTTGAGTTTTTAGGGTTTTAAAGGTTTTTTAGACTTTTACTGTTGTTTAAAATATTTATAGGTTTTGGGAAATTTTATTGTTTTTAGCGTTTATTAAGGTTTTATGGGTTTTTTTTGATTTTATGGTTTTTTGGGTTTTTATGGTTTTTATGGGGTTTTTATGATTTTTAGGGTTATTAAGTTTTTAGGTATTTTTAAGGGTTTTTATGATTTTAATGGTTTTAGGGGTTTTAATGTTTTTTATGGATTTTTATGGTTTTTAGGAATTTTTTATGATTTTTTAGGGATTTTGGGGATTTGTAGTGTTTTATGGTGTTTTGAGTTTTTTGGGGATATTTGAGTTTTATGGATTTTTAAGGGTTTTTTGAGTAATTTAACGTTTTTAGGGGTGATAAGTGTATTTAAAAATTTTAGTGGTATTTAGGAATTTAATAGGGTTTTGGGATTTTTAATGTTTTTAGGGGTTTTTTGGGGTTTAGGGTTTTTACGATTTCAAGGATTCTTGGGGCTCTTTTAGTTTTTTTATTGTATGAGGGGTTTTTAAAAACTTTGATGGTTTTCAAGTATTTTCATGGTTTTATAGGGTTTTTAGTGTTTTTAAGGATTTTAGAGACTTTTTTGGGTTTTTTGGTTTTCTTCAGTTTTTTGGGTTTCTTTATTTTTTGGGGGTATTATTCTTTTTTAGAGTCTTTAACATTTTTAGAGGTTTAAAGGTTTTTTAGAGTTTTTAGTGGTTTTATGTTTTTTATTTGGTTTTAAGGTTTTTAAGTTGTTAGGGGTGTTTATGGTTTTCTTGTTTTTAAGGGGTTTTTACATTTTTTTGTTTTTTTAAGGATTTTTTTGGTTTTTAGGTTTTATCTGTTTTTAGGGATTTGGTGGGTTTTAGGGCTTTTCATGGGTTTTTTGAGTTTTTGTTGTTTTTTTAGGTTTTTTATAGTTTTTTAATGTTTTGAGGGGTTTTATGGGTTTTTAGAGTTTTAATGATTTTTTGGGTTTTTAGAATCTCAAAGGGTTCTTGGGTTTTATGGTTTTCATACATTTTTTGGGATTTTTTTGATTTTTATGACTTTTTTGGTTTTTATGGATTTGATGGTTATTAGATATTTTTAAGTGTTTTAAGGTTTTCCCTGATTTTTAGTGGTTTTAGGGTATTTTTTGTATTTATGGTTTTTGTTTTTTTTGTGGTTTATGTTTTTTAGAGTTTTTATCATTTTTAATATTTTTATGAGTTTAAATGTTTTTTATTGTTTTTAGTAATTTTAATGAATTTTTAGGTTTTTTAAAGGCTTTATGGTTTTTATGGTTTTTATCGGGTTTTCAGTGTTTTACAGTTTTTTTATGTTTTTTTCCATATTGGGGAATTTTTAGGATTTTATGGGTTTTGAGGATTTTTTAGGTTCTTATGGATTTTGACTATTTTTAGGGTTCTCAGGGTTTTATGAGTTTTCTGAGGTTTATGGTCTTTTGGTTTTTTCAGGATTTTTTACGTTTTTTAGGTTTTTTAAGTTTTTCTATTATTTTTTAATGTTTTTTGTGGTTTGAAGGTTTTTATGGGTTTTAGTGGTTTTTAAGTTTTTTGGTTTTTTAGGATTTTTTATTCTTTTATCATTTTCAGTGGGTTTTAAGGAATTTTATTGTTTTTGAGGTTTGAAATCCTTTTAAAGGATTTTTAGGATTATTATGGTGTTGGATTTTTATTGTATTTATGGATAGTTTTGGGTTTGTAGGGGTTTTTTGTGTTTTTTAGGGATTTTAGGGGTTTAGGTGTTTTCATGGATTATAGGGTGTTTTGGGTTTTAGGGTTTTTTTGAGTTTATTTGGATTTTTAATTTTCCTAAATATTTTTAATGTTTTGTATCATTTTAACTGTTTTACTGTTTTCAGTTGTTTTTAAGGTATTATGGGTTCATATAGTTTCAAAATATTTTATGGGGTCTTATTTTTTTAGGGGTTTATAAGCTTTTCTACATTTTTAGGGATTTTTAAAGAATCTTATGATTTCTTTTGTTTTTCGGGTTTTTTTAGGTTTGTAGTAATTTTTAGGGTTTTTAAGGGTTTTTGTGCTTTTTATGTTTTTTTAGGTTTTTACATTCTTTTTGGTTTCTAGGTTTTTTTTGTGGTTTTTTAGGATTGTTACGATTTTTCATAGGATTTTAATTTTTTTTAGGTTTAAGTGGTTTGAATGTTTTTAGTTGTTTTTATGGTTTTCATTAGTCTATTGTGGTTTTTAGGGGCTTTGCGTTTGCAAAGTTTTTTAGTGAATTTTTTATGATTTGTTTTATTTTTAGGGTTTTTAGGGTTGTAGGGATTTTGAAGGTTCTTAGAATTTTTCAGTGTTTTTCTGTTTTTTAGGAGTTTTGTAGTTTTTAAGTATTTTTAGGGATTTATAGAGATTTTATTTTTTTATTTTTTAAGGGTTTTTATAGTTTTTAAAAGTATTTAAGGATCTTAATACTTTTTAGAGTTTTTATTGTGTTTTTAGGGGTTTTATGGGATTATATGATTTTTAACAGGTTTCTTGGGGTTTTATGGTTTTCAAGGGGTTTTAGGGATTTCTAGTGTTTTAATATATTTAATGTTTTTTCCTTGTATTAAATGTTTTTATGTTTTTATGGTTTTTTGAATTTTTGAGGGATTTTAAGGTTTTTAGATTTTTTATCATTTTTAAAGGTTTGATGGGTATAAATTTTTTAGTGGGGTTTTAAGGTTTTATTGGTTTTTAGGGGTCTTAAAGGATTTTAAGGTTTTTCATTTTTTTTCTTGAGTTTTTAGGGTTTTAAGTGTTTCTCTCCTTATTAGTGATTTATAGAGGGTTTTTATGATTTTTATGGTGTTTTGTGGTTTTTAGGGGTTTTAGGGGTTTTTCGACTTTTTAGGATATTTTGTTTCTTTGGTTTTTCTTATGTTTTTATTGGTTTTAAGGTTTTTTAGAGTTTTTAAACGATTTTTTTAATTTTTAAGGGGTTTTAGACATTTATTTGAATTAAGGGGTTTTAAAGATTTTATTGATATTAATGTTTTTTGGGGGTTTTATGGTTTTCAGGGGTTTCCCATGGTTTTTATGGGTTTTTTATATTTTCAAGGATTTTTGTGTTTTTTTTCGAGTTTTATAGTTTTTAGGGTTTTTTAATGATTTGGAGTGTTCTTAGGGGAGTTTAGGGGGTTTAGGGGTTTTAGGGGGTTTCAGGGTTTTTAGGGTCATATTGGGTTTTATAATTCTTATGAGTATTTTAGTGTCTTTATGTTTTTTATATTTTTTAACATTTTTAATGCTTTTATGGGCTTTTATAGGTTTTAATGTTTCCATGGGTTTTATGGTTTTTTGGGGGTTTTCATGGATTTTAGGGGTTTTACCTTTTCATGGATTTTTAGGATTTTTATGTCATTCAGTGTTGTAGGTTTTTATTGATTTTGGGGGTTTTATGGTTTTTTTATGTTTTTATGGTTTTATAGTTTTATTGAGATTTTACGATTTTAAATATTTTTTTATAGTTTTATTATCATTTTTAAAAGTTTTTAAGGGTTTCAAGGGTTTTTGAACTTTAGTGTTTTTAATGATTCTATGGGTTTTAGAATTTTTAAAGTTTTTAAGGGGTTTATAGTTTAAAATAAATTTCCATTGTATTTAGGGTTTTTATGTTTTCTGATTGTTTTAGGGATTTTTGATGATTTTTATGGGATTTTTATGGTTTTTAGGGATTGTGAGGCGTTTGGTTGGTCTTCAGGGTTTGTAGGTGTTTTGAGGTTTTTATAGTTATTTGGGGTCTTAGGATTTTTTTTTGAGTTTTTTCGGGTTCTTAAGGTTTTTGGAGTTTTCAAACATTTTTAGGATTTTTATGTGATTTTATATTTTTTAGTTTGTTTTTAGGATTTTTATAAGTTTTAGGGTTTTTATGGGGTTTAGGGGTTTTTTTGTATTTGGGGGTTTTCAAACTTTTTATGGTTTTTACATTTTCAGTGATTTTATGTATTTTTATGTATTTTAATGTTTTTAGTCTTATTTACAGTTTTTAGGGATTTTGAGGGTTTTTAGGTATTTTAGAATTCGTAAAATTTTGTAGGTGTTTTTAGGTAATTTTGTGTTTTTGAGTTTTTAAGTATTTTATGGTTTTAAAGGTGTTTTAGAATTTATTAATGATTTTAGGTGTATTAAGGTTTTTTTTGAGTTTTTAGGGGGGCTTTAAGATTTTCTAAGGTTTTATGTGTTTTTATGATTTTCAAGGGGATTTCAGGGGTTTTAGGGGTTTTATGATTTTAGGTATTTAGATAATTTTTTATTTTTTTCATTTTTTCAGGTTTTTATGGTTTTTAGATATTTTGAGGTTTCTAAGGGTGTTCAATGTTTTTAGAGTTTCTAGGGTTTTTCATGGGTTTTGGTGTCTTTTTGGGTTTTAGGTTTTTTTATTAGTTTTTTAGGGTTTTAAATATGATTAAGCTTTTTTATTGTTTTTAGGGTTTTAAAGGTTTTTTGGGGGTTTCAAGGGTTTTTATTAGTTTTATGGGTTTTTAGGTTTTTAGGGGGTTTTAAATTTTTTCTGTTTATTGGGTTTTAGGGGTTTGAGAGATATTGATAGTTTTTAGGGTCTTTAAGGGGTTTTCAGGGTTTTAGGTTCCTTTTTTGTTTTATGGTTTTTTTGATATTTTTGGGGTTTTAGATTTTTCATCATTTTAAGGGGTTGTAAGAGTTTTAGATTTTTCAGTTGACTTTTAAGGGTTTTAATGGTTTTTGGGGGTTTTAGGGGTTTTATGGTTTTAGGGTTTTAATGTCTTCATGGTTTTTAATTGATTTTTAGGATTTTTATAGAATTTTTTTTTTGGATTTTTTAGAGATTTAAAGGGTTGTATGGGTTTTCACTGTTTTTAGGGGTTTTCATGGTTTTTAAGGTTTATTAGTTTTAATATTTTTTTATGTTTTTAGGGTATTTTTATTTTTTGTAGTGTTTTCTAACATTTCTTAATGCTTCATGGGATTAAAGTGGATTTTTAGGTGTCTTGGTGATTTTTGTGGTTTTTATATTGTTTTGGGTTCTTAATGTTTGAAGGGGTGTTATGGTTTTCAGGGGGGTGGGTTTCAAGGATTATATGGTTTTTACCTTTTCCTGGATTCTTAAATATTTTTAGGATTTTTATTATTTTATGGATTTTAGGCGTTTTAGGTATTTTGAGGGTTTTGAGTATTTATCTAGGTTTTAGGAGTTTAGGGTTATTTAGGGTTTTTGGGTCTTTTTAGGTTTTAATGGTTTTTGGAGCCTTTTGGGATTTTAAGTTTTTTGTAATTTTTTTATCATTTATGGGTTTAAGGGTTTTATAGTTTTTATTTTGTTTTTAGGGGTTTTATGGGTTTTAGGGTTTTTATGGTTTTATGAGTTTTTATGGTTTTTACGGGGCTTTCAAGGTTTTTGGGTTTTTTACATTTTTAGATATTTTTATGTCTTTTTTAGAAAGTTTATCTTTTGATGGTTTTGAGTATTTTTATGAATTTTGAATTGATTACGGGTTTTTATAGATTTAATGTTTTTGGGGTTTTGTAATGCATTATGGGATTTTACGGTTTTTTGGGGGTGAGGGGCTATGAGTTTTTAGGGTTTTTATGTTTTCCTGGATTCATAGTTGTTTTATAAGAATTATATTATTTTATTCTTTTAGGGTTTTAAATAAATTTTTAGGGTTTTAAATAGCTTTACAGTGTTTTTAGGGTTTTCCAACAGTATAGGTATTTTTACGGATTTTAGGTTCCTTTTGGGGTTTTAGAATTTTATTTATTTTTTTAGAGTTTTATGGAATTGTATAGTTTTTGACATTTTAAATATTTTTTTGGTTTTTAACGGGGTTTTGAGTTTTAATCAGTTTTTAGGGTTTTCATGGGTTTTATGATTTTTATGTTTTCGAGGGGTTTTTTATTTTTCAGGAGTTATTTGATGAGTTTTAGTGGTTTTTCTTATTTTAGTTATGGGTTTTTTAGGATTTTTATGGTTTTATGGTTTTCGTAGTTTGAGGTATTTTGAGTGTTTTAGGGTTTTTAGTGTCTTAGGGATTTTCATGATTTTTAGGGTCATTTGGGATTTTATGGTTTTTAATGTTTTTAATGTTTTTAATGTTTTGGGTGAGTTTTTAATAGTTTTTAGTTCTTTTATGATTTTTATAGGTTTTAGTGTTTTTTATATTTTTATGAATTTTTATGTTCATCAGGGGTTTTTCAATATTTTGACATTTTTTATCTTTTTTTGGATTTTTAGAACCTTTTTAGGATTTTAATGGTTTTTAGTTTCTTTTAGGATTTTATGGATTTTGATTATTTTTAGGGGTGTTCAGTGTTTTTTAGGGGCTTTAGGTTAATAGGGCCTTTTGGGGTCATAGATATTTTTATTTTTTAGTGTTTTTAATGATTTTATAATTTTTTAACATTTTTAGGGGTTTAAATGGATTTTAGAGTTATTTGTTTTTTAGGGTTTTCGAGGGTTTTTGGATTTCTATGGGCTTTTGTGGGTTTCATGTGGGTTTCCTTGTATTTATGGTTTCTCACATTTTTGTGGAAATTTAGGGGTTTTTTAAAAAATTTGGTTTTTAGAATTTTAAGGGTTTTAGGGATTTTAAGGGTTTTAGAGGTTTTCAGGGTTTTCGGGTTTTTTAGGGGTTTATATGTCTTTTGGGGTTTTAGGTTTTTTGATTTAGGGTATTTAATGTTTTTTGAGTTCTGTAATATTTTTTGGTTGTTTAAGGGTTTTAGAGTTCTTAGTGGTTTTTTGGTGTTATATGGGTTTTAAGGGTTTTTATGTATTTCAAGGGTTTTTCTAGTTTTAGGGTGTTTTAGGTTTTCTATAATTATTAATTGTATTTTTGGTTTTTTTGATTTTTAGATGTTTTTTTTAGTAATTTTTTATGATTTTGAAGTTTTTACAAATTTTTAGGGTTTTAGTTTTTTGGGGTTTTTGTCCTTTTTCGGTTTTAGGGGTTTTTTGGGGGTTTTTTGTGTTTTTGGGGTTTTTTACAATTTTTATATTTTTTAATGTTTTTAGCATTTTTAGGTAGTTAAAGGGTTTTTAGTGTTTTTAATGGTTTTAGGTATTTTCAAGGTTTTTAGGGTTTTTATGGATTTTAAGGGATTTATAGATTCAATTGGGGTTTTAGGGTTTTACGAATTTTTATGTTTTTAGGGATTTTTAAATATTTTTAGGATTTTTATTGTTTTGATTGTTTTTTATCATTTTTTGGGATTCTGATTGTTTTTAGGGCTTATCAATGTTTCTTTTGATATTATGGGTTTTTCGGTTTTTTAGGGGTTACTAGGATTTTATGGTCATTTTTAGAGGGTTTTAAGGTATTTTATATTTCTTTAACATTTTTAAATTTTTAGGGGTGTTAAGGGTTTCTAATGTTTTTAAGGTTTTTAAGTGTTTTTATGGTTTTCAAGGGGTTTTTTATGTTTTTCAAGTTTGTTTACATTTTCATAATGTTTTATGGATTTTTTAGGATTTTTAAGGTTTATAGATTTTGTACGGGTTTTAGGTATTTTGAGAGCTTTTAGGGGTTCAAAGGCTTTTAACGATTTTTAGGATTTTTCAGTGTCCTTCAATTCTTTTTCTGTTGTTATGGTGTTTTTTGAGTTTTATTATTGTTTTTAATGTTTTTAGAGTTTTTTTATGTTTTAGTGGTTATAAAGGTTTTTAGATTTTTTAGTGGTTTTTAAGTTTTTTATGTGTCTTATGGGTTTTGAGGTTTTTGTGGGTTTTTTATCTTTCAAGAGTTTTTCAGGGTTTTTTGGTTTTATTACTTTTTCATGGATTTAAGAGATTTTGTTAGGGTTTTTATGTGTTTTAAGGTGTGGGGTTTTCAGAAATTTCAAGGGATTAGGGGTATTTTAGTGTTTTAGGGTATGTTAAGGTTTTTACGGTAATTTGGTGGTTTAGTGTTATTTTTTAGTTTTTTAGGTGTTTCATATTTTTGAAAATTTTAGGGTTTTAAAGGGTTTTTTTAATTTTTAGTTCATTTTAGGGTTTTATTGGTTTTTAGGTATTTTATAGTTTTTAGGGGTTTTTATGAATTTCATAGTCTTTGGGGGTTTTTGGATTTTTTGGTTTTCATTGTTTTTAATTTAATTTTAGGATTTTTATGGATTTAAGGGGTTTTAAGGATTTTTAAGGTTTTTCGTGGTTTTTTGGGTTTTTTGAGTTTTTAGGGGCCTTTAGATTTTTTATTGATTTTATGGATTTTGACTGGGTTTAAAGTATTAGTGGGGTTTTAGTTGTTTGTGGATTTTTAGATATTAGGTGTTTTTATGGTTTTTAGGGGTTTTAGGGTTTTTTACATTTGTACAGATTTTTAAGTGTTTTTGGTTTTTCGAGTTTTGAGGATTATTAGGTATTCGAGGGTTTTTTGGTTCCTTCAGTGTTTAAAGGATTTTTAGCGATTTTCATTGTTTTAGGGACTTTTTTGGTATTATTATTTTTATGATCTATTTAAGGGGTTTTAAGGTCTTCATATTTTTTAATGATTTTAATTTTTTATGGATTTTAGGGTTTTTAATGTTTATAGTGATTTTTAGGGTTTTAAGGGATTTAGGGTTTTTTAAGGTGTTTAAAGTTTTTATAGGTTTTAGGGGTTTCTCAGGGTTTTTTTGGGTATTTTAATTTTTTAGGAAATTTTTGTATTTTTTGGAATTTTATGGTTATTAGAGTTTTTAACTTTTTATTGTTTTTAGGCTTTTCAGGGTGTTTCAGTGTGTTTAGGGTTTTAGGGGGGTTTTATAGTTTTTAAGGCCTTTTTGGGAGATTTTTTAGTTTTTTAGGAGATTTAATTCTATTTAGAGTTTTTAACATTTTAGGGGGTTAAAGGTTATATTGTGTTTTAAATATTATTTTTGTATTTTCATGGATTTTTAGGGTTATTAAGATTTTGAGGGGTTTTATTATTTTCTTGGGGTTTTTAGGTTTTTTTACAATTTCTAGTATTTTATATGTTTTTTAGGATTTTAATGGGTTTTTAGGGTTTTTAAGGGTTTTTTGGGTTTTTTATGTTTTTATCTTTTTTATGTTTTTAGGATTTTAATGATTTTTAGGGTTTTTAGTTGCTTTTAGATGTTTTCTTGATTCTTAGGGGTTTAAATGTTTATAGATTTTTTAGCATTTTTAAAATTTTTGGCATTGTAATGGATTTTGGAGGTTATAGTTTCATGGGATTTTAGAATTTTTTATGATTTTAGGTGTTTCATTATTTTCTATGTGTTTTTTAGGGTTTTAGGGGATTTAATGTTTTCAATAATTTTCAGGGTTATATTAGTATTTTTATGGTTCTAATGTATTTTAGGGTTTTTTGGGATTTTTAGAGATTTTTGAGTTTTTAGGGGTTTTTTTCTAGCATTTTATTAAAAAATTAGCCCTTTAAATGGTATTTAATGTTTTAGTGAATATTGGGGTTTTTAGGGGTTCATAGGGATTTTAAGGATTTTATGTGTTTTTATTGTTTTAAGGGGTTTTTAGGGTTTTAGTTTTTTTAATTTTCAGGAATCTTTGGGCTTTTTATGATTTTTATGGTTTTAGGGATTTTTTTGTTTATAGGGTTTTTAAGGATTCTGAAGGTTTTTATTTTTTTCTCATTGGTTTTTATGGGTTTTAAAGGTTTTAGGGGTTTTAAGGGGTTTAGGGGTTTTAAATTCTTTTTTTTCTTTGTGGTTTTCAAGGTTTTTATGAAGTTTCTGAGTTTTTAAGGGTTTTTAGTGTTTTCAATGTTTTAAGGATATTTTTGAGGTTTGGGTTTTTTATGAATTTTTAGGGGTTTAATGGTTATTTATAGTTTTTTAATGTTTTAATTTTTTTTACAGTTTCAAAGAGTTTTAGGGTTATTAGTGGTAATATGGGTTTTTGGGGTTTTTTGGTTATTTTAATGTTTTTTGGGGTTTAATGGTTTTCATGTTTTTTAGACTTCTTCACTTTTCATGGAATTTCAGTTTTTTTTATGATTTATAGGGGTTCTCATATTTTAAGGGTTTTTTTGGAATTTTGAGGATTCTTAGGCTTTTTCATGGATTTTAGGGTTCTTAGATTTTTTTGGTGTTTTAGGGTCCTCTAGGGGTTTTCGGTTATTATGTTTTAGGGGTTTAATAATTTTTAATTTTTTAAATGTATTTAGGGGTTTAAAGGGGTTTTAGAGTTTTTAGAGGATTTCTAGGTTTCATTTGTGTTTTTGGGGGTTTTAATGGTTTTATGAGTTTATATGGATTTCAAGGGCTTTTTTATGGTTTTTAGGTTTTTTATGTTTTCTTGGATTTTTAGTTTTGTTAGTATTTTTATTAATTTGTGGTTCCTTCGGGATTTTTAAGGATTTGAATATTTTCGGTGTTTTTTAGGATTTTCGATTTTTAGGGTTTTTTTGGTTTTTTTTGGGGTTTTTGGGTTTTTTTAGTATTTTAGGGTCTTTAATGGTTTTAATGTTTTTCAGGATTTTAAGAGTTATTAGAATTTTTATTTTTTTTTAGTATTTTTATTGGTGTTTAATGTTTTTAATGTTTTTATGGGTTTTAAGGGTTTTTTATAGTTTTAGGGGATTTATGGTTTTTATGTGTTTTTTGGTACTTTTATGGTTTTTATGATTTTTAGAGGTCTTAAAGACTATTAGGGTTTTCATTTATTTGGTATTTTTTAGTATGTTTATCGATTTTATTGTTTTATGGGTTTCTGGGATTTTTAGGGGTTTTCAAGGTTTTAATGTTTTTTGGATTTTAATGGTTTTTAGTGTTTTTAAGTTCATTCTTGGTTCTTCGAGTATTTTAGATTTTTAGAGTTAAAATTTTTTTTTAGTGTTTTGTAACATTTTTAGGGTTTTAAATTTTTTTTGAGTTTTTTAGTGGGTTTTACTATTTTATGTGTTTTGGGAGGTTTTATGGTTCTCATCTATTAACGGTTTTCAGGGGTTTTCATTGATATTAGGTTATTTTTTGTATTCAAGGATTTTAGGGATCTTTTATGATGTTTATGGTTTTTATGGTTTTGGGTGGTTTTGGGAATTTGATAGGTTTTATAGGTTTTTATGGTTTAATGGTTTTTAGGGCTTATAGAAATTTTTGGGTCTTTTTGGTTTTTAGGGGTTTTTTTTAGTTTTTTAGGGATTTATGGTTTTAGGTTTTTTTTAAAAAAAAATTAATGGGTTTTAAGGGGTTTTATTAATTATAGTGTGTTTTTATGTTTTTAGTGTTTTTAAGGTTTTTCGAAGGGGGTAGGTTTTTTGGGGTTTTACATTTTTAGTTATTTTTATAGACTTTTTAGATTTATATATATGTATTTTTATTTTTACAGATTTTAGGTATTTTGAGGTATTTTAGGTTTTTAGTGGTTTTTATTGATTTTAGTATTTTTTTAGGGGTTTTATGGTTTTGGGGGGGTTTTATGGAATTTTTGAGTTTTTTGTGCGGTTTTAAGGTTTTTTAGAGTTTTTAATGCATTTATGGGATTTAAGGGTTTTTCGTATTTTATTGGTTTTTAGGGTTTTTATGGGTTTGAGGGGTTTTAAAGGTTTTTAGGGTTTTATGGTTTTCAGTAGTTTTTTAGGGTTTTTAGGGTTTTTGGACATTTTTAGGGACTTTAGGGCATCTTTAGTATTTTATATGGATTTAGGGTTTTTATGGATATTGAGGTATTTTAGGGTTTTCTGGTATCTTTTAGGGTTTTTTCGGGGGTTTAGGGTTATTTTGAAGATTATTGGTATCCTTTTGAGTTTTTTGGGTTTTAAGGGTTTTTAGAGTTTTTGAACATTTTTATAGGTTTTAATAGTTTCTAGATTTTTAGTGGGTTTTTAGGGTTTTCATGGGTTTTTTGGTTTTTGTGGGTGGTTTATTGTTTTCAAGGGTTTTCAAGGATTTTATGGTTTTTCTATTTTCATGGATTTTTAACGCTTTTTAGGGTTTTATGTGTATTTAGGGACTGTTGGTATTTTTAAGGTTTTTAGGTTTTTAGGGTTTTTAGGGTCTTTTGGGTTTTGGGGTTTGTTTTGATATTTTTAGGAGTTTTATGGTTTTTTTGTTTTATAACATTTTTTTGGTGTTTTTTGAGTTTTTTGAGTTACTCGTGGTTCTGAATATTTTTATGGGGTATTAGGGTTTTTATTGGTTATAGGGGTTTATATATTTTTCAAGGTGTTTTAGGGTTTTTAAGGAATTTTTTAGAATTTTTATGCCTTCAAGGAATTCTTTATTTTTTTATGTATTTAGAGGGTTTTGGGGTATTTCAAATTTTTTGGATTTTCCTGGATTTAAGGTGTTATTTGGGTCTTAGGTTTTTTTAGTTTTTAGCTGCTTTATGGTTTTAAGAGTTTTTAATTTATTTTAGTGGTTTTAAAGTTTTTTATATATTTTAGTGGATTTTGGGGTTTTTATGGTGTATTAGGTTTTTTTATGTTATTAGGTATTTCTGTTGTGTTTAGTGGTTTTTAGGGTAATTTATGTTTTTAGGGATATTTTGGGTTTTTTAGAATTTTTATGGTTTTGGGGTTTTTTGGTGTTTTCAGGGATTTTGAGGGATATTAGGTTCTTCATAATTTCCAGCACTTTATAGATTTTCATGGTTTTTACGTTCATTTAGTTTTTCATAGGTTTTATTGAGTCTTTTAGGGGTTTTATGGTGTTTTATAGTTTAAAAAAAATTCAAGGGAATTTATATTTTTTATAATTTTTAGTGGGTTTTTAGTGTCTTTATGGGTTTTTTTATTTTTAAAGTATATAGGGATCTTCACGGTTTTTGGGGAGTTTTCAGGGTTTTAGGGTTTTTTAAATTTTCAAGAATTTTAGGACTTTTTAGGATTTTTATGTGATTTGGGGATTTCATGTATTTTGAGGGGTTTTAGTGTTTTTGTTGGGTTTTTGGGGTATTTGGGTTTTTTTTGGTTTTAGGTCATTTTAGTGTTTATAGTAATTTTTAATATTTTTAGTGTTTTTATTTTTTTATCATTTTAGGGGTTTGAAGTGCTTTTTATTTTTAGTGGGCTTTTTTGGATTTCTATGTTCTTTGGGTTTTCAAGGTTTTTAGGGGTTTTTCTATTTTTCAGTGTTTTTAGGGTTATTTATGTTTTCAGGGATTTTTATTTCATTTTTTGGACTTTCATGGTTTTTAGGGGTTTTATGGGTTTTAGGAATTTTTATTGGTTTAAGGTTTTTCAGTTTATCTTATGGTTTCTATTCTTTTTGATGGTTTTCAGGGTCTTTTGGTCTTTTATAGATTTTATTATTTTTTTAGGATTTTAATGATTTTCATATATTTTTAACGTTTTTAGGTGGTTTTAGGGTTATGATAGATTTTTGTGGGTTTTAGTGTTTTTTATTGGTTTTAAGGGATTTTATGTTTTTAAGGGGTTTTGAATTTTTTATTGGTTTTTAGTGTTTTTAGGGTTTTTATGTTTTCCATGATGTATAGGAATTTTTTTTTGATTTTTATGGTTCTTAGTTTTTTTAGAGTTTTTATTTATTTATTGTTTTTAGGGTGTTTCATTGGTTTTTTTTGGTTTCATTATTTTTAGTGTTTTTTGGTTTTTTTGGCCATTTGGAATTTTGGTTTTTTATATATTTGGGTTTTTAATGGTTTTAGAGTCTTTTGATATTTTTATGGGTTTAAAGGGGTTTTGTAGTATTTAGTGTTTTTTTGGTTTTTATGAGTTTTATGTTTTTTAATGTTTTTAGAAGATATATGGATTTCAAGGGTTTCTCAGTGGTTTTATGATTTTTTATGTTTTCATGTGTTTTAGGACACTTTTAGGAATTTAATAGTTTTTTTGGTTTTTTATATTTTTTGGGATATTGATGGATTTTAGGGGTTTAAGGTTTCTTTGTGATTTTTAGGGGGTTTTCAGGGTTTTTAGGATCTTTTTGATTTTAGGGGTTTTATGAGTTTTTGGATATTTTATGGGTTTTTGGTGTTTTTATCATTTTAATGGTTTTTAGGGTTTTGGAGTTTTTAGTTGATTAGGTGTTTTATTTTCTTTGATATTTTTATGGTTTTTATGTTTTTTATGGTTTTTAGGGGGGTTTTCATGGTTTTTAGTTTTTTAACAATTTTATGGGAATTGTAGGGATTTTTAGGATTTTTTTAGTTTTTCAATTTTTTCGGGATTTTGAGTGGTTTAATGTGTTTCCAAGATTTTTTAGAATTTTTAAGCGTTTAGATTTTTTAGGATCATTTTGGGGTTTTATGGCTTTTATGGATTTCCGTGGTTTATAGTTTTTTTAGAGTTTTTAAGGTTTTTAGGGTCTTTTGGGGTTTTTTGTGTTTTTTTTGAGTTTTTAGGGTTTTTACATTTTTAAGATATCTTAATGTTTTTAATGTTTTAAGAGGTTTTAATAAATTTTATATTTTTTAGTGGTTATTAGGGATTTGTGAGTTTTTAGGGTTTTTAAATTTTTTTGTGGGGTTTTATGGTTTTTAGGGGGTGTTCAAGGTTTTTAGGGATTTTGTGTTTTACTGGATTTTTATGGATTTTTTTAGGATTTTTTGTGTTTTTATAGATCTTAACATTTTGTAGGAATTTTGAGGGTTTTTAAAGTTTTTAGCGGGTTTTAGAGTTTTGTGTTTTTTAGGGTTTTAGGTTATTTTTTCATTTTAATGGTTTTTTTGAGTTTTTTATTGGTTTTAGTGTTTTTTAATGTTTTTAATATATTTTGGGTTTAAATGATTTTAATGTTTTTAGGGGTTTTTAGTGTTATTTTGATTTTTAGGGTTTTAAATTTGGAGATTTTAGTGTTTTTTATGTTTTTAAGTATTTCTGGGAATTTTTTGGAATTTTATAATTTATAGGGTTTTATGGGTTTTAGGGAATTTTTTGTGGATTTTGTATCGTTAAGATTTTGATTGGTTTTTAGTAATTTTCAGGGATTTTAGGGCCTTTTTCAGTTATTAGGGGCTTTGATTTTTTTATGGGGTTTTGTAATTTTTTAGAGTTTTTCAAAATTTGTATGGGTTTAGAGGGTTTTAATAGATTTAGTGGGTTTTTGGATTTTTTTTGGGTTTTTACAATTTCATAAATATTTTTATGATTTTAATGGTTTTATGGTTTTTATATTCTTTGTTGGTTTTGAAGGATTTTGGGGGGGTTTATGAGTTTTTATTGGTTTTCAGGGTTTTTTGGGTTTTGTGGGTCTTTTTGAATTTTAGGGGTTTTTTGAGTTTTCAAGGTCTTTAAGGGTTTTTATAGTTATTTAATGTATTAGGATTTTTTAGGGTTTTAATGTTTTATTGGGTTTTAGTGTTTTTAATTTTTTAGGGGTTTTTATGATTGGGGGGGGGGGTTATGGTTTTTGAGGTATTTTTACACGTTCTTGGATTATTAGTGGAATTTTATTATTTTATGGGGTTTGGGGTTTTTTACGTTTTTAGGTATTTTTAGGTTATTTAGATTTTTTCATGGTTCTTTAGTGTTTTTATGGTGTTTTTTGATTTTTGGGATTCTATAGATTTTAATGTTTTATGATTTTTAGAGTTTTTTTCATTTTTTTCATTTTTTGGGTGTTTAAGGATTTTAGATTTTTTGTTGTATTTGGGATTTTGGGGGGTTTTTAATGGTTTTTGGATATTTTATGGTTTTCAGTATGGTATATTGGTTTTTAGGGTTTTTTATGTTTATAGTGTTTTTTCGTTATTTTTTTGATTTTATTGTTTTCAGGGTTGTTTATGTTTTTTATGGATTTTGACTATTTTTATGGTTTTCAAGGTTTTTATGGGTTTTCATGGTTTTTAGTGTCTTTTGGGTTATTGAGTTTTTTATGAGTTTTGAGGGTTTTATGTGTTTTAATAATTTTTGAAACTCTTTATGGGTTTTATGTGATTTTATATTTTTTTGGTTTTGATGTTTTTTTATAGGTTTTAGTTTTTTATGGTTCTTAGGGGTTTTATGGTTTTTATGGGGTGTTCATGATTTTTAGGGTTTATGTTTTGGAAATTTTTAATAATTTGTTTAGGATTTTAAGGTTTTTAGGGGCTTAGGGTTATTTAGGTTTTTAGGGGATTTTAGGGTTTTTTTGATATTTTTGTTTTTATGGGTTTTTTTAGTTTATTTGGGGTTTTAAGGTCTTTTGTGTTTTTACTATTTTTTACCATTTTTTGGGGTTCTGAGGGGTTTTAGAGGGTTTTTAATGTTTGGGGTTTTTATGGTTTTTAGAGTTTTGTATGGGTTATATGGGGTTTTATAGTTTTTAGGGGGTTTTCAGGGATTTTAGTGTTTTCTACATAATTAGGTACTTTCTGGGATTTTTAGGATTTTTAAGGTTTTTTGGGTTTTTATTAATTTTGATGGTTTTTATGGTCTTTTTCATATTTAGTAATTTTTTATATTTTTAGGACTTTTTTTATTTTTAGGGATTTTAACATTTTAGAGGTTTAGGTGTTTCTATAGTTTCTAGTGGATTTTTAGGTTTTTTATGGGTTACATTGGTCTTTAATGTTTTCAATGGGTTTTATGATTTTCAGTAGTTTCTCAAGGATTTATGGGGTTTTTACATTTAATGGAATGATTTATAATTTTTTTATAATTATTGAGTTTTTTATGGTTTTAGGTATTTTGAAGGGATTTAGGGTCTTTCAGGGTTTTTAGGGGATTTTGAGTTTTAGTTTATTTTTTGGTTTTGGGTTTTTTATGAGTTTTTAGGATTTTTATGGGTTTTTATAGTTTTTAACGTGTTTATGGGTTTTAAGGGTTTTTTGTGATTTAAATTTTATTTAGAGTTTTTATGGGGTTTTATATTTTTTACGGTTTTATGAGTTTTATGGTTTTCATTGGGTTTTCATTGTTTTTAAGGATTTTGCGTTAATATGGATTTTTATTGATTTTTAGGGGTTTGAATGGCTTTTAGTGTTTTTAAGGGTTTATAGGTGATTTTTCGGGATTTTATGTTTTTTTTATTTTTAAGGTTTTTATGGTTTTTATAGTTTTTTAATGTTTTTAGGGGTTTAAAGGATTTAAAAAGTTTTTTTGGGGTTCTAGGTTTTTTTGGATTTTTATGTTTTTATATAGCATATAAGGGTTTTTATTATTTTTAGGTATTTTTCATGGTTTTTAGGATTTTTCATGGTTTTAGATATTTTTAGGGGTTTTTAGGATTGTTATGGTGTTTATGTTTTTTAAGGGGTTTTAGGGATTTTGAGGGTTTTAGGTGTTCTCCTTGGTTTTAGGGGTTTTAGTGGTTTTTATTGTTTTTAGGGTCTTTTTGGGATTTTATGGTTTTCTTGTGTTTTAGGGGTTTTATGGTTTTTAGAGTTTTTTTTATCATTTTAGGTGTTTTAAGGATTTTAGTGGTTTTAGTGGTTTTTAGGGATTTATGGGTTTTTAGGTTTTTAGGGGTTTTTTGGTTTTTAGGGGGTTTTCAGGGTTTTTAAGGTTTTTTAACTTTTTAGATATTTTAGGATTTTTATGGATATTTAGGGGGTTTTGGGTTGTAATGGGTTTTTATGGTTTTTGGGACTTTTGGGTTTTATGGTTTTTTTTAATTTTTTAATGTTTTTATGTTTTTTAGAGTTTTTAACATATTTAATTATTTTAGAGGTATAAAAGGTTTTAGAGTTTTCAGTGGGTTTTAGGGTTTTTATGGTTTCTAAAGTTCTTATGGGTTTTTTATGGTTTTTAGGGGTTTTTCAATGTTTTTAGGGTTTTTTACAATTCTAGGTATTTTTTGGTCCTTTTTTCATATTTTTATGTATTTTTGGATTTTAAGGATTTTAGGGAAATATAGGCAAGGGACAAAGAAAGATTGATCCCCCAAAATTTAATAAAAATGTAAATTCAAGTCACTACAAAAGAAATCCCAGGTCAAAAAACCCAAAGACAAAAACTACATGTCAACCGTATCAACATCACCACCATAACTGAAGTCAAAAGATACTCTCTCATCCATTATCCCCCATCCAGACACCAAATATTCTTGTTGCTTTAAGGGTTCCAAGTATGTTTCCCTGAGTCTTTTCTTCTCCAAAATACGCTGATCAGAGGATGAAATTTTTTTGCACCCCCCTTGTTTTGTATCCTTAACATTCTTTTTCCTGGCCTTAGAAGAGGTCCTGGTTTCCATGGGATTCAGAAAAGAGAAGTAGTCCTTCCTTGGCTTCCTCTTCGGGGGAGCAGAGATGAACCCCTCCGACATATCACATTTCTATGAATCATTCCATCACTGGACACACTCACAACCTCAGGATTACTGCCACCATCCTTGTTGTCACAATCAACAACAACATCAACCCACTATTTGCTGGAGCTTCAATTTCTATCCTTCAAATCCAGAAACCACATCTCCTAGGGAATTGTACATCACTATGTCACATCCCATGAACTAGGGAGGAACTTTGTTATCCTCCAGGTCAATATCACCAAGAACCAGATAACACCTTTCTTCATACCCATCAATGGTAATCTGACCCAGCTGTTATCCATCCTGCCCCGTGAGATGCTTGAAAACCTCACTAGGGATCACAAGAGAACGATTATTAGCAAGGAATTCATCATGTACCTCCACCTTATGCTCAGCGCAAACATTCAGGAAAGATAAAAAGCCTTATTCCTATCACAAGAGGTCAGCACCGGAGGTAGGGCTTGCACCTTATCCCGCTCAAGAACATCACAACCATATGAAGTCAACATCTATACCATACTCTACTCCTCATGATTATTACATAAAATATTAATAGAACCACACAAGTTCATAAGATTTACCAACATTAACTCAGGCTCATTAGGCCCCACAAATCCCAATTTATATTTTAATCTACTAAAAAAATTAGAGTCCAATGGATTTAAAAGTGTAACCTACAATGGCTTCGTTAATTTCATGCCAGTAGTAGATGAGGATGCAGAAGCTGGAAAAGGACTAGTAGAACTCGTCATTTCCTCAAACCCAACACTAGTAGCCTGAGCCTCGAAGGACTACACCTCAATCTGGCTTCCTTCCTTTCCATCATTAACAGAATGCACCACACTCTCCACCTACTCAGAATAAGGGGTTTTCTCAAGTTCATTATCCTCAAAATCTAAGCATCCAAATTTATTTCATAGTGTCTTCTAGGGTTTTCTGAGTTGAATTATGCTTTTAGGATCTTTAATGTTTTTATAGTTTTAATCATTTTTTAACATTTTAATGGTTTTTATATTATATATATTTTTTAATATTTTTATGTGTTTTTTGGTTTGTTATGGTTTTATAGATTTTTATGGTTTTTAGGTTTTTTAGAATTTATTCTATTTTCTGGATGTTTTAGGTAGTTTTTATAATTTTTAGGGGTTTTAGAGTTTTTTAGAATTTTTAGGGATTTTGAGGGGTTTGCGGGATTTCAAAATTTTTAGGGGTTTTCACGGTTTTTAGGGTCATTTGATGATTTTTGGGTTTTTTTGATTTTTTAAGGTTTTTAATGTTTTTTGATTTAATTAACGTCATTAAGGGTAAAAATGTATTTTAAATTTTCTAATAGGTTTTATGGGTTTTATGGGTTTTTAGGGTTTTTATGGATTTTAGTGTTTTTATGTTTTCCAGTGATTTTTCGGAGGTATATGGTAATTATGTTTTTAGGTATATTTTGGTCTTTTGTTGAATATTTATGGATTTTAGGATTTTTTACAGTTTATAGGAATTTTTTGGGTTTTTAGTTTTTTCTAGGGTTTTTATAGTTCTTAGTCTTTTTTAGGATTTTTAGGAACTTTTGGGTTTGGGGGTTGGGGTTTTAAAAGTTTTTTAGTGTTTTTAATGTTTTTTTGGGTTTTAAGGGGTTTTAGAGTTTTTAGTTGGTTTTTAAGGATTTTTATGGTTTTAGTTATTTTTATGGTTTCCAAGGCGTTTTCAGGGTTTTTAGGTGTTTTTATGTTTTTCTTATATTTTTAAGGGTTTAATGTTTTTATGGTTTTTAGGATTTTCTGGGTTTTAGGGATTTTGAGGGTATTAGGTTTTTTGGGATTTAGTGGTTTTTTGGGTTTTAGGGTCTTTTTGTGTTTTAGGGTTTTATATTAAAATTTTAGGGATTTTATAGTTTTTAGAATATTTTAACATTTTTGGGTTATAAGGGTTTTTTGATTTTTTAGTGGTTTTGGGGGTTTTATTGGTTTTTAGGGATTTTATTATTATTTGGGGATTTCATAGTTGGTAGAGGGTTTCATGTTTCTTATCCTTTTCGTTGTCCTGGATATTTGGGGCATTGTAGGCTTTTAATTGGTTATATTGTTTCTTGGTTTATTAGGTATATTGGTAATTTTTAGGGTCTATTGGTGTTTTTTAGGGTTTTTTTTGGTTTTTTGGGTTTTTTAGGGGTTTACAATTTATATATATATAGGGGTTTTAATGGTTTTTAGATTTTTTTTTTCATTTTTAGGGGTCATAAGGGTTTTATAGTTTTTTTGTGTGTTAAAAGGGTTTTTATTAGTTTTTAGGGATTTTTAATATTTTTAGGGGTTAATGGTTTTTCTACGGTTTTCATGATATTTAGATTTTTTAACTTTTTAAAGATTTTAGGTGGTTTTTAGTATTTTTATGTTTTTTTTGGGTTTTTTGGGTTTCTTTTGGGATTTTGAGGGTTTTCATAGATTAATTAGCTTTTTTAGCATTTTATCAGTTTTAGTGTCTTATTGGGGATTTGGGGGGTGGGGTTCATTTTTATGGGTTCTTATATTTTTTTAACATTTTTTAACGTTTTAGGGGTTTAAGGGGTTTTTGAGTTTTTAGTGATTTTTAGGGTTTTTATGTGTTTTTAGGATTTTTTAAAGATATTTAGCGATTTTTAGGGGTGTTTTATGTTTTTATGTATTTTAATGGATTTTTTAGGATTCTTATGGTTTTAGGGTTTTTTGGGATTTTGAGGATTTTGATGATTTTTTGGCGGTTATTATGGGTCCTTGGGTTTTTTGTGTGTTTTTAGTTTTTAGGGGTTTTGTTTAGTTTTTTTACAATTTTATGGTTTTTATAGTATTTTTAATATCCTTAGGGGTTTTGTGGGTTATATAGTTTTATTGGGGTATTAGTCTTTTGGGGATTATGGTTTTTAAAGGTTTAAGGTTTTTTATGGTTCTTAGTGGGTTCTCATGATTTTTAGGTTTTATTACATTTTTTTATATTTTTAGCTATTTTTTAACACTTGTTTTGTTTTTAGGGTTTGTAGTATTTTTATTGAATTTTAGGGGTTTAAATTTTTGTAGGTTTTTAAGCGTTTTTAGGGTTTTTAAGTTCTTTTTCATTTTTACATGTTTTTTGAGTTTTTAGGGTTTTAAGAGATTTATATATTTTTTAAAATTTTTTGGGTTCTTAAGGGTTTCAAGAGTATTATGTGGGTTTTCAAAAATTTTATGGTTTTTAGGGATTTATAATTATTTATGTGATTTTATGGTTTTAAGGGGGGTTTTAGGGTTTTTAGTTTTGTAGGGAATTATAGGGATTTTCTGGATTTTTAATGTTTTTTATTGGTCTAATTTTTTTTTGAGTTTTTTTAGCATTTTTTGTGTTTCCTAGGAATTTTGGGATTTTACTGACTATCCCAATTTTTTTGGGTCTTTTAGGGTTTTGGGTTTTTATGTTTTTAGGAATTTTTATGGTTTTTGTGGGGTTTTATGGGTTTTTGTGGATTTCATACGTTTTTATGGGGCTTTAGGGGTTTTTAGTTTTTTTATGATTTTTAGTGTTTTAGTGGTTTTAAGTATTTTGAGGCTTTTTACGGTATGTCATGGTTTTATGGGTTTTAGGGGTTTCATATTTTCTTTAGAGATTTAATGTTTTATGTTGTTTAAGGGATTTCGAAATTTTTAGGGTCTTTTTAGGTTTTAAATTTTTTAATGTTTTTAGGGATGTTATTGTTTTTAGGGTTTCTTAACAATTTAAAGGGTTTTAAGTGTTTTTAGTTTTTTAATGGTTGTTTATGTTTTTATGGGTTTTTAAGCTTTTTATGGTTTTTAGGGACATTATTGTTTTCATGAGTTTTTAAAGTATCTTAAGGGTTTTTATGTTTTCAAGGATTTTAAGGCTTTCTTGGGATTTTTCTATTCTTTGTATTTTTTATGGTTTTTATGGATTCTGTGATATTTTAGGGTTTTAATGATTTTTATGGGTTTTCAGGGGATCGATCATCTCAGGGTATGTTTTTTAGGGTTTTTTGTGTTTTTAGATTTTTAAAGGTTTTTTTTTATTTCATAGTGGTTTGAATTATTTTATGGGTTTTTAGGGTATTTTTTAGTTTTTAGCGGATTTTATGGTGTTTATGGGATTTGGGTTTTTTATGGTTTTGGGGGTTTTATGGTTTTTAGGGGGTTTTCATGGTTTTAGATTTTTTTACATTTTTAGGGATCTTTAGTTCTATTTTAATATTTTTATGGTTTTTTTAGATATTTATGGATTTTGAGGGGTTTTAGAGGTATTTAATGATTTTAAGGTTTTTAGTATTTTTTAGGCCAATTAGGCTATTTTTGGGTTTCAAGGTATTTTTTTTGTTTTTAAGGGTTTTAAGGATTTCATTATTTTCTAACATTTTTAGTGGTTTTAAGGATATATAATTTTTTTGGGTGTTTTAGGAGTTTTAAGTGATTTTATGGGGTTTCGGGGTTTATCATGGTTTTACATTTTCAATAATTTGTATGGACTTTTTAGGATTTTTATGGGATTTAGAGTTTTGATGGATTTTTTGGTCTTTATGTTTTTGAGGTTTTTAGAAGGGTTTTAGGGTATTCAGTTTTTCTTCGAATTTTAGGATTTGTAGTGTTTTTATTGTGGTTTTGGGTTTTTTATTTTCTCATGGTTTTTAGGATTTTTTGGGGTTTATGGGGTTTTAGTGTTTTTTAGTGGTTTTAGTGTCTTTTTTGTTTTTCTGGTGTTTTTTCAGTTTTTAGGGGGTTTAAGGTTTTTTAGAGTTTATTCAAATTTTCAGAAGATTTAAAGGGTTTAGATTTTTTCGTGATTTTTAGGATTTATATGGGGTTTTATTCGTTTGTATGATTTTTAACCAATTTTATGCTTTTCATGTTTTTAGGGTTTTATATTTTTTTGGATATTTTTAGGGAATTTTTAGGATTTTTTGGGTTTATAATGTTTTAATGGTTTTTAAGGATTTTTTTGGGTTTTTCTGGGTTTTGATGGGTTTTAAGGGTTCTTAGTGGTTTTCTAGGTTTTATGGTCCATTTATATTTTTAGATATTTTTATTTTTTTACAGTTTTATGGATTTTTATTGTTTATATTGTTTTTATGGGTTTAAAGTGTTTTTTTCTTGAGTTTTTAGTAGGGGTTTTGAGTTTATATGATTTTTATGGGGTGATAATGTTTTTTGGAGTTTTGTTTTTTGAATTTTGGGGGTTTTCAGGGTTTTTTTGTTTGTGTACATTTTCAGGTATTTTTCGGGTTTTTTTGGAATATTATTATTTTTTGGGTTTTTAAGATTTTTATGGTGTTTCAGGTGTTTTGGGCTTTAGTTTTATTTTGTTTTAATGCGTTTTAAGTGTTTTTGGGTTTTTGACATTTTTATGTGTTTTAATAGTTTTTAACGTTATTGTGGTTTTAGGGTTTTTATGGGTTTTTATTGTTTTTGATATTTTATTTGTTTTTTGGTTTTTTGGGGTTTTTAGGGTTTTTATGGTTTTGTACGATTCAGGTATTTTTTGGTTTTTTATTTTATTTTTATGGGTTTTTGGGTTTTAAGGGAGTTTCGGGATTATGTTTTTTAGGGGTTTTTATTATTTTTTAGGGTTTTAGGGTTTTTTCACCTTTTGGGGTTTTATGGGTTTTTTGAGTTTTTAGGGGTTTTAAGGATATTTATAGTTTTTAAAATTTTTAGTTGGTTTATGTTCTTTTAATGTTTTTAGTTTTTTTTGGTTTTAGGGTTTTTATGGGTTTTCTGGTTTTTAGGGGTGTTCAATGTTTTTAGAGGTTTTTACTTTTTCATCAAATTTTTGTGCCTTTTAGGATTTTTATTGTTTTTATGGGTTTTAGGTATTTTGAGTGGTTTTCAATGTTTTTTGTGGTTTTATGGATTCTTAGGGATTTAAGCATCTTTTGGGTATTTAGGGTTTTTTGATTTTTTATGGTTTTATGGCTTTTAGAACTTTTAAATAATTTATAGTTATTTGTGGTTTCATGGGTTTTTAGAGTTTTTAGTGGTTTTAGGGTTTATGGGTTTTATGTATTTTATGTTTTTAGGGATTTTTAGGGGTTTCGTCTATTTTTCATGGTAGTTTTATGTTTTTATGGTTATTTAATTTTTTTATGGATTTTAGGGTTTCTAGGGTTTTTTAGGGTTTTCGGGGTTTTCGGGGTTTTCGGGGTATACTGGGTTTTTCAGGGTTTTAATGTTTTAAAAGTTTTAATGGTTTTTAATGGTTTTGTTTTTTTTAGTGGCCTTTTATTGTTTTTATTGATTTTGAGAGATTTTTAAGCATTTTATAGGTTATAATTGTTTTCAATGGTTTTAAAAATCATTAGTGTTTCTTACATTTTTAGTGATATTTAGATAGTTTTTTCATATTTTTATGGTTTTTAGGGGTTTTATGGATTTTGATGGCTTTTAGTCATTTTTAGGGTGTTTCGGGATTTTTAAGGATTTTGGGTTTTAGGTTGTTTCTGAGTTTTTTAGGGTTTTAAGGGTTTTTAGAGTTTATTAACATTTTTAAAATTTTTATGGGTTCTATAGTTTTTAGTGGTTTTTTAGTGTTTTTAGGTATTTTATGGGTTTTTAGTGTGTTTTATGGTATTTAGTTGTTTTTATAGTTTTCAGGATTTTTGGTGCTTTAAGGTTTTTTATGTTTTGAGGGATTTTAGGGATTTTTTACGATTTTTATAGTTTTTTGTGTATTGAAGGGTATTTAGGGTTTTAAAGGTTTTTAGTGTATTTATGGTTTTTACGATTTTTACGGTTTTAATTATTTTCATGGTTTTTAGGGACTATTGGGTTTTTATGGTTATTTAGATTTTTTAGAGGTATTATGGTATTTTAGAGTTTCTTTGACATATTTTAATGTTTTTACAGGTTTTAAGGGCTTTTAAAGTTTTTAGTGAGTTTTTGGGATCTCTTATTTTTAATGGGTTTTTATGGGTTTTATGATTATCATGTGTTTTAGGGTATTATATGATTCCATGGATTTTAAGGTCTTTATTAAAAAAATTTGGGTTTAATTTTTTTTTATTGTTTTCTGGGATTTTTAGAGTTTATAGGGTTATTCTAGTTTTTTTAGGGTTTTCAAGTTTTTTAGGCCTTTTAGGGGGTTTATTATTTTCTTGAGATTTTAGAGATTTTATCATTTTAGAATTTTTTTTAATGTTTATAGGTGTTTTTAAATATTTAGTGGTTTTGGGGTTTTTTAGGTTTTAGATGTTTTTATGGTTTTTAGGGGGTTTTATGGTTTTTTTGGGGGGGGGGGTTCAGGTTTTTATTGTATTTTAAATTTTCATGAATTTTTTTCTTTATTTTGATTTATATGGTTTTTAGGTATTTTGAGAGTTTTAGGGGTTTTCATGGTTTTTAGGGATTTTTGGGGTTTTTAGAGTTGTTAGTGTTTTTAAAAATATAATGGTTTTTTTAGTTTTTAGGTTTTTTATTGTTTGTTATAGTGTTTAATGTTTTAACATTTTTAGGGGTTTAAAGGGTTTTTAGAGTTTTTATTGGTTTTAGGGTTTTAGGTATTTTAACTTGTTTTTATGGATTTTTATGGGTTTTAGGGTGATTTTTTGAGTTTTTAGGGCAAGGGAGATGCGAGGGTCGTGCTATTCACGGCCCCCCAAATTTATTAGAAAGAAAATAAAGAGACATGACAGATAAGGGAGGGGAGGGGTCAAACAGCCCACATTCGAAAACCCCTTACAACCCATGCCAAAAAAGAAAAATCAAAAAAGAAAAAGAAAAACCAAACAAGCGCACCCAGGTCCAAGCAGCTACCATCACCATCATCTAGCAGCATCCAGCATCTAGTAGCTCACTAACAAGAAATGACCAGCTTCCAAACTCACATATACCAGCATCCAGTGCCTCCTCATGAAAACGAGTCACCACCAGTAGCACATAACCATTAGCACCAGAATCACAGAAGAGCCAGCAACCAGAGTTCCCTTCCATTCAGTAACCATCATCCAATCTTGCAAGATCCATCATCCAGCACCTCCTCACCAAGAAGGTCCACCACAAGAAGCATATAGACAATAGAACCAAATTACAACCCGTAAACATCACCGCATTCCAGACAAACATCAGCCAGCCATCAAACCAAAGAAAACCAACAACTAGTAGTTTTCCATCTGCACCATAGCTCAGCCAAAAAAATCACACCCAACAGCAGTCAGGGGAAAAACCAACCCCATACAAAACAGAACAAATCAAAAAACCCTTCTAGCATTCGAGATCGCTTTTCCTAGCTACCTACACCATTCCCTACGTAGAAGTACATCCAACAGTACAACATCCAATAACACAGGGACACCAGCACCCAGGATTAGAAACAACAGCTTCATTACAGCCCAGCACACCAGTAAGCAGCAACCAGCACCATATTTTCTGAAAAGCACCAAAACCATTCATGCCTTGTAAACAAGCCGTTGCACACAAAAAGCATCTCACCTCGGCACACATCAAATTCAAGAACCGACACCAGAATTGGTTCACATCCAAAATAGCTACAATCACAAAGCAGCAAAAATTGTAATGAAAAAACATTGAACCTGAAAATACAGCAAAGAAACCATTTACTTCCAGATGGACTAGATCAAAACAAGACCAGAGCATGCTAGAAACAGCAGGAGGTGACCACAGATTTGAAGAACCAACTCGAGCACAGATCCAAACCAGAACACATACTTGCATAGAAGACACCACAGGCGGTCGAGAACTAAAAAACTAAGCCAACGCGGCCAGAAACCAACTAGATCTGAACCACGCCTCCGAGGAAAGCAACTCTTTGAGAAAACTAGATCTGAGTAACTCCACCAATGATCTGCAACACCAAAGACCATATCTAGACCACTTCTCCAAGATACTGTAAAGCCGTGCACCGGAAAGGCTGGATCTGACCCTATCCTCCATGGTTAACTTCTTCATCTGAGGTCGACGCCAGGGATACTGCAAACATAGCAAAGATCAAGATCCAGGAGAAACATACCGCGAGAGTAGGGAGTACCAGCACTGTGGAGAACGACGCCAGAGAAGACATGACCAAAAAGAAAGCACTATCGCATCGTGGAAGAAGCATCCCGAGAGGAGACGAGCGCGAGAGCATTTTTAGGGTTTTATCATTTATTCTAGGGTTTTAAGGATTTTGGGGGGTTTAATTATTTTTTCTGTTTTAGGGTTTAAGGGGTTTTCAGAGTTTCATTCTTCATTTTTAGGGGTTACAATGGTTTTTATAGTTTTTAGTGGTTATTAAGGTTTTTATGGGTTTTAGGGTTTTTATGGTTTTTAGGGGTTTTATGGTTTCTATGGGTTTTTTAATATTTTTATGGTCTTTACTTTTTAAGGTTTTTTAATGATTTTTAGGTTATTTTTTAGTTCTTCATATTTTTTTGAGAATTTAATGGTTTTTAATATTTTATGATAGTTTTTAACATTTTTTTAAGATTTAATGGGTTTTACAGTTTTTGGGGGTTGTTTGGGTTTTTGTGGGTTTTTAATATTTTTTGGGGGTTTTATTTTATCCATGAGTTTCTCATGGTATTTTGGGTTTTTACGATTTTTGGATATTTTGAGGGATTTTAGGATTTTTTTGGTTTTATGTTATTTATGGATTTTAGGCATTTTACGTGGTTTTAGTGATTTTTTTTTATTTCTAGGGTTTTTAGGTTTTTAGGGCTTTGTGGGATTTAGGGTCTTTTGGGTTTTAGGTTTTTTTTCATATTTTTAATTATTTTAGGTGTTTATTGTGTTTTAGCATTTTTAGTGGCTTTATGTTTTTATGGGTTTTTATGTTTTTAAGGTTTTTAGGGTTTTTATGGGGTTCATTCTTTTTTCATGGTTTTTAGTTGTTTTTTACATTTTCAAATATTTTTATGTGTTTTTTGGGTTTTTATGGTTTTTAGAAGTTTTAGGGATTTTTGGGACTTTATGTTTTCTTAGGGTTATTCATGGGTTTTATAGTGGTTTATTGGTCTTTTGGGGTTTTAGGGATTTTTTAGTTTTTAGGGGTCTTAAGGTTTTTTCTATTTTTGACGTTTTTATGGGTTTAAATTATTTTTAGTGCTTTTATGGGCTTTAGGGTTTTTATTGGTTTTTTGTTTCTTTATGGTTTTAGAGGATTTATGTTTATAGGGTTTTCATGGTTTCATGGTTTTTTATATTTCTAGATATTTTTAAAACATTTTAGGCTTTTTATGCCTTTAGGGTTTTTGGGGTTTTAGGGATTTTGAGGGGATTTTACGTGTTTTTATTGTTTTAGGGGTTTTTATATTTTTAGAGACTTTTTGGGTTTTAGAGTTTTTTTGTTTTTTAGAGTTTTTAATATTTTTTAATATTTTTAACACTTTTATTGTTTTAGGGTTTTAAATTTTTCCTATATTTTTTTGGGTTTTATGGGTTTTAGGATTTTTTTTTTTGTTTTTATGGGTTCTTATGGTTTTCAGGGGCTCTTTAGAGTTTTGTGTTTTTTAACATTTTAAGGGATTTTAGGAATTTTTAAGGATTTATATCTTTTAAGAGTTTTCATAGTTTTAGGGGGTTTCGAGTTTTTAGGTTCATTTGGGGTATTTAGAGTTTTTTTGTGTTGTTTTGTATTTTAAGGTTTTTTTTAGTTTTTTAGCATTTTTTGGGGATTAAATGGATTTTTGGGTTATTTGGGTTTTTCATGGTTTTTATGTCGTTGTAGGGTTTTAAAATGTTTTTAGGGGGTTTTTTGTGGTTTTTATGTTTTTTTTACATTTTCATTACTTTTTAGGTGTTTTGGATTATTATGGTTTTTAGGGTTATTTTCAATTTTTAGGGATTTAGATGGGAATTATGGGTTTTCATATGTTTTCATGGGGTTTTTGGGTTTTCAGGTTTCTAGGGGTTTTGGTTCTTTGGGTTTTTTTGTTTTTTTAGTTTTTGGGTCTTTATGGTTTTAAAGTTTTTTTAAAAAATTTATGGGGTCTATTGGTTTATATATATTTTTAGTGGTTTTAAGGTTTTAATGGATATTTATAGGTTTTAAATGGTTTTTATGGTTTCCAGGATTCTTAGTATTTTTACATTTTTAGTTATTTTTATGGATTTATTAGGATTTTTATGATTTATAGGGTTTTTATGGATTTTGAGGTTGTTAGGGGTTTTTCGGGATTTTAGGGGTATTATGGTTTTTAGGGTATTTTTTGGGTTTTTAGTTTTTTTAATAATTGTTAGAGATTTTATCATTTTTACAGGATTTGAGGGTTTTTAGAGTTTTTGTGGTTTTTTAGGTTTTTTGTAGAATTTTAGGGTTTTTATGGGTTTTAGGGGATTTTATGTTTTTCAGCAGTTTTCAGGGTTTTTAATTTTTATACTTTTAGTGAAATTTAGGTTTTTTTATGATTTTTACTATTTTTAAGAATTTTTTTGAATGTTGATGAATTCTAGTGTATTTTCTAGGGTTTTTTTTCAGGGTTTTGGGGGGTCGTTTCAGATTTTTTGAGTATTTTTAGTTTTTAGGGTTTTAATATTTTTTAGATTTTGTAACATTTTTTGTGATTTTAAGGGGTTTTTGAGTTTAAGGGGGTTTTTAGGATTTTTATGGGTTTTTATATATTTTATGGTTTTTTGGGTTTTATGTATTTTATTGTTTTTTCAAGGTTTTTAGGGTTTTCTGTTTTCATAAATTCTTAGTGATTGGTTTATATTTTTAAGGTTTTTAGGGTTTTTAATGGATTTTAGGGATTTTAATGGTTTTATGGGTTTCATTTTTTTTAAAGTTTGTAGGGTTTCTTTTGGTTTTTAGGAGTTTTTTTAGTTTTTAGGGTTTTAATTTTATTATATTTTTTAAAAAGATTTGTGGATTTAGGGGTTTTTTGAGTTTTAATTGGGTTCTCGGGATTTTATAGGTTTTAAGGATTTTATGTTTTTAGTGGTTTTTATGGTTTTTGTGATTTTTATGGGTTTTCACAATTTTCTAAATTTTCTAGAATTTTTAAGACTTGTGTAGGATTCTAATATTTCTATGGATTTTATAGTTTTTTGGTATTTTGAGGGATTTAAAGGGATTTTAGGTTTTTAAATGGTTTTTAGAGTTTTTAGGATATTTTTTTGGTTTTATAGTTTTTGTGTTTTTTATTCATTTTGACATTTTAAAAATTTTAGGGTGTTTTAGGTTTATTTGAGTTTTTAGTGGTTTTTTGGGTTTTTAGTGGTTTTAGGGTATTTATTGGTTTTTAGGGTTTTTATGGTTTTTAGTGGATTTATGGATTTTAGTAGATTTTTAATGTTTTATGTTTTTATGTTTTCAAGGAATTTTAGGTCGTTTTTATGTTTTTTATTATTTTTAGGGTTTTTAGGGTATTTAGGGATTTTGAGGGGTTTGGGGGATTTTGGAGGTTTTAGTTGTTTTTTGTGTTTTTTGGGCCGTTTTTGTTTTTTTTATGTTTTAGTTTTATAGGATTTTATGGTTTTTAGAGTTTTTAGCATTTTTAAGGGTTTAAATGGATTTTATAGTTTTTATTTTTTTAGGCTTTTTGTGGGTTTTTATAGGTTTATATGTGTTTTTAATGATTTTTATGTGTTTTTATGATTTTGAGGGGGTGTTCATGGTTTTTTTGGGGGGTGGGGTTATCTTATTTGGGATTTTTTTCTTTTTTTGAAATGTTTTGGTAATTTGGTTAATTTAGGGTTTTTAAAAATTTTGAGGGGTTTTAGTGAGTTTCACGATTTTTAAGTATTTTAGGGATTTTTAGTGTTTTAATGTCTTATGGGTTTTTGGGTTTTTTAGATTTTCAAGTTTTAATGTTTTTAGATTCTTTTAATGTTTTGAGGGGTTTAAGGGTTTTTAGAGTTTTTTTTGGTTTTAGTGTTTTTATGGGTTTTAGGTTTGTTTATGGTTTTAGGGGGTTTTATGGTTTTAGTGGATTTTTATGGTATTTTTTTATTTTTTATTTTCTCATTTTTTTTGTGATTTTTTTGGATTTTTATGGTTTTTTGGTTTTTCGGTTTATTAGCGATTTAGTGAGTTTTAGGGATTTTTGGGTTTTTTTGGGTTTTTAGAGTTTTTAGTGTTTTTTGGAATTTTAGGGTCTTTTGGGGTTATATGAATTTTATTATTTTTTAGAGGTTTAAGGGTTTTAATACAGTTTGAATGTTTTCAGGGGTTTAAAGGGGTTTTGAATAATTTATTATGTTTTGGGGAATTTTATGTTGTTTTAGGGTTGTTAAGATTTTAAGGTTTTTATGGTTTTCAGGGAGTTTTCATGGTTTTTGGATTTTTTTATTTTTAAGGTATTTATAGATATTTTTAGGATTTTAAGGGTTTTAGTTTTTAGGGGTTTTAGGGATATTGATTATTGTTAGGGGTTTTAGGGTTTTTAGTTGATTTAGTGTTTTTTGGGTCCATTTGATTTTAATTTTTTTTGAGTTTATAGGGGTTTAATGGTTTTTAGAGTTTTTAATATTTTTTGGGGATATAAGGGTTTTTAAAGATTATTGTGGGGTTTTAGGGTTATTCTAAGTGTTTAGGTTTTTTAATGTTTTATGGGTTTTATGGTTTTCAGTGTTTTTTAAATGCCTTTTACGTTTTCTAGGATTTTTTGGGGATTTTTAGGATTTTTATAGTTTTAGGGGATTTAGGGATTCTGAGAGATTTCAGGATTTTTCAGGGGTTTTCAAGGATTTTGTTTTTTCATCTTTTATAATTTTTTTGATTTTTAATAGGTTTTAAGGATTTTTAGAGTTTTATACAATTTTTAGGGGTTTAAAGGGTATATAGAGTTCTTTTTAGTTTTTTTATGTTTTTTAGGGTTTCCAAGGTTTTTTTTGTGTTTTTATGTTTTTCTAGGGTTTTATGGGGTATTAGTTTTTTTCACATTTTTAGAGATTTTTAGTAGTTTTTATAATTTTTATGGGTTATAGAATTTTATAGAGTTTTTAGGGATTTTGATGCGGGTTTTTTATTTTTAGGGGTTTAGGGGTTTCTCAATGTTTTAGAAATTTTTGGGTTTTGGGGGTATTTTGAGATTTTTAAGGTTTTAATGGTTTTTTTATAGTTTTTAATTTTTTAGGGTTTTAAGTGTTTTAAATGTTTTTAGTGGGATTTAAGGGGGTTTTCTTATTAGGGTTTTTTAATGTTTCAGTGGATTTATGGGTTTTTGCCATTTTTCGTTGGTTTTTGGGTTTTTTATATCTTCCAGTATTTTTAGAAATGTAAAGAAATTAATAATTTTTAAGGTTGTTACATAATTTAAGAGTTTTAAGGGGTTTTTTCAGATTTTTTAGGGGTTTCAATGGTTTTTAGGGTCTTTTGGTGTTTTAGGGTTTTTTGTTATTTTTAGGGTTTTTAAGATTTTTAGAGATTTTTAATCTTTTAGGGGTGTAAAGTGTTTTAGAGTGTTTATAAGTACATCAGGGGTTTTAATTTGTTTTACAATATTTTAATGTTTTTATCTGTTTTTTTGGTTTTACGGGAATTTTCATGATTTTTAGGGGTTTTTATGTTTTAAGGGATTTTTAGTAATTTATTAATATATTTATTATTTTTAGGGGTTTAGGGGTTTAAAATTTTTTGAGGGGTTTTAGTATGTTTTGGGATTTTTTTGGGTTTTTAGGATCTTTAAGGGTTTTTAGTATCTTTTTAGATTTTAGGGATTTTTGAGTCTTTGTGGGGTTTTAAGTTTTAGAGTGTTTTAATATTTTAATTCATTTTGAGAATGTTTATGGCGTTTTATAGTTTTTAGTTTCATTTTCGAAATTAAGGCGGTTTCAATTTTTTTTAGGTTTTAATGGGTTTTTTGGTTTTTAGGGGGTGTTTAGGGTTTTTAGGGGTTTTTACATTTTCAAGGATTTTTAGGATTTTTATGGGTTTTAGAGTTTTATAAGGATTTTGAGAGTTTTAAATGTTTTTATGGTTTTGTATAGTTTTAAGGGATTTTCAGTGTTTTAGGGTGTTTTGGGTTTTTGAGGGTTTTTTGTGTTTTTATGTTTTTTATTTTAATAGTGTTTTTTATATTTTTAGGTGTTTTTTGTGTTTTTTGATTATTTAGTTGATTTATGGTTTTTATTTTTTATTTATTTAATGGGTTTTAAAGTTTTCATTGATTCATTATTTTTAGGGTTTTTTTGTTTCCATGGTTTTGATAATTTTTTTATAATTTTTATGGTTTTTAGGGTTTTTATGGTTTTAGGGATTTTGAGCTGTTTCAGGGGTTTGTTGTGTTTTATTGGGGTATAGGGATTTTAGGAGTTATAACGAATTTTTGAGTTTTTTGGGTTTTGTTTGAGTTTTTTAGGGTTCTTAAGGTTTGTTTAGTTTTTAAGGTGTTTAGGGGATTTTATCATTTTTAGTGTTTTTAGTTGTTTTTGGGGTTTTAGTAGGGTTTTTTGGTTTTAATGGGTTTTAGGGGTCTTACTGGGTTTGTATATTTTTTAAGGTTTCAAGGGGGTTTTTAAGGTTTTCATAGGTCTTAGAGGGGTTTTAGGGTTTTTTATGATTGTAGGGACTTTTATGATTTTTATGGGTCTTATGGGTTTCTAGGGTTTTTTGGGATTTTGATAGTTTTTAGGGGTTTTCATGATTTTTAGGGGATTCCAACATTTAATGGGTTTTTAGGGTTTTTTTAAATTTTTAGGGGATTTAATTTATTGTAGAGCTTTTTAACATTTTAAAATCTTGGGATTTTAATTTTTTTTATTATTTTAAGTAGGTTTTTAGGGTATTTACAGTTTTATAGGGGTTTTTAAATGATTTTAGTTGTTTATAAGCTTTTTAGGGTTTTACGGGTATTTTCATTTTTTGGGATGTCTCGGGATTTCTAGGATATTTATTGTTTTAAGTGTTTTGGGGGTTTTTAGGGGTTTTATGGAATTTGATGTTTTTTTGTTTTTTCAGGGTTTTATGGTTTTTAGAGTTTTAGGGGTTCTCTATGATTTTATGGCCTTTTTTTGTTTTTTAAATTTTAAAGTATTTTTATTGTTTGGTAACATTTTGATGGATTTTAAGGGTTTTTAGTATTTTAGTGGGGTTTTCTGTTTTATGGGTTTGTACAATTTTTAGGGGTTTTAAAATTTTTATTCTTCTTAGGGTTTTTAGGGATTTTTATATTTTTAGTGATTTTTAGGGATTTTTAGGAATTTTATGGTTTTGGTAATTATTGGATTTAGGGTTTTTATGGGTTTTAAGGGGTTGTAGGGTCTCTTGGGTTTTTTTGGGTTTTTTGGGTTTTCAATGGGTTTGAGAATTTTGATAAATTTTTTTTCTTTTTTATCCTTTTTAGGGTATTTATGTTTTGTTAGAGTTTTTAATGTTTTTTGAATATTATTGTTTTTAGGGTTTCTTCAGGTTTTTGGGTTTATTTTGGTTTTTAAGGCTTTACGGTTTTTTACGTTTTAATGGATTTTCAGGGATTTTTAGGATTTTCTAAGATATTTATTGTTTTTATTATTTCTTAGGATTTAGTGGATTTTTAGGGTTTCTTATAGATTTTAGGGTTTTTCTGTGTTTTAAGATATTTTTGAGTTTTTTGGGGTTTTAATGGTTTTTTACAGTTTCCAAAAAATTGGGGTTTGTAGGGTTTTTAGAGTTTTTAGTGGTTTTATGGTTTTGAGGGGTTTTATGGGTTTTTAGGGTTTAGGTGATTTTATTATTTTGGGGGTTTTCATGTTTTTTTATGGTTTTTATGTTTTCTTTGTTTTTTCGTGTTTTTTTGGATTTTTAAGGTTTTTAGGGTTTTTAGGGATTTGAGGGTTTTTCGGGATTTTTATGTTTTTTGGAGGTTTTTAGGGGTTTTATGGGTTTTAGAGTCATTTGGGATTTTAGTTTCTTTTGATTGTTTTAGGGTTTTATGTGTTTTTAGAGTTTTTTAATGGTTTAGAGTTTTTATGGGTTTTTATGTTTTTAGTGGTTTTTATTTTTTTATTGGTTTTAATGGTTTTTAAAGATTTTTTGGATTTTATTATTTTCCTGGTTTTTTAAGGGTTTTTATGGATTTTTCGAATTTTTATGGCTTTTATAATTTTTCTACATTTTGAGTGGTTTTCAGGGGGGTTTAGGTGTTTTCAGGGGGTTTTAGGTTTTGTAGGGGTTAGTGGTTTCACCATCATTTTGGGGGTTTAGGGTTTTTTTGATTTATTAGGATTTTTATGGTATTTTAGAGTTTTCCTCATTTTAGGGGGTTTAAATATTTTTCGTGTTTAAGTGATTTTTTGGGTTTTTAGTTTTCTTAATACTTTTAGGGTTATTTATGGGTTTAATGGGGATTTTATGTTTTTAAATGTTTTTTTAACATTTTCAACTATTTTTAGTTTTTTAATGATTTTTATTATTTTTAGGATGTTTTCGGTTTTAGGGAATTTAAGGGTTGGGGGGTTAGTTTTTAATGGATATTATGGGTTTTAGGGATTTTAGTGTCTTTTTGGACTTTTTATGTTTTTTGTGTTTTTAGGGATTTATGGGTTTTAGAGATTTTTTATCATTTTTAATGTTTTCATGGATATAATGGGTTTTTAATGTCTTTAGTAGTTTTGGGGTTTTTATGGGTTTTTAGGGTTTTTACGGTTTTTAATGGTTTTTATGGTTTTAAGGGGTTTCCCAGTTTTTAGGGTTTTTTATGTTTTCAAGGTTTTTTATGTTTTTCTAGAATTTTTAGAGATTTAGGACCTTGTTGGGATTTTAGTCTATTTGGTGTTTTAGTTTTTTTAGTTGTTTAGGGTTTTAAGGATTTTAGAGTTTTTAACATTTCTAGGGGTTTGATGGTTTTTATAGTTTATTGTGGTTTTAGGGTTTTTATGGTGTTTTTTTTATTTTTAAAGGTTTTAGAGGTATTTATGGTTTTAAGGGGTTTTTGGAGTTTTAGTGTTTTTTAATTTTTAAATTATTTTTTGACATACATTATGATTTTTATATTTTTTGGGTTTTTATGGTTTTTAGGGATTTTTGTGTTTTTATGGGGTTTCATGTTTTTATGGTTTTTATGGGATTTGAAGTTTTTTATGGTCTTTTTCGGTATTTATGGGTTTTTTGTGTTTTATAGGGTTTTTTGGTTTTTTAGATTTTTCATCGTTTTAATGTTTTTTGGGGTTTGAAGGGTTTTTCTAGTTTTCAGTGATTTAATGGGTTTTTAATATTTTTATGAGTTTTATGGGTTTTATGGTTCTAGTGGGTTTTCAGGGTTTTAGGTTTTTTACATTTTACAACAATTTTAGGGTCTTTTCATGTTTTAAGGTTTTTAAGGATTTTTAAGGTTTTCCAGTTTTTTAGGGTGTTTTGGTTTTTTTATATTTTTGCATTTTTTTGGTTTTTTTAGTGTTTTTTATCATTTTCTATGTTTTAATGGTTTTAAGTGTTTTTTGTGTTTTTTGTTTTTTATAGGTTCTAGGGTTTTTAGTGGTTTTTATAGTTTTAATGGGGTTTTCACGTTTTTAGGGGTTTTTATGTTTTTTTGGTTTTTTGGGATTTTTATGATTCTTGTTGTTTTAAGGATTTATGGTTTTCCATGAATTTTTAGGGTTTTTTCAGGGTTTTCTGGGGATTTTTAGTCTTTTAGGGTTTTTATTTTTTGTTTAGGGTTTTTCTGGTTTTATGGATTTTAAAATGTTCTTAACATTTTTAAGGGTTTTAAGGGTATTTAGTGTTTTTTTGGGTTTAGGGGGTTTTATGGGATTTTAGGGTTTTTAATGTTTTTATTATTTTCAAGGGTATTTCTAGTTTTTTTAAGTTCTTTATTTTTTCATGGATTTTTTTTTTGAATTATTTTGGCAAGGAAGGTTCGGGGCCAGGCTATTCCGGACTCCCCCAAAATTTATTAAAAAAAAGACACAAAGACGCTGCAGACAAGGTAAGGGAGGGGTCAAACGACCCACACCCAAAAACCCTTTATAGACACACACTCAAGAACTGAAAAAAAGAAAGATAAAAAACACACATGAAAAAGAAAACCTGAAACATCTCCAACAGTAGCTCCCAGCCAATCAGGAACCAACAGTGATACGAGCACATCACCTTCAGCATCTCCCATCCCAGCAACATCCAGCATCCGGAACCACCAGCATCCAACATCACAGAACCACCAGCATCCAACACCACATAACCACCAGCATCAGAATCACAAGCCTCACCTTCACCAGCATTTAACAGCTCACCACCAAATAGTGACCAGCATCCAATCTCACAGAAACTAGAAACCAACACCTTCATACCAAATCGAGCTACCACCAAAAACACATGTCAAAACCAAAAGCACACAAACACCAATAACCAGAGTTCTCATCTAGACAGAAACCATCCTCATTATTCACAAATACCATAACAGCATTGCTAGAAATGAATGTCTTCTTGCCAAGAAGATCAACCAAAAGTAGAATGAATCCAATATCATCCATATCTTCCAGCACCTCCTCACCAAGAAGAGCCATCGCCAGCAACTTAGAACAACCATCTCCAAACCCATAACCAGCAGCTTCAACATGCCCAAGCCCTGCAGCATGCAGTAACCAACACTACTAGTTCTGGGAAACAAACTCACCTTCTTCACCATGCAAACCAGAAATTCCAAGAATCCTATGTCTCACACCATTACACACAAAAATACCCAGCAGCAGCAAAAACATTGAAAATATAGAACAATCTTTAGCAGAGAATCGATCAGACCCCTAACCAACGGGCATGCCCAGCCATCAAGACACTCCACAAGCAGAAAAAAATGTAGTAGAAAAACAAGAAAAATCCACCAAACTATATCCACTGGAAAACACAAGACACCGGTGCACCAGGAAAAAGGATAAACCAAACCTCGGGGGAGACAACGTACCATATTCGAAGTTCCAAAAGGGATGCAACCAAGCAGCGAGGCAGCAGGTCAATGAAAATAAACCATAATATCAAATCTGGATCCAAGGTTTACTTCACTGTCGACCTCATATACTTCACCCAAACCACCGGGAAACCATCAATGCCACCAACATGGAGAAGAAAATACAGTTTCTGAGGAAGAGGAAGGTCCAGATCTACCAAAGCCGGTCCAAAACCTTTTGAAAACCATACCAAGTCGTCGTTGCCTTTCCTCGTCACAACCCACCAGATCCCACCGCCATCAATCATCTGCCTCATCTTCCACCATCGCACCAAGGAAGAAAGCCTATGAACTCCATCCATAGAACAAAGCTTGATCTGGAAGCAATCCTTAAAGCCGAAGAGAAGGGTTCTGAGAAGGAACTTTGGAAATCGCTGCGTCGAGCGAGAGAGCCCATGATAGAGCGGTGACATCTTCTTGAATTCTTTAGGATTTTTATGATTTCTTTTTATTTTTAAGGATTCATAGGGTTTTTTCTTGTTTGGGTTTTTAGGGTTTTTATGGTTTTAAGGTCTTTTGGTTTTTTAGGTTTTTTTAGTTTTTATGGGTTTCAAACTTATTTTAAATTTTTTTAACATTTGCTAACTTTTTAGTGGTTTTCAGGGTTTATATTTTTAGTGGTTTTTTGTTTTTTGTTTTTTATTGTTTTTAGGAGCTTTTATTAATTTCATGCAATTTAGGTTTTTTTGTTTTCTAGGATTTTTTTGGATTTTTTTTATTTTTATGGGTTTTAGTGTTTTTGGGTTTTAGGTATTTTCAGGGTTTTAGGGTCTTTGGGGGTTTTATGGTTTATCTGGGGTTTTATGGTTTATATGGTTTTTAGGATTTTTATTGTTTTTAAACATTTTTACTGGTTTTGAGGGTTCTAATTTTTAGCTATTTTTAGGGTATCTATTGATTTTTATGATTTTTATGTTTTAGGGGATTTTATGGTTTTGAAGGGGTTTCTCGGTTTTTTAGGGATTTCTACATTTTTAGGGATTTCTAGGGATTTTTTGGATTTTTGGTTTTTAGTGATTTTGAGGGTTTAATGGGTTTTCATGGATTTTTTGGTTTTCTATGGTTTTTCTAGGGTTATAAGGTCTTTGGGGTCTAATGGATTTCTTTGAATTTTTAGGGATATATATGTTTTAAGAGTTTTTATCATTTTTAAGGGATTTAAGGGTTTTTGAATTCTTTGTGGTTTTTAGAGGTTTGGGGGGGGGGGGGGTAGGGGTTTTAAGGGGTTTACGTTTTTTATGGTTTTTAGGGGGTTTTCAGGGATTTAGTATCTTCTACGTTTTTTGGGATTTTTAGGAATTTTTTATGATTTGTATGGTTTTGAGGGGTTTTAGTGATTTTGAGTGTTTATTTTTTTAAGGTTTGGGGGGGGGGTTAGGTTTTAATGATATTTTTTGGGTTTTATTATTTTTTTAGTTTTTTAGGGGTGTTAGGCTATTTAGTGTTATTTAATTTTTTTAGTGGTTTTAATGGATTTTTGAGTTTTTTTGTGGTTTTACGGTTTTATGTAGTTTTAGGCATTTTTATGGTTTTTATCATTTCTTATGGTTTTCAGGGGTTTTCTAGGTTTTTTGGGTTCTTTAGGTTTTCATATATTCTGATATTTTTTAGGGTTTTATGGTTTTTAGGGTTTTAGTTTTTATTATGGATTTTCAGTGTTTTAGTGTATTTCTGTGTTTTTATGAATTTTATGGGTTTTAGTGATTTTTTGTGTTTTTAGGTGTTTTTTTGGAGTTTCAAGGGTTTTAGTGTTTTGATATAGATTTTGGGGGGATTTAGAGTTTATTATTGGTTTTTTATGTGTTTTATGGATTCCTGGGTTTTTCATTATTTTTATGGTTTTTTACATTTTTCGGGGTTTTAGTGTTTTTTATGATTTTTATGGTTTTTTGGGTTGTTAGGTATTTTAGGAATGTTTATAGTTTTTGGCATTTTCAATGTTTTTAGGGGGTGTTTATTGTTTTCCATCCTTTTTTGGATTTTTAGGTTTTTTTTGATTTTTTTAGAGTTTTATGGGTTTTTAGAGTTTTTATTTCTTTTTATTGGTTTTAAGGTGTTGTAGAGTTTTCAGTGGTTTTTATGTTTTTAGGTTATTATGGTTTTTAGGTGTTTTTATGGTTTTTAGGTATTCTTCATGGTTTTTATGGTTTTTAACATTGTTAGTGAATTTTATGGATATTTTAGGTTTTTTTGGTTTTTTGTGTATTTAGGGATTATAGTGATTTGAGGGGTTTATGGTTTTATTGGGGTTTTAGGTCCTTTTGGGGTTTTATGGGTTTTTTGAGTTTTTTAAGTGTTTTATGGTTTTTATAATTTTTTAATGTTTTTAGTGGTTTTGAGGGGTTTTAGAGTTTTAGTGGATTTTATGGTTTTAAAGGGATTTTTGGAATTTTATGGTTTTTTTTATTTTTTATGTTTCGTAGAATTTTTATAATTTTTTACATTTTTTGTGATTTTTCATGATTTTATAGGATTTTATGTTTTTTGGTTTTTAAATTTTTTTTATGGATTTTCATTTTTTTTATGGTTTTCATGTTTTTAGGGTTTTTATACGTTTTTATAGTTTTTTGGGACTTTTTGGGATTTTACTGGTTTTTTTAGTTTTTAGCATTTTTGACAGTTTTTATCATTTTTTAACATAATAGTGGTTTAAAGGGTTTTTATATATTTTAGTGGTTTTTAGGGGTTTCATGGGGTTTTAGGGGAATTATTGTATTTACCATTTTGTTTTGTTTTAAGGGGGTTTCAATGGTCTTAGTGTTTTGTTACATGTTTATGGATTTTTACGGATTTTTTTAGGATTTTTATGTTTTTAGGGTCATTAGGGTTTTCCTGAATTTTGAGGGGTTTTTATGATTATTTGGTGTTTTTATGATTTGTTTATTTTTTAAGTTTTTTATCTTTCTTATTGTTTTAAAAAAATTAGTGGTTTTATGGGAATTTATAATTTTTAGTGGGTTTTTTAGATTTTTTAGGTTTTTTACATTTTCAGATATTTTTAGGTCTTTTTTATATATTTATAGTTTTTAGGGATTTAAAGGGATTTTTGGGACACTGAAGGTTTTAATTGGTTTTCCGTGGTTATAGGATTTTTGGGATTTTTAGGTTTTTTGTGTCTTTTATTTTTTTTTTGGGTTTTTTCTGTTTTTTAGATTTTTAGGGTTTTTATACTTTTTAATCTTTTTAGGGGTTTTATAGATGTTCAGTTTTTATCGGGTTTTATGGTTTTTTAGGTTTTTAGGGTTTTTTATGGTTTTCAGGGTTTTTGGGGTTTTTACGATTTTTATAGTTTTTAGAGTTTTGAGGGGTTTTGGGATTTTGAGTATTGTAGAGTTTATTTAGAGTTTTTAAAGGTTTTTAAGGATATATTGGTTTTTAGGGTTTTTAGGGTATTTATGGGTTTTAGGTTTTTTATTATTTTTTAGGGTTTTGGGGGGTCTTGGGGTTTCCATGGTTTTTAGGGCCCTTTAGAGTTATTAAAATTTTGTGTTTTTTTCTTGTATTTAATAAAGGTTTTAGGAGTTTTTTCATTTTAGTTGTTTTAATGGATTTTAGTGTTTTTATTTTTTTTTTGTTTTTTTGTGTATTTATGGGTTTTATGGTTATTTGGTGTTTTTATTGTTTTTTGGGGTTATTCAAAGTTTTTAGTTTCTTTCATTTTTGGAGATTTTTATGAATTTTTATTGGTTTTACGTTTATAGGGTTTTTAGGGTTTTTATTGTTTTTAGCGATATTGATGGATTTTAAGAGTTTTTCATTTTTTATGGGTTCCAAAGGTTTTTAGGTTCTTTTTTCAGTTTTTAGGGTTTTTGTTATTTTGGTTTTTATGGTTTTTAGAGTGTTTAACATTTTTAATGTTTTTATGGGTTTAATAGTTTTTTTATATTTTTTAGTTATTATTAATGGATTTTATTGGTTTTTAGGGTATTTATGGGTTTTGCGGGTATTATGGTTTTCATGGTTTTTAGGGTTTTTAGAGGTTTTTATTTCTTTATTAAAATTTAGGGGTTTTTAAGATTCTTATTTTTTTTATGGATTTTAGTAATTTTGGGGGTTTTAAGCGTTTTCAGTGTTTATTTGGGGTTTTAGGGATTTTAATGGTTTTTAGGGCCTTTTGGTGGTTTATCATTTTTTACATTCGATGGTTTTATTGGTTTCTAATAGTTTTTAATGTTTTTTAGATTTTAGGTTTTTTAAGGGTTTTTAGTGTTTTTAGTGGTCTTTTAGGTTTCTATGGGTTTTTAGGATTTTTAATGGATTAGGGGTTTTATGTTTTGTAGGGGGTTTTCATGGTTTTTTGGATTTCTATTTTCAATTATTTTTTTTGTATTTTTTCGGATTTTGATGGGTTTTAGGGTTTCAATGGTTTTAAATATTTTGGAATTTTTAGGGGTTTCATGATTTTTAGGGACTTTATGGGTTTTTAGAATTTATTTGAGTTTTTTAGGATTTTTTCTTTTTTTAATGTTTTTAACCTTTTTGGGGTTTTGATGTATTTTATAGTTTTTATTGGTTTATGGTGTTTATGTGGTTTTAGGGTTTTCTATGGTTTTTAGTGTTTTTTATGGTCTTTAAAGGGTTTTTGTGGGTTTTATGGGTTTTTACGTTTTCATGGATTTTCATGCATTTTTGGATTTTAATGGGTTTTAGGGTTTTTAGAGATTTTGAGGGATTTAAGGGATTTCTACGTTTTTTAATGTTTTTAGTGTTTTTAATCATTTTCGGGTTTTTAGGGTTTTTTTAATTATTTTGAGTTATAAGTTTTTTATAGTTTTTTTATGTTTTTACTGTTTTTTGGATTTTGAGGGTTTTTATAGTTTTTATTGGTTTATAAAATTATTAGGTTTTTTAAGGGTTTTTATGGTTTTTAGGGGTTTTCCATAGATTTTATGACTTTTTACATTTTCATGGATTTTATGGATTTTATGGATTTTTTTGGATTTTTGTTGTTTTTAGGGTTTTTATGGATTTTGATGGATTTTAGTTATTTTCAGGGTTTTTTGGGTTTTAGGGTTTTTATGGATTTTATATAATTCTAATGTTTTAAGTTTTCTTTTTTTTTCATTTTTAGGGGTTTTTAGGGGTTTTAGAGTGTTTAGTGGGTTTTAGGTTTTTATGGGTTTTTAGGGTTTCTAATGTTTTTAAGGGTCTTTATGGTTTTCATGAGTTTTTCATGGTTTTAGGATTTTTACCTTTTTAGAAATTTTTAGTGATTTTTATGAATTTTTCAGTATTTAGGGTTTTTAGTGTTTTAGGGATTTTGAGGGTTTTCAGTGCTTTTAGTTTTTTTAGTATTTTTAGGATTTCTAGGTTTTTCCCTTTTAGGGTTTTTAGTTCTTTATGGTATTTAAGGATTTAATAATTTTTAACATCTTTGACATTTTTAGGGGTTTTATTGGTTTTTAGAGTTTTTAGTGGGTTTTATGGTTTTTATGGGTTTTTTGGATTTTTAAAGGTTTTTAGTGGTTTTAATGGTTTATATTTCTTTTTCAAATGTTTTATAATTTTTTTGTTTTCATGAATTTTTAGGGATTTTTAATGATTTTAATGGTTTCTATGGTTTTTAGGGATGTTACTGGTTTTTAGGGGCTGTCATTATTATTAGGGTTTTTATTAATTTTCAAGGTATTATGTTTTTATGGGTTTTTGTGTCTTTTATGTTTTTTAAGATTTTTTAGACTTTTTAGCATTTTTATGGGAATTTAGAGATTTTAATGTTTTAGGTGTTTTAAGAGTTTTTAAGAGTTTTGTAAGGTTTTCGGTATTTTATGGTTTTTAGTTTTTCTAATGGTTTTTAGAATTTTATCTACAATTTTTAGTGGTTTATTAAGGGTTTTAATGTTTTTAAGGGTTTTTATTGTTTTCAGGATTTTCAGGGGTTTTAGCAGTTTTAAGGGTATTTTAGTTTTTTTTCTTGGTTTTCAGGGTATTTAGGTTTATTTTGGTTCTTTAGGGTTTCTTTGTAGTTTTGTAGCTTTTTATGGTTTTTATTATTTCTATTCATTTAATGTTTTATTGGTTTAAAGGGTTTTTTTGAGTTTTTTTGCTAATCACTTAGATATTTTTTATCATTTTTCTATATATATTGGTTTTTTTGTTTTTCGTGAATTTTTCAAGGATTTTAGGGTTTTTATATTTTTATGGATTTTTGGTATTTTATGAATTTGTTTGATTTTATGGATTGTAGATTGTTTTAGGGATTTTGAGTGGGTTAGGGTATTTTAGGGGGTTTTATATTTTTTAGGGGTTTTAGGTTTTTTTACTATTAGGATTTTTTTATGTTTTTTACAGTTTTTATGTTTTTTATAATTTTTAGTGGTTTTTAGAGTTTTTATGGTGTTATTGAGGTCTTAAATATTTTATGGATTTTTATGATTTTCATGAGTTTTTCAGGGGTTTTTGGGGTTTTTTATGTTTTCATTGATTTATAGGAATTTTTAAACATTTTAATGATTTTATGGGTATTTTGTTTTTATGGATTTTGAGGGGTTTTAGGGTTTTCATGTTTTTATTTGGGGGTTTTCGGTTTTTTTTAGTTTTTTAGGTTCTTTTGGGTTTTTATTTTTTTAGATTCTCAGAGTATAAAGGTGTTTTATATTTTTTAATGCTTTTAGGGTTTTTAACAGTCTTTAGAGTTTCTTGTGGGTTTTGAGTTTTTGTTAGTTTTATGGGTTTTAAGGGTTATTATGGTTCTCAATTTTTTTATTAGTTTTCTATTTTTCTTACATTTTTAGTTATTTTTAGGTAATTTTATGTGTTTTATTGTTTTAAAAGTATTTTAGGAATATTATGGATTTTGATGTCATTAAGGGATTTTCCACGTTTTTTGAGTTTTTTGGTATTTCGGGATTTTTAGGGTCTTTTGGGGGATTAATTGTTTTAAAAAAATTTAAGGGGTTTTAAGGTTTTTATAGTTTTTAATATTTTTTGGGTTTTTAAAGGTTTTTAGTGTGTTTTCTTGTTTTTATGGGTTTCTATGTTTTTATAATATTTTTTTTAGTTTTTTTATGGGATTCTCGTTTTTTAGGGTCTTTATGAAAATTACATTTTCATATATTTTTATATATTTTTTAGTATTTTTATGTTCATCAGTCTATTTTGGTTCTTTAGGTATTTAGAGAGGGTTTTATTGTTTTTAAGGTTTTATATGGTTTTTATGGGTTTTAGGAGCCTTTTCGGTTTTTAGGGGGGTTTGAGTTTTTATGGTTTCATAGTGTTTTTAACTCATTTAGGAGTCTTAAGATTTTTTAGAGCTTCTAGTGGGGTTTATGGATTTCATGGGTATTTAGGGTTTTTATGGTTTTTAGGGGTTTTATGGGTTTCATTTGTTTTTCAGGTCTGTTTACGTTTTCAGGGATTTTTATGTCTTTTAGAATTTTTATCATTTTTAGGATCTTTTAGTGTTTTAGAAAATCTGAAGGTTCTTGAGTTTTTAATATTGTTAGGGTCTTTAGTGTTTTTGGGGTCTTTTGGGGTATAGTTTTTTTTTAGTTTTTTAGGATTTTAAGGTTTTTGAATGTTTTTAGCATCTTTATCAATTTTATGGGTTTAAGTGTTTTTTGTGTTGTTTAGGGTTTTTATATGTTGTAAGGGGTTTTTTGGGTTTTAGGGTTTTTTTATGTTTTCCAGGGGTTATAAGGGAATTTTGGGATTTTATAAAGATTTTTATGGTTTTTAGGTTTTTCAGTGTTTCTTGTGATTTTGACGTTTTTTAGTGGGGTTGTTGGTTTATTGGGGTTTTTATGAATTTTTTGGTATTTGGGGGTTTAAAATATTTTTTTGTGTTTTTTAGGGTTTTGATTTTTTAGAGTTATTTTTTACATTTCTAGAGGATTTAATGGTTTAGATATTTTCAGTTGTTTTTAGGGGTTTTATGGGGTTTAAAGTTTTTCAGAGCTTTTTGTGGTTTTTATGGTTTTTTACGTGTTGAAAAATTTTTATTTCTTTTTTAGGATTATATAGTTGTTACAGTTATTTTTACTCTGAGGGGGGTTTGGAGTTTTCGGGTTTTTATAGGTTTTTTGGGATAATCGAGTTGTTTGGGTTTTTAGGGTTTTTGGGGTTTTTTCCGTTATTAAATTTGTTATAGTTTTTTAATGTTTTTTAACTTTTTAGGGGTTTAAAGGTTTTCTAGAGTTTTTAGGGATTTGTGTTTTTATTGGTTTTTCAGGGTTTTATGTTATTTTTGGGTCGATATGGTTTTTTGGGTGTTCTAAATGTTTTTAGGGATTTTACATGTTTTTAGTGATTTTTAGGGATCTTTTATGATTTTTATGGGTTTTAGGGTTTTTATGGATTTGGAGGTTTTTTTTGGATTTTCTATTATTTTAGGGTTTTTAGTTTTTTTAGGTCTTTTTTTGGGTTTTTTTATAGTTGTTATATTAATTTATTTTTTAGAAAATTTTTATGGGGTTTTAGTGTTTTTAATGGGATTTAGGGTTCTTTTGAGTTTTTATAGTTTTTAATGCCTTTTAAAAATTTTATTGTTTTCATATGTGGGTTTTCAGGGTTTTTAGGTTCTTTACATTTTTAGATATACTAGGGGTATTTTACGATTTTTATGTTCTTTGGGGGTTTTATGAATTTTGATGGTTTTACGGTTCTTTATTTTTTTTATTTTTTGTAGGTTTTTTGGGTTATTAGTGTTTATAGATTTTTAGAAAATTTAATGTTTTAATGGGTTTTAAGGGAATTAAGATATTTTAGTGGTTTTTTGGTTTATATATATATTTTATGGGCTTCATATAATTTTTTGGGTTTTTTGAGTTTTTTACATTTTTAGGGATTTTTAGGGTTTTTTAAGATTTTTATGATATATAGGGTTTTTTTGGGTTTTTTGGAAATTTGAGGGTTTTCAGGGTTTTTTAGTGTTTTAGGGTCTTTCATGGTTTGTTATGGTTATATTAGTTTTTATTATCATTTAAATAATTTTTTGTGTTTTTAAGGGTTATTATTGTTTTAGTAGTTTTTATGGAATTTATTTGATATAGGGTATTTTATTGTTTTTAGCAGTTTTACAGTTTTTAGTGGTTGTTTAGGGTTTTTAGTTTTTTTACATTTCAAAGGATTATAAAGAAATTTTTTGTATTTTTTAGAAATTTTATGTATTTAAGGGTTTTTTTAATTTATAATTTTTAGGGGGTTTATGGTTTTTTTAGTGTCATAATCAATTTAAGGGTTTTAGGGTTTTTATATAGTTTTTAGGTTTTTAGGGTTTTTATGTATTTTTGGGATTTTTTTTGTTTTTTAGAGTTTTTAACAATTTTAGGGGGTGTTATGGGTTTTTAGTGTTTTTTTTGATTTTTAGAGTTCTTATGGGGTTTTAAGGGTTTTACAGTTTTTAGGGTTTGTTTAGTGGGTTTTCATGGTTTTTATGTTTTCTTTTGTTTTCTAGAATTTTCAGTACTTTTTTGTAATTTTTTAGTCTTTAGTATTTCTTGGGGGGTTTTAGGGATTTTGTAGGGATTTAATGTTTTTCAAGGGTTTTAGTGGTTTTCAATGTTTTTACGGTCTTTTGGGGTTTTTAGTTTTTAGGGTTTCTAATGTTTGTTCTCGTTTTTAACGTTTTAGTATTTTTAGGGGTTTTAATGGTTTTTTTAATTTTTTGTGGTTTTAAGTTTTTTTAAGTGTTTTAAAGTTTTTTTAAAAAATTTATGGGATTTTATGAATTTCATTGGTTTTTTTTTGTTTTTAAGGTTTTTAGTTTTTTTACATTTTTATGGATTTTTTGGATTTTTATCATTTTTATTGTTGTTAGCATATTGCACATGAACCTCAGCCCAGTTGGTGAGGACTCGCTAGGTGCATCGAAGAGACCCAAGTTCAAATCCAGGTGGAGGCATATGTCTGGGTACTGTAGCAGCACTGTAGGAGGCAATGTTCGGTACTATAGAAGCCAGAACTATTCATCCATCTGGGCCTTTGGGACACTGGTTTGGTCCTCGGGTCTTGCAAGGATTTTGGGCCACCCAAGGCCTTCGGGCCACCTAAAGGCCTTAGGACACCCCAAGTCTTTTGGGCCACATGAATTCAGGCCCTAGAAACACTACCAAAAAGGAGCATCCCCCGAAGAGGATTCAGAGCAGGTGTACTCACCAGAGCAGAGCCAAATGGATTGTCAGAATGAGAGGGTATGGCTATGCCATCGGTACCAACCTGTGATTGCACGAGAAGCCTAACCAGACGGTCATTCAAAGGTGGAGGGCTACTATCAGGATGAAGATGCATGGGAGGGGCAGTTCCTTGTAGATAGTCTGGTTGAATTCCCTAAGACCTTCGGGTTATGTAATCGCCTAAGCCTACGGGCCATGTAATATCTAAGCCTACGGGCCTTGTAAGGGTTCCCCCTCATCCCTTGAAGGGGGGTTATCAAAAAATCAATAAAAATGAAGGCCTTCGGACATTCAGGCAGGTTGTTGTTAGCATATTTATGGTTTTTAGGGATTTTGAGGGTTTTCAAGAGTTTTCAGGGTTTTTTTGTTATTAGGGCCTTTTGGTTTTTAGTTTTTTTTCGATTTTTTTAGCATTTTAAAGGTTTATAGAGTCTTTTTAACATTTTTATGTGTTTTAAGGGGTTTTACATTTTAGTGGCTTTTGAGTGTTTTTATGGGGTTTAATGCAGTTTTATGATTTTTAGGCATTTTATGGTTTTAGGGGGGTTAGGGATTTTAGGTTTTTATGTTTTCAGGGATTTTGAATCCTTTTTAGTTTTTTATGGATTTTATGATTTTTAGTGAATTTATGATTTTGATGGTTATTAGGGTTTTTAGGGTTTTTAGGGTTTTAAGGCCTTTTGGGGTTTTAGGGCCTTTTGGGGTTTTAGGGTTTTTTGTGTTTTTAGGTTTTTTAAGGATTTTTAGAGTTTTTTACATAGGTAAGCGTTTTCTGAGGCTTTAAAGGGTTTTATTTTTTTAGTGGGTTTCAGGCGTTATATCGGGTTTTAATTTTTTAAGGGTTTTTATAGTTTTAAATTTTTTTTACGTTTTTTAGGGATTTTTACATTTTTAGGGATTTTTAGGGATTTTAGGTTTCTTATGTTTTTTCTGGGGGTGGGGTTAGCATTTTTTGGGATTTTGAGTACCTTTTGGGTTTTTAGAATTTCTCATGGGTTTTAGAGTCTTTTTGGTTTTTAGGATTTTTATAAGGTTTTAAGGATTTTAAGGTATTTAGAGTTTTTTAATTTCATTAATGTTTTAGGGGTTCTAAGGGTTTTAGATTTTTAGTGGTTTAGGTTTTTTATGGTTTTTAGAGATTTCTAAGGGGTTTTGGTGGTTTATATGGTTTTCAAGGGGTTTTTATTTTTTTTAGGGTTTCTTACATTTCCTCGGATTTTTATGACTTTTTAAGGATTTTATGGTTTTTAGAGTTTTTAGGGTTTTAGTGGTTTTGAGAATTTTTAGGGATTTTCAGGGTTTTTAGGGTTTCTTAGGGTTTTTTGAGTCTTTGGGGGAGTTATGTTTATTTTGAGTTTTTTTAGGATTTTAATGTTTTTATTGTTTTTTTAACATTTTTAGGGGTTTAATGATTTTTATTGTTTTTTATAGTTTTTTAAGTTTTCAATGGTTTTATGGTATTTATGGTTTTTGTAGGTTTTTATGGATTTCATTTGATTATAATGTTTTTCATGATTTTTTACAATTTAAGGTATTTTTGGGGCTTGTTTTAGTATTTTTATGGGTTTCATGTTTTTTAGTGTTTTAAGGGATTTTGAGTGGTTTTAGGGTTTCTAAGGGGTTTTTAGAATTTTTATGGATTTTCAAGGTTTTTACGGTCTTTCAGGTTTTTGTTTTTATTTTTTTGTTTTTAGGGGTTTTATGTATTTATTTTTTTTAGTATTTATAATAGTTTTTGGGGTTTTAAAAGTTTTTTGAGTTTTCAGTTGTACTTTAAGGGTTTTGGGGCATTTATGGTTTTTATGGTTTTAGGGATTTTATGGTTTTTGGGTTTTTTAGGATTTTGTATGTTTTGAAGTATTTTCATGAATTTTTCATTATTTCTATTGATTTTTATGTATTTAGGGTTTTTATGGATTTTGAGTTATTTTTTGGGTTTTCCAGGTTGTTTTGGGAATTTATGGGTTTTCAGAGCTTTTAGTGTCTTTTTTATTTTTATGTTTTTTTTCTATTTTTAGGGTTTCAATGGATTTTGTATTTTTGTAACATTTTTAGGGGTTTTATATGGTTTTGTGTTTTTAGTGTGTTTTAGTTTTTTTCTAGTGTGTTATGACTTTTTTTGGTTTTATGGGGTTTTTATGGTTTTCGGGATTTTTTAGGGTTTTTAAGGTTTTCTACGTTTTCTAGAATTTTTTGTGATTTTCTAAGAATTTTATGGGTTTTTATAAGGATTATAGGTTTTAGGATTTTTATAGATTATATATTTTTTAGGGGTTTTCATGATATTTAGGGTGTTTTTTGTTTTTTAGTTTTGTTTTTTTTTTGGGTTTTTATGTTTTTTAGAATTCTTTAACATTTTTAACATTTTTATCAAATTCAAGGTTTTTCCGAGTTTTTTTTTTGTTTTTATGGTTTTTATAGTTTTTATATATTTTTTTGTTTTATGGGTTTTTAGGGTTTTTAGGGAATTTATGGTTTTTAGTGGTTTTTTCAATTTTTTAGGGTTTTTATGTTTTTAAGAATTTTTAGTGATCTTTCATTATTTTTATAGATCTTACGGTTTTTAGGGTTTTTAGAGGTTTTAGAGATTTCTATGGTTTTTGTAGGTTTTTATGTTTTTAGTGTTTTAGGTATTTTCAATGTTTTTATGTTCTTTTAGGGTTTTTGGGATTTTTTTTGTTTTTAGTGTCTTTATGGGTTTTTACATTTTTTTCAACTTTTTTTGGGGTTTTAAGTGCATTTTGTATATTTAAGGGTTTTTATGAATTTGTAGGGTTTATTATGTTTTTAAGTGTTTTAGTGGTTTTTAAGGATTTTTAGGGATTTTATGATATTTATAGTTTTAGGGTTTTTAGTGATATTGGGGGTTTTGGGGGGGTTTTATGATATTTTTTTTTTTTTTAGTTTTTAGGTGTTTTAAGTTTTTTTTGAGTTTTTATATTTTTTTCTGGTTTAATATTTTTATTGAGTTTATAGTGGTTTTTTTGGTTTTTTCTCATTTTTTATGTGTTTTAACGGTTTTTGGGGGATCTTATTGTTTTTAGTTGGTTTTCCATGTTTTTAGGGATTTTTATATTTTCATGTATTAATAGAGGATTTTAGAATTATTATGGTTTTTAATGGTATTTATGGGTTTAAGTTATTTTGATGGGTTTTTGGGTTTTTTAAGAATTTCTAGGGTTTTAGGGTTTTTATGGTTTTATGGATCATTTGGGTTTTTAGGGGTTTTTTTAATTTTTTTCGGTTTTAATGGTTTCTGAGTGTCTTTAAGGGTTTTAAGTGTTTTTAGTGTTTTCATTTGTTTTTAAGGGTTTTGATGGGATTTAGGGATTTTTTAGGATTTTAGGGGTTTATGGTTTTTAGGTTTATTTGGAGGGTTTTAGGGTTATTTATGTTTTTAGGATTTTTTTACGATTTTTATGATTTTTAGGGGATTATTTTTATAGGTATTTGTGGGTTTTATGAGTTTTGTGTTTTTTGTGGTTTTTATTGTTTTTAGGGTTTTTAGAGTCTTTTCTAATTTCATGGTTTTTTGTACAGTATTTATGGTTTTGTAGAGTTTTTTTAAAAAAAATTTAGAAATTTTAACGGTTTTATAGTTTTAAGAGGTTTTAGGGTTTTATGGGTTTTCTTGTTTTTTTCTTATTTATAGAGTTTTTTTATTATTTTTAGGAAATTTCTTTGTTTTAGGGTTTTTTATGTTTTCTGGGGTTTTTTGGTCTTTTTTAGGATTTTTATTGTTTATAATATTTTTACGGCTTTTTATGGATTTTGGGGTGTTTTAATGTTCTTCTAGGTTTTCATGATTTTTATGGACTTTTTTGAGTTTGAATTGTTTTTGTGTTTTTGTGGTTTTTAGGATTTCAATAGGGTTTTGGGGTTTTTATGGTTTTTATGGGTATTTATAGATTGTAGGTATTTTTAGGGGTTTAAAGGATTTTTATATTTACAGGGATTCTTAGGATTTTTTTTGGATTTTATGGCCTTTATAAATATTTAGGGATTTTACAGATTTTTAGGGGTTTTAGTGTTTTCCAGGGTTTCTAGGTTCTTTTTGGGTTTTATGGATATTTTACATTTTTTATTGAATTTATGGTTTTATTAGCCTTTTAATATTTTTTGGGTTTTAACGCTTTTTAGAGTTTTCACTAGGTTTTATTGTTTTTATGGGGTTTTAGGGGTTTAAAAGGTTTTTTGGGGTTTTATGGGTTTCAGGGGGTTTCATGATTTTAAGGGGTTTTTACAATTTCTGGGATTTTAAGGGATTTTTAGGATTTTTAACATTTTATGGTTTTAGAGGGATTTTGATAGTTTTTAGGGGTTTTTTAGAGTTTTTAGTGTTTTGGAATTTTAGGGTATTTTATGTTTTTATGTTTTATTTAGTTCTTAGGGTTTTTAATATTTTAAGAGTTTTTAATGTAATTAAGGATTTTTAGTGTTTTAGAATTTTATTGGTTTTTTGGTTTTTTTGGATTTTAAGGGATATTAATTTTTAAGGGTTTTATAGTTTTTTTTGGTTTTAAAGGGTTTTATGTTTTTCTGGGATTTTAGGGATTTTTTGAATTTTTATGATTTTCCTGTTTTTTTGTGTTTTTAGGGATTTTAAGGGTTTCTAGCATTTTTATATTTTATTCATGTTTTTAGCGTCCTTTTGGGTTTTATAGTTTTTTTGAGTTTTTAGGGTTTTGAGGTTTTTTATATTTTTTATTTTATTTAGGGTTTTTGTACTTTTTTGAGTTTATAGTGGTCTTTTATGGGTTCTAGGGGTTTTATTGGGGTCATTTTGGTTTTAGTGGTTTTATAGTGTTCAAGGGGTTTCAAGGTTTTTACGGTTTTTTATGTTTTCATAGATTTTTAGGGATTTTTTCTTTTTTTATGTTTTTACGGTCTTTAAGGATATTTTGGTGTTTTTTATCTTTTTCTCATGTTTTTTAGGTTTTTTTAGAGTTTTTAGGGTCTTTTGGGCTTTAAGTGTTTTTTTTAAGTTATTTATGGGTTTTGAGGTTTTTTATATTTTTTAACCATTTTAAAAATATTGGGGTCTAAAGGGTGTTTAGAGTTTTTTGTGGTTTTTATGGGTTTTAAGGGGTTTAGGGTATTTGAAAATTTTTAGAGTTTTTTATGGTTTTGAGGGGGTTTTTTATTTTTTATATATTTTTACATGTTTTTATAGTTTTCTATCATTTTTATATGTTTTTACAGTTTTTATGGTTTTTAGGGGTTTAGGGGTTTTAGGAGTTTTAGGTTCCTTTTTGGTTTTTAGGGTTCTTTTTTTGAGTTTTTGTTTGGGTTTTTATGGTATTTAATGTTTTTAAATGTTTTAGTGGGTTTAAAGTTTTTTTGAGTTTTTAGTTAGTTTTGGGGGATTTTATGGTTTTAGGGGATTTTATAGTCATGAGGGATTTCACCAGGTTTTTAGGGATTCTTATATTTTTAGGGTTTTAGGCTTTTTTAGTGTTTTTATTATTTTTATGGTTTTTGTGTGTTTTATGGATTTTGAGGGGTTTTTAGTGTTTTTAGTGTTTTTTAGGGTTTTGGGGTTTTTAGGGTGTACAGACTTTTGGAGTTTTAGTGTTCTTATGATTGTCTTAGGATATTAATGTTTCTTAATGTTTTTAATGTTTTATCGGTATTAATGGTTTTTAGAGTTTTTAGTCGGTTTTTAGGGTTTTATGGGGTTTAGGGGTTATTACGGTTTTCAGGGGTTATTACGGTTTTCAGGGGTTTTATGGGGTTTAGAGTTTTACGGTATTAATGGTTTTTAGAGTTTTTAGTCGGTTTTTAGGGTTTTCTGGGTGTTTAGGGTTTTTTATTTTTTGGGGGATTTTTTGGGATTTTTAAGTCTTTTATGGTTATTATGATTTTTTTTGGGTTTTCAGGATTTTTTTAGTTTTTCATGATTTTTATTCTCTTTTGGTTTTTTGGGGTTCTGTGTAGTTTTTTTTTGGTTTTTATAATTTTTAAGAGTTTTTTCACGTTTTTAGTGGACTTAAGGGTTTTTGATTTAGAGATTTTTATTATTTTTTTGTGGTTTTGGGTTTTATTGGGTTTTGGCGTTTTATAGTTTTCAGGGGTTTAAAGGGTATTTCAGGTTTTTCATGTTTTCATGGTTTTTTTGCAATTTTATGAATTTTTATGGTTTTTGCGTATGGGGTTTTCTGGGATTTTGAGAGGTATTATAATTTTTCAGTGTTTTGGGATTTTGGGGTTTTAGGGTTTTTAGATCTATTTTGTTTTTTCAAGGTTTTTTAGTTTTTTTAGGTCTTTTACAAATTTTATTTGTTTTTTGACGTTTTTTGGGATTTTAAGGGGATTTGGTGTTTTTAATGGAATTATGATTTTTATGGGTTATAGGTTTTTTATGTTTTGTTGGGGTTTTATGTTTTTTAGGGGGTTTATAGAGATTTAAGGGGTTATTATGGTTTCAAGGGATTTTTAGTGATTTTATAGGATTTTTATGGTTTCTAGGGTTTTAGGGTTTTTATATATTTTGAGGGTTTTTAGGTATTTAGTGGTTTTTAGTGTCTTTTATCCTTTTTAGGGTTTTTATGAGATTTTAGGGTTTATGGTTTTTTTGATTTTTTAAACATTTTAGGGGTTTTAAGGGTTTTCAGATTTTTTAGATGTTTTTTATATTTTCTTGGGTTTTAATGGTTTTGTGGTTTTCTGTGGGTTTCTAGGGTTTTTGGGGATTTTTATGATTTTATTGAATTTTAGTGCATTTTAAGATTTTTAAGGTTTTTTTTGGTTTTTAGGGTTTTAAGGATTTTGAGAGATTTTTCAGGTTTTTCATGGTTTTTTGGGTTTCTAGGGGTTCTAAGTGTTTTTTTGGTCTTTTAGGGTTTTAGTGTTTTTTGAGTTTTTTTAATATGTTTAAGGTTTTTTCAATTATTTGATGTTTATAAAGGTTTTATTGATTTTTATTTTTTTATTGGGTTTTATGGTATTTATTGGTTATTAGGCATTTTTATGGTTTTTATGGGTTTTATGGTTCTCAAGGTTTTTCATAGTTTTTAAGGTTTTTAACTTTTCTAGTGATTTTATTGAATTTTTTGGATTTTATGGTTATTATGGGTTTTAGGGATTTTTATGAATTTTGTGGGTTTTTAGGGTTTTCAGGTTTTTTTTTATTTTGAGAAGTTTTCAAGATTTTTTTTGTCTTAAGGGTTATTAGGGTTGTTATGAGTTTTTTGGGGGGTTTATGATATTTTATATTTTTTTAATGTTTTTGGGGGTTTCAGGGTTTTTATTATTTTAGTGGTTTTTAGGGTTTTTACAAGTTTTATGGGTTTAATTGTTTTTAGGGGGTTTTATGCGTATTTTGGGTTTTTTATGTTTTCAAATATTTTTATTGATTTTAAGTATTTTTATGGTTTTAGGGTTTTTTGGATTTTGAGAGTTATTAGGGTTTTCTGGGAATCTAGGGTTTTTTGGTTTTACAATTTGTAGGGTTTTTTGGTTTTTTGGGTTTTTTGAGTTTTTAACGGATTTAAGGTTTATAGATTTTTAATTTTTTTAGTGTTTTTATTGTTTTGTAGAGTGTTTTGTTGTATTACAGATTTTATGTATTTTAGGGGTTTTTAGGTTTTTAGATTTTTTTTGGTTTTTAAGGGGTGTCAGGGTTTTTTGGTGTTTGTATGTTTTCAAGACATTTTAGGGGTTTTAGGATTGTTATAGTTTTAAGGTTTTTTGGGTTTTTAGGTGTTTTGAGGGTTTTTATGATTTTTCATTGGATTTTTGGTTTTTCATGGGTTTTTAGGGGATTTAGGGTCTTTTTTGGTTTTTTTGGTTTTTTTAATTTTTTTAGGATTACAAGGTTTTTAGTGTTTCTTAACAATTTTTATAATTTTAGGGGTTTTAAGATTTTTATATAGATCTTTAAGTTTTTAATTTCACTAGGGGTTTATATGATGTTTTATGGTTTTTGGGGTTTTCGGCATTTTTAGGGTTTTTTACATTTTCGGTATTTTTAGAGATTCTATAGGAATTTTTTTTATTGATTTTAATGATTTTAGGGATTTAGTGGTGTTATGGACATTTAGGGAGTATATTTTTGGGTTTTTTCAGTTTTTAGGGTTTTTTTTTTTGTTTTTTGGTGTTTTAGGTTTTTAAGCGTTTTAAGATTTTTAGTGTTTTTAATGTTTTTGGGGCAAGGAAGGCTCAAGACCAGGAAATAATGGCCCCCTAAATATTATACCAAGAAGAAAGATAAAAACAAAGTGCTACAAGGAGGGGTTACATAACCAGGTGTGAAACTCACCCTTCAAGTCAGAGTCCACCAGTAAAGAGCAGGAGGGCGTGGAGATAAAGGACCACAACGAGTACCTCTCCACAATGGCCACTTTAGAGAGAGTATCCAAAACCACACTCACCTCCTGATAGGTGTGTGCCACCGTAAGATTCAGCCTTTAACACAAGGTGAGGGATTCCATCCATTGGGGGAGGATGCTCTAGGGAACACTCCTGGATCTATTTTTAATAGAATTTATAGCAATCATATTTTTTTATATTTTTATGGTGTTTTATGGATTTTAATGGTTTTTTTCTAGTTGTATGGTTTTCAGGGTTTTTCGATATTTTTATGGTTTTTTACATTTTTAGGGGTTTTTTAGGATTTTATGGTTTTCAGGGAATTTTATGGATTTTAGGGATTTTGAGATGGGGGAGTTGGTTAGGGTTTTAGGGTTTTCAGTGCTTTAGGGTTTTTATGTTTTTTTGGGTTTTATGGTTTTTTATTTTTTTTTCTTTGGTTTTAATGTTTTTTATAATTATTTTAACATTTTTATGGGTTTTAAAGTTTTTAGAGTTTTATTTCCTTTTAGGGGTTTTAAAGGTTACTAGTATTTTTTAGTTATTTAGGGGGTTTTATGGTTTTTAGGGTATTTTAAGAGGTTTTAAGGTTTTTTATGTTCTCAGGTTTTTTTCAAATTTTTGTGGGTTTTATTGTTTTTATGGTTTTTAGGGATATTAATGATTTTAGGGGTTTTTAGGTTTATTAGGGGTTCTAAGTGTTTTAGGTTATTTTTTAGTTTTTGTGGTTTTTAAGGGTTTTAGTGTTTTCTAAAAAAATTCCGTGGATTTAATGGTTTTTAGAATTTTTTAGTGAGTTTTTTAGGTTTTTATGGATTTTTAGGGTTTTTAATGTTTTATATGCTCTACGGTTTTTAGGGTTTTTATAGATATTTACATTTTTAGCGATTTTTATAGAATTTTAGTGTTTTTATGGTTTTTTTGTTTTTAATGTTTTTAGGAAATTTGATAACTTTTAGGGGTTTTTAGTGTTCTAAGAGGTTTTAGGGTTTTATGGTCTTCTTGAATTTTAAGGGTTTTTTAGATTTATGTTTTTTTCAGTATTTTACAATTATTTAATGTCTTAATGTTTTTAGGTTATTTAGGTTTTTTAGTGTTTTTAGGGTTTTATGGGATAACAAGAATTTTAGTGGTGCTTTTTGTTTTCATGTTTTTTTCAAGGTTTTTATTTTTTTTATGTTTTAAAGGATTAGTGTATTTTTGTAGGTTTTTTATGATTTTTAAGGATTTTCGGGATTTTGAGCCTTCTTGGGGTTTCCAGGGATATTTGGGGTTTTTGGGTTTTCCTTGGTTCTTGGGTACTTTTTGGGTTTTAACGTTTTTTAGGTTTTTTTGGGTTTTTATGGTTTTTTGGAGTTTTTTAACATTTTAATTGTTTTCACGGGTTTTAAAATTATAGTGGGTTTAGGGTTTTTATGTGTTTTTTGGGTTTTTTAATGTTTTTAGGTGTTGTTATGGTTTTTAGGGGATATAAGGTTTTTTAGATTTCCCTACATTTTGGGGTGGATTTAGAGCATTTTTGGATTTTTAGGTTTTTAGAGGTTTTAGGGTCATTATGGAATTTGAGGGGGTTTAGGGTTTTTTACGGATATTTAATGTTTTAGGGTTTTAGGTTCTTTTTTCATTTCTAGGTTTTTTAGTGTTTTAGGGTTTTTAATTTTTTTATAATTCTTTAAATTTTTTAACATTTTTGTTGGATTTAATTTTTTTAGAGAATCTAGTGCAGTTAGGGTTATTTTGGTTTTTTGTATTTTTCATGGTTTTAGGGGATTTTATGGAATTTATGGGGTTGTTTCATGGTTTTTAGGTATATTTATATTTTAAGAGACTTTAAGGTATTTTATAGTATTGTTCTTCTCTCACAGTTTTTTAGTATTTGTATGGTTTTGTTGGGGTATTTAAGGGTTTTCATCATTTTTGTGGGTTTTGGGTTTTTTTCAAAGGTTTTAGGGTCTTTTAGGATTTTTGGGGGTTTTCAGTTTTTTTAGGGTTTTAAATATTGTTATATTTTTTAACTTTTTTATGGTCTTTAATGGTTTTTAGAGTTCTTAGTTGGTTTTTAGGGTTTATTGTGTTTTTAGGGGTTTAATCATTTTTTGGGGTTATTCAGTTTTTTAATTTTTTTATGATTTCAATGATTTTTAGGAATTTTAAGGATTTTTATCGGTTTAGGGTTTTTAGGGTTATTACAGATTTTGAGTGTTTTAGGACTTCTTGGGGTTTTTTAGGGATTTAGGGGTTTTCAAGGTTTTTAGGTTCTTTTCGATTTTTAGGGTTTTTTTAGACTTTTACTATTTCAATGTTTTTTAAAGTTTTTATACGTTTTTAGGGGTTTAGTGGGTTTTTATATTTTTAGTCTGTTTTTAGTGTTGTATGGGTTTTTAAGGTTTTTTAATGTTTTTAGGGTTTTTTTGTACTTTTCTTGGGTATTTAGGGGTTTTGGATTTTTTTGATGTGTTAAGGGTGTTTTATACTATTCCAGGGTTTTTAGGGGTTTTAGGGTTTTTATATTTTCATAGATTTTTGGGGGTTTTAAGTATTTTTATGTTTTTTTTGGGTTTTAAGGTTTTTATGGATTTTGAGGTCTTTTCGTGGTTTTTAGGGATTTCCTTGGTTTTTAGGGTTAATCTCTGTTTTTATGGTATTTTTAGTTTTTAGGTGTTTTATTTTTTTTATAGGTTTTTAGTCTTTTTATAGGTTTAAAGTGATGACATAGTTCTTATTTGGTTTATATAAGTTTATTGGTTTCTAGGGGTTTTATGGTTTTATGGGGGTTTTATGGATTTTAGGGTTTTATGGTTTTTTACATTTCATGGATTTTGAAGGAATTTTAAAAAAATTTATATTTTTTAGGGTTATTTATGGTTTTTAGGTATTTTATGGTTTTAAAGGGTTTTAATGGTTTTTAGGGGGTTTAGGGGGTTTTAAGGGTTTTTGTGTCTTTTTTTGAATTTAGGCTTTTTAATTTTTTTAGAGTTTTTATCATTTTTCTACTTTATTGGGTTTTAAGGGTTTTTAGATTATTTAGTGGGTTTTTATGGGTATTATCTAATTTTTGATTTTTTATTCTTTTTAGTGGTTTTTAGGGTTTCCAGGGGTGTTAGTGATTTTTTGTTTTTTTATGTTTTCTAGGTTTTTTGGGATTTTTAATTTTTTTGGTTTTGATGGTTTTTTAGGTTCCTAGAGATTTTGAGGGTTTTTATAGTATTTTAAAGGTATTTAGGTTCTTTTATAGTCTTTAAGATAATTTGTGTTCTTAGGGTTTTTTAGTTTTTTGGTTTTTTTAAGGATTTTTAGAGTTTTTTAGAATTTTTATGGGTTTAATAGTTTTTATAGTATTTAATTATTTTAAGTTTTTTATGAGTTTTATGTGGTTTTTTATGGTTTTTAGGGTTATTTATGTGTATTAAGGGGTTTTTAGGATTTATAGGGGTTGTCATGTTTTTAGGGATTTTTAGGCCTTTTCTATGAGTTTTATGATTTTATTGGTTGTTAAGATTTAAAGGGATTTTAGGTTTTTTCAAATTTTTTATAGTTTTTATAGGTTATCATAGTTTTTAGGATCTTTTTGGTTTCTGGGGTTTCTTTTTGTTTTTAGGGTTTTTAATATTTTTATAATTTTTTAACATTTTTTAATAATTTACGGGTTTTTATGGTTTTTAGGGTTTTTAGTGTTTTTAGTGGGTTTTAGGGTTTTTAGGGGTTTTAGAGTTTCTATGGTTTTCATGAGTTTTTTAGAGATTTTTATAGGTTTTTATGGTTTTATGGGTTTTTAGGGTTTTTAGGGATTTTGAGGATTTTAGGAGATCTTAAGGGGTTTTTGGGTTTTCCATGGTTTTTAAGTCCTTTTTGGTTTTATCATTTTTTTAGTTTTTTTAGGTTTTCCTTGTTTTTGATTTTCCTATTGTTTTGAGAGGTTTTAAAGGGTTTTCGATTTTTTAGATGTCTTAGAAGTTTTATGGGTTTTTAGTGTTTTAATGGTTTTTATGGGTTTTTATGGATTTTAGGGGTTATCATGCCTTTTAGGTTTTCTTTCATTTTCATGGGTTTTATTTTTTCTTGTGTTTTTAATTATTTTTAAGGATTTTTTTATCTTCAATATTTGTAGGGTTTTAAGAGGTTTTATGGATTTTGAGATTTTTTACAGGTATTTAGGGGTTTTAAGAGTTTTTAGGGGGTTTTCATGGGTTTTATGATCATTTTGGGTTTGAGGGTTTTTTAGGGTTTAATTGTTTTTAGGGGTTTTTTAATATTTTAAACATTTTTAGCAGTTTTAACAGTTTTTAGAAGTTTTAGTATTTATTAGGTTTTTATGGGGTTTGAGGAATTTTGGCTTTTAGGGGTTTTATTATTTTTATGGGTTTTCAGGGTATTTATGTTTTTCTACATTTTCATGGATTTTTATGGTGTTTTTGGATTTTTATGATTTTTTATTTTTTGATGGAATTTAGGGTTTTTAGGGTTTTTTAGGGTCTTTACAGTTTTGCAGGGTTTTATGGACTTTTGGATTTTTTTATGATTTTTTGTGTTTTTAAGGGTATTAAGGTTTTTTATAGTTTTTTTACCTTTTATTGGGATTTGATGTTTTTTAGATTTTTTAGTCGTTTTTAGGGTTTTTGTGGGTTTTTGTATTTTTAGTTGTTTTTTTGGTTTTCAGGGGGTTCAGGGGTTTTAGAGTTTTTTTTACAATTTTAGATATTTTTAGAGTTATTTTAGTAATATTATGGGGATTAGTTATTTTTAGGGTTTTAAGGGATTATTATGGGTATTAGGGGGTTTCATGGGTTTTTGGGGTTTTAGGTGTTTTTATGCCCTTTTGGGTTTTTAGAGTATTCTGAGTTTTAGGGGTTTAATGTTTTTTTCAGAATTTTTAATGCTTTTAATTATTTAACGATATTAAGTAGTTTTTTGATTTTTAGTGGTTTTTAGGGTTCTTAATGGTTTTAGTGATTTTAAGGTTTTCAGGGGTTTCAATGGTCTTCAGGGGTTTTAGGTTTTTTTTCTTTTTCTAGTATTTTTATGTAATTTTGGATTTTTATAGTGTTAAGGGTTATTTTGGGAATTTCTTATTTTGAGGGATTTTAAGCGTTTTCATGGTTTTTATGGTTTTTAGGGGTTTTATGTGTGTTTAGGTATATTTGGGTTTTTGTGGCTTTTTGGATTATTTTGGGGTTTAATGGTTTTTTTATTATCATTTGACAAATTTTAAAGTTTTTTTTCTAGTTTTAATGGTTTTATGGGTTTATGGGGTTTTAGGGTTATTTAAGGGTTTTAGGGTTTTTTATAGTTTTGATAGGATCTTCATGAACTTTGGGTTTTTTATGGTTTTAGGGAATTTTAGGAATTATTTGGTTTTTATGGGTTTGATGGGTTTTTAGGGTTGTAGGTATTTTATGGGGTTTGGGGTTTTCCTAGTTTTTTTTAGAATTTTAAGGGTTTTTATGATCAATTTTTATTTTAGCGTTTTTTGGTGTTTTTAGGGATTTTGAGGGTTTTTATAAATTTTTAACATTTTTAGGGCTTTTATGGGTTTTAGAGTTATTAGTGGTTTTAATTTTTGATGGATTTTTAAGGTTTTTAGGGTTTTTATGGTTTAAAGGGGTTTTTTGGGTTTCATGGGTTTTTTAAGTTTATTATGGTAATTTTTTTATTTATAGCAATATTTTATGATTTTAATGGGGTTTAGGGTTTTTTGGGATTTTTTGGGTTTTAGGGGTTTCATGGTTTTTAGGATTTTTCAGAGTTTGTAGTTTATTTTTGGGGTTTTAACGTTTTATTATTTTTATATGGTTTTAAAAGTATTTATATTTTTTAACGTTTTTAACATTTATAGGGGTTTAAAGGGGTTTAGTGTTTTAGTTGGTTTTTAGTTTTTTTAGATTTTTTAAGATTTTATTGATTTTTATGGGTTTCTGGTCTTTTTCAGCGGTTTAAGGGTCTTTTACATTATTATGAATTTTTAGGGATTTTGAAGGAATTTTAATGGTTTTATGGTTTTTATTAGTTTATGGATATTGTGGGTTTTAGGGTTTTTTTTTGTTTTTATAATTTTTGAAGGTTTTAGGGTCTTTTTTGCATTTTAGGGGAAGTTTTTGAGTTTTTAGGTGTTTTGAGTTTTTCTTAGATACTATTAACGTTTTGAGGTATTTTAAGGGTCTTTCAATATTCTAGTGGTTTTTTGGGGTTTTATGGTTTTTAGGGTTTTTTTCTGATTTCTAGGGGTTCTATGGTTTTCATGGGTTTTTTTGGGTGTTTAGGTTTTTTACACGATTAGTGATTTGTTGGTATTTTCTATGTATTTTTATGGTTCTTAGTATTTTTAATGCTTTTTATGTATTTCAGGTTTTTTTGTCTTTAGGGGTTTTCTGGGGTTTTAGGCTCTTTGGGGGGGGGGGTTGGGAATTTTTTTTGTGTTTTTTACGATTTTAGTGTTTTTAATTTTTTATGGGATTCAAGGTTTTTTTATAGTTTTTAGTGATTTTTATGGAGTTTTTGGTTTTTTATGGTTTTAGGGGTGTATATAATTTTCATTTTTTTGGTTTTTTAGGTTCCTAGGGATTTCTATGGGTTTTTATGAATATTATGGTTTTAGGGTGTTTTTGGGAATTTAGGGATTTTGAGGGTTTTTAAGGGTTTTCAATGTTTTGGGGGTTTTTAGGAGTTTTAGTGTTTTTTGGTTTTTTGGGTTTTAGTCTTTTTTGAGTTTTAAGGGTTTAAAGTTTTTCATATTTTTTTAATCATTTGTATGGGTTTTAAATTTTTAGAGATTTTAGAGATTTTTAGTTTTTTATTGGTTTTTAGAGATTTTGATGGTTTTTTTATTTTTTGGGGTTCTCATGGTTTTTAGGGTTTTTACTTTTCCAAGGATTGTTTTTGGTTTTTTTATAATTTTCAAGGTATTTAGTGTTTTAGGATTTTTATAGATTTGAGGGTTTTATGTTTTTTCGGGTTTTTAGGGGTTTCAGTGTCATTTAGGGTTTTTAGGGTTTATTCGATGTTTTTTAGGGTTTATATGGTATTCAGATATTTTAAATGTTTTTAAGGGTTGTAATAGTTTTATAGTTTCTAACGGTTTAATGGTTTTTATGGTTTTTAGGGTTTTTTTGGATTCCAAGTGTTTTTAAGGGTTTTTACGATTCTTTTAGTTTTTAGGTATTTATATGGATTATTTAGGTTTTTTTTATGTATTTTGAGGGGTTTTGGCGTTCATCATAATTTTCTATGGTTTTTATGATTTTTAGAGATTTTAGGATCATTTGGGTTTAGAGGGGTTTATTTTATTTTTAAGGGTTTTAAGTATTTTTCTATTTTTTTAAAAATTATTGGTTTTTAATGGTTTTTAGAGTTTATAGTTGTTTTTAGGGTTTTTATTGGGGGTTTACTATTTTTAAGGGTTTTGGTTTTTTAAGATTTTCAAGGGTTTTTCAGGTTTTTTGTGTTTTTACATTTTCAAATATTTTTAGGGGTTTTATGGATTTTTTTAGTTGCTCATTGTTTTTCGGTTCGTTTGGGGGGGGGGTTAGGGTTTTATTGATTTTTTTATGATTTTTAATGTTTTTAGAGTTTTATGAAAATTTTATTGTATTTATGGGTTATGGGGGGTTTTAGGGATTTTGGTGGAATTTTATTGTTTTCATGGGTTTTGGGGGTTTTTTAGGTTTTAGGGAATTTTATGGGATTTAGGGTATTTATGTTTGAAATTTTTTTAGTGATCTTTAGTTTTTTATAGTTTTATGGTTTTCTAGGATTTTTATTGATGTTGAGAGTTTTTAGGGTTGTCATGTTTTTATTGTTTTTAGGATTTTTTTAGTATTTTTGGTTTTTAATATTTTATTAAGTTTTTAGGGTTTTAATGTATTTTTACTTTTTTAAAATTTTAGGGGTTTTATGGGGTTTTTTATTTTATTTTTTGGGTTTTAGAGGGTTTGGGGTTTATGTAAGGTTTTTAGTGGTTTTATGGTTTTTAGGGCTTTTCCACGTTTTTAGGGTTTTTTACATTTTTCGAAATTTCTAGTGATTATTTTGGATTTTTAGAGGTTTTATGAATTTTTTTTGTTTTTCTGGGTTTTATGTTTTTTTTGAGTTTTTTAGAATTTTTAATGCTTTTTAGAGTTTTTAACATTTTTTTGGTTTTAAGGGTTTTAAAAGTTTCTAATGGTTTTTTGTATTTTATATTATTTTAGGTGGTTTTTTTATTTTTAGGGGTTTTTATAACTTAAAATGGGTTTTCACGCTCTTTAGGATATTTTAGGTTTTCAAGGATTTTTAGGATTTTTAGGATTTTTATGCTTTTAGGGTTTTCTGAGATTTTTCAGGTTTGTAGTGTTTTTTCATAGATTATTAGGGATTTAAGGTTTCTTAGGGTTTTTAGTGTCTTTCGGGTTTTTTAGTTTTTAAGGTGTTTATAGTTATTCGTGGTTTTGTTATTTTAAAGGTTTTTTGAGTTTTAGTTGTTGTTTAGTGCATTATTTTTTTTAGGGTTTTAAAGAATTTTTTTTTCACAGTTTTGGAGGGTTTTAAGTATTTTTACATTTTTAGATAGTTTTATTGATTTTAGTATTTTTATAGTTTTTATGTTTTTTAGGTATTTATGGGATTTTAATGGTTTTTAGGGATTTTAAGTGTATTTGGGTTTTTTATGGGTTTTTAGGGTTTTTAGGGATTTGTTTTTTGGTTTTTTTAGTTTCTTAGTGTTTTCAATTTTTTTTGTTTTGTTTAGCATTTTAGAAATTTATGATTTTTTAGTGTTTATAGATTTTTTAGTTGGATTTTACGGTTTTGATGGGTTTTTATGTTTTTTAAGGTTTTTAGGGTTTTTTATGGTTGTTTGGGATTTTTAGGCGTTCCCAGGTTTTTTTGGGTTTTCAAATTTTTTTGGGATTTTATATGATTTTGATGGTTTTTAATGTATATTAATATTTTGAGAGATTTGGGGGTTTTTATGGAATTTCATGGTTTTTTGGGTTTTTTGGGCCTTTTGGGTTTTAGGGGTTTTTCTTGATTTTAATGTTTTTAATGTTTTTTAGATATTTAATGTTTTTATGGGTTTATAGATTTGTAAGGAATTTATAGTTTTTGGGTTTCTATGGGGTTTTATGGTTTTTAAGGTTTTTAATGGTTTTTATGGTTTTCTCAATGTTTTTAGGGTTTTTTTGTTTTCTGGAATTTTTAGTTATTTTTATTGCTTTTTGAGTTTTTAGATTTTTTTAGGTACTTTGGGATTTTTATAGTTTTAGGAGTTTTAGGGTTTCTTAGGGTTTTATGGGTTTTTAGACTTTTCATTATCTTTTTATTTTTTGGAATTTTATTTTACTTTTTTTTGGATTTCATGTTTGTTTGAGAATTTTTAACATTTTTTAATGGCACAGGGGTATTATGGGTTTTTATATTTAATAGTGTTTTTTATGATTTTTGCGGTTTTTAGGGGGTTTTTGGGTTTTTTGTTTTTAAAGGGTTTCATAGTTTTAGGGGTTTTTAACAATTTATTGGATTTTTAGGGATTTTAAGGATTTTTATAGTTTTTTGGGTTTTTATATATTTTGAGGGTTTCAGGGGTTTTCAGTTTTTTTTAGTGGTTTGAGGTTTTCTCAGAGTTTTTATGGTCTGTGGGGGTTTTCGGGGTTTTTGAGTCTTTTAGGGGTTTTAAGTGTTTTTAGTTATTTTAACAATTTTATGGGTTAATGGGTTTTAGAGTTTTTAGTTGGATTTTAAGATTTTTATAGATTTTAAGGTATTTTAATGTTTTAGTGGTCTATATGGATTTTAGGGTATTCTTAGGGTTTTTAGTCTATTTTACATATTCAAATATATTTAGGGATTTTATATTATTTTTATGGTTTTTAGAGTTTTTGGATTTTAGGGATTTTCAAGGGAATAAGGGTTTTAAGCAATTTTTTACTTAATATGGTTTTTATGGGTTTTTTTTGTTTTCTAGTTGTTAATTATTTTTTTATTGTTTGATGGGTTTTAGATTATTTTATCATTTTAATGTGTTTTATAGTTTTTACTGGGTTTTAGGGTTTGTGTTCTTGTAGGGTTTTTAATGGTTTTAAGGGTTTTTATGGATTCCAATGGGCTTTCACTTTTTTAGGGATTTTGTAAGTTTTTAATAATTTTTAGAATAATTTTAGTATTTTATGGTTTTTAGGGTTTTTAATGTTTTTAGGGTTTTTAGTGATTTTTTGGATTTTAAGGAGTTTTTTGAGTTTCTTTATGGTTTTAGAGGATTTCATTTTTAGGGTTTTTTGGGTTTTTCGGGTTTTTGCGGGATTTTTTTACGGTTTTTAAGGATTTGTAGTTGTTTAATGTTTTTGTGGTTTTAAGGGTTTTTACTATTTTTAGTGGTTTTTTGGGTTTTGATGGTTTTTTTTTGGTTTTATGGTTTTCTGGGGTTTTATGTGTTTCTTGAGTTTTTTACATTCTGAGGGATTTTTTTGGGATTTTTTTGGATTTTTTTTGTTTTTAGGGGTTTTAAGGATTTTGAGGGTTTTGAGGGTTTCCATGGCTTTTAGCTTTTTTATGGGTTTGGGGTTTTTATGCTTTTTAGGTTTTTAATGTTTTTAACTTTTTAGGACTTTAAAAAGATTTCATATTTTTTAACACTTTTAGGTGTTTAAAGGGTTTTAGAGTTTTAAGTGGGTTTTATGATTTTTATGAGTTTTTGTGGTTTTTATTGTTTCCATTTTTTTTTGGGTTTTTTAGATTTTCTATTTTTTCAAATATTTTTAGGGATTTTTTAGTATTTTTGTGGATTTTATATTTTTTATTGGTTTTGGGGATTTTGTGTATTTTAGGGGTTTTCAGAGATTTTATGTTTTTCAGGGGTTTTATGGTCATTTGGGTTTTTAAGGTTATCAGTATTCTTTAGGTTTTTAATGTTTTTTTATAGTTTTCTGATTTTATTAATATTTATAGTGTTTTTAAGGGATTTTTGAGTATTTAGTGGGGTTTTAGGGTTTTTATGGGGTTTAAGAGTTGTTTAATGTTTTTAGGGTGTTTTATGGTTTTCTTAGGGGTTTTAGGGATTTTATGGTTTTATACGTTTTTAATTATTTTTAGGTATTATTTAGGATTTTTATGGTTTTAGGGTTTTCTGGGGTTTTAGGGATTTTGAGGGTTGTTATGGTTTTAAATAGTTTTTAGGGGTTTTATGGGTTTTGAATTTTTTAGGTTCTTTGGGTTTTTTTTTGGGTTTTTTGTGTTTTTTGGGTTTTATGGTATTTTTAGTTTTTTAAAATTTTAATGTCTTATGGGGATAATTTATTAGATTTTTAGGGGGTTTGTGGTTTTTATTTGTTTTTTGGATATTTATAGTTTTTAGGGTTCTTATGGTTTTTTTGGGTTTACGGGTTATTAGGTTTTTTATATTTTTAGATATTTTTATGAAATTATATGTTTATTTTTATTTTTATTGGTTTTTGGGAATTTTAGTGTTTTTAGGGTTTTTTATGGTTTTGATGTTTTTAGAGTCTTATTTTCTTTTGAATTTAGGGATTCTTTTTGAACTTTTAGGATTTTCATTATTTTTTAGATTTCATTAATGTTTTAGGGGTTTAAAAGGTTTAAATTTTTTTGGTGATTTTTATAGTTTTTATATTGTTTTAGGTTTTTTAAGGTTTATTTAGGTTTTATGGTTTTTATGGTTTCTAGGTTTTTCTATTTTTCAGGGATTTTGTGGGGTTTTAGGGTTATTTAGGGTTTTAGGGTCTTTTTTGGTATTAGGTTTTTATGTTTTTTAATTTTTTAGGTGTTTTTATGATTTTATGGGGTTTTCAACGTTTTTAGGGATACGTACATTTTCAGGTGTTTTTATGGATCTTTTAGGATTTTTATAGTTTTTTATGGTTTTTTATTATTTTTTAGGGATTTGGAAGTTTTTTATAGTTTCTTTAGGTTTTTAGGGTTTTTAGGGTCTTTTATTGTTTTTAGGGGGTGTTTTGAGTTTTTAAGGGTTATTAGTGTTTTTTTAGGTTTTGAGAGATTTTAAAGGTTTTTATTGTTTTTAGTGGTTTTTAGTGTTTTAATTGATTTTTAGGGATATTTGTGGAGTTTTTATTATTTTCAGAGTTTTTAGGTTCTTTATGGGTTTTTTACGTTTTTAGGGATTTTTTGGATTTTCATTCTTTTTATGTTTTTAGGGGATTTTGTGATTTTTAGAGTTTTGTGTTATTTATGGTATTTTTAGTATTATTAGGTTTTCTATGGTCTTTTTTGATGTTTATAATTTTTTTGAGTTATTTTATGGGTGTTAATGTTTTTTAGAGTTTTTTTAATGTTTTTAGGGGTTTAAAGGGTGTTTAGGATCTTTAGTGGTGTCTTTATTGTTTTTATGTTTTTTTTGGGTTTTGAAAGGTTTTTTTGGTTTTTTGTTATTTTTAGGGGAGTTTTAAGGGTTTTTAAATATTAAAGGGTTTTTAGGGCTTTTTAAGATTTTATAGTTTCTAGGTTTTTAGGGTTTTTAATGCTTTTGATGGTTTTTAGGACATTTAAGGGGTGTTAGTGTTTTTAGAGGGTGCTGGAGTTTTTATGGTCGTTTTGGGTTTTTATGTTTGTTTGAGTGTTTTTAAGGGTTTTAATAATTTTGAGAGTTTTTTTAATGTAATTGGGATTAAAAGGATTATAAATTTTTTAGTTGTTTTAGTGTTTTTATTGGGTTTTAGGGTTTTTATCTTTTAGGGATTTTTTATGGTTTTTAGGGGATTTTTAGTGTTTTTACATTTTCCATTATTTTTAGGCGTTTTTTAGGATTTCAAATGTTTTAGGGTTATTTAGTGTTTATTATGGGTTTTAAGAATTTTGAGGGGTTTTAGGAGTTTTTTTGGTTTTTTTGTTTTTTATTTTTATGGGATATTTTTGTTGGGATTTTTGATTTTTAAGTTTTTTAAATGTTTTTTAGATTATTTTAATATTTTTAGTGGTTAGATGTGTTTTTAGAGTAGTTAGTGGGTTTTATTATTTTATGGGTTTTTGGATTTTTTATGTACTTATGCTTTTTAAGGGGTGTTTCGTGGTTTTTTGGGTTTTTAAGTTGTTAGGGATTTTTTGGAATTTTTTTTAAAAAATACAGTTTTTTGATTTTAGCGGTTTTAGGTATTTTGAGGTTGTTATGGTTTTTTATTATTTGTTAGGATTTTACAATTTTTGGGTCATCTTGGGTTTTAGGTGGATTTTTTTGAGTTTTATGGGTTTTATGGGTTTTTATAATTTTTGAACATTTTTAGGGGTTTAATGGTTTTTACAATTTTTAGTGGGTTTTTTTTTGTTTTCATTGGCTTTTTGTTTCTTTAATGTGTGTTAGAGATTTTTAAGATTTTTAGGTTATTTCTGATATATAAGGGTTTTTAAGTACTTTTATGGATTTTTTATGATCTTTTTGTATTTTAGGGTTTTTATGATTTTTAGGGATTGTATGGGGTTTTTGGAGGTTTTGAACATTTTTTAGGGATTTTAGTGCTTTTTAGGGTTTTTAGGATTTTTATTGTTTTCTAACTTTTTAAGGGTCTTAAGAGTTTTTATATTTTTGGTGGTTTTTTGGATTTTTATGGATTTTTAGGGTTTTTAAGGTTTTTAGGCGTTTATGGTTTTCAATGTTTTTGTGGTTTTTGTGGTTTTTTAAGTTTTCAAGTAATTTTCTTGAATTTTTTCATTTTTATGGATATTAGGGGTTTTTAGGATTATTAGGGAATTTGAGGGTTTATATGGGGTTTTCCCGATTTTTAGTATGTTCAGGGGGTTTCAAGGATTTTATGGTCTTTTGGGTTTGATGTTTTTTTTAATTTTAGGGTTTTTATTGTTTTAAATCATTTTAAAATGTTTTTAACATTTTTAGGGGTTCAAGGGTTTTAGATTTTTTTTGTCTTTTTGTGTTTTTATGTTTTTTTATTTTTTTAATGGTTTTTTGGACATTTATTGGTTTCTAGGGGTTTTAGGGTTTATTACATTTTTAGGAATTTTTATGGATTTTAATGATTTTTATGGTCATAAGAGTTGGTCATTTTTTTAGATATTTGGAGGGGTTTTCGGGTTTTTTTGGTTTATTTGTTCTTTTGGGTGTTTTATGGGTTTTTTTGGTTCTTTTAGGTTTTTAGGTTTTTCTTAGTTTGTTATGGTTTTATGTTTTTTAGAGTATTTGAATTTACTACGGTATTAGGGTTTTTAGTGTTTTTATGTATTTTTAGAGGTTTTCATAGTTTTAGTTTTTTTTGTGATTTCAAAGATTTATTGGGATTTTTAGGATTTTTTTTAGGGTTTTTATGGATTTTTTCGATTTTTAAGGGTTTTCAAGATTATTATGGTTTTTTGGGGATTTATGGTTTTTCTTAATTTTTTAAATAATTTCAATTTTTTTTAATTTTTTGTGGTTTTAAGGGGTTTTTCAGTATTCAGTGGTTTTAAGGTTTTTATTGGTTTAGGGGTTTTTTAAATTTTAGATGTTATTTTGTTTTTCATAGGATTTTTAATGTTTTAGGGTTTTTTACATTTTTAGGGGTTTTATATAATTTTTTATGATTTTTATGGTTTTTACTGTTTTTTCAGGAAATGTGAGTAATTTTATTGATTTTCTTGGTTTTTAGGGGTTTTGGGGTTATTGGGGTTTTTGAGGCTTTTATGGTGTTTTTGTGCCTTTTGGGATTTTTTAGTTTTTTGACAGATCTTAAGGTTTCTAGAGTTTTTTATGATTTTTCAACATTTTAGGGGGTTTAATTATTTTAAGTGCTTTTTTGTGGTTTTATGGGTTTTTATGATTATTTAAGGTTTTAGTGTTTTTATGGTATGTATGGGGTTTAAGGGGGTTTTTTTTGTTTTTTAGATATTTTAATGATTTTTATAGTTTTTAGTAGTTTTTTTAGGAATATTGAGTCTTTTATCTGCTTTTGGGGTTTTTAGTGGGTTCAGTGGTTTTTAAGCCTTTTGTTTTTTTTGGTTTTTTTTTTATTTTTATGGATTTTTATGGTTATTAGAATTTTTTTACTTCGTAAATGTTTGTGGGTTTTTTAGTGGTCTTATATTTATAGTGGTTTTTAGGGTTTTTATGGGAATTTATGGTTGTTTATGTTCTAAGAAATTTTGTATGGTTTTCTAGAGTTTTTATGGTTCTCATGGGTTTTTTGGGTTTCTTATGATTTTAGGGATTCTCATGGATTTTTTAGGATTTTTAATATTTATATTATTTTTAGGGATTTTGAGAGGTTTTATATTTTTTCATGGTTTTTTGGGTTTCTAAGGGTTTTTGAGGTTTTAAGGTCTTTTTGTGTTTTTAGGGGTTTTAAGGGATTTTCTAGTTTTTACTGGTTTTAGGGTTTTTATTTTTTGTAGGGAGTTTTCTGTTTTTTAATGTTTTTAGGGAGTTTTATGGTTTTCAAGGAGTTTTTTTTGGTTTTTAGGGTTTTTTATATTTTGAATTTTTTTAGGGGTTTTTAGTATTTTTATGGTTTTAGCGGTTTTTTGGGTTTCTTTGGGTTTTAGTGTTTGTTTTGTATTTAATGTTTTTAATGATTATTAGAGTTTTTAATTTTTTTATAAAATTTAGTTGTTTTAAGAGGTTTTTGAGTTTTTAAGGTTTTTTGGGGTCTTAGGTTTTTTATAGTTTTTTTTCATAGTTATTCCATGGTCTTTATGGTTTTTACTTTTTCAAGGATTTTAAGGGTTCTTTTAGGAATTTTATGGTTTTTAGTGTTTTTTAGGTTTTTAGGGATTTTGGTGATTTTAAAATTTTCATGAATTTTTAGTGTTTTTATGGGTTTTTATGGTCTTTGGCGATTTAGGGTTTTATGAGTTATTTCGGATTTTAAGGGGTTTTAGGGTTATTTATCATTTTTAACATTTTTAGGGGTTTAAATGGGTTTTAGAGATTTTAGTGGTGTTTTAGTGTTTTTATCGGTTTTTATGGTTTTATATGTTTGTTAGGGGATTTTATGGTATTTAGGGGTTTTAGGGTTTTAAAATTTTCAAGCACTTTTAGGGTTCTTTTAGGATATTTATGGTTTTTAGAGGGTTTTAGAGATTTAGAGTGGTTTAGGGTTTTCTGTGGGATTTATGTTTTTTTGGGTTTCTCATGGTTTTTAGGGTGTTTTGAGATTTAAGGGATTTTAGTTTTTTTTATATAGTTTTTATAGTCTTTTACATTTTTAGTGCTTTCAAGGGTTTTAGAGTTGTTAGTGGGTTTTAGGGGTTTATGGATTTTAGGGGTTCAGGGTTTTTAAGGGTTTTTAGGGTTTTCATGGATTTTTCAGAGTTTTATGGGTTTTTTGTTTTCCGGTATTTTAGGGCCTTTTTAGGATCTTTAGGGTATTTAGGAGTTTTTAGGATTTATAGGGATTTTGAGGGTTTTAGGTTTTCCATGGTTTTTATAGTTTTTATGGTTTTTAGGTTTTTTAAGAGAATTTTTTGTTTTTCGGATTTTTATAGTTTTTAGAGTTTTTAAACATTTTTAGTGGGTTTAAGGGGTTTTGGAATTTTAAATGGTTATACAGTTTTTATAGGGTTATAAGGGCTTTTACGATTTTATGGGTTCTAGGTATTTTTATGAATTTTATGGTTTTTACGATTCTTAGGGTGTTTAGGGATTTTGAGGGTTTTTTGTCTTTTAAGGGTATTTCGGGGATTATATGTTTTCTTGGTTTTTAATATTTTGGGTTTTTTAGGATTTATTTTGTAGTTTTTTAGGGTTTTTAAGGTTTTAAGGTTTTCATAAGAAAAATTAGTGGTTTTAAGGGTTTATGTTTTTTAGTGGGTTATAGGTTTTTATGGGTTCTTGGGTTTTTGGTTTTTTAAAGGGTTTTCATGGTTTTTAGGGTATTTTTTGGGTTTTATCATTTTTTTTAAATGGATTTTATGGTTTTTTAGAATTTTTAATGTTTTTAAGGTTTTTTGGCTTTAATGTTTTGTTATAGTTTTGAGTAGTTTTTAGGTTTTATTGTGTTTTTATGGTTTATAATTTGTTTTAGGAGTTTTATGGTTTTCATGGGGTGTTCATGGTTTTTAAGGTTTTTTAATTTTTCATTTATGTTTAGGGATTTCTTATGATTTTTATGGTTTTTTGTATTTTTTAGGGCTTTAGTTATTTTAAGGGTTTTTAGTCCTTTTGTGTTTTTAGATTATTTTTGAGTATTTAGGGGATTTATGGATTTTATATATTTTTAACGTGTTAAGGGTTTTTTGGGGTTCTAGATATTTTAGTGGGTTTTACGTTCTTTATTTGTTTTTTGGTATTTTTAATGTTTTGATTGGGTTTTTTGATTTCATGAGTTATTACGGGTTTTTAGGCGGTTTTACATTTTTAGGATTTGTTATGGAATATTAGTATTTTTATTGGGCTTAAGTGTTTTAGGGTATTTATTAATTTTTATGGTTATAAAGGTAGTAAGGGTTTTTATGGTTTTTAGGGGTTTTAGGGTTTTTATGATTTTTTGGTTATTAGTGGTTTGTTTATTTTTTAGGGCTTTAAAAAAATTATATTTTTTTAAAATTTTTGGGTTTTTAATTATTTTTAGTTTTTTTAGTGTGTTTTTAGGGTTTTATGGGGTCTTAGGTTTTATGCAGTTTTTAGATGTTTTTTGGTTTTAGGTATTTTTTGGGTTTTTAGGGTTTTTATGTTTCATCGGTTTTCAGTTCTTTTTTAGTATTTTTATTGTTTTTATTGTTTTTAAGGTTTTAAGGTATTTGGAAGTGTTTTATGGATTTTCACTATTTTTATGGATTTTAGGGCTCTTCAAGTGTTTATGATATTTTTGGGTTTTTAGTTCTTTTTTTAGTTTTTAGGGGATTAAATGGTTTTTAGAATTTTTAACGTTTTTGGGATTTTATTTGTTTTCTCATTTTAAGTAGTTTTTAGGGTTATTATCAATTTTTGGGGTTCTTAAATATTTTTTGGGGTTTTGTAGATTTTTGTGTATTTTTAGTGTTTTTAATGTTTTTATATATTTTCATAGTTTTTAGTGTTTTTTTTGGATTCTTATAGTTTTTGTGGTTTTTTTATAATTTTCAGATATTTCAGGGTGTGCTATATTTTTTGGAATTTTTTGGGTTTTTGGGTTTCTTGTTAGTTTTTTTAAAGTTTTTAATTTTATTAGAGTTTTTAAACAATTTTATGGTTTTAAAGGGTGTTTAAAGTTTTTAGTGGGTTTTTTTGGGTTTTAGAGGTTTTTTTGGTTTTTATGGTTTTTAGGGGTCTTGAAGGGTTTTTAGGGGTTTTTGAGTTTTTTTCATTCATTGTTTTGAGTGTTTTAATGTTTTTTGGGGTTTTAAGGGTTTTATAGATTTTTTAGTGGGTTTTATGGTTTTTATGGATTTTATAGATTTTATTGGTTTTTATGGTTTTAGGGGGTTTACATGGTTCTTATGGATTTTTTGGTTTTCATGGTTTTTTAAATATATTTAGTATTTTAATTGGTTTTAGGGGGGTTATTTTGAGATTTTGATAGTTTTTTAGGGTTTTGAGTGATTTTAGGGTTTCTATGGTAGTTATGGTTTTTGGGTTGTTCGGTTTTTTCATGTTTTAAGGGGTTTAAGTTTTTTAGAGTATTTTATCATTTTTAAGGGTTTTAAGGGGTTTTATATTTTTTAGTGGGTTTTAGGTTTCTTAGTTTTATCATTTTTTAGGGTTTTTCATTTTCTTTCATTTTTAGATTTTTTAACGATTTTATGGATTTTAGTGTTTTTAGGGAAATTGAGGGCCTAAAAAACTTTTTAGTGTTTTTAGGGGTTTTTGGGGTTTTATGGATTTATAGGGTCTTTTTTGTTTTGCTGAGTTTTTAAAGGTTTTATAATTTCTTAACATTTTTAGAGGTTTTAAGGGTTTTGAGAGTCATAGTGGGTTTTTTAGGGGTTTTATGAGGCTTTTTAGTTTTTATGGTTTTAGGTAATTTTTATGTTTTAGTATTTTTTTTACTTATTGACGGTTTTTTAGTCCTTTTTATAATTTTTATGTTTTTTTGCGATTTTTAGGGTCATTTGAGAATTTTATGATTTTTTTAGTTTTTTAGATTTTTATTGTTTTTATGGTTTTTAAAAAATTTTAAACATTTTTAGGGATTTTAAGGAAATATAGTGTTTTTAATATGATTTTAGAATTTTTATGGGTGTTTTGGTTTTTTTAGGATTTTAGCAGTTTTTGAGGTTTTAAGGGGTTTTCATAGATTTTGGGGATTTTTAATTTTTTTATGGATTTTAGTGCTTATTTCTAATTTTTATGGTTTTTAGGGGTATAGGGATTTTGTGGGATTTTTGGGGTTTTGTGGTTTTTAGGAGTTTTTTGGGTCTTTTTTTACATAAGATTATTTTTTATTTTTTGGGGTTTTGAGTTTTTTAGAGTTTTTTTAACAATTTAAGGGTTTTGAGGGTTTTTATATTTTGTAGTGGTTTTTTGTGGTTGTATGGGTTTTTGGGTTTAAAGGGGATTTAGATGTTTTTCTGGTCTTAAAGGAATTTTTAGGGTTTTTATGTTTTTATGTTTTAAGGTATTTTTATGGAGTTTTTAGGATTTTATGGATTCTATGGTTTTTAGGGGTTTTAGGGAATTTTGAGGGTTTTTTGGGGGGTTTTAGGTATTTTTAGGATTGTTGGTGGTTTTCAAGGGTTTTAGGTTCTTATGAGTGTTTAGGGTTTTTTTCTTAATTTTATATGATTTTTAGAGTTATTTGGAATTTTTTTAACTTTTTGTAAATTTTTAGGGGTTTTAATGGTTTTTTAGTTTTAGTAGGGTTTTAGGGTCTATGTATTTTTAGGGTTTTTATGCATTTTATACGTTTTTATGGTTTCAGTGGGTTTTTAGTGTTTTTAGGGTTTTTTACATTATTAGGGATTTTTAGGATTTTTATTGTTTTTATGGTCTATTTTGGAATTTTGGGATTTTGAGTGTTTTCAGGGTTTTTTAGGTTTTTTAGGTTTTTAGGGGTTTCAGGGTTTCTTGGATCCTTTGATGTTCTCGGGGGGGGGGGGGGGGGGGGCTTTGTGTTTTTATGATTTTTAATGTTTTAGTGATTTTAATGTTTTAGGGGGGTTTTATAATTTTTAGAGATTTTATTGGGTTTAGGGTTTTTATGGGTTTTAGTGTTTTTGGGGCTTTGGGCTTTTTATGGCTTTTAGGTGTTTTTATGGTCTTTTGGGTTATTTATATTTTTGGGATTTTTGGTATTGTTTTGTATTTTTTTGGGTTTTAGGAGTTATAGGTTTTTAGGTATGTTGGGTTTTTTTTGTTGTTTTCAAGGATTTTTATGAATTTTATGGTTTTTAGTGGTTTTATTGTTTTTTTATTATTTTTAGGTTTTTTTAGTTTTTTTGGTTTTTAATGTTTTTTAAAAAAATTTAATTTTTTTTGGGATTTAAAGGTTTTTTATAGTTTTTTCTTGTTTTATGGATTTTATGGGGTTTTAAGGTTTTTTAAATGTTTTGAAGGGTTTTTAGTGTTCCTGGTCTTTTCATGGATTTTAGGGTTTTTTATGGATTTAGATATTTAAGGTAATTATTTATATTTTTATGATTTTTAGGGGTTTTAGTGTTTTTAGGGATTTAGGGTTTTTAGCGCGTTTATGGGTTTTTAGGGTTTTAAGGTAATTTTGGGATTTTTTGTTTTATTGATTTTTATGGGATTATGGGTTTTTAGAGTTCATTTACGTTTTTATGTGTTTTATGTGGTTTTAGAGTTTTTATTGTGTTTTTAGGGTTTTTATGGTTTCTGGGATCTTTCTAATTTTTTAGGGGTTTAAATATTTTTTAGGTTTTATAGGGTTTTTATGTTTTTTAAGATTTTTGGGAATTTTTTATGGTTTTATAATTTTTTATGTTTTCTGGGATTTTCGGTTTCTTGGGGTTATTTGTGTTTTTTCAGGTTTTTAGGATTTTTAGTGTTTTTAACGTTTTTAGGTTTTTGTGGGTTTTTAGAGTTTGTAGTGGTTTTTAGGGTTTTATGGTTTTTAAAGTTATATTTGGTTTTTATGATTATAAGGAATTTTTAGGGTTTTTGGGGATTTATAATTTTTTAGTGATTTTTAGGGAATTATAAAAATTTTTATGGTTTTTATTACTTTTTAGGGTTTCAGGGAATTTGAAGGAATTCGGGGTATTCGGGGTTTTAGGATTTTCAATGGGTTTTGGTTTTTTAGAGCTTTTTAGGTTTTTAGGATTTTTTAGTTTGGGGTTTTTATGGTTTTTAGAGTTTTTTTTAAAAAATTTAGTGGTTTATAGGGTTTTTAGTGATATTAGCGGGTTTTAGGGGTTTTAATGGTTTTAGGTTTTTTCATGGATTTTTATGGATTTCAAAGGATTTTCACAATTTTTGAGGTTTTTTTACATTTCTTGGATTTTTAAGGCCTTTAAGGATTTTTATGGTTCTTAGTGTTTTTGTGGGTTTTTAATTTCTATCATGTTTTTAGGAGTTTTATGTTGTTTCACGGTTTTTGGTGTCTTTTGGGTTTTTATGGGGTTTTTGTGTTTTTAGTGGTTATAGAATTCAAATTTTTTTTGGGGTTTAAAGGGTTTTAATATTTTTAGTGGATTTTAGGGTTTTTTTATTATTTTAAGGTTTTTAGGTATTTTAGGGGTTTTGTTTTTTTTAGGGTTGTTTAGAGTTTTGGTGTTTTTTTATGTTTTCTATTCTTTTTAGGTATTTTTTGAGATTTTTTATGGTCTTTAGTTCATAGGGGATTTTTTATTATGGGGGGTTTCATTAGGTTTAAGGGTTTTTTATGGTTTTTAGGGTTTTTAAGGGTTTTAAGGACTTTATTTATTTAGGTTTTTTGGAGGTTTTTTGATTTTCAAGATTTTTTAGGGTTTTTAGAGGTTTTAAGGTGTTTTGGGGTTTTAGGGTTTTATGAGTTTTGTTGGGTTTTAAGGGGTTTAAGGGGTTTTGAATTTTTAATGTTCTTATGGGTTTAATGGGTTTCTAGTGTTTTCAGGGGTGTTTTAGTGTTTTCATTGGGTTTTAGGGGTTTATAAGGTTTTAGGGGATTTTATGGTTTTTTTGGGTTTTAGGGTTTTTACATTTTCAAGGATTTTAAGGGTGTGTTTAGGATATTTATGGTTTTTAGGGGTTTTAATGATTTACAAGGGTTTTAGGGTTTCCTATGGGTTTTATTTATTTAAGGTTTCACATGGTTTTTAGGGTCTTTTTAGGTTCTTAGGGGTTTTTCATGTTTTTGTAGTTTTTTACGGTTTTTAACATTTTTAATGGTTTCATGGGTTTTAGTGTTTTTAGAGAGTTTTAGGTGTTTATGGGTCTTTGGGGTATTTATGATTTAGGTATTTTAGGTCCTTTTTAGGATCTTTATGGTATTTAGGGGATATTAGTATTTATATGGTTTTGGAGGGATTTTTATGTTGTTCATGGTTTTAGGGTTTTTAATGTTTTTAGGGTTTTATGATTTTTTTGTGTTTTTTGGATTTTTATGGTTTTTAGAGTTTTTTAACATTTTATGAGGTATAAGAATTTTTAGAATTTTTAGCGGTTGTACTATTTTTATCGGGTTTTAGGGGTTTTTATGTTTTCAGAAGTTTTTAGGGAATTTTAGGATTTTTAGGGTTTTTAGGGTTTTTATGGTTTTTAGGGATTTTAGGGATTTTGAGTGTTTTCTAGTTTTTCAAGGTTTTAGGGGGGTTATATGTTTTCCTAGTTTTGAATATTTTTTGGGGTTTAGGATTTTATTTAGATTTTATTGTTTTTATGGTTTTTAGAGTTTTTCTAAAGAAAATTGGGTTTTAGGGTTTAAGAGTTTTTAGTGGGTTTTCGGTTTTCATGGATTTTAGGGTTTTAAGGGTTTAAAAGGTTTTTTCTTGGTTTTTAGAGTATTTTTGTGTTTTTAATATTTTTATTTTAAAGGTATTTTAAGGGTTTTTATTACTTTTTATGTTTTTAAGGTTTTACGGCTTATAAGAGTTGATATAGTTTTGACTGGTTTGTAGGTTTTATTGAGTATTTATGGTTTCTAATGTGTTTTAGGGGATTTATGGATTTCAGAGGTTTTTAGGGTTTATTTTCCTTTTCATGTATTTCTTGTGATTTTCTATGATTTTATTTTTTTAGGGATTTTGGGATTTTGTGGGGTTTTCAGGTGTTTTAAGGACTTTTTGGGACTTTGGGGTTTTGTAGGATTATTTTGAGTATTTAGTAAATTTTTGGGTTTTTATATTTTCTTAATGTGTTTAGGGGTTTTGAGGGGTTTTAGATTTTTTCATGGGTTTTAAGGATTTTATTTATTTTGAGGGTTTTTTATTTTTTCAGTGGGTTTTTTTCTATTCAGTAGTTTTTCAGGGTTTTTAGGGGTTTTTACATAATTTTATGGATTTTTATAATTTTATTGGGATTAAGGGTTTTTATTGTTTTTAGGGATTTTGAGGGTTATACGGGTACTCAGGGTTTTTATAGTTTTTAGGGTTTTTATGGTTTTTATGGTTTTTATGGTTTATTTGTATTTTTAGGGTTTGAAAATATTTTTATCAATTTTTAATGTTTTTAGGGGTTTTAATTATTTTTAGAGTTTTTAGTAGGTTTTTATAGTTTTATGGGGTCTTAGGGTTTTTTTCAAGTGTTTATATTTTTTTTGGTTCTTAGGAATTTTTTGGATATTTAGGGTTTTTATGATTTCATGTATTTTTATTTCTTTTTTATTATTTTTGTGGTTTTTAATTTTTTAGGGTTTTTATGTATTTTTTGAGGTTTTAGGGATTTTCACTATTTTTATGGTTTTTAGGGTTCTTGTTTATTATATTTTTGGAATTTTTGTGATTTTTTTTGTTTTTAAGGGCTTAAAGGTTTTTTAGAATTTTTAATGTTTTAGGGATTTTGAGGGTTTTATATTTTGAGTTGTTTTTATGGTTTTTATCAGTTTTTAGGGTTTTTAAACGTTTTTTCGGATTGTGATTTTTTTGGGGATTTTTTTGTGTTTTTATGGTTTTTTTTACATTTTCATAGCTTTTTATAGTTTTTGGATTCTTATGGTTTTTTGGGGGGGAGGTTATCATTTTTAGGGATTTGGGAGGTTTTTATTTTTTTTATAATTTTTAGGGTGTTTAGGTGTTTTGGGGTTTTGAGGGGTTTTTTTGTTTTTTAGGGTTTTTAGTTTTATTGGAGTTTTGACTTTTATATGGGTATATAGGGTGTTTAGAGTTTTTAGTTTTATTTTGGGGTTTTAGGGTTTCTATGGGTTCTATTGTTTTTAGGGATCTTTAAAGGGGTTTTAAGTGTTTTAAGGGTTTTTAGGGGTTTTAATGTTTTTCCAGGTATTTATGGTATTAGGGTCTTTTGGGTTTTAAGGGGTTTTTTGATTTTTTCGCCATTCAATGTTTTTAGTGTTTTTCATGTTTTCGGGGATTTGATGGAATTTAGAAATTTTTAGTGGTTTTAGGGTTTTTATGGATTGTTATGGATTTTATGTTTTTTATAGTTTATATGGTTTTAGGGTGTTTTTAGGGTTCTTATGATTTTTTATGTTTTCAGAGTTTTTTGAATATTTTTAGGATATTTATGGGTTTTAAGGGGGTTTTTTGGATTTTGAGAGTTTTTTAGGGTTTTGAGGGATTTTAGGTTTTCTAGGGTTATTATGGTTTTTTGGTTGATAGGATTTTTTTCAAATTTTATGTTTTTTAATGTCTTTTAGAGTATTTTATCATTTTTAGAGGTTTTAAGGGGTTTTATAGTTTTTAGTGGGGTTTAGGGTTTTTTTGGTTTTGAGGTTTTTTATAGTTTATAGGGGTATTTATGGTTTTTAGGGTCTCTTGGGTTTTTTTTCGTTTTTAGTTTTTTTAGATATTTTTTAGGATTTTATGCCTTTTAGGGTAATTAGAGAATTTGAGGGTCTTAAAAAATATTGAGGTATTTTTAGGGTTTTTGTTGATTTATACAGTGTTTTTGTGTTTTTTTAAGATTTTAAGGTTTTTTTAGAATTTCTTAAAATTTTTAGTGGTTTTAAGAGGTTTTAGAGTTTTTAGTGGGGTATTTGAGTTTTTATGGGGTTTTTATTTTTTTGGTTCTTAGGGGTTTTTATGGTTTTTAGGTATTTTACAATTCATAGTATTTTTTTACGTTTTGAGGGTTTTTAGTTCGTTTTATGATTTTTATGTTTTAGTTTTGTGATTTTGAGGGTTATTTGAGAATTTATGGTTTCTGGGTTTTAATAGTTCTTAAGGGTTCTTAGGGTCTTTTGGGGTTTTGTGGTTTTTTTTAATTTTTTAGGTTTTTAGGGTTTTTAGGGTTCTTAATTCTTTTTAACATTTTTTTTGGATTTTACGGATTTATAGTGTTTTCATTTGGTTTTTATAACTTTTATCGGTGTTTTGGTTTTTTAGGATTTTAGAGGATTTCATGATTTTTAGGAGTTCTTCATGGTTTTTAGGGATTTTTAATTTTTCATGGATTTTAGTGATTATTTAGGATTTTTATGGTTTTTATGGGTTTAGTGTTTTTCGTGGGATTTTTTGGGTTTTTTGTGGTTCTCAAGAGGTTTTTAGGTCGTTTTGGATTTAATATTTTTTTATTTTTTAGGGGTTAGTTGGTTTTTTATATTTTTTAACATTTTTAGTGGTTTAAGGGTTTTAATATTTTTTAGTGGTTTTTGGGTGTTTTATGGTTTTTGGGCTTTGAAAGGGATTTATATGTTTTTCTAGTTTTAAAGGGTTTTTTTAGGGTTTTTATGTTTTTAAGTTTTTACGTATTTTTAGGGATTTTTAGGATTTTAGGGCCATAGGGTTTTTAGTGGTTTTTGATATTTTGAGGAGTTATTGGGGGGTTTCTAGGGATTTTTACGATTGTAAATGGTTTTCATGGGTTTTAGTTTTTAACGATTTTTAGAGGTTTGAGGGTCTTTTGGGATTTTATGTTTTTTAGTTTTTTATGTTTTTATGGTTTTAAGGGTTTTTTAATGTTTTTTAACATTTTTAGAACTTTTAAGGATCTATAGTGTTTTAATAGGTTTTTAGATTTTTTATGGGTGTTTTGGTTTTTTAGGATTTTATCATTTTTCTCCGTTTTTATAGATCGTCAGGGTTTTTAGGGTTATTTATTTTTTTCGGGATTTTAGTGCTTTTTTAATATTTTTATAGTTTTTAGGGTTGTTGGGTTTTTTGTGGGATTTTTTGTATTTTTGTGGATTTTAGGGGTTTTTTGGGGTATTTTTGGGTTTAATTTTTTTAGTTGTTAAGGATTTTTGGGGTTTTATGATTTTTAAAAAAAAATTAGGGGGTTAATGGTTTTTAAATTTTTAGTTGTTTTTTGGGGTTTTAAGGGTTCTGAGGTTTAAAATGTTTTTAGAAGTTTTTTTTGGGTTTTAAAGGGATTTTATGGGTTTTATGTTTTTATTTTTTTATGTATTTTTAGGGATTTTTAATGATTTAATGTTTGTAGGGTTTTAGTGTTTTTAGGGATTTTGAGGGGGGGTTTTGGGTTTTTAAGGATTATCAAGACTATTAGCAGCATTCAAGGGTTTTAGGTTCTTTTCGTAGTTTTAGGCTTTTTTAATTTTATAGGGTTTTTAAGGTTATTTGGTGTTTTTAAACATTTTCTAATGTTTTTAGGGGATTTAAGGGATTTTTTATTGATGACATATGGAAATGATTTAATGAATTTCATCTATCTTTCATGTCTCCTATTTAGTTTATATTGGCTCCTAAGGCATTTTATATCCTCATGATCAAAATGGATGCATTTTTTTTGTCAACAGAAAATGTCGCCAAGTTTTTATTACTCTAAAAATGAATACAACTCTTTATCATATGTATAATTTTTTATAGTTGGTCCATTTTGCTTCTCACTAAAATAAGAAATAGGCTTACCTTTCTATGTGAGTAATCCGCCAATACTAATTCTTCTTGTATCACATTCAATTTCAATGGACATACTAATGTCTGGAAGTGAAAGTAGAGGGGAGTGGGTGAGTTTCTCCCTGATAGAATGAATATACTTTTATTGAGTTGTCCCCCACTTTAAAGAAATATTATTCTTGGTCAATTAACTCAACGACACTGTTAGTGTGTTGATGTCCTTCAAAAGTATCATGTAAAAACTAGTAATACCATGAAAACTTATTACCTATCTGACGAAGATGGGAGTCTCCCACTTTCTATGCCCTTGATCATCTCAATATCTACCCGAGCTCCATTCGTGCTTACCAAAAATCTATGGAAAAAAATTTTATCAAGGAAAAATTCAGATTTTTAATGTTTCCAAAAAAAAAAATTTTAACACCTCTAAGAATTTTTCTAAATGATCTACTTGTTCTTGTAAAGTCCTAATATACACCAATATATCATCAAAGTAAACTAACACAAATTTCCCAATATATAACATAATACATGATTAATTAACCTCATAAATGTTCTTGTACCCTTGGTGAGACCAAAGGGCATGAAAAATAATTTACAATGTCTATATTTTGTCTTAAATGTAGTTTTCCATTCATATCATTCTTTCATCCTAATCTGATAGCAGCCTCCTATTTAATAAATTAGTGAGAAAATAGTATATCCATTCAAATAATCTTGTATATCATATAACCTAGGGATACGATGACCATACCTGACCATTATATTATTGATGGGTTAACAGTTAACGCACATTCTCTATGTTCAATCCTTCTTGTGTTCCATAATAGCTTATACAACACAAGGACTAAGGATCTATCTAATATATCTCACATCAAAAATATCATGAACGTGATATTGAATTTCATTTTTCTCTTATAGGTTGGTGTTATATGTAGGGTGGTTTGGTAGTAATGCTCTGGGTATGAGGTAAATTTCATGATCAATACCTCTAATGGGTGGAAATCGAGTGGAAACTATTTGGGAAACAAATCATCAAATTCCTAAAATAAAGACTAAAAAACATGTGGAAAAGGTTATGTTAAGTAATTATTGTTCAACATCACCTCTTTGTACATAATTACTAAAAGGTATTGACAAGAAATCCAATATTCCTTAACCTCACTCTTTTTCCAACATCATACTTTTTTCTCATATTAGATCTTTTTCCCTTTTGATTTTCCTTTTCTCTCTATTTATTTTCTTCCCCAATTTTCTATTTATCCCTCATTCTCACCTTTTTCATTTTCTCTCTTTTTCTATGATCATTCATTTTTTATTTTCTATCAGAATACAATCTTCTAAAATTTGTTTTGGGGGCATGGGGTTGAGGGTAATATCATCCCATTAGAGTACAAAAGTGTGACAGTTCAAGAACCCATCATGAGTAACACAACTATCATACTGACATGGTTGAAACAATGAAAAATGGAAATCCTTCAGAGTAACAACATCGTATAATAAATTATCCTTATATTTAATGATAGAGAATAATGGATTAACTTATTTGGTATCATTTAACTCTCAACAATCATTCAACCATTGAAGATGATATGGATGTTTATGCTTCAAATTTAGAAGTCCAAAATTATCCACTAACTCGGTGCTCTATATATTAATAAAACTCCCTCCATCAATAATAACACTACATACCTCCCCATAGAAGATACACTATGTATATAAAGAGTTCTATTGCCTCTACTTATATACAATATTCATTTATACACTCAAAACTCCCCTAGTGAAAATAATCTCACCATCTTCTATAAATTATATATTTACAAATTTAAGGGATTCCTTCTCCTCCTAATTTGATCTCTATCCATCAGTGTACCATATTCCATAATTTTTTATGGACATGGTTAGTTTGTTTGGGCATTCACTAGAGATGTGGCCCCCTCCTTGACATTTGAAACATCAAATATCCATATTCCTTATTTGTTTAGTCTCAGCATTTGGTTTCCTAGGTGGAATAATAACCTTTTCAATTTTCCAATCATTATTTATTTTACCATGTATGGATCTCTGATCTCCTTCCTTTAATTTATCCATGGAGTGAAAGGGGAAGTGTGTTTCCTCTTGTTTCTCTTCCATATGATTTTTTGTTTGATCTTGGTGACTTGGTAGATCATATCTTATATATAGACAAACTAGTACAAATTTAATTATTCAACAATATCCAGATTAATCACATGTAAAAACTGAACCATGGTTACCTATAGATCCTACTAATGTTTTCCCAAATCATGTAAATTTTTATCTCCTTATAGTAATTTTTAACACTATTACTCCCTTCTGTGAGGTTTTGATCCTTTTTTAGAGATATCTATTATAGTGAGAGGGAATAAACTGCTTCCTCGTGGAAAACTTCATATCCTCCCACGTTTGGATAATATGTCTTCCATATCGAGATCTCTTATTTTGAAATTTATCCCACCATATTAATGAATAATAAATGAGTTCAAGTGTATAACGTTTTACCTTATTCTCCATAGAAAATTTATGATAGGAGAAGACTAGTTTGAGCCACATTTCCCAATCCATGTATAATTCCATATCCCTTTCCCCTTGAAATAAGGGTACCATTACCTTGATACCTACACAAATGTCATCTCCATGTGGTCTCTATTTCACTCCTCTAGATTATTGGAACCTAATCCGATTTTTTGGGACATCCTCGAAATCATCATAAAACTTCAATATCTCCTCCTCTATGATGTGGGGATGATATGTGGTGGAATAATGCCATAGGTTATCATGAATAATACTTTGTATTTGTTGATAAACTATGTTGTAATTACTTTAATATAATACCTCAAACTTCTTATCAAGAAGTTTATCAAAATGACTCACCGGTGATTGAATTTGGAGTGGTGTAGATTCTGGTACAGAAGATCTACTTCAGCTTCCTTCATAACTAGCATAAGAAATTATCTTCCCATTATCTTTTGAAATGATATGTAACACAAACACACGAACACACAAATATAAACACACACAATTATACACACATAATCACACATGTAAAGATACACCCACCCACACATATAAGATGTGAACACTCACACACACAAGATATACACACTCACACACACATGGATACAAACTCACACATGCATGATATTCACACTCACACACACATGGATACACACTCACACACACAATGGTACACACTCACACAAGCAAAAATATAAACACTCTCACACACAGGGATACACACACATGAATACAAATATATACACCCATGCACACAAGGATGCACACTCAGACACACAAGATATGCACACTCATTCACATAATTATACACATTCACACACATAATATATTCATAATCACTCATATAAGGATACGCCCTCCTATAATTTTTTTCTTATTTCTCTACACTCTCAACACTCAATTCAAATCCCAATCTCTTATGAAATCTAATACCTTATCTGGGGAGATCACATGCCACCAATATATCTCAAATCAAGATTGTGTTTGGCTATGGTTTAACAAAAACCACTTGAGTGGAAAAGGGGTTAAAAATTTATTGATGGTGGAAAAAAGGGTAGAAAATATGTGTAAATGGTTAAAAATGGTGTGTGGATGTAATAAAAGGGGTTTTATCAATTGTAGAAGATAAGAAAAAATAATAAGAATATAAGTCCAATATGATATGGATATGAAGTAAAATTATGGAGAACGTTATGTATAGAAATGGAAAGTGTTGATAATATAAATCACCGAGAAGTAATTTTATATGTTTTTTTTCAAACATCCCCTAATGATTTGTGATGATTGTTTTAAATTACAAGATGATGGACAGAGATTAATGAGATTTTTTGGAAATCTCTTAAAGAAACGATGTTATTAGTTTTGAAAATCATAAAATGATGTGTTTATAGAATTTATGTTTTTTATAAATAAAAATAACATATAGATAATTAATTAAAAAAAAATATGGATGAATAATTGTCTCAATGTAAAATATTTCAATCATTCCTAACACAACCTAATTTTAGAGGTTTTTAAATAAAAAGAGTTTTTTAATGGGTAATAATGAAAGATAATAAGGTTAATGTATAAATGGAATAGAAAAAAGGTGATAGATGTCTACCATGTTAACTAGAGCCATGATACCCACTAATGAGATCTTTTCATGGTGGCCTGATATTTATGGTATAGGATGGAAGATGAAAGATATGATTCATGGAAAAGTAGTGGATGATGGGTTTAGATTGTGGAATCAAGTATCCTACTGATGTTATATGGAGCGTGACCAACTACTTAGACAAAACATTTAAGGGAGGGATGTGATAACTAATCGACACAACAACATGTTTGGGTTGCAGCATAAAATTGGGGGCTTTATGTTCTTAGATCACCAATCTAACTTGTAGATTTAAAAGGAGATAATACACTACAGTAAAGGAAGAAGATAACGATCCTAAAAATGATTGAATAAAATTGCAGAGTTTCACTAATGTAATCTTCCATGAGAAAAAAACTCAATGGGGTGCAAATTTATAGCCAAAGGGTAAAACAAATGTTAAGCATCTAATACCTTAATTTCATAAATCATATTTCTACCTTGACCCATTAAAGTCTAAAAAATTTAAATTATAAAAATGATCTTTTGTAAAATTAACACATGTCTTTCCACTCACATCCCACCATATTTGACTTTGAGTACATAACCCACCAAATTTGACTTTGGTTACCCACGATTCAATTCTAGAATCTCTATGTGATCATGAATTAAATGATTCATTAAACCATGTGGGAAAAGTTTAAAACCTCAGGTTTCAGATTAAATAAGTGATATAATAGGTTAATTTTCTCCATCAATGCATAGTGTGATCCATTTGGCCTTTATTGAAATGATATGGATCCCATTGTTGAATTCAGCCACTTTAATCCCCCTTGCTCTATTGGGCCTTACAAATCCAACATGTCTTAGGAAATCAACTCAGTGTCTTTGAAATGGTAAACATAATGTTTTTAATGTTTTTATGATTCTATAGGGTTTTGAAAGTTTTTTAGAGGTTTTATATGGTTTTTAATATTTTTTTGGAGCTTTTAGGGTTTTTTACATTTTTAGGTATTTTTAGTATTTTTATGGTTTTAGGGGTTTTAGGGTTTTTATGTATTTTGAGGGCATTTAGGGTGTTTATGTATTTTATGTTTTTTTCACGGTTAAGGGTTTCTTATAGTATTTTAGGGATTTTAATGTTTTTTTGATGCTTTTAATGTTTTTAAAATTTTAAGGGGTTTTTAGAGTTTTTAGTGGGCTTTAGGGTTTTTATATGTTTATAGGGTTTTTAAATGTTCTAGGGGTTTTATGGTTTTCAAGGGTTTTAAGTGTTTTTTACATTTTCAAGGATTTTTAGTTGGTTTTACTGTTTTTATGGATTTTGTGGTTTTTTAGGGTTTTGGGGGTTTCATGGGGTTTTTAGATATTTAGGAATTTATTTGTTTTTAGGTTTTTTAAGTTTTTTATCGTATTTTAAAATTTTTTGGGGTATAAAGGGTTTTTATAATTTTCAATGGTTTAAGGGCTTTATAGGTTTCTATGGGTTTTATGGTATTAAGGATATTTTATGAGTTTTAGGGTTTTTTTATGTTTTTATATATTTTTAAGTATTTTTAGGGTTCTTATGGTTTTTATGATTTTTAGGGATTTTGAGTGCTTAAGGGGTTTTTAGCATTTTTAGGGTTGTTTAGGGTTTTTATGGTTTTTTGGGGTTTTTGGAGTTTTTTTTGTTTTTAAATGTTTTTAGACATTTTTATCAATTTTAGGGGTTTTAAGGGATTTTAGATTTTTTAGTGGTGTTGGGGATTTTATGTGTTTTTAAGGTTTTAAATGTTATTATATGTTTTTATGGTTTTCTGGGTTTTTTGAGGATTTAGGTTTTTTTATATTTATAAAGAGTTTTTGGTATTTGTAGTGGATTTATGGGTTCTAGGGGTTTTTTTTGGGTTTTGGGGGGTTTTGAGTATTTTTATGTAATTTTAGGGGTTTTATGGTTTTTAGGGTTTTAGGGGTTTTTTTGAGTTATAGTTTTTTAAGGGTTTTTAGGTTTTTAATACATTTTTAATGATTTAGGGGTTTTAAGGGTTTTTACAATTTTTAGTGTTTTTAGGGTTTTTTTGGTTTCAAGGGTTTTTATGGTATTTAAGGGTTTTATGGTTTTAGTGGGTTTTATGGTATTTAGGTATTATACATTTTCAGATAATATTAGGGTTTATAATTTTTTTAGGGTTTTTACTGTTTTTATAGATTCTGAGGGGCTTTATGTTTTTTAGGATTTTTTAGGGTTTTTTTGGTTTTTTTGGGTATTTAGTATTTTTTGATTTTTATAGGGTTTATATGGTTTTTTTTGTGTTTTTGAACATTTTTATGGATTTTACAGGGTTTTATAATTTTTAGTGGTTTTTATGGTTTTTATGAATTTAAGGGTTTTAGGGGTTTTATGGTTTTCATGGGATTTTTAGGGTTGTACGGTTTTATACATTTTCTTTCATTTTTATGGATTTTTTATTATTTTTATCACTTTTATGGTTTTTAGGGATTTTGGGATTTTGAGGGGTTTTTTAAATTTTATCGGGATTTTTTGAGGATTTTATTTGTTTTTAGGGTTTTTTATATATTTTAGCTTTTTTGTGTTCTTTTTATTGAATTTTTTAATTTTTTAAGTATTTTTTAGAGTTTTCTAATGATTTAAGTGGTTTTAAGGGTTATTATAGTTTTTATGGGCTTTTAGGGGTTTTACAGTTTTTGGGGGGTTTTAAGGTTTTCAGAGGGTTTTCAAGGGTTTAAGGGGTTTTTATGTTTTCAATAATTTTTAAGGATTTTTAGGAGTTTACCTTGTTAGAGATTTTTTTAAATTTTTAGGGGTTTTAATGTTTTTTATTGTTTTTAGTGGGTTTTTTTTGGTATTTTGTGGGTTTTAGGATGTTTTTGGTTTTTAGGGAGTTTTATGGTTTTATGCGATTTTCAGTGTTTTTAGGTTTTTTTACATTTTCAGGTATTTTTAGGCTTTTTTACATTTTTAGGTATTTTAGGGTTATTTATGGTTTTATGTTTTTTGGATTTTTTTGTGTTGTTAGGGATTCTAGGGGTTTTATCAATTTTAGCAGTTTTTGAGTTTTTTGGATTTTTCAGGCTATTTTTAGATTTTTTGGGTTTTAATGGTTTTTTGTGTTTTATAGTTTCTTATGGGTTTTTATTTATTTTAGTGGTTTTAAGGGTTTATAGAGTTTTTAGTGATTCTTTAGGGGTTTATGTTTTTTACTATATTTATGGTTTTTAGGGGTTTTTATCGTTTTCAAGGTTTTTATGGTTTTTAGTAATTTTTACATATTCATAGATTTTAAGGGTTTTTAGGTGTTTTTAGGGTTTTTAGGGATATTTGAGTTTTTTAAGGTTTTTTAGGGTTTTCTATGGATTATACATGTTTTAATGGTTTTAGTTTTTAGGGGTTTTAAGTTGTTTAGAGTTTGTTTTACCATTTTTATGGGTTTAAATGTTTTTCAGCGTTTTTAGTGTTATTTAGGTTTTTTGGGTTTTAATGGTTTTTGTGGTTTTTATTCCTTTTAGGGTCTTTAGGGTTCTTATTTTTTTCATTTTCAGTAATTTTTATGTATTAATAGGATTATTTTGGTTTTTAGGGTTTCTTAGGGTTATAAGGTATTTTGTAGGGTTTTAGGGGTTTTCAAATATTTTTAGGGGTTTTACTTTTTTTAGGGGTTTTATGGTTTTTTTGTGGGGTTTAGCGTCTTTGAGAGTTTTTAGGGTTTTTATGTTTTTTAGAGTTTTAAAATTTTTTGGGGTTTGATGGGTTTTTAGTTTTTTTATTGCCTTTTTATGGTTTTTAGGGGGTTTTATGGGGGTTTAAGGTTTTAGTGTTTTATGGGTTTTAGGTGGTGTTCAGCATTTTTAGGGGATCTTTTCATTTTTGGGTATTTTTTTTTGATTTTTAGGGGCTTTAGGGACTTTATGGATTTTGAAGGTTTTAGGATTTTTAGGGGTTTTAGTTATTTTTTATTTTTAGGGTTATTTTAGATATTACGGTTTTAAAAGTTTTTATGTTTCTTAATGTTTTAGGGGTGTAAACAATTATTAGAGTTTGTAGTGTTTTTTTATTTTTAAGGGTTTTATGGATTTTAATGGGTTTTAGTGTTTTAGGTTTTTTTACATTATCAAGGATTTGTTTTGGGCTTTTTTCGAGTTTTTATTGTTTTTTGAGTTTTTATTTTATTTATAGATTTTTATGGTTTTTAGTGTTTTTTCATGTTTTTAGGGTTTTTTGGGTTTTTAAACTTTTTTAGAGGTTTTGAGGCTTTTCAGAGTTTTCTAATATTTCTAAGATTTTTAGGGTTTTTAGAGTTTTAATGGTTGTTTTAGAGGTTTTTAGGGGGGGGTTTAGGGGTTTTTTAGGATTTTTGGGTGTTTCTGGGTTTTAGAGTTTTTATGGTTTTTAGGGTATTTTCCATTTTCATGGATTTGTTAGAGATTTTTAGGGGTTTTATTGGTTTAGGATTTTTTTAATGTTTTTAGGGGTTTTTAGGGTTTTTAGTTTTTTTAGTTTTTTAGTGTTTTTATGAGATTTATAGATTTTTAATGATTTTATTGTTTTAATAATGTATTTAGTGTTTTAATGGTTTTTATAGTTTTAGTATTTTTTAGGGGTTTTAGGTGTGTTATGTGTTTTTATGGTTTTTATGGGTTTTTAGGATTTTTAGGGTATTATGTGTTTTTATGGGTTTTTAGGGTTTTTAGAGTGTTTTAGGTTTTTAGGGTTTTTGGCGTATTTATTTATTTTGGGGATTTTTTGGTTTTTATGGGTTTTAATGTTTTTAGTTATTTTATCGTTATTTATATTTTTTAGGGATTTTCCAGTTCTTAGGGTTTTTTTGGTTTATGTGTTTTTTTAGTTATTTAGTGTTTTTATATTTTTTCTACCATTTACATTTTTTAAGGGTTTTTAGAGTTATTAATTGTTTATTGGTTTTTATAGATTTTTAGGGTTTTGAAGGTTTTTAAAAGTTATTTTGTTTTTAGGGGATTTCAATGTTCTTATGGTTTTTTAAATTTTTAGTAATTTTTAGGGATTTTCTATGGTTATTTTGTTTATATGTGTTTTTGGGATTTTGAGGGGTTTTAGGGGTTTTCAGGGTTTTATAGGGTTTTCTGATTTTTTTTGTTTTTTTGGGTTTATAGGGTATTTTTAGTTCCTTGTGGTTTTATGGTTTTTAGAGTTCTCTAATGTAATTTAAGGTATTTAAGGGTTTTTATAGTTTTCAATGATTTTAGGGTTTTTAGGATTTTTAAGGTTTTATAGTTTTGTTGTGGTTTTTAGAGGGTTTTCAGGATTTTTTGGGTTTTTTTAGTTTTGAGGGTTTTTAGGGATTTTTTTAGGGTTTTATTGTTTTTATAGTTTTTTATTTTTTTTAAGTATTTTGAGGGGGTTTAGGGGTTTTCATGGTTTTATGGTTATTATTATTTTTGGGTTTTAGGGGTTTTTTTGAGTATTTAAAGGGTTTAATGGTTTTAGATTTTTTAATATTTTTAATGGTTCTAAAGGTTTTTAGATTATTTAGTGGGATTTTAGGGTTGCTGTGGTTTTTATGTGTTTTTTAGGTTATTAAGGTTTTTTATGGTTTCTAAATGTTTTTATGGGTTTCTCTATTTTCAGATATTTTTATGTATTTTTTTAAAAAATTTATGGTTTCTAGAGTTTTTAGGATTTTTATGGATTTCAAAGGGTTTTAGTTGTTTGAGAGTTTCTTTTATGTTTTTATCCTATTTTTGAGATTTTAGCATTTTTTTTGTTATTTAGTATTTTAAGAATTTGTAGGGATTTTTTAACATTTTAAGGGTTTTAAGTAATTTTTGAGGATTTAGTGGCGTATAGTGTTTTTATTGATTTTAAGATATTTTTAAGCCTTTAAGGGGGTTTATTGTTTTCTTAGGGTAAGTCATGGATTTTAGGGTTTTTATGTTAGGATTTTTAGGGATTTTTAGAATTTTTGTGGTATTATGGTTTTTTATGGTTTTTAGTGGCCATGATGGGTTTTAAAGTTTTCTAGGGTATTAGTTTTTTATGGTTTTTTAGATTTTATGAGTTATTTGTGGTTTTAGGGATTTAAAGGTTTTTTAGAGGTTGTAACGCTTTTAGGTGTATGAAGGGTTTTCATAGCTTTTAGTGGATTTTAGGGTTTTTATGGATTTTTAGGTGTTTAAATGTTTTTTGTGTTTTTATGGATTTCAGGGGGGTTTCAAGGTATTTGTGGGTTTCTATGTTTTAAGAGAATTTTTGGTCATTTTTAGGATTTTGTGGTTTTTATGGGTTTTTTGGGTTTTTTGGGAATTTGAGGGTTTTAGGTTTTTCAGGTTAAATTGGAGTTTTAAAGTGTATTCATTATTTTTAGGGTCTTTTGGTTTTTAGGGGTTTTTGAGTTTTTAGGGTTTTTATGTTTTTTTAACTTTTTAGGGGTTTTAGCATTTTAGCTTTTGTTTAGTGTTTTTAGGGTATTTTAGGGTATTTAATAATTTTAGGGGTTTTATGGTTTTTAGATTATTTTTATTGTTTTTAGGGGTGTTTAGTTTTTTAGGGATTTTTAGGGTTTTTAATTATTTTTATGGTTTTTTGTTTTTTTTGTGTTCTAGAGACTATTTGGGTTTTTAGGGATTTTTTTGAGTATTTAGGGTTTTAAGGATTTTTAAAATATTAAACGTTTTTAGGAATTTGAATTGTTTTTAGATTTTTCAGTTTCTTGTGTTTTATATGGGTTTTAGGGGTTTTTTTGGTTTTTAGGGGTTTTTACTTTTTAGGGGTTTTAGGTAATTTTAGAATTTTTATGGTTTTTATGGTTCGTAGGGGTTTTAAGGATTTTGAGGGGTTATCAATGATTTATGGGTTTTAGGGGTTTTATGATTTTTAGTTTATTTTTGGAATTTTTTTTATTTTTATGATTTTTTATTGTTTTTAAGCTTTTTAGAGTTTTTATCTTTTTTAGGAGTTTTAACGGATTTTTGATTTTTTGTGCGTTTTTAGGTTTTTATGGTTTTTATGGTTTTTTTAAGGTTTTTAGGGTTTTTTTATGTGTGTTTAAGGTTTTTACGTTTTCATGGATTTTTTATGAAACTTTTAGGATTTCTATGTGTGTTTTTGTTTTTATATATTTTAAGGATTTTTAGGGGGTTTTGGGGTATTCATGTTTTTTAGGGTCTTTAGGGTTTTTCAGTGTTTTATGGTCTTTTGGGTTTTTAGTGTTTTTTTATTATTTAAGGGGTTTATATTTCTTATAGTTTTATAATGTTTAGGGGTTTTATGGGGTTTATAGTTTTTAGTAGTTTTTAGGGTTTTATGGGATTTCAGGGTTTTTAAGGTTTTTAGGGGATTTGATTGTTTTTGGGGGTTTTCAAGGTTTTTAGGGTTTTTTATGTCTTTAGGGATTTTTATTAATTTTTTGTATTTGTTTTAGGATATTGAGAGTTTTTAGGTGTATTCAATATTTTTTAGGGATTTTGGTTTTTTATGGTTTTAAAGGGGTTTTCATACTTTTAAATTATTAGAGGATTTAAGGGTTTTTAGACATTTTAGTTTTTTAGGTCTTTCTTGGGTTTTAATGGTTTTTAGGGGTTTTAATGGTTTCCAGGAGGGTTTCAAGGGTTTAGGGTTTTTTATGTTTTCAGGGACTTTTGGTGCTTTTTGGATTTTTATGGTTTTATGGTTTTTATATATTTTGGGATGTTTTGGGGGTTTTCATGGTTTTTAGGGGTTTTAGGGTTTTAAGAGTTTTAATTATCCCGTTGTGGTTATAGGTGTCTTTTTGAGTTTTTAGGGTTATATGGTTTTTTAGAGTGTTCTAACATTTTTATGGCTTTTAGAGTTTTAGTTGTTTTTTTAGTTTTTATGGGTTTGAAAGATTTTTATGGGTGTTTATGGATTTTAAGGGTGTTATAGGGTTTTTAGGATACATTATATTTTCAGGGATTTTTAGGGAATTTTTATGATTTCATGTTTTTAGGTTTTTAGTGTTTTTAGTGATTTTGAGGGGATTTAGGGACACTCGTAATTTGTAGGGTTTTTAGGGGCCTTCAAGGTTTTAGGGTCATTTTGGGGTTTTTTTGTTTTTTAGGGTTTTATGGAATATATATATTTTTTAATATCTTTAGGGGTCTTCATGGTTGTTATATTTTTTAGTGTTTTTAGGGGGTTTAGGGGTTTATGGTATTTATGGTTTTTTAGTGTTTTACGGTTTTGAGGGGTTTTCGTAGATTATAGGGTTTTTTATGTTTTCAATGATTTTAGGGGTTTTTTTGATTTTAGGGTTATTAGGGGGTTTTTGTTTTTATGAATTTTGATGGGTTTTGGGGGGTTTCAAGGTTCTTTAGTTTTTCTAGAGTTTTTCAAGGTTTTAAGAGTCTTTTTGGGGTTTTAGGGTTTTTTAAGTTCTTTAGGGTTTTAATTTTTTTTTAATTTTTTAATGTTTTAGGGGTTTTAAGTGTGTTTAGATTTTTATGTTTTTATTTAGGGTTATTAGGTTTTTTATGGATTTCAAGGGGATTTCGAGGGTTTTATAGTTTCTTAATTTTTTTTTGTATTTAAAAGTTTTTTAGGATTTTTATGGATTTTATTGGTTTTTAGGATTTAAAGGGATTTTTAGGTTTTTAGTGTTTTTTAATATTTTTAATGGTTTATGGTTTTTAGGGTCCTTTTTGTGTTTTAGGGGTTTTTTTGAGTTTTAAGGTTTTAAAGGTTTTATGGTTTTTTAGATATTTTTTAATATTTTATGTGCTTTAAGGGTTTTTAGATTTTTTTTTGTTTTAGGGTTTTTATGGTTACTCGAGGTTTTTTATGATTTAAGGGGTTTTATGGTTTTCATTGGTTTTTCAATGTTTTTATGGTTTTTACATTTTTCTATGATTTTTATGGTTTTTTAGATTTTTTTTGTTTTTAGGGGTTTTTTGGGTTTTATGGGATATTGAGGGGTTTTAGCGTTTGTTTGGATTTTTTTTGGGGTTTTCAAGGGGTTTTTTTCTCTTCATGGATTTTTAGGGTTTTTTAATTTTTGGGTTTTTAATGTTTTATAGTTTTTTTAACATTTTAGGGGTTAAATTTTTTTTATAAGTTTTAGTTGTTTTTAGGGTTTTTATTGATTTTTAGGGTTTCTTAATGTTTATGGGACTTTATGGTTTTCAAAGTGTTTTCAAGGTTTTTATGGATTTTTAGGTTCTCAATTATTTTTTTGTATTTTTTTAGTTTTCTTATGCTTTTTATGGGTTTTAGGGGGTTTTAGGGGTTTTAGGGGTGTTAGGGTTTTTTAGAATTTTTTAGGGTTTTATGGTCTTTTAGGGGGGGTGAGGGTTGGGTTTATTTATTTTTTTTAGCGTTTTATGATTTTTTGAGTTTTTTTAATTTTTAGTGGTTTTATGGTTTTTAATTGATTTTAGGGAGTTTTTTAGAGTTTTATGGGTTTTAGCGGTTTTTGTGATTTTGTGGGTTTTTATGGTTTTAATGTGTTCTTATGGTTTGTAGGTATCTTTACATTTTTAGGGATTTATATGGTTGTTTTGGATTCTTATGGTCTTTAGGGTTTTAGGGATTTGTGGAGATTTCATGTTTTCAGGTTTTTTATGTTTTTAGGGTATTTTTAGGGTTTTTTGAGTTTTTTAGTGTTTAAATGTTCATTATATCTTTTTAATTTTTTTGGGGTTTTGAGGGACTTTAAGGGTTTTAGGGTTTTTAAGGTTTTTAGGGGTTTTTATGTTTTTTAGAGTTTTTAAGGAATTTTGGGTGTTTTACATTTCCATGGTTTTTGGGGATTTTTTAGGATATTGATGGTATTTTAGGTTTTTTAGTATTTTTAGGGGTATTTAGGGGTTTTAGCTTCTTATGGGGTTTTAGGGGTTTTTTCAGTTTTTTGGGTTATTATGATTTTTACAGTTTTTAATATTTTTAATGGTTTTTAGTGTTCTAGTGGGTTTTCGGGTTTATGGGTTTTAGAGTTTTAAAGGTTTTTATGGATTTTTATGTGTTTGGGGTTTTTTAGGGTTTTAAATGTTTTGATATATATTTTTAGGGCTTTTATGATTTTTATGGTTAGTAGTATTTTTATGTATTTTTTGGATTTTTTGGGTATTATGTTTTTTAGGGCAAGGAAGATGCGTGGGTCGGGTTATTCCAGACCCCCCCCCCCAAAATTATTAGAAAGAACAAAAAGAAACACAACAGATAAGGGAGGGAAGGAATCAATCAACCCACACCCAAAAATCCCTTAAAACCCACGCCAAAAAAAGAAAGATCAAAAAAAGAAAAGAAAAATCAAGAAGGCACACCAAGGTCCAAGAAGTAACCAACACCCTCATCCAGTAGTTTCCAGTATCCAGCAGCTCGCTAACAAGAAACGAACAGCTTCCAACCTCACAAATACTGGAATCCAACAAATTCTCACCAAAACAAGCCACCACCAGCAGCACATAACCATCATCACTAGAAACACACAAAATCCAGAAACCAGAGCTCACATCCATGCAACAACCATCATCCATTCTCACAAAGTCAAGAATCCATCACCTATTAACCAACAAGGTCCACTGAATGCAACACAGAACCGATAACACCAAATTTTGTCCCGCAAACTTCATCACATTCCAACCAAATAGCAACCAGCCCACATCAGCATTACCAAAAAACACAACCAATCCAGCAGCATTTCCATAGTTACCAGCTCCCACTTCAGCCCGTGCCACAACGCAGAGCAGAAACATCATCACCACTTCAGATATTTTTAGGCATTTTCTAAGATTTTCATTGTTTTATTTTTTTAGTTTAGTAGGGATTTTTTTGCGTTTTCGGGTTTTTCATGGGTTTTAGGGATTTTTAGTGTTTTAGGGTCTCTTCAGTTTTTATGATTTTTATGGTTTTTATGAGTTTTAGAAATTTTTAGGGGTTTATATAGGTTTTAGGTGTTTTTTAGGGTTTTATAGGTTTGGACACTTTTTGGGAATTTTTTGAATATTTTAGTATTTTTATGAGTTTTAGGATTTTGGGGGGTTTCTTGATTTTGAGGGTTTTGAGGATTTTTTTTGGGTGGGGGGGGGGGTTAAGGGTTTTCTGGGTTCAAGGGTATTTTGGGTTTTTTTGGGGGTTTTCATTTTTTTAGTGTTTTTAATGTTTTTTAGAGTCTTTTTAACTTTTCTAGGGGTTTAATGGTATTTATAGTTTTTATTGGTTTTAAAGGTTTTATGGGATTTTAGGTTTTTTAATGTTTTAAGGGTTTTTATGGTTTTCATTTGTTTTCAAGGTTTTAGTTGTCTTTAATTTTTTAGGTTTTTTAGAAAATTTCTAGGATTTTTATGTTTTTTAGGGGTTTTAGGGACTATGTGGGTTTTTAGGGGCTTTCATAGTTTTTAAAAGTTTTAGTGTTTTTTTTTGTTTTAGTGGTTTTTATGGTTTTTGGGTCATTGTGTTTTTTTCAAGGGTTTTTATGGGTTTTCAAAGTTTTTCAAAAAAAAATTAATGGTTAAAAGTGTCTTTTTAGTTTTTTGTAGTTTTTTGGGTTTTATTGGTTTTTTGAGTTTGTTATGGTTTTAAATGGTTTTTTATGGTTTTCAGGGTTTTTTAGTGTTTTTAGGGTTTTTATGTTTTTAGGGATTTTAGATATTTTTATGATTTTTATGGTTTATATGGTTTTTAGTGGTTTATATTTTTTTGATGATTTTTTAGGCTTTTACATTTTTTATGGTTTTAAGGTCCTTTTTGATTCTATTGTTTTTTGTATTGTTTAGGGTTTTAAGGTTTTTAGAGTTTTTTAAACTTTTTATAGGGTTTTAGGGTTATTAGAGTTATTAGTGGGGCTTTTGGGTTTTTATGGGTTTTAGGGTTTTCATAGTTTTTAGGGGTTTTATGGGTTTTAGGGATTTTTTAGGTTTTTTATAGTCTTTTATGTTTTTTGACATTTTTGGGGAATTTTGTGGGTTTTTTATATATTTGTTTTAGGTATTAAATGGATTTGGAGTTTTCTATGGATTTTCATTATTTTAAGGGATTTTTATGGCTTTTAGGGACTACGAGGTTTTAATATTTTTTTGTAGTTTTTCAGGGTTTTTAGGATTTTAGAGTCTCGAAATTTTTTTGTAGTTTTAACATTTTTTAGGGGTTGTAGGGGTTTTTTAGGGTTTTTATTGGTTATAGTGTTTTTTTGCTTTTATGGGTTTTATGGTTTTTAGGGGATTTTTAGGGTTTTAGTGTTTTTTATGTTTTAAGGGATTGTGATTGTTTTTAGGTTTATTCAGGGGTTTTTGGGATTTTTCATGGGTTTTAAGGTATTTTAGGGTCTTTAGGGGGAGTTGTGTTTTAGGGGATTTATGGTTTTTAGAGTATTTTAATGGTTTTAGGGATTTCAAATTAAATTTTGGAATTTTTTGTTGTTTTATAGTGTTTTGGGGTGTTTTGTGTTTTTAGGGAGTCTTATGGTTGTTAGGGGTTTTATGGTTTTTTTTGTTTGAAGGGGTTTTTATGATTTTTAGGGGATTTAGTGTTTTTTATGTTTTTAGGGATTTTTCCTATTTTTAGGATTTTAAATGTTTTTAAGGTTTTTAAGGGTTTTTAAGGTTTTTATGGTCTAGTTAGGGTTTTAAATTTTTTTTGAGTTTTTTTAGGGTTTTAAATTTTTATAGAGTTTTTTAATGCTTTTAGGTGTTATAAGTGGTTTTAGAGTTTTTAGAGGATTTAAGAGTTTTAATGGGTTTTTTGTTTTTTTAAGGTTTAATGAATTTTTATGGTTTTCAAGGGCTTTTTAGGTTTTTAGGGTTTTTTATGTTTTTATATAATTTTAAGGTCTTTTATAAATTTTATGGTTTTTAGGGATTTTTAGGGGTTTTTCAGGGTTTTCAGGTTATTTAATAGTTTTTAGGGGTTCTCAAGGTTTTTAAGGCCTTTTTTGGTTTTTAGGGTTTATTATTTATTTTTTAGGGTTTATATGGTTTTTTAGAGTTCTTTAACAATTTTACGGGGTTTTAAGGGTTTTTTGTGTTTTTTGTCTTTTGAGGGTTTTATGGTTTCAAGGGATTTTCTAAGGTTATAAGGGTTTTATTGATTTTATGGGGTATTCAAGGTTTTTATGGTTATTACGTTTTCAAGGATTTTTTAAGCCTTTGAGAAATTTTATGGTTTTTATGGGTTTTAGGGATTTTAGGGATTTTGAGGTTCTTTAGTGTTTTACATGGGTTTTCATGGTTTTATTGAATTTTAGAGCTTTTCGAGGTTTTTAGGTATTTTTTGGGGTTTTAGAGGTTTTTTTTATTTTTAGGGGATTTAAGTATTTTTAGAGTTTTTAATGTGTTTAAGGGTTTAAAATAATTATAGAGTTTTTAATGCTTTAATGGGTTTTTAGTGCTTGTATGGTTTTTGGGGATTTCTGATTTTTAGGTTTTTTTATGGTTTTAGGAGTTTTTATGTATTCATGTTCTTTTTGGAATTTTATTATTTTTAGGGGTTTTATAGTTTTAGGTATATTTATGGTTTTTTCAGGGTTCTCAGGGCTTTTAGAGTTTTTTTAGTTTTTAATTTTTCTAGCTATATTAAGGGTTTATAGATATTTTAGTGGAATTTATAGGTTCTTAGAGTTTTTATGGCTTGGGGGGGGTTATGTTTTTAGAGGGTTTTCAGAGTTTGTAGGGCTTTTTTTGATATTAGTAATTTTTCATGGTTTTTATCATTTTATATTTTTTCAAATTTTCACGGGTCTTTATCTATTTTTTTGGGTTTTATGGTTTTTAAGGGACTTTTATGGGTTAAGGGTTTTTTTTTGTTTTTCATGGTTTTAGGGTGTTTTGGGTTTTTAGTTATCATAGGTTTTGATAGATATTATATTTTTTAGGGTTTCTAAGTGTTTTTTCTGTTTTTTAGATTTTTTATGGTTTTCAGGGGGTTTAGGGGACTTTTTTTTAAATTTAGAGGTTTTGCAGGATTTTAATAAATTTTAGGGGTTTTAGGGTTTTTAGGATTATGAGGGTTTTTAGGGTTTTCAGGGTTTTTGCGTTTTTATGATCTTTTTAGGTACCTAGTTTTTTTAGTTTTATCATTTTTATGTTTTTATATTTTTTATCATTTTTATGGGTTTTAAGGGTTTTTATAGATTTTAGTAGTTTTTAGGTTTTTTTATGGGTTTTTAGGTTTTTATGGATTTTGGGGGTTTTATGGTTTTTAGGGTATTAAGTGTTTTTAGTGTTTTTAAGTTTTCATTAATACATAGGGATTTTTTAGATTTTATGATTTTTAGAGTTTTTATGGAATTTGCAGGTTTTAGGGTTTTCATGCTTTTTAGAGGTATTAGGTTTTTTGGGGGGTTTTTAGAATTTTATGGTTTTTGGTGGCTTTATGGTTTTATTTAGTTTTTTTGGGGTTTTACATTTTTTGAGTTTTGTAAGGTTTTTAGGGGTTTTAAGGGATTTTAGTGTTTTTAGTGGTTTATAGGTTTTATGGGTTTTTGTTATTTTTAAGGTTTTTAGGGGTTTTTATGGTTTTCATGGGTTTTTCAAAGTTTTTAACATTTTTATGTTTTTCAGGATTTTTAAGGCCTTTTAGGATTTCTATGGTTTTTATGAGTTTTTAGGGTTTTTATGTATTTTGAGAGTTTTTAGTGGTTTTCAATGTTTTTTGGGTTTTAGGGGTTTTTAAGGGTTTTGGTGTATTTTTTGATTCTTTGTGTTTTATGATTATTTTGGGGGTTTAAAAGTTTTTTAGAGTTTTTTAACATTTTCATGGGTTTTAAGTGATTTTATAGTTTTTAGTGTTTTTAGGGGTTTTATTGGTTTTAGGGTTTTAAATTTTTTGGGGTGGGGGTTATGGTTTTTAGGGTGTATTTAGGGGTTTTAGGGGTTTTTTAGGTTTTCAGGTATTTTTAGGACATGTTCAAGATGGTTAAGGTTTTATGGTTTCTTAAGGGTTTTAGGGTTTTTAGGGATTTTCATGGTTTTTATAGTATTTTTTTGGTTTTTAGGTTTTTTTGCATTGTTTTAAATTTTTATGGATTTTTATTGCTTTTTTAGTGTTTGTGGGGGTTATGTTTTTTAGTAGTTTTAGAGATTGTCGTGTTTTTATCGATTTTAATGGGTTTTTGGGTTTTTGGGTTTTTATGGTTTTCATAAGTTTTTCAGTTTTTTGAGGGTTTTTTAGGGTTGGGGGGGGGAGGTTCTGGGGGTTTCTATGATTTTTTTTATAATTTTTAGGGGTTTCATGTTTTGTAGGTTCTTTTTGGGGTTATAGGGGTTTTTTTGAGTTTGTTAGGTTTTTAATGTTTTTTAGATTTTTAACATGTTTAGAAGATTTAATGATTTATAGAGTATTTAGTTTTTTTAGGTTTTTATGGGTTTTTAGGGGTTTTTATGATTTTTTGAGTTTCTTATGGGTTTTAGGAGGTTTTTTGGGGTTTTTGGGTTTTTATGTTTTCATGTATTTTTAATACGTTTTAAGGATTTTTATGGTTTTGATAGTTATTTAGGGTATTTATTAATTTTATGGGGTTTTATGGGTTTTTAGAATTTTAGGGTTTTCAGGGTTTTTCAATGTATTAGGTTCTTTTTGGGTGTTTAGGGATTTTTTGAGTATTTAATGGGTTTTAATGATTTTTAGAGTTTTTAATGTTTTAAGGGGTTTAATGGTTTTTAGAGTTTCCAGTTGGGTTTTACGGGTTTTAGGGGTTTTGGGGTTTTATTGGTTTTAGAGTTTACTATGGTTTTTAGTGGTTTTTCATCATTTCTAGGGTTTTTTACTTTTTTAGGGATATTAAGGTCCTTTTTAGTATTTTTATGGTTTTTATTTTTTTAGTGTCTTTTGGGATTTTAAGGGTTTTATGTATTTTTTAGTTTACCCAAAAAGAATTCAAGAATCCCTATGAGGGGGTCTGAATTTGTGATAACTTTTTCTTTTATGTTTCCTTAATTTAGAAACAATTTTAACTCCTATTAATGGTTTATTTATTTGATGAAAAAAACAAGCACACAACTATAGGAACATAAGAATTTACAAGGTTCAGTATCTAGTCCTTAGTATGGTTAGGAAATAATCCAATACCCCACAATACACTAAAAAATAATCCTTTTTTGTGTAATAAAATGATCTGGATATGCCCATACACTCGTGTAACACTGTCCAATACAATATAGCATGTGCTTCAAGTAGCACGAAATGATGTGATATAGTTTTTTTATAACACACATGTAACAATTATTATTGATCAATATTCCGAAGATCAAAATTTAAAAACAATTATTCTCTTCGTTACCGAGAAGCTGTTAAGAACTTCTTGAACTTTGTAATGATACTTAGTTTTATTTCCCAATATGATTCCCAAGTCCAATTTTCCAATAAGGAAAATGTGACTTTGGTTTAATACTTCTTGAAACAATAATAAAATTCTTCTTCCTTAGTCTAAAAATCTCAATATTATTTTCCTGGTTTTATTATCCTGCTCAATATAAAAGCCAACTGAATACAATCTCATTCCTTCCTTCTTTTTCTTGTATCTGTCTAAATTCTTCAAGAAAATGCAATCTGGAAACTTCTTCCTACTAGAATTTTAGTGATTTTCACTCCTATTTTGTGAGTGATTTAAGTCAAAGAATACACGAAGTACTCTACCCATATTTATAGGCTCACAAGAATGGTTTCAGAGGGTCATGAAAAGGTTATCCCGCATTACCAAAACTCCCGAATCTTCAATCTTCCTTCAATATCATATATTTATTTGAATCATTAAATTACCATTGAAATCCAGATCTTTATTTGACATTTTCAACCCTCCTTGAATTTCATATATTATCTTGGCTTTATCTACCTTTAGAATTTCTAAAAAATCATAATTATTATTTTACATTCAGAATTTTATATTATAATTCTCCATTACGATGGTCATCCTGATTTCTTGACCCACTTGTAAATCATGGACTAAAGAATTATTAACAAAAATTAGTCTAATTCCAATTTTTATTATGATTTCTAAATATGATTTCTTCATTACGATAAAGTCATTTGGTCAATAAATTTTCTTGACCTACTTGAAAACAAATCAAAAGTAAAAATATTTCATTATATTTCTCTACACCACCTAAAAGACTATCTTCCAATTCTAATTTCCATATTACGGTGGAAGAATATATTCAACAACAGTTTATTACATAGCTCTGAACCAAATGCAGGAAGAAAATATATGTATTCTTATTCTGATTTTTAGAACCAACACTCATTCAAATTTCTTCATAATGGTGGAGATAATAGATTCTTTTAAACTTCTTCAATCGCTTCTACTTATTCTTTTCAGAATATGATATCAATGAACTTTTAGAATTCCACTTCTATATCTTTTTGAATTATGATACTTATAAACTTCATTCTTTGAAGATTTAAATATTTTGGATTTTAGTCTGGTGGAAAACCAATACCTTCAGTTTCTCAAATTACGATCATCCAATCCTTCTCATCCTTTAGAAAAATTGGCTCATAATATCATACTAATGGATTGAGATTGGAAAGGTTTTACATCAGCAAATTCCTTCTTCGACAAACCTTTTCTTGTAATCATGGATTTACACATCGGTTTGATTACAATGAATATTAGTTTTGGCATCATCAATCTTTACCAAGAAATGTATTATAACTTCCAAATATTCTAGAAACATATCTCATTCCTACTTATCCTGAATACAATTTACCTAAATACAATTGGCCTGAATATGATTTTCAACATCATTTCTCCCCCTTTCCATCATCAAGATAGCATCACAATTTCTACAACATACTTATGATTTGTGGGACATGAAAAATATTAAAGAATAATCAGATTTATATTGGATGAATGTTGAATCTGATTCTCCTCATCAATACATTTAGAACCTCATTATAGTCCCACGGAGAGTCTGATGAGGCTTTTCTTATAGAATAATTATTATCAATAATATGGAATTTCTTAAGCAGTGTGAGTTTCATTTTCTAAATATAAATTTCTAATCTAAATGCAGTTATTCAATAAAAACATTCTCATATTTTCTTCTTCATCTTTCTTCCTCAGATTTTCTTCCTCATCTTTCTTCCTCATCATTCTTCCTCATATTTCATTCTCTGTTTTCCTTTACTTCTTCAACATTCTTGGAATAATTTTTTTTATATAACCACTCCAATAAAAAGTTATAACAGTTTTCACACTTACATGCTAAAATCACAGCTTACCAAAAAATCCCCATTTGTGAATACTTCCATAAGGAATGATTTATGAGAAAATTATCCCCCTTTATAACACTATCAAATGGTAATATGAGATAGGGGAAAAAACACATACCTCAACCTTGATGAGAAAAAGGTTGGAATCCCATGTTCAACCTCAATTTATAAAACTTTCCCTTTGGTAAAGGTTTTGTGAATATGTCAACAACTTTTTCTAATATCAGAACATACACCAACTTTAATTAAATCTTTTCTACATGATCTTTGATGAATTGGTATATTATGTCAATATGTTTGGAAATATAATTTGAACTGGATTCCTTGTAAGGTTGATTCCACTTTGATTATCACATACCAAGATAAAGGGTAACATTTCTTCAACAAGTAAGTCTTCTAACTATGTTTTCATCTACATAAGTTGGGAAACAGTGTGAGTGACATAAATAAACTCAAATTTACCCATGCTAAGAGTTACTGAATTTTGTTAATTTGTATTTAAAATAAAACACATTTTCTCTAAAAAACCACCATATTTGGATCTTCTATCATCAAAATTTTCTACCCAATTAGTATCTGAATACCCAAACAAGTAAATACATTTTGATCTATCATACTTGATTATATGTTTTTCCTTTGATATATCTACTAATTATTTTTCCAACAAGTAAATGGGATTCTTTAGGAGAACTATAAAATATTGCACATAATATAACATCATAAAAAAATTTGGGTCTTGAGGTATTCAAATATAACAAGCTTTCAATCATCTTTCAAAACACTTCATGATAAAATTCTTTACCATATCCATCTATAGAAAATATGGTTCCCACTAAAATCAGTGTTTAAACTGGTTTTAAATTTTCAATTTCAAACATTTTAAGATGTTTCATAGCATAATTTTCTTGAGAAAGAAAAATATATTTGTTCTTTTCTATGATTTTTTACCCAAGAAAGTATTTCATTTCACAGAATGTATACGTATAAAAAATTGATATCTTTATCAAATATTTCACATGTTCTTTCATCATTCCCAAATAAAGATAATGTCATCAATTTAAAAAATTGGAATGAGGAAAAAATTCGGACTTTCCTTGGTATAAAGATTGTTATCAACTCTTTCCTTGTTGAAACTCATATTTCTTAATCAAGTATCCAATTTAGAATATCATTCCCCCATATATATCTTTTATTCCATAAAAATATTTCTTTAACTTACACACATAAATTTCATCTTTCCAAACAACAAATCCACATGTTTGTTCAATGTAAACTTCCTCATCAAGATCACCATTAAAGAATGAGGACTTCACATCCATTTGAAAGATTTTGTAACTTAATTGTAAATTAATATAACGAATGATTCTGATTGTTTCGAACCATTCCACTATAGAAAAATTTTCATCAAAATCAACAACTTCAATTTGTGAGTAACATTTGCACACTAATATAACTTTGTTCATTATCACTTCAACTTATTCATTCTTCTTATTCTATAAAACTTACATTATTCCAATAACATTTTTGATATGTATTTTGGGTACTAGTTACAATGTATCATTATTTTCTATCTAATCAAGATCTCCATTATTATCTTGAACCCATTCTAAAGTATTAAAAACTACATTCACATATTTTGGCTTAAGTTTTGAATATAAAGAATTATGTGTAACAATAATTGATGTAATTCTTGTTTGAACCTTCTATTGTTGATTACAAAAATTGTTTTGAAATTCTACTAGCTTTAGCTTTCTCATCCTAGGATGAGTTATTTGAGTTTCATCCTCATCGCTTGAAATATCTGAGTCTGATTCTTCTTTTTGATTAATATTACAATTAAATTTATCCTTATCCTAAGTTATAAAAAATCATTCCTTATCATACTCTATTTCCTTATCTTCATGAGTCTATTTATCCTCCTCATCCTTTTCAATAACTTTCACATAAATATAATTAATTATTATTATTTTTTCTTTGTTAAAACACATGTAACTCATTCCTTTTCAAACATATCAAAGAAAAACTACATATTCACCTCTTTGATCAAACTTTACAAGGTTTCAACTTTTTTATTTATAATTCATGGACTCCCAAAAACTATTATGTTTTTCAAACATGGTGTTTTTCCATAAGAAAATTCATATGAAGTTATATCTAAACTTGACCAACAGAAACGTTAGTTTTGAATATACATAGTAGTACGCTTGGATTGTCTCCAATAGTAACGAGAGAGACCATGTTCAAGTAACAATGTTTGTTCCATTTTAACTTAACTTCTATTATTCCCTTCAGAAACCCCATTTTTTTGAGGAGTATATGGTGAACTGAACTCATGTAGGATTCCATGATTCTCAAGGTAACTTTAAAATTCTTTATTCTTATACTACCCACAATTATCAGTTCTTAAATTATTTATAGAAAACTCACACACATTCTCATCTTTCCTCCTAAAAATTTTAAATTTTTTTTGATCATTTAACTTATGTTTCATTTAAATAACAGAAGTAATGCGAGTAATGTCACCAATAAAAGTGATGAATTACTTATCTCTATTAGTTTATAGTTTTCTAATCGGCCCACATATATCAAAATGAATATATTCCAGGTGTCCTTTTGAAAAAATTTCACTTTCTTTATACATATAATTTGAAATATTTCCTTTATGATAAATAGTGAAACACCAATCTATTCTTCTTGACATATTAGGAACACATTCTCTTTTTCATAACTTTCTCATGTCTCTCTATAACAACCCTACTTTTCATTACATACTTAAACACGATTTAATACATAATAACTTCACTTGATACAAAATATAAAATTGAGAAAACTAGTATATTTGGATATTAGGAATATTACATAACAACTTAAAACTAAAAACACACAACATCTTTATTGGAAAATTATTTTACCTAACCACGACATTACCTCATAATTATAATTGCATGGGATAACCTGAGGATATACATGTGTAAAGGGTGATCTATAAAGCCCGGTAAGGGAGTAAACAAGAAATAACATGAAGAATACAATACATGTTTAGAAATAATAATATCAATGGAGAATAAAAGAAACATTAACAGAAAGGCATGATATAGCATAATTATCATAACATGGAAATGTGGCAACACCACTTAACACAGAATTAGCATGATTCGAGGATCATTGCACCTGGAGCATGATTAACCCCTCATTATACTTGAATTATCATGAGTAAACCCTCATTTAACTTGAATTATCACGAGTAAACCCTTATTTCAATTGAAGTATCCTGATACGAATCTTTACCCAATGCATTGGAGTGATATCAGGGTGCACCCTTCTAAAACATTTCATTTCATGAATAAGTGAGCCGCAAGGATCATAAAACATGGATTCATTAAACATCCTTATTTATTCCAGGATAAAAAAATGTGGAATTGATACATGAAACTCTATAATAAATAATTAAATGTTCTATAATGGTGAATAAACTTGATAGAGGAATGGGCATGGTATTCACTACACAATGACTTTGGCTTGAAAAATGTAGTGAAATTTTGACAGCATAACAGTGTGGCATAAGAATTCATACAAATGGTTGATGAGATAAAAAGGGTTGTATCATCATATTTACATGAAATGGATAGTAAGGGGGTCATATAGAAATATTTCCCAACATAAGTAATGGAATTTTGATTTATAATACAAAATAATTTCGTGAATGTAAATGAGGAGAGAGAAATTACTTATAAAATTTTGACATGGTAACAGGTGTAAATGGGAGGCATTAATGAGAGAGAAAAGGGGTATCTCATTATTAAAACATAAATAGGGTAGTATGGGGGAGTTGAGAAATAATACCCCAATATTTATAATTGAAAATAAAAGGGTATTACAATATTCAGAAACTTGGATAAAATGATAAAGGAATGAATCCCTTATATGGAAGTGTGATCCCAAAGGCTTGGGAGAGGCTTGAGAGAGGATTCATGGGATATTTGAGTGCCTTGGGAAGATTCTAGAGAGAGGAGGTCAGGGGCTCGTTGGACACCAAAGGCTTTGAGTGAAGAGAAAGTGGGAGATTGGGTGGGTTTATATAGGAAAGGAGATTGAATTCTTTATTATTTAGGTTTGGGACACCACACATTAAACTAATCATAACAACAAACCATCCCATGGTTTTTACCATGTTTTTTTTCAAAGGGGTGTTGAAAACAATATTTTATAAGGCTGATGGTCTAACTTCTTAAAATAATAGGGTTTCGTATGTGGAGGTGAGTCACACTCTCAAGGAAATCAATTTAAAAAGCTAAAATGTTTTATAAGTCTTGATGGGTCCAATAATGAATTGTAAAATAAAACAAAAAAAACGAAAATATCGTTATTTTAATGAAAAAACATATATAGTGTAAATAAAATCTTTATAGTATTTTATTACATCACTATTGGTTCATTTTGATTTCATAAAACACATTATATATTTAAACGGTATTTAATTTTTACCCAAAAAATCAACTCTCAGAAAATTATGAAAAAATAACCATTGGATAATTTTGATGTCCTTATTCCAAAAATAATATTAATTTTATCCAAATATTTTTTTAAATATGTGAATTTTCACTTTTAAAATAAAAATGATATTTATTGAAAACTCATGGGCTTTGAAAAAAACATCTTTCAAACCATAATAAAAATTAAAATTGTATTCGTAAAAATTATATGATCATTTATATTTAATAAATATTAATTTAATAATAATAATATATTATTATAATATTATTTAATTCAAAAATCCATTAATTTATCAAAATAGATTCCTTATTTGAATATTAACTAAAAATACTATTTGTGCTTTAAAAACTATTTACAAAGTAAAATTAATAAAATGAATGTATAATATTTATTATATAAAAAAATAATGCACATAATATTAGTTCTATGGTCTTATTACATAACCCCTTATAACATATTCATAATACCTAAGGGTAAGGTTTGCAATGGTGACAAACTCTTGGGGGGGGCTCAGATAACATCGCCCAGGTGGTAATCCTATCAACTTCCACTTCTCCAGTTGGCAGTTCCATTTGAGCTTAACATGTTGAATCTCATATCTGGATTGTTCAAGGGAAAATCCCAATGATTCCTCCTCCTTTTCGAGCTTCGAAAAATGGGCTTCGTATGGGTCAAGTCTTCTGGATGAGGCCATCACTCCCTTTTCTGAGTAAATTTGATTTGTTAAATCCTTATATTTATACTAATCATGTGATCACTGTTGAATGACTATATTAACAACTGTCACAATTATTAATGGTATTTTAAAATCTAGACACATAAATCCAAATAAGTTCATTTTTTATATAACCAATTTACATAATAAGATATTTAATTAGATCAAGAGTAATTTCCATTATTAAAAGTTTTCTCGTTACAATCTTCCCTGCTTAAGAAATTTCACCCTCAAAATTTCCTTTTCCCACACTAAAATAGACGAGGGTAACTCTGCTTCATCACTTCCTCTGATTCCCATGTTGCCACTTCAATCTTGTGGTTTCACCACAACCCCTTGATGAGGGGCATTGTCTTATTTTGTAGAACTTCTTCTATACAATCTAATATCATCACTGGTTGCTCCTCATAAGAATGATCATCCTCTAACTGTACTACCTATGAAGAGAATACCTATGAAGGGCCTGGTTTGTACTTCCATAAGAGGGATAAATGAAAGAAATCATGTATATTGGCCATGGTGGGTGGAAGTTCTAGTTTACAGTCCATAGCCCCAACACAATCAAGAATCTTGAAGGGGATGATGTACCTAGGAATTAAATTCCCTTTCATTCCAAACCTCGTGACCTTATTCCATTGAGATGAGCATAGAAATACCATGTCTCCAACATTGAACTCAAGGTCTCATCGATGGTTATCTACATAACTCTTCTTTGGACTTTGGGCTACCTTGATATGATGTTGAATGGTTTTCACCTTCTCCACCATTTCTTCAACCATTTCAGGTCTAAGAATCTTACTCTCACCGACTTCTTCCAAACACGTCAGTGTTATTCACCATTTCTCATAAAGGGCTTCATATGGTTCCATTCAGATGTTCAACTGGAAACTGTTACTGTAGGAGAATTCAACCAGTGGAAGTTGTTGGACCCATCCTCCTTTGAAGTCCATAGAACATGATCTTAACATATCTTCTAATGTCTGAATAGTATACTCAGATTGGTCATTATTTTGAAGATGATAGGCCGTAATGAAGATCAATTCAGTGCTTTAGAGCATGTTGGAGAATTTTATAGAACTTCATGGTGAATATAAGGTCATGATTAGATACAATAGATAGTGGTACTCTATGCAGAATTACCACTTATTTGATGTAAATCTGTGAAAATTGATCCAGTGAGAAATCCACTCAAATCGCGATAAAGTGTGTTCTCTTTGTAAGACGATCCACAATGACCCATATAGAATTTTTTCCTCTAAATTTCATTAGATATCCAGTGACAAATTCCATGGTAATGTTGTCCCACTTCAATGTTGGTATGCGTAGTGGTTGCATCATCCCCTTATACTTTTGCCTCTCATCATTCACTTGCGGGCATACCAGGTACGTTGATGTATTTTCCGCAATCTCCCTTTACATATTGTCCCACCAAATTTTTTCTCAGATATCTCAATACATATTTGTTCTCCCCGAGTTAATAGAGAGGTTTGAGCTATGTGAGTCATTCAGAAGATCCTTCTTTATCTTTGGATCAGATGGTACACATAATCGTGACCAAAATCTCACAATTCAATCCTTGTTAACCACGAACTCTAAGTATTTCCAATTTCTGATAGCTTCCACCCTTTTTATAATTTCAACAGCCTTTCTTTGAGCATCCTTTAACCTTTCCAAAATAGATGGTTAAGAAATCATTTTTCAAATGATTGATGATGTTCCCTTATTTATGATTCCCATGTAAATTTTCATAAAATATAATAAGATTGTATCCTTCTTAATTATCATCAATGACAGAATCGATGGATCCTTTCTTCTTAGAGCATCTACCACCTTGTTCCCTTTCCCATGGTGGTAATGGATTGAGAAGTCATAATCTTTGATCAGCTCTAGCCATCTTCAATTGTGATCCGTTGATATTTTACACTTATCCCCAAAGAGGTATTGTCACAAAATTTTTAAAGTGAAGATCACTGCAGCCAACTCTATACCATGTGTTGGATAATTCTGCTCATGAACAATCAATTACCTTGAATCATAGGCAATGACTTTTTCATTCTGCATCAACACACAACCCATGCCCTTCTTGGAAGAATCACTAAATACCAAAAAAAATGTTCTCCACTTGTGGGTAATGTGAGAGTGGTTGTTGTGATAAGCCTCCTTTTCAACTCATTGAAGCTCTCTTCGCATTCATCACTCCAAGAAAACATTACTCCCTTCCGAGTTATCTTGGTAAGAGGGTTGGACAATTGTGAGAAATTTCTCAAAAATTATAGATAATATTCATCTAACCCCAAGAAGCTGTGGATATCTATTACAAAGATTAGCCTTGTCCATCCCTCAATTGAAGTTGTCTTGGAAGGATCCACAGATATCCCATTTCTTGTGATGATATGACCCAAGAATGAGTCCTCCTTAAACCAGAACTCACACTTGATGTACTTTTCCTAGATATTCTACTTCCACAAGGTCCCTAGTACAGTTTTTAGAGGCTCCTCATGATCCTCTTCAGTTTTAGAGTATATTATAATATCATCAATAAAGACTATAACAATTTTTTCAAAGTAATCGCTAAAGACTATATTCATGAAGTCCATAAATATTACTGGAGAATTAGTGAGTCTAAAAGTAATTACTATTAATTCATAGTTCATGTACCTTGTATGAAAAGAAGTCTTGGGTATATCTTCCTTCTTCACCCTTACTTGATAATATCCCTACCAAAAATCTACCTTGGACAAGTATTGTGTTACACACAACGGATCAAATAAGTCACCAATTCATGGTATATGATACTTTTTCTTTATCGTGATTTTGTTGAGCTCATGGTAATCAATGCAAAGGCGCATTGACCCATCCTTCTTCTTGACGAAGAGGACTAGTGCACCCCAGGGTGAATCTCTTGGGTGTATAAACCCTTTATCCAAACTATTCTATAATTTGTTTATTCATCTCCCCAATCTCCACAACATCCATTCTATATAGAGTCTTGGATATTGAAAACGCCCCAGGCATAAGGTCATTTGGGAATTCAATATCTCTTCTTGGAGGAATACCATGAAATTCATCAGGAAACACTTAAACAAATTCCCTCATAATAGGAATGTATTCAAGGATGGTTGCCTCCTTAGACTCAATAATTTGAGACAGATGCGCAAGCTCATAGGGTAGTAATATCCATGCTTGAGATGATGACGATAAAGAAGATTCATATTCTTCCATGGACTTGTATAGAATCAGGGGTCGATTCTCCATAGGGATAGTGATTTATCTCTCACGGAAATTTATGTTGGATCTATATAAGGAAATAAAATCCATGCCAATAATTGCATCAAATTTCACCAGAGGGAGTATTACAAGGTTCGATGGGACGTTAAATCCACTGATTATGATAGGGGAGGAGTAATATTCATGGGGTACAATGATTTCCCCATTTTCTATACTCACCGACATCTTTACTTCCATGTTTTTTGATGGTGTTGGGATTGTTCTACTAAACTTTCAGGACATAAAAGAATGTGTAGAACCAGAATCAAAAAGTACATTCTCTATTCTGTAATGAATAACTAGCATACCTATCACCACTTTGTTTTTGGGGTTCACTTAGGAGGCAGTGATGGAAAAACCTCACCCTTACTGCCTTAGAGGTTGTTGGTAGCCTCCAAAAATCCTTGTCCTGGGGAACTGATTTTCAAGGTGCCCTGGTTATTTGTAGTTGAAGAAATGGACAATACATTGAGAGTCAAGTGGAGTATTCCTCTCCTCTGTCGCAGCCACGGGTTTCTCTTGTCGGCAGTTAACAGCTTGATGTCCTTCTCTTCCACACATAAAGTATTTCCTCATCCCCTTCAATCAATTTTTGGGGTTCTTATTTTCATAGCTTTGCCAAGTGGGGTGTTTTATTTTCTTAACACCATTGGATTTATCCATCGGACCATTACAATTGAAGTCCACCATATGCTTCTTATCCCCATGATACCCCTAAGATCCTCCGATTTTTATTTCAACCTTGAGGGAACATCAGATAACTTCCTCATAGTTGTCGAAGTCATGGATCACCAGGGCTTTCTGAAGTCTAGGATTTTCCCCACCAAATAAGCAATCAAACTTACATTCGGGGGTAACGACAGAGCTAGAGGCATATCATGAAAGCCCGATGAATTTTTCCTTATACACTCTAATGGATTCTTCATCTTTTTTCTTGAGGTAATAGAAGTCCCTTTCCCTCTTTAGTCAGAGGGTGTGCAGAAAATATTTATCAAAAAACACCTTCTGAATATCCTTCCATTCTAACGCTTCGATGTCCTCCTCAGGCTTCGTATTTTTGATCAATGTCCACCATTGATCGGCTTCACCCTCCATACGATAAGTATCAAGAAGAACCTTATTTGGATCAAAACATTAAAGGGTAGAGAATATATTTTCAATGTAGTTGATCCATTCATCAGCGATTTACAGATTAAATGATCAATTAAAAGTAAGAGGCCTTTGTCTCATGAATCTCCCAAAAGTGACCCGTTCTTTCTTGGGGGGGGGGGGGTTGAACATTTCTCTTGACCCATTTTTCTATAAAAATCATGACTTAACTAGGAGAGTATCATGAAAAAGTTCTCAATTCCTTCTCCCATCAGATTGGGCATCTCATTAGAATAGTCATCACATTGATCTTCGCATCAGTTGTTATCCTGATTCCTCCTATTACCGGCCATTGGCTGGAATAAAAGGAATGTTAGGGGTAACACATAAATGGTAATCCAAGGAAAAACGAATGACTTATAAATAATTTTTTTCCTTAACTTATGAATCTATAAGATTAAATCTATTTTATCCATGATCTACTTTCTAACATATATTCAGTGGGTCATTTTTTTAATTACCTTAATAATGGTTTATACTAATCTTGTGAATTTACCAAATCATATCTCACCAGAGTGTCATAACCAAGAGTGTAGCAACCCATTCTCATGTTCTAGGATACCCCAGGTCAAGACCAAAACTACTTGTTGGAGTTTTCACTCATAGGTACATCTATGACAGAGCCGCCTCTACATACTCGTATCCGGACATGGATGTATTTTCTTGATAAAAAACTTACTCAATACTCAACAAAACTTAGTGATGTTTTTATTACACTTAGTCTTATCCCTAAGACATTAAGTATGGTTCTCTAATCCTAATCCCAAAAATAACTAAACATATCCTATGAACATGGGGCATGAGTAAACCCTCATTTCACTTAATGTATCATGATGCTAATCTTTACCCAATTCATTGGAGCGTTATCTAGCCGCACCCTTCTTAAACATTTCACTTCATGCATAAGTGTGCCACATGGATCATAAAACATGGATTCATTAAAAACCATCATTTATTACACGATAATGGAATGTGGAATTCATACATGAAACTCTATAATCAATAAATAAATTTGCATAAAGGTGAATATCCTTGATAGATAAATGGTCATGGTATTCACTATAGAATAACTTTGGCTTGAAAAAACGCAGTGCAATTTCTGTACCATAACAATTTGACATAAGAATTCATAAAAATGGTTGATGAGGAAGAAAGGGGTGTATCATAATATGTTCATGAAATGGATAGTAAGGGGATCATATAGATATATGTCCCAACATAAGTAATGGAATTTGGATTCACAATAAAAAATAATTGCATGAATGTAAATGAGGAGAGATGAAATCCTTACGGAATTTCGGCATGGTAACAGGTGTACATGGGAGGCATTAATGGGATAGAAAAGGGGTCTATCATCATTAAAACATAAAGAGGGTAGTATGGGGGAGGTGATAAATCATACTCCAACATTTATAATTGAAAATAAAAAGGAATAACAATATTATGAAACTTGGATAAAATGAGAAAGGCTAGAATCCCTTACTTGGATGTGTGATCCCAATGGCATGGAAGAGGCTTGAGAGAGGATTATTGGGAGCATGGGGAACCTTGGGAGGATTATAGACAGAGGAGGTCAGGGGTTGGTCGAACTCCAAAGGATTTGTGTGAAGAGGAAGTGAGAGCATGGGTGGGTTTATATAGGAAAAGAGAGGGAATTATTTATTATTTAAGTTTGGGACACCACACATTAAACTAATCAAAACCACAAACCAGCCCTTTGTTTTTGCCCATGGTTTTTTCCAAAAGGGAGTGTAAACTAATATTTTATAATTCCAATGGCCTAATTTCTTAAAATAATAGGATTACTTATGTGGAGGTGAATCACACTCTCAAGGAAATCAATTTAAAAAGCTACAATGTTTTATATGTCTTGAAGGGTCCACTGAAACATTGCATAATAAATAAAAAACTAAAATCACATTATTCCAATGGTAAAACAGATATTGGCCAAAAATAATGATTATAGTATTTTATTACATCACTATTGGGTGATTATTATGTCATAAAACACATTGTATATTTAAACAGTATTTAATTTTTACCCAAAAATTCAACTCTCGCAGAAATTTATGAAAAGTTTACCATTGTATAATTTTGATGTCCTGATTCCAAAAATAATATTACTTTTATCGAAATAATTTTATAAATATGTGAATTTTTACTTTTAAAATAAAAACCAACATTTATAAAAAATTCATCGGTTTTGACAAAAACAGCTTTCAAACCTTAATAAAAAATACAATTGTATTCATACAAATTATACGATAATTTATACTTAATAAAAGTAATTTAATAATAATAATAATATTTTATTAAAGTATTATTTAATTCAAAAATACAATAATTTATCAAAATATATTTCTTAGTTGAATAATAACTAAAAATACTATTTGTTCTTTGAAAACAATATACAAAGTAACAATAATAAAATGAATGTATATTCTTTATTATATACAAAAATAATGCTCATAATCATAGTGATAAGGTCTTATTAAATAACCCCTTATAAAACCTTCATTAGACCGAAGGGTACAGTGTGAGATGGTGACAGACTCTAGGGGTGGCTCAGATAACATCTCTCATATGGTAATCTCTATCAACTTCCTCTCCTCCCATAGGCGGTTCCGTTCGAGCTTAACATGTTGAAGCTCAACTTGGGATTCGTCAATAAAGAAGCCCAATAATGCCACCTCCATTCCGAGCATTAACAAATGGGATTAATATGGGGAAAGTCTATTGGATGAGGCCATCCCTTCCTTTATCTATGTAAATTGGATTTGTTAAGGCCCTATATTTATACTAATCATGTGATCACTTTTCAACGGCTATATTAACAATGGTCTAAATTATTAATGGTATTTTAAAATCCAAAAACACAAATCCAAAGAAGTGAATAAGTTATATAACCATTTTACATAATAATACATTTATTCAGATCAAGATGAATTTCCATTATTAACATTTTGGGTGGTTTCACTCTCTAAAACATGTGTTCTACCAAGTCACAAGAATTTTACATTTCCCCAACATGAAAGAGGATTCCTTTTGTATGTTGGCCTCATGTGACTATCTTTCCACCAAACTCACTCTTTAAAAAACCAATATTTTCTACTGATAACTTGGTTAAACTCATCATTTTTTTTTGAAATACTCAAGAGGTTATCTTTTATCGCATCAACATATAAATATTTCTCGGATTTCATCTTTTCATTCCCAGTGATATGGGATCTTTAATCATTGATTCTCAAAGATTCATAATTTCCAAATTTAAACATTCATTATTAGAAGTATTTAACATCATTTAATAACATTAATTATCCTATCATATGGGAAGAATAGCCACAATCAAGAATCTAAGGTGGTTCTTCAACTATAGGAAAACAGGCATTTCCCGGCTGTTTTTTCGCGGCGGTTTTAGAAACCTCCGCGAAAAAACCACCGCGAAATGTGTGATTTTTTTTATTGTTTCAAGGATTAGTGGAGGGATTTTAAAAAACCGCCACAAAATAGTGGTTGTTTGGGTAAAACCCCCGCTAAATGAAAAGAAAAAAATAAAAAAACATGAGAAACCACGAAATCACTAAAACAGCCGTAACTTTTGATCCAGGCGTCTATTGGAGCACCACGACCAGTCAAATTAAAGCTCAGGAAGAGATCTAGAGGCAAGTGTAATCAAAACCGTGAGAACGTATAAGGTGTGGAAGATATGAGAGTTATATGAAATTTGAAAAAAGTTCTCCAACATCAAACGACCATAACTTTCGCTCTGGGTGCCCGTTTGGGCTGTACCACATATCAAATCGAAGCCAGCGAAGAGAGATATGCAAAAATTTGATAGAAGAAAGATTCTGTATTGTTTTTTGACCCCCAAAAACGCTTTTAAGGCCTCCAAAACTAACTTTAGATCTGCGTGTCAGTTGGGACTCCTTCGCCTGCCAGATTGTAGTTTCTTCCATGAGCTTCATTTTGACTAGTCATGGCGCCCACATGGACTCACGGATCATAAGCTATGGCCTTTTTAGTGGGTATTGTGTTTGTTATGTTTTTTCAATGCCTCGTTTCTAGCACCTGTTCCCCGTCAGTTTTTTTTAAATTTTCGTAACATCCAATCCTCCGGTCCATTCAGTCTCTTTCACCTATCAGCTCGAAGATCATTTTAGGATCTATTATTTGACTAGCCGCGGATCTTGAATAGACTCTCAGATCATAAGTTATCTCTTTTAATGTGAGTCCAATGTTTTTGTCACTTTATGACCGTTTGGATGGGTTTTAACGGTTTCTCCATTTATTACTGTTTATTTGGGTTTCCATGACTTGTTATCTTTATCAATGGTTCTTTGTTGATTATTATGATGATTATGTTGAATTCTTAAGGGTTTTTCCAGAGTTTTCATGAGTTTTCATGTGTTCTCATGCTTTCTAATGCTTCATTCTTCATGCTTCCCCATATGTTTTCATGCATTTCCATACTTTTTCATCCCTTATCATGCCTTTTCATACTTTTTCATGTGTTTCATTTATTATTTATTATTTATTATTTATTATTTATAATAAACATTAATTAATTTATTATCTATTATTTGTTACTGGCTATTTATTATTTATATTTATTTATTATTTTTTATTTTTTATTTTTTATTTTTTATTTTTTATTTTTTATTTTTTATTTATGATTTATTAATATTAATATTAATATTTTTTACTGGTTATTTATTATTTATTATTAATTATTTATTATTTATCCTATATTATATATTATATATTATATATTATTGTTTATTTATTTATTTATTTATTGTTTATTATTTATTATTTATTGTTTAATAGTTATTATTTATTATTTATTATTTATTATTTATAATTATTATTTATCTGTTGTTTATTATTATATATTCTATATTATTTATTGTTTATTGTTTATTATTATTATTTATTATTATTATTTATTATTATTATTTATTACTTCTTATTTATTAGTTATTAGTTATTATTTATTATTTATTATTTATTCTTTATTCTTTATTATATATGTATTATTATCTATTATTAATTGTTCTTTATTATTTATTATTTATTATTTAATTAATTATAATTATTAATTATGTGTTATTTATTATTATTATTATTTATTATTTATTGTTTATTGTTTATTATTATTATTTAATATTTAATATTTATTATTTATTATTTATTGTTTATTGTTTATTATTTATTATTTATTTTTTATTTTTTATTATTTATTATTTATTATTTATTATTTATTATTCATTATTTATTATTTATTATATATGTATTATTATCTATTATTAATTATTGTTTATTATTTGTTATTTAATATTATTTATTATTTGTTATTTATTATTATTTATTGTTAATTATTTATTATTTATTATTATTTATTATTTATTATTTATTATTTATTATTTATTATTTGTTTTTTTATTATTTATTATTTATTATTTGTTTTTTTATTATTTATTATTTGTTTTTTATTATTTATTATTTACTATTATTTATTATTTGTTTTTTTATTATTTGTTGTTATTTTTTATTTTTTATTTTTTATTTTTTATTTATTATTTATTATTTATTATTATTTATTATTTATTATTATTTATTATTTATTATTATTTATTATTTATTATTTGTTATTTATTATTATTTATAGTTTTTCATTTCTTATTTATTATTATTAAGAGTTTTTTATTTATTATTTATTATTATTTATTATTATTATTTTTTATTATTTTTTATTATTTATTATTATTATTTATTATTTACTATTTATTATTTATTATTAATTATTTATTCTTTATTCTTTTAATTTCGTAATTTTATTATTGTATTATTTTAGTTTCATTATTTCGTAGTTTATGTAAATATTATTATAATTTATTTGTTATTTATTATAATAAACAGGAAATAATAATAAATAACTCAATAAATAACTAATAAATCAATAATTATTAATTATTAATTATTGGTTATTAATTATTGATTATTTCTTATTGTTTAATTATTATTGATTTTATATTTATTAGTTATGTATTATTTGTTTTTTCAATTAGTATATATAAGTATATTAAATTCTGTTTATTAACCACAGGACAAGCTTGCTGGAGTGGTATTGTCTTTGGAAAATATGCAAAGAGGTTAGGAGTTCAAATCTCACCAAATGCAGTATTTATTTATATTAGATGGGCATGTGCATTGGCATTTGCATGGGCATGCATGGGCATGAGCATGCATGCATAGATAAAGTAAATAAATTAATGTAAATTAAATGAAATAAATAAAATAAATAAGAAATAAATAAATAAAATACAAAATAAATAAATAAAATTCGTAATAAATAAATAAAATATGAAATAAATAAATAAAATATGAAATAAATAAATAAAATAAATACGAATAAATAAATAAAATACGAAATAAATAAATAAAATAAATACAAACTAAATAAAATAAATAAAATAACTAAAATAACTAAAATAATTAAAATAATAAAAATAAATAAAATAAATAATTAAATAAAATAAATAAATAAATAAATAAACAATTTAAATTAAAAAATTAAAAAAAATTAAAAAAATTAAAAAAATTATAAAAATTATAAATAAAATAAATAAAAAAACAGCCGCTAAAAAACCACCGCGAAACGTCCTACGACGGTTTTCAAAACCACCGCGAATAGTTTCCCGATGCACAATTTAGCGGCGGTTTAAAACACCACCAATCGATTTGGAGGCGGTGTAAACCGCCGCGAAACGAAAACAAACCACCGCTAAATCCACATTTTACCGTAGTGTTCTTTTATATATTTCAAATTTTTTTCAACAACAAGAACATTTCCCCCCCTCTAGCTACTGAGAATTGTTAAGAATCTTTTTTTGTGCTGCCAATAAAATAATACAAGCCTTATCAAGATGACCATGTTGTTCATAACTTCCACAAATGGTTTCTAGGGGTTGGAAACTATTTTCAACTTTCACGCCAACCTTCTAGGGTTTCTTTATAACTTTCTTATCAGATGTATTCTTTAGTTAGGATTGTCTCCCCCTCAACCCTTTCCTTCCCCAACCTATAGAATAATAGTAATGTTGTTGGTTTATCCAACACATATATGCCATATTTCTGAATCCACCATAATACCAACAGTATCCATAGAAAGAGTATTTGCCTCTGAAATTTTCAGATTTGATCGGTGTTGTGAGTATATTTCTCAGTAAAATTATTAAATGATCTTTTTTGATCACCAACCATTATTTTTTCAAATGATATTTTGTTCATTGGATCATATTTCTTTCTATATTTATCAAAACTGTAATTAATAGATACTTTTTCATATTAATAATGATTAGAAAATTTTTCAGTCTCTGAAATTTTAGAAACTTATAACTTTATGACTTTTTTGTCTTCGTCTCATACAAAACATTCCAAGAATTCTTATTTTTAGAAACATTGCCATATTTCTTTTCAAGAACATATTTATATTTCTTCTCAACAATTGAATGTGAATTGTGATCCATCTCAGGTTCATCTTTATAAAAACATTCAATAACTTTATAGATATAGTTTTTAAAATTTATACCTCTCTATTAAGCTTTAGTAATTTTTTTTGGACAACTTCCAAATCATCATTTTTCTACTTCATCTTTACTTCCATATATTCATTATGATTCATTTATTTCTCAAGATAATTCTTCAAAGCATCAACCTCTTTTAAAAACATGAATTTCTCATCAAGAAACTTTTCTTGATTTTTTTAGGAACATTATTTTATAAACACCATTTATTCCTTCCAAATCTTTATAATCAATCTCATTAATTCTTTAAAATCTTATTTTAAATAAAATTCAAGTTAAGTTTCTTCTCCTTCAGAACTGCTGCTTCCAAAATCCTCATTTTTCTATATTGTAATAAAAGTATCCTCTCAATATTTCATCGAAAATAATTTTTCAGACTCAACTTCACTGTCATTTTCTTCTTCTTCCCCTTAGAAAAAAATCTTCATCTTTTAGATTTGAATAACTTTTCAACATTATCTATGGAAAAAGATTTATCTTTATCACCCAATTTTTTCTATGAACTTCTTGGAATTCTTTCTTCTTCATTACTATATCCTTCTTTCTTCCTTAGAGGATATTTAGCCACAATGTGACTAATGGATCCACATTCAAACAACTTCAAGGCAAGTTACCCTTTATATTTACCTTTACCTCTTTTAAATTTTTAGAAAAAATGATAAAAATTCATTAAGGATTTTACATACCTCATTTTTAGATTCAGGGTCAAAAACATCATCTTTCCCAAGATACTTATTAGGCTTTTAATTCATTGATGCTTTGAAAGACATTTCTATTTCAAGGATTGGTTTACCTTCATAGATTTTTTCCTTCCCATTTCATAAGTAATGAGAGTACTATGAATATCTTCCAAAGATATAGTTTCAAGATCTCTATCTCGTGATGAGGAAACATTGACATAAAACATGTTAGGAAGGATTCTTCAGATCTTTTCAACAATTGTATAATATTCCCAGTTTTTACAAAGACATATGATAGTGTTTACTATATCATTTACCCTAGTAAATAAGTCACCAATAGATTCATATTCACCCATCCTGAGATCTTTATACTTCAATATCTATATTGTAAATGTTTACTTATTTTTTTTTATTTCCATAAAAAAAATTTCAACTTATCCTAGATACCTTCCGTAGTGGAAAAACTTTAACTATTAAAAAATAACTTTCATAAAGTGATGAGAGTAAATAAATTTTTTCTCGTCCATCATTCTAAAGATTCTTCTTATCAACATGAGTAAGATGAACCTTTTCAGAAATAGGAGGAAATCTATCTGTTGTATTTTCTAGAACATCATACCTAAGATATATGAGATAAGAAAACGTTTTATCTTTCCAGATAATATAGTTATTACCATCAAAGTTTGGAATAACTTTATAGTTGAATAAATTAAAATTCTCTATCATAACTTCCCTTTTAAAAGGTTTATCAAAGAGTAAACTAATGGGACATTGGCTCTGAAACCAATTGAGATTACCCAACCAAAGTTCATGTATCACTGAGAGGGGGAGGGGTTGAATTAGTGATATCTTTTTCTTTTATATTACCTTTCTTTAGAAAAAACCATCTCCTCCTTTTATATATTTCATTCTATTATGAAAAAAAATCAAACACACAACCATAATAACACACAAATTTACATGGTTCACTACAAAAAAATAGTAGCTAGTCCTTGGTATTGTTTGAAAATAATCCAATACCACACAATCCAAAAAAACAATCCTTATTTGTGTAATTATAGTATTATATTCCCTTACACTCTTATATCATTGTGTCCAATACAACAGTGCATGTGTTTCATGTATCACTAAATGATGTAAAATATTTTTTTTTGTAAGAAACCTGTTATAGTGATTCTTGATCAAATTTCCCATATATGATATTCTAAAAAAAATCTTCACATTCTTACCTAGAAGTTGGTATGAACTTACAAGACATTGTAATGATACTCTGTAAAATTTATCAGTATAATTCCCAAGTTCAATTTTTCAATATGAAAAATGAAAATCTAACAAAATACTACTTGAAACAAATCATAACATATTATTCCTTATTCCAAAAATCTCAATACAATTTTCCCGATCCAATTATCTAGCTCAATACAAAATATTACTGAATAAAATCTATTCCCTTCCTTATTTTTACTTTATCTGGATAACTTATTCATAAAAACACAATCCAAAAACATTTTATTTTTATAATTTCATAGCTTATCTCTATTATTTAATGAGATATTCAAGTCACAGAATATATAAAGTAATCTCCTCATATTTATAGTCTCACAAGAATGTTTTATGCAGGATCATGAAAACGTTTTCATGCTTTACAAAACTCTTTAATCTTAAATCATCCTTCAATATCTGATATTTATTTGAATAATTCAATTCCCCTTGGAATATAGATCTTTATTTGATGTTGGTATCCTTCCTTAAATTTCAGATCTTCTATTTATATTATCTCTCTTAAGTATTTCTAAGAAATTTTGATTCCAATTTTTCATTCTGATTTTCCCATTATGATTCTCCATTATGAAGGCCATCCTAATTTCTTGACCCACATGTAAATATGGAAAAAATACATTTTAATAAACTTTAGTCCAATTCTGATTCTGATCCCCATTTATGAAAATGATTTCTTCATAATGATAATGGCATTTGATCCCTCCAAAATTCTTGACCTACTTACTAAAAAATAATAACTGAATATATTTTATTATGATTCTTTTCACTACCTCAAGGACTATATTCTCATTGTAATTTCCTCATTACTAAGGAAGTATATGTTCAACAAAAGTTTCCTCATTGCATATATGTACACTAAATGAAATAAGAAAAACACATGTCTTTTCAATAGGATTCTCGAAACCAACTCACATTCTGATTTATTCATTACAATAGAGACAATTAATGATTTCAAAATTATTCAAACACTTCAACTTATTATTTTTTAAATATGATACCAAATAACTTTAGAACTCAACATCTTTCTCTCTTTTTATTATGATAATTATTAGCATCATTCTTCAATGATTTTAATCTTTTGGATTTTCAACTCACTGAAAACCAACCCCTTATGTTTATCTCATTATGATAAAGTAAACCTTAGCTACCATTGAAAAATTTTGGATTTGTAATCTCATACAGATTGACTGAGACTAGAATGGTTTTTATTCATAAAATTCGTTCATCCGCAATCTTTTTCTTGTAAGCATTACATAATTAATGACTTTTATTACATTGAAGATCAGCTTTAGAATCTTCTAACTTTACCAAGTAAATTATTATAACTTTAATATATTCTAGAAACTTCTATCTTTCTAACTCATCGTTAAAACAATTGTCCTGAATAAAATAGTCATGAATACAATTGGAATCATCTTTTCTCATACTTTCCATCATCAATCTAGCATCAACGGTTTTACAAATTAAATAGTATTTGAGAGAAATAAAAAATAGAAATTCATCATTAGATTTATATTATATCCATGCTGAATCTAATTCTATTTCTCATTATGATCAAGACCTCATTTTTTTCAAGGTGAGTCTGATGATCATTTTCTTCCAAAAAATTTCTTCTCAGTAAGATGTACTTTCTTAATTAGTGTGTGTTCGATTTAATGAATAAGATTTTTAGTCTAATTTCTAACTATTTCAAAATTGATTTATCATTTTTCACAAAAAAATTCAATATACATACAAAACCAAATTATTCAACATCCAAAGACCTTCTCCAACTATATTGGCCCCTTCATTTTATGGGTTCTTAGGGGTTTTAGAGTTTTTTGGGGGGTTTTATGATCTTTTTGAGTTTTTAGAGTTTTTTTTAATTTTTTGGGGTTTTAAGGTTTATAGTGTTTTTTAATTTTTTTAGGGGTTTGAAGAGTTTTTTGAGTTTTATTATGTTTTTAGTGGTTTATGGGGTTTTTTGGGGTTTTTGGGGATTTTATGTTTTTTAGGGGGCTCTATGTGTTTTAATGGTTTTTAACGTTTATGTGTATTTTTAAGGATTTTTAGTTTTTTTAATGTCTTTGTTATTTTTAGGGATATTGAGGATTTTAAGGATTTTTTAGGTTTTAAGTATTTTTAAGGGGTTTTAGGGATTTTCAAGTATTTTTGGGTTTTTATGGTTGTTAGTTTTTTAGGTTATTAATGTTTTCTAGAGTTTCTTAATGATTTTATTAGTTTAAAATTTTATGGAGCTATTAGTGGTTTTGCTGTTTTGATGTGGTTTTATGAGTTTTTATGGGTTTTAGGGGTATCACAAGGTTTTAGGGTTTTATACATTTTTAATGATTTTAAGATATTTTTTATGTTTTTATTGTTTTTGGGTTTTCTAGGGTTTTTTATGTATTATTAAGGGTTTTTAGGGTTTTTAAGGGGTTATGTGTTTTCATGGTTTTTAGAGTCTTTTGGGAATTTATGAGGTTTTTTTGAGTTTTTTAGGTTTTATATGTTTTTTTAGATATTTTTAATGTTTTCAGGGGTTTAAAGAGATTTTATAGTTTTGTGATGTTTCTAGGAATTTATGGGGTTTAACGGTTTTTATGGTATTTGGGGGTTTTAATAATTTTGGGGGGTATTTCATGATTTTTGGGGTTTTTATTTTTTTCAAATATGTTTAGGGATTTTAAATATTTTTATGGTTTTTAGGGGTTTTATGTATTTTTATAGTTTTTAGGGTTTTTCAAGGTTTTTAGGGTTTTTAGGGTTTTTAGGGTCTTTTCTATTTTTAGTATTTTTTTTAATTTTTTTTGAAGTTTTATGGTTTTTTATAGTTGTTTAATGTTTTTAGGGGTTTTATTAATTTTTAGATTTTTTAGTTGTTTTTATGAATTTTTGGGTTTTAGGATTATTAAATATTTTTATGTTTTTTATGTTTTCAAGGCTATTTTTTGGGTTTCTCAGGGTTTTTTTACATTTTTTTGGATTTTTATGTATTTGATCATATTTTCACGTGTTTTAGGTTTTTTATTTATTTTATGGATTTTGGGGGGTTTTCACAGTTTTGTAGGGTTTTTATGGTTTTTAGGATTTTTTATGATTTTTTGGGTCTTTTGGGATTATGTTTTTAGGGGTTTTAAGGTTTTTTAGAGTTTTTTTGACATTTTTAGGGTTTTTTTGTGGTTTTAAGAGTTTTTTTATTTTAGTGGTTTTGGGGTTTTTATAGTTTTAGGTGTATTTATGAGTTTTGGGGTTTTTTCATGATTTTTTGGATTTTTTTTACCTTTTTACGGTTTTTAGGTATTTTTCATGATTTTTATGGTTTTTAGGGTTTTATGGGATTAGGTGTGTTTTTAGGGTTTTTTAGGAATGTTTATTGTGTTATGGTTTTTAGGGTCTTTTGGGGGTTTTTTTGGTTTTAATGGATTTTAGAGTTTTTTTTTAACATTTTAAGGGTTTATTGGGGTTTTAATGATATTAGTTTTTTAAAGATATTAATTATTTTTTAGTTTTTTCAAGGTTTATAGGGTTTTTTAGGGTTTTCAGGGGTTTTAAAGTTTTTTAGGAATTTTTACATTTTTAGGTATTTTTTTTGGATTTTTAGGATTTTTATGGTTTTTAGGGATTTTTATGGATATTAGAGATTTTGAGGAGTTTTAGTGGTTTTCAGGATTCGTAGGGTTTTTAGGATTTTTCAAGGGTTTCGCATATTGTTTGAGATTTTATTTGGGATGTAAGGTTTATAGAGTTTTTTAACGTTTTTGGGGTTTTAAAGTTTTTTATGTTTTTTTTGATTTTATGTTTTTAAGGTTTTTATAATGATTTTCCTGTTTTTCGGTGGGGGGGGGGGGGTTGGTGTTTTAGGTTTTTTATATTTTCGTCAGTTTTAATGGTTATTTTATGATTTTCATGGATTGTAGTGATTTTTAGGGTTTTTAGGGATTTGGATGGTTTTAGGGTTCTTTATGGATTTTTAGGTTTTTAGGATCTTTTAGAGTTTCAAGCATCTTTTTGGGTTTTTATGGTATTTCCAGTTTTTAAGGGGTTACATATTTTTTATATTTTTTAGTGGGATTTATAGTTTTTATGTGTTTTTTGGGTTTTTATACATTTTAGGGGGTTTCAGGGTTTTCGGGGATCTTCATGGAATTTAGGGGTTTTTAAGTTTTAAGGGGTTTTTATGTTTTAATGGATTTTTTGGGCCTTTAATATTTTTATAGTTTTTAGTGTTTTTATGTATTTTTATGGTTTTGGGGGTTTTATAGGGTTTTGGGGTTCTTAGGGTCTTCTTTGTTTTTTCAGTTTTTAGTGTTTTTAGGGGTTTTATGGATTTTTAGAGTTTTTATAGTTTTTGTGTTTTTATTGGTTTTTAGATTTTTTAGTGGGGTTAGAGGGGTTTTATTATTTTTTAGGAATTTTAAAGGGTTTTTTTGGTGTTTTATGGTTTTCATGGGGTTTTCATGTTTTTTTGGTCTATTACATTATCAAGGAAGTTTATAGATTTTTGGATTTTTATGGATTTTATGGTTTTCTAGGTTTTTTTCATGATATTTAGGTTTTTAGGAGTTTTAAATTTTTAGGTTCTTTTTTGTGTTTTATGTGTTTTTAGTTTTTTAATGTTTTTAGAGTTTTATAACATTTTTTAGGGGGTTTAATGGGTTTTAGATTTCTCAGTGGTTTTAGGGTATTTATTATTTTTTAGGTGTTCTAAGGTATTTAGGGGTTTTTACGGTTTTCATGGATTTTAGATTTTATAGGGTTTTTATGCTATAAGGGATTTTAGGGGTTTTATAAGATTTTTAATATTTTTAGTGTCTTTAGGGTTTCTGGGGATTCAATGGGGTTTTAGGGTATTTTATAGTTTGTTGGGTTTTTAGGGATTTTATGGTTTTTTATTTTTCGGGGTTTTAGGGTATTTTCAATTATTTGGGGTTTTTAATTTATTTTATAGTATTTTAATTTTTCTAGGGGTTAAAGGTTTTTTTATAGTTTTTAGGAATTTTAGGGTTTTTATGGGTTTTCATGTGTTTTTAATGTTTTTAAGGGATTTTCAAGGTATTTTGGGTTTTCTTACATTTTCAAGAATTTTTATGGATTTTTATAATTTTTATAGTTTTTATGGACTTTTAAGGGTTTTAGGGATTTTTAGGGTTTTAGGTTTTTCATATTTTTTTAGGGTTTTAGGGTTTTGTGGGGTTATTTTTTTTTGGGTTTTAGTGTTTTTAGTTTTTAGGGGTTTTAGGTTTTTTAGAGTTTCTAAAATTTTTAGTGGTTTCATGGGTTTTTTATGGTTTTAGGAGTTTTTATGTTTTACATGTGTTTTTCATGTATTTAGGTTTTTTTATGTTTTTAGGTATTTTTAGAGTTTTTTGGATTTTTATGGGTTTTTTTGGGTATTTAGGGTTTTTTAGGATTTTGAGGGTTTTAGGGTTTTATGGGTTTTGGGGTATGTAGGTATTTTCTTATTTTTTTAGGGTTTTAACAGTTTCTTATAGTTTTTTTCCATTTTTAGAGAGTTTAATAATTTTTAGAGTTTTTAATGGGTTTTTTTGGGTTTTACGGGTTTTTAGGGTTTTAAATGGTTTTAGGGGTTTTTATGATTTTAAGGGTTATTTTATGGATTTTAGGGTTTTCTATAATTTTAGGGGTTTTAAGGATATTTTTATTTTTTTTAGTGTTTAGAGGGTTTTATGGATTTTTAGGGGTTTTAGGGGTTTTATGGATATTACGGTTCTTTCGTGGTTTTAGGATTTTTTATGCTTTTTTGGGTTTTTAATGATTTTTAGAGTGTTTGAACATGTTTAGGGGTTCTAATTTTCATTTGAATTTTTAGTGGGGTTTTCGGGTTTTTATGGATTTTTTGGGGTTTTAATGTTTTTAGGGTTTCTTATGGTTTTAAGGGTTTTTAAAAATTTTAGCTGTTTTTATGTTTTCATAGATTTTTAGATAATTTTATGATTTTTATAGTTTTAGGTTTTTTATGGTTTCTAGGGATTTTTTTGGTTTTAGGGGTTTTCTGGGTTTTAGGGGTTTTTTCATGTTTTTTACAGTTTTTTGGGTTTTAGTGGTTTTATGAGTTTTTAGGGTTTTAACGATTTTTTGAAATATTTTTAAATTTTAGTGGTTTTATGTGATTTTATGGATTTTAAAGGTTTGTTTGTTTTTTATGTGTATTTAGGGAATTTTAGCATTTTTATAAGTTTTATGGTTTTAAGGGGGTATCATGTTTTTGAGGGTTTTGTTTTTGTTTTCAGGGAATATTAGGGATCTTTTCGTATTTTTATGATGTTTTAGGTTTTTAGATTTTTTAGGGATTTTTATGGTTTTATGGGGATTCATGGTTTTTATGGATATTATGGGTTTTATCTGGGTTTTTATGGGTTTTTGGGTTTTAAGGGTTATTTTGAGTTTTTAATGGTTCTTACCGTTTTTTAGAGTTTTTAACTTTTTTATGGGGTTTGAGTGTTTTTGTAGTGTTTAGTGGTGTTTTGAGTATTTAGGATTATTTATGGTTTTTAGGGGTTTTATGGTGTTTATGGTTTTTAATTTTTTTTATGTTTTAAAGGATTTTAAGATGCTTTTTTTATGATTTTTATGGTTTTTAGGGTTTTTAGGGATTTTGAGAGTTTTTAGGGATTTTCAAGGGTTTTCGGGTTTTATAGTTTTTTAGGTTTTTTAGGGATTTTTTTTGAGTTTTTAGTGGGTTTATGGATTTTAGAGTTTGTTTTACATTATTGGGTCATTTAACGGTCCTTATAGTTTTTTATGGATTTATTTTATTTTTTGGGGGTTTAAGGGTTTTGGGGGGGTTTATCATGTTTTAGGGTTTTTTATATTTTTGCTATTTTTAGGGTTTTTAGTATTTTTATGATTTTTAGGGGTTTTATGGATTTTAATTGTTTTTATGGGTTTTTTAAGATTTTTATCAATTTTCTCTGTTTTATGGTTTCATTGGGATTTTAGGGTTATTTGTGTTTTTATGGTTTCTAGGGGTTTATATATTGTTTTAATGTTTTTAAAGATTTAAAGGGTTTTTAGAGTTGTTGTGTTTTTAGGGTTTTTATGGGTGTTAAATGTTTTTTAAGGTTGTTTGTATTTTTTGTGGTGTTCAGATAATGTTTTTGTGTTTTTGTGTTTTTTACGTTTTCTGGGAGTTTTTGGGATTTTTAGGATTGGTAGGTATTTAGGGTTTTTAGCATTTTTATGGATTTTTATGGGGCTTAGGGTTTTTAGTGGTTTTAGGTTTTTATTGTCTTTTTGGATTTTTTGGGGTTTTTGAGTTTTTTGTGAGTTTTTAGGGGTTTAATGTTTTTAGAGTATTTAAATGTTTTTATGTGTTTTTAGGGGTTTTATGGTTTTTTGTGATTTTTAGGATTTATTTACGGTTTTTAACATTTTTTATGCTTTTAGGGGTTTTGGGGTTTTAGTGAATTTAATGGGTTTTAGGGGTTTTTTTTTCTTTTTAGTTATTTTATGGTATATTTTAGGATTTTTTTGATCTTTAGGGTTTCTTGTGGTTTTTTGGATTATGTGGGGTTTTTAGGGGTTTTCATGTTCTTTGGGGGTATTTTACTGTTTTTTTTAGTTTTTTAGTGTTTTAGTGGTTATAAATGTTTTTATAACATTTTTAGAGGTTTTAAGGGTTATTATAATTTTTAGTGTTTTTTAGTTTTAATGGGTTTTAATATTTTTAGTGGTTTTAATGGTTTTTAGGGATTTTTAATGGTTTTTTTTATTTTCTGGGTTTTTAAGGGATTTTTAATATTTTTATGATTTATTTGGGTCTTTTAGGTTTTTATAGATTTCTTAGGGTTTTTACTGATCTTCAGGGTTTATCATTTTTTGGGTTTTTTCATAGTTTTTAAGGTCTTTTGGGTTTTTAGGTTTTTTTTGAGTTTTTTAGGGTTTTAAAAGTTTTTGACTTTTTAAACATTTTTAGGGGATTTAATGGGTTTTAGAGTTTTTAGTGGTTTTAGTATTTTATGGGTTTTTAGAGTTATATGGTTTTTAGGTTTTTTTGGTTTTCATAGTTTTAGAGTTTTTTAAATTTTTAGGGATTTTTAGGGATTTTAATTTTTAGGGGTTTCTAGGGTTTTTACGGAATGTGTTTGTGTTAGGGGTTTTCCAGTTTTTTTAGGATTTTTAGGATTTTTATGGTTTTGGGGGTTCAAGGGGTTTTTGGGGTTTTATCAGGTTTATAGTTTTTTTAGAATTTTTAGGGATTTAAATGGTTTGTATTGTTTTGGGTGGGTGTTTGGGATATTAATGGGTTTTCTGGGGTTTTCTATTTTTTGGGGTTTTATGGCATTCGATGATTTTTCTGTGTTTTTAGGTTTTTTTATGTTTTCAAGGATTTTAATTTATTTTCTTAGATTTTTATGTGTTTTATTTTTTTAGGGTTTTATTGGGTTTTTAGGGTTTTATAGTTTTTAAGGGTTTTAGGTTTTTTTCAAATTTTTAGGGACTTTTCAGTATTTTGTTTATTTTTTATATTTTATGTTTTTAAGGATTTTATAGTTTTTTTAACATTTTTAGGGGTTTTGAGGGGTTTTAGCAGTTTATGAATTTTATGGTTTTATGGTTTTCGGGGTTCTTATAGTTTTGAAGGGGTTTTCATGGTTTTTATTGTTTTTTATATTATCAAGGATTTTAGGGATTTTCTAGGATTTTGTTGATTTTTAGTGTTTTTTTTATATTTTATGCATTTTGAGGGGTTGTGAGGTTTCTAGGATTTTTAGTGGACTTCTGGGGTTTTGGGGGTTTTTATGGTTTTTATGGTCATTTTGGGATTTTAGGGGATTTTAATTTTTTTCATATTTTATTGTTTTTAGAGTTTTTAATGATTTTTTGGGTTTTAAGGGGTTTTAGAGTTTTTAGAGGGATTTTAAGGGGTCTTTTTTGGTTTTTTGGTGTCTTAAAGTTTATACGGGTTTTATAATTTTCAGGGAAAAAAGTATTGGGGCTGGTAGCCCCACCAAACATTAATGAAAACAAAAACAATGTTCCAAGGAGGGTTTTCGCATCTGAGAGTGTATCTCACCCTTCATATCTAATTCCAAATATGACATACAAAAGGGTTGAGAAATAAAGGACCACAGCAAGATTTGTTCCTCAATTTCCTTCTTGTACACCGCATCTGCCACCAAGTTGGCCTCTTTATAGGTATGAGTGGACCATATGCTGAGATTCTAAGAGATAGGGAGCCATTCAATCCAACATGGTAGAAGTATCCATTGGACTTCCCTTGATTTTTTTGACAGAATCCATCACAAGCATCGAGTCAGACTCAATCCAAAGGGAGTTATACTTAAATTGAGTAGAAAACATAACTTCCTTAATCATTTCCCATTACTCCTCTTCATAGGCACATCCATCTCTAATAAAGTAGTTAAAGAAGCCCTTGACAAATCCTATGCAGGTGCGTAAGACCCCACCACACCCTGACAGACCGGGTGCGCCCAATGCTGCATCACCCACATTGGCCTTTATCCATGATGGGATTGTGGGAATCCATCATATATATTTCATCACTCATGGCTTCTTCCCCCTATTATAAACTCCAAGTGAGTGGAAAATATTCAGACCATTAACATTATTTTTCATTGAACCTGTTTGTAGATTGGACGCCACCTGTATTGCCCTGTGGATCATCACCATTCCACCCCGAAACGATTGGGGCTGTCGGTTAAAGGACAATGCATTATAGGAATCCCAAGTATAGTGAATGGTCGTCGCATCACCTTCAAGAAGAAGGTTGTGCACCTAATCACTGCAGTTCAGCTTCATCAGTCCATAGATAAAATCACATATCGTGTCTTGCATGCTACACTGCAAGCTAAAACGCTACTACAGGTTGCTCCAAATTTCTACAGAAAATTTACATTGATGTAGGACATGTGAGTGGTTCTCCTCTTCTTTCATGCATAAAATACAAACATAAGAAAGTTTACATCCAACCCTCTTAAATTTTTCTTGTAAGGGGAGTATATTCCTATATATTTTTTTAGATCAGTACATAGTGAGCCGGCATGATAATGAGGATAGGGTCTGAGAGATAATATCCTTGTAAGAGGATCTTATATCATGCCAAACTGATGAGGATAGGGTCTTTCAGGGTTTGTCAGTGCTTTAGGGTCTTTCTGGGATTTTACGGTCTTTTGGTTTTTGGGGTTTTTTTAGGTTTTTAGTCTTTTTATGGTTTTTAGAGTTTTTTTTTAAAATTTTCAAGGGTTTAAATTGTTTTTTCTATTTTTATTGTATTTGTAGGGGTCTTATAGTTTTCAACGCTTTTGAGGGGTTTTAGGGTTTTTATGTTTTTAGTTATTTTTATGGTTTTTGAGAATGTTTATGGTTTTTAGGATTTTATAGGGTTTTTTTGGATTATGACGATTTTTCGGGGTTTTTAACGTTTTTAGGGGTTTTCAAGGTTTTAGGGTCTTTTGGGGTTTTAGGCTTTCTTTTAGATTTTGAGGGTTTTAGATTTATTTAAAATTTTTAGGGGTTTAAAGGGGTTTTAGTATTTTTAGTGGGTTTTAGGGTTTTCTTTGGGTTTTATGGTTTTTTTATGTTTTTAGGGATTTTTATTGTTTTCAGGGGTGTTCAGGGTCATTATGTTTTTTTTACATTTCAGTAGATTATTAGGGATTTTTAGGATTTTTATGTCTTCTTGGGTTTTTAGGGTTTTTATGGATTTTCAGGGCTTTATGGGTTGTTAGGTTTTCTAGGGTTTTTATGGGTTTTCATTGTTTCGAGAGTATTTTCTGTTTTCTAGGGGTTTTTTAGTTTTTGGGGTTTTAAGGTTTTTTGGAGTTTTTTTTAACGTTTTTAGGGGTTTTCAGAGTTTTTATTGGTTTTTGAGGGTTTTTGTGGGTTTTAGGGTTTTAAGGATTTTATGTATTTTAGTGTTATTAAGTGTTTTAGGGATTTTTTTGGATTTTTATGGATTTTATATTTTTTGTGTTTTTATGGATTATGAAGGTTTTTATGGGTTTTCTGATTTTTTAGGGTTTTTATGATTTTTCAGGGTTTTAGATTATTTTAGTTTTAGGGTTTCATTGATTTTTAATGGGTTTAAATGTTCTTTATAGTATTTAACATTTATAGGGGTTTAATGGGATTTTGGAGATTTTAGTGGTTTTATTATTTTTTCAGTGTTTTATGTTTTTGTGTAATTGTATGTTTTTAGGGGGTTTCAGGATTTTTTATGGTTTTTATGGGTTTTAAGGTTTTTTCTAGGTTTTTAATGTATTTTTCAATTTTTAGGGTTTTTATAATTTTTAGAGGTTTTATCTTTTTCTAGAATTTAATGTTTTATGGGTTCTAATGGTTTTTATAGTTTTTAGTAGTTTGTTAGTGTTTCTTTGGGTTTTATGGTTTTACGGGTTTTTATAGTTTTTCGGGGTTTTTGGGGTTTTTAGGGGTTTTTGTATGATTAGTGATTTTTATTCTTTTTTAGGATTTTTATGATATTTTGGGTTTTTTGGGTTTAAGGAATTTTGAGGTTTGTTACAGTTTTTTTGGTTTGTTATGTGTTTTAGGGCCTTTTACGGTCTTTAGGCTAATTAGTGTTTTAGGGTTTTCTTATGTTTTTAGGGGTTTTACATTTTTTTATGTTTTTTAACATTTTATTATATTTATAGGTTTTTATAGTTTTTAGTCATTTTTCAGTGTTTTTAGGGGGTTTTAAGGGATTTTTGTTTTTATGGGTGATTATGGATTTATTATTTTTTATGGTATTTTAGGAGTGTTTAGGTTTTCAAGGACTTTTAGAATTTTTATGGGTGTTTATGTCATTAGGAATTTTGATGGTTTTGGGGGTTTTTCATGATTTTTAGGGGATTTTAGGGGGTTTTAGGGTTTTCAGTGTCTTTTTGTATTTTAGGGGTTTTAATATATTTTTGGGGTTTTGAGTATTATAGGGATTTATGGGTTTTTAGATTTTTTAAAATTTTCTAGTAATTATAAGGTTTTTAGTGTTTTTAGTGGATTTTTATACCTTTTAAGGCTCATTAGAATTGTTTATGGTTTTTAGGGGGTTTTAGGTTTTTAGGGGTTTTATGGTTTTTAGGATATTTACGTTTTTAAGGTTTTTAGAGATTTTTTGGATTTTTATGGAATTATGGTTTTTTATGGTATTATTAATTTTGAGGGGTTTTAGGGTTCTTAGGGGTTTAAAGAGTTTTCAGAGTTTTTTGGGGATTTTTGGATTTTATTTGAGTTTTTAGGGGATTTATAGTTTTTAATTTTTTTGAAATTTTGAGTGGTTTGAATGGTTATTACTGTTTTTAGTCAATATTTATATTTCTTATAGGTTTTAGGTTTTTCAAGATTTTTCGTAGTTTTTATGTTTTTAGGGGGGTTTAGGGGTTTTTATGTTTTCATGAATTTTTAGATCTTTATTTTGATTGTTATGGTTTTTAGGTTTTTAGGGTTTTTAAGTTGTTTGAGGGGGTTTAGGGTTTTTTTAGCATTTATAGTGTTTTTAAAAATTTTAGGGTCTTTTTAGGTTTTTAGGTTTTTTTTGAGTATTTATGGTTTTAAAGGATTTTATAGTTTTATCCATTTTACGGTTTTTATGGGGTTTTAGTGTTTTTAGTGGCTTTTTAGGGTTTTTATGGTGTTTTAATGTATTTTAATGTTTTTTGTTTTCTTATGGTTTCAGGGGGGGTTAGGGTTTTAGGGTTTTTCATGTTTCCATGTATTTTTAGAAGTTCGTTATGATATTATTTATTTTTAAGGGTTTTAGGGTTTTATGGGATTTTCAGGGTTTGGGGGGGGGTTCAGGATTTTATAGTGTTTTTAGTGTTTTTGGGGTTTTAGTTTTTTTTATTTTTTCATTTTTAATGTTTTTTAAAGTTTTAAGGGTATTTAGAGTATTTTAAAAATTTTATGGGTTTAAATGTTTTAGAGTTTTTAGGTATTTTATGGGATTTTAGGGTTTTTAGGGACTTTATGGTTTTATGGGGTTTTCAAGAATTTAAGGGTTTTTTACCTTTTTAGGGATCTTTTGAGTATTTTTTGATTTTAAGGATTTTTATATACTTTTAAAAAATTTAGGGACTTTTGGGGTTTTAAGGTTCTTTTTTATTTTTTGGTGTTTTTAGGTTTTTGGGGTTTTATATTTTTAGGTGGGTTTCATACTTTTTCAGGATTTTATACATTTTTAGGGATTTATTAGGGATTTTCTAGTAATTTTATAGGTTATAGGTTTTTAGGGTTTTTAGGGATTTGGGGGGGGGGTTAGGGATTTTCATTGTTTTTTAGGGTTTTGATGATTTTCAGGGTTTTTAGGATCTTTTGTGTTTTTAGGTGTTTTTTTTTGAGTTTCTTAGGGGTTTTATGATTTTAAGACTTTTTAAAAAAAAATTTAAAGGGTTTTTAGAGTTTAATGGGTTTTAGGGTTGTTATGGGTTTTAGGGTTTTTATGGTTTTAGGGTTTTTTATGGTTTTTAGGGTTTTTCATTATTTTTAGGGTTTTTTGTGTTTTCATTGATTTTAGGGTTTTATAAGAATTTATTGTTTTTCGAGGTTTTAGGTTTTTTAGGGATTTTCAGGGTTTTAGGATTTTTCTGGTGGTTTAGTGTCTTTTGTGGGTTTTAGGGTTTTTTTTGTGATTTTTTTGGGTTTTATGGTTTTTAGAGATTTTTAACATTTTTAGGTGTTTCAAAGGTTTTCAGTATTTATAGTCAATTTTTAGGGTTCTATGGGTGTTTAAAGGTTTTATGGGTTTAAGGGGGAGTTGTATGGTTTTTATTGGGTTTTTAGGGGTTTTTAATTTTTTTAAGATTTTAAGGGTTTTTTAGGAATTTTAAGGTTTTTAGGGTTTTTAGGATTTTTAGAGATTTGAGGGGTTTTGGGGTTTCTTCATGGGATTTAGATGTTTTTAGTGTTTCTAGTGTATTTTAGGGTTTTTTGAGTTTTTAGGTTTTTTAAGGTATTTAGGACTATTTTATGTTTTTATCTGTTTATTCATTTTTTTGATTTTATAGTGTTTTTAGGGTTTTTAGGGATTATGGGGGGTATTTATGGTTTTTAGGGATTTTAGGGTCTTCAAGGGTGTTCCCCTTAGAGAAATGTTCGAGTCAGAAATCATTATTTTCAAATGGCTTCCAACAGGATTGTTCATGGAACTAGAAACACCCAAGGGTTATGTATCCATGGGGGCCTTCTTTCCAAAGGTAGGTGCCACTACAATAAATAAGGATTTTAAAAGCACTAGAAAACTCTATTAACAATGCTATAAAATAGCTGTTAATCACGACGAATATAGAGGGTCCCCTTTAGTAGTGCTAAAATGTGCTGATAAATGGGACCCTTTATCTGCGCTACAAAAAGCACTGATAAATGTCCCCCTTTATCAGCACTTTTTTAGTGCGAATAAAGGGACACCTTTATCAATGCTATTTTGGGCGATGAAAAAGGCCTAGTTGCCTATGATGTGCCATTTATTTAACAGCACACCCATCACATACACACATGCACAAAATAACACCTTCACACGAACAAGGTACATAAGATCTAAACAACACACACAAGATTTTCACAAACAATTCTATATACATTGACTTGATTTCATGAATACAAAAAAACACATTACTATATATATTTCAAAAAAAAATTATATGGTTAAAATTAAAATTATCCAACAAATAGTGAAAACATTAATGTTTCATCCTTTTGCATTCACGATCCCCTCCCAATAATTGTCGTCCATGGTATTTGTTTCCCAAAAAAGAATCTGAACTCAAGAAAAAAATTCCACCCATATAAGAAAAAAAATATTATGTTAGTTATACATTAATGAAACAAATTAAAAATTAATATGAAATAATAAATTAATAAAATATCAATTTTTTATAAAAAATACGCAATTTGAAATATAGTACTCACACCGTGCATCATATTGAGTTAGGGTTGATTCCTACATTCCAAAAACTGAGTCATAGATCATTGTTTTAAAATATTAAAATATTCTGAATGGGTTTCCTCAGTTTTGAGTATGTCACTGGTTCTTTTACTGAAATTAATATCAAATTTAAATGACACATTTAGATTTATATCCGTCACACAATTCTTCTGATTGAGGTGTGGTTGATTCCTACACTTCACAAATGACTGAAGGATCGTTGTCCTAATGTATCAAAACAATCCGAATGTGTTTGCTCGGTTTTCATTATTTCACTTATATTTTTTCTAAAATTAATTTCAATTTTAAATAATAAGATACACATTGAGTCATACCAGTCACATTGTACATTTAATTGAGGTGAGTTGGATTCCAAATGTCAAAAATGACTTACGGATCATTTTCTTGATGTATCAAAACAATCTGAATGTGGTTTTCTCATTTTGTAGTATGACAATTGCATTTTTTTACTAATATGTCATTTCAAACTAGAAAAACACATTTTGAGTCATACTGGTTGCATCATGAGTTGTTTTGATATGAGAGTACTTCATTCACGTCACAAATAACTTATGAACAATTATCTTAAATTATGAAGACAATTGGACTGGGTTTGCTTGGTATTCAATGAGTGACATGTTTTGAGCAAAAATGTCAATTTTAAACTAATAAAATACACTTTTAGCAATACCATTTACCCTATGCGTCATACTGAGGTGCAATTGATTCATATAAATCAAAAATGACTGATTGAACGTTGTTCTAAAGTATCAAAACAATCAGAATGTGTTTGCTAGGTTTGCAGTATATCACTTGTGTTTTGTTTTAAAATTAATATTAATTTTAAAAAATACGCTTTGAGTCATACCAGTCATATTGGGAATTTAATTGAGGTGTGGTTGATTCCTACATGTCACAAATTTGTTATGGATCTTTTTCTTATAGTATCAAAACAATCCGAATGTGTTTTCTCAGTTTGTAGTATGTTTTTCTTACAAAAATGTCATTTTAAACTAGAAACATGCATTTTGAGTCATACTTGTCACATCGTGCATTGGTTTTATATGATACTACTCCATAAACATCACAAAGTACTTATGAATTGTTATCCTAAATTATGAAGATAATTGGAGAAGTTTTTCTTGGTTTTCAGTGTGTGGCATGTTTTGAGCTTAAATATCAATTTTAAACTGAAAACAGACACTTTTAGGCATACCGGTCACACTGCAAATTTGATTGAGGTGTGGTTGATTCTTAAACATCACAAATAACTCATAGATCATTTTCCTAAAGTATTAAAATAGTCTGAATTATTTTTCTTAATTATTATAATTTCACTATTGTTTTTTTATAAAATCAATGTCAATTTCAAATAAAAAGAGACACTTTGAGTCATACCAGTCGGATTTTGTATTTAATTGTGGTGTGGTCAATTATGACATGTGAAAAATGACTTATATATCATTTTACTAATGTATAAAAACAGTATGAATGTGTTTTCTCAGTTTGTAGTATGTCAGTGGTGTTTTTTTACTAAAATTTCATTTCAAACCAGAAACACGCATTTTGAGTCATACCAATCACATCATGCATTGTTTTGATATGATACTTCTTCATACACATCCCAAATAACTTATGAATTGAAATCAAAAATTATGAAGACAATTGGAGTGGGTTATCTTGGTTTTTAGCGAGGGACATGCTTCGTGCTAAAATCTCAATTTTCAACTAATAATAGACACTTTTAGCCATATCGATCCCACCATGTGTCAGATTGAGGTTCGGTTGATTCATACACATCACAAATCACCCATGGATCGTTTTCCTAAAGTATCATAACAATACAAATAATTTTTCATGGTTTTTAGAAAGTCACTTTTGTTTTTTTCTAAAATTAATGTCAATTTTAAATAAAAAGAGACACTTTGAGTCATATCAGTCACATTGTCTATTGAATTGAGGTGAGGTCAATTCCTACATGTCACAAATTACTTATGGAACATTTTCCTAAAGTATGAAAACAATATGAATGTATTTTCTTATTTTTAAGTTTGTCAATTGTTTTTTTTAATAAAATGTCATTTTAAACTAAAAACATGCATTTTGAGTCATACTGATCACATCATGTGTTGGTTTGATATTAAAATGCTTCATACAAATCACAATGAACTTATTAATAATTATCCTAATTTTTGAATACAATTGGAGAGAGTTTTCTTGGTTTTCAGTGAGTGATACATTTTGAGCTAAAATGTTAATTTTAAACTAATAATAGGCACATTTAGCCATACAGGTCACACTGTGTGTCAGATTGAGGTGCATTTGATTTTTATAAATAAAAAATGACACATGTATTGTTGTCCTAAAGTATAAAAACAATCTGAATGTGTTTTCTGAGTTTTCAGTATGTCACTTGTGTTTTTTTCTAAAATTAAGGTCAATTTTAATTAAAAAGATACACTTTGAGTCATACCAGTAAAATTGTGTGTTAAATTGAGATGAGTTTTATTAATTCATGTCACAAATGACTTATGGATCATTTTTATAAAATATCAAAACAATCCGAATGTGTTTTCTCAGTTTGTAGTGTGTCAGTTGTGTTTTTTACTAAAATGTCATTTCAAATTTGGAACATGCATTTTGAGTCCTACTGGCTGCATCATGCATTGGTTTGATATGAAACTGATAAATAAATGTCACAAAAAACTTATGAATCGTTATTCTAAATTATGAATAAAAATGGAGCAGGTTTTCTAGGGTTTTAGCGAGTGTCATATTTTGAGCTAAAATGTCAATTTTAAACTAATAACTTATAGTTTTAGTCATAACGGTCACATTTTGGGTCTGATTGAGGTTCATTTGACTTATACACATTAAAAAGGACTCATGGATAATTATCCTAAATTATCAAAACAATCTGAATGCAGTTTCTTGGTTTTCAGTATGTTAGTTGTGTTTTTTCTAAAATTAATGTCAACTTAAAATAAAAAGAGACTCTTGGAGTCATACCAGTCACATTTTGTATTTAATTTATGTTCGGTCAATTCATACATGTCAAAAATGACTTATTTATTGTTTTCCTAAAGTATAAAAACAATATGAATTTGTTTTATCATTTTTTAGTATGTCAGATGAGTTTTTTTTACTAAAATGTCATTTTAAACTAGAAACACACATTTTGAGTCATACTGGTCACATCGTGCATTTTTTTTGATATGATACTCTTTCATAAACTTCACAATGAACTTATTAATTATTCTCATAAATTATGAAGACAATTGGATCAGGTTTTCTTTGTGTTCATGGAGTTACACGTTTTGAGCTAAAATGCCAATTTTAAACTGATAACAAACACCTTTAGCCATACTGGTCACACCATACATCGGATTGATGTGGGGTTGATTCTTAAACATCAAAAATGAATCATGGATCGTTTTACTAAAATAGAAAAACAATCTTATTACATATTTTCAGTTTTCAGTATGTCACTTGTGTTTTTTTCTAAAATTATTGTCAATTTTAAATAAAAAATGACACTTTGAGTCATACTAGTCACATTGTACATTGAATTGAAGTTTATTTGATTCTTACATGTCAAAAATGATTTATAGATCTTTTCTATAAAGTATCAAAACAATTGGAATGAATTTTATTAGTTTTCGTTATTTCACTTGTGTTTTTTTACTAAAATGTCATTTTAAACTGGAAACTCACATTTTGAGTCATACTAGTCGCATCATACGTTGGATTGATATGAGACTACTTCATAGATGTCAGAAAGGTCATATGAATCATTATACTAAATTATGAAGTCTATTGGAGTGGATTTTCTTGGTTTTTAGTGAGTGACACGTTTTAAGCTAAATTGTCATTTTTAAACTGATAACATATACTTTTAGCCATACTGGTCAGACCATGCATCAGATTGAGGTGGGGTTGATTATTACACGTCACAAATGACTCATGGATCGTTTTCATAAAGTATCAAAACAATTCAAATGAATTTTATTAGTTTTCAGTATGTCACTTGTGTTTTTTCTAAAATTAATGTCAATTTTAAATTAACAGAGACACTATGAGCCACACCAGCTGCATTGTGTGTTGAGTTGAAGTGCAGTCAATACCTACATGTAAAAAATAAATTATGGATCATTTCCCTAAAGTCTCAAAACAATCGGAAGGCGTTTTCTCAGTTTTCAAAGTGTCACTTGTTATTTTACTAAAAATAATGTCAATTTTAAATAAAAAGAGAAACGTTCAGTCATATCGGTCACATAATGTGTCGTATTGATGTGGGGTTTATTCCAACACATTTAAATGACTTCTGGATCATCTCCCTAAAGTGTCAAAATAACTAAATTCTTTTTCTCAATTTTGAATTGGTCAGATACTTTGATACCCACTATAACGACCTAAACATTTCATATATTAATATCACATATGAATAGATTAATATTCCATACATAAAAGAAATAAATTAAACATAAATAAGAAACAATGAATTAATTCTATGGAAAATGATTTTATTTTGCAAACATCAAGATTACCTATGTGATTGAGCAGACACAGCATCATTTCTCTTCCTGCAAAGGCATGTCACATAGAAAAAAATATTATCAAATAAACAAACATTACAAGGAATAGTTAAAATCAAATCAATATTTCATTATATAATTATTCTTTAAAAGAGAGATATTATTCTGTAACATTACCTTTACATATTTCCAAAGGTTTTATTTAGTCTATATATAAGCTAATAAAAAAAACTAATGACTCTTTGTTCACTTCACTAATATTGGTTATCTACCGCTTTTCATAGAATCTGATCTGATTATGATCTAGAATCCCCATGATTCTCTCATCCGACACCATATCTATGGTATCATCATTCAGCATTCACTTTTACTTCTCTTCCTACACCCATTTACCTAGTAAATGGGTGCCGGAAGAGAAGGAAAAGTGAATGATGAATTATTATAGCATAGAGATTGTGTGGGATGAGATCATCACAGGGACACCAGATTGGAAGTTTAAATGAGATTCTATGCAAAGTGGTAGTTAACCAACAATAGTGAAGAATAATTAGTTTTGTTATTAAATTTCTGAGTGATGCACAGCCAATTTTCTTCCATCACACTACATAAGTAAAAACAACATCATACACGACCAAAATATAGAATATAAATGATCCATGCCATAATAGATTAGGTCCAGTGATTTTGGAAACATGGAAACATAAAGAACTAGTTCATAAGAGTCTCTCATTAAGTTATTCTTTAGTAGAAAGACAAATCAATTCTAAAACAATTCTTCATAACCAAAGGATATGAAACAAAATAAAGGGTGATCATAGATTCTGAATAATTTTAAACAAGGAATATATCAATGATCATATAAGTATAACATAATTAGTAGGAATTCACCTTCATCCTATTGTTGTACAATCTTCTATCAGGTATTCTGCCCATTCGGTTCTAAACACATCTATATGATCTTGTGAATATGATTTTTTGCGACAGTCATGGTAGTACTGAAAAAATATAAATACACAAATAATTAATAAATATAATAAATAAAATAGTAATTATTTTCAAAAATACCCCTTCATGGATGCTTGTTTGTAGATGAATTACTATCTCTTTTATAAATTTACAAACATAATAACCACAATCCTTTCTGTTTGTTTGTTTTGTACACAATAGAAACATCGATAAAATAAGTAAATTGTTTTGATATGTGTTTGGGTAGGGAATATAATTATATATACCATGATACTTGTATAGTTTTATATCTCATGGGCATTCTTATCCTTAGGCCCTGGATTCATTCCATGAAGTATACGATATTTATGAACTTTCGTATTATAAAAAAATCCTCAATAAAAGATAATATAAATTATATAACTAGATTTTTAGTTTTAAAATGTTGGATCTAGTGTATTAAAAATTTAAAAATACCATCATGCATGATAATTTTGTTAGACATCCATGCATTAAATCTAGAAAATAAATCTTTGGAGTATCCAAATTGACAGCAATGAGCATCCAATGCTGCCTAAAAACACAAAAATGAATAAGTAATGAAAGAAATGAAAATATAGTTTATATGATTAAATTGTAGTGTTTTACCCCTACAATGTTGGTATTAAAAAGATTATGTCATCCGTAATTTTTTTTCCAATAATGTGAGAAGGGATGACATTATTTAACCCTCTTTATTGGAATTTATTTCTTCTTTTGAAGAGGTGATGTGAGGACTAACTAGTCTAAATTCCTTTTCCAGGGAAAATTCCTTCAATTGTTGTTCATATATACGCCTGTGAAAAATATAAAATGTATTTAGTCATAATTATCATAGTATATCAGCTTTTGTAAAATAAAATCATGAAAACATACCTCATGTATATATTTACAACCGTGGCGCCTATCCATTCATACTTGAGGATTTCATTTACATTGTCTGCACTAATGTAATTTTATTCTTCCCTTCTATACATATTTTTTTTCAAAATAAACTATGTGAGTATTTCCATCTATCAACTTTTTATCCACTTGAGCCTTTAATGATATTAAATGTGGATATAGAAAGGGTGGAGTGAAGGTGCTCTCAGTAGGTCATTTCAATCATTTGGTTGATCCCTGAGATAGTTTTGAGATAATCATTTATTTCACCCCTTCCCTTTCTCATTTTTAATAACATTTATTATTTCATACCTTCTTCATTAAATTTTAAATGTTTATCTTGAAAAATAAATTGGAAATGAATACCTCTTTGTTGACATGATTTTTTACAATAATTGAAATCCATGAAATGAATGTTCCAACAGCTTGTTTGACTGTATGAATGTCATCATCGTCATTTGGAACATTTAGCTCGACACTCATCTCATGAGCTATGTTAATCAACACTCTGACATGACCTATTGGAACTGGTATGTTGTGTAGCATGTCATTCTGCATATTGAATACCATATCCATCTCTACAAGGAAATACATGAGAATTGATAGATATAAATCACATTCATTTTCTCCCTGTATAATATTAGTAGATGAAAGGTGTCAGTGTCTATTTGATTCACATTTCACAAAAAAACAATTATTATATCATTGATTACCACAGCTATGTCATGTTTTTTAGGGGAATGGATCGACTCAAAAATGGTGGGTGTGGGGTGGGATCTTCATGAACGAGTTGTTCTTGAGTTGTTTCTTCACTTTTCCTCCCCCCATATAACTTTATATCATCTCTCTTTAGTATTGTAATTCTTCTTGAAACATAGATATTGTTTCTCTTATCTTTTTCATTTCCTCAATCTGATCCTCCACTTGTTTTTATTTCTGAAAATATGTTCAGGGGGTCACCCGAAAACCCACACCTCTGAAACGGACATACCGTTCTTGCTGATTCAAGACCACTGAAAGTATGTCTGCATCTGGTGTGAGTGTTGTTGATTCGTGTGACTATGTCAAATAGAAAATATAGAAAATTATGTAATCATGGTTATGTCATAGTGATTTAAATCAAAACAAATTTATATTATTTCATACTTACAATTCCTTCCAACACTTTTGTTGTGTTTTCATCTATCAGTATCCCCTATTTATTTACATGAGCCTCCTACCATAGCACATGGCGTGGGATGGAAGTGTATTTCGATTTCGATTCTTTAATCATCATAAAAATAGAGTAAATATGTTTCAATGTTGTTTTATGTCACATAAAAGTATTATGTTTGATTTAAAATATGTACCAATTTTTCTAAAGTGAATTATACCCCATCCTTTCTTTATGGTAGGGGTATACTAGTTTTTTTCCCATTCGTTATTTTCAACACTCAGTTGTTGTTTCATAAATAAAAAATTGTCAATCATAGTGATAAATACAAGAACCATCAAACAAATTGTTACCAGACACAATATACTGGAAATTTCTTCTCCCCACTATGTTTTCTAAATGCATCCCATGATCCTTGGGATATCAAGTGTTCAAAAAGAGGAGGTGGGTGTAGCTTGATTTTCCCATCAACATCTTTATGATGATATTTTGTTAAAATTTTGTGGATGCCTCTATGAATCCTTTCTATAACTCTTAATACATATTCCTTGTGTGATTATTCTACTATAAAGACACTTTGAATGGGATGATGAAGAGTAATTCAATGTTTTGGTATTTTATTTTATTTTAATAAATTAAAGAAATGATATCATAATGTTACCATAATCTCATCCCACATTACTTTCTTAATCCCAGTGACAACATGGCACCGCAACTGTACATCAATCGGCATGCATTGTCGAGTGGCGATTCCAATGTATCTTATATACATGGCTTTGTTGGGGGTTAACATGATGGCCTCACTTATTTCATCCCACCTCAAATTTGATTCCTTTTTCTTTTTGCCTTAAGTATTTTGTCATACACTTTCAAACTATGGCACTCTTGTTTCTTTTGCACTGACAAGGTTTCATTGACTACCATTTACTCTGTTTCAGCATCATCATTATGTTCCTCTAGAGTGGTAGCTTCAGCACTGGGACCAGCAAAAATAGATTGAGTAACATGTTTTACCTCAACACTATGACTAGCAGTAATAGGTTGAGAATCTTTTTGTTCCTATGCACTATGACCAGTAGCAGTAGGTTGATAGATCTGTTGTGCCTTGGGATTGGGCGCATCAATAGGTTCATAAGTCATTATCTATAGATGTGGTTTAACATTTAATTTATATTACATAAAATCAGAAATTTATAGATAATAACCTAAGGTAACACAATGTATATTACAATAAAAAAATAACCTGATTATTGAACTCTCTTTTTTCAAGGCTAAATAGATTTTAACCCTGTATCAACTATGTAAATCCCTTCATTATGGTGTCCTGTGACATAAATAATGACATCTACATTAGGACCACTATGAAATGATAGTGATGTCCCACTGAAAGGGCCATCCTCCATTGAATTTTCATCTGAATCTTCTGTTGTTTTGGTTGATAACAGAAAAATTGACCCATTTTTATTTGCAGGATCTAGAATATAAAATACTTGAAATACCTGTGATATAATTATAAACAGTTTGTATTTCCCCCCTTACTTACTAAAATCAACTTTCATGAATCCCAATTTATCTATTTTAATAGAATTCCTGTTATCAACCCACTTGCATTGAAAAATTGGCACTTGGATTTTCATATAATCAAACTCCCATATTTTTTTATGCCAAAGTATGAAATATTCATATAAATTGGATGTATTTACTTAGCACTAGAAACATAAATCACTTCAACCAAAATTGTAACCCCAATATTCTACATGGTATTGTCTTCATCATGTTAATTAGTATATAATGAATAACCATTAACTACATAGGAATTGCAAGATAATAAATATAAACTTAGTTCTTCGGCTATCCATCAAAGTCATTATAAAATTGAGTACAGATTTTCATCTGACTAATTAAAAATATGGTCCCCAAACCATCTTATAAACTTTAAATTATGTGCATCAGATACCCATTTTTCATCCCTAGATGAATTCAATTGCCTAAGAATTTCTTTGTGGGTTTGAACATATGGGTCAATGTCAAAAATATTATGCAAAAAGTAATGGTGGGAATACTCTAGATTTGTAATATTGATTGTGAAAACCTTTATTCCATAATTTCCTTCACCCTCAAGCCACCCAATGTGAAAATATTTCGGTAGGCCAATTCTTTTCACACCAAATAGTTATTCGGTAAAAATTTCAACGGATTCCTCAACAACATATTGCTCCGCAATATAACACTCTGGATGACTTCAATTTTTGATATACCCTTTCAAAATATTCATATAGATTTCAATGGGGTACATCTATATATAATGTAAAGGACCACAAAGTTGAATCTCTCTCACTAAGTGAACCATCAAATGAACCATCATATCAATGAATGTTGTTGGGAAGAACATTTACAATTCACATAATATGACAACAATTTCTCATTCCATAGTTTGAAATTTCACTGGGTCTATAAATTTACTGCATATAGCTTTGAATAAGAAACATATATTCATTAATATATTGTAGAAATTCATGGAAAAAATGCAGCGTAAAGCTATAGGAATTAGAACTTGCATCAAAACATGGAAGTCATGTGATTTCAAACCCTTTAACATTAAATTCATTATTAACACAATGTTCTTGATATTTGATGAATACCCCTCTGGAACCTTTACATCATTCAAGAAGTTTCAGAATGGATATCTCTCATTCTTGGAAAGATTGTAAGAAGTAGGAGTAATAAATGTACATTTTTCACCCTTCATTGGTGCCAACTCTTCTCGTATTCATAGTTCAACCATGTCCAAACTAGCCTTAATTGCATCCTCTATTTTATGGTGAAATTAGTAACATTCCGATGAAAATATCACATACATTTCATTCAACCAGAATAATATCTTGAAAATTTAGGACATACAATACAATTCTAGTATGGTAATTAAAAAAACTGATCTCTTTTTTCAACTGGTTTTCATAAGGTTTTTCGAAAATAGTTTACCAAAAGTAGTTTCTACATATTTTAATTTCTCAAACAATTGATCACATATTAGTGGAGATGGTGTTTTATATTATTTTGAACTTTCATCGAAGGATTTTTTCCCAATTCAATACTTATTCCATTGGGGTAGAAATATACGATGTCCTTGAAACATATTTTTTGATGAATGTTTCAAACTAATTGACTGTGAACCTTGTTCGCAAACAGGGCACCCTTAAGTTCCTTTAATGTTATATCCTAAAAAATTTCGATAAGAAGGAAAGTCATGTATCATCCCGTACAACATGGCTCTCAAAGTGAAATCTTCATTTTTGTAATCATCATACAACATAACACCTGAATCCCACAATAATTTCAAATCCTCGGTTAATGGAGCCAAATAAACATCAATATCATTATCTGGTTTTTTGTCCTTATATAATCATTTATAACATTATGTATTTTTATTTAATGCATAAACATCTTGGTAAGTTATAATTTATCAACATTATCGGCCATGTACTGTGGATGCTTTTTTGAAAACCAAAAGGATTCATTCCATCTGTAGATAATGCAATTTGAAGGTTTCTTGACTCATTTCCAAATTCAAGACACTCATGATCAATTCTATTACACTAAGGAGAGTCTTTTAGGTGACATAGTTTCCAATCTTTAATTCTTGTTTCTACATTCCATGTCAATAGTCATGCAGTCTCATCACTTCCATATAGGTTCCTAAACATTGGAATGATTGGAATGTATCATAAAACATTCATAGAACTAGATTCATATTTCTTGTATCAAGAATTACTACACATTGGTTATTCATTAAGTAATTTTTTTTCCTTCAAAAATAGTATACAATCATTCAGGAAGGTGTGTATACATGCAGAGATCATACTCACCGAGCATAGAATTCATTGGGCATTGTATGTTCAGATTAGGAGCTCATTATCTTCTGTGATCATGTAATTTTGGAGAGAAAGTAGTTTCATAAAACTGGTGTCAGTCCACCCATTTCTTACTTTCAAATTATATAGCTTTAGTAAGGCTGAAAATGTTGTATATTTAGTGAAACCAGCATACAATGACATCTTTTCACAACTCTTTAACATCTAAAAAAATTTGGGGTGATCACGAATTTCATCTTCAATTGTCCTTTCCATTTACTCAATATGATTTTCATCACCATTCACATTTGTAATCACATCCTCCATACAGTCTTCTTTATTGTTCACACTTGTAATCATATCAGATGATCTAAAAAATGCAATGCTTTCCTAGAAACTACCTACATTTGTTTTTCACCATGTTTATTTCAACATGTATAACTTTGATATATTCCATGGTAGATCGAGTGTTCTTCCAACTACTCTGGACTAATTTTTCTTGAATAAAAATAGTGTAAACACGGACAAAGGATTTGAGATGGGTCAATTGCATGATCATAGGCAAGATTCATAAACTCTTTCGCACCATCTTCATACTCTTTTGTCAATCGATTGGCATTCATCCATTCTTTATTCAGATTCATCATATTTGATTGAGTAATATTAATATTTAATAAAATAATTACACATAATATGTTCAACTAGGGTCACCATCCAACTATAATCAATGGAACTAGCTATGGTAAACAATACCCTTACCTCTCCATGCATTACTCAAGACCATAGTTGATCCCACCTGTTTTCCCAACCACCTTATCAATGTAACTAGTTATGAGAATCCCTTTCACTAGAACGTTTTAGTATCCCACATGTTATCTATATGAATTGTTGTGAACCTGTTTTTTAGTGTTTCACTAGAAATATAATTTCTCGAGTCAAGAACTATGGTACTAAACTGATAGTGTAATGCCCCGACCCTAGAATCTAGAAGCTGGGGCATTATTTTAATACATTGGCATGATTACAAGGAATCAAGTCCCAAAGGACCGATAAATTTAGTAGTCTTGGAAACAAGATACATACTTAAGTTCAACATTAAAACTTGAAAAGAAAAACAACACTAATTTATTTCATTAGAAACATATAAGCATCCATGATTATTCCTGAAAGTCACACATAACTAACTTCTTCATATCCTATAAAAATGAAACATGAAAAGGGGTGATCTCATATGCTCAATAAGAGTACGAAATAAAGTGGAAGACAACATAAACATTAGGCATGGTGAATAATTAAAAACACATGCCTTGTCCAATAATAAACATGAGCACTTTATGGCAGGAAGATGAGCTGAGTAAATAATGCCATAATAAAACATATTCATGGGTATTCTACTAGTCGAATAACTGCATGGAATATCAATTTCTAATCTCATAATGATGGAATGCATAACACCAGAATTTTATAACCACATAGTCAAGGCCTTGTGCCAATACAAAAAATAAGATTTTTTCAAGGCCTTGTTCCAAGACACTAGTTTGTCTCATGAGACCTATCAATGCATTAAGAAGCTATAGCGGGCTCTACCCATCACTTACTATGTCCAATGCATTCTTAATATTAAAAGGTTGAAACAAAATCTGAACATTCGTATTAAAACTAGCATACGAAATGTCAATATTTTAACCACAAACCATGAATGGTATAAAACTAGCACATCCACAATAAAAAATTACTCATTCAATACAATATATAAGATTTTATTATAATTGTTCAAACTCAATAGAGAATAATTAATGTTATTGAAATAGATGAAAATTATCATCAAAACTATTTGAGTGAAATATCCCCCTTTTCCATAAAAACATTTAAAAGTCTTACTATTAATCAAGAATCGATTTAAAATAGATTTTTGAATCAAAGTGTCCCATAACACATTGAAACTTTTAAAAGGAATTTTAATTTTGAAACTTCAATGTCCATATAAATAAATCCTAAAAACCATTTTTAAAACTTGGACATTAATGAGAATGATTTAGAATAATAAATCTTTAAAATATTTTAAAATGATATTTTTCTTAGAGTTCCTAACCAAAAGAGAGACACTTAAATAAAAATAATTGAGGCAATAAAAACATTATAATACCGTGGGAATAAAGGGATTTATTATATAATATGTAAAAGTACATTATATACACCATATAAATGTGAATTGGCATATAACCACCAAGAAGTCTCAATGGAATGTAAATTAAGATGAAATATCATATAAAGATAGTATCCATAGGTTAAGGATAAATCAATGACATAATTATGTGTGAAAAATATAAATACACTCAATAATATTAGATATTTAGTGTAAATCAATCAGAGGACATTCACACATATTCCTGTAAAAACAACACCAATGAATTATATGTTTAACTCAATAAATGGAGATTGAGTTAAAATTACTCTTATCAAGTTCATATCAATGACTTGAGAATTTATCAATAGAGTGATTATGTGTATCAAAAGTATATCCACAGAAAGGGGAGTGGAAATTACTACACAAATAATAAATATTAATTCCACACATAATCATGAAGTAAAATAATCAATGAAGTATGCGTAAAGCCGAATGAGTGGAAATTGAAATTTGAAATTCCCTTAACAATTTGGTAAATAACAAAACATACATCCCATGAAATATGGATCATAATATGAAGATTTAATTGATAATAAATTAATGTATATTACCCAAAGAATACAATCATTGGGTAGTACATACACCACACAAAAGGAAATAGTGGCAATATAGAATGAATCTCACGGAAATAGGAAGTGAGGTGAAAACCCTTCATTGTAATCAATCGAGTCGTATGTAAAAAATTTTATAACAACCAAATAAATCATATAATACCATGAACATAAATAGAATCATGATAATATATATATAAAATGACAGTACACAATACACCACTTTAATAAATAAGTGGCAAACAATGGAAATCACATGGAATTAAAAGTGAGATAAGAAACCCATTACATTGTACTTTTCATTGGTGGAAGGTAGTTTAACCTTATTTATAATGGTTAAATAATTTTTATTAAAATATACAAGAATCATATACATTAATATGATATCATATATGATCTTTTAATATTACTTTGTTAATAATATTTTAGTATTATCATCGTTTCAGGTGTTAACTGATTCGTTTTCCATTATATTCTTTGTTTCATAAGTTGTGTTTGTTATGAAAAGGATGTATATTATTCATATTCATAATTATATTAAGTCTTTAAAAATTATTTTTAATCATATAATGAAAATTATTCTTGAATGGATTACTATGGGGAATGAATCTCATCACGTTCGTGGAGTTGGTAATCCGTACGTACACATGAGTGACAATATCATTCTTTTTATATTAAAATAATATATAATTGGATGATATATCATATCTAAAGAATCATAATCATGTTATATTTATTATTTAAATCAATTACACATCATTATTATACCCATCCAAATAATAATTTATTGAATAACAATTACACCACGACGTGGAGATGGTAAGTCGTACGTACGCACGTATGGTGACATGTCATTCAATGGATGGATAGAATAATGAATATGGTGGTACCATATTTATAATAACATCAAATTATATAGAATATACTGGATTTATTATTTAATAAAGGAAACAATAAATAAAGAGGAAGTGGAAGAAGAAAGGAACTTGAAAGAGGTGATGAAATATTTACCTCTTCTTCGGGTTCTTCCTTTTGATTTGATCAAAAGAGCTCCTTAGGTTGGATTTATTACTAAAGGAATGACTCTAGGATGAAGGGAGGATAGTTGAGAGGGTATTTGGGCTGAGTTTTTCTGAGAAAAATGACTTTGAATGTGATAATTAAAGAGAAGGGAGAGTTCCCTTTTATAAGAGGTGTGAGGGGGGCCTTAGGGAATGCAAGAAATATTATTTTATAATAAATTCATTTTCGGTTTCTAATGTATCAAAATTGAATTATTTATAGTCTAAGGTGGGTATGGGTCTAAAACAACTCAACCAATAGGTTTTAGATAGGCTTGGGTCACTATATTAACCTTATTTTCTAGATTTATTTTTTTGTTAAATAGTATGACATTTACCATGTCTCTTTATAGTTTTACTTTATATGGTTAATAAATTTCTAATATACTTCCAAGAGAACCCCAAGTTGTTCATTAATGATACACATATCATTATATAAGTCTTTTGTCTGAAAATATGATTTTTAGGAATAAAATATCAATTAATAATATAATTTTTGTTTTAAAAACACTTTTATGTTAATTTTGACACTATTTAGTATTTTATTTTTTCCAAATCCATAACAGCATTATTAATTATAAAACAATTCATCTAACCAACCCTAATATGTAATATTAACCGAAAAAATTTGTTTAATTAATAAAAAGTCCCAAATTAAATTTATTTGGATATTTATAATATCAATTATATTAATATTTCATTAATACGGTAATTATTATATCGTTATGGTGTAATAAATAAATTTAATTATTTAATGTCTAAAAAATATTAATAAAATACCATTAAGTATGAAATATTTTTATATTTATAATTAATATTTATAGTCGAATTTATCTTATGTGTATCCCTATATTAAAAATGGTTTAGTTATTAAACATTAAATTTAACACTTTTAACTCTTCTTTGAATTTAGAAATTATAAATGTCTTAATCTAATCCAAGTGGACCTAAAGGATAATATTTTGTTCCTAAGGTTGTTTTTGGTCGAATTAAACTTATCCAATAGAATTAAGACATGTGTTAGGGTAATAATAATATCATTTTTACCCTTAGTTACCCTATTTACTTTTAACCGTGGTAAATAAAGGTCAAAAGTTACAATTCAAAAAAATTATTTTTTATCTTATTGAACCAAATTTTACTTACTGATATCAACTGTGTCTCTAGTATTTTTTAAATTCAATTCATATAAGTGGTAAAATTAAGTTTTATTCAAATATACAAATGCTCCTAGGAGGTGGGTAAAAGACGGTTAAAAAGTTCAATAAAAGTTGTATATATCTAAAATTATTATAAACTGACTCCAATGAATTACATTGAACTTATATAGGTATTATGTATCTATTTTGACCTAAAATAAATCTAAATAAAATAAATAATTATTTAAATAAAAATTTGGTTTTAAACTATAACTCGGTGTTTTTCACTATTCATAATAAAATTGAGTGTTTTCAGAAAAATACCAAAAATTCACCCTAAGGAAATTTCAATACACTGTATCCAAAAATAAAGACCATTTTGAAAGATAAAATTTATAAAATTTCAAAAAGTGGGCATTATTATTCATAACTACTAGTTTGATTGGTCGTCGTGTGTTAGAATCTCGAAGTTGTGTACAATGAAAGCTATTAAATTTTTCAAAGGGAACCGTACCACAGAATCATGGGGTGTTACATTATTCCCCCCTTTTGTAAATTGCATCCCCACAATTTTTAAAATTGGTCTTGGGAACATAATTGAAAGTCCCACATCGGAAAAAGAGTCAATAAAACTATCATTTTAAAAGAAAGAAAGATAATTACAAAGGTTACCCGAGATAACCGAGACTAGGTTTCCATGTAGGAAAACATGTATATGGAAGAAAAACTAAGTGTACAGTTCTAATGGAGAGGGATAGAAAAAATGATCCGGAAAAGTTAACAACAAGAAAACCACAAACATGTGACGGGACAAACGGTCATTAGTTTCCCAGCAGGAAAAGTAAACAGATAACATTTTTTTGTTTTAAGTTACATTTTATAAAGATGAAGAATTTATTTATGAGATTCACTAAGAACATAAAAGATATACTTACTTATTAAGTAGAGTTTCATTCTTTAATAAATTTATACCACTGACTCATTTTTTTAAACGATGAGTATTCAAGATGACTTGGTCACACCAGAAGAGCTAGAATCAACTTATAGAGAATCACATGATCCACAAAGAATAAACTATATATTTACCTTGTCTTTATAGATTAATCAAAACCAAAATGGTTAGTACAAGATTTGTTGATCCCCAAAAAGTATATTCCTTTGGAGAAAGAAACACTAATCTTAATTTCTAAAATTAATCCAACAATACCCCAAAGTTAAATAAATACCATTCAATAAACAATTGTCTTTAAAATCCTTTAATATAATAAAAACTAATATTGAGACCCAAAACTTAGAAGAATAGTCTTCCATGTTAAATTATATCTCCGAATGACATCGACTACTCATAAAGTCACATACTTAAAAGTAATTAACCTAATCACATATTATCTATTATAGGTTAATCATTTCCATAAATAACCCAAATCACTATAAATAAAAACATAAATAAAAATCCACCATTACTCCTCAAATGAAATCTCATAGTATTCTATTTTCCTTAGGCATATATTGTTCCCAACAGAGCGAACGTCTTCCAAAATAACATTTATCACTTAATCACCAAATCATTTTCCTATAAAAGGGTATTTATTTAATAATAAATTAAATATCAAATTAACTTATTATTGATCAATAAAACTACATAACTAAAAATAATTTGTCACATTAACTAGGGACTTCACGTAGTCTAGTGATAGGCGCTAAATCCCAATCGCACTCTGGTTGTGGTTTTTATTCCCACAGCTTTGTCCTACATGACGAGTTGTCACACGGTCTGCATGTTTTCCTTTTTTAAAAACTATATTTTATAACATTCTCTAAATGAGATAGATTCCTCAAAATAATAATAACATAATTTAACCACCAATTTTATCTCATACCTCACATTTTCACACCAAAAATTAATAACATGTAATTTCCTCAAATTCAAGAGTCATATAAACCCAAATGGTTATTTATAAATATATACCCAAAATAAAAGATAACTATTCCTAGAATTTAATTTTCACATAACAAACATCAGGGTTACACATACAATTGAAAAGTCTTCCAAAGTAATCTCATCAACCAAGAGCACTAGTACCTTTAAACATTTTTCTATCCATTTATTTCCACATAGGTTCTTACTTGACCAAGAGGTTGTCCTATAGAATAGGGAATTGACTTAGGTGATTCCAAGGTCCCTTAAATTTACGACAAATTACCTTAATTGGATTATTAGGATAAATTTTATTTTCTTCAAGTGTACTCTCCATTTTTCCTCGTAAATTCTTTAATTTATTCCCTTCCTTCCCACAAATAAAGCATTTCATTGTTCCATTATGACATCTTCCTAGGTGTCTCCTTCCACATTTCTTTCATGATGGAAAATGATCTTTCTTTTCTCCATGGTATTCACTGTTGGAGCTCTTATCATTCACCAATTTTCTCTTCCGTGTTGAGTCTATGTGTTGGTTAATATAAATGTTGTTGATCATATTTTTTAAAAACTGATTCAACATAATGACAATATATTTTACGACTATCAACATTCCATTTTGTTTATCATTTCCACCATTTTCCCACATTGTACATCATTTTTACCATTCATTCAATATTTGGGACATTGGTTGTATGAAGAAGGAATAGTTGTATGTTGATGTAGACAAGGTTTTCCTAGAAGAACATTGAATGTTGTATCCTTCCCAACAAACATGAACTCTGATATGGAAAAAAGATCATTAAACTGAGCTCTGAGTGTGATCTCACTGAGAGATTCTTTCTCATTATTTTCATAACCCTTTAACATCATAGTGGAGGGATACAAGTGATACTCATTGAGACCCAGTTAGAAAAGTGTTAGGACCGTAATGAGGTAGACACCCAAGCCATTTTCAATGAAGTATCATAGAATATAAATGTCATTTATCCTCCCAAATATATAAATGGGAATTACATGTCTTTTTATAATAACATACTCATTTGGTTATTGAATGAAATGACTACTTGGCATTCCATAGGATCATTCTGCACATGATATACATCAGCAGCAGTAACCTTGACATCAATATCTTGAGGCATTAACAAGACCTCAATAAGTGCTTTCCATAAATATTTTGATAAACTCAAAAATCGTGGAATGGTAATTTCTATGGAACTTGGGACAGTTGAATCCAGACATTATATTTTTGATCTAGAGGTCTGTGCTTCCACATATGGGGATTCTATTTTGTAGTCACATTAACAGTTAATGTTCCTGATGTGGATATCCTATCACTTGAGGTATGAGCTAGAAGTTATCATGTTTGTGGTGGATTAGGATGATTGGGGAAGCTTACCTATTGAGGAGGTAGCAGTGTATCCTATAATTAGCCATATAAGATAATCAAGAAGAAATACCCTATCACGTGTTGAGGAAGAACTATGTTCTTCTTTATGAGCTTTTTAGAGAAATTTACCATGTGTTTTAGCTGTATAGATTGTTCAAGAGGGGTTTTCATTAAAGTAGTGTGTCCTAGAATGACCATGTCTTACCCTTGTATCCTTTAAATAGATGGAATCTTCACCCATTTCCCCAATCAAGTGTTGAGTAATTGGTTCCATAATCATTATCATCATGTGATTATAAATCTGTTAAGTGAGTAAATTACATGGATCCAAAAATAAATTCCTCATCTGATAAAGATTTAGTCTGATTGGTCGACACTTGTCGTGCCGTTTGGCGGGGTGGTTCATGTGCTTTTGGGACTGCTAGCATGAAGTCCATTAAATTTAGGGATAAATTTATCCATAGAAACAAGATCATATTCTTTCAACTTCTTCTTATTCTTATAACCATGTCCCTTTTTGGAAGATTTTTCTTTAAAGGGTAGAGCTCCTGATGAAGCTGGTCGTGTTGTGGTGGAATAAATTGAGGTCATAATTTGTTGTTTTAGTTGTTCTAGGAGAATATAATGAGTATGGTTGATCATTTTTTATGACTATATTGTCACCAAAATTTTCATTAATCTTTCTCTTAACTTATTTCCACTCATTTTCGTCCTTCGGATCAGTAGCAGAAACACATTCTACTTGGGCTGATGAAATTTTCAATTTCACCTACCCAGAGTCCACCATCTTTTATAGGAGTTCTTTGAAAAAATCAATCATGTATGTAGTTCCCCAGTATTTTATAGAATGGGAAAAAATTTTGGAGATTTTTCACCTTCTTTATTTGGATTCTAGGGATTTGTAATCCTGGCTATGATTTTTCCCAATGGTGAGATGAAGTTTCCAGGGGTTTGGTCATTTTGAAAATAATAGAATCTCCTTTTCATCTCCTCAATCTGTTTCTTCCTCTCGTCTCATTGATCATTTTTATGGGGTTGGTGTTTCTACCAACACTCAGGAGGTTGATCCATAAGATATGGTGCATTCTTTGATATAGGAGTGGGTACATGGGCTTGCTTAATTATAACTGTAGTGGCCATTGATTGTATTTTTCTCTTTCCCTGAATTGATGGAATTACTTGGGACATAGATTTAGTATCTATGATGGAGTTTTCCACCTGTTGAGAAATTGAGGAATGGTCCCAAAATCCTCTTGTATATTTCATAAGGATCAATAGTGTGCTGAATTCTTTGTGAATATTTTCTACAAAAATTAGAGAAAACTCTTCTTGAGGGAGTGGTAGGTGTAAGGATTATTTTAGTCTTTTCCACCATGCAATGAAATCTGATTATATTTCATTATCATGTAGTTTTTAGTTTGTGATATTGAATACTATTTTCTTGGGCAGTGTTGAGCTGAAATGGAAGGGAAATTTCAAAATGAGATCTTCCAACCTAGAAATCGATCGAGACTGTAAACATATGTACCACAAAAGGCTTGTTCTTAGAGTTATTATACTGAGTACCTTTGTTTCAAAGCCTCATGTTGTTAAGGGGTGACCATCATGGGATATAATAGAGATATGAAACACATCAAGTTTTGTTCCAGATCTCCTAATCCATTGAATATTGGAAATTTAGGATTCCAAAAGTTTCTGAGGGGAAGATTCAGATATACCCTTTCAGGGTAAGAGTTGTCTTCAAGTTGTATCTGTTCACATCATTACTCCATAGATTCCAATCAAGCCATTAGTGACTCAATGGTGTTTATAAGCATTTTAGGAATGTCGAAATTAGATAGATATTGGATAGGTGTGGTAGCTGGTTCCTGAATAGAAACAGTAGTTGGTAGGACCACTAGTGGTGAAACTGCTAGTATCTACCATGGGTAACCCATAGGGACATGCTTGCAAGGATGTTCCTGACCCTGCTCTCTTTGTACAAACAATGGAGGGAATACATGACGTCCTTCTATGGTATTGATATATATCGGTGGTTGTTATCATACATTGAGAAGATGTTTTAGGTCTACATCAGTTGTCATAAAAAATATATTTGTTGAGGTGCACCAACTGGAAGTGCAAGTTGAGAATATGATTGAAAAACATACATAGCTATAAAGCTAATTTATGTTAATTCTATATTAAGTATCCTGAATTATTTTATCTCTTCCTCTTGTTGAGAAAATATTTCCACTAGTGAAAGGGTCTTTTTCTCTCTTAGAGGGAGGTAATATATGTTTTGACCATTACCTTTTCTCTATTGGGTTCCTTTTGAGGGGGTAATGGTAGATTGTTCGAGGGAGTGACTAAATTCTAGTCAAGCCTCTAGTTCTATGTATTCACACCTCCTTTATTTTTCTCAGTGTGAACTCTATTGTGAACTAGAATTTCTTCTTCAGAATCCTTTGAATTATCCCATTGTTCTGTAAAATCTTTGAGGGCGGCGTTGATGACGCCAACTAATGTGAAACACATTATGGGAATTATTTCATTGTCTTTATGAGACGGTCTTCTTTTGTTCCATTCATTATGACTTTTACAATCCTTATATGATTCAATGGGAACAATTTGGTGGATAGTAATCGGAAGGTAATCTACATACAATTCAATAATGAGCATTCCAAGTGAAAGTACTAGATCATAGGATGGGACAAACTAGGAAGGTACATTGTACGATATCTTATATAACCAGAAGAAAATTGATTCCTATAGAGGAGGTGGCTTTTGAGGTGAAAAATCCCCAAGCCCTCACGGATAGTTATATTCCTATTTTGATTTCACCACCATTTAGGCCTAGTTGGCTGATCTCAATGGTTGGGTTAAAAAATCCACTAGCCCTATAGGATGAGGTTCCTCCCGAACTGCTATGGATGATATCACCATAGCTTCTCTTCTAATTTTATGGAGTTTTATTTAAACATGGGTTAGGTTCATTATTTGGTACCCACTTAAATCACACATTATAGAAGACCATTAGGTTATTTCTGACATTTGTTCAATTTGACGGCTGACATCCTCTAAGAGGGAGGATTATTAATATTTTTAGATTCTTGATGAAAAATAATTTCAACATCCTTCTCTATTCTAGATCAATGTAGGTGAGAGTTAGTTGGGGCATATTCTTGTTGAGTATACCATTGGTCATGAGTAGATTCTATTTTTCGATGCTGTCCTGGGGCAATAACATTGCATGATACCACCTTTGGAGGGACTTTTTGGTTAGAGATCATAGTGAAATGGAATTATCCATGTGAACACCATCCTATAATACAAACACCAGATGATGTATCAACAACCAGCTCTCACAACCTCATTAATGCGTTGAGGCATGCACAATGAAGGGATCCTTGATATTTATCGATATTTGGATATCATGAATCTAGGAGAGATGCTAAGTCAATTTGACACTGCAACCCTTCTATTAAATTTATGTGAGTTTGATACTCATCATAGGGTAATACCATTTCTTTTGGGTGATGAATATTTTTCCATATTTTGAGTCAGATTTCATGCATACAATATTCCACCAATAGTTTTGGAATGCTATATTTAGATGTGTATAAAGGCCTGATCATGACTTGAATTTCATATTTACCCAGTTTTTTCCTCATGTTTAGAAGGTATTCTTTATCTTTCACCAGAGGTTCATCTACCTGGTCCAACTAATAGTGGATGCTTCTCAATTATTTTACCACAAATAGTGGGATTGCTAGTGAATTTCTCCATTTCATTGAAAGGTATGTGACCTGCAGTTGGTTCAGAGAATGACCACCACCTTGGTTTACATTCCGGTTGAGAAAGGATTTAACCTACTAGTAAAAAGGAATCATAAATGTTAAATCTTCTGTTTTATAGTACCTCATGATAAGAGGGATTTTTCATAACTACATTTCCAATTAGATAATTCTCCTGAAAATGAGCAAAATTACTGTAGAGAGAAATTTCACAGTGAACACCATCATGGGGAGGACCACCATGGTGAATTATAGAAAGGGTATGAAACTGTTTCTCCTTAGTCTTCTGTTCACATGGAGGGATGAAATGTATCTCATCAAGAGATATTATCTCAAGATTGGTCTGATTTTTTCCATGAATAAATCCTTCATGGTGAAGTGTCCAGTGAGGACTTTCAGAATTACTGCTACAACTCCCAGAATTTGGTGATTGGAGTGTAGGATCTTTATATGTGATAGATAAGTATATGAGGGATTCAAGAATTTATGCATTAAGTGAAACATGATTGTAGAGCGTCTCATGATTTCTTAATTTTGTTTTATGAAGCTTCTTATTAAATACCTTATTATGAGCGATTGGGGCCACTTATTGGGAAAAGTGATTATAATGGACATTTCTTTATGCATTCCATGGAGTGGCCATTAGGATAGTCTGATTACCTACGACTGGAGAATGTGCATGTTCCCAATTTGGATGTCCATATAATATGGGGTAATATTCTCCATAACCCTCTTGGATGAGAGAAGTGGTTTTTGTCTTCTCTGAGGTGATATGCTGATGAGCCACCCCATTTATGGGAACAAAGTTATGTTTATATTCCCCATTCACTACAATCGTCACCATTATGATGTCATAAAAAGTATATAGAATTTGGTTAGGGAATTTAATATTACCTTTCACCATTTGTAGGATATTATTAGTAAATTTTGTGACAGGGATGAGGATATATAACCATTCCACATTTGGAGTAGGTGTATATAACTAATCATTTTCTCCCTTTATGTTAGTGAGAATTGATAGTACTCATGAGTGGGGGTATAATATTGACTTTTACACTTATTATCATCAGTAATTTCTGATTGAATTCTCTTGGTACTTCCAGATGAGGCTACTAGAAGTCCTGGTGGGTGCGGGTAGGTGTATGTTCCAACTCGCAAGTTTTCATCATATTTGAATGGAATAATTCCTCTAATGCCTCTAGATGAGTCTAATGTATAACTGAATTAAGGAGGATGAGTGTATCTTCCCATTCTAAATTTTTTATAAAATTGGGTTTGTGAGCATCTTTGGAGGAGTAAAGGTGTTAACCTACTCCCCATTGACCTGTTATTGTCCCTAGTGAGCCTTCTTTCATACTCGATTTTGGAGGAACTGGGATGGACAACCAAGGACAACACCCTCATCATGTGGTGGGTTAACATCCGTACGACATTGGTGGTTTGTATTACTAGAAGGATCCCTTGAGAATGACCCTTACGTCTCCTATATGAGGTCATATATAGCCTCTTGATCGAACTTTCTAAGATATGGGAGGGATTGGTTGTTGGATTCAAGGTATAATCTTTCAAAACTGTTAAAGACAGTGATTGGAGGTGTCTATGTTAGGACCACCCGTCATCATTGACCCAACAATTGGGGGAGATTTTTGGATTGGATGGCAAATTGGGTGGCCTATAGGACTGGGATCATACCATTTTGATGTTATTCTTTAACTAAAAATTTTGAGACCCAGTGTTGAAGATGTTGAGTTGGTGGTGTTATCCTCTATATGGATGAGAAATTGGTGTGTGCATCATCCAAGTAGTTCATTAGTGAGAACTAGAACATGCCATTGGATTGAAGGGAGTTCTTGGAAATAAGTTCATATATACACTAGAAAAAAAGCAAGTAACTCCATCAAATAAACATCTCATTTTAATGAACACACATGTGATTGATTATTTTGTGTGTGTCTCTTTTTTCAAGTGAAGGGGCCCTGACATGTGGTTACACTATCATCTTGGTTAAGGATTCGTGTGGGGTTCACCATTTTTTGTTCACCTCGGAGTTTGCAACTCATGATGATTTTATCATTTTGAATAGTTTCCAATGAGTTTTTTCATGGAACCAGAAACACCAAATGTTCCAATATTCAAAGGTAAATACTTTATAAAGGTATGCAATCTTAATTATTATTACCAAAAATGATTAAGAAATCTCACTGGTCGAGAGGATGAGAGGTCAGGATCATCACACCTTTTTGGGGGGAATTATTGCCCACCTCGAGACTCTCTTATAGTTTTAAGAAATGTTCATGAATCCTTCATCAATTCCCATGTATGATGTGGGTCATTCTAGAGTTAAAAATAAATTATTATCATGTATAGAAATTTGAATCATCTGTATGCATCCAATCTTATCAATGAATAGAGATATCTGTATGAATATGAAGTTCTCAATCGATGGTATCCTCTTATATAATAATTATAGATTCTTCGGTCATTATTACGACCATGATAGTTTTATAGCCACATAGTGGGGGTAATATGGATTACATCTTCATACAGGGAGACAATAATTTCTTTGGAGTATATCATCATCTAGGAAGACATGAGTTATTTTGATGTTTGGATTGAACCCATAGATGGGATTCCTACATATCCTTGTGAAATCAATCAAAAACCATATAGTTCGGTGCCACTTATTAGGGAACATCATACATTTTAAGGTTGTGGGAAAATTAAAGAAATGTATAGTTTATCTTTATGTGGAAAGGACATCTAGGCTGAAGGTTCCTTATTAATGTTTAGTGTAGGACTTATGCCAAAACATCCCAGAGGAACTGAGAGAGATGTAGATTCTCAGGTTGAATTAAAACATACTAGGAATGTGCCCATTGGATAATAGGGTTGATTTGGTGTTTTGGGTTTAGACATTGTAGAGGATTCCTACATACCCCTTTCAGAGGGGAATCAAAGTCCACATAGTTCGGTTAATAGGACATGCGCCTATAAAGGACCAATAGTATAACCTCGTAAGGGTGTATGTCCATTTGATATGGATATGTAGGGGCCTATTCCTTAAAAGGATGCCTTTTAAGGAGACCATGACAGATGTATAAACTCATGGTGTTTTGGAGGATTTTTTTGGGGTTTACTCCTAAGGGGGGTGCCTGAATTAAGAGAATTATGATTGGGCCTTACTCCTGGGGAGGATTCCCATTGAGCGGCATGGTTTTCTATCTCAAGGATGACATGATATGGATATTGGGACTTAGTAAGGCATCCTACATATCCAAGTTATGGAGGGAATCATATTTCTCAAAGATCATTATGTCGCATGGATATTGAGGGATTCATGATCATCACCAACCTCTATGCTCATGTGATTCATGATTGATGTGAGAAAAAATGAGGAAGTGGAAGATTAGGGAAGCCACACACTGTACCATTTTATGTTGGTGGACATGGCTACAAAGACCATAGGGAGAGAGAAGGTGAATTAGGTGTTACCATTTCCTCTATCCTTTCTCCGCCAATGGAAGAGGAGTTGAACGATGATGGAAGTGGTTAGGGTTACAATAGTTTCCGCTCTTCACTTAACCCCAAAGAGGAAATGAAGGTAAAGGATGCATAGGTAGAGAGGAGAAATACAACATCCTTCTTCTAGAATGTATAAGGGATTAATCCAGGAGGGATTCCCTAAAATGGGTTTCCTAGTGGGATGAGGATCTAATAACATGTTGAATGGATATACAAGGATACTCCTTTCCCTCCCCACTAGGAACTGAATGTTTCGGGTCTTACAGATGATAATGGAATAAAAATTTCCTAACCCTTGTATATGAGTCTAGGAACCCCCCCCGACATTGTCCTTGGGTTAGGAGTCTTCATGACCATAGATATAAAAATACACATATTACAAGGGGATTCTAATTCTATGGTAGGACCACTACAAGAAACCTATGAATGTATAAATACAAATCAAAATGGGAGAAACTAAAGAATTCCCCTTCTAATTGTTTTTTTATGTCAGGAGGCCTTGGTGGAGGTTTTGAAAAAATCCCTCTCAGACAAGGGAGTCAGAGGAGGAGAGGGTCTACCATAAATGGGTTTGAATAAGGCCTAAGGAATAACACACATAGGTTGGAGGGTAGGGAGAACCAAGGAGGATCGTGCAAGGGGTGATTCATGTAGATATGTATGGGTGAACTGATGGAACCTTGGGCGAAAAACACCTGGGTGACTATAGTAAGATGAGACATTCCTCAAGAATTCAAGGGTCTCCACAGGTCTTCTTAGAAGTGACTAGCATAGGTCCATGGTTATAAATGGGTACCTCACACTAGTTTTCATTAATCATGGTTTGAGAAAGTTCCACATGTAGGTGTTGTTTATTTTTAAACATGGGAAAACTTTTATTTTCATTATTCCCCTTTACTTCCATCTCCTTAATGTTTTATAAATATAAATAGAAGGTTTAGTAAGGATTTAGAGAAGGACGAATGTGATCAGAGCTTTGGGAGGCCTTCTAAAAATTTCATCCATGCAAATGAAGACCCCATGGTCCTATTTATAGGAACATTTTAGAACCTAGGTGAAGGTGTCATCTCACACAGGTCTATCACATAGGCTTCTGCATAGGTACCTTGCACCCCAATGGTACTTTGGAGTACTTGGAGGAGATTCTATTTTAAGGATGTTGTAATCTTTGTCCTTCTCTACATCATTCATTCCCTTATCCCTAAAGAATTTCCCTTGGTCATATTTCCATCCATGTGATAAAACAAATTTGTCATAGGGTATTTTTAAATTTTGAGGGTTTTCTTTAGTTTTTAGGGGTTTTAATAATTTTACTATATTTATACATTTTAGGGGTTTTCATGGTTTTTTGGAGTTTTAGTAGTTTTAGGGGCTTTTCTGGGTTGGGGGTCATAGTTTTTGGGGGATTCCATGTTTTAAGGTATTTATAAATATTTTTATAATTTTTAGGGGGTTTAGGGTTTTTATGTATTCTGAGGGTTTTAGGGATTTGGGGGGGGGGGGGTGGATTTTTTAGAGTTTTAGGGACTTTTGGGGGTTTTTTTGGATTTTTTTTGGGTTTTTAGAGTTTTTAAAATTTTATACAGTTTAGAGGTATTTAGTGTTTTCAGTTGGTTTTATGGGATTTTTGTGTTTTCAGGGTTTTTAGTCAGTTTTATGGTTTTAGGGGTTTTAGGGTTTTTACGATTTTCTATGCTTTCTAGGGTTTCTAAGGCTTTTTAATATTTTTATGTTTTTAGGGTTGTAGGATTTTTAGGTATTTTATTGGTTTTCCATGGTTTTTGGGCGTTTTCAGGGTTTAAGGGTCTTTTTTGTTTTAGGATTTTCTGATTTTTTAGTGTTTTATGATTTTTTAGAGTTTTTTAAAATAATTACTGGTTATAAGGGGCTTCAATTTTTTATTGGGTTTTTGGGTTTTAGAATTTTTATGTCTTTTAGGGGTTTTTATGGTTTCCAGACATTTTTCATGGTTTTTTTTGTGTTTTAAACATTTTTATGGATTTTTAGTGATTTTTAGGATTTATTGGTTTTTAGGGGTTTTCAGGATTTTTATGGATTTTAAGGGTTTTTAGGTTTTTTCAAGAGTTTTCATGGTTATTAGGGTATTATTGGATTGTTAGGGTTTTTGAGTTTTTTACTGTTTTATGTTTTTAGTGTATTTTAATTTTTTTAGAAGTTTTAAAGGGTATTAAAGTTTTTAGTGGAGCTTTTTGGTTTTTATGGGGTTTTAGGATTTTTTGATGTTTTTATGCATATTTATTGATTCCAAGGGTTTTTAGGGTTATGAGGGTTTTTTTGTTTTTCGGTATTTTTATGTATTTTGTGGTTTTTAGGTTTTTTCGGGGGTTTGATGGTATTTAGGGGTATTTAGGGGTTTTGGGTTTTTGGGAGGGGTTTATGATCTTTTTGGTTTTTAGGGTTTCTTTTTATTTATTGGGTTTTATGGTTTTTATAGTTTTTAATATTTTTATTAGTTTTATGGGTTTTTATTGTTTTTAGTGGTTTTAGGGATTTTTTTTGATTTTTAAGAAATTTTATGTTTTTATGGATTTTTCTGGTTTTTAGGGGTTTTTAGTGTTCTTATTTTTTTATGATTTCTGGTATTTTTAGGGGTTTTAAATATTTTTATGGATTTAGAGAATTTTTTGGTTTTTAGGTATTTTGATGGTTTTTTCGGGTTTTAAAGTTTTCTAGGGATTTGATGGGGTTATAGGATTTTTAGGGAATTTTTAGGACTTTAGGGTGTTTTGATTTTTTTTTTGGATTTTTATAGTTTTCAGAGTTTCTTAAAATATTTGGGTTTTAAAGGTATTTATAATTTATAGTGGGTTTTTAGTGTTTTTATAAGTTTTTTGGGTTTTTAGGGGGTTTTATGGTTTTTGGGTTCTTTAGGGTTTTTTACTTTTTCTGGGATTTTTACGGATTCTTTAAGAATTTTATTACTTTTATGTTTGTTATGAATTTTGATCGTTTTTAATGGTTTTAGTTGTTTTTAGTTTTTTAGGGAATTTTATGATTTTAGGGTCTTTTTAGGTTTTAGTGGTATTTTGAGTTTTTATAGGTTTTTATGGTTTTTAGTGTTTTTAATGTTTTTAGGAGGTTTTTATATTTTTAGTGGGGTTTTATGTTTTTTTATAGGGTTTTATATTTTTTAAGGTTTTTAGGGGTTTTTTGAGTTTTTATGTATTTTTATGTTTTTATATATTTTTAGGTTTATTTAATATTTTTATGGTTTTTTGGGTTTTTAGTTTTTTTATGAGTTCGAGGTTTTTTGGGTCTTCTGTGGTTTTAGGGGTTTTATGTCCTTTTAGGGTTTTTAGGTGTTTTTGAGTTTTGAGGATTTTATGGTTTTTTGATTATTTAATATTTTTATGGAATTTAGTGGTTTTTAGTTGTTTTTATGATTTTTATGATTTTTTAGGGTTTAATACGGTTTTATGGGGGTTTTATGATTTTTAGGGGTTTTTAGGTTTTTTATATTTTTAGGGATTTTTTTGGGATTTTTAATTATTATTACGGGCATTAAGGGTTTTGGGGGGTTTGGGTATTTTTATGGGTTTTTTGGGTTTTCATGGTTTTTATGGTTTTTATGGGTTTGTTAATAATTTTAGGGTCTTTTTGGTTTTTTGTGTAATTTTTTAGGTATTTATGGTATTTAGAGTTTTTTAATGTTTTAGGGGTTTTAAGGGTTTTTAATGTTATTAGTTGTTTTTTGTGTTTTTATGGCTTTTATGTATTTAAGTATTTTTAGGGAAATTTTAGGATTTTCAAGGGTATTATGGTTTTTTATGGATTTGGAGGGTTTTTTTTTTGGGTTTTTAGGGGTTTCAGGTATTTAGGATATTTTGGGCTTTTAGGGTTTTCTTTTATTTTTAGGGGTTTTCTGTTTTATTATAGTTTTTAACATTTTTTGGTGTTTTAAGTATTTTTTAGAGTTTTTAGGGTTTTTAGGGTTTTTATTGGTTTTTAGGGTTTTATAGGTTTTATAGGTTTTAGGAGCGTTTTATGGGTTTCATGGGTTTTTAAAGGGTTTTGGGGATTTTTATGTTTTCTAGGATTTTGATGGATTCTTTATGATTTGTATGGGTTTTAGGTATTTCGAAGGTTTTAATGGTTTTTATGGTTTATAGTGATTCTAGGGGTTTAAAGGTATTTTTGGGTTTTTATGGTATTTTAGTTTCTTAGGGGTTTAAGGGTTTTTTGTTTTTTTAACGTTTTTAGTGTTTGAGGGGTTTTTAGAGATTTTCGTGGGTTTTAGGGGTTTTGTTTGTTTTTTGGGTTATTATGGGTTTTAGGGGACTTTAAAGGTTTCATGGGTTTTAAATGTTTTTTTGTTTTTTTATTTTTTCTAAGATTTTAGGACTTTTATGGTTTTTACTGGTTTTTAGGGATTTGTGGATTTTGAGGGTATATGGATTTTCATGTTTTTTTATTGTTTCTAGTGTTTTAATGGTTTTAGGGTCTTTTGGGTTTTACATTTTTCTGTATTTTTTAAGTTTCTATGGTTTTTTAGAGTTTTATATTATTTTAATGAGTTTTAAGGTTTATTATAGTTTTTAGTGGTTTAGGGTTTTTATGGGTATAAAAGTTTTTAAGGGGTTTTGTAGTTTTTACATGGTTTTTAGGAATTTTAGGGTTTATTTATGTTTTCATGTATTTTTATGGATTTTTTATTATTTTTTGTGTTTTTATGGTTTTTAGGGTTTTTAGGGATTTTGTGGGTTTTTAGGGGTATTCAGGGTTTTAGTGTATTTTTGGTTTTTATGATTTTTTGATCCTTTGAGGGTTTGTAAGGTTTTTATATATTTTTAAAAAGTTTATCGATTTTATGGATTTTTTGATTATTTAGTGGTTTTAGGGTTTTTATGGGGTTTTATAGTTTTTAGGGTTTTTAATGTTTTTTATTTTTATTGATATTTAGGGATTTTTAATTATTTTTATGGTTTTTAGTGTTTTAGGGTTTTTTTGGAATTTTGATAGATTTTATGGTTTTCTAGGGTTTTCATGATTTTTATGGTCTTTTGGGTTTGAAGGGTATTTTGTTTGTTTTTTTGGGGTTTTAATGTTTTTATAGTTTTCTAATTATTTAAGTGGTATTGTCGTTTTTTGAGTTTTTCTTGGTTTTTGGGGGTTTAATGGATTTTTTGTTTTTAATGTTTTTATGGATTTTAATGGGTGTTTAGTGTTTTTTGGGTTTTTTACGGTTTTAGTGATTTTTATGTTTTTTTTATATTTAATATTTTTATGGTGTTTTATGTTTTTAGGTATTTTGAGGGTTTTTATAATTTTTTCGGGTTTTTAGGGGTTTTCATGATCATTTTGGGGTTTTAGCGGTTTTTATATGTTTTTTTGGGTTTTAGGGGTTTTAAGTGTTTTAGGTGTGTGTATGATATTTAGGGGGTTTTTAAGGTTCTTATGGTTTTTTACATTTCACAGAGTTTTATGTAATTATTATTATTTTTATGTATTTCATAGTTTTCTAGAGACTTTGGGGATTTAAAGTGTTTTTTGGGTTTTTAGGTGTTATTATTGTTAATAGGGTCTTTTAGGTATTTGGGGGATTTTAATTTTTTAATCTTTTAAAGGGTTTTTATAGTTTTAAACGTTTTTTGGGGTTTTAAGGGGTTTTTTCATTTTTAGTGGGTTTTTATTTGTTTTTTGGGTTTTTTAATTTTTTACGTTTTTTATGGTTATGGGGGTTTTTTAGGGACTGTAAGGTTTTTTTACCTTTTCATGTATTTTTAGGTACTTTTTAAGATTTTTTAAAAGTTTTAAGGGTTTTTATGGTTTTTTGGGATTTTGAGGGTTTTTAAGGGTTTTTAGGTTTTTTTATGGTTTTCATGGGTTTTCATGATTTTAGGATTTTTTTTGTGTTTTTAGGTTTTTTTTAGTTTTTAGGGATTTTGAGGGTTTTAGTGTTTTTAAACATTTTTAGGGGTTTTAATGGTATTTGTAGTTTTTTGTGAGGTTCTAGTGTATTATGAGGTTTTATTGTTTTTTCTAAAGTTTCGGTGGAAGCCTCTTTTTTATTAAAACAAAGAACAACTTTTTTATGGGTAGAGGAGACCCATTACATGGATAATTGTCCCAGTGGTCACTAAACCCCATTACATGGCCCTGAGGCACCATTTTTGTTTCCAAAGGACCCATGGTGAATAATATTTCTACAATATTTGAGCTGAAACAACACCATCCATAGTATTGTCACCGCTATAGTGCCCACTACCGCTACTGTGTTGTCAGTGCTACAAGTCCACCACAGCTATAGTTTTACTATAGTGTTTTTATAATACATGCACCTAATGGTATTTGAACTTCCAACCTTGATATAGTAGTACAATGTTCTTAACACTAATCAAAACATCTCCAACATGTGGTTTTTTTATTTTTATTATTTTTTGTAGGTTTTTAGGTTTTTTATGATTTCAATGAATTTTAGAGATTTTTTGGTTTTTTATGAACTTTTAGTTTTTTAGGGTTTAAAGAGATTTGAGGGTTTTTCATGATTTTTATGGGTTTTATGTTTTTCATGGTTTTTAGAAACTTTTGGGGTTTTAGGAATTTTTTATCTTTTTACTGGTTTTGAGGTTTTTTATAATGTTTTATCATTTTTTGAGGTTTAAGGGTTTTGGTATTTTTAGAGGGTCTAATGGGTTTTAGGGGGTTTATAGGGATTTCCTCGGGTTTTAGGATTTCTATTATTTTGAGGGTTTTTTAGTGGTTTAAGGGATTTTCAAGATTTTTATGGGGTTTTAGTGTTTTAGGTTGTTTCAGGGTTGTTAGAGTCCTTTTTGGGTTAAATTTTTTTGATCTTTTTACGATTTTAAATAATTTTTAGAGTATTTCAATTTATTTATGGTTTTAAGAGGTTTTAGAGTTTTTAGGGTGTTTTTATTATTTTTATGGGGTTTTATTGTTTTTATGGTTACTAGGGGTTTTGTGGTTTTTAGGGTTTTTAGGGTTTTTTAGAGTTTTTTTACATTTTCAGGGATTTTTTTGTTATTTTTTAGGATTTTCATTTTTTTTAGGGTTTTTAATGGTTTTAGATGTTTATATAGTTTTTAGGGTTATTCAGTGTTTTTATGGGTTTTAGGGGTTTTCTAGGTTTTTAGAGACTTTTGGAGATTTTAGTTATTTTTTTTGAGTTTTTAGGGTTTTCAAGATTTTTAATGTTTTAAATGTTCTTTGGGGTCAAAGGTATTTTGGTGTTTCTAGTGTGGTTTTATGGTTTTTATGGGTTTTTATGGTTTTTAGGGGGTTTTATGGTTTTCCATGGATTTTAGGGATTCTAGAATTTTTAGAGATTCCTTGGGATTTTTATGTTTCTTATTGTTTTTATGGCTTTAATGGTTTTATAGTATTTTAAGGGTTTGTTGAAGTTTTCATTATTTTATAGGTTTCTTAGGGGTTTTAGTGTTTTTTGGGACTTTTAGTTCTTTGTTTTTTTGTGGTTTTTATGGGTTTAATCATTTTTTAGATTTTTTGTCAATTTTTGGGGTTTTAATGGTTTGTAGAGTTTTTAGTGGTTTTTAGTGTTTTAATGGGGTTTTAGAGGTTTTTAGGTTTTTAGGTGTTTTATGGTTTATAGGGGTGTTCAGGGATTTCAGGGTTTTTTATGTTTTAATATAATCTTTGTAATTTTTTGTATTTTTATGGTTTTTATAGTTTTTAGAGAATTTGAGGTTTTTTTGGGTTTTTCTAGTTATTTCATGTTTTTTGGGCTTTAGGGATTTTTGGGCCTTTTGGGGTTTTAGGTTTTTCTTTATATTTTTTTATTGTTTTTTTATTTTATTGTTGTTTATCCTTTTGAGGGTGTTTAAGGGTTTTTATAGTTTTGTATGTTTTTAGGGATTTTATGGGTTTTTAAGGATTTTAGGGGATTTTATGGCTTTGAGTGGGTCTTGATGGTTTGGAGGGTTTTCAAAATTTCAGAGATTTTTTTGGGATTTTTAGGATTTTTATGTCTTTTAGGGTTTTAATTAATTTTGAGGGGTTTTCAGGGTTTTTGGGTTTTTAGTGGGTTTACGGTCTTTTTGGTTTTAAGGGTTTTTGTAGTTTTTATGTGTTTTAGAAGTTTTTTTAGAGTTTTTTAATAAATTAAGTTTTAAGTGTTTTTGGTGTTTTTAGTGGGTTTTAGGGTTTTTTGGGGGTTTCAAATGGACTTAAGGTTTTTAAGGTTTTTATTTTTTTTCATGGTTCTTAAGGTTTTCTATAATTTTATGGATTTTGAGGGATTTTTAGGTTATTTATATTTTTTAGTTTTTTGAGGGTTTTTAGTGATTTTGATGTGTTTTCTAGGATTTATAAAGTTGTTATGTGTTTTAGGGTTTTATGGGTCTTTTGGGAATTTAGGAAGGGTTTTTTATTTTTTATGGTTTAAGGGTTTTTAGAGTTTTTTTTAAATATTTAGGGGTTTTAAGGGTTCATAGATTTTTAGTAGTTTTAAGGTTATTATGTTTTTTGGGATTTTTTTTGTGATTATTTATGATTTTTATGGGTTTTAATGTTTTAGTGTTTTTTGGAATTTTCATGGATTTTAGGGTTATTAGGATATTTTAGGGTTTTAGGGGTTTAAGGGGTTTTTAGTGTCTTTTGGGGTTTTAGGGTTTCTATTATGTTTTTAGGGTTTTCTGGTTTATTAGAATTTTTTTACCATTTTTAGGAATTTAAAATGTTTTAGTGTTTTTAGGTTTTTATGGAATTTTATGTTTTAAGGGGTTTTATGGTGTTTAGGATTTTTTTAGGGTTTCTGTGTTTTATATGTTTTCATGCATTTTTTAAGATTTTTTTCATTTTTAGGTATTTATTAGTTTTTTGAGAATTTGAGAGTTTTTATGGTCATTTTGGGGTTTTAAGGTTTTTTAGATTTTTAGGGTATTAATGTGTTTTATATTTTTTTAATATATTAGGGTTTTAAATATTTTTAGAGTTTAAAGTGGTTTTAGTGTATTTATGGGTTTTAGGGTTTTTTATGTTTTTTGGGTGTGTTATGGTTTTCAAGGATTTTTATTGGTTTTTTAGTTTTTTATGTTTACAAGGATTTTTGTGGAATTTATATGATATTTATGGGTTCTCATATTTGTTAGGTTTTTTAGGTTTTTTCAAGGTTTTTGGGTCTTTTGGGATTTTTGGGTGATTTTGAGTTTTTAGGGGTTATAAGGTTTTTTTGAGTTCTTTTTAACATTTTTAGTGGTTTAAAGGGTTAGTACTGGGTTTTTAGAGTTTTATAGTTTTTATAATATCTATTTATTTTGGGTGATTTAAAGGTTTTCAAGGAGTTTATGTGTTTTTTATGTTTTCATTCATTTTTATGTATTTTTATTTTTTTGGTTTTTAGGGTTTTTTAGGGTTTATATGGTTTTCAAGGTTTTCAGGGGTTTCAGGGTTTTTAGGGTATTATTGTGTTTTATGGATTTTTCATTTTAGGGTTTTTTATATATTTCTAGCATTTTTAGGTATTTAGATGGGTTTTATAGTTTCTATTAGATTTTTGGGTGTTTATAGGTTTTATGGTTTCTTAAATATTTTGAGGCTTTTTGCATGGTTTTTAAATTTTTTATTTTTTTGGGATTGTTGGTTTTTATGGTGTTTTGTGATTCTGAGGGGTTTTAATGGTTTATTTGGGTTTTAAGGTCTTTTTTTGGGGGGGGGGGGGTTTGGGGTTTTTGGGTGTTTTTTGGTTTTAGGGATTTTTTTGAGTTTTTTGGGGTTTTATGGTTTTTTTGAGTTTTTAAAATTTTTTATTGAATAAAAATCTTTTTAGAGATTTTAGTGGCGTTTTGTGTTTTTAATTATTTTATGGTATTTAATTTTTTTGCGGATTTTATGGTTTTTGAAGGTTTTTTAGTGTATCTAGGGTTTTTTTAATTTCCATCATTTTTGGGGCTTTTTTATAATCTTTTATGGTTTTATGGGTTTTAGTTATTTTTAGGGTTTATAGGGTTTTTAGGTTTTTGAAGGTTTTTAGGACTTTTAGTATTTAAGGGTATTTTTGGGTTTTACAGTTTTTTCTGTTTTTTAGGTTTTTATGGTTTTCAGAGTTTTTATGGTTTTTATGGGATTTAAGGGTTTTAAGGTTTTTATTGGTTTGGATATTTCTATGGGTTATTAAGGTTTTAGGGTTTTTTTATTGTTTTTAGGAGTTTTTTTATTATTTTTAGGGGTTTTCAAATTTTGTGGTTATTTTTAGGATTCTTTTTATAATTTTTTGGGTTTTAAGGATTTTAGGGATTTTTAGAGTTTTTAGGGATTTTGATAGTATTTAGGGGTTTGCGGGTTTTGAGGGTTTTTAGTATTATTCAGTATTTTTGTTTCTTTTGGGTTTTTTATTTTTAGGAGTTCAGGGGTTTTTTAGTTTTTTATCAATTTTAGGGGTTTTATGACTTTTAACGTTTTAAATGATTTTAGGGTTTTTATATGTTTCATTATATTTTTATGTTTTTAGGTTTTTATTATTTTCAAGGGGTATTTAATTATTTTAGGGGTTTTTACGTGTTATGGTATTAATTGGAATTTTATTGGATTTTTATGCTTATTATGTTTTTTTTTGGGTTTTTTGGGATTTTGATGGTTTGGGGGGGGGGGGTTAATGGTTTTTAATTATCTTTATGGAGTTTAATTTTATTTTGGGTTTTATGTTTTTTTTGAGTTTTTAGCGTTTTAATGGGTTTTTATATTTTTTAATGTTTTTAGTGGTTTTAAGGGTGTTTAGAGTTTTTAGTGGTTTTTTAGATTTTTAGGGTTTTCATGTTTTTATGGTTTTTTGTGATTTTCATGGGGTTTTTAGGGTTTCTATGGGTTTTTATGTTTTCAAGGGGTTTTAGGGATTTATAGGATGTTTATGGTTTTTAGGGGGTTTTTGTGTTTTTCTAGATTTTGAGGGTATTTATGGGATTTTGACTTTTTTTGGGATTTTTAGCATATTTAATGGTTTTTGCGGTCATTTTGTGTCTTGGGGTTTTATGGTTTTTTAGAGTTTATAAAAGTTTTTAGGGGTTCTAATCATTGTATGAATTTTTAGTGTTTAGGGTTTTATGGGTTTTAGGGTTTTTAAGGTTTTTATGATTTAAGGGTTTTTTCAGGATTTTAAGGATTGTTTATATTTTCATGGATTTTAGGTATTTTTTGGATTTTTAATTTTTTAATGTTTCTAGGGGTATTTGTGGTATTTATGAATTTTTATGGCTTTTAGGATTTATCATGGTTTTTAGGGTTTTATGGGATAGTGTTTTTAGGTACATTTATGGTTAAAAAAACTAAAAACCTAAAAATACGAAGAACTCTAAAAACCCTTTAAACCTCAAAACGTTAAAAAACAATAAAAACCTAAAAAAAATCAAAAAACCCTAAATCCCAAAAAGGTTCCTAAATGGTATGAAAAACAATGAAAACCTCGAAAAAATCTGAAAACCCCTAGAGTCCCTAAAAAACATAATCATAGAAAAAACCAAAAAAATGCCTAAAAAATCTAAAAAAGAAAAAATCACTAAAACCATGAAAATAATTAGAAATATGAAAAATTGTAAAAAAAACCCAAAAAACACATAAAAACCCTTGATAACCAATTAAAATTAGAAAAAAAACATTGAACTCCTAATTTTTTAAGAACTATTAATAAACATAACACCTAAAAAACTAAAAAAAATATTAATCCCAAAAAGATACGAAAACCTTGAAAACCTCTAAAAACCTTAAAACCCATGAAAAAATCCATAAACATATCAAAATCCATAAAAATCCTAAAAACCATAAAAAGTCTAAAAATCACAAAAAATACCTAAAACGTAAAAACACTTAAAACCCAGAAAACCCCTAAAACCATAAAAACCATAAACCCTAAAAACATAGAAAAACTATAAATCACACTAAATAATCTAAAAATTATTAAATTCACTAAGAATGTTAAAAAACTATGAAAACCATAAAAATCATAAAAACTAAAAACCCTAAAGACCCAAAAAATCCCAAAAAACACAAAAATATACACAACCCAAAATACCCATAAGAACCCAAAAAACTATCAAAAAACCTAACATCTTATAAAATACTAAAAACCATGAATGTCATAAAAAATCCATACATATCCCTAAAAATGTAAAAAAAACTAAAAACACTAAAAACCCCTTAAAACCATAAAATCCCCTGAAACCCTTAAAAAACACATAACACCCATAAACCCCTAAAAACCACTAAAAACACTAATAACCTTCAAACCACTAAAATCATTAAAAAACATAATAATCCTAAGACACTGAAAAAATCCCAAAAAACCCAAATGACCTCATAAACCTTGAAAATCCTTAAAAGAACAAAAAAACATAAAAAACCTAAATACCCCCTCATAAGCCCTAACTTCTCAAGAAAACATTAAAACATAAAAATCCTAAAAAACCATAAAAATACCAAAAAACATAAAAAACTAAAAGCCTTTAAAACTGCTTGAAACCCATAAAACCAACAAACAAAAATTAAAAACCCTAAAAAAACATAAACCCCTAAAACCACTAAAAACTATTAAAACCCTTAAAAACCATAAAAATGGTAAAAGCACTAAAAAGTCTTAAAACCCCTAAAAACTAATAAAACCTAGAATCTCAAATGACCCTGAAAAGAAGAAAACCCTCTAAAACCTTAAAATGACATGAAAACCCTAAACCCCATAAAAATCATAAAAATACTTAAAATCATTGAAAGCGTGAAAAACCCTAAAAATCCTAAAACCCCCTAAAACCCCAAAAAAATTATTATATGCTAAGAACCCATAAAAACCTTAAAAACTACTAAAAACTCTAAGAACCCTCGAAATTCCTAAAACATTAAAAAAACAATTAAAAACCTTAAAACCACTAAAAAAATCTCAAAAAACCCATGAACCATCTCAAAGATCCTAATACCCTAAAAAAATAAAAACATTATAAAACCCTAAAAACCCATCAAAATCCTTAAAAACCTAAAAAAATCTATGAATATAAAATATCCTAAAAATCAAAAAAAAATTCAAAAAATGTGAAATACCCTAAAAAACAAAAAGAAAACCCATGAAAAAACTAAAAACCCCTAAAAACCATAAAAATCATTAAAACCCTATAAACCATAAAAAATTTAAAAACCCATAAATCACTTAAAATGTTAAAAACTGTAAAAAACACCATAAAACCCTAAAAACTCAAAAACCGAAAAGACCATGAAAACCACAAAATACCACAAACCCCCAAACTCTAAAATCCCTAAAAATCCCTAAAACCCCTAAAAACCCTAACACCCATAAAAATACAAAAAAAATCACTAAAAATCCATGAAAATTTAAAAATGGAAAAAATCCTCGAAAAAGCATTAAGAACCATAAAACCCCCAAAAAATGTAAAACCCCCTTATAATCATAAAATCATAAAATACAATAAAAATTCTGAAAATACTTTAAACCCCTAAAAACATTAGAAAAAATTATATCCCATGAAAAAAATCCAAAAAAAACTCTAAAAACCCAAAAGACGTTAAAACCCCGAGAACCCCTAAAAACCCGGAAAATCCATAAACCCCTCAAAATCCATAAAAACCCTAAAAACCCATAAAAGGAATAAAAATACCTACAAATTAAAAAACCCTAAAACCATGAAAGATCACTGAAACATATAAAAACCCTTAATAGCTTTCAACACCCTAAAAACCCATAAAAACCTTGAAATCCACTAAACACTCTAAAAACACTTTAAACTCCTATAAACATTAAAACTATAAAAACCTTCAAAAACCATAAAAAACTTAAATAAAACCTAAAAACCATAAAAAGACTCTAAAAACACTAAAAAACACTAAAATATCAGAAAACCAAGAAAAACATCAAATCACTAAAACCCAAAAAACTTTTAAAATCTTAAAAAGTCTTAATAATCCATGAAAACATAAAAAACCTAAAAAACCTAAAAACATCAAAAAACCCAAAAAAACCTAAAATTATTATAAAACCAAAAACCCTAAAAATTTCCGAATAATCTAAAGATACTTAAAATGCTTTAAAATGTTAAAAAACTATAAAAAAATTAAACAACCTAAAAAACAAGAAAAACCCAAACTCTAATAACCTAATAAAACAAAAAACCCAAAAAAACCCCAAACAACCCCTAAAACTCCTCAAAATATCTAAAATCCGTAAAAATAATAAAAACCATAAAAGTTCTAAAAATTACCTAAAAATACTTAAAAAGGTAAAAACCCATAAAAACCCTGAAACCCCCTGAAAACCATAAAAAAATCTAAAACCCATAAAAACCCATAAATCCACTAAAAACCCTAAAAACTCTAAAAACCGCAGAAAATTAGAAACTTTGAAAAACTGTAAAACTACTAAGAAACTCGAAAAAACCCTAAAAACCAAAAAAGACCTTCAAAAACCTGAAAACCCCTACAAAGCCTAAAAACCCTAAAAACTCATAAAACCCCTCATTATCCTTAAAAATCTAAAACCCCTAAAAACCATAAAAATCAAGATACCCAAAAAATGAAAAAAAACATAAAAACCCTAAAATCCCAAAAAATTTGAAAAACCCAAGAAAACCGTAAAACCCTAAAAACATTTAAAAACCCTAAAAATCTTTAATAACCCTAAAATCCTAATAAAAACTCTAAAATTCCTTAAAACCTCAAAAAAATTTAAATCTTTAAAAATCCTTCAATACTCTAAAAAATTCAAAAAAACCCCAAAAGACCCAAAAGACCCTCATATTCCTTAAAACGTAAGAAACCCTAAAAACCCCCTAAAACCATAAAACCGTAAAAACCTAAAAACTATTAAATATAAAAAAAATTTTGAAACCCACAAAAGCACTAAAAACTCTTTAAACCCCAATAAACCATAAAATACACTAAAAGACCATAAAACCCTAAAATCGAAAAAAAACATTAAAACCCAAAAAACCCAAAAAACCCTGGAAACCCCTAAAAACCTAAGAACACATGAAAACCGCCCAAAAGTACAAAAATCCTAAAACCAATAAAAACCATAAAAATCATATAGCCCCAAAAAAATCCCTACCAACATAAAAAACCATTCAAACCCTGAAAAAAAAACTTAAAAATAACCATAAAACATAAAAACTCTAAAACCACTAAAAACTCTAGAAACCCTTAAAATGCCATTAAATGTTTAAAAATTATAAAAAACCATGAAACCCTAAAAAAACCCCCTACACATACAAAATGTCTTTGACGACCATAAAAAACTCTAAAAGCCGTGAAAAACCCTTAAAATCCAAAAAAACCCTTCAAAAATTAAAAAAAAAACTACCAAAAATCCCTAAAAACATAAAAAACATTAAAACCCATAAACCCCCCCCCCAGAAAATCATAAATTCACATAAAAATATTAAAAACCCTAAAAATCCATAAAAACCAAAAACCACTAAAAACTATAAAAACCGTTAAAACCCCTAAAAACTTTAAAAAACTCTAAATAACCTTTAATACCACAAAAAACAAACAACAAACCCAAAATACTCAAAGGACCGGAAAAACCATGAAAACACATAAAAACCTTAAAAACCAAAAACCCCAAAAAACTATTAGAATCACTAAAATCCTAATCATCTCTAATAAGTAAAAAAATATAAAACATCCCTCAACATCCATAAAAAAACTAAAAACTCCTAAAAACCCTAAAACCCCCTAGCAACCATAAAACCACTAAAAACCATAAACCCCTAAAAACTATAAAAACCCTAAAAACCACTAAAAATATAAAAACACATAAAACCATAAATATATTAAAAATTAATAAAACTTTAACAACCCTTAAAAATAAAAAAAACTAAAAACTCAAGAGACCCTAAAGTCTAAAAAACCAATACCCCGAAACCCTAAAAACCGTAATACCCATCAAATTAACTAAAACCCCAAATAACCATAAAAATCATAAATATTCATAAAAATCCATAAAAACGTAGAAAACCCTTAAAACCATGAAAAACCCTTGAAAATTATAAAATCCCTAAAACCATAAAGAACATTAAACCCCCCTAAAACCCCCAAAATCTAAAAACTCTTAAAAATCCATAGAACCCATAAAATGATAATTTTTTTAAAACATTCAAACCCTAAAAAAATAAAAAATCATAAAAAAGGATCCTAAAAACACTAAAACACTTACAAACCTTAAAAGGCCGTAAAAACCCCTAATGCCGTAAAAATCTCGAAAAACCATAAAAACTGTAAAAATTGTAAAAAATCCATAAAAATACCTAAAAACATAAAAAACATAAAACCCTAAAACCCATAAAACCATAAAACCCCAAATTAATTAAAAAACCCTAAAACCCCATAAAATCCTAAATACCTACTAAAAACATAAAAAAACTTAAAACATTAAAAAACAAAAAAAACATTAAAAAACCTAAAATATAAAACTATAAAAACCAAAAAGACCACAAAAATACAAAAAGGTCATAAAACCACTTAAAACCATGAAAAATCCCAAAACCTTCAAAAAATTCCTAAATAACCTAATGACCTTAAAAACCATAAAAATCTTAAAAATTCCCTATAAATATCTGAAAAAATTAAATCCCCCAAACCCCTACAAACCCACTAAAAATGATAAAAAACCCTAAAACCCTAAAAACCCTAAAACCTATAAAAACCTAAATACCCACTAAAAACAAGAAAATCCCATTAAATGTTAAAAAAACTCTAAAAACCCCTAATGGCCTATATATTTAAAAAAACCCAAAAAAACCAAAAAAAAGACCCTAAAACCATAAAAAATGCTAAATACTGATGAAAACCTATAAAACCACTCAAAATCCCTAAAACCACTAAAAACTCTAAAGACCATAAAATCATAAAAATTCTCTACAGATCCCAAAAAACGCAAAATACCCTAAAACCCCTAAAAATCATAAAATCCCTAAAATACTTAATAACACTAAAAAGTCTTTAAAACCCTAAAAACTACTAAAAACACAAAAAACCATTAAATCCCATAAAAGATTAAAACTCTAAAAAACTATTAAACCCAAAAAACCCTAAACCCTCAAAAGACCATAAAACCATAAACCCCTAAAAATTATAAAAACATCAAATACCCTCAAAATCCCTAAAAACCTTAAAAAATAAAAATACTAAAAAGACCCCAAAAATCCTTGAATATATAAAAACCCTTTAAACCCCAAAATCCCTAAAACTACTTTAAAAAACCCCATCAAATCACTAGAAACGCACTAAAATCCCTTAAAACCCTAAAACCATTAAAAACATATAAAAAACCCTTTAAACCCTTTAAAAACCCTAAAAAATTCTAAAAACCCATAAATTCAATAAAACTATAAATAAACTAAAGAACCTAAAATCCCCAAAAAACCCTAAAAACCTGAAAAAACCCTAAAAACCATATAAATACCAAAAAACTGGAAAAAACCTAATAATCCATTAAAATAACTAAAAATTTAAAAACCCATAAAAACACTGAAAATATCCTTTAAAACCATGAAAATCCATAAAACCCATAAAAACTCTAAGAACCAATAATAACCCTAAAACCCACTAAAACTAAAAAACCACTAAAAACCATTAAAATATTAAAAAACTCTAAATACTATTAACCCAGAAAAACCCTAAATACACTAAAAACCCTGAGGACCCCTAAAAACCATCAAATCCGAAAAACCCATAAAACCCTCCAAATTATTAAAAACCATTAAAAACTATACAAACCCTAAAAATTATATAAAAAACCCACCAAAACCCTGAAAATGTTAAAACCCCCAAAAACCACTGAAAACAATAAAAACCCCTATAAAACGATAAAAGACAAAAAAATCACTAAACCACTAAAAAACCATAAAAACCATATTATGTTAAAAACAATAAGATATATCAATATCCATAACAATTTCAAAAAATCTGTAAAAACCCCCAAAAGACCTTAATACCTTGAAAAACCCTAACAAACAAAAAACCCTAAAAAGGTATCATAAACTCATAAAACCCATAATCTCTAAAAACCATTACAATCGTAAAAACACCCTTAAAGTCCTTGAAAATGTTAAATACCGTAAAAACCAAAAAAAATCCATGAAAATCATAATAATCCCAAAGACATTAAAGAATCATTAAAATACATAAAAATCCTAAATAACCCTTATATACTATGAAAACCCTCAAACCCCCCAAAAATGTTAAAAATCTCCAAAACCCAAATTAACTAAGAAAAAACTAAACCCTCAAAAGTCCCTAACCCCCCCCCCCCCCAAACACTAAAACCCTTAATAAACCCTAAAACCCCAAAAAACATTAAAATCCCAAAAACCATAAAAGGAACTAATACCCTAAATTTCCTTACATTCCTAAAAAATCTATAAAAATCGATGAAAACGTAAAAACCCTAAAACCCCTAAAATCCATAAAATCCCCTAAAACATTAAAAACCCGGAAACCCATTAAAACCCAAAAAAACCACTAAAAATCCAAATCTCCAACAAACCCCATAAAAATGTTAAAAACATTAAAATGTATAAGAACTTTATAAACTCAATAAAACCACTAAAACCCCAAAAGGACCATAAAAACCCTAAAACACCTAAAAAACCCAAAAAAAATAGATAGAAAAAACCCTCAAAATACCAAAATAATAAAAAACACTAAAACCATAAAAATCCTAAAAAATCCATAGATTCCCTAAAAATGTACAAAACCTCAAAACTCTGAAAACCCCTGGAAAAACATATAAAAACCTAAAAAACTCCTAAAACACATAAAAAGTATAAAAAACCACTAAAACTAAATTAAACCCCTAAATATATTCAAAAAAACTCCAAAAACATAATAAATAAAAAAAATCAAGAAAAAACCTAAAAACCCAAAAAGATCATGAAAACCCAGAAAACCCTTGAAACCCGTAAAAACCCATGAGAATTCATAAGTCACTCAAAATCCATAAAATCCATAAAAAACCCTACAAAATACATATCATAAAAGTCCCTAAAAATTAATTAAATAGAAAAAGACCATAAAACCCTGAAAATCCCCTAAAAACAATAAAAATTAGCAAAAACCTTAAAATTCCTAAAAACCCAAAAACCACTAAAAACTACTAAAATCTATTAAAACCATTAAAACCACTAAAAGTTTTAAAAACACTAAGAGATATAAAATCCATAAAAAATCAAAAAAACCCTAAAACCCTTGAAAACCCCTAAAAAACATAAATACCCAAAAATCCCTCCATGCCCTCAAAATCACTAAAATAACAAAAAACCCTAAAACCTATAAAATATACTAAAATCCCATAAAATGTAAAAACCCTAAACAAACCTGAAAATAAGAGACACCCCTAGAACCCTAAAAACCCTAATACCCATAAAAATTCTAATACCCTTAAAATCCCTAAAAGCAACTAAATTTTCTAAAAAGCCCTGAAACCACTTAAAATGTTTAATGACTCTAGAAACCTTTAAAATCCTATAAAACTCAAAAACATTAAAAACCCAAAAAACCACCTAGAATCCCGAAAAAAACACTGTAAAAACCTAGAAAACCCATAAAACCCCTCAAAATCCTTAAAACCCCTAAAAACATTTAAAACCAAAAAAATCCTAAAAACCCTTAAAAATACCTAAAAATGTAAAAATCCCTAAAACCCAAAAAAACACTAAAAATAATAAAAACTTCGGAAAATTTTAAAAAACCAACAACCCATAAAAATTTCTAAAAACTATAAAACCCCTAAAACCCATAAAAATACTAAGAAATACATAAAAATTCCTAAAATGTAGAAAACCCTAAAAACAATGAGAATCCCCTACTAACTAAACAAACTAGAAAAAACCTTAAAAACCGTAAAAACGATTAAAACCATAAAAACCCACTAAAAACTCTAAAACCCACCAAACCCCATAAAACATTTAAAACTATAAAAACCATTAAAACAAAAAAAAACCTAAAAACCTAAAAATGTCCCTAAAAACGTTGAAACACCTAAAACCCTAAAACCAAGAATAACCATAAATCCTTCAGTATATTTAAAAAAACTAAAAGAACATAAATACTATAAAAATCCTAAAACAGTCTTAAAATTCCCAAAAAACATAAAAATACCTAACTCTAATAATCCCCTAAAACCAATAAATTTCCTAAAACCTTAAAATTTCATAAAAACCCTAAAACCCCCTAAAAACTCTATAATCCTTGAAAACCCATAAAACGATAAAAAAATTCTATTTTTTTTTAAAGCATGATAAACTAAAAAAAATCCTAAAATCCCAAAAGAACTAAAGCCCAGGAAAACCCTTAAACACCTAAAAAACTATCAAAATCCCTAAAATTATCAAAATACCTAAAACAATAATAAATATAAGAATACTAAAAATCCCAAATTATCCATAAAAATATAAAAAACACAGAAATTCTTGAAAAACTAGAAAACCCCTAAAACATTAAATACCTATAAAACCCATAAATCTCAAAAAAACCATAGAAAAAAAAATCCATTAAAAATCATTAAAACCCCAAAGATGATAAAAAAGTATAAATACATTAAAACCCATGATTCACCGAAACAAATCGAAAATCTAGAAAAGAGCCTAAAAACAATGAGATGTCCTAAAAACACGAAAATACAATAATAATCCCAGAATCCCTAAAAACTGGAAAACCCATAAATGCCAAAAAATACTAAAAAGTCCATAAATTCTATAAAAACATAAAAACCCCTAAAAACATTGAAGATTAATGAAGACCATAAAAACAATTAATAAACTTAAAGAACCCTAAAAATCCATTAAAACCCTAAAAACCAACTAAAACTCTAAAACCCCTTTAAAACACTAAAAACAATAAAAAAATCTAAAACAAAAAAAAACCCGGAAAACACCAAAAGACTCTAAAAATCCTAAAAACTCCTAGAAATTAAAAAAACCATGAAACAATATAAATTTCATCAAAATCCCTAAAAACCCTAAAACACTCAAAACCATAAAAATCCTAAAAAATCCACTAAAATCCCTAAAAATATCTAAAAGTTTAAAAAACCCTAAAAATCCTGAGAAACACCTAAAAGCCATCAAAACCCCTGAAAACCATTAAAAACCCAAAAAACCCTAAAACCCACTAAACACTCTTTGAACAAAAAAAAACTAAAAACATTAAAAACTCTAAAAACCTTATAAACAATAAAAATACATAAAAACCCTAAAATACACTAAATCCATGAAAAACAGAATAACATAATAAACCATAAAAAATATAAAAAAACCTAAAGATCTTAAAATTTATAAAATTCCCTAAAACCCTAAAAAACAATACAAACCATAAAAATTATAAAAAATCCCTAAAAATCCATGAAAAATTAAAAAACCCAAAAAATCATGAAAAACCCAGAAAACCATAAAAACTGCTAAAAACATAAATAACCCACAAAACCACTAAAAAAACCAAATCCTCTAAAACCCATAAAACCAATAAAATTTTAAAAAATCAAAAAAAATCATAAAAAGCCGTAAAAAAACCTAAAACCCCAAGAAGACACAAAAAACCCTGAAAATCCCTAAAAATTTGAAAATACCCATATATCCTAAAAATTCCCTAAAACCCTTAAAAAATAAAAAACCATAAAAATAAAAAAGACCTAAAAGACTAAAAATCCATGAAAACCTAAACACCCCAAAAAACCAAAAAATCCCCTAAAACAATAAAAATGCTAAGAATCCATAAAACCCCAAAACACACATTAAAAACTATAAATACACTTAAACCCCTCAAAAAGATAAGAAAATTATAAATACCATAAATCCTCAAAAAACGAAAAAAACCCCCCAAAAGACCATAAAAAAAATAAAGATCCCTTAAAACCCTCAAAATCTCTAAAAACCCATAAAACCCTAAAATCCAAAAAAATATTCAAAAACATAAAAAACCTTAAACCCCTAAAAACAATTGAAAACACCCCTAACAAATAAGAAACATACAATCTATAAAAATCCTAAAACAACTAAAGATACTAAAAACCCATAAATCCCTAATGATGATAAATTTTTTTTAGAGGAACCAAAAAACCCTAAAAACATGAAAAACCCTTAAAAACCCAAAAAATCACTAAAACCCCTGAAGAACACTAGAAACCCTAAAAAATTAAAAAACCCTAAAAAACTAAAAAAAACCCTAAAAATACATAAAATCTCTAAAACCTGATAAAAAAACCACCCAAACCATAAAAATCCTAAATGAATCCCTAAAATTCCCTAAAAATGTAAAAAAAAATCCTAAAACCCCAAAAACCACTAAAAACCAGTAATACCCCTAAAAACCATTAAAAACCCATAAAACTCTAAACCACTAAAAACTCTTAATACACTTAAAATCCTGGAAAATGTTAAGAAGTTCTAAAAAACATTAAAGGCCCTATTAAACTCAATAAATAATCGTAAAATCCCAAAATACCCAAAAGTCAATGAAAACCCCTAAAACCCCTAAAAACCATGAAAAATAGCCAAAACCCTGCAAAATCTCTAAAAACGCTAAAAACCATAAAAACCCATTAAAATCCTAAATGATAGCTAGAAATACCTAAAAACATAAAAACCAAAGAAACCATGAAAACTCCATAAAAACATAAAACCATTAAATACCGTAAAAACCAAAAACACCAATAAAACCATTAAAAAACTATAATTTTTTTTAAAACCCCTAAAATGTTGAAAACTCAAAAAAAAACTTTATAAACACTAAAAAACATAGAAAACCCTAAAAACCAGAAAATATACTAAAAACCATGAAAACCCTTAAAAACTATAAAAACTATGGAAAACCCTCAACATCCTTAAGACCCTAAATAACATAAAAACCCTAAAAAACCAAAAATTCAGAAAAAATCCCTAAATATGTAATTTTTTAAAAAGAATATAGAAAAATATAAGATAATAATAAAAAACCTAAAAAAAGAAAAAACACTAGAAACCCATAAAAACCATAATAAAAAACGAAAAACTCTAAGAACCGTTAAAATATTGAAAATGTTAGAAAAAAATATAAAAAACCTTAAAAATCATAAAAAACACAAAAAAAAACATTATAACCCCAGAGGACCCTAAAAACATGAAAATACATTAAAAACCTAAAAAACTAAAAATCCCTCAAAATCACTAAAACATAAAAAAACTGAAAATCCTTGAAAACCATAAAACCCCGAAAACCCATAAAAACCATTAAAACCATTAAAATACACTAAATCCACACAAACACCCAAAAATGATAAAAAACAATAAACACCTAAAACCCACTAAATAATTAAAAAACCCCTAAAAATCCAAAAGACCCTAAAAACACAGAAAACCCCAAAAAACCGTATAAACCCTAACAAATCCTTACAGCCCTCAAAATCCATAAATCCCCTAAAAACCATAAAAATAAAAAAAACACCTAAAAATACTTGAAAAAGTAAAAAAAACCTAAAAAACTCTGTAAAACCATAAAACCACTAAAAATATAAAAACCTTAAAACACCTAAAAAACCTAAAAACCAAAAAAACTCTAGAAACATTTAAAATCCTAATTTTTTTACAGAAAACTAAAAGCCAAAAACCCTAAAAAGCAAAAAAACAACTCTAAAGAAAAATAAAGAACCCAAAAAAACCCTGAAAACCTCAAAAACCTTAGAAACCATGAAAAAAATCTAAAAACCCTAAATAATCGTGAAAAGCCTAAAACCCTAAAAAACATAATAATAAAAAATCCCTAAAAATCAATAAAATCATAAAAAACCCTAAAAACCCTGACACCCCTTGAAACCCATAAAGCCACCTAAAATCCATAAAAACAATAAAACTAATAAAACCACTAAAATCCCATTAAAAAAATAGATACCATTAAAACCCCATAAAAATATTAAAAACTCCAAAACCCTTAAAAATCCTCAAAATATCAAAATAACCAAACACCCCTTAAAAACCAAGAAACCATAAAAAACACTAAAAACTCAAAAAAAACACACAAAAACCCATAACAATCCTAAAAAGCGCTAAATATCCCTAAAAATGTAAATACACAAAAACCCATGAAAAACCCATGAAAACATAAAACCCTCTAAAAATATTAAAAGACCCTAAAACCCATTAATACACTAAAAAATCTAAAAAACCATTAAACACATATTTGTTTTAAATAACTATATCAAATTTTATAAAACACTAAAAAAATAAAAATAACCATTAACACCTAAGAAGACCCTAAAAACCCTGAAACCCCAAAAAACACACAATATTACTAAAACACATAAACACATAAAAACCATAAAAATACTAAAAACAAAAAAAAACATATAAAATGTAAAAACTCATAAAAAAATAAAACACCTTAATATATTAAATAGCTAAAAACTCATAAAAACCCTAAAAACCCACTAAAAATCTAAATATCATGAGAATCCCAAAAACATTTAATAATGATAAAAACATATAAAAGCCTTAAAAAATAAAAAAACCCTCAAACCCCAAAACATCCTAAAGACTCTAAAAACCCCTAAAAACAAATAAACACTTGAAAACTCCTTAAAACCCTCAAAATACCTAAAAATACTAAAAAATAATAAAAACCCTAAAACACATAAAAATTATAAAAAATTCCTAAAAACATTAAACCACTAAAGACACTTAAACCCACCTAAAATCCATAAAACACCTAAAAACATACAATCACAAAAGAATCCATAAAACCTTACATAATCACTAAAAAATTAAAAAACCTTAAACTTCCTAAAAATGGTAAAAAAAACTCTTAAAACCATTAAAAATATTAAAAACTCATAAAACCTAGAAGTCCTTAAAAACCTCTGAAAACCCTAAAAATCCCTAAATACATAAAAATCCAAAAACCCCCCAAAAAAACCTTTGAAACATAGAAAACTTTAGAAACACTCAAAAACCTCATAAATCCAAAAAACCCCAAAATTAAAAAAAATCATAAAACCCCATAAAACACTAAACAACTAATATGTCATAATAGTTTAAAACCCCTAAAAATATTTTTACTAAATAACAGTCCTTAAAACCCTAGACAAATAAAAAACTCCCCAAATACCCAAAAGTCACTAAACACCCTAAAAAACCCTAAAAACCATAAACCCCTTAAAAACCCTAAAAACCATGAAAACCCTTTAAACCCATAAAATCCATAAAAACTCTCAAAATCCCTAATAACCTTAAAAATAAAAAAAATTCTCTAAAAATACATGGAGACATAAAAAACCCTAAAAACCATGAAACCCCCCCTGAAAACATAAATACCCCTAAAATCCATTAAAAACCCAAAAACCCAAAAACCCAAAAACCCTAAGAAACCACTAAAAACTATAAAACCTTCAAAAATCATAAAAATGTTAGAAAAAATCTAAAATATATTTTAATCCGTAAAAACTCAAAAAAATCCTAACACTCAAAAAGACCTTAAAACCCTAAAAAATCATTAAATCCCTAAAAAACCTGAAAAATAATAAAATTCCTCAAAATATCTAAAAACACTAAAAACCCAAAAAAACCATAGAAATAAAAAATTCCCTAAAATAGTTGAAAACATAAAACCTCTTATAAACCACTAAAAAACAAAACAACACAATAACAATATTAAAATCCTAAAACCAACATAAAACCATAAAGCCCCACTAATAACTCTAAATAATCTTAAAACACTTAAAATGATAAAAAAAATATAAAATCCATATATCCATAATAAACTAAAAAAGAACCCTAAAACCCCTAAAACCCCTAAAAACCCTAAAACCCTAAAATGACTCAAAATCCCTAATAACTCAAAAACACCTAAACCCCATAATTTTTTTTAAAAAAAGACCCAAATAACCACTAAAAACACTAAACCCTCATCAAATACCTTAAAAATCCAAAAAAAACCCTAAAATTTCTAAAAACACTAAAAACCCATTAAACCCCTATATTTTTCATAAAACACTAAAAACCTAAAACACTAAAAACTAAAAAAACATAAAAAACCAAATTTCCCTAAAATCTCTAAAAACCGCTAAATACCGTAAAAACCATTAAAAACCCTAAAAACCCAAAAAACACCTAACAACCATAAAACCATAAAAATGATAAAAATATTAAAAATTCCTTAAAAATTGAAAAACACTAAAAATCCTAAAAACCACTGACAACCATAAAATTCCCTATAATCCTACAAAAAATTAAAAATCCATAAAACCCTAAAACCACTAAAACACTAAAACACTAAAAAACATAAATATGTTAAAAACTATAAAAACCGGTTAAAAATATAAAAATTGAAAAAAACACTAAAAACATGAAAAAACGCAAAACCCCGAAAAACCACAAAACCCCCCAAAATCCCTAAATTCATTAGTAACCCTAAATACCTTAAAAATACTGGGAAATTATTAAAATCCTAAAAATGTAAAACACCTTAAAACCCCTTAAAACCCATTAAAAACATACACCCCCCTCAAAATATTAAAGAAACTAAAATATAATAAGAACCCTAAAATACAATTTAAAAACCCTTAAAACCACTAAAAATGATGACAAAAAACTAAAATACCCCCAAAAAATCCGTATCATTCCCTAAAAAAGTAAAAAAACCAAAAAACCCTAAAAAATTCCTTGAAAACTATAAAACCCCTAATCCCCATTAAAACATCTAAAACTTATAGATACCTAAAAACAATAAAAACTCTTAAAAATATTAAATCCCCTAAAACATTAAAAACTCCAAAAACCATAAACCCTAGAAAACCCAAAATACACTAAAATCCCAAAATGGTCCTAAAAACCCTGAAAACCCCTAAAAATATTGAAACCCATGAGAAAAATAAAACTCTCAAACTCCTAAAATTCATAAAACTCTAAAAACCATAAAAACCATAAAAACCATAAAAACCCTAAAAACCATAAAACTCCCTTAAAACGTAAAAAAACCTAAAACCACTAAAAATCATAAAAATCCCTTAAAAGCACAAAAACTCAAAAAACCCTACAAAACCACTAATCACACTAAAAACCATAAATATGACATGAAACTATAAAAAACCTTAAAACCCCAAAAAAAATATAAAAAACCCAAAAAGACCCTAAAGACACTGAAAACCCCAAAAAACCCTAAAAAAATTTGAAAACCCCTCAAAATACCAAAGAACAGGAAAAATCCTAAAACCATAAAAATCCAAGAAACCCCTAAAAATACTTATAAACATAAAAAACCCTGAAACCCACTTTAAGACCATAACAAATCCTACAAACCTTAGAAACTTTAAAATCCATAAAACTAATAAAAAACTAAAACCCTTTAAACCTTAAACACAATAAAAAACTACAAATGCATTAAAACCCTAAAAAGATAAAAAACCCCTAAAAACCAATCAAAAGAACCTAAACACACTAAAAAATACATAAACACTAAAAAACACTAAAAACGCTCCAAATCGCTAAACAACGTAAAAACCATAAAAACCATAAAATCCTAAAAGATCCCTAGAAATCCCCAAAAAGGTAAAAAACACTCTAAACACATGATAACCCCATGAAAACCATAAAATCATTAAAAACCCATAAAATCTAAAAAACCCACTAAAAATATAAAAAACCATGAAATAACTAAAAATGTAAAAAACCACTAAATAAATAAAAAACCATAAAAAAACATAAAAAAAGAACATAAAAAACCCCAAACCCGTAAAAACTAAAAAGTACCCTGAAAACCACTAAAACCCCTCAAAATCCCAAAAAACATGATAATACTAAATAGCCCTAAAAATCCTTGAAATCATAAAAACCCCTAAAAACCATGAAAGCACACTAAAAACCATAAAAACCCATAAAACATTTTAAAAAACGTAAAACACAAAAAATCAAAAAAACCACTAAAATCTATAAAAACCATTAAAACCATTAAAACATAGAGAAACCTTAGAAAATTAAAAAAAACGAAAAAACCCTAAAAAAACTCAGAAAACCCATAATCCCTAAAGAGAACCTAAAACCCCTAAAACACCTAAAAACACTAAAAACCCATGAAAACCATAAACCCATAAAAATACCTAAAATTCAAAAAAACACCTAAAACCCTAAAAATCTAAAAAATAAGAACAAATATATGAAAACATAAAAAACCCAAAACACTGAAAACCCAAAAAAACCTTAAAACCAATAAAATTTCATAAAAACCCTATAAGGTCATTAAAAATAATAAAAAACCTTAACACCCCTAATAACTTTAAAAAACTCTAGAAAACCTGAAAACCTTAAAAACTCAAAAAACCTTAAAAACCCAAATGAACAAAAAACCCCTGAAAACTCTTAAAAACCTAAAAAACCCAGAAAACCCATAAAAACATCAAAATATCTAAAAAATATACAAATACCTAAGAACCATAAAAATACTAAATATCCCTAAAAGTCTTAGGAAATGTAAAAATCCCAAAAAAAACACAGTAAAACTATTAACCAATAAACCCCGTAAAACTATTAAAAACTCCCAAATCCATAAACACCCTAAAACCCACAAAAAACTATAAAACCCATTATAACACCTAAAAACATTAAAAACACTAAGAAACTTAAAAACCCCTACAAAAATAAAAAAACCCATAAAATGGAAATGACCCTAAAAACCACTAAAAACCCTAAAAAACATGTAAAACCATCAAAAATCCTAAAGACACTAAAAAACCTAAAATCTATAAAAGTATGAAAAAATACATAAAAATGTCTGAAAACTTCAAAAATCTAAAAACCCTAAAAACACTTGATATCCAAAAAAATTCTAAAACCCCAAAAAACACTAAAAAATCAGAAAGCCCATAAAACTCTAAAAACACTTAAAACACATAAAATTGTTAAAAACCTCCAAATAACCTTTAAACCCCTGAAAACAAAAATAATAACCATAAAAATGAAATAAACTAAAGATACTGAAAACCATAAAACCCAAAAATACCCTAAAAACCCCTAAAACCCCTAAAAACACTAAAAATATAAATACAATAAAAATCCTAAAAAACCTAAAAATCCCTAAAAACATAAAAAACCCAAAAAGCCTAAAAAAACCCTAAAAACTGTAAAACCCCTAAAAATATTAAAAACCCTAAAAACAACAAAGACCCAAAAAGCAATAAAACCCTTCAAACACTTAAAAAAATTAAAAACTCTAAAAACCTTTATAAAACAAAAAGAAAAAAATAACCTAAAACCCCAAAAGTCCCTAAAATCTCTAAAAAACCAAAAAAACCCAAAACCTCAAAACCCCTAAAAATCCGTAAAACCTATAAAACCTTAAAAACATAGAAATCCTAAAAAACACAAAAAAAACCATGAAAATGTAAAACACCTACAAAATTTTAGAAAACCCCAATAAATCACAAAAAACCCCCCAAAAACCTTAAAAACCATAAAACCCATAAAACCCTAAAACCCCACTAAGTACTACAAAAACCTATCAAACCCAAAAAACAATAAAAACCATAAAACCTATAAAACCCTAACAGACTCAAACCATACCTAAAAAAACTATAAAAAATAAAAACCCAAAAAACCCTAAAAAACCTGAAAACCTCTATATATGTCAAAATCCCATAAAACACTAAAAAACCCTAAAAACCATAAAAATCCTAAAATCCCCTAAAAATCCCTAAACACATAAAAAAACATAAAACCCATAAGACCCCATGAAACCCATAAAACACCTAAAAACTATAAAATTACTAAAACCCATAATGTCATGACACACCTTATTTAAGATGAGGGATGGAATGGGAAAGTTCCCTACCCATCCTTCATCTATATGAAGGAGAGAAAATGACCCCTGATTCCCACCTTCAATAGGCACCAGAGTGGAAACATGCACCAAGGGTATAAAATCTTGTATAATATGGAAGGAATTACCCTTTTTATAGAACAAGATCGGGAGATAATATGGTATCTCAAAAAAAACTCCAAATACTATAAGTAAAAGTAAATCCAAAATACATTCCCACATGTATGTTCCAAATTTAATCTAATAATAAGTACAAAAAATATCCAAAGTAAAGTAGCAAAATAAAAGATACTAAGCAGCAATAGTAACTAATACTAATGATCAAGATAATAAAGCCCTGCACGGTCCTCAAATTCCTCATAGAAACCTGAAAATGATTTTATATGCATAGGGTGAGCATACGAGTTTACTTATTTGGGGAACTAAAGAAACAATTTCACAAGTGGGGGAACATACTAATGTTCACATGTGACAACAATAGATCCTCAAAGCACCAACTGAGGAATACAAACTAGCCCAGCCTCACTAAGGAATGCTCACCAAATAACCCAAGTGAAGTGAGGTTGTAGTATAAGAAAATCGACTTTTGGGTAACCCACACCACTTTCCCACTGGTAACCTTTTTATTCCTAACATCTAACATCTTGATGCTACCGCTCTTCCAAAACACAGCCCCACTACCACAACCCGCATGCACACACCCGAGCCTCTACCACACCACACATCTTGCGCGCAGACACCTAGGCCACAACAACCACACCTCTCACCTGAAGACACATGCACCTCATCCCGAAGACACTTGGGAATACAATCCTGGCCTGTAAAAACCTAAGCCCATTATCCACAACAAACCCACCCTAAGGATCTTAGACTATGGTAAGCCTCGCACCATTACAACCTACCATATATGCTCGAGCAGTAAGAACACAGAAGTGGGTGTGAGGAAGAAATTTAGTAACTATCCATCCATCCTCCCACTAGGTTGTCTGAAAAAACACCCTTTCCCATGAGATGGGTGTGTTCGGCACATGGTACTCAACAAGGGTGGGGTTCATATAGAAATCACAAGAAAATAAAATTTAAATATGTATAGTTAAGAGAACACTCATCTCAACTCATAGGTCCCCACAAGAAACAAACATCTCATACAAAACTACATTTGCTGCTACACCTATATGAACAACCACACTATAGTCACTGCCATAGAATAAACCCAACCCCCTTTTTATTTAACCACGTTCCGTTCATTAATTTAGGGGTTCACTTTAATTTATTCCATAACTACATAGGGAAACTACCAAGGCCAGCATCTGAAACCCCCTCATACGGAGAAGATTCTAATTAACTAAACACACATAATCCAACCTACTGCCAACTATCAGTCTTCAAAGTTATAGCACACCATCCTTCCCTCACAACAAAAACTGCTACCCTACTTCCAAATAATTCCTAGATGCATTCCCACTACACAACATGCCTATAACCACACCAAATTCCTACTATCCAATGTCACTCGATGGCCAAAACACAGTAAAGTCCCACTGCCTACAAGTCCATCCGTTTCACAATCAATCAGTCTCTCAAACTGGGATACCAACACACCACCTAAACAACCACACAAACAAATCCCATAACAACTACCATTAAACCATAGCCCCGCTGTACACACATACCATACCCTTCTTACAGAACCAACTATTATTTCCACCACGGTACCCATAACCGTTCTCCCAATAGAAGAACCAAAAAACTCACACAAAAACCAACATAATACATCACTAAGACACACCTATCAACATGATATATATATATATATATATATTGTGTATGTTTGAGTGTGTGTGTGTGTGTATTCAAATTTAGTAAGCTCTATTTTTTAATCAAATTTAATAAATTTGGGTCATCACACAAAGGCTTTCATCCTAGGCATCCATTTCATTTAGCCGGGTATACGTTATTAAGTAAATTTTATGTTACAACCAATTATCAAACACCATAATGAAAAAAATAGAACACCACCAGTGTGAAATCAGGGACCACCAATGAGTGTGATTTTTAGAAGGAAAATGTCCACAACAACCATTAAATAATCAAGGATGGAAAATAAAACATGCAATCTACATCAAACCACTCTCATCCTGTTATTCCATTAACACAATTATCTTTTGAAAATATCCCCTTCCCTTCATTTATTACTTTTTATGAAAAAAGAATCAGTAATTATTCATTAGTAATAATTTTTTCACCCACACCACATGTTTCACAATTAAAAAGAGTGTAGAATAAATCCCTACTAGAAACAATATGTGACCAAAGATCCTCTTCACGTCAAGAACAGGGGATCAAGTGAGTAGCTTGAAACTCCAAGAAGGATAAGCTAGAGGGGATCTTTCACAAGCACACATCTCTTCTAGGGAGGAACACATTAGGTTCACTATGAAGGAACATAAAACATATTTGTAAGGGAAGATCCCAGCTTTGAATATTTAGATCCATATTAAATAGAGAATAGTTTCAAAATCCATTAATGTGGGATCAGGGTCAAGATCACATGATTTGAGTATATCAAATCCCCGAGAATGTTAGGACATTAACTATATACATAATATTAATTTAAATTCACTTAAAAACACTTAATTGATGATTTAATATTAGTTTACGTCAAATAAAACATAAGAGGGGAGAAACTGGAAAAACTGGAAATGAGTCACCGATGGGTGAGTCACAAACACTGAGCCACCAATGTTGATCCACCGATGGGTGATCTACTGACACAACCTACTAACATAGTTCCAATGATGCTGAACTACTAATGGGTGAACTAACTATGCGACCTATCGACGTTGAGCCACCGACGCTGAGCTACTGACACAACGACTCACGTACACCCTTGAGTCACTGATGGTGATGCTCCTGACTAACCCATGCTGACACTCTTGACTCATCAGTGCCACTGACTCACTGATGCCAATTCTCCTAAATCATTGACTCCTGTGACTCACTGATGCTAATGCTCTTGACTCACCGATGAACTGACATGCTGACACTGATAGCACAAAACTAGATTTTGAAAAACTCTAGAAATGAGCTAATGTTGCCTCCCAGAACACCCTAAACACTAGTTTTTTACAAAGTTAAGGCCTGGAGAAATATGATTTATTACATAAGATACCTCTGAAAATATTCTTATCCCCCAGAATTTAAACCCAAACCTAAGAAATTATAGGTCCGAACAATCACCCTATAAGATACCTCTCATAGATGAACCACCTTGTGTTGTTTGAAAGATAGAGTGAAAACCCTAAATTCGATGAAAACTTCCTTGGAATATATCTCTTGAACCACTATGGAATCTCTAAGGCCACACATTCCAAAACAAAAGCATAGCACCAAAGGTCACACTATACAGACACATGGATTAGTGATCTTCTTCCCCCATGTTAAGATACTATCTGCTTTGGGTGACACTGACTCACCTGTAGAGATTTAATTGAATTCATATCAATGCATCTTGATTTGGGATCTGGTCCTCCCATCCCCATGGTTAGGGATTATCAAACAAAATTTCATAAGAAGGAAACAAATTATCTTATAGAAATCGAGGTCATACATTACATCATAATAAATTCACAAATCAAAACACAGAGAGAGACTCAGAACAACTCTAGGTACCGGGAACACATATGTGCCTCCATCTCCCATGTACTATCCCTAGGAAACCATGCCTCCATAACACACGAACTAAATGAATGTTCCATCCATAAAGAAAATTATCCTCATGATTCTTGATTATTATCAGTCTCTCCACGAACATCGTGTATTATTTGATATCCAAATCTACCCAGTCAAGGACGTGGGAGTCATCATGTAGATACTGACGAAGCTGAGAGACATGGAAGACGTCATGGATTCTCTCTAACCATGGTGAAAATTCCAGCTGATATGCCACCTCTCCAACTTGTCCCAACACCTTGAAAGTTATGATTAACATTGGCATGAAGCTTTATTCCCTTACTAAACCTCCATAGCCCACACTGAGGGGAAACCTTAAATAAAACATTGTCCTCAACCTCAAATTCCAAAGGCCTCATCCTATGATTGACATACAACAATGTCAGTCATGTATTTCCTTGATCCTCTCATGCAGAAGCTTAACCTTCTCTATCGTTATCTTCACTACCTATGATCCAAGAAGGGATTCTCCCAAAACTATATCCAACATACTAGTGAATGACACAACCTTCTGTACAAATCCTCAAACAGTGTCATGTCAATAGTAGAGTGATACCTATTATTGTATAAAAACTTTACTAGGGGAAAGTGTCGTACCCATGATCCTTTGAAGTCCAAAACACATAACCATAACATTCCCTCCAATGTATGGATGGTTCTATCTGTCTTCCCATCTGTATGAGGGTGGAAAACAGATCTAAGGAGTAAATGGGTGCCAAAGTCTTGCTTAAATTCTCTCCATACTCTTGATGTAAAATGTGTATGCCGATATGATATGATTAATCTTGGAACTCCATACAGCCGCACCACCTCATCCATATTCCTCTGTGCTAAGGAATTCACTATATTCGATTCTTTAATTGCTAATAAGTGAGATAATTTTGTCAACTGATCCCCTACAACCAAAAGATCATCACATCCTCCATGTTCTTGGATAATAATATGAAAAAATCCATTGATATGTCATCTCACATCCATTCAAGAACATCTAAGGGCTGAATAATACCCCCAAGAACATGGTTCTCATCCTTTAGTTACTGAAAAACTAGTCACATTGCCATAAACTCTTCCACTTCCCACTTCACATCGGGAATCCAAAACTATTCCCTCAAGCCTCAGTATATCTTAGAGAACCTGGGATGAACCACTAGGGGTGAATTATGGAACTCACAGTGAAATACCTCATTAATTTCCACATTCAAAAAATAGCTTCCCATGGAACAACATCTGATTCTAACTATCCTTTGACCATCCCTCCAGAGCATCACCCTGGACAGCGCGATCACACATCACTTCAGTCTTTGAGTCTCCCCACTGAGACTCCCCAACCTACTGCATCAATTAATACTTGATTGTTATCTGAAATAGATAGCCTCTTCTGCCGTCCCCTCTCACATCGATATGTGAATTTGAAAACTCCTCAATCACCTTGTAAGCATCTATGGATTCCCAAACTACCTTCTTATGCGACTTCCCACTTAAGGAATCATCCACCATGTTTCTTTTTCTTCAGGTGTAATAGATCTTGAATTCTTAGTCTTGGAGAAACTCCTACCACTTTCTATGTCGCATGTTTAGGTCTCATTGGGAAAAGATATACCTCAGGATCTTGTGATCCATGAATAAAACAAATCTCTCCCTGATATGGTAATCCTTCCAAAACTTTAGTGTGAACATGACTGCTGAAAACTCTATTTCATGGGTGGAATAGTTAAATTCATGAGGATGTAACTACCTAGACCCATAGCAGATTACTCCCTATAGCTACATAAGTACATATCCCAATCCTAGACTACAAGCATCATAGAACAGCTCAAACATCTCCCATTTCTCTGGGAACATGAGCACCAGAGCATTGAACATCTTTCCCATCAGGTAGATAAAGGCTACATGACATTTTTTACTTCACACAAAGGACTTTACCTTTTTAGTAAAAGGTTGAAATAGAGACACAAATTAGAAGAAGTCAGGTACAAACCTTTAGTAATAGCCTAGAAGATCTAGGAAGCTGCAAACCTCTTCCACGTTATTGGGTTCTCCCTAAAAAACAACCGCCTAGACATTTTATGGGTCCACTCTTATCCCTTGCGGAGACACCACATGTCCAAGGAAGTGCACTTCTCGCATACAGAATTTGAACTTGGATAACATCCCATGGATCTTGTGCTGCCATAGGACCTCTAAGACAATCTCTAAAAGATCAGTGTGGTAATCCTTTGAACTTGAGTGGATTTGGATTTAGTCAATGAAAATTATGATGAAACAGTCCAGGAAATCATAGAAAATAGAGCTCAATAGCCCCATGAACGCGACTGCTGAATTTGTGACACTGAAGAGCATGACCATGAACTCAAAGTGCCCATAATTGCACCTAAAAGAATTATTCGGAATGTCACCCTCCTTCACCCTCAACTGGTGATACCTAGATCACAGATCAATCCTAGAGAACCAACATGTTCACTTTAACTGGTTGAAACGATTTCCGATCCTTGGGAGAGGATAATGGTTCTTGATCATCACCTGATTTAGTATCCAGTAGTCTATGAAGAGTCTTATACCATTGTCATCCTTCTTTGTGAATAATAATATAACACCCCATGATGACACACTCATATAGATAAAATCCTTCTTCATTAGGTCATCAACCATAATTTGAAACTCTCGCAACTTAGAAGGCACCATCTGATAGGGAGCCATTGAAATCAGGCGGGCACCGAGTTGCTACTATATTATGAACTCAAAGTCACATCGAGGGGGTAGAGTCAAGAACTCTTTTAGGAAGACATCCATGACCTCTCTGAAAACCCCCAAAACATCCACCATCTTTGTTTCCCCTGATCCTACTAACATTTTGACCGAAAAAAGAGAATAGGATCCATACAATGACTGCCCACATGACACCTTCAATCACCAATGAAAACTAAACGCTGGCCATCCACACCTGAAAACAAAAATCATGTATAGAAGAATTTGGTAGCATTGTGAATTAAAAAAAACCAGTATATTCATTGGATGGAATTTTAAAGAAGCATTTTCAACAGAAAAATATCCCTACCAGACAAATGTGGCCCCAACATCAGTCTACATCCTCGGAAAACATCAAACAAACTAGTTTGACCTCAAACTGGTGTACTCAACTCTAGGGGCATGGGAATCCTCATGAAATCTAGTCCCAAAACATGGGCTAGACGGGGTGAAACAATTGAGTGTGAGGCTTCTGAATCAATCAAATCACAAGCAAGAGTGATAAATAGAATGATCTTACCTTGAATAACCTATGGCCCAAATAGAACTGCTACTTCAGAAGATTAAAACTACCCATTCCAAACTCCTATACCCCTATGATATTGACCGCCTCCCTGAACACGCCGTAGTCGAGGCCCTGAGGATCACCCTGAGGCCAACCTCCTCCAGCACTGTCCAACCTTGGTGGAGTGGGTGCTCACTACCCCAACTGCTAGAAAGACCTGACTAGAAACTGCTATTGTTGGGGGGTGCTGAACTTTCTATCCCCCACTGTACTATGATCCAACTGAGAACTGGTTCCAAGCACCCCGGATACCCAAAAAATTCCCCGATTCAGTTCCACTGCACAACGACCCCATAATCACACCGTAATACTAATTCCCAACATCTCTCGATGACTACAACACAATAAAGGTAGCCCCACTGCCTAAAATTCCACCTATTCCACAATCAATCAGTCTCTCAAAATGTGATACTGACACACCACTCACACAACCCCACACACAAATCCCGCTACAACTACCATTAAACCATAGCCCTACTGCACACACATACCAAACCATTCTCCCATAACCAAAACCTCTATACACCCATGTACCAATAAGCATGACGCCAACAGTAACACCACACAACTCACACAAAAACCGAACAAAACAGAGAACTCTGGAACACCTATCAACATGATATATATATATATATATATTCATATTTGGTAAGCATTGTTCCATAATCTACTTTGATAAAAATGGGTTATCACACCATGGTTTTCATCTGAGGGTATCAATTTCATTTAACCATGTATACATGATTAAGAAGATTTCATGTTATGACTAATTATCAAACACCATAACGAAAACAAACATAACACCCCCAGTGCGCAAGCAAGGACTACCAACAACCATTATTTTCAGAAGGCATATGGACACAAAAACCATAAAAGAACTAAGGAGAACAAATAAAATAGGAAATCAACATCAAAATACTCTCATCCCATTACTCAATTGACCCCGTTATCTTTTGATCATATTCCTTTCCCTTCATTTATTACTTGTTAAGAAAAAGGATTCAGTTGTTCTCAATGATGAATCATTTTTAAACCCATACCCCATGTTGCAAAATTAAAGAGAGGCAGAAGAAATACCTACTGAAAACAACAGTTGACCAAAGTTCTTCTTTGAGTCAAGAATAGGGGATCACGTGAGCATCACGAAACTACAGGAAGGCTGAGCAGGTGGGGCTCTAGCCCAATCGCACGACTCGTCTAGGTAGGAACACTTTAGGAACACCAAGATGGAATGGAAAACATATTTGGATGGGAAGCTCACGATTTTGAATATCCAGATCCTGTATTACAGGAAGAATGGTTTCAAAACCCATTAACACGAGATCATGGTCAAGGTCACATGTTTTGATTATCTCAAATCCCCCGAAACGTTATGATATTAAATATATAGTTAATATCATTTGAAATGACCTTAAAATGCCTAAATGAGGCTTTAAACTCAGTATACATCAAATAAAATAAAAGAGGGAAGAAACTGGAAAAAGAGAAATGAGTCACCGATGGGTGAGTCACTGACAGTGAGCCATCGATGCTAAGCCACTAATGAGTGAGCTTCTAATGCGATCCACCGACGATGATCCACCGACACTAATCTTCCGACAATTGAGCTACCTACAAAACCTACCGACGTTAATCCGTTGACGCTGACCTACCGACACAATGAATCGACAATTCCCCTGACTCGCTGATGTTGATGCTCCGGACTCACCAATGTCAATGCTCCTAACTCACAGGCACCCAAACTCACTGATGCTAATGCTCCTGACTCACCAACACCCCAGTCTCATTGATGTCGATGCTCCAGAATCACTGATGCGCTGATATGTCGACACTAGTAGTTTGAAACTAGATTTTGGAAAACTCTCAGAATGAGCTATCGTTGCCTCCCAGAACACTCTAATTACTAGTTTTGTACAAAGGAAAGGCCCAAGGAAATCTAGGTAATTACACATAAAAGCCCTAAAACACAGTAAAAACCCTTTAAACATCTAAAAACATTAAAAAATTATAAAAATACTTAAAACCCAAAATAAATTCAAAAAACCTCAAAAATACAAAAGACCGAAGAAACATAGAAAAAAACCCACAAGGCCCTGAGATCCACTAAAAACCCTCAAAATCCATAAAAACCTTTAAACCCCTAAAATACACAAAACCCATGAAACTATAAAAAATCATAAAAAATCCATTAAAATCCATGAAAATGTAAAAAACCATAAGACCATAAAAAGTCCATAAAAACCATAAAACCACTAAAAACATAAAAAATTACTTAAAACCCATAAAACACTAAAAACCCACATAAATAAAAAAACCCTTAAAACCCTAAAAATAATAAAACACTATAAAAACTGTAAAACTATAAAAGCTCCCTAAAAAACACAAAAGTCCCTAAAACCCTGAAATCCCCTAAAAACCCTAAAAAACAAACCCCCCCTCAAAATCCCTATAAACCCTAAAACCCTAGAAATAATAAAAATTAAAAAAATCCTTAAAAATCAATGAAAACATTAAAAACCTGAAAAATAATGAAAACCCCATGAAACCCATAAATTCTCTAAAAACTATACAACCCCTGAAAACCCATAAAAACCCTATAAACCCAAAAAAACTCTAAAAACACTTAAACCCCCGAAAACATTTAAAAAATATAAAAAACATAAAAGCATAAAAAATTTAGGAAACCCTAAAAATCCTATGAAAACATAAAAACCATAAAACGATCCAAATTCCTAAAAACTGAAAAATACTAAAAAAAGAAAAATCCCAAAAAATGCCTAAAAATGCCTAAATGTGTAAAAATACCTAGAAAGTCTAAAAACCCTTGAAATTCATAAAACCCATAAAAACCATAAAAACCATAAAACCCAAAGAACCCTAAAAACCCACTAAAAACACTAAAAACCCTATAAACCCCTAAAATTGTTAAAAACTATATTAAAACATAAAAACCATAAAAAACTCAAAAAAGAACTAAAAGAAAAAAATCCCCCAAACTCTAAAAAGCCCTGAAAACCATGAGAAATCATGAAAACCCCCAAAAAACCATAAAAACCATCAACATCTTTCAAAACCCAAAAAACCCAAAAAACCATAAAAATCCTAAAAACCTAGAAAACCCCTTGAAAACCATAACACCCTGAAAATATTAAGAACCCTAAAAAACCCTAAAAACCATTAAAAACATTAAAAACCCATAAAACCACTGAAAACGTTAAAAAACTCAAAAAATACATAAACCCATAAAAACTGAAAAAACATAAAACCCCAAAAGACACTAATGACCTGAAAAGCTCCCAAAATCATTAAAAACCATGAAAACCCCTAAAAACCTAAAAATCACTAAAAACATAAAAAATCCCCAAAAACCATAAAAATAAAAAAAATTACTAACAATCCCTAAAAATTAAAAAAAACCAAATACCCATAAAACCTTTGAAAACTATAAAAAATAATAAAAACATTATAAACACTTAAAAATATGAAAACAAAAAAAAAACTATAAACTATAAAAATCCTTAAAACCCCTAAAAATGTTCAAAAACTCTAAAAACCTTATAATAAAAAAACTCTAAAAATAACCAAAATGAAAAGAATTCTCTAAAATCCTAAAAACCATAAAAAAACTAAAAAAACTTAAAAAAAACTTAATGACCCTCAAAACCCTTAAAAAAATAAAACCCTAAAAACAATAAAAACCCTAAAAATTCCCAAAGAATCCCAAAAAACGTAAAGAACCCTTAAAAATCCCTTAAAACCATTAAAATCCCTAAAATTCCGAAAAACCATAAAAACTATAAAAACCCTAAAAACCACTAAAAACACTAAAAACCCATAAAACACCTAAAAATGAAAAAAACACTAAAAAAACCTCAAGAACCCAAGAAAACAAAAAAGACCGTAAAAACACAAAAAACCCTTAAAAACACGGAAAATACATGAAAACTTATAAAATCTCTCAATATATCAATAAACCCTAAAAACTATAAAACGATAAAAATACTAATAAACCCTAAAATCAATAAAATCATAAAAACATAGAAAACCCATGAAAACCCCTAAAAACCCAAAACCCCCCAAAAAATCATAAAAATCATAAAAACCCATAAAACCCCCAAACCACCAAAAACTATAAAATCCCTTTAAACCCCTAAAAATGATAAAAAAATATAAAACCCTTTTCATACCATAAAACACATTAAATCCTAAAAACAAAAAAAGACTGTAAAAATCTAGGACACCCCAAAAAACCCAAAAATCACTTAAAACCACTGAAAACCATAAAAACCCTTACAAATGATCAAAATCCTTAAAACAAAAAAACATAAAGACCACAAAAATCATTAATATCCTTGAAAAAAATTGAAAAATCCCTAAAAACGCCTTGAAAATAATAAAAATCATCCAAAAACCTTAAAAACTGTAAACCCCAAAACCCTCTAAAAACTCTAAAAAATCCCGTTAAACGCATTAAAATGTTGAAAACCTCATAAAACCGTAAAATCCTTGAAAAAACTCGATAAAATACTAAATTCCCATAAAACCCTTGAAAACAATAAAAACCTCCAAAAACCAGAAAAACACATAAAAGATCTAAAAGCCTCTAAAAATACTAAAAACCCATTAAACTCCTAAAAACCATAAAAACACATAAAAATCATAAAACCCTAAAAACACAAAAACCCCTAAAAACCCAAAAGACCCTAAAAAGTATAAGAATCCTAAAAACCATTAAAAACTATAAAAATACTCAAAGTCCCTAAAAAAATTAAAAAACAAAATGAATCAACCAAATAATAAAAAAACTCTACAGATACTATATAATATAAAAAAAACCATGAAAACCCCCGGAAAACCTTAAAAATTCTTAATACTAGAAAAACCCCAAAATACCCATAAAAACTCTAAGAACCACTAAAAACTCTAAAAATCATTTATACCCAAACATGATAATTTTTTTTAAAAAAACTAAAAAACATTAAAAACACTAAAAAAATTCAAAAACCCTAAAAACCAAAAAACCATACAAACCCAAAAAACACCTTAAAATCCCTAGAAAAAATTAAAATTCATAATCCCCTAAAAATACCTAAAACCATAAAAATCCAGAAAATAGTAGAAAATTCTTGAAAATATTAAAAACCCTAAAAATCATTAGAAACCACTGAAAACTATAGAAACCCCTAACAATATTAAACCCCCAAAAACTGATAAAAACCCTAGAAAAATGAAAACACCCAAACCATTGAAACACATAAAAATGATAGAAAAATTTAAAAATCATTAAAAACAATAAAAACATAAAAAACCCTAAAAACTGAAAAATACTATAAAAACTATGAAAATATATAAAACCCTAAACACCTTGAAAAACCCTAAAACCACTCCAAATCTCTAAAAATCGTAAATAAGCCTAAAAACATAAAAATAATAAAAAAATCCTTAAAAACCCCTAAAAATCCAAAAAAACCATGAAAACCATTGAAAACCATAATAATACCTAAAAGCATTAAAATACCCAAAAATTCATAAAAACACATTAAAAACTATAAAAATCCTTAAAATTCCTAAAATACTTAAAAACTCTAAAAACCATAAAAACTCTAAAAACCTCGAGGACCCAAAAAACCTTGAAAACCCCTAAAACCCTAAATCCTAAAAATATCTATTAACCCAGAAATCCATAAAATACTTAAAATTCCTAAAAAATCCCTAAAAATTCATAAAAATGTAAAATACCTTAAAAATCTAAAAACCCTTGAAAAAAATAAAAGCCCTAAAAACATAAAAATATCTAAAACTGTAAAAACACACTAAACTCTAGAATACCTTTAAACCCCAAGAAACATTAAAAACTATAAAAATCATAAAACATCTAAAAAGTCAAAAATGTCCCTAAAACTTCAAAAGACCCTAAAAACAAAGGAAACCAACCCTAAAAAACCAAAAAACCAAAAAAAACCCCTAAAACCCATAAAAATCCCTAATACACAAAAAACACAGAAGCACTATAAAAATCATAAAAATACCTAAAAATATCTATAAATGTAAAAAACCTAAACCCCCCTAAATACCATAAACCCCTAACACCCCAAAAAACACCAAAACAACTAAAAATTCTAAATACCCATAAACCACCAAAAATATTAATAAATTCAAAAAAATAAAAAACCCCTAAAAACTCAAATGAAACCTTAAATGACCCTAAAAACCGTGAAAATCCCCAAATACCCAAAACCCCTTAAATACTTTAAAAAATTCAAATCCCTAAAACCCATAAAAAATAATAAAAACATAAAAATAATTAAAAAATCACAAAGAATCTCAAAAAATGTAAAAAACTCTAAAGATCAGAAAACCCATCGTAACCACTATGAAATATAGAAACACTTTAAACCCCTAAAAATGATAAAAAACTCTAAAAACCAGAAAAATCCTAAAAAAATTAAACAAAACATAAAAACCAAAAACAATCTAAAAATCGTAAAACCCTAAACCCTTGAAAAACCCCAGAACCCCACAAAATCTTCCCAAACCCTTAAAAACCCTAAAAACCAAAAAAATTATATAAAACTGAAAAAAAATTATAAACATAAAAAACCCTGAAAATAATAAAGCCCCCAGAAAACCATAAAAACCCTTTAAACCCTTAAAAACCATGACAATATCTAAAAATCATTAAACCCATAAAATGTTAAAAAACTCTAAAATGTTAAAAACACTAAAAAACTGAAAAAGACCCAAAATATAAAAAAAGACCCTAAGACCCATGAACAGGCCTAAAACCCCAAAAAAACCCTAAAAATGAAAAATTCTTTAAAAACATTAAAAACCTTAAAATTCTAAAAAATAACTAAACATCATGCAAATGTATAAACTCTAAAGACTTCGAAAAATCCTGAAAACAAAAAAGCCCCAAAAAACCCAAAAAACCCTAATAACCCATAAAACCCTAAAATGGCCCCAAAACCCCTGAAAAAAAACCTAAAATAACTGAAGACCCTGAAAACCTATAAAACCCCACAAAATCCCTAAAAACCCTAAAAACCCTAAACCCCTAAAAATCATATAATATCCCGAAAAATATCTGAACAGAATAAAAAACCCTAAAAACCTTGAAAACCCCTTGAAAATCATAAAAACCCTTAAAAACCCTAAATAACCACAAACGACTAAAAACCTACTGAAATCCATAAAAACCATTAAAACCTATAAAAACATTAAATAATTCATAAAACCCATAAACTGTAAAAATAATCAAAATAACATAAAACCCAAAAAGATCCTCAAACCCTAAAACACCTAAAATGATAAAAAAACTATGAAAACCCTAAACATCATCAAAGTATTTAAAAACCACTAATACACTAAAAACACTAAATAAATCCCTAAAAATTCCTGAAAATGTAAAAAATCATTAAAACCCTAAAAATCCCATGAACACCATAAAAAAATCTAAAAACCTAAAAAACCCTAAAATCTATAAAAATATTGAGAAAAACAAAACACACTAAAAAAATTAAAACCCCAAAAATGTTAAAAATTCTTAAAACCTTAAAGAACCTATAAAATCCAAAAAAACAGTGGAACTCAAAAGAACCTAAAAACCCAAAAAACCCCAAAAAACCTAAACAAACAAAAGAACCCTTGAAAATCTTAAATCCATCAAAATCACCAAAAACCTTAAAACCTTAAGACCATAATTTTTTAAAAACTACTAAATATCCCTGAAATAACACTAAAAACAAATAAAACCCCTTTAAAATAAATAAATTTCGAAAAAACCCTAAAAACCCAAAAACCCCTTAAAAAACCAAAAACCTACTAAAAACCCTAAAACCCTTAAAATCCTTAAAAATATTTAAAACAATAAAAAACCTTTAAACCCTAAAATCATAACGAAAACCCAAAAACCCCAAAATACACAATAGACCAGAAAACCAATAAAACACCTAAAAATCCCTAAAAGCACTTAAAACCATCAAACCATCTAAAACCCCTAAATACCATTAAAAATAATAAAATATTAAAAAATACCTAAAAGTTCCAAAAAAATATAAAAAACCTAGAAAAACATTAAAACCCCTCAACCCCTTAAAATTTCTTAAAAACCATAATAACCCTAAACCACGAAAAAGGCAAGAAAACCCTTTAAACCCCCAAAATATGTTTAAAAACTCTAAAAAACCATGATAAACCTAAAATTAAAATCCCCCTAAAACCCAAAATGACCCAAGAAACCCAGAAAACTCGTGAAAAAAATTAAATCCTAAAAACCCCGAAAACCCATAAAATTCGTTTTAAACCCACAAAAGCCCCAACAAACCCATAAAAATACTAAAAATCCATAAAAATATAAAACAGCCTAAAACTCTGAATAAGCCTGAAAACAATAAAACCCAAGAAAACCAATAATCCCCCCTACAACCCCATAAAAACACTAAAACCCACCAAAACAATAAAAACCCTTTAAAACACTATAATTTTAAAAAAATCTAAAATTTATTTGAAACCCTAAAAACTCAAAAAAAACCTAAAATCACAAAAAGGCCCAGAAACTATAAAACCCCTAAAACCTCCTAAAAACCCAAAAAATACAAAAAAACCCTAAAATCATGAAAATAATAAAAATCAAAAAAATACCCTAAAAATCTTTTAAAACATTAAACACCTAAAATCCCATAAAAACCCCTTAAACATAAAAAAACCCTAAAACCCATAAAAACCCTAAAACCACGAGGAACTCTAAAAACTATTAAAACCAATAAAAATGTTTAAAAACTCTAAAAACCTAAAACACGTAAAAAATACAATCCAAAAATCCCAAAAGATCTTGAAAAACCCAAACAACCCTAAAAACCCTTAATACCCTAAAAATCCTAAAAACCCAAAAAACTATAAAAATCATAAAAAATCCCCTAAACCCCCTGAAAAACTAAAAAACACTAAAACCCTTAAAATTATCCAAAACCATAAATTCTGTAAATACCTAAAAAACACTAAAACCCAAAAAAACCCAAAAACCAAACAAAAATCTAAAAACACTTAAAACCCCTAAAAAATTAAAAACCTCTAAAAATCCATTACACCCCTAAAAACTAAAAAAACAACTATAAAACCAAAAAGACCTTAAAAACATAGAAAAACCCTAAAAACCTAGAAAACCCTTAAAACCCTTAAAATCCCTATAATTCTATTAAAACCCTAAAAACCCTAAATACCATAAAAGGTATAAAAATCCATAAAAATTCTTAAAAATATAAAAAACAAAAAAAACCCACAAACTCTATAAAAAACCAAAACCCTAAAAACCCTAAAAAACCAAATAAACGCTAAAAATCAATAAAGACTCTAAAACCACTAAAAACACTAAAAACATTTGGAAAAACTAGAAACTTTAAAAACACTAGAATACTCAAAACCCCGAGAAAAATAAAAATACTGTAAAATCCTAAAAATTAGTGAATACCCCAAAACACCCTAAAATCCCTTTAAACCCATCAGAATTACCAAGACCTTAAAAGAAAAAAGACCCTAAAAATCCTAAAAATCCCAAAAAAATAACAGAAATATAAAAAAACCTAAAAACCCTTAAAAACCATAAAAACCTCTAATGGCCATTAAAAATATTAACACCCATAATCCTTAGAAAACCACTAAAATGTATAAAAATCATTTAAACCCCTAAATATATTTAAAAAATCAAAAACCTACAAAACCATAAATCTAAAAAAACCCTAAAAACCCTTCCCCCTTGAAATCTCTAAAAAACCCCAATGTCCCTCAAATTCCCAAAAAGCATAAAAAACCCTAAAAACCATAAAAATCCTAAAAAATCATTAAAATCCCATTAAACATAAAGATACATAAAAACCATGAAAACCCTAGAAAATAATAAAAATTACAAAAAACATTCAAGATCCAAAAACCTGTAAAACCCAAAAAAACTAATAAAAACCATAAAATCCCCTAAAACATGTAAAATCATTAAAACTCTAAAAAACCAATAAAATCCTAAAAACTCAAGATAACTCTAGAACCCCAAATGACTATAAATACCCCAAAACATCTAAAAATCCAAAAACCCCTAAAAACCACCCAAACCCCCAAAATCCATAAAACCTCTATTACCCCTAAAAAAGAAAAAAAAATATCTAGAAGCCCGAAATATCCCTTAAATAATAAAGAAAACAAAACCATTAAAAACCCATGAAAACCCTATAAATCATAAAACCCGGAAAAAACCATCTAACAACTCTAAAAATAGTTAAACCCTTAAAAACATTAAACTGCCTTTAAACCATAAAAAACGTAAAAAATCCATAAAAACCCAGAAGACCATGAAAAACACAATAAAATCTAAAAAAATCTAAAAAACATAAAAAACCTGAAAAATCCTCAACATAAAAAAATCCATTAAACTCTAAAAAACCATAATAGAATAAAAAAACTAAATAACCATTAGAAATCCTAGAAAATGTAAAAAACCATAGAAACCCAGAAAAAACCCTGAAAATCATAAAAATTTCTAATAACTGAAAAAACCCTAAACCCACTAAAAATTATAAAAATCCTTAAAACCCCTAAAAACTTCAAAAACTATTAAAACAAACAAACACTATAAATTAAAAAACCCTAAAACCCAAAACTCCCTAAAAACCCATAGAACCTATTAAAACCCTAAAAATCCAAAAAACCCTAAAACCCCTCAAATCCATAAAAAACCTAAAACCCCTAAAAACCATAAAAATCCTAAAAATCCCTAAAAATGACTGATAATATAAAAAACATAAACCCCCCAAAACCATTGAGAGCCATAAAACCCCATAAAAATATTAAAAACACATAAAACCCATAAAAACATTAAAAACCCACTAAAAACTCAAAATATCCTTAAAAACTATAAAAAATGTTAAATAAATCCAGAAAACCCTAAAAACCCTAAAAACCAAAAAAACCCTAAAATCCAAAAAGACCCTAAAAACCATAAAATCCCTAAAACCTCTAAAAACCTTGAAACCCCTAAAAACCCTAAATATCCCTAAAACCATAAGAACCCAAAACATCATACAAATCCTAAAAAATCTATAAAAGTCCCTGAAAATTTAATAAATCCTAAAAACATTGAAAAACCCATGACATCCATAAAAACCCCTAAAAACCATAAAAATGAAAAAATCCCAGAAAACCCCTAAAAATCATAAAACTCACTAAAACCCCCAAAACCATAAATCTCTAGAAAAACTGTAAAAAACCTAAAAATCCCTAAAAAAATTAAAATACCTAAAAAACATAAAAATCTAAAATAATCCCTATAAATATAAAAAACCCTACATAAAATAAAAAATCTGAAAACCTATGTTACAATAAAACAACTAAAAACTCTAGAAACACATAAACCCCCTAAAAACGTTATCAAAATGTTAAAAACTCTAATAAACCTTAAAAAGATAAAAAAACTCAAAAAACCCCCATTAAAAAAAACCTAAAACACTAAAACACCTAAAACCATAAAAAGAAATAAAAATTGTTAAAATAACTCAAAATCCCTAAAACCCTAAAAATAATAAATAACATAAGAAACCTAAATAATTCCTAAAAATCTAAAAACCCAAAACCCCTTGAAAAGTATTAAAACTCTTAAAAACCTTAAAAAACCCATACAAACCCAAAAACCACTAAAATTTAAAAAACCTTTAAACCCATAAAAACATAAAAATAATATAAAAAACATTAAAAAAATTTAAAATACCATATAAGACATAAAAAATCAAGAAAACCCTAAAAATCCAAAGACCCAAAAACCATGAAAAAAACTGAAACCAAAAAACCCTAAAAAACCATAAAAACCCTTGAAACCCTCAACACACCAAAAATCCCAAAAAACTCAAAAATCCATATAAAATGTATAAAATCCAATAAAATGTAAAAAAAACTGAAAACCATAAGATCCAATAAAACCCACAAAATTCCAAAAAACCAATAAATTTCCTCAAAATACCCCCAAAAACTCTAAAATCCCTCAAATCCCCTCAAAATGTTGAAACATGTTAAAAATTCTAAAAACCCATAAAAACCTAAAAAACTCAATGAAATACCCTAAAAATCCAAAAATCCCTAAACCCCCTTAAAACACTAAATACTTGTAAACCGCCAAAACCCCTAAAAAATCTATAAAAACCCTAGAAGCATAAAAATCATTAAAATACCATAAAATCCCAAAAAATGTAAATACCTCTAAAAGACCTAAAAAATACAGAAATCAATCCCCTAAAAACCACAAAAATATAAAAAATCCAAAATAACCCACTAAAAACACTAAAATCCCTTAAAACCTCTAAAAATATTAAAAAACACAAACAAACCTAAAAAAATAAAAAAACATAGAAAAAACATAAAGACCCCAAAACCCTTAAAACCCTAAAACCTCTAAAAACTCTAAAAACCCTTAAATCTATTTAAATATTAAAAAAGTATAAATGAATTTAAAAACCCTTTATAAACCCAAAAAACTCTAAAACCCCTGAAAAAATAGAATAACCACGAAATACCCTAAACCCTCAAATCCCTGAACACCCTAAAAACACTAAAACCCATAAAGAAATAAAAAGGACATAAATATCCCAAAAAACATAAAAACCCCTAAAAACCATAAAAATATCCTAAAATCCATAAAAACCCTTAGAAACCATAAAAACCAATAAAAACCCATAAATTATCATAAACAACTAAAAAGGTAAAAGACCTTAATACATAGAAAAATGATAAAAACCCCTTAAAACCCATAAATCCCCTAAAAATCACAAAAAAACCTAAACCCAAAATACCTAAAAGTCTTTGAAAACGAATAAAAACCTAGAAAACACTGAAAAACACTAAAACCTCCAAAAATCCATAAAAACCCATAAAAACTATAAAAATCCTAAAAACCCAAAAAATCCAGGAAAACCAACAAAACCCAAAAAAAATGAAAAACCCTAAACCCCTAAAACCCAATAAATACCTAAAAACCTTTAAAACCCCAAAATATATTTAAAAAACTCAAAATCTTAAAAACCAAAAAATCTCAAAAAACACTAAAATCCCGAAAAAATCCCCAAGAAACCAAAAATCCGTAAAAATCGTAAAATAATGAAAAAAACTCCCTAAAAAAATAAAATTCCCTAAAAGACCTATTGAACCTTAAAAACCATAAAAACCTCAAAATCTCCAAAAAATCCAAAAAATACAATAAACATGTAGAATACCCTAAAATCCCTGAAAATCCATAAAAACCCATTAAAACCAAAAAAGCCATCAAAATCAATAAATACACCAAAAATATAAAATCCCATAAAAATCCTTGCAAATGTAAAAAACCCCAAAAAAAACCAGAAAACCTTGGAAACCAAAAAACCCCTAATAATTGTATAAAACCTTAAAAACCATAAAACATGAAAACACCACTAAAAAATATAAAAAAACTTAAAACCACTAAAAATGTTAAAAACTCTAAAATACTATAATCCACTAAAAAACTCTCAAAAATCCTAAAACCACAAATATAACCACAAAACCCTTAAAAACCCAAAATCATTAAAAACATAGAAAACATATAAAACCCCTCAAATTCCATAAAAACCCTAAAACCCCTTAAAAATTATACTAAAAATCCATACAAATCTTGGAAAACATAAAAAAATCTAAAAACCCGTAAAAAACATAAAACCCCTCAAAACCATAAAAACCCAAAAACCCATAAAAAACCTAAAAACCAATAAAAATATAAAACCCTTAAACCCCAAAAAATATTAAAAACCCTAAAATCCCTAAAAAACCCTAAAAACCATATAATCCCACTAAATCCCTAAAATCAATAAAAACCATAAATACTATAAAAATATGAAAAAGAACCTAAAATCCGTAAAAAGGTTAAAAATCTAAAAACCCTTAAAACCCATGAAACTATAAAACACCTAAAAACCTTAAAAACCCTAAAAACCAAAAAAAAAATAAAAAAAACAATAACAACTGTAAAAACCATTTAAACACATAAAATGGGTAAAAACACTAAAAACCTTATTAACCATTAAAAATTTTAAAAATCCTCGAAAACCCTAAATACCCTAAAAACCCATAAAAAACCTATAACCCTTCAAAATCCCTAAAACTCCATTAAAAAAAAAGCCCTATAAAACCCTTAAAACACCATAAAAACCCAAAAACCACTAAAAACTATAAAATCCTTAAGACCTATAAAACATTATAAAAATTTAAAAAACTGTAAAACCCTAAAAAATAAATAAAACCATAAAACCCAAAAGTCCCCAAAACCCTAAAAAACACAAAAAAACATGAAAACCCCTAAAACCCCAAAAAACCATAAAACCCCTCAAAATCCCAAAAAACCCTAAAATCGCTACAAACCATAAAAGTCCTAAAAAATCCCAAAAAATCATTGAAAACCTAAAATATCTTGAAAAATCTCTTAAAACCATAAAACACCTAAAAACCATAAAACTTAAATACAAATAAAAAACCCTAAAATCCACTAAAGACTCTAAATATTTTTAAACCCCTAAAAATTTTAAATAAATCTCAAAAAGCAGTTAAACCATAAAATTATAATAAAACCCTAAAATTACAAAAGAACCTAAAAACCAGGAAAACCCCTAAAACCGATGACAAATCCTGGAAAACCATAAAGAATCTTGGAATCCCAAAAACCTAAGAAACAAATTATAAAAATCCATAAACCCATGTAAAAATACATGAAAACAAAAAAAAAACAAAAAAACCATTGAAAACCATAAAACTCTTTAAAACCATAAAATCCCTTATAACACATAAAAATCATAAAACAACAAAAAAATCTAAAAAACCTAAAGACCCATACAAATGTTAAAAACCTATAACAATAATAAATGTCCTAAAGACCCATTAGAACCCTTGAAAACCACTAAAAACACAAAAACATTTAAACATAAAAACATTAAAAAATTAAAAAAATACTCTAAAATCAAAAAAATACCCTATAACCCTTTAAAACCCCAAAGAACCCTGAAAACATGAAACCCCTAAAAAACCTCATAATCCCTAAAAACCCAAAGAAATATAAATAAATACCCCCCCCCCCAATATTTATAAATGTACAAAACCCTCAACCCCGTGGAAAAAAACCTAAAAGCATAAAAACACTAAAAACCATAAAAAAATCTACAAACTCATCAAAACACAAAAATCCACTAATACTCTAAATACCCTTAATAAGAGTAAAAACATTAAAAACCTTAAAAAAACATTAAAAATTATAAAGAACTAAAAAAACACTAAAAACCCAAAAGACCATAAAAACCATAAAAACCATAAAAACCCCTGAAAACCTTTAAAAACCCTTAGCATACTATAAAACTCTAAAAACAAAATAATCCTAAAAATCTGTTAAAATCCTAAAAAATGAAAAAAAACCCTAAAACAACTAAAACCCAAAAAAATACCCTAGAAAACATAGATAACACATAAAAACTCTAAAAAACCATAATATCAATCAAACAACTCAAAATACCATCCATCTATAAAACTCTGAAGAATATAAAAATACTTAAATCCCTAAAAATCCCAAATATCCTATAAAACCCCTTAAAACCTTAAAAACCACTGAAAATCCTAAAATTCCCAAATATCCTTAAAAACTCATAAATAACCTAGAAAACCACTAAAAAATTTTAAACCCATAAACCCCCAAAAACAATAAAAAACTCTAAAAATCCTTTAAAAAACCCTAAAACACCAAAAGTCTATACCATTCTAGAAAAAACATAAAAAACACTGAAAACCCCCTAAAACCAACAAAATCCCTAAATACCATTAAAAACCTATCAATATAAAAAAACCTCAAAATACATGTAAACATAAAATACCATATAAAAAAGAAATACCCTTGAAAACTATAAAATCCCAAAAAACTAAAAAACCCTTAAACCATAAAAATACTAAAAACGACTTATATATCCTAGAAAACTTAATAAACCGTAAAAACCTTGAAACCCCCTTGAAAACCATAAAAACCCATAAACACCTTGAAAACCATAGAACCACTAAAACCAATAAAAAAATATAAAAACCCTTTAACCCCTTAAAAATGATAAAAAATATAAAAACCTTATAAAATATTTTTTTTTAAAGAAACCCAAAAAACCCAATACCTTCAAAAACATAAAAAATCCTAAAAACCAAAAAAACCATGAAAACCTTAAAACCCATTAAAATTCCTAAAAACCCTATGAAACCCTAAATACAATAAAAATCCAAAAAATACCTAAAAATACCATGAAACATAAAAAACCTAAAAATCATTAATACCCCTTGAAAACAATAAAAACTCCTAAAAGCCTTAAATAAAAAAAAACCCATATAACCGAGTAAAATTTATTGAAAAACATTAAAACCCTAATAATAATAAAAATCTAAGAAACCTTTAAAGCCCTAAAAAAATAAAAATAACCCTAAAACCCAAATACCCTAAAAACAATAAAACTCTAAAAATACCCTTAAAAACTAAATTAACCCTAATTCCCTCAAAATCACTAAAAAACTATAAAAAAAATTAAAAAATAAATATCCCTAAATACACTGAAATGTAAAATCATCAAAAACATTGAAAACCCCTTGAAACCCATAAAACCGCTCAAAACCTTAAAAACCTTAAACCTCATTAAAACCATAAAAACTACAAAAAAACTCTAAAAAAACATAAAAACACCTATGTTTTTAAAAATCTAAAAAACCCATTAAAACAACTAAAAACATAAAATCCCTAAACACACAAAATGAAACTAGAAACCATAGAAAAACCAAAAAAACCCTAAAAATTCCTAAAATCCCCAAGAATCACTAAAAACATAAAAAAAAACCCTAAACACCTTAAAACCACAAAAACCACTAAAAACCTAAAACACTATAAAAACCCATAAAATCCATAAAACCCCTAAAAACAAAAACAAAAATAATCTAAACCCCTAAAAATGTTAAAAACTCTAAAAACCATTAAAACCCCTAAAAAACCTAAAAACCCGAAAGACCCTAATACCATGAAAACCCCAAAAACCCCTAATAAACCCTAAATAAATGTAGAAACCCTCAAAATTCTTAAAAACCTAAAAAACCTAAAATTCATAAAGAATCTAAAAATCACTAAAAATTGAAGGAAACATAGAAATCCCGAAAAACCTTGAAAATTCACTGAAAACACTAAACAACCATAAAATCATAAACCCCTCTAAAATCCATAAAAATCCTAAAAACCACAAAAAATTCTAAAAATCCTTAAAACGTCGAAAAAATAAAATAAAATCTCAAAAACTTTAGAACCCCTAATAAATGAAAAAAAAGAAAAACCAAAAAGTCCCTAAAACCTCCAAAAATACAAAAAACATAAAAAAACTCCAAAAACACAAAAACAGTAAAAAATCCCTAAATATACATGAAAACAGAAAAAACGCTAAAACCCTGAAAATTTCTTGAAACCCTAAAACACCTTAGAAGTTAAAAAAATCATAAACCCCATAAAAATCCTTCAAAACACTAAAACTACAAAAACCCTTTCAACCCCTAAAAAGGTTAAAAATTTATATGAACCTTAAAACCCCTAAAAAATTCAAAAAAACCTAAATGTATTGAAAAAAATTGATAAACCCTAAAACAATAGGAAACCAACAAATCATAAATCCATAAAAATATATAAAAAACCTAAAAACCCTAAAAACCAATAAAAATCGTGAAAATACCTAACCCCCTAAAGAACCACTCAAACTCTAAAATCCCGTAAAACCATTAAAAATATTAAAAAAATTCGAAAATTCATTTAAGCCCTAAAAAATTAAAAAAATCGATGGAAACCCAAAACACCATAAATACATTAAAAAACCCCAAAAACTTCTAAAAACCCAGAAGCCCATTAAAACCCTAAAAAAATTAAGAACCCTTAAAAAATCCAAAATATCTTAAAAATCCTAAAAATCCCTAAAAATTCTCGAATGTGTAAAAAACACTAAAAACCCAGAAAAACCTCAAAACCATAAAATCACCAAAAAACCATAAAGACCCTATAAACCCATAAAATCAATAAAACCCACTAAAAACTATAAAAACACTTAAAACCCCTAAAAATGTTAAAAAAAATTAAAAACCCATAAAACCCCAAATTAATAAATAACCCTAAAAACCCAAAAAACCGCTTAAAGCCAAAAAACCCAAAAAAACCCAAAAAACATGAAAACCCCTAAAACCCTAAAAATATATAAAACCCAAAACAATCTAAAATTAATAAAACTCATAAATATCCCAAAAAATACCCTAAAAATACCAAAAAACATAAAAAATCCTAAAATCCATGAAAAAAAACTAAAATCCATAAAACCCATATAAACATTAAAAAACCTAAATGAATAAAAACCCCAAAAACTAATAAAAATGCAAAAAATATTTAAATTCCCTAAATTTTTTGAAAACTCTAAAACACCTTAAACCCCTAAAAACACAAAAAACCACCAAAACCCCAAAAACATCATAAAACCCATAGAAACCATCAAAACCCTCAAATCTCTAAACCCTTAAAAACCCCAAAAAAATGTAATTATCATAAAAACCCTAAAAATGCCATAAATCGTAAAAACCCCTAAAACACTAAAAAACCCAAAAAACCATAAAAACCCTAAAAATAATTAAAAAATCTAAAACCGGTAAAAACCCTAAAAACCCACTGAAACCTCTAAATTCCCTAAAACCCCCTAAATATTTTACAAACACTAAAACCTTAAAACCCCTAAAAACAAAAAAAATATCATGAAAATCGAAAAAAGACCACCAAAATCTTGAAAACCCCTAAAAACCGTCAAACTTATGAAAAATTCTAACTTCCATCAAAATCCCAAAATACCCTAATAAAACCTAAATACCATAAAAATCCAAAAAATGCACAAAAAATCAATAGAATCATAAAAAACCCTAAAAACACAAAATACACCTGAAAACCATAAAATCTCATAAGAACAATAAAAACCATAAAAACGCAAAAAAATCTAAAACCCCACATAAATCTCTAAAAATCATCATTACTCTAAAAATGTTAAAAAACAATAAAAAACATAAAAACGATAATGAAACTAAACAAACCATAAAAACCCAAAGATGATAAAAACCCTGAAAACCCCTAAATAACCCTGAAAACCCCGAAATACCTCCAAATCTGTGAAAACCCTAAAAACCCAAAAACTGATAAAAATCCCAAAAAAGTGCTAAAAATCCCTAAAATCTTAAAAACCCTAAAACCAATGAAAATCCCCCAAAACCATAAAATCCCCTAAAGAGCATAAAAACCCTAAAACCCTAAAAACTCTAAAAACCCAAAATCTAAAAAATTATAAAAAACCTTTATACCCTAAAATATGTTAAAATCTCTGAAAAATATAAAAACCCTAAAAACTCAAAAAAAAATCTAAAAACCCCAAAAGACTCTAAAAACCTTTAAATCCATATAAAACCCCAAAACCCTGAAAATCCCTAAAAATACTCAAAATTCATAAAACCCCAAACCCCTAAAAACCATAAAAATAGATAAATTTCATAAATATCCCTCAAAATGAAAAAACGCTAAAAATGATGAAAACCCCCAGAAGGCCATGAAACCCATAAAAACCTCAAAAAACCCCAAAACCCCATAAAAATCCAAAAAATGCTAAAATATATAAAAACCCATCAATCCCCTAAAAACATAAAAAAACTCCAAAAAACATAGAAACCCATAAAAACTCAAAAAAATCCTAAAGAAAAAAAACCCAATAAATCATAAAACCCTTTAAACCCCTAAAAACCCCTAAAAGAACCAAAAACGCCTTAAAATATCTAAAAGCCCTAAAACCATATAAAACACAAAAATCATCAAAAATTCCTAAAATTCACAGAAATGTAAAAATACCTAAAAACCTGGACAACCCCTTGAAAACTATAAAAATTCCTAAAAATTTTAAAAACCATTAAAACCTATAAATTCTCTAAAAATCACTTAAATTAAAAAAAACCATTGAATTCCAAAAAAAAAATTAAAACCCATAAAAACTAAAAAATCCCCTAGAAACCCCAAATAACCCTAAAAACCTTTAATCCCCCCAAAACCCTAACAACCCTAAAAAACCATAAAACAATCAAAATCTAAAAAACCAAAAAATCCCTAAAAACATTAAAAATCTAAAAATTAATTAAAAATCATTGAAATCATAAAATATCCTGAAAATCCCTTGAAAATAATAAAAACCTCAGAAACCCATAAAACCACTTAAAAGATAAAAATTATTTAAAATTTCAAAATCCATAAAAATTCCAAAAAACCTAAATAACCCAAAACTACCATAAAAACCTTGAAAACCCCTAAACATCCTAAAACCTTAAAAACCCTTAAAACATAAAAATTCTTTAAAATACATAAAAACCCAAATAAAGAAAAAGTACTAAAAATCATAGAAATCTATAAAAAACCCTGAAAACATCAAAACCACTAAAACCCCAAAAAACCCATTCCTGCTCGCGCCGCCTAGGGTTTCCTCTACTTTCTTCCACCTTCCTCCTCCAGTGAGGTCCGACCTCGGTGCTTCCTGTCCCGCTTTGGCTCGGCAACCGCTGGTGTTGGATTTGCGTGTTCTGGTCGGTCCGGTGGTTTCTTGGTCGTGCCCATTTTTCTCCAGATCAGATGTGTTGGGTCTTCGGATGGGGGGAACTTTCCCGGCTTGCCCGATGCGCGTCCCACCTCCAGATCTTGCTTCTTGGTGCCTGGTTTCGGGTTTCGAAATGCTGCGAAGGTTCCCCTCTCGTTCTTCAGGTTCGTTTCAAGCTTCTAGAGTGCCCTGTTTCGGGACCCGGTTTCGTTGCGGCAAAGGTTCCCCTCCCGGCTGAAGGTCACCAGTCGGCCTCCGGCGTGCCTGGTTCGAGACCCAGCTTCGGTTGCTGCTCCCCCCTCCAGCTCCTGATCAGTTGCAGATCTGGTGGTACCGATCTCGGCCTGTCTGCAGGGCTCCTCCGTTTCGTTTTCCTTGCACCAGATCTGGAGAGCGCGGTGTCAACCCCGGCATGCTCCCGAACCCTCAAATGTCTCCCTGGTTCGATGTCTGCTATAGGTATGGCTTGGTGTGCTCAAGTTCGAGTCCTGTTGCTTGGAGGAGGGAGGCTTTGGTTTCTTCTGATTCTTTGTCTCTTGCTGCTACTTATGGTCTTTGGTTGTGGTTCTTTGCACTGGTTTTTCACATGCAATGGAGCATTTGATTTGATGTGGTTGATGGTAATGTTGGTGTTGGTGAAAAAAAATGCTGCTGCAGTGAAAGTGGGATGCTGGGGGATGTTTGGTGGTCGAAAGAGGTGCTAGCTGTCTGAAAATGAGGATGCAGGTTGCTGGTTTGTTGTGGATGTTGGTTGGCTGGTTGCTGCTGCTGGATGTGGTTTGTTGCTGTAGTCTGAATGCTGGTTGTTGGTTAGCTGTGAGCTGCTGGATGCTGGTTAACGCTGGATGTAGTGCTGTTGGATGCTGGTACTGGATGGATGTGATGTGATGATGATGCGGTTTTGTCTGTCTTTGTGTCTTCTTCTTTCTTTGTTTTTCTTTCTTTGGCGTGGGTTGTAAGGGTTTTTGGGTGTGGGTCATTCGACCCCTCCCCTCCCTTGTCTGCAGTGTTTGTGTCCTTTTGTTTAACAAATTTTGGGGGTGCCAGGAATTGCCTGGACCCAAGCCTTCTTTGCCCTAAAACCCATAAAACCTCTAAAACCTTTAAATAACATAAAAACTCATAAAACCTCCTAAAAACACATAAAACTATAAAAAATCTAAAAATTCCTAAAACATTAAAAAATATAAAGGAACTAAAAACCCTAAAAATCAAAATAATTCCCCAAAAAACGTAAAAACCCTTTAAAACCCTAATAAAATAAAAACACTAAAACCCCACAAAATCCCTAAAAACTGTAAAATCCATAAAACCACAAAAGTCCTAAAAACCCCATAACAATCACTGAAAATTTTAAAACCCCTTAAAACCCAAACAAACCTTGAATACCATAAAACTCATAAAAACATTAAAAACCCATAAAAACCCATAAAAAAACCATAAACCTCACTAAGAACTCAAAAAACAGTTAAAACCCCTAAAACATTAAAAAGCATAAAAAAATCGAAAAACACGAAATACCTAAAAGACCTTAAAAATCATAAAAACCCTTAAAAACCCAAAACAACCCTAAAAACACTCAAAATATCAAAAAACCATAACCCCCAACATACAAAAAAATACTATAAAAGCCCTAACAACCCTAAAAACATTAAAACACTAACAACCATGACCCCCCCCCCCAAATCGTAAAACCCATAAAACAATAAAAACAATAAAAACCTATAAAACCCAGAAACACACTAAAAACACTAAAAACCACAAATGAACTAAATACATTAAAAAATCTATAAATAACTTTAAAACACTAAAAAAATAAAAAACCATAAAAACCTAAAAATACCACAAAAACCAAGAAAACCCCTATACCACTATAAACCCTAAAACCCCTAAAAATAACCAAAATCCCTTAAAATCCTAAAAATTTAAAAATCCTAAAAAAATCACTAAAAATTATTGAACAAATAAAATACCTTAAAAACCAATAAGAAACTTGAAAAAGCATAAAATACCAAAAAAACATAAAACCCACTAAAAATCCAGAAAAATCCCTAAAAACTGCTAAATCTCTAAAATTACATAAATCCCCTAAAATTTTAAAAAACTCCAAGAAACCATAAAACCCCTAAAAAAGTCATAAACCGCAAAAAAATAATAAAAGGCTGTAAAAAACCTAAAAACCAATAAAAACCTAAAAACCATAAAAAACCATAAAACCCTCAGAATTTCTGAAAACCCAAAAAATCATAAAAATTCCTTTGAACCCCAAAAAAATGTAAAAAACCCAAAAATGATGCCAAATTCGCTAAAAACCATAAAAATCCCTAAGAACCTAAAAACCATAAAACCCAAAAAAACCCTAAAACCCCTAAAAATTTTAAAACCCTTAAAACTCCCAAAAACATTAAAAAATTTCTAAAAACTTTAAAACCCTAAAAAATTAAAAAAAAACATAAAAACCCAAAATATCCTAAAAACCCTAAAAATCCTAAAAACCATAAAACCTCTAACACCCCCTAAAAAACCGGAAAATCCCGGAATACCATGAAAAACCCTAAAACTCTAAAAATCCAAAAAATTCATAATAATATCTAAAAAGAAAAAACCATAATAACCATGATAAACCCATGAAAAACATAAAAAACCCATAAAAATCCATAAAATAATAAGAAACCCCAAAAACCATAAGAATCCAAAAAATCCCCAAAATCCAAAAAAAATCTAAAAAACATGAAAAGACACTAAAACCCCTAAAATAGCCTAAAACCTTTAAAACCATTAAACCACATAAAAACCATAACCAACTAAAAATATAAAAACTCATTTAATCCCTTAAAAACTCAAAAATGCCTTAAAACCCCTAAAAAACTCAAAAAAACCTAAACATCCAAAAAAACCTAACAACACTTAAACCCCTAAAAACCCTAAAAAACCCTAAAAACCCTAAAAACTCAAAAACAGAAAAAAAAACTATAAAAATGATCAAAACCCCCCTAAAAACCCTAAATACCATAAATACCCTAAACACAATAAAAATATGAAAAAAGGTATAAAATTCCCTAAAAACGTAAAAACCCATAAGAACCATGAAAGAACCTAGAAAACCAAAAAACCACTAAAAACCCTAAAAACCCAAAACCAATAATAAATCTAAAAACCACTAATAACTCTAAAAACCCTTAAAACCCTATTAATAATAAAGAACTATAAAATACCTAAAATTACTAAAAATTCAAAAACACCCTTAACAAACCAAAGGACCATAAAAATACTTAAAAAACTAAAAAACCTTAAAAAACCAACCCCCCGATCCCGATAAACACTAAACCCCTAAAAAATAGAAAAATATTAAAAATGCTAAAAAATCCTTGGAAATGTAAAACACCCTATAATCCCTAAAAACAATCTAAAAACATAAAAACCCTAAAAACCATAAAAAACCCAAATCCCTATAAAATCCCAAAAAAAATCCCTTATAACCCCTAAAATGTTAAAATACTCTAAACACATAAAAAACCAAAACTACACAAAAAAACTAGTAACCCCAAAATATACTAATGGCCCTATAAACAAAAAAATTCAGGAAAACCCCAAAAACCTGTAAAAACCTATAAATCCTTAAAAACCCTAAAAATACAATAAACCATAAAAACCCTAAAAATTCCTGAAAACCCTAAAATTATAAAAAACCTTGAAAACATGAAAACCACTTGAAAACCATAAACCCCCTAAAAACCCTAAAACCCATAAAAACACAAAAAAACTAAAAAATACCCCCAAATCCAAAATATCTGAAAACAATGAAAATAGAAAAGCCCAAAAACCCTGAAAAACCGTAAAACCCCTAAAAATACAAAAACCCCCAAAACCCCTAAAAACCAGAAAAATCCTAAAAATCAATAAAAATGAGAAAAACAAAAAAAACCCCTTAAAGCCCACCAAAAATCATAATAATATCTAAATATCTTAAAAACCCATAAAACCCTTAAAATCTATAACAACTATGAAATCATTAAAAATGATAAATTTATAGAAAATGTTAAAAAAATCTAAAAAACCTTTAAAACCCTATAAACTCAAAAAACCTGAAAAACTCTAAAATACCCGAAAAAACACTGAAAACTCCAAATAATTATAAAATATCTAAAAACTCTAAAAAACTCAAAAACCCTAAAAACCCCAAAAAAACCCTCAAACCCAAAGAACTATAAAGATACACAAAAAACCCAAACAATAAATAAAAATATAAAATACCCTAAAAACACAAAGAGTCCATGAAAACTATGAATACCCATAAAACCCTTCAAAACCCTAAAACCCCATATAAACACAAAAAATAGTCTATAAATAAAAAAACTCATAAACCCAAGATAATTATTTAAAAACTCTAACAAATCATTAAAACCCCAAAAACTAAAAAAACCCAAAAACCCTAAAAACCCCAAAAGGCCCTAAAATCCATGAGAAACACAAAAACCCTAAATAACCTCGAAACCACCCAATAATATCACAAATCCATAAAAACCATAAGAAACCGTCAAAACCATAAAAACCCTAAAAACTCCCTAAAAATCCCCAAAAAGGTAAGAAACCCCAAAACCCCCAGAAAAAAATAAAAACCACCACATCCCTTAAAACCGTAAAACCCCAAAAAACCCACTACAAAATCTAAAACCATTGAAAACCCCTAAATGTTTTTAAATTTTTAAAAAAACTAAAAACACTAAAAAATTAAAATAAAAAATATAAAAACCCCAAAAGACCTTAAAACGCATAAAAACCGTAAATCACAAAAAAAAATTATAACCCCAAAGCCCCTAAAAATATAAAAAAACTCAAAAAACATTAAAACCCATTAAAATACTAAAAAGTACATAAAAGTCCCTGAAAAAATGGAAGACCCTAAAACCCTAAAAAACCCCAAAAGACCATAAAAACCATAAAAACCTAAAAACCCCTAAAACCCATAAAACCCAAAACCCCACTAAAAACACTAAAATACCTTTAAACCCTAAAAATGATTAAAGACTCTAAGAACCATAAAATAACATAAAAATATAAAAAAATATAACCCTAAATACCATAATATTCTGAAAACCACTAAAACCATTAAAACACTAAAAACCCCAAAAAAATATCAAAATCCCTAAAAAACTAAAAAACATTAAAACCCTTAAAAATAATAAAATCTATAAAAATCCGTAAAATATTAAAAACACTAAAAATACTAAAAGCCCCTGAAAACCATAAAAACATCTAAAAACCATTAAAAACCCTAAAAACTCATAAACAATTTTATGAAACCACTAAAAACGAGAAAAACCCTTAAAACCATTAAAAATGTTAAAGAAACTCTAGAAGACTTTAAAACACATAAAAACATGTAAAAATAAATTAAAAGCCCAAAAAGAAATTAAAAACCCAGTAAAACCAAAAAAACCAAAAAATCCTAAAAACCAATAAAACACCAAAAATCCCTAAAAACCCAAATAACCATGAAAAATAAAAAACGCATAAAAATACCTAAAAATGTAAAAAAAAACTAAAAACCATGAAACTCCCTTAATATATATACAAAACCATAACAGCCTCAAACAACCCTAAAACCCATTAAACCCCAAAAAACTTCCTCAAACTATGAAAACAATTAAAACCCAAAAAATGTAAAAATCTATAAAAAAAATTAATTCCACTAAAAAATAAAATAAAAATCTAAAACCGAAAAAGGTCCTTAAAATCTTAAAAACCCTAAAAATACCTAAAAACCCTAAATTACACTGAAACCATGAAAAATCCTAAAAATCCTAAAAACCAACAACACACTTAACCCCCCCCCCCCCTAAAACCACATACAACCCATAAAACCCCACTAAAACTATAAAAACCCTTATAATTAATAAAAAAGTTTAAAAACTATAAAACCCCTAAAAATGAAAAAACATTAAATCCTAAAAATACCCTAAAACCCTTAAAGTCCCTAAAACATAAAAATACCCCAAAACCTTAACACCCCTTCAAATCTTATTACCCATTAAAAATACTAAAAATAATAAATATCCTATAAAATCCAAAAAAATCCTTAAAATAGAGAAAACCATAAAAAACCTCAAACCCCCCTAAAAACCTAAACACCGAAAATAACATATAAACCTTAAAAGCAGTAAAAAATCTAAAATTACATAAATCCACTAAAAAATTATGAACTTCAAAATTCATGAAAACAAAAAAAAAACTCAAAAAAATCCTAAAAAACCAAAAAGGACAATAAAACTCCTTAAATGCCCTAAAAACAATAAAAACTCTAAAAACCCAATAGAGCCCCTCAAAATCCTCAAAAACCCAAAAACCCTACACACCATAAAACCTTAAAAAACAATGAAAACATAAATTTCCCTAAAAAACCCAGAGAAACCCATGAAAACCATAAATACCCCTAAAACCTTAAAAACCCTAAAACCCCATAGAAACTGCTAAAAACTACTAAGCACAATAAAAACCCTCAAACCCCTTAAAAATGATAAAAACTATAAAAACCATAAAAAAACTAAAAAAACATGAAAAAGCTAAAAGACCCTAAAAACCCATAAAATAGCTAAAAATTATAAAAACCGTTGAAAACCACTAAACCCCCTCAAAATCCCAAAAAAGCCTAAAAATCTTAAATATCCTAAAAATCCTAAAAATCAATGAAATCATAAAATACACAAAAAACCCAAAAAAACCCTAAAAACCATAAAAACCCTAAAAAAATTAAAAAAACTCAATAAAACCATAAAACCCCATAAAACCCTGAAACTTGAGAAAAACCTTTAAACCCCTTATAACCCCAAATATTGTTAAAAAACTTTAAAAACAAATAAATCCCTAAAAACTCAAAAATAACCCTAAAACCAAAAAGACACTAAAATCCTTAAGATCCCTAAAAACCCAAAAACACCCGAGAAAACCTAAAACCAGTCAAAATCACTAAAAAATATAAAACACCCAAAATATATAATTTTTTTATAAAATCTATATCAATAATTAAAAACATAAAGAAACATCAAAACTCTAAAAAACTCCTAAAATCCATAAAAACTACTAAAACCATTAAAACCCTAAAACCCATAAAAACACTAAAATCCCTCTAAAGACTCTAAACCCGTTAAACCCCCTAAAAATGTTAAAAATGTCTAGAAACCCTAAAAAAAATTAGAAGTCAAAAAAAACCCTAAACCCTAAAAAAGAGACTAAAAACCCTGAAAACAATAAGAAACAATGAAAACCCCTAAAACCCCTAATACCTGTAGAAACCATAAAAAATATTAATACTATAAAAATCCTAAAATTCCCTGATAATGTAAAAAACAATAAAAACTCTAAATCCATAAAAAACTATAAAACACCAAGAAACATTAAAACCCTACAAGAACAAAAAACTCTAAAATAACTTAAAACTATAAAAACACAAAAACCCTTAAAAATGTTAACTTTCTAAAAACAATAAAAACACCCTAAAAAATAATTAAAAAACCCATAAAAACTAAAAAATACCCTTAATCCTTGAAAAACCATAAAACCCCACACCCCCCCCCCCAAACCTCAAAATCCATAAATCCATGGACAATATAAAAACCATAAAAGTCATAAAAATTTATAAAATACTCTAAAAATGTGAAAGACCAAAGAATCCCTAAAAAACACCTAAAACCCATAAAAAACCTATAAAAAGGGAAAAAACTAAATTCTTAAATTTCCTAAAAACCAATAAAAACACAAAAACACTTAAAATCCTAAAAAAAGTCAAAAACTAAAAAAACATTAAAACCCCTAAAAAATTCAAAAACCACTAAAACCACAAAACAACCTAATAACCTTGAAAACTCCTAAAAATACTAAATCCATCAAAATTCATGTGAACCATAAAACCCTACAAAATTTAAAAATCCCAAAAACACATAAAAATCCCATAAAACATAAAAAACCCCAAAACACTAAAAACCCTATAAAACTATAAAAAATGAAAAAATATTTAAAAAACCTCGAACTCGTAAAAACCTTTAAACTCCACTAAAAAATCTAAAAACTATAAAAACCAATAAAAACATTAAAAATAATCTAAACCTTAAAACACCAAAAAATGAAAAAAACCCTAAAAACCAAAAAAGACACTAAAAATCTAGAAAACCCCCAAAACCCCAAAAACCTCTTAAAAATTATAAAATCCCTCAAAATCCATAAATAACATAAAAAACCTAATACCATAAAAAATAAAAAAAATCCCCCAAATCCCTGAAATCATAAAAATCCCTAGAAATAGAAAATCCCCCAGAATACCATAAAATCCACTAAAACCATAAAAACAGTAAAACACATAAAAATAAAAAAACCAATAAAATAGGTAAAAATCGTTAATATCTTGAAAAACATTAAAAACTATAAAAATATTTAATAATCCTGAAGAAACTCAAAGAAACCCCTAAACCCAATAGACCTTAAAACCCCTAAAGAACCCAGAAAAACCCTAAAAATCCACAAAATCCAGAAAACCCCTAAAAACCCCTAAGAGAGAGAAGGTGTCACCACTCTCTCCTGGGTTCTCCCTCTTAGAACTGTGCTTCCCAAGGATTCCTCCTCGGATCTTCCATGGTGGCTTCATTCTGCATTCTTTTTCTCCTCTTCAATTGACTCCCTCACAATTTCTCTCCCTTGGTGGGAGATTCGCGAGCCAGTCGAGGTGAGGACCTTCGTCTGTAGCGGCAAGGGCTGGGGATTCGTGTGGCTCCTTCATCGGATTCTTTGCACAAAGATATAGGTAAAGGATCCCTCCTAGATGAATAGTTTCTATGGTGAAAAGCTTCAGCAAAGGTGTAGTGCGATGTTCTGGTTCTCTCAAATGCGGTTTCATCAGCCATCTCTTCAGGCAGATCTATTTTCTGGCAATATTTTCTGTTTCTCTGAGCTGTGCGATGGAAGATGGTGGATACAGAGGGATCTGGGTCTATCTGTTGGTGGTGCTCTTGGTCCAATGGCATGCACAAATAGATCTACTGGTCAATGACTTGCGTTGAAGATTCAGGTTTGGCTTTCTGGTCCCTTGGATCTGTCTATATTTCTCGCTGTTGATATGGTGTGGCTTAAGCTGTGCTGGGATCTGGATGATTTGCTCGTCTATGGTTTGTCGGGGTACCAAAACGGTTCCTTTGGTCCCCTACATTCTACTGAAAATCTTGGTTGGATCCTGTTTCTCACTGATGATCTTGGTTGGTTCACATTCTACTGCGACTTTGTTTTGGTTTATGCTTTCCTATGGTGCCAAAGTAGTATTTTTGTTCCCAAGATGTGGGTTTTGATTGCTGGTTGTGATATGAGGTGATGCGTTTTGGTCGGGCTTTGCGGTCGTTGTGTTGATTGAAGGGCCCTTTGGGCTGAGAAGCTGGCGGTTCTTCGCCCTTGGCTTTACTGCTTAGTGCGCTATGCTGGAATGTTGTTTGTTTTCTGGCTGAGAAACGTTGGAGATGATGTCTTTGTTTCTGGTGCTGGTGATTCTACTCTGGTGGAAATGGACTTTCTTGGCGTGGTAGTGATGGATGATGTGGAAGCTGGTGATTTTGGTTCCAGTGACTCAATGTTGCTGGTGGTGAGTCTTCTTGCTAAAAAGATGTTGGCTGCTGGAAGGGGTGATTTGCTGGAAGCTTACTGGATTAAACATGGTGTGGGATGCTGTATGAGTTTGGATTAGTCTGACGATTAGATTTATGACTATGGTGTTAATGGTTCTATGCTGTTGGTGGTGGATCTTCTTGGTGAGAAGGTGCAGTATACTATATTTTGTGAGCTTGGTGGCTGGTGGTTGGTTAGCTGTGAGCTGCTAGATGCTGGTTAATTCTGGATAATGGTGGTTGCTGCTTGGTTTTTTGTGTTTTTTCTTTCTTCTTTTTTGATCTTTCTTTTTTTGGGGTTTATTGCATCTTGTGTTGTAAAGGGTTTTTGGGTGTGGTTCGTTAAACCCCTCCGCTCCCTTGTCTGTTGTGTCTTTTTTTTTCTAATAAATTTCTGGGGGGGGGGGGGAATAGCTCGACCCTCGCATCTTCCTTTCCCTAAATACCCATAAAAATCCAAAAAAATCTGAAACAATCCCTAAAAATCTCTGAAAATGCAAAAACCCCTAAAAACAATGGAAGCCTAGTAAAAACAATAAAATCCTCTAAAAACTGTAAAAACCATAAAAACCCATAAAACCAGAAAAACCACAAAAAACACTAAAAACCATTAAAACCCTAAAGGGCATTAAAATTTATAAAATCCATTAAACCATTAAAAAATTCAATAAACCATAAAACCAAAAGATGGCCCTAAAATCCTTGGAAAACCCTAAAACCCTAAAAAATCCGTGAAAACCCCTAAAACTACATAGAATTTCTAAAAAACATAAATAACAAAAAAACTATAAAAATCCTTAAAAATCCCTCAAAAGATAAAAACCCTTAAATACTAAAAATTCCCTAATGACAATAAAAACCCTCAAAAACCTAAAAAAAATCCCTAAAACCCATAAAACTCCTAAAAAAACTAAAATATATAAAAACCCTTAAAATACTGAAAAATTTAAAAAAAATCTAAAAACCTTTAAAACCCTTAAAAACTCAAAAAACCCTAAAATCCCAAAAAACATTAAATTCCATAAAACACCTAAAAACCCTAAATGCCTAAAAACCCTCAAAATCTATAAAATCTATAAAATCCCATGTAAACCATAAAAATCATTGAAAATCCTTAAAAATACTTGAAACATAAAAAACCTTAAAAACAATGAAAATCTTTTGAAAACCATAAAAACACATAAAAACAATAAAAACCCATAAAATACCTAAAACTCACAAAAAGTATAATAACCCTTAAATTCCATAAAAACGTTTAAAAACTATAAATACATTTAAAATCAAAAAATAATCCTAAAAAACCATAGAAATATAAAAAGAACCTAGATCCCATAAAAACCTCTGAAATCCCTACCCCCCAACTCATAAAATAATTAAAATCCCAAGAAATCCTAAAAACCGCTAAAAACAATAAAAATCTAAAAATTCCCTAAATATTATATAAAGCCATAATACCCTAAAAACCCTTTTAAAAATCATATAAATCACGAAAAATTTGAAACACATAAAACCCACTAAAAACGTAAAAAATCATTAAAATGTTAAAAACCCTAAAAATTCAATAAAACCCTAAAAACATTAATATCCCTTTAAAACCCCAAAATCCCCAAATAACCGAAAATATCCAAAAAATCCAAAAAAAATCCAAAATCAATCTCTGAAACTGTAAAACCCCTAAAAACCATAAACCCCCTGAAACCATAATACCCTCAAAACCCTTAAATTCCCTAAAACCCCATAGAATCCCAAAAAACTAATAAAATCAATAAAAACCCTTTAAACACCTAAAGACATAAAAACAGCTAAAGAATCTTAAAAACCCCAATAAAAAATTCAAAAATACCCTAATAACCCAAAAGACCCTAAAAACGCTAAAAAAATCCTAACACCCTAAAAACTCCTAAGAACCCCTAAAACCCCAAAAAAAATCCTTAAAACCCCTAAAATCTGTAAAACCATAAAAATCCTAAATTATCCATAGAAACACTGAAAATGTAAAAAAACCATAAAAATACCAAATAAATCCTGAAAACCATTAAACCCATAAAAACATTAAAACCCATAAAACCACTAAAAATACCTAAAACCCACTAAGAACTAAAAAATCCGTGAAAAACCCTAATACACAAAAAAAATTAAAACCCCAAAAAACTGTAAAAAAAATAAAAAGGCCCTAAAAGTCCAAAAGACCCTAAAATCCATAAGTTCCCCTAAAATCCCTAAAAATAATCAAAATACCTATAAACAATAAAATCTAGCACCCCCCTAAACATTAAAAATCCAAAATCCCTAAAAAAACAATAAAAACATAAAAAACACAAAAAATACCATGAAATCCACAAAACTTATAACAAAATTAAAAAACCATAAAACCCTATAAAACAAAAAACACCCACTAAAACTCTAAAAAATATTAAAACACCAAAATACATTAAAAAAATCTAAAAAATATTTGACATCCTAAAAAACATAAAAACCCATAAAAACCTAAAAGGCCCTAAAACTCGGAATACTCCTAAAATCCTAGAAAACCTTGAAAACCCATAAAAACACTCAAAATCACATAAAACCATAAAAACAACAAATATCCTAAAAATCACTAAATTATATAAAAAACGTAAAAATCCCTAAAAAACTAGAAACACCCTGGAAGCCCATAATACCCTAAAAACCAAAAAACTTAATAAAAACCCACAAAAACTATAAAAACCACTAAAAAATATAAAAACCCCTAAATAACCTAGAACCATTAGAAACACTAAAATAATTAAGAAAAAAATTCCTTAAAAATATAAAAGACCATAAAACACTAAAAATATATAAAAACCTAAAAACCTTCAAAACCCATAAAACCATCATAATTTATAAAAACCCAAAAAAACCATGAAACCCAATAAAAATCCTATAAATACCTAAAAATCTAGAAATATGTAAACCCACCCCCCTAAGAGCCTAAAAAATCCATTACAATCATTAAAACCCCTAAAAACCTTTAAAAAAATCTTATAAACCATTATAAATTCTAAAAAACCATAAACTCTTAAAAAACATTAAAAAACACTAACCACTCTAAAAATTGTAAAACCCTATAACCAAAAAATGTCAAACACAAAAAGATCCTAAAAATCCAGAAAACTGCTAAAAACCATAAAACCCTAAAAACCCCTAAAAGCCCTCAAAATCACTAAATAACCTAAAAACGCAACCCAAAAAATTATTTGAGTAGAAAAAACAATAAAAGCCGTGAAAACCCCATGAAAACCATTGAACCCCAAAAAAACCTCTTAAAACCCCTTAAAAACCTATGCAACAAGTAAAAACGAAAAAACAAAAAAACCCATAAAATGATAAAAACTATAAAAAAACATAAAAACTCTAAAAAAACAATTAAAACCCAAAAGACCCTAAAAAAACCTAAAAACCATAAAAACCCCAAACCCCATAAAAATCACAAAAACTAAATGAAACCCTAAAAATCAATAAATTCAAAACCTTCCTAAAATCCATGAGAAATTATAAAACCCTAAAAACCCTTAAAAGCCACTGAATATCATAAAATCCGAAATATACCTTACAAACCCTAAAACCACATGAAAACCCTAAAACCCATTAATATAATAAAAAATCCCTTTAAAACCCTCAAAAATTAAAAAATTAAAAACAAAAAATCTCAAAAAACCCTAAAAACCCTAAAAACCCCAAAATACCATAAAAATCCTCAAAATCCCTAAAACACCTAAAAACAATTTAAACCCCAAAACATCCTGAAATACCAAAAAATCCTAAAAAACCTAAAACTATAAAAATACTAAATAGCTTTAAATAACATTGAAAACGTAAAAAGCCCTAAAAATCATGAAAGACCCATGAAAACCACAAAACCCCTAAAACACTATAATAACCCTAAAACCTCTAAAAACTCTAAAAACCGTTAAACCCCTAAAAAATAAAAGAAATCTAAAAACTTTAGAAACAAAAAAAAATACTAAAAAACACAAAAGACCATAAAACTAAAAAAAACTATAAAAACAACAAAAACCATGGAATCCGCAAAAAACCAACAAATCTATAAAACCCAAAATACCATAAAATTTTAAAAATAATAAAAAAACTAAAATCCAATTAAAACCCTAATAACGAACAAATTACCCCAAAATACCTAAAAACCCGTGAAAACCCCTAAAAACCAAAATTCCTAAAAACTCTAAATGCCGTCAAAATACATAAAACCCCAAAAAATCCCAAAAAATCAATTTTTTTGAAAATGTTCTAAAAATACATGAAAATAGAAAAACACTAAAATAATGGAAACCCCCTAAAAACAATAAAACCACCTAAAACCCATAAAAACATCTGAAGTCCTTAAAAAGAATAAAATCCAAAAAACGGTTAAGACCTCTTAAAACATTAAATCCATAAAAACCCCAAGACGTTAAAAAATGATAAAAAAACTAAAAAACTAAAAAAGTAAAAAATACCCTTAAAAAACTAAAAGTCCCTAACACCATGAAATTCCTAAAAACCCATAAAAATCCCTGAAAACTATCCAAATTCTTAAAAACCCTTAAACCCTAAAAACCATAAATGTCTTAAAAACTCCCAAAAAATCCTTGAAAATGTAAATACCCTAAAAACCCTGAAAGTCTCATAAAAAATTATGAATACCCCTAAAACCCTTAAAATCCTAAAAACCCAACGCCCACCCAGAAGAACACTAGGAACTATAGAAACCCTAAAACGACTAAAAATTTTAAAATCTCTAAAATCATTAAAAACCCAAAAATCTAAAACAGAACCCTTAAAAACACCAAAATACCCTAAAATCCCTAAAAACACTAAAACCCCTAATTTTCATTTAAAACCCCATAAAACCCCACAAAATCCCAAATAACACAAAGAATCCCTCAAAACCATAAAAATATTAAAAATTCCTAAAAATTACTAAATAGGTTAAAACCCTAAAAACCCTTGAAAACCTTAAAAAAAACTAAAATCATTAAAAACCTTAAAACCCTAATGAAACTAAAATCCTATTAAAAAATACAAAACCCCATAAAATCTTTAAAATGTAAAAAATGATAAAAAATCTAAAATCCATATAAACCATAAATCCATAAAAAATCACAAAAACACCTAAAACCCCTCAAAATCCCTAAAAACACTAAAAACAATAAAACCCATGAAAATACTAAAAAACAAATAAAAGTTATTAAAAACATAAAAATCCCAAAAAACCAAAAAACCCTTGAAAACCATAAAAACCCATGAAAACCATAAAAACCCTAAAATCCTTAAAAACCATAAAAACCCATAAAAAACATAAAAAACACTTAAAACTCTAAAAACCCTCAAACCCCCCTAAAAATGCAAAGAACTCTAAAAACCATTAAAACCCCTAAAAACTCAAAAAACCCTATATCCCCGAAAGACCCTAAAACTGAAAAAACCATAAAAACCATGAAAAACCTAAAAACTCAAAAAATTCCTAAAAAACCTAAAAATAGTAAAAAACATAAATATAATAAAAAATACCTAAAATCCATAAAAATGTAAACACCCTAAAAACCCTGAAAATCCCTTGAAAACCATTAAAACCCTTAAAAATATTTAAAACTCTACAAAACCCATATAACCCTAGGAAACCACTAAATAATCTAAACCCTTTAAACCAATAACAACATTAAAACCCTCAAAAAGTCTTTAAAACCATTAAAAATATAAAAAATAGCATAAAACCCAAAAATAAATGAAAAACATAGAAAAACAAAAACAACAATAAAGCCCTGAAAAACCCTAATACTCACAAATTCCCCAAATAACCTAAAAACCCTAAAAATAATAAAAAAATCCATAAAAATGTAAAAACCATAAAAACCTTGAAACACCCATAAAATCTATAAAAACATCTAAAATTCTTAAAACCCATAAAACCTATAAAACCCATCAAAACCACCAAAACCTCTAAAACCCATTAAAACCCAGAAAAATTGTATAACAAAATAAAAAACATTAAAACCCCAAAAAACTACCAAAAAAAACCCAAACCTTAGATGACCCTAAAACCCTGAAAAATCCTACAAAACCTCAAAATCCCTAAAACCCCTAAAAACCCTAAAAACATTAAAGATCTTAAACCCCCGCCAAAAAAATCTAAAAATATACAAAACCCTAAAAACCCTAAAACCCTTAAAACCATAACAAATCATAAAACCCTTAATACCCCTAAAAACCAATAAAACCATAAAATCCCCTAAATCTATAAAACCCTTAACACCCTTAAAAATGTTAAATAACACTAAAAACCTTAAAATCCCTAAAAATGGAAAAACACATTAAAACCCAATAAAACCCAAAAAACTGGAAGCACAATTAAAAACCCTCAACCACTCAAAATCCTAAAAAACCCTAAAAATGATAAAATGATAAAAAACTTATAAAAGTATAAAAAATCACTAAAAATCTTAAGAACCTTGAAAAACAAGAAAACCCTTGAAAACCCAAAAAAACCACTAAAAACCATATCAAACCTAAAATCCATAAAAACCCTAATAACCCCATAAAAAATATAAAAAAAATAATATCCCTAATAAAATTAAAACTATAAAATGCATTAAAATATAGAAAAAATCGAAAAAATCCTAAAATTTAAAAGAATACATTAAAAACTCTGAAACGTACTAAAAACTCGAAAACCCAAGAAACCCCTAAAAAACCTCAAAATCCCTAAAAACCCTAAAAACTCCAAAAACATAAAAATACTAAAAAATCCTAAATATCCATGAAAATATAAAATAAAAAAAACCCTGAGAAATATGTGAAAACCAAAAAAATCATAAAACTATAAAATTTCATTCAAATAACTAAAATACAATGAGACACTCTAAAACCCAAAAAAACACCTAAAAATGTTAAAAAAAAATAAAAACCGTAAAACACTTAAAAAAACCAAAAAACCAAAAAGACCATAAAAATGCTGAAAATTCCTAAAAACCATTAAAATCCTTGAAACCCCCTAAAAATGATAAAAATCTCTGGAAAACTAAGAAAATTAAATATCTAAAAATATCCATAAAATAAGTGAAAATATAAAATTCCCAAAACCCCTAAGAAACCGTGAAAACCATAAAAACCCCAAAAAACATTAAATACCCTTAAAACCCTATAAAACAATAAAAACTGATAAAAACTACAAAAACCCTTAAAATTCTTAAAAATGTTTAAAAAATTCTAAAAAACCATAAACTCTTAAAAAACTAATAAATAGCCCTAAAACCCAAAGACAGTAAAAATATTTAAACCCCTAAACACACCTGAAAAAACATAAAAACCCACAAAATTCCAAAAAACCCTATGAACACCCAAATGATATTATTTTTTTATAAAATCCCTAGAAACCCTTGAAAAAATAAGAACCACTAAAAACCCATAAAACCCCATGAAAACTGTAAAACCCTTAAAACCTTAAAACCCATAACAACACTAAAAATCCACTAAAAACTCTTAAACCCTTACACCACATAAAAATGTTAAAAAACTCTAAAAACTATTAAAAACTAAAATACTCATAAAACCCCTAAAGACCCAAAAAAAAAAGAGAATAAAAACCCTAAAAACTCAAAAAAAAAAAATGAAAACCCCTTAAACCCTAAAAATCCTTAGAAACCATAAAACTCTAAAAACCATAAAAATCAAAAGAACCACTAAAAATCTCAGAATATTTAAGAAAACCCAAAACCCTGAAAACCCTCTGAAAACCATAATAACCTATAAAAACATAAGAAACCATAAAACCCAATACGATCCATTATAACCACTAAAAACTATAAAAACCCTTAAAACACCTAAAAACATTTAAAAACACTAATAAAAATATAAACACTAAAAAACTCAAAAAACCCTAAACACTCAAGAGACCCTAAAAATGATAAATACCCTAAACCCCTGAAAACCCCTAAAACACATTAAAATCCCTATAAACCCTAAAACCCTTAAATTTTAAAAAATCCTTAAAAATCCCAAAAACATAAAAAAATGTAAAAACCCTGAAAATACCACTAATTCTAAACCCCACAAACACTATAAAACAAATCCAAAAACCAATAGAGCTCAAAAAACGAATAAAAACTCTAAAACCCCTTAAATCTGCTATAAAACAAAAAAAATTAAACAAACCATAAAAACTGAAAATAAAACTTCAAAAAAACCATAAAACCCAAAATACCTTAAAGCCGAAATAACACTTAAAAACCCTAAAAAACATAAAAAATACTAAAAAATCTAAAATCCCTAAAATCCATAAAAAACTTAAGAATATTAAAATTATAAAAAAGCCCTAAAAATCACTAAAAACTTAAAAAACCATAAAAACATTGAAAACCCTTGAGACCCATAAAACCCCTAAAACCATAAAAACCTTAAAAAACCATAAAACCAAATAAAGAAATAAAAATCTAAAACACCTTAAAACCCTTCAAACATTAAAAACTATAAAAAAATTAAAAACCATAAAAACTCAATAACACCATAAATTCTCAAAATACCCAAAAAACCATGAAAACCCATAGAAACCCTAAAAAATATTGAAAACCCCAAAAGACCCTCAGAATCTATAAAACCCCTAAAAAAATACACTATAAGAATCCTAAAACCCCTTAAAATTGTTGAAAACGTAAAAATTGATATGAAACCCCTAAAAATCATAAAAACCATAAAAACATTAAAAACCCTAAAAACCTATAAAAACTCCAATGCAAATAAAAACTCTAAAAAAATCATGACCCAAATGATAATTAAAAATATAAAAGAATAATAAAAACCCTAAAAACCAAAAAAAAACACACTAAAAACCACTAGAAACTCAAAAACACCCTTAACCCCCCTAAAATTGTTAAAAACACTAAAACACCATAAATACCTAAAAAACTATATAAAACCCAAAAAGAGAGTAAAAACCCTAAAATCCCCTAAAACAATTGAAAAAAATCAAAAACCCATAAAACCCTCCAATCCTTAAAAAACCAAAAAAACCTAAAACCCCTAAAACCATAAAAATTCTATAGAATCCAAAAAAATTTATGAAAATGTAAAAAAACCTCAGAAAACCTAAAAAACCAATGAAAAAAATAAAACCCCTAAAAACCATCAAAAACCAAAAAACCAATAAAAACCCAAAAACCGCAAAATACTCTAAAATCCTTTGAAACCTATAAAAACATTAGAAACACAAAAAATCATAAAAACTCTAAAAAACTTAAAAAAAATCCGAAAAAACAAAAAGACCCAAAAAAACCCTAAAAACCCTGAAAACCATAAAAACCTTGAAAACCACTAAACCCCCTCAAAATAAATAAAAACCCTAAAACCATAAAGATCCTAAAAATACATAAAATTCCCTAATAAAATAAAAAACCTAAAAAAGCCAGAGAGGCATCAGAAAAAAATAAAGCCTTTATGAAACATAAAAACCCTAAAACCATATAAAAATCCTAAACCCTGTGAAAAACTCTAAAAAACACTTAAAACCTCAAAAAAGATAAAAAAATTGTAAAACCTCCTTACAACTAATAAATACCTAAAATCCCAAAAATCCATAAAACACCTAAAACCCATTAAAACCCTTAAAACCCCTAAAAACCATAAAAATAACTTAAAACCTTAAAAGGTTAAAAACCATAAAAATAATAAATAACCCTAAAAATATCTGAAAAGGTAAAAAAAAATATGCGTAAAATCCCTTAAAATTCAAAAAACCATAAAAATTTCTAAAACTCTATAAAAACCCAAAAAACAACTATTATTTTTTTAATACTTTTAAACACCTACAAAGTAAAAAACACCGAAAAATATAAAATTTAAAAATATCAAAAACCCAAAAAAAGACCCTCAAAAACACTAAAAACAATAACAATAATAGAAAACCCAAAAACCATAAAAATTATAAAAAACCATAAAAAATACATGAAGACCTAAAAATCCCAAAAAACCCTGAAAAAACACTTAAACCCCCCCCCCCCCCTTATGATCTATAAAAAATCCTAAAACCTTGAAAATACCCATAAAACCACTATAATCTCAAAATATCCTTAAAAACCCTAAAAACATGAAAAACTATAAGAAAACAAAAAAATACATAAAAAACACCAAAATAACCTAAAAACCTTTTAAAAGCTTGAAAACCCATAAAAACACTGAAAAAAACTAAAAATCATCAAAATCCTTAAAAACACAAAAAACCCCTAAAACCCATAAGAATCCTAAAAAATCAATAAAAAATACTGGAAAATGTAAAAAAACCTAAAATTAATACAAAATCCTAAACCCCCTAAACCCCTAAAAACCATAAAACCCATAAAAACCCATCCAAACCATAAAAACAATTTATAATTAAAAAACCATTAAAACCCCTCAAACCAATAAAATATTCCAAAAAAACTCTAATAACCATTAAAACTCTAAATACTAAACCCATGTGCCCCCTAAAACCCCAAAACCAAAAAAACCGCTGAAAAAAACTAAAACCATTGAAAATTTATACAAACATTTCATATTTCTAAAAACCTTTGTAACCAAAAAAACCCCCTAAAAACCTTAAAAATTTCTAAAAACAAAAAAAAAATCATAAAAACCTAGAAAAAACCCCATGAATACCATAGAAACCCAAACAACCTAAGAAATCCTAAAATTTTAAAAAAAAAACCTAAAACCCACTATAAATGATTAAAACCATCAACACACCTAAAAATGTTACAAAACTCTATTAAACCATAAATTTTAAAAAATACACAAAAAACCTAAAACCCCAAAAGAACCTACAACCTTTAAAACCCCTAAAAATACTAAAAACCCTACATGACCTGAAAAATACTAAAACCCTGAAAATACCTAAAAACCATAGAAATCCTAAATTCCATAGAAATCCTTAAAAAATCCCTAAAATTATTAAAACCCCTCAAATCCTTGAAAACCCCATGAAAACCATAAAACCCCTAAAAACATTATGAACCCATAAAGACCCACAAAAAGCACTAAAATAAAATAAAACTATTAAACCCAATAAAAACATTAAAAAACTCTAAAAACCATAAAAAACCTAAAAAATAAAATTAAATCCAAAAACCCAAAAAAACCAAAATACCATGAAAATCCATCAAAACCCTTAAATTTGTTAAACCCATTAAATTATGTAAAACACTTCAGAAACCTTAAAAACCCTTAAATTCTTAAAAAATCATAAAAACAAAAAATAAATCCTAAACACCCATATATCCTATGAAAAACATAAAACCACCAAACACCTTAAAAAACCATGAAAACCATAAAAAACTAAAAACTACTAAAAAATAAAAATAAACATTTAAAACACTCAAAACATTTTAAAAACTATAAATACCAAAAAATGCTAAAAACTCCAAAAACATAAAAACACAAATCCCCTAAATTCCCTACAAAACACTAAAAATGGAAATATCTTTAAAATCCAAAAAACAATTAAACCCATAAAAATCCTAAAAAATACATAAAAAACCCTGAAAACATTGAAATCCTTAAAAATCATTGAAAACCCTAAAAACTTGAAAATCCACAAAAACCATAATGAACAATGAAACCCTGAATCCCCATTAAATGCTAAAAAACGAATAAAAAAATAGAAACTCTAAACACCCATTGAAAACCCAAAAGGTTAAAAAAATAAAAAACCTTTAAAAACAATAAAAAAATAAAAAAAAACTATAAACAACCAAAAATACCAAAAAAAACCCTAAAAACCCAATCCCCTTAAAAATCCTCAAACCCTCAAAATACCTAAAAACATAAAAAACCTAAAAACCATAAAATTCCTAGAATTATCATAAAAATCCCTGAGAAGGTAAAAAACCCTAAAACCCATTAAAAACCCCTAAAACTATAAAAAATCCCTAGAAATTGTAAAGACCCATAAAAACTCTAAAAACCCACAAATTCACTAAAAACCCATTAGACCCCTAAATTTTTTAAAAATTTCTACAAAACCATAAATCCCTAAAAAAACTCAGAAAACTCTAAACCACAAAAAAGACCAAAAAAATGAAAAAATCTTATAACCCCTAATGAACCCTGAAACCCTCTAAAATCCCTCAAAATCCTTAAAAACCCAAAAAAACATAAAAACCATAAAAATTCTATAAAATCACTAAAAATTTTAAAAACATAAAAATCCCTAAAAACCCTGAACACCCCATGAAAACCCTTTAAACCCCTAAAACCTTAAATACCCCTAAATCCATTAAAAAAACATAGAACCTTTAACATGTTAAAAAACATAAAATACATTAAAACCATAATAAACTAAATAGAGTTAAAAATAGAAAAAAAAAATGATAAAAAACATGAAGTCCCAAGAAACTCTAAAACTCCCAACCCCCCCCCCCCCCAAATCCTCAAAATCTCTTAAAACATAAATAACCCAAAAACAAAAAATTCCTAAAAAAATACCTAAAATCCATGAAAACATAAAAACCCCAAAACCATCGAATTAGCCATAAAAACCATAAAATCATCTTAAAAACCTTAAAAACACCATAACCCATAAAAAACTTAAACACAAACTAGAAACTCTTCAAAACCTTTAAACACATAAAAATTCTAAAAAACCTAAAAACTAAAAATAACTAAAAAACCCTAAAATATATAAAATAACCTATTAACCACAATAAACCCTAAAACCCCTCAAAATATATAAAATTATTAAAACTACTAAAAACATAACTATCCTAAAAATCAATAAAAATACTAAAAAACAAAAAAAACATAAACCTTTAAAAACCACTAAAAACCATGAAATCCCCTAAAAACCATAAAAATTGTAAAACCCCATAAAAAACTCTAAAATACAACTAAAAACTAAAATACCCTTAAACCCAACAAAATTTTTAAAAACTCGAAAAAACCATGACACAACTAAAAAACTAAAAAAACCCAAAATACCCAAAAGTATCCAAAAACCCTTGAAAACCCCTAAAATTTAAAAAAAAATCTAGTAACCAAAATGATCCCTAAAAGTCCATAAAAACCATAACAAACACTAAAAACCATAAAAATCCTAAAAAACATTGAATGTTTAAAAAACCAAAAAAATCGGTGAAAACCCCCTAAAATAATAAAAACACCTAAATCCGTAAAAACCACTAAAAACTCTGAAAGAAAATTAAGACCCAAATAATGGAAAAACAAAATTAACAACCCTTAAAAAACATTAAAAATATAAAAAAATATTAAAACACAAAAGTCCATAAAACCTAGAAAAGCCCCAAAAAGAAAAAAAATCTGTGATAACCCCCAAAACCCTGAAAATCTCTAAGAACTCTGAAATCCATAAAAATTCCCTTAAATATAAAATTTCCCTTAAAACATTAAAACCCCCAAAACCCTTGAAAACCCCTAAAATCCATAAAACCCAAAAATACCATAAAGGATCACTAAAAACCCATAAACCCCAATAAAAATACTAAAAACCCTAAAACCCTTAAAAACGCTAAAAACTAAAAAAACTCAAAAAAATCATAAAAACCGTAGAAACAAAAAGAAACCCTAAAAACCCAAAAATACCTTATCAAACTTTAAAATCCCCAGTACCCTAAAAAATACATACACCCCAAAAAACCCTCAAAATCTCCATAACCCAAGAAAACACTAAAAACCATAAAAAAACCTTAAAAAGGCCAAAAAACCCTGAAAAACATTGAAAATCCTAAATACTCTGAATCCCCATTGAAAACCATTAAAACACCTAAATCATTTAAAATATATAAAAACATTAAAACCTTAAAAACCCAAAAAACCTAAACACCCCAAAGGATCCTAAAACCAGGAAAAATTCTAAGAACTCTATAAATATTAAGATCTCATAAAACCCTTAAAATCCCTAAAATCCCTAAAAACCCAATTAACTATAAAAATCCTACCAAAGCCCAACAAATCCCCAAAAATGTGAAAATCATAAAAACCATAAAAAACCATAAAAACTATAACCCCCCCCCCAAATCATTTAAATTCCAAAAACTGTATAAAAATCATAAGATTACTAAAAACTCTAAAACTCTTAAAAACCCCAAAAGGTTAAAAACTCTAAAAACCATAAAAATTCTAAAAACACCAAAAACCAAAAAACACAAATCACCCTAATACCCTAAAACCCCTAAAAACCATAAAACCAAAAAAATTCCTAAAAATCCCTAAAATATCTAATTGGATAAAAAAACTCTAAAACCATGAAAACTCTTGAAATCAATAAAACCCATAGAACCACAAAAATAATAAAACCCATAAAAACCCTAGAAACCAATAAAAAACTCTAAAATCCCGAAAACCCAAAAAAACCCACGAAAACATTAGAGGCATTAAAAAAACATAAAACCCTTAAAAATCCCTTAAAACACTAATAAAACCAGAAAACATGTGAAAAAATAGAAGAACCTGAAAACTATTAAAACCCTTAAAATATCTAAAACCCAAAAACCCAAAAAATCCAAAAAATCCCAAAAAATCCCAAAATAAGTTAAAAAACCCTATAAACCATTAACACCCCTAAAGACCACAAGAAAAGTTAAAACATTAAAAAATATTAGAAACCCATAAACCCCTAAAACCCCACTAAAAACTCTAAAAACCCTTAAACACCTATAAACGATAAAAAACTAAATAACCATCAAAACCCTAAAAATTATAGAAACCTTCAAACCTTAAAAGTCTATAAAATCCATAGAAATACTTAAAAATGCAAAAAATACCTTAAACACCCTGATAACCATCAAAATAACTAAAAACATAAAAAACCCCAAAACCTATAAAATCCTAAAAAATCCCTAAAAACCTTGAAAATGTAAAAAACCATAAAAAACACTAAAACCCCTAGAACGATAAAAACCCTAAAACCCCTAAAAACCCTAAAACCCATAAAAACACTAAACCCACTAAAAAATATAAAAACACTTAAAACACCTAGAAAATTTAAAGAATTTAGAAAAACCTATAAACCCTAAAAAACAAAAAACATGAAAGACCAAAAAAACACAAAAAACACAAAAAAAACCCTAAAACCTCAAAAACCTGTCAGAACCCCTAAAACCCCATGAAATCCTTAACAACCCTAAAACCCCATGAAAACAATAATAAACCAAATAATTACCTAAAATCCCTAAAAACTTAATAACCTTGAAATCCATAACACCGCTAAAAACCATAAAAACCCCAAAAAAATAAAAAAAACCCAAAAAACCAAAATATTAATAAAAACTCTAAAAACCCTTTAAAACCATAAAAACATTAAAAAGATCTAAAAAACTAAAAAAAATTAAAAAATTAAAAAATTCTCAAAACAAAAAAGCCCATAAATCCCAAAGAAACCCATAAAAACCATATAAACTTTGAAAAACCTCAAACCCTCATTATATCAAAAAACGTTGAAAACCATAAACATCATAAAAATGCTATAAAATCCTTAAAAATGTAAAACCCCTAAAAGTGCATAAAACCCGATGAAAACCATAAGAAACCCTGAAATCCCAAAACCATAAAAAGCCATAAAAAGCCTAAAAATCCATTAAATACTTTAAAAACCCTTAAAATACCTAAAAACCATTAAAAAATCTAAAAAACTTAAAACCAAAAAAACTCTGAAAAAACATAAAACCAAGAAAGACCCTGATACCCTAAAAACCAATAAAACCCACAAACCCATGGTAATACCTAAATCTCTCAAAATACCAAAGAGCCCTAAAACCATGAAAACCATAAAAATCCCAAAAAATTAAACATAACAAAGAATAAAAACCCTAAAAATACATAAAAACCATAAACTCCTAAAAATATTAAAAACCCTTAAGACCCTTAAAAAAATAAAAAACCACTAAAACTCGAAAAATAATTAAAATCCCTAAAACATTAATAAATACTATAAAACATTGAAACCCTAAAAACTAAAAAATCACCCTAGAGAACCCCTAAAAACCATAAAACCCTATAAAACTGAAAACCCACAAAATCCTTAAAATCCCTAAAAAACCTAAACATAAAAAAAACATAAAATGGCATATAAAATCTGTAAAAAAAATAAAAATACCCTAATGTTTTGAAAAACCCCCAAAAACAATAAAAAACCCTAAAACATTAAAAATAATAAAGCCCATGAAAACCTTAAAACCACTAAAAACTTTAAAAAACCTTAAACCCCAATTTTTTTAAAAACACTGAAACCCCATAAAACCCCTAAAAACTAAAAAAGAACACTAGAAACCAAAATTACCCTAGAAACCATGAAAACCCCAAAACCAACAAAAACCTATAAAAAACCCTCAAAACCAAATAAACATAAAAAACCAAAAAAATTATAAATCTTCCTTAAATATCCTTGAAAACGTAAAATACCATTAAACCTTGAAAACCATTGAAAACTATAAATACCCCAAAAAACACAAAAAATCCCATAAATCCCATAAAAATCCTAAAAAATCACTAAAAACTAAAAAAACATTAAACCCCATAAAAAATAGAAAAAATACTAAACCCGTGAAAACCCTAAAAAAACAAAAAAACACCCTAAAAGAAAAAAAGACTATAAGATCCCTAAAAAACCAAAAATACACTAAAAAATCCTAACTCCCTCAAAATATATGATAATCCTTAAAACCCTAAAAAATAAAATTCCTAAAATTGTTCTAAAAATACTTAAAATATTTAAAAACCTACACCCCAAAAAACCACTGAAAACATAAAAACCTATAAAACCATAAAAAATTCAAAAAACCCAAAAAACACTAAACACAACTAGAAACACTAAAACACTTAGAACCTATAAAAACATTAAAAACTCTAAAAAAAATTACAAATAAGGAAAAACCAATAACACCCCTAAAAACCCAAAAAGGTAATATAAACCCTTGAAACCCTAAATGCCGTCTAAATCCCTAAAAACTCAAAAAACCCCTAAAAACATAAAAATACTAAAAAATTTCAAAACATAACTCAAAATATAAAACCCCCTGAAAATATATAAAAATAACTAAAAACTATAAACCCCAAAAAAACCTTATGCACTTGGAAAATATTTTTTTGTGGAGTATGTTTCATCTCCCTCGAAGAGGAGGTCGAGGGAGACCTTTTCAAATATTCCCAGGACTGTGTCCACCCGAGCCTCATCTAAGGATACAAAGAAGAATGTAACTGAAAAAAGAGGGTGGTGTGGTAATAATTCCCATGTGAGGAAGCATAATGTGGAGTAACAAAGGCTAAATGACTTGTACATGGAAATCTTTAAGTAGCATGAGTCTGAGTGGGAGTCGGTGGATGCTGACACATCTTCTGGATATAGTGTTGATGGTGGATATTACGGCCCACCCTCTGATTTCTGAATTTTGTGATGGTGGGGTGGTTGTGTTGCATGTTTTGGGTGTGGGTTGTTTGACCCTACCTCTTCTATGTTTTCTTTGGACTCATTTTCTTTAATACATTTTCTGGGGCCAAGAATAGCCTAGTCACATGCCTTCTTTTCCCAAAAAACCATAAGAAAACTATAAAATCCCATACAAACCTAATAAAACCACTAAATATATAAAAACCCTTTAATCCACTAACATTTTTAATAAACTCAAAAAAAATTAAAAACCGTAAAATCTAAAAAAGCTCTAAAACCCAAGAAGACCCTAAACCCCCCCAAAAAACTCAAAAACCGTAAAAACAATGAAAACCCCTAACAACCATAAAAAATCCTTAAACCCTTAAAAAATACTAAAACCATAAATATCCTAAGAAACCCTAAAAATATTTGAAACGATAAAACCCTAAAAGTAATGAAATAACCCTGAAAACCTTAAAAAACCCCTAATATCCTTAAAATCCTAAAAACCTTTAAAAATACTAATAAATAACTATAAACTCTAAACACCCTTAAACCCCCAAAAAACAAAAAAAATACCAAACCCCCAAAATTCCCTAGAAACCTTATAATCCGCAAAAACCCTAAAACACTAAAAAACCAAAAAAAATCCTCAAAATTCCCTAGTAACCTAAAAAACTCTAAAACGATGAAAATTCTAAAATTATTTACAAATCATTGAAAAAGTAAAAAACCTTAAAAACCCAAAATTACACCTGAAACCCATAAAATCACCTAAAAACCATAACACTCCCCAAAACCCATATATCCATAAAAACACAATAAATACTATAAAAACGCAAAAAATACCTAAAAACTTTAAAAACTCAAAAACCCATAAATAACCAAAAAACATAAAATTGTAAAACCCCCCAAAACACATGAAAAGACCAAAGTCACTAAAAAAACTTGAAAAGCCCTAATGACCTTAAAAATATTTAAAACCCATAAAACCCCTAAAAACCATAAAACCCTAAAAAATCCATAAAAATACCTAAAAATTTATAAAACAATAAAACCCTAAGAACCCTTAAAAACAATAAAAACCCATAAAAATCGTAAGAACACGAAAAACCCATAAACCCCTAAATACTACGAAAAACTCCAAAATCCCTTTAAACCCTTAAAAATGATAAAAAAACTCTAAAAATCAAAAAAACCCTAAAAACTCAAAAAATCACGAAAAGATCCCCAAAAAACCAAAAAAAAACCCTTTAAAACACTTAAAACACCCAACACACTAAAAACCCTTAAAATACCTGAAAATGTAAAAAACCCTCAAAAACCCTAAAAACCCTAAAAACCCTAAAAACCCTAAAAACCATAAAACCCCCCACAACACATAAAAACCTAAAAACTCAATAAAACTATAAAACCCTTAAGCCCTCTATAAATATAAAAGAACTCTAAAACTGATTAAATCATTACAGAAAAAAAATTAAAAAACAAAAGGAGCATAAATACACTGAAAATACATAAGAACCCAGGAATATCTCAAAAAATACCCAATATCCATAAAACCCCCGAAACCATAAAAACATTAAAATACCAAATAGTTCATGAAAATGTAAAAAACTCAAAAAAATTGAAAACCCCCCAAAAAACATAAAATCCCTAAAACCTTAAAAACCAAACAAACACTAAAAACTCTAAAACCCATAAAACACCTTAGAACTCTAAAACCAATAAAAACCACAAAACCCCTAAAAACTAAAAAAACCCTAAAAACCCAATGTAAAAACAATAAAAACCATAAAAACCATAAAATACTAAAAACATTAAAAATCCTTAAAACCCCAAAAACCATAAAAATACCTAAAAATCCCCTAAAACCTAAAAAATATAAAAACCCTATAAATACCTTATAAACATAAAACCACTAAGAACTATGAAAACCCAAAAAACCATTAAAAACTCTAAAACCCTTAAAACCGCTAAAAACAATAAAAAAATTAAAAATCTATTAAAACACTAAAAAAATAAAAAACCATAAAAACTAAAAAACCATAAAAACCAAAAAAACACAAAAAAAAAATAAAACCCCTATAAACCATAATACCCCTAAAATCCCTAAAATCCCCTAAAAAGTTATAAAACTCTAAAAAATTAAAAAACATTAAAACTCAAAAACCCCGAAAAGCCTAAAAACAGTAAAACCCTTAAAAACTAAAAAACAAAGAAATCCCCTAAAACCCATCAAAATCCCTAAAAACCTAAAACCCTAAAAACGTTAAAATGATACAAATGCTTAAAAAAACCTAAAAATCCCTGAACACATAAAAAAACCTAAAAACTGTGAAAAAATAATTAAAACCATAAATCTACTGAAAACCTTTAAAACCCATAAAAACCCTAAATCCACTAAAAACTCTAAACTCTCTTAAAACCCATAAAAATGTTTAAAACACCAAAAATGTTAAAAAAACACTAAAACTCAAAAAAAATCCTTAAACCTCAACAAAAAAACATCAAAAAACAAAAATACCCTTAAACCCCAAAAAACATAAAAAACTATAAAATCCCTTAAAAACCATAAAAACTCATAAAAATCCTAAAAACCCAAAAGCCAATAAAAACTGTCAAAGTCGCATCTAACCATTAAAACCCAAAAAAATATCCAAAATAACTTAATCTATGAAAACCATAAAAATCCTAAAAGGCCCAAAAATATCAGAAAACATAAAAGACCCTAAAAACACTAAAAACCCCCTAAAGACCATAAAAACTTCTAGAATCCATAAAAACCTTAAAACCAACCAAAAACACTAAAAACCCTTTAAGCCCCTAAAATGGAAAAAACACTAAAACCCCTAAAAAACCATAAAAACTAAAAAAACACACCTAATCCCCCCAAAACCATAAAAATTCTAAAAAACCCCAAAATCCACTCCAAATCCAGAAAACCACTAAAACCCATAAAAATAAACTAAAATTCCTCGAAAATGTTAAAAACCATTAAATCCATAATAACCTTGAAAATAATAAAACAAGTAAAAATATAAACTCTTTAAAATCCCATATACCTTAAATCCCACTAAAACCCCAAAATCCAATAAAACACCCAAAAACATTAAAAAACTCTAAATACCATTAAAACCTTAGAAAACTCCATAATCCCAAAAAAACCCAAAGGACCCTAAAATCCTAAAAGACCCTAAAAATCCTTAAAACCCCCAAAAATCCAAAAACTATAAAATCCTAAAAAAGTCAAATACCTCTTTTAAAACCTAAAAAATCCGAAAAACCATAAAAAAAATAAAATCCATAAAAAATCATAAAAACACAAAAACCCCTAAAAACTCATAAAAACCCAAACACCACAAGAAACTATTAAAAATCATAAATCCAATAAAAATAATAAAAACTCCAAAAAACCATACAACCCCAAAAATCTCAAAAAAAACTCTAAAACCCACAAAGTCCCCAATAACTATGAAAAATCCTAAAAAACCTAAAAATCGTAAAAAACCAATAAATTCACAAAAACCGTAAAAACCGTAAAAACCATAAAAAATCATTAATAATCATTAAAAATCCATGAAAACTTTAAAAACCCTAATAAACCTAACGGACCCCTCAAATCCATAAAACCCCCTAAAGACCCATAAAAACTCTAAAACCCCACTAAAACTCAAAAAATGCTTAAACACCCTAAAAATGATAAAAAACACTAAAAAACATAAAAACCCTAAATAATAAAAAACCCTAAAACCCAAAAGACCATAAAAACCCTGACACCCTTAAAAACCATAAAATCCTAGAAAACCCCTAACACCCTTAAAATATTTAAAAACACTAAAGAAACCATAAAATGATAAACATCTTAAAAATCCATAAATATCCTTGAAAGCATAACCAAATAAAAAAACCATAAAAACATTGAAAACCATAAAGCCCACAATAATCTACCAAAACCCTAAAAATCCACTAAAAACAAAATACCCAGAAACCACTCAGAAGGTTAAAAACCATAAATGTCCTATAAAATCCCTAAAATTACCTGAAAATGTAAAAACCCTAAAGCCCCTAACAAAACCATAAAGACAATTACAAATCCTAAAAACATTAAAAACCCTTAAAACCCAAAAAAACACTAAATCCCTAAAAAATATAAAAACCCTTAAATCCCCTATAAAGTTAAAAAATTCTAAAAATCATAAAACCCTAAAAAATCAGAAAAATCAGAAAAACCATAAAATAATCCAGAAAACCCCAAAAGATCATGTAAAACCCTAAAGACCATAAAAACCCTAAAATCCATAAAAATAATAAAAACCTAAAAATCATAAAATATCCACAAATATCCATAATGTTTAAAAACTCCTAAAAATCCTAAAAAACTCTGAAAACCATTAAACCCCTAAAGGACATATAAAATTATATAAACCCATAAAAACCTAAAAACCCACTAAATCCCCTAAAACCCCATAAAACGTCAAAATACACTAAAACCCCCTAAAATGCTGGAAAACTCGAAAACACACGTCAAACCCTAAAATACATAACAAACATAAAATCCTAAAAATCCATAAAAATCCCTAAAAGCATAAAAAATCCTAAAACCCCTTAAAAAAATAAACCCCTAAAACCATTAAAAACACTAAAAAACCATAAAACCATAGAATCCACTGAAACCCCTTAAAACCCTAAAAATGATAAAAAAAACTTTAGAAAACATAAAAACCCTATAAAACTCAAAAAAAATCTTAAAATCGTAAAATCCCATAGAAACCCTGAAATCCCTTAAAACCCTAAAAAATAGAAAAACGCAAAAACACCAAATTACCATAGACCCTAAAATTTAGAAATAATCGAAAAAAAATCCATCAAAACCCTAAAACTTGAGAACCATAAAACCCTTGAAAAATCCTCGAGACCCATGAACAACCCTAAAAACCTTAAAAACACTAAAACTCTATAAAAACCCTAAAACCAACTAAATACTCTAAAACCACAAAACCCTTAAATCATTAAGAAAACACTAAAAAAACATATCACCCTAAAAAACTAAAAAACCCAAAAAATAAAAAAGTACATAAAATCCTTGAAAAACTCTCAAAAGACTAAAAAACCCTCAATCCCTCTAAAGACAGTCAAAATACCAAAAAACCCAAAAAAACAAAAAAAAACAATAAGAATCCTAAAAAATCCCCAAAGATAACTAAGGACGTAAAAACCTGAAACCCCTAAAAATCCCTTGAAAACCAGAAGAACCTCTAAAAACCTAAAACCCTAAAACCCTTAAAAAACAATAAAACCACTAAAAACTATTAAAACCATTAAAACACCTAAAAATATTTAAAAACTCTAAAACACCATACAAACCCTAAAAATTAATAAAACCATAAAACCCAAAATACCCGAAAACCATGGAAAACCCTAAAATCCTGAAAACCCCTAAATCCATCAAAATCCCTAAATCCAATAGGAAACCAAAAAAATTATGAAAAATCACGAAAAATTCCTGAAAAAACACCCTAAAAACTCTAAAAAACCCCATGAAAGAAATAACGACCCCTAAAACATTAAAAAACCCAAAAGAAACAAATAAAAACCCTAAAACCACAACAAAAATATACAAACCGTTTAAACCCAAAAAATATTAAAAACTCTAAAAAACCTTAAAAACAATAGAAAACTCTAAAACCCTAAATTATCTAAAAGACCTTAAAACCCCTAAAACCCTAAAAACCACTAACCCCCCCCCCAAAAAGCCTTTAAAAATCCCATAAAAATAGTATAAACAATAAAATCCATTAATATCCAAAAAATCCATAAATGGTCTGAAAATGTAAAAACCCTAAAACTTTGAACAAACCCTGAGGGCCATAAACCCCTAAAAATATTTTAAAATTAAAATCCAATAAAAACACTAAAACAACCAAAAAATTCTAAAAAATAATAAATCCTATAAAAATATTAAAAAACTATAGAAAATCAAATAAACACTAAAAAATAAAAAAACCCTCAATGCCCAACAAGATCCAAAAAACCATGAAAACCCATAAAACTCCTCAAATTCCATAAAAACTCTAAAAAAATTCCTAAAAAACCCAAAAAATCACCGAAAACATAATAAACCCAAAAAACTCAGTAAAACGATAAAAACCTATAAAAACATAAAACCCCACATACCCATAAAATCCTAAAAACCATTACAAAATATGAAAACCATTAACGCCCAAAAATTATTAAATATATAAAAATCCTTAAAACCATAAAATACTAAATAAAACCCTAACCTCTGAAAAAAACATAATACACAAAAAAATCCTAAAAAATCACGAAAACCACTAAAAACCCTAAAAATTACTAAAATAACTAGAAACCATAAAAACAATAAAAATCCTAAAATCCCAAAAAAGTCACTGAAAAACAAACTCTAATAAAACTGAAAAACCCCTAAACACCATAAAAACCATTAAAACCCATTCAACCCGTAAAACCCATGAAAAAAACATTAAACTAATAAAAAAATATAAAATCCCTAAGAACATTAAAAAATAATAAAAACCATTATACCCTTAAAAACTCAAAAACCCCTAAAAACCCAAAAAATACCCAAAAAACTATGAAAAACCATAAATCCCTTAAAATCCCTAAACTCCCCAAAATAACATCAAAATTACTAAAAACCATAAAACCATTATAACCATAAAAATCATAAAAAATCCCTAAAATCCTAAAAACATAAAAAACCATATAATCACTAAAACCCCTCTTAAAACCCTAAAAACCATTAGAAGCCTTAAAACCCATAAAAACCCTAAAAACCACTAAAACGTTAAAATCTCTAAATTGTTAGAAATCAATAAAAAACTTTAAATCCCCATAAATCGTAAAAAAAACTAAAAATCCAAAAAGTCCCTAAAAAATTCAAAGACCACAAAAACCCCATAAAAATCCCAAAAACTCATAAAACCCTAAAAACCCTATCAAACCACTTAAATCTATAAAAACACTAAAACCCTAACAACCGATAAAATCACATAAAACCACTAAAATACTAATGAAACTATTTAAGACCTTAAAATCCCAAAAATGTTAAAAACACTAAAAACCTTTCAACCCCTAAAAAATAAAAAAACAAAAACAAAAAAAAAATAATAAAAAAACAATAAAATCCCTGAAAAACCAAAAACCTCTAAATATCTATAAAAACAAAAAAAATCCTAATTTTTTTATAAATACAAGAAAATGTAATAAACACTAAAAACATGAAAACCCATAAAAACCATAAATCCATGAAACCCAAAAACCTTAAAAACGGATCAAACCCTATAAGAACCCTAAAAACCATTAAAATCTCTAAAAACACTGAAAAAATATATTTTTTTTAAAAAAAAGATAATACACCAAAAAAATAAGAATGAAAATATAAAAACTAAAAAACTAAAAAACCCCTAAAACCCCTCAAAATCCTTAATAACACTAAAACCCCCTAAAACCCATAAAATGCTAAAAAATTATAAAACCCTTTAAAACATAAAACCCCTAACAACATTTAAAACCCCTTGAAAATCAGAAAATCCCCGAATACAATTAAAATCCCTAAAAACCCCAAAAAAACCACTAAAATCTATAAAAAATCTCAAAAACAATAAAATTTTTTAGACCTCTAAAAAACCATTAAAACCCTAAAAATCAATAAAAACCGCAAAAACCCTTAAAACTATAAAATTTCGTAAAAAATAAAAAGCCACTAAAATATTTAAAGAACTTCAAAACTAGAAAATTTACAACAACCTGTATAACCCTAATAAAATAAAATAAAATAAAAACCTTTTAAAACACATAAAAACCCCTTGAAATACCTAAAATCGTTAAAAAAGCCTAAAAACCCATAAAAATCCAAAAAATTCTTGGAAAATTACTTAAACCAAAAAAACCCCAAAACATTGAAAACCCCCTATGAAAAAAAGCAAAAACCCAATAAAATCCCTAAAACACCATAAAACATCATAAAAAAACTAAAAACTCAAAAAAACCCATAAATCCACTTAAAAAATTAAAAAAATATTAAAAAACATAAAAACCCTTAATATCTCAAATACCCCCTAAATCCCCAAAAATACCATAAAACCATGAAAACCTTGAAAATCCCTCAAAACCCTCAAAACCCCTCAAAAACATAAAAAATAACAAATATAATAAAAAACATAAAATGGAAATTAAAATCCTCAAAAATGTAAAAACTCTCTAATTTTTTTGAAAACCCCTGAAACACATTAAAATATTAAAAAACCTTAAAAACCCCTAAAACCCCATAAAAATCCTAAAAAACACAAAAACTATATAAATCTATAAAACCATTAAAACAGAAGAAACTCTAGAAACAAATAAAACACTAAAGAACCAAAAAAAACATTTAAATCCTAAAGTCCCTAAAACCGAAAAAATCACTAAAAACCATGAGAAACTCTAAAAATGTGCAAAATACCTAAATCACCTAAAAACCATATAAACCATGAAAATCCAAAAAAATCATTACAAATCCTGAAAAATGTAAAAAATATATAAAAACCATAAAAAATTATAAAAACCCAAAAACCACTAAAAACTGTAAAAACAATTAAAACCACTTAAAGAATGATAAAATATAGAATCCATAAAAACCTAAAAAAATAAAACCCCTCTAAAACCCAAAAAATTCTCTAAAAAGATTAAAACCCCTAAATCCATTCAAATTTGATTAAAACACAAAAAACCCTAAAACCCATAAAAATCCGAAAAGACCTTAAAATTCTTAAAAAACATACTAAAAACCTAAAATACCCAATAGAAATAAAAATAATCCTAAAAAACATTAAAACCCGTAATAACCATAAAATCACTAAATACCCAAAAAAAATACTATTAAAACCCCTAAAAGGTTAATAACTCAAAAAAACCTTGAAAACTTTAAAAAACATAGGAAAATACTAAAAATAAGAAAAACAAAAAAACCTTAAAACCCTGAAAACCATAAAAACCATCAAAATCCGTAAAAACCAAAAAAAAATCCCAAAACATATATAAATCCAAAAAAAATCCCTCAAATCCTAGAAAATGTTAAAAAACACTAAAACCCTTGAAAACCCCCTGGAAAGCATAAAAACTCCCAAAAAACATAACACCCCTAAAAACTCTAAAAACCACTATATACTCTAAAACACTTAAAACCACTGATAAGTGTATTTCATGCCTAAATTTTATGGTTTTTAATTATTGATTTGTGTATTTAAATGATTATTCTTTCCAAATGATACAGGATATGTAGTTTCATTTCATAACATACCCAATATCGTGAATAAAATTCATGAAGAATTACAATCCATGAAGGCATTACATGAGGTGAGAAGCCATTACACGTTATACATGATTTGAATTCAAATTTTCTTCACCATGAAAATTTGTGATATGATTAAACACTGTGAATGTCAGTTACACATCATGATTAAAAATTATAGATTAGGAAAGGAGTAAAATTTCCTAGTCTTGAATGAGATTCACACGAGATTTGCATAGATCTAAAAATCATAGATGAAATCTCAATAAAAGATTACACAATGTGAAACTACATTAAACATCAGTAAATGTGTTTAGAAGAGCCCATATGGAGCCTATAAATAGAATATATTCCAACCAAAGAAATGAAATTTGGATTCAAAGACAAATCCTGGAGCAAGAAGCAAGTATGCCCTCCCCAGGTTCCTTCTTTATTTTCATTATGCATTTATTCTATTTTCTCCTTACCTCTAAACCTATCATCTCTAGGATTAGGGTTAATCTCAACATGTTCTTGGGAGATGTAAATATAAGGTATAAAATGATTTGTATTTTTTTATCTTAATTATTAATGTATTTGGTTTTTGAAATTTAATTTTCAACTTAAATCCCTTTATTTTTATTTTATCATGACAATTGATAATTTAATTAAAAAGGAACATTTAAATTGTGCGACTGAATACCCTATAGAAGGCATGAAAATTTTAAAATTTGGGGGAAATCAACATTAAATATTTAATGGAGACCAACTTGATTCGATAATGCCTTAAGTTACCAGACCAAGGGAAATATGGAATTGTCGTGTTAAAGGAGGGGACACCATGACCATTAGATCTTTCTCATCTGAAATACAGCACCAATCATGAATCAAAACTTTTTATAGAATTACAATTGCACTTGAACCCTAATATTACAAAACCCTGAAAAAATTTCCAAATCTAATCACAAACCAATAAATCTATCGAGATTTTGTCTTGTGCTTTTTCAAAATCGAATAAAACCAATATTTACTCAACATATACTTAAATTTAATAAAATTAAATCATTTAAAAACCGAATCAAACCAATTCACTATATCTATGGGTTCGACCTTGATATTTCCTAATACTACTTTCCAATTAATTGAGTAGGATAGTTTGAGTTTTAAAATTTTGTTTTTGTATATTACAGTTTGGAAATAACGATTCCCCATGAGGCTATCAACCTTTAAAAACATTTAAAACTCTATAAATCCTTGAACAAAACTACTCAAAAATTTCCTAAAACGCCCAAAAGTCCCTAAAAACATTGAAAGAACCTAAAACCACAGAAGAACCTAAACCCCCATAAAACCCCTCAAAATACCTAGAAACTGAAAAATAACAATAAAAAACATAAAATATCCCTATCATTACATAAAAATGTAAAACCCTAAAAATCTTGAAAATCCGATGATTAACTTGAAATATAAAAAAAAAGAAAAACCCCAAAAACCAATAAAACCCTAAAAATACTAAAATTTCAAAAAAAATCGTAAAACATAATGAACAATAAAAAGGCATAAAAGCCCTAAAAAATTAAAAAACCACGATAACCTAAAAAATCATAAATTCTTGAAAACCCTAAAAAACACTCAAAACCCATAAAACCCAATAGAAAATCCCCCAAAACCCTAAAAACAATAAAAATACAAATAAACCCCTAAAAACCTTGAACGTCCCTTAAAATCTAAAAAACCCCTAATTACCTTAAAAAACAGAAAACCCATAAAACAATTAAAAATCCACTAAAAACCTACTAAAAACCCTTAAAACCCTTATGACATTGAAAAAATCTAAAAACCCATAAAACCCCTAAAAACTAAAAAATATCATAAAACCCCAAAAACCATATAAACCTTAAAAACCTAAAAAACCTAGGAAATATTTTAAAAATATCAAAATCCCTAAGAAACACTAAAAAACCTAAAAACAAAAAATCCCCAAAAACCACAATGAATCCTTAAAAACGTAAAAACCCCATTAAAACCTAAAAACACTTTGAAAACCATAATGAACACTTATTTCCTTAAAAAATAAGATAAATTCATAAAAAACCTAAAAACACAATAAAAACTATAAAAACCCTTAAAATCCCAAAAAATATTAAAAACTCTAAAAACTCAAAAAAAAACCCTTAAAACAAAAAGGGACATAAAACCACAAAATCTTTAAAAACCCAAAAAAACCTTAAAAACCTTGGAAACCATCAATGGAGGATTTGATTTGATGTGGGTGCTGGCGAGTTGGTTTGATTGAATAGTTGTCTAGGGAGAGCTTTATCGGATGAGATGGTTATGTTGCGTGGCTGTGATGTTTTGGTGTTGGTGCTAGATGTTGTTCTGGTGCTGGTTGGCTGGATGGTGTTGTGGTCTTTTTTTTTCTGGTGGTGAATGGTTGTGCTGGTTTGAAATGGTGTTGTTGGTGCTGAAAGATATTTTCTGCGTTGCTTGTTGTTTGGTTGGGAGGTGCTGGATACTGGTTTTTTGAGTTTGGATGCTACGAGGTGCTGGATGTTGGGATGCTGGATGATGGTGGTTGCTTCTTTCCCTTGTGTGTTTTTTTTCGTTCTTGAATTTTCTTTTTTTGGGTCTTTTTTCTTGGGTCGTTAAGGGTTTTTGGGTGTGGGTCGATTGACCCCTCCCCTCCCTTTTCTGCTGAGTCTCTTTTTCTTTATAATAATTTGGGGGGGGGGGTTGGGAATAGCCCGACCCTCTCATCTTCTTTTCCATAAAACACTAAAACCACTAAAAACTATAAAAACACTTAAAACCCATAAAAATAGTAAATAACTCTAAAAAAATTAAAAACCCTGTAAAGTTAAAAAAACCATATAAAACCATTAAAAAACTAAAAACCCTAAAACCCCCTAAAAACACAAAAAAAAACCAAGAATGACCCCGAAAACCCTAAAAATTTATAAAAACCCTAAAAACTATAATAATCCTAAAAAAGTGAAAAAATCCATAAAAAAGTGAAAAATCATTAAAACCATGAAAATCACATAAAAACCATGAAAACCCCTAAAATCATTAAAATCTCCAAAAACCCAAAAAACCCAAAAAACAAACAAAACCCAAAATACCCTAACACCCCAAAAAAACCCTTGAAATGCTTAAAAACGTTCAAAATTTCTAAAAACCCTTCAAATCCAAAAAAAAAACAAAAAACCATAAGAAACCTAAAAGCACTGAAAACCCTTAAAACATTAAAATATCTAAAAACAGAAAAAACCCTAAAAAACATACAAATCATAAATAAAAATAAAAATTCCCTAAAAATTACTAAAAATGTTAAAACACATAAAAATACCAGAAAACTCCCTCAAAACCAAAAAACCCCTAGACCTTGAAATCCCTAAAACACGTAAAACCCATAAAAACACCAAAAACCCAAAAACCCTTAAAACCCCTTAATTTTTTAAATACCTATAATATTTTTAAAACACTACAAAACTAAAAAAAATTAAAAACCAAAATACACTAAAAACCCTCAAAATCTAAAAAAACCCAAAAAACCAAAAAATTGTAAAGCACTTAAAAAATACCTAGAAATATTTGAAAATGAAAACAACCCTAACACCCTGAGTAACCCCTAAAAACTATAAAACACAAAAAAACATTTGAAAATTCCTAAATCCCCATAAAAACCATACACCACTAAAAATATAAAAACCATAGAAAACTAAAAAACACTAATAAATAAAAAACCGTAGATATATAAAAAGTAAAAAATCGTTGAAGAAACCTAAAAACCCTCAAAATTCCAAAAAACACTAAAAACCCTAATACCCATAGAATCCTAAAAAAGTTCTAAAATCCCAAAAGTGTATCAAAAATTTAAAAAACCTTAAAACCCCCCTAAAAATAAAAAAAATACATCAACCAAAAAACCCCTCAAAATCTATAAAAACCCTAAAAACCACTAAAAACTCAAAAATCCTTTAAAATTAAAATAATTTCTAAAAACCTCTAAATTTTTTTTACAACCATTAAAAACTCAAAAAAAAACTAAAACACTAAAAGAACCTAAAAAACCTAAAAACACCAAAAAATCATAAAACCCTAAAACCCATAAAAACCAAAAAAACTGTAAAAATCAATCAAAATACCTAAAACTCCAAAAAACACCTAAAAATGTCCTAAAATTCTATAAAAATGTAAAAAACACAAAAAACCCTAGAAACCCCTGAAACCCAAAAAAACCTAAAGAACAATTATAACACTAAACTCCATAAATACCTTAAAACTACTAAATATTCTAAACACTCTTAAAACTATGAAAATGTTAAAAATATATAAAAAACCATTAAACCCTAAAAAATAAAAACACCCCTAATAATCCAAAAAGCTCCAAAGAACCCTAAAACCCCTAAAAAGGAAAAAAACTCTTAAAACCCTTAAAAACATTCAATATTCATAAACCCCTAAAAACCCTAAAACACTAAAAACCTCAAAAAACCAGAAAAAACTTATAACAATACAAAAAAAACACATAAAACCGAGAAAAACAACTATAAACGTTAAAAACCCTAAAAACCTTTATAACATTAAAAAACATTGAAAACCCTTAAATCCCTAAAATCTCAAAAAAAACCCTAAAAACCTAAAAGAACCTAAAAACCATGAAAACCCTAAATACCCTAAAAACCCTAATAAGACCTAAAAGCCCTCAAATTACATAAAACCCCCCAAATAACCCTAAAAACCATAAAAATCCAAAAAATTCCTAAAAACACTAAAATCATAAAAACCAAAAAACTCCAAAAAACAATAAAAACCATTAAAAACTGAAATAACCCTAAATACCTCTAAAAATTCTAAAACCCCATAAAACCCCTAAAATAGTAAAAAAAATTAATTCCCATTAAAACCCAAAAAAACTCAGAAAACCCTAAAAACCCAAAAGACCCTAAAAACCCCTAAAACCTCCATAAAACCCTGAACCCCCTAAAATTCGTCAAAACCTCAAAACACCTAAAAAACCAAAAATCATTAAAATCCTAAATAACCCGAAAAAAACATAAAGATATAAAAACCCTAGAAACCCTAAAAATACCTAAAATCCTATAAAAATTTAAAAAACCCCATAAAAACATTAAAAACACTAAAAATTATAAAAAACATTAAAACCCTTGAAAATTTAAAAAACACCAGGTATATTTGAATGAGACCTTGTGATTTAAGGATTTATTATTATGGTCAACTTGGGTTTTATTATTTCTTATTTTTTGGAAATATAATTTTATCATTTTCAATTTTAAATGACAATAAATCCTTATTTCATAAAAAATCACATTTATTGTTTTTGTGTGGAAATTTAATTTTTCAGTACTTATATTTATAATGAATTTTAGAGATGTGAAAAAAACATATCAACACTTAGTAGTATTCTATGAAATGGTTTTTGAGTGATTCACTGAGTTATCACTAGATTTTGAGGCTCGTAGACCAACAACGTTGATATAATAAAAAAATTAAATATATATTTTTTACCTTTACATTTTTTTCATAAAAATGAAATATATCCAAGAGAGTGTCCCATATGAGAAATTTGAGGCCACTGTTAGATCCATGATTCATGGTTTACCCTAGACGCGATAGAGCATTTGTGTGTTTTAGAAATTTTCTCAAATTACACATAATTTAAAATTATTTAATATGTTTATTATATATATATTATTTCAAAATAATCGAATATCACTCCAAAAGTGTAACATATGAGAAATTTAGGACTTACATTAATTATATAATGTTATTTTTACCCTAGTGGTGATTTATGTTTTTTTTCCTCAGGTGTTTCGTTAAATCACATGTAAGGGTAATAAAAATTGGTATAAAAATATTTTTATATATAGCTATAAATAATATTAATAAGAATTATAATATTATTATTATTACAATTTTTAATGAAGATAAAAATTAAAATATACCCTCGTATTTAAAAAATTTAATTGTGGTGTAAATAATGAGTGGAAAAAGTTATTAATTTTGTAATATTAATTTTTGTAATTGAATGAAAATCTGTGGTTAATATTAAATTATTAAATATATATGTATTTAATGGTTTTTCTTTTTAATATGTTAATTGATGAAATAATATGATATATTTAATAATAATAAAAGGAAATATTGTTGTCTTTAATATTATTATAAACTTGGGAGAATAATATTGGTGTATATATATAATGTGTATATATTTGGAATAAATATATATGTATAAATATACACGTGTAGGTGAATATATGTATAATGACATATAAATATAACATGTTTATATATATGGGTTAAATATATATATATATTAATATATATACATGTTCCAGATGATATATAGGTATATGGATGTGTTTGTGTGTGTATATATATATAGATGGAATACATATTTGTTAAATTTATATATATATATATATGTGTGTGTGTGTGTGAATGTAAATAATATATATATATATACATATATTGATGTATATATTTATATGTGGGTTCATGTATATATAAATAATGCATATATATATATGAATTAATTTTTAATATATATTAATTGATGATTTTATATATTTATAAAGAGGGGTTAAACTAAAAAATACATGATTTTTTATGGGGTTCAGTTCTTAAAAATAAGAAGGGGAAAATAAAAATAATGTTACAATAAATGAGTTATAAACTTTAGGAATGAAAGATAAAATAATTATAAATGATAAATGGGGGTGGGTTAGAGTTGTTCAATGCATGGGTTGTGAATCACCCATCACACATCTCTCTATATCTCTATTTCTTAATCTCTTTTATAATTTTCTTTTACTTTTTTTATTATTTTTCCTCCATGTTTTCTCGTCAATATATTCTCTAATATTGATCATATTAACATGTTTTTGGTGTTGTTGAGTTCATATTGATGAGAACAATTTTGATCCTTGTCTTTTAAATGGCAGTGAGGATTTAGTGGTGCAATTAAACTCAGACATTAACCCTTGAAACTTGTCATAATTGTAACCAAGGTCAGATGTTATTAACCTTTTTTTGTACTATATGGGTTATTGACATGATTTTTTGGTATGTGTGTATAGTTTGTGAGACCTATGTTTGATGTTAGATCGTAGGAGCTGTGTGTTTGTAGCTTTTGACCCTTGCATGAATTGTTTCTTATGAATTGTGATGAGTATGATTATGATACCATTTTACATGACATGATTTTTTATCTATAATTTTCATTATGTATCATATAAGCTATATTTTTGTCTACTATAGTTAGCCAAGAAGGTTTGGACTATAGGGATGACATGTGAGATGCGAAATATACATGAGATAATCCTCTCAAATGGATGTTCAATACATAGTTTAGTGTATATTTGGATAATTATATTAATTTGTATTTGTGACATGGATGGGGCTATCCAAATTGTATCTATGTGCTATACCTGGGAAGTCATGTAGGATAAGTCTCGTCTTTCAGTTACCCACTCAAGACAAATGTTCCATATATGGGTTGACATGTACTTATACTATCGCTACCTATTGAAGTTTTTTACATTCTTGGTGATATCTACGGTAGGAGGATGTGTTTGTATGGTAACCCATCACATACAACATTGTATTATAGTAGGAATATTTTTCCTTTTATGGTGTCAATGTAGGTAGATCAGGTCCCCATGGACCCAACGTATTCTTGGAACTTGTGTGGTGTATTTTTGTTATATATGTAACCTATTTCTATTCATGGAATACATTTGTATACATAATTCACTAATGTTAAGGTCCATTTGTGGGTTCTTAGTGACTATTTCACTCATACCCTACATGGGAATTTCATTATGGTTTTAGATAGCATGTTAAGGGATATGATGAAAGAAAATGGCCCTTTGATTGATAATTAAATATGTGGAACATGATTATACTAATGGTTCATGACGAAGTTTGAGTGGGATGTCAGTTTATATTTTTATTTACAAGATATACCTATACCTAAGGAACTAGTTTTTTGGTAATTATATCATATATTACATCTTTCGTTTCAACATGTATTTCTGTGATTATTAATTTTATATATTATATTGGTTATTTATATATTCTGTGCACTCTGGTGGAGGGTATTGTTTCCACATGGATCCTTTTGAAAACCTTGATGTTATTTTGAACCTTATAGAATACTGAGAGGAATGACTGAGTTCATATTTTATTCCAACTCAGACTTGGTTTTTTCGGTTGGGTTGTTACAAGAATCATTATAGAAATATTTTACAATGAAAAAAAATATGATGTAATTTCTTACCATTAAAGAGTAAAACATTCTAAATTTTGTGCTAAATAGGAAATTTAAAAATATTCATGTTATAAATAATTTAATTTCTATTATTGTGGGATTGTTAAAATGTAGAAGTATGAAGATCATACACAACTCTTTTAACCCTTCTAGATGAGATTCATGAAATAATTATATCAAATTCAAGCTATATAAATTTTAAAACATATTCTAACATAAAATTACCTTAAAAAGATATTTACAATATATCTACCACCTATTATATATCCTAGAATCTCATTGTTTCATGGTTACATTTTTATTAGATTTAAATTTCCAAATCTCTCATATTAACTGTGAAGGGAGGCATTGTTAAGGAATTATCAAGTATTTAACCTCATCTGAGTATTTTAAAGAATAAAGTGATCTAATTGTATTTTTAAAATCGGGAGACCCTCAAGCAGGCCGTATTTATATATTTAAAATATTTTTCCTTTTTGAAAATATAACTAATATTTTTGAAATACTATAATTTGAAAATTAAAAAATTGAATATATTATATTGTTTAATATAAATATGGTTCATTCTAATGTTTTGAAATTATATGATATTAGTAATATTTTTTCAATAATATAATAACAATTTTGTGAGATTTATCTAGCAATGGGAAGTGAATGATTTTTAAAATGACCTTGAAAATTAATTCAATTCAAGGAAAACTGCTTGTTCTAAATAAAAGAACCAATAATACTAATAGATTTTTTTAATATATTGACCTATAATATTCATACATAGATATTAAATCTTGTATGATGAATATATAATACATTAAAAAAATACATGATTTGGGACTATAATGTTTTTTTCATTATAGACTAGATACACAATGATCCTATTTCATGAAGGATATTAAATATCTCCCAAAAAATATCATCCTATTTAGTAATATTTGTATACATACCCTAACTTAAAACATTATTCATAACCTAGGGAGTGGAAAATTATGATAGTGTGACCTAAATTAATTAGCAAGGGTAAACATGGGAGGTATCAATCAATGATCTTATGAAATAATGAGATAAGAATAACAATATGATATCACTACCATAACGTAGAATGTTTATTACCAATCCATCTAATATAATAAATGAGACTCTTGAAATTAAGATTTATCATTTAAAAAGACACTAATCAAAAGAGTGATAAATCATTATAAATAAACTATGATCCATAATTTCATGTCATAAAAGTGTGTAACCATTATACATGTAGAAAAAATTCATATATCAAGTGAAATTACTATGACCAAAAAATAAAAATGAATCAGGCACCCTATATATTTACCATATCACACCGAATCCACAATCCTTACATTATTCCCATAATGGATCATGAAAATAAACATTTTTACCCATAGTGGATCAATAACACCAACTTTTATACAATAATAATCTTATGAGATATAATATGATGACCAATGCATTGGATGGATATAAAATTCCTGGACCACCCATCATATATTTAAATCCATACATATGTGTTCCATAAGGTCAAACGAAATTCATTATATCATTACCTATGAAAAATAAATGGGTTTTATAAATATGATATCATTGTATATCCTGTGGAAAAGAAGCAGGTTTCATAAAAACATTTTCATCATAATCCTAAACCATACAAATAAATAATAAGGATGATATCCTTGGATCATTTTAAAAAAAATTAAAAAAGAGAACATGTGTAAAATTTAATTTAAAAAAAATTGGATGGTATTAAAATTATTTTTGAAATCATTTTTAGATAACATGGACATGTAAAAGAACATATTGTTGGTCAAAGAGAAAATAAATTTGATTTTCATTAAAAACATCATTTTTGAATCTATAGTTCTTAATGAGAAGAAAATTTATGGAATGCATCTATTCTAAAAAATTAATCATATTATAAGAAATTTTATGAAATTTTTGAGAGGTTGGTAAAACATTTCATCATCATAAGCTTAATAAAAAACCATAATAATAAAAAAATGAGATTCTGACATAAATACCTTATCACTTTGTAAAAATTGGAATCATAATCCCAATAAAATAAGGTACTCTATATAGATATTTAATTCCCATAATTTTCATAATAATAATTATAAAATTCATTCATGGGTTCCACATACACCCAATAATGGAAACAAAAGAAAAATATGGAATTTGACTCAGTTAAATAAAAGTGATATGAAAATCCCTCACCATGAGTTCCTCTTTCATAGAAATTACTCTAAAATCATGTTTAAAAAATTTAAATTTATTATAATAAAATAAAATAATAATCTTTATACTTATAATAACATAAATTATTCACTGAAAATGTTTCTATATAAATTTATTAAAAATTATTTATCCAAATCGTCATTTATGGGTGATAAGTGTTCTCTTTTCATGATAGTTTCAGTGCAGTAGTTCTAGTCATTGTAAATTTATCATGATTACATCATATCCAAAATTTTAATAATGAAATAAATACCATAAATATTTATTTTATATATATGTGTATTTTCATCAATAAAGGATATATATATAAATTAATTACACATCTCATGGAGATGGTAAGCCATAAACATGCATGAATAGTGTTTTCATTTTCTAAATGATGGAATTAATGAATGGTAAATATTAATTCACCTATATAAAATCATTCTTATATAATATATATAATACATATTCATTAAATCAATCCTTATTACAATCCACTTAAATATGAAATGGTAAACTAATCACATCACTTTTTGGTGGAGGTAGTCCAAGAATCACCACATGTATCTTATAGTGTATCAAAGACATAGACTTGTTTCCCATAGTGGGTCAAGAACATAGAAATTCATCCCATAATAATCTCATGATATATAGTAATTTACCCAATTCATTGGAGGGATATATAAATCCAGGTTCGCCAATCACATTATGAAAATCATACATATGTGTTCCAAAAGATTATAAAACATCAATCATATCATATGTAACACATTAAAATATTAAAATAATCACATTATATTCAATATAATATATTAAAAAATCAACTAGAATAAAAGTGAATATAACAAAAAAAATATTAAAATGTATTTCTTTTAGAATTAACTTAATCACTTTAATAGATTACAATATATGAAACAATGAGTTTCTTTGATAGCTTACATTACATTAAAGAACAAGTATTAAGAAACAATAATATACTCTTAATATTCTAATATAATATCATAGTTATCACCTAGAAAATTGATTAGTGTGTATAAAAAGGTTTAAATAAATTTTAAAAATTTATATTAATATTTTTTTAGTTATCTATTGATTAGAAATAAAATAATTATCCTTTAAAAGAAAATTAAATGTTTTCTAAAAAATAGTATTTTTCTAAAAGCCATATTAGTCACACTTTACGCATATAAAACAAAATAATTTTAACCAATTTTATAAAATTTATATTAAAAAATAAACTTCATTTTTAAATTCTAATATTTAAATTATCTTAGGGTGATGGTTTGGGATTTTTATAAAATGTTTCATTTTTTATGAATAGTGAAAAATATAGAATTATAATTAGAAACACCCTTTTCATTTAAATTATATATAATATAAAATTATATTTTTAATTAGTTTTAAATTGAAATTAGTTAAATAATATATCATTTAATTCAATCTAGGACATTGTTTTAATTTTTTGGATGACTTTAGATATAAAAACATTATATACTTTTGAACATTTTCAATTTAAAACTCAACTTTCTCATCACGACTAGAGGATTCCTTTTAAAATAAAATTTTAAACTTATTTGAATTGAATTTATAAAAATTAATTCCATATTTTAAATAAAAATAATTCTTAATGATTAATAAGGTAAAATTAATTTTTTATCAAAGGAATTGTAAATTAAATTAAAAATATTCACCACAGTTTAGTTCAAAATGGGTTTAGTGGGGTAAATTTAAAAAGATAATTGTAGAAATGATCTATAAACATGTATAGAAACTATTTTATGGATATATTTCAACCATTATAGATATATGGTTCAATAATGGTCTATTTGGGACCCTTTATACATATAAAAAACATGCTAGAACTCAATTTGTTTAAAAATATCAAGTGTGTCATCTCCCCCACTTATGAAAGGCTGCCCCATCTTATCTCTTAATCCCACCTTAAAATAACTTTTATTAAGAAAAATTATGCTCAAATCACTTCAAAAAATATCTAAAATCACCCAATATGAATTAATTTCGGCATAAATCTTACCTAATAAGGCTTTAGTTAATTTTAAGAAGGATACTCTAAGAAGAGGTAATGTTCTTCAATGTCCATATTTATGTTACTTCATTGTACACCTAGTTAAATTTTTATTTAACCATGATAATATAATATTATAAAAATATTTTATATGTTGGGATGTTTTATAAAAAAATTAATAACCTAAAACCATCTCCACTTCCATCAAATTTGTTACAAAATCATCATTCAGGTGTACCGCAAATTACTGCCTCGCAAACCGATGAAATTCATTTTTCCATTTACACCTCTCAAGGTTTTATTTGATAATGGACATAAAGTATATATATTATATTTATAAAATATTTATACATATTCAGTAACTATATAAAATATATATATTTAAATTACCTTCCATAGGAGATAAGATAATGTCGCTCATGTGTACGATGGACTGCCGCCTCACGAAGCGATATGGTTCATCTTTCAGTGACACTTCCCATGGAAGGTGATAAAGATATTGTTAGTGATTATATGTGATATAGTGGAAAAAATTATGATATTAATTAAATATTAATAATTATTTAATGATAATATATGTCATTATCTTTATTTTCATTTCAATCATGTTAATATGATTACCTCATTCACGTACATGTGGACTACCGCCTTCACGAAGCGTTGTGACTCTATTTTAATCTCCAAACCACATGGATAATATATATATAAGTATGTAATATGGTATAAATGATATTATTATCAGTATGTAAAGGTTAAATATAACTTATATCCTTTCCATAATGATCATTGAAAAATAGAAATGTTACTCATGCGTATGTACGACATTCCATTTCCATGATCATAACGCACTTAATTTTTCATAACCATAATTCATGATTGGTTTTAAATTTAATTTTTTTGTGAAAATATTAAAATTATATCATTATTATTATTCTATATAATATATAACTACAAAATATGCACAATAACCAGTTCTTTTATGAAGAAACATGTATGAGAAAATCGGGAAATTAACACATAAAATAATAAAAAAAATGAAATATAGTTATAGAACATGTAATAAGATGTTATAAAAGGAAAAAATATGATATTATAAACATAAATATATTTTTCAATTAGTTAATAACATTTTTTATACCACTATAATGGAGTTTTAAAAATATTCAATCAATATGAAATATGTGGTAAGGGATTTCGTCTAAATTTCATTTTATTTAGGCATATTGTAATGTTATGCACATAATTTCTTTTATGTGGTGTATTTAATACCCCTTTGAAATGATATAAAATGAAAAATTCATTAATAATTTTATTTTAATTTTTAATTTTAATTATTTCATGTAAGGGGATATAATTTTAAAGCTACGAATGTTAAAATAATTTAGTAACACAATTTCATTTCATTAGATTATATTACAAATCATTTTTATTTTATATACAATGATTATGAGTGTAATAAAATTTTATTATCTATTTTTATATTTCTAGTTGTTTTATGTGGATTTAATTTTGAAATATAGAATTGAATAATGGACTAATTCTCACTTCAAAATCATTATAATTTTAAGGGTTTATTTCATATTCTCCTTCGGATCGAGATTATCTATTTTTTAATTTCTATTGAAGGGGATTATTTTATCATTGTCTTATAATAAAATTTCATTTTATTTTCATATATTTATTTGAGATACTTTGAAGTAATAGTAACATTTTTCGACTCATTATTACTTAAAATAATTTTTATTTTTTTAAGAAAATCACACTTCATTTCTCTCTGTAGATGAAATATGTTTTCTTCAATTTTTTTTTATAAAAATGTTGTCAAAAACTTTTTTAAAATATTGAAACTGATTTATAAAATTAATTTTCACCAATTTTTAAAATTTTCAAAACATTTTGAATGTATTGTTGTGTCTTTTTTCAAAATAAAACCATTTTTGGATTTTATAGAAATTGTGAAAGGGATATTCTTTTAATTTTCTAAACAAGGAACTTTCCTAACCTTTTTATAGTGAAAATAGAATGGTATTTTAAAATTTTATAGAATAAAATGAATTATACACCATAATTGTCTTCATTTATTTGAATCTAACTTTGCATGTTTTTGAGGATCTTTTTTTAAAAAAATCTTTTTGAAAGTGATTTTAAAAGAAAACGATTTTCAAAAAAAATTTAAAATGAAAAGAATATTTTCCACATGAATATTTTTAAAGATATTTTTATTTTATTTCTATTAATCAATGAAATAAACCCTTTATTATTACTGTAATGGTCATATGTTTATAACATTACTAATTTTTCTCTCAATGGTTTATGATTATTTTTTTACCAAGGATAATATTGTCATTCACTTCTTTTTTTTTTGTTTTTTAGTCATTATCATCTCCTTGAAAAGCATACAGTCTTATTATCAGTAGACATTAAATTTCTCCTTAATATCCATATTATATAACTTTTCTTTTATTTTTTAATTAAACTGTATATCATTTCTACATATGGTGTTCTACATTGAAATTTATTTATTTTTCTAGGGAATATTGATAAATCCATTTTATTTACTCAAAAGTTATATTTGATAATAAGTAATATTTTTCACCAACTAAATATTTTATTTGATATATGAGGAATTATTTGGACCTATAATAAAGGGAAGGTCCTGATATAATATATCCACTCTATGAACTGGTAGTTCTCATGAGAATTTCAAGTTAAGGTGGTATTAAAATGGGTTTTACCAATAGTTTTAAACCATATTGTTAAATGTCTTGAGGGTAGAGATATCATTATTCCTGATATCATGTAATCAACGAATTAACCACATCTATTATCCATAATATTTTTAAAAGGATAATTTTTTAGATTCTTTTTATTCTCAGTTTATTGATTAAATGGAATGTTATTTTAGTAATTTACCTCTCAGTATTGAATATTCATTTTTTGGTTATTTAAATGGAATGTGTTATAAATTGATTACATTTAAATATTTATAATTAATTATATAGTTATTTAAATTGAATTTTTTTCTTAGTTATATACCTTTCCATGTTGATTATGCTTATTGATTCATGATATCTTCCATTAAGATTAACCCTTACTGATCATTTGAGCTCACCCTTATATTTTTTTCTTTCCCCAAGAATCCATAATGCGTACTATCATTAACATTAATGTATACTCTATTTGGAATAATTTCATAATCAAAAAATTAAATTATGTTTTGAATTGTGTATTTAGAAAACATGAGAACTTGATTTAGTAAAACATAGATTATCGAACACAACCCTATTATAAACATTTACGATATTTATAGAAGAATATCCTAATGATTTTTTAATGTAGATATTATTTTTATTTTCCTAGAAATAATCCACTTGGTCGATAATATAAGTGGATTTGGTTCTAACCCAGATGTACCTGGGGTAATTACTTCTAAAATGGTATATTAAGATTGAACTAAATTCCACATTGTTGAAAACAACATGCCTTATTGTTTGATTTGGTTGACAATATTGGGGGATATAATTAGAATAATTCAATTTTTTTAAAATCATTATGAAGTATTTGAATAGATTATGAAAATAAATAACATATGTCAAAACTAAATTGTATTATATTGAAAATAATGTGTCTCAATGGAATGATGAGATTTCTAAATATGGAGAAGGAGGACCTAAAGTATAGAACTTTGGGGAAAAATTAAGAGTATAGTGGAAGGAAATAAATTTAATCCAATAGATAAATTTTTATAACCTAGAAATTATTGGAGTAAATTATCTATCCAATAGGTTTACTAATAGACAAAATAACTACCTTTGTTAAGATAAAATAATTAGTGTATTTATTGGGAGTCCAAAATTATATTAAAGATTTTTTACTAATGAAATTATAGTTATAAAAATCATGAAAAATTGAAGGATTTTGTTAAATTTTATAATCACATGTATATCCACTAACAAAAGAGTTATGGATACTATCACGGGTTTATAAGTTTAGTTTTTATCATAAGTTCAAATTATCAAACACCCTTTGTAATTTTAATTTGATTGGTGACTACTAAGATTAGGGATATTTTTGGAGGTATTTATGTTATGTATATGTTTTATTGGAAAAGTTATTTGAGTAATACTTCCTTCACTTTTTATGGATATATTTTTAAAGGTATTGATAACATTTAGATTTAATATGATCATTAATGACATTATTATAATAGGAAAAATAAAATTAATATATATTGGTAAAAATAGTTTTAATTGAAACCATTTTAAAAAGGTTATTTAAGGATTAATTTATTCCAAGGATATCCATCATATTGTTTTGGGAATGTTGTAGGAATTATATTGATATAATTTAGAAAAATGAAAATCCATATTCTAGGTGATATCCCATATCATAAATAATGGTTGTGGGGATTGAACCCATGACCAAATAATGATAAGCGTTTAGTTCCTTCCACTAGCTTACACGATACCCTAGTTAATAAGTCATTTTTTTATTTAAAAAATTTTGAAAACTAAAAATTAATGATGAACTAGTGTTGTTATAGTGAAGGTTCAGTGAGTAATTTATCATATTGAATTACTTTATCTTATTATATTGGTTATTTAAAATAGTTGAATATATACAGAAAAACATGTCACTCTTGTATGGATCATAAGATCTATTAAATGTTAATTTTTGTGCTTTAATAATGAAAAAAAATTCAATTTTGGATATTTATTCCTTAGAGCAAGGGATGAATTTGAAATTTATTAAAGAAAAACCAAACGATGAAATTATTCTAATGAATAGAATTGTATCAATTAAGTGTATTTATTTATATTTTATATAGAAAAATATTTCCTCAACTTAAGGAAAAGTGATCATGAAACCAAAATGTTACCATATTACCTTCATATTTGTTGAATCATATTATATTTTAAATAATCCAAAAATTATTATTTTGACGATCATAACATTATATTTATCAATAAACTTGTCATTATTAAATACCCCTATCACCCTTTATTATTATTTAGGATTTTCATCTATATCCATATCTTTACATTCCACTGATGTTCTCTAACTTTGAAAACATTTAATATATTTTCTGTTTGACCTTTGTATATTGATTTCTACCACATTAAGATGATATTTTATTAACCATTATTGTATATGTGGTTTTTAAAAAAAATATTTCTAAATATCAAGCCCCTAACTATCAAGATAACATTTAAATTGCAAGGATGTAATTTATTTAAGATTGAGAGAATGTAACAACTAGATATCCAAAAAGAATAAAATTGTATTAAATAACATATGTGACATGAAGCTTATAGATTATAAGATAATATAACACCAAATTACTTTATAATATATTTATATATGAATAAAATTATTTTCATTAATAGCTTATGAAACATTCAGTAATGAGTTTCTTCGATAGCTTGCCTTACATGCTAGATTGAGTTTTACCAAACAAGAATATATAATTAATATTGTTAATTAAAATGATATTGGTCTTCTAAAAATTAATGGAGGGTATTTATTGTATTAAATAACTTATTAACATATAAATTATACACATTTTTATTAATTATATATTTATTATCAAAAAAATTAGTATCATTTAAAAGAAAAAAAATTTTCTACTAAACTGTATTTCTTTAAAAGACTGATTATCCGTGCTTTACACACATATTTTAAAATTAATTATTTAACCCTATAGAAAATTTATATCAATAAATAAAATTAATTTTCGAAATAATAATTTCTAAATTGTATTAGGGTGAAATTTTGGTATTTTTTGAGAAGATTCATTTTTATAAATAGTAAAAAATACTTAATTTTAATACAAAATTACATTTTCATTTCAATTATTTATAGTGATAAAATATATTTTAAATGGGGTTTAAATTGAAATTAGTTAAATTATATACCAATTAATACAATTTAGTTCATTGGAATCATTTTAAAATTTATGTTATATATAAAAACATTATAAATATTTAGACATTTTCACTTTAAAAACCAGTTTTCCCGTCACATCTAAAAGATTGACATTAAATTAAATTTTCTCACTCATTTAAATTTAATTAGAAAAAAATAGATTCCATATTTTAAATTATAAGAAATTTCAATTTTTAAGAAGGTCAACTTAATTTTTTGAAAAAAATGTATACTAAATGAAGTAAAAAATAAGTATTGTTGTAAAGAAAACAAATGGTTTTACAAGGGGTTAAACTAAAAGGATAAGAGTAAAAATGACATATAAATTTATATAAAAAATATTTAATGGACCTATTTATACCATAAATTTTATAAAGAGTGTTAATGGTCCATTTTCAACCCTTGGGACATAAGAAACACTTGGAAGAAATCTATTCATTTTTAAAATATCATGTGTGTCCTCCCCCCCACCACTTATAAAAGGCCACACCATATCCTCTCTACTTAGCACATTAAAACTAATTTAGATTAGGAAATAATATGCAAAATAACTTCCTGAAATCCATAAAAATATCATATAATATTTATTTTGTTCATAAATCTAACCTTTGAAGGCCTTAGTGAAAACCTATCAAGGACACCTGAGGAAGAGGTAATGTTATTCAACAAGTGACTTTATTTTACTTCTTTATCCACATCATTAAATTATTATGTTACCTTGGTTATAAAATAAAATCATTATTTCCATATACTATTATCATTTTTTAATAAATTAATAATTTAAAACAATCTACACTTCCATAAAACAGGTTAGGAAATTTTCATTCATGTTTACATCAGATTATAGCCTCGCGAACTGATGCCGTTCAATTTTTCATGTTCACCACTCAATGTTGGGTATGATAATGGATATAAAGTATATATTTTATATTTATAACATATTTATACCAATTTATTTATTTTATAATATATATTTTTTTACATTCCATTTCTTAGGAGAAACGTTAGCATCACTGATGTGTACGGTGGACTATCGCCTCACCAAACGATGTGAATATTATATCACTAATTCTTCACATGGAAGGTGATAAAGATATGTTTAATGAATAAATGTGATATACATGAAATAATTATGATATAAATGAAATATTCATCTTTTCTTAATTATAATATATATCATTTTCTTTCATTCCATTTCACTCATGTAGATATGATTACATTGTTCATGTATTTGTGGACTACTGCTTTCACAAAGCGATGTGAATATACTTTAAATATTGTTTGATAATTTTCTAATAATATTTCATATTGAGTTTTAAATTTAAATTTTTTTCAAAAATTACTTATTCATATTTATACACGCCAATTTAAGTACTATTTTATAATGGTCACATTTAGATGATAATATTTAGTTTTTTGTTTAATCTCGGTGTGGAGTATATTCTAAGATAATTAATATAGTGTTTGATTTTTAAAAACATAGGATGTTAAATTACTCCCTCACCCCATAATGGAAAATATACCCTTTAAATTTTTAATTGAGGTGTTATAACAACAGATTGACTTTTCAAATTACTGTTGTTGAAATACCTCATCATAAAAAGGATTAATAAAAAATTCTCTTAAATAGAGAGAAAGAATGTATAGAGGTAACCTAAGATAACACATAATATTTTTACATATAGGAAAAAATGACGTGGAAGATAAAATATAACACCTAAGGAAAAATACAAGGTGATAGAGAACATGGTTATGAGAAAGTTAACCCTATTAAACCATTAAATCTATGATGAGTTAAAAGGTCACTACTTCTTCTATACGAAAAGTAAATTGATAATTTTTTGATAAAATGATCTTATTCCAAAATAACATTATTCACATAATCACTATATTAGTTTATAATAAAATATAAATTTTCATTATGAAAATAACCTTTATTCATCAAATAGTTTAAAAAAAGATATATAATTTCATACAAACCAAGATATCACTTAGTACTAAGGCAGGAAATGCACCTATTTTTCTCTTCGGTTGTGGGTTTAATCCCCAAAACTTTGTCTAATGTGGTGAAATGTCACATGTATGACCTGTTTTCCTGTTTTGTAAAACTATTTTATTTTAATACATGTAACATTTCATAAATGGTAATAACATCTTCCAAAATAACCTTCATATATTAGACATTAAAAAAATGTTTTAACCTCATTGGATATCTCACACCATTAATTTTTCATTCCAAAATATAATAACCCATAATCTAATAAAAAATAATGGTCACAAAAATTTCATTAGTCACCTTAAAATTAAAAAAAATGAATCCTCAAAAGGGGTTTCCTAGAAATTGAAATTATGATAATCCTTAAAATTATAAACCATGATGATATAAATAAATATTAAGAAAATCACACAATAATACATCATAATCTCCAAATTGTCTATACCCACCTCTGATTCCAACTGTATGGACCCAGTTATAATAATTACATATTATATTATTTTTGAACTATAATTAAATTTATAAATGTTTGATGATCTTTTTTGTTTATTGTTTTAATTAATTAGTATGAATTACTACAATGTGAATATATACATTACAAATGGAAACTTATGCTCAGTATCCAATTTTCACAGCACACACAAAATTATAAAATAAAACATGTTTTCTTTTCATGATAATTTTTCACAATTTACATCTTGAACAAATCCATTTCCCTAGTCATCCATATATCTTATGAAAAATCTTTGAAAAACATGGTATTATCACAGAAAACCTCATTAATGGACATAAAAATAAAAAAACGATTATTCCAGCAAAAAACAATGTCTATAATATAGATACAATTATTAGATTATTCTTTAAGATGATGGAATTAATCATTTCCATATAAAAAAAATTCTAAATTTTTTTTTAAACGCCATATAAAACATAGAAAAAACATATTCATGACTTATGGAATCAATGGAGTAACCACCAAAACTACTCATGAAATCCCTGCACAATTATGTTTTGAACATTACTGTAATGTAACCATCACAACTACTCAGGATTAACTTTTTATGTTAATCTTGTAAATAACATCATAGTACATTACCATTATTTATTAGGAGAGAAATAATTGTTTAATCCTATATCTTATACGGAATAACCATATTGTGTACTTATGTCTTCAGAGTACACAATGCTTTTAATGTTATAACGTAACCATCTGTCTACAATTTATCATGAATCCACAAATCATTAGTTAAAAATGAAACCACACACCCTTCATTTATCATGTAACCACTGTTAATTGGATTATAAAAATACCACCCATATTCATAAAAAAATCCCAAGAACTATATTGTAATAATAAAACAGGAATGATTTCATTATAAATACATTCTCCAAGAAAATAACCTTATCATTTTTAAATCATATATATTTTTTAAAAACAATGCACATAAAAAGGAAAATTTTTTATTTGAAAATAAAAATGAAAAAATTAAATTATGGTTAAAATTAATAGGGAATCATGTTAGATGGAAATTTAATGATTTAAAATTATATAAAAAAGAGTCCAACTATATTTTGTTCCAAAAAGTCACAAAGTATCATGTTTAGAAAATGATTAAAATATTCCTTTGAAACTATTCTATAAAAATTCAGAAATAGTGAAAATCAATTTAAACAATAATAAGAGAATAATAAAATCCCTATTTAATATTTTTTTAGAAACAATTCTATTGAATGTGGAAGAAAATGAGTGTTTTTACAGAAAACATTAAATGATGATTTTTTAAAGAAGACCACTTTTTCCTTGATTCCGACTCATCATGTATGTTATTTAAATCTTATATAATAAATTTAAATTTATTTATAATTTCATAAGAATATTTTTAATGTTTATTATTCCTTTTATATAACTTATTAACATGTTATATATAATTACATAATCATTTCAGTTAACATTATATGTTTTGATGATATTCAGTTCATATGTCTAGAATGAATTTGGTATATTCACTGTAGTCAAAGATATCAAATATCCATAATATAATTAATATTAATGAACAAATAATGATAAATTTAAATACTAAATTGCGATTTTAAATTTAATCATAAAATATAGCTGTGAATAATGAACTACGTTACAATCATGGAGATGATAAGTCACACATATGCATGAGTAACATTTCCAATTTTTAGTGATCATTATTGAAAGAATATATATATTATTTTATATTTATATAATTTTAATAATATAATATATATCAGAATAATTATTTTAATATAAAAATATATGTCAATCATGTGATTTGGTGATAAAAAATGAATCACATCTTTTTGTAGAGGTGGTTGTCCACACTTACGCACAAACAACATTATCAGTTTTATGTGCATGGAATGTTAATAATTTTAATGATATATTATATTTTAATAATTATAAATATGTCATGATTTTCATATAAAAAATTAAATCCATAATTATATAAAATCTTGAGAGACTATGATGGGAAGGAAATTACGTTAGTTCACGAGGAAGTAGTCTGTTATACACAAGGATGGCGAATTATTTTTCCAATTTACAGAATAGGAGATGGATATGGTTCATTAAATAAAATTAGTAACTTATAAATATATAGAGTATAATAGAGTTATTATTTTATAAATTTTTAATGTGATTTTAAGAAATTGGATGATGAAACAAAAATAAAACTTGTAGTTGAAAATTATACTTCTTGTTTGAAAAACCTCATTTTTATAACACCACAAACCATATAAGTTTTCATATAATATAAAATTACATATATATTGTGGTTAGGTATTATAGGAAGGTATTTTGGTGTTTTTTTTAATAACCAAACTTTTTATGAAGTTCTTATAATGGAAAATAAGAGGATCCCATTTATAAGAGAGGGGGTACTCTAAGAATTTATTAAAATATTAAATCAATATAAATCAATGCTCAATTAAAAATGTAAAAAAGTGAGTTATTTTGAATATGATATGTTTATCAGTATAAGTCACATCATCCAATAATAATTATATGTGTTTTTCTGATATTTCTACCCTTATGTTTTGGTTTTAACCCATATTTAATCACTTTAAGTCTTACAATGAAAACATGAATGCTTAGTCTTTGATGGTAAATATAATATCATTAAAATTAAAATAAATTTAAAAATGGACCATGGTTGATATTTTTAAGAATATCATAACAAATTTTATAAATTTCAAATTTTTAGGAATATTATATCATTAAAAAAATAATATTTATTAAACAATATCAATAATTTCATCTTTGATAACTATTCATTAATTTGATTTTAATAATATCAATAAAAGAATTATAATTCCAAATAAACATTTTAATATATCTCAAACATGTTAGTTTAGTTTAGAAAATTATTTTAAAACACAAATTATCAGAAATTATCTAATTTTTTTTATTATTTTTATCTTTTATTTTATTTTTCCACTAATTAAATAATTACTGCATTTGCATTGTGCCCAAATTTTTAGTAATTATTTCCTCACTAACATTTAAAAAATATTACAATGGTAAATATAAATCTATTAAATTTTAAATTAGTTTTAAAGTAATACATATCCTCTCGATTAGAGAATATTTAAAACATTACACTTATTAAAAAAGAGTGGGATATGATTGACTTTTCCTTTAATAAAGTACTATAATGTTCGCAATATTATCCATGTGGAACCTTAAGGTCATATATTAGAGTCATGGATGATTATAGTAGAGATAAAATTATCAAATATTATTTTGGTTAGATATTGGGTCATTTTATGGTCATTGTCATTTTATTTTTAACATAAATTACCTGATCTAGCCCTTACCGTGGTGACAAAAAATCACTAAAATTATTTTTCATATAGAAAAAAATTAAAGGGGATTATTTATTAAATTTGGACCCAATAATTTCAACTTTTTATAGCATTTTTCTATATCCAATTAACATAATTTTTTGATTTTAATTTAAAAATTACCTTAAAAACCCCAACGAAAAATAGTTTCTTAGAAAAAATACTCATCTAAAATATAAAATGTTTTTATAATAAATTAATGTCCAAAACCCATTTCAAAATCCATTATTGTGTTTCTATATAAAATTTATGTAATTAAAATTTTATATGAATCCAAAACATAATTTTAACTTATAAATACTTTAATATTAAATATATATTTCAATAAAAATCGGTATTTTTCAATATTCCATGAAAAATAATTATTTCCCAAAAAACGATCATAATTAGTTTTAAGTTAATATTGAAATTATAAACTAAAAATGAAATTAATTTTTTCAAATAAATTTAATAGAACTTCTGGAAATTATAATATTCACTCATAAAAATAAGAGAAAAAATGTTTTTGAGGAAATTTTGTTTTTTTAAGAATCAAATGGATTTAATAAAACATAGACTTTTATTTTATATTAACCTACCTATAAATTGATATTGAGTTTTAAGTATATCGTTATTTCGTAAATTCGTTATTTCAAATCATGTCCACCAATTTAATGGTGATGTTACATTAATCACATTTATATAATAAGATTTACTTGTTTGTTTAATCTCTATGTGGAATATATTTTATTCTATCAAATATATTATTTTGTTTAAGAAAACTCAAAATTTTATAGTATAATTCTTCATTATATATGAAATTTTTAATCAAAGTATAAATTATTTTATCTTTTTATTTCCGTACTACATACTAACATGATGGTTTAGTGTGAATTCACATATCTGTATCTCATAATTGGGATAAAGATTATTGTATTAAAAGAGGATAATTAATAGAAAATATATAATATTATAAGAATACAAAACACTTATTCAACCCCCTATTAGTTTCCCTACGTGATTCATCAAGATCAACAATTCAAAGATTCATACTTATATAAGAAAATTGAAGGGTACTAATTTGAAAAAGTATAATAAACTGGGTATGACATAATATTCCATTGATATCTATCTAACATATTAATATATCACTTCTATAATAGGGAATCTAGAATGGTTATTTATTTTTTGTTATAAATATTATTAATTAATCTTTTCTTTATTGTGAAAATACAGAATGAATTCTTAATTTGATATTGATAATGATAACAGAGAATTTTTATGATAATGTATTGAAATTTATATAAATTTAGAATATTTAATTGATGGGTATGAATAATATGGTGACATTATCATATCTAATGATGATGAAAAACTAGATTAAGTTCATCAGTGGTTGAGGGTACATGTAATGGTCGAAAAAACTTATAGGTGATCATGAAAATTAAGTCCAATCTATGATAACATTTAAGACAAAATTTTAAATTTGTTAATTTTAAAAGTCAAATTAAGGATAGTGAATGAAGCATTGAAGTATCATTTGTAGATTAATTCCATGAACTAGTACTTCAATCAGATAAAGATTCAAAAAAATTGGTAGTTTTTTAGATTACAAAAAAATCTATTAAAATAAAATTGGTTTTATACAACAACATGAATAAAAAATGTGAAGTGATAAGAAACAAGGAAAGGATTGTTTTAGAAGGTTATTCTAGAACAAAATTAATTTACTTATATGATATATTTTATCTAGTTTCTATGAATGAAATCTTAATAATATATATTTTTTTTCAAATCATTTCTCATTAAAGATACAATGTTTAGAAAATTATTATTATGTCAACCTTCCACAATTGTAAAAATGAAGTGATAGTCTATATTAAGAAACATAAAGTCTTTTTTCATTTAGAAAATGGTGAATATATTTATTAGTAGAATAAGGTAAAATATGAGTTGAAAAACTATTAATAATGTATTTGATTCTATACTCATATTTGAATTTTTTGGATTTTAGAAATGGAAAAAATAAATATCAACCATAATAAAAATGAAATAAATTGTTTACCTATCATTATAATAGTACATGTTGATTATATTAATATTATTTAAAATGTGGAAGGTATTTTCAAGTTATTTTACATTATATTTAAGGATATATTTTAAATTTCAATGGTTCATGTGAAGAATTACTTCCTAGGACTTGAAATTTATTAGATGAATCGTATTTTTATTTCTCAATAAATTCATTCAGGATAATATTAATGAAATTTGGAATAGATTATTACTGACTTTTTATAACATATTTTTAGTGAGAATTAATATTTATAAATATGATGAAAAATTTTAGGTTTATCCAAATGATTTTGTAAAACATACTAGAAGTTTCCTCTATGTGACAGCTTTAAGTCCACATGTTGTATGTTTTTTACATTTTTCAAAAGGTATCAATGAAAAACAAGTAATATCATTCTATAATAGGTAAGATTATTGTAATGTTTATAAAAGAAAACTAAGACAACCCATTATTGTATAATAGTGAAGCAAATAATGATATATTTGAATTTATATATGGAAATGTTGCCATAAGTCTAGATGAAAAAAAATCTATGATTGGCATAGTTTTTTTCTTCTATAAAAGGAATGTATAATGGAAAAATAAGAAACATAATTTTCATACCTTAAGTTAAAAAACATTATATTTTTCTACAACCTAATAAATAACTCAATTAATATGGATAGATTCACAACTAAAAATAGTGGAATAAAAGATGTCATTGTGGGTAAAATGTGATAATAAAAGAACCATTAATATTTTATAATATCCAGTACATCATTGTCTATCTATGTGAATTTATATCATGAACCATTTTATAAAGGAGAATGAGAAGGTTGAATTTTTAAATATATAGTATTCACTAATAATGAAATATATTGAATTTTATAGAGATAATAAAAACCCTCTTGTTGATAAATTATGATGGTCTTATAGGGGAAAATGATTTATCTATGAAAATAACTTAATAAAAGTGTTAAAGGATTTGTTTTTTTGCCTTAAAATAGCTCATTTAAGGCAATATTAAAATATTAAATATATTATATCACACACAATCATTTTATTCAAAATAGTTTAATGACTCCAAAAATAGAGTGTCGTATAAAACTTAAGAGACCACTGTTAGGTCTAGGGAATGGTGTTTACTCTAGGAGGTGTATATCACTTGTATGTATTAGAAATTTGGATTTTTCACTCATTATAATAAATTATATAATAATTTTTTATACTATTTTTAAAAATAATTTAATATCTCTTAAAAGGTGAATCGTATAAAAAATCCAAGACCACTGTTAGGTCAGAAATGTAGGGTCAATCATAGGAAGAGTATAACTTTTATGCATGTCTCAGGTTTGGAAACATCACACACGATAAAAACTATTTTATATTTAATTATTTATCTATTTCTATTTTTAATTAATAAATAATTAATATCACTAAAAAAGTGCATCATATTAGAAATCTAAGACCATAGTTAAGTCCGCAACGTAGTGTTTTCCCTAAGAAGGGTATACATTTTATAGACCTAGACCTTTTGGTTATTATTATCATTATACTATTTTATTTATTAATTTAATAATAAAATTAATTAATAAAAATTGAACTGTATTCATCATCTATCCTAAAAGTCACCCAGAACTCAATTTTTCAGGAATGGTGTGATTTAAACCATAATTTTACCTTATTATGGATTATTAATGATTTAGAATCATTAATTATATAGAATTAATGACTCCATCATAACATTTAGGTTGAATTACGTATTACAAAGGTGCTTTAATTTTCTGGTTTTAGATACCCATACATAGCTGGTGTTGTTATACTCAAACCCTTTCAGATTCATTCTTGGTTGATTACTTTGAGATTAAAATAATTCATAACTTCATTGAATGTAGTTAATAGGGCTCAGAAAATTAAATTTGGACATTTTACAGCGGGGTGCAGCCATTCTACCTCCTTACAGTGCATAGTGCTCCCCATATAATGTTTGTTTTATTTAACTAATTTATTTATTTATTTTGTTTTCTCCCAATTTTCTAAATTCAATATCTTTTTTGATACTAATTAGATTTATGAATCATCATGGTTGTTGGATTCATATCATCAAGAATAATCCAAATCCAAAACATTATTTTTATGTTAGTGAAGTATTTTCAATATGATATTTCATATTTTTATTAGATAATTTAATGTAAATTAACAAAATATTTTATAAAAAAATTATTATTAATGATAATATTGCATAATTTATCAATGGATTATATTTTTTAATTATCAAAAGATAATTTAAAGTAAATATTAAAGGATAGAAATGAATAATTATCAATCGATAATTACATTGACTTATCAAAGAATAAATGCTTGAGTTTGTCAAAGATAATATTTTTCAATTTATTAAAAGATAATTATAAGGTAATTATCATGTGACTAAAATATCAATTTTATCAAATGATAATTTCTAGATTATAAAACTATAATTCATAGTTTAAAAATTATCAAAGGGTAATTTAATGGATTTATAAATGGATTGTTTATGAGAAATTATCAAAATATAATTATAAAAAAAAATTATGGGAAACTATAAAAAGATTGTTATAAAATGATATTTTAAGAAAAATTATGAAAATGTAATTATATAAAGATAATTAATGAGAATTTATCAAAATATAATTAAAAATGTATAATTTAAGAGAAATTGTCAAAATATAATTACAAAAGGGTATTTATGAGAAATTGTTAAAATATAATAATAAAAGGATAATTTAAGAAAAGTTATCAATAATGTAATTATAAAAGTATACTTTATGAGAGATTAAAAAAAGATAATTACAAAATTATAATTTAGAAATTATCTAGGAGAGAGAAATTTGTATCGTATACGATATTTTATTTCTGTTTGAAATAAAATAAACTATTTTATTGAAGGAGTCCTTAGCGAGTGATCATATTTTATGGTTGTGGTAAGAATTTATTTTGGGTGACTACATTTTAAAGGAATTTACTATTGACATTTCCATCTTTGAGGTAGGAGGATCCTTATATTTATGGCCCTTATATATATATATATATATATGATGTTATCCTGATATAATGTAATGTTGGCTAGATTTGATATGTACATGGGTGTGTGAGTAGTCATTGGTGTCTGAGTAATCATGGGTGTACTTATTTATATTTCATTATATTGACTTTGATCTTAGTGTGACTTATCAATAATTGAAATGACATGTGTTTATTTGTTTTGTTGCATAGCTTGTGTAATTGTGTTGTATGTATCAAGATACTCATGCATAACCTTGAGGTTGGGTTTATGAGGTTACCCAACATAAATAATTTATAAAATCCATAAATACAGGAATGAATACCCCTTTAGAGGTTAAAAAATAGTGACTAGCCATTTGGTATTGATATACTCATTTGGATCCTTAAGGCTAGGTGTAAGAGATTACCAGACCTCACATTGTCCTAACGTTCTTAAAGGTGGGTGTGGCTACCCCTATAGAAGGGAAATCATAGTGGATAGTTGGCGGATACTCATATAAAGTAGTGGATCCATGGGGGTGGGAGTTATGCAATCTAGTGGTTGGTTACCCATCCTAATATAGTCCAAACATCCTTAAATACAAATATGGATACCCTAATAGAAGGGAAATCATAGTGTCATACTGGATGATATTGGTCTTGGCTTCCTACGAACATTGGTTATGGCTGATTGAAAGTATAAGTAGACCAAATATAAAGATGATGGAACATGAAACATTACTGTAACAACCATAGAAAGGGTGGGGTGAGCTATCAGACCTGTGTATGTTTACTAAGAATTTAAATAATTCCTGATATAAATTGTTATATATACTTTGAACTTATGTTAAGTATTCATTGGTGGTGTCATACTATACCATGTACTCATTCCCTACTCGAGCATTTCGATGCACTTGTAGATTTCATGATGAGAGATCTGGTGAAGGTTAATGGCCCTATGGTGGATGGTTGAGTATATAACACCCCAAACATTTTATGGTATGTTTTTTATAAATACAATATATTCATAGACTATATTTCATAAATCACTGTGTTTCATTGAAATAAAACATGGTTATTTAGAAGATAGTCATAGCTTATCCATTAAACATAAATGTTCAACTTCTGTGTTTTGAATTTGAAAAAAATGGACTTACATGGTTGCGATCAGGGTGATATTTGGAGTCTGATATAATCATGTTAATTTTCAGTGAATATTAATATAACATTATTAATAGTAACATACCCTTTTGAATAGTATCATACATTTATTAATAGTAACATGACCCTTATTAATGAAAACCTTACTCATGAATGTATAAATAAAATGTAGGCACCTTAAAAATGTAGATGAATATTTCATGTGTTTGTATTTTTTGATTAAATAATGTTTTTAATAAAAAATTAAATATATCATATATATAAAATTATTTTTGAGAAATTGAGTTCTTTTAGGGATTACACGCATTGAAAAATGGTCAGGTGAATTTTGTTTTTCGAAAATTCTTGAATTTTTGATGAATAGTAAAATAAGATAAATTACAATAAATGCTAAATACTTGTTTTACTACATCATAAGTGTTTCAATGATGATGTAAGACCATTTGGTTCGAACTCACATGAAATTATTACTATTTTTGTTCCCATGATTCAAGACTATTCACAGTCTTGACAAAAAATATTAGAATAATGATAAAAATAATGTAAAATCACTTCTCCCCTCTACTATATAAACCACCCCTCACCCCCTCTTCCCCCAACAACTCTCAAGAATCAATAATTGCTTAAATTCTACTAAAATATATTCCTAATATCCTCTGTTACGCCCAAGATCTTCTGGTATCACCAAAAGGCCAAAAGAGACCCAAAAAAGATTCTCAAGGAGGAGTACTCAAGAGGTGAACCTCTCTTCCCTTTTCTTTCAAATTCCTTTACAATTTCCATTCTTTTGTTGATATATCCTCACCACCCCAAATCCAAATGATATTATAATTACAGTACCTTACATTGATATATTTTTATTATTATAATGGAATATTTCATCATCGTCCCTCTTTTCTCTAGAACCTTACACAAAAAATGAAAATATTGTCCGAGATGTGTTAATTTATCACATTCAAGGACGACGAGATTTCAATTTCTATTACTATCTTAAAGACTAGTCTTGAAACCTCTATAATCGTTGAAAAATATCATAATATGTTTATTTTACTTTATTTAATGTTCTATAATCCTTACACACTCATAATATAAAATAATAATTCAAAACAAGTTCATTATGCACAAAACTGCTATGTTAATCCAAGAATTTGTAATTCACTTTAAACTACTGAGTCGTCTTCATGGTATATAACCCAATATAATTATAAGATAATTTATATGTCTATAATTCAATAACAATATATATTAACAATTCTTGATGTTTGACCACATTTCAAACGAACTTCCATTCATGAATACAAGTAAACCGATCATGAAAACCAAGGAAGAAAATGCTTCCAAAACAATAAAATTGAACCTCTTAAACCCATAAAAATGGAATTAATGAACACAATAAGGTTATAATAAATAAAATAAATATTTATGAGGTTATTTACTAATTAATTAATGTAGTTAAATTTGATTATTCTGGTCATTAACATCAATCGATAAGACCTTCGGGCATAAGGTAAGGGATCTTCTCTCTCGCTTTTATTCAAGAATCACCCCCTCCATTGTGTCCTATTATTTTTAAATCCTAATGATGGGTAATGTTTTATCATATCCCCCATACTTCCCTTATAATATATAAATTTTGGGTCACCCCTTTACCTTTCATTTATCCCTCACAAGAACACTCATTACCTTGCTAAAATGTTTGTAAGGGGTTTCTTATCTCACTAATAATTCGATGAGATTTACATTGTTCGAGAAATATTTCTTTCATTTGGTGTATCTTGCATGGAAATTTGGTATATATTATCATGACTCATTTTATATTTGTGGAATTATGTGATTCATTTTGTTGTTATTAATTTTTTTTTCAAACAACTCAATTGCTTACAACGTGGTAAGAGAATTTTTCTCAATTTCTATTTCATTATCAGTTACATGGTTTTGTTAACATAATATTTCATATGTGGTGTATCCAATACCCATTTGGGAAACTTATTTTTATTTTAAATAGTAAATATATTATATATCCATAATCTAGTTTCATGGATATGATTATGGTATTAAGCAGGATACCCTTTCACATACAGTGTTTATTTGGAATGTTATTTTATCTATGGAAATATTTGATGAATCTGTATCCTCTACTCTATACGAATATTGAGAAGGAATATTTTAATTGTATTAAATATATATAAAAATAATTATTTTTACTTTCATTTATGTAATGGGCCCATTATATCCCCTTGATGCATCGATAGGTCTCATAAGACAAATCACTTGGTGACAAACCCTTCATGTTTGTTTCCAAAAATCAGATAGGTTTCTACCCACGGACTTAATACATTTAGCTGGTATAGAGGTATCATGTTCTTGATACATGATTTCCAATTAATAATCATTCTCTTTATTCATTTTCTGTAATTACTATCAATGAAGTTTTCACTATGAAAAATTCTCTGTGTGCAGTATTTTATCAGTTTACTAATGGAATGTGTTTTTCCTTTATTCACCATTCCATTTTGACTATGCCAATTTGATTATGATTAAATTATTGTAGTTTCGGGATTCATCTATCTGTAACACTCACTGAGAATTTTATCTCACCCCTTTCATTTTTTTACCTTCAACATGATATGAAGAGTAGATCATTTATTGAGTTTATATGGATGAAGTTTATTAGTTATTATTATATATTGTATATTGTTACCTTTCCCATTATAATAAGAGTTTAATATATGTATCTAATTTATTAAAGAATACTAAAATGACCATTCTAGGGATTTCATTCCTCTTAATAATGCCAATGTATTAATTAATTCATCGACTCCTGGATTTTGTGGTCGGGTTGTTATAGTTTGTATCACAGGAGGTTTAGTAGAAAACATGGAAAATGGATTAGAAAATATAGATTAGGGAACAAATCAATATGGTAGTATTTGAGGATAAATTTACTCGAATGTCCTGGAAATTTGGTAAAGAATATATTATGTGGATCTTTCTAGAGAAGCCATCCATCTATGGATACAAACATGTAGAGGTGGATCTGGAATAAATGTACCTATGAGTGAAAACTCCAATAAGGAGTTTCGGGCATGACTCAGGGTATCCTGGTGCTTGAAAACGGGAATTTCTGCACTATTGGTTTGGAAATCTAAGGGGATATAATTAGTATAATTCACAATTTCATTACGATCCATTGTGATTGATTTGAATGTAATGATTTCCTCATAAAAACCATTCTTATGTGATTAGCTATGCATAGAATTTCAATTTATTGCAAGTAATTTTTTAGTTTATAATATAAATTATTATTCATAACCGAATATAATGTCTTCCATTATTTAGAAATTAAATCTAATGGAAGAAGGGTAATCAATACTCGTGTATAATGTAGGGATTTCCCCACTGCGCAAGTCAACACAGTCAATGTTGGATCAGATCAGATCATAATCATATTGGGAAAACTTACTCAGGTTATGAGGAATATCCATGATACGCCTTTGTTGGATTGTTTCATACAGCATAAGGATCTATCTTTTAGTGGGATTACTAATCCAGTTGTATCTAAGTAGTGTATCAAGTGCCCTAAAAATATTTTAATGGATTTAATATTAAATGAAAATGAAAAGGTAGTGTTGGTAGTATATTGTCTCAAGGGTGACACTGATCAATGGTGGTACTTGATCCAAAATACAATAGAGGAATAAGAAATATAAGATATGGAATAGAGGAAATTTAATGAAATATTATTCAACACATATTTTTGTTGTGAGAAACGAACTGAAATGAAGAGGAAATTACATGGATTAAAGAAACAGGAAGAATAAAATGTTTCCAAGTATGACGATACCTTCACAAGACTAGCTAGGTATTCCATTGATTACATACATGACATGGAAGACAAGATTGATCATTTCGGTGAAGCTCTTAAGCCAAGTCTTCAAAAGGTAATACCATCTGAAACATTTTCATCATATGATGAAATTGTATTAAGTTCCTTCTAAAAAGAGAAAGAACTTTATAGATCAAATTTCTTCAATGGATACCAAGATAAGGATCAGTACCATGAAAACCATGGAAAAGGTGAATCACCAATAAAGAACAAGGGAATAATGAAATTCCCATTGTGCAAGAACTGTGGAAAGAATCATCCTAGTAAATTCTTGATATTCATGGGAGTTTGCTATAGGTGTGGAGAAAATGGTCATCTATATAATTAATGAAAGGGGAAGAAATAAGTCAACGATGTTCAAGGCTATAACTATATAGAGATGGGACACTATGAAAATGAGTGTCCTAAGATCTAAGGAAACATGCCTAAAAAAGTCCATGAGGGCGAGGTAAAGCTTATGCGATTACAACCTTAGAGGTTGATGTTCCTAATGATGTGGTAGAAGGTACATTAATTTCTTCCTCAAACATAGAAAATGATTTATTTGATTCTATATCATTTCATTAATTTATATCTTCCCAGTTTTCTAGGAAAATCAGACATTTCCAATTAGATTTACTAATTGAGTTTTCAGACAAAACTCCTAGGGGGAATATCAGTGCAATAATGGAATGTCGATCAGTCCCCCTCCTGACACATAAACATGATTTATTTTCTAACCTTATCATCAAACCAATGCTTGACTTTGATATAATTAATGAAAATAATTGGATTTCAAGTTATGATGCGATGATATATTGAAAGAAGAAGGAAGTTACAATTTTTTGTAAATGGTGTATAATCCCTTATCTTTATAGTAGAATCCTTTCCATATGATTATTATCATGATCCACCCCTATTATCTGCAATGAATAAAATTATGGGATAGGAATTGAACCAAATGTCTATGGGTGAGGAAATAAATATTCAAATTGAAGTTGCACCTATAGTGAAATAATACATTGACATATTCCAATAGGATTTACATGGACATCCTCCAGAGTGGGAAGTTGAGTTCTATATTGATTTAATTACTGGTGAACGACTTTTATCAAAGACTCCATATAGAAATTCCACTGTGGAATTAGTATAACTAAAGAAACTACTAGAGTAATTGAGTGAAAAATGATTTATCTGGCCTAGTGTTTCCCTATGGGGATCCCTTTTCCTCTTTTTCAAGAAGAAAGATGGATCCATGAGGCTATGCATTGATTACATGGAAATCAATGATATTAAAATTAATAATAAGTATTCTATTACAAGAATTGATGATTTATTTGATAAAATTAATGGATCACAATTTTTTTTGATGATTTAACTTTGATTTGGATACCATCAGCTATCTATGAGGATGAAAAACATTCCATAGACAACATTTTGACCCACTTATGGGCATTATGAGTTTACTATAATTCCTTTTCGAATGACTAATTCACCTGATGTTTTCGTGGATATAATGAATATATTTTTCAAGGAATATCATGATGACATTGTTGTCATATTTATCAATTATATCTTAGTATATTCTAAAATCTACTAAGGACATTAGAATCATTTGCAGATTTTTCCGAAAATTCTTAGAAGAAATGAATTATATGGGAGTTTTAGAATGTGTGAATTTTGGCTTCAATCAGTTTCATTTTTTGGCCATGCTGTCTCAATGTATGAAATATTTTTTGATCCTGTGAAGACAAAGTAATTCCAAGAATGTCCCACACCAACGAACATAACTGAGGTACATAGTTTTATTGGAATAACAGGTTTTTATCAGTGTTTCATTTAGAATTTTACCCGACTGGATAATCTGCTAACCAAGATCACACGTAAAGGGGTTAAGTTTGTATGAACGAAAGAATATACATAATTCTTTGAAGAATTGAAAAGAATATTGGTCAATGCTCAAATATTGAATATCCCATATGAAAATGATGGATTTTTTATATACAGTGATACATAAAGAATGAATTGGGTTGCATCCTTATGAAAAATGATAAATTTATTTCTTATTCATCAAGGCAGTTGAAGACTCATGATAAAAATTACCCAATTCATGATCTTGAGTTACCAACCATAATATTTTCTCTAAAAATATTTAGACATTATATCTACGGTGAAAGATGTGTGATATATACGGATCACAAGAGTTTGAAATAAATTTTTACACAGAAAGAAAGAAACATGAGGCAATGGAGATGGGTCGAGTTACTCAAAGATTATGATTTTTTAATACACTATCACCCATGAATGGAAAATAATGTGGTAGATGAATTGTTCTAAAAAGATCATGGAATTCTAACCCAAATGAGGAGTGAGAGAGATCCTATATTCCTAGATCTTCTAAGGATGGATATGGGAATTTTTAAGGAAGGGGAAACATCTTTCCTCGTTCAGATGATTGCTAAACCATCTTTAATAGAGAAGATAAGGATCTAAATATAATTATGAGAACCAACACAGAAAAATGAATACTATTAAGGATGGGAGATTGGTAGACTTCATCTATGAGGAAGGGGTTATAAAATTTGGGAAGAGGTTATGTGTTCCATCAGTACCTGAACTCAAAATGGAACTATTAGATGATTCTCATAGCTCAAATTTTTCTATACACCCTGGTTGCACTATGATGTACAGAGACCTAAAGGAACATTTTTTGTGGGATAATATGACGTGAGAAATTTCTAACTATGTTTCAAGGTGTTTAGTTTATCAACAAGTAAATGTAGAGAGACAACATCCTAGAGTGGTGATGAAACCTCTACATATTACTATGTGGAAGTGGGATGAAATTATGATGGATTTTTTCATAGGACAACCGAGGACACATAGAAGGAATGATTTAATATGGGTAATTCTTTATCGTCTCAAAAAATAAACACATTTCTTTATTGTAAGAGAGTATTTACCACTTGATCAACTGGGAAGACGTAATATTATTGAATTTGTAAGACATAATGGTGTACCTCTATCGATTGTGTCCGATCGAGAAATCTGGTTTACATTAAAATTATGGAAAAGTCTCCAGAAGGCTTTGGATACTGAGCTTCATATGAGTACTGCTAATAACCCCAAACTGATGGACATTTTGAATGGACTATTCAAACACTAGAATACATGTTTAGATCATTCTCTCTTGACCTTCAAGGTATGTTGGATCAACACATGCTTTGGTGTAATTCTCCAACAATAATAGTTTCCATTCTAGAATTAAAATGGTGTTAGACGAATAATTCTATGGTAAGTGGTGTCGAACTCCAACTTGTTGGGATGAAGTTGGTGAGAGGAAACATTTAGGCCCAGAACATATCTAAAATACAACTCCGAAGGTAATGAAATCTATGCCCATATTAAAGCATCCGAAAGTATTAAGAAGAGTTATGATGACATCCAAAGAAATAATTTTTGAATTTCAAGTAGGAGATCATTTCATTCTAAATGTATCTCAATGGATGGGTGTCTTAAGGTTTAGTATGAATGGTAAACATAGCCCTAGGTAAATAAGATTGTTTGAAATTCTAGAAAGGATCAGAGCTGTAGCTTACAACGTAGCAATGCCACCAAGTCTCTCCAAAGTTCATAATGTGTTCTCTGTTTCATTGTTAAAGATATTCATGCTAGTTCCTACACATGTACTCACCTATGAAGAGATATAATTGGAACCTGATTTGTCATACTGTGAAGAGACTATCAATATTCTTGACACAAGGGAGCATGTATTGAGAAATCAGACCACTCATCTAGTCAAGGTTCTTTAGAGAAACCATAAAATGGTGAAAGCAACATGGAAACCTGAGAATGTTATGAATAATAACCACCCACATCTCTTTTAAGGTATTTATACATGAAAAATTTTGGGGATGAAATTTCTGAAGGTGTGAATAATATAACACCCCAAACATTTTATGGCATGTTTCTCTTAAATACATTCTATTGACAACCTATATTTCCTAAAGCACTGAGTTTATTTGAAAATACACTTGGTTATTTAGGATATATTCACAACATATCCATTAAACATAAATTTTCCATTTCTGTATTTTGAATTTTGAAAAACGAACATACACGATTGCGATCAAGGTGATATTTGGAGTCTGATAGAATCAAGTAAATTTTCGAGGAATAGTAACATAACATTATGAATATTAACATACCCTTTTGAATAGTAACATACCCTTATGAATATTAATACTACCCTTATGAATGGCAACCTTACTCATTAATGTATGAATAAAATTTAGGCACCTTAAAAATGAAGATGAATATTTTTAGTGTTGATTTTTTTCGATTAAATAATGTTTTTAATAAAATAAATTATCATATTTGGAAAAATATTTTTGAAAAATGGATTTCCTTTTCGGAATCTACACTTAACAAAATGGTAAGGTTGAATTTTTTGGTTTTTTTGAAATTCTGGATTTTTTTATGAATAATACAATATGATAAATTATGATAAAGGCTAAGTACTTGTTTTGCTGCATCATAGCTGATGCAAGGCTGATGTAAGCCCAGTAAATTCAAACTCATGTGCAATTATTACTATTTGGGATCACATGATTCAAGACTATTTATAGTCTGGAGAAAAAATATTTAAATAATGATTAAAATATTCTAAAATCCCCCCTCCCCTCTACTATATAAACCACCCCTCATCTCCTCTACCTCCCACACCTCTAAAGCTTCAATACATGCCTAAATTCTATTCAAATATATTCTTATGATCCTATCACACATACAGGACATAATGGTCTCACCAAAAGGCCAAAAACAAAGGCCTTAAGGATATTCTCAAGGAGGAGTACTCAACAGGTGAACCTCTCTTCCCTTCTCATTCAAATTCTTTTACAAGTTCCATTCTTTTGTTGCTCTATCCTCACCTCACTAAATAAAAATGGTTTTATAATTCCCATACCTTATATGAACTGAAATTTTATTTTTATAATGGAATATTTTATCAACATATATCTTTTCCCCCACCTCTTACAATAAAAATTAAAATACCGTCTGAGATGTTTTAATTTATCACCTTAAAGGATGACTTGTTTTCAATTTCTATTACTATCTTCAAGACTGGTCATGAAACCTTTTTAATGGTTTAAAAAAATAATAATATATGTATTTTAACTTATAAAATGTTCTAGAATCCTTACCCACTCAAAATATAAAATAACAATACAAAACAAGTTCATTTTTCACAAAATCGCTAAGTTAATCCAAGCGATTGTAATTAACATTTAAATAATGAGTTATACTCAGGGTATATAATACAAAATAAATATAAGATAATTTATATATATTTAATTTCACTAATAATATATATTAACATTTCTGTATGTTTGACCAAATTTCAAACAAACTTATATTCATGAATACAAGTAAACCTATCTTGAAAACCAATGAAGAAAATGATTCCAAAACAATAAACATGAACCTCTTAAACCCATAAAAAAGGGCATAAATGAACCTAATAAGGATATACTAAATAAATTACATGATGATGGGGTTATGGAGATATTAATTACTGAAGGTAAATTTTATATAAAGGTCATTAAGATCATTCGAGAACACCTTTGGGCATAAGGTAAGGGATCCTCTCTCTCACTTTTACTAAAGAATCTCTCTATTTTTTTCCTCTTATTTTTAATTTATAATGATGTGGTATGTTTTATAATCTCCACCACACTACCCTTATGATATATAAATGATGGGATACCCCTTTACATCTCATTAATTTCTCATAGGAACACATGTTACCATGTTGAAATGTTTGTAAGGGGTTTCTTATCTCACTCTTAATTCCATGAGATTTCCATTGTTCACCACTTATTTCTTGAATGTGGTGTATTGTGTATAATTTGATATATATTATATATATTATATTTATATTCATGGAATTCTATGATTCATTTTGTGGTTATCAATTTTTTGTCATACGACTCAATTGATTACAACACAGTAGGGGACTTTGTCTCTATTTCCATTTCATTGTCAGTAACTTGTTTTGTTCACCAAATATTTCTTATATTGTGTATCCAGTTACCCTTTGAGATCATTTTCCATTTTTATTTGAAATATTGTTTTAACTATGAAAATATTAATTATTTTGTATCCTCTAATCTATATATATATTTTCAAGTCATATTTTAATTATATTAAATCTATGTATAAAGATGTCTTTGGTTTTTTAGTGATGGGTGGGGCCTGCTATAGCTCCTTGATATATCGATTGGTCTCATGAGACAAATCAGTTGGGGAAAAAACCTTCGCGTTTGTTTCCAAAAATCAAACGGGATTCTACCTACAGATATAAATCATTTCGATGGTATAGTGGTATAATGTGCCATATACATGACTTAAAATTAAAAATAATTCACTTTATTCATTTTTAGTTATTACTATCCATGATATTTTCACTATGAAAAAATCTACGGATGCATTTTTATAACCAGTTTACTAATGGTGTGTGTTTTTCATTTATTCACCATGAAATTTTGACTATACCAACTAGATTGTGATTCAATTATTTTTGATCCAATATTACATTATTTGTAACCGTTACTGATTATTTGATCTCACCCCTTCAATTTTTTCCTTCAACAGGTTACGAAGAGGAGACCATTTATTGAGTTTGTGTGGATTTAGTTTATTATTTTTTGATATGTATTGTATTTTTTAACCTTTATCATTATAATATGAGTTTCATGTATGTATCTAGTTTCTTCAAAACTATAAAACTATTAATTCCATCAGGATTTCATTCCTCTTAATCATTCCAATGCAATAAGTAATGCACCGACTCTGGGAATTTGGGATCGAGGTGTTAAAGAGAAGTAGAGCATGGAGTGGGAGTAGATTGAGATAGAAACCAGAGTTCCCTGTAGATACTTATTTATTTACATTTCTTTAGTTTAACCCCTACTGTCACTCAAGATAGGTTTAACACTTTTGGAGTTACTTTTATATGTTAGTCATTATTCATCTTCCACATTTTCCTCTCATTATTTATTCATTGTTTTGTTATTATCCACTATTTTCCTACTAGAAGAATTTATATGGTGTGTATAGTCTCCCAAATATCAGATTTAAACCCTTGTTGTATGTTGGTAGCCTCTTGTATATGGGGAGGCATGCATGAGGTGACGTAGTATTTGTCTTCAACCCGGTAGTTTAGGCCGGGATGTTACAAAATGGTTTTATAGGTTGGACTAACTAACATGTAATTCCCTTAATTTGGTTATGGATAGATTAGATAGGATATATGATATTTGGACTTGAGAACGATAACTATGGAAGTGTCTGTCCATCACTACATAGTGGACCTCTGAGTTTCTATAAATGGGGATTTATGTTTTTATTTTACTATTGATTAAACTCACCTCAGGAGATGAGCATGATGTTTCAATTTGATTTATGATATTTTGGGTGAGTTCATGTATCATGGCTTGGTACATAGTTTCACATGACATATATACATGTTTCTATATTGCATAATAGTTTATTAATTAAATTCATGGATTTATGCTACATATTTAGGATATTTTTTGTGTGTGTGACATATCCATGTTGACATGTTGTGTGATATATCATTATATGAATTAATTACTTGAACTAAACATGAATTTATTTTAATATTATAATTATGTCTATGAATAATGTGAAATGATGGATACAAGGGTTGGTACTAGGAATGCTAGACATTTGGTTAGGTATAGAAACCAAACAAAACCTTGTTTGATCCCATATAATGTCTAAGAGATGTTTTTTGATCCCATAGGCTAATTAGGGATTATCAAAAAGACTTTTTATTTTCTTAATCGTGTGACAAAAAATGTCACCTCAACATTTTCTTATGGAACTACTTTGTATGTTGGCCAAAATAATTATGTATGGAAGGAAGATTCAACATTACCACTAGATGTGTATGAGAATGAAGTGGATATTTCTCCTACACATGATCTTTCGTATAGTTAGTAGGTCTGCTTCAAATTGAACACATTCTCATAGTTCCAATACTATGCTTAAGAGTCCACAACTATAATTAAATATTTCCTTATATCCACTCCATAATTCTTCATCCTTCTAGGGAATTGGATGACCTTGAGATAGTGAGTAATAGGCTGAAATAGTTGTGAATATTTGACCTAGTAGAAACATTGAAGGATCATGGGATTAATTTAAAAGGAGTTAGTGTCTGGTGCATATAAATTTTTATAACCCATTTCATATGGAAGTAACCGAGCAAAATTAGATCAAGGTTCAATTATAATACATAGAGAGGAAGTGATTTGTCATACCTTATTCTACACCTAGGTGTTCACTTGTGTTTTCCTCCAAGAAGATAGATATTAGTATTTACCTTTATTATCAAATACTAGTTTAGGCTATTGTGATGTACCAATATTGATTTCCCAGGATCGATGATCTTTCCAATCATATATGGGGATCTTAGTGGGTCTTCATGATTGACCTTTGATCATTTTTTCACCAGTTTTGAGTAACAAAAGGCATATTTTCCAATGATAGTTTTTTATTTATGGAATTCATAGTATTAATACTTAGTAATTTCATTCGGGATGATGAACACACCAATATTTTTCATGGACCACATGAATAAGAACTTCCATCCATACATGGACTCATTCTTCATGGTGTTTATCAAATGAAATCCTAATATACTCACCAAAACTAAAGAAACCTTCTAAACAACAAGAGATATACTTAAGTATTCTTTGAGCACATGGTATTTACGTCAATCTTATGAAGTGAAAATTCTAGAATCTAGAGGTGGTGTTTCTACGAGGCATGTCGTCTGAGATCAGTATATCAATAAACCTATAGAGAGTCGAGGAAATCATGTCTTGGACACCTCACCAAAAACTATTTGAGAAGAGGAGATTTATAGGTTTTGTAATATTATACAAATAGTTTATCCAAGACTTATTCTGATTATCATCACCCTAAATTGTGCTCAAAATTATGGTATTGTAATTATAGTGGTCAGACCAGTGTGAAGAGGATTTCCTAGATCTAAAGAGATGATTGACAAAAACTCCAATACCGGAACTCCTAGATATTTGGGATTGGTTATGTAGTGTACCTCACTATATCAGGTGTGGTCTTGGGAGTGGTGTTTTTAAAAAGAGATTAGGAAGTATATTATGGGTATTGTTAGCTATAATACCCTAAGTGTAACTAACTTACACATGAAATGGATATGGAAACCTAGGTATGTTCTCTAAAGTATTGGTGACAATATATCTTTGGTGAGATATTTATTGTTTATAAAGACCACAAGATCCTTCAATATATCTTCAGTCAGTGGTACCTAATCTTGGGATAGAGGAACTAGGTTGAGGCCAAAATTTTTCATTACACATTTCACCAAGATAGAAAAAATCCCTAGGGACTCAAATTAGTTTGAGTATGGCGTACCTTTAATAAACTGATATACTATCTAAGGAGACTATATGCATATTGAAGGATATTCTAAAATCTTGAATAGTCAATTTCAATGTAACATAGAATGATCACATAGCATGGAATGAGTTCACTCTCAATAATAATTTTCATAAATTGATTTAGATGAAACCTTGTGAAGATCTTTAAATAATACCATGTCAATCACAACCTGTTGGAATGAAGTGGGTGAGACAGTCGTTGTCGGACTAGTTTGGTCCAGGAGGCCTTATATAGAGTTCACCTAATTGTGTAAAGTTTGGTCACCTAATAGAGAAGATAAAGATTATATGTTGACCATTGGAGTAGGCCCTTAAATTTTTCTATAGAAGAGTAGGTTTTCTTGAGAGTGACTCCTTAGTTAGGGACCAAACATAATGGATGTAGGGAACGTTAGTATCATGTTTTGTGAGACCATTTGAGACCACGAATTGAATAACAATTGTGGGGAATCATCTGTACCTCCCTTATCTATATTGAGGTTTGCACATGTGTTCCCTTTGTCAAATCATAATAGGTACATACCCAACCCATCACATATTATTGATTGTGAGGATATTGAGAGAGTGAAAGAATCATCTTAAGTGTAGAATTCAGTATAGATAATATATCAAATAAAGAAGGGGTTATGATGAAAGATGATACCGCTAGTACAGATTCATTGGTAGCACTGACAGATCCAGGAAGAGATGTGGTAATGTGAGTCTGTTGTTGAAGCTTAGTGACTTTGGTTTTTCAAGAAAGACTTCTAGAGATACTACCTGAGGATGAGAAATCCATATAGTGGGAAAATTTTAATATCCCTAGTTTTACAAAGATAATAAAAACTGTTTTGTTGAGAAATTTTAAGCACCTTATGTGGAAAAATGATCTATTAATGAAAATGACATCATAAAATTGTTAAAGGATAAATGTTTGCATAAAATCTAAATTAAGGCATTAGAATACTAAATAATATATTTTTGGGGTCAGAAACTGAGTTAGTGAGAGATTTTGAGGGCGGAAAATCCTTAATGAAGGTGGACTAAAAATATTAAATATAGTGTATTACATGCATGCATTTTATTCAAAATAATTTAATAACTCCAATAAAGTGTGGCATATAAGAAATATGAGACCACCTTTAGGTTCAATATATCATTTTTACCCTAGGTAGGGTACAAATTTTGTAAGCATAAGAAGTTTGGATGGCTCACTCTTGATAATAAATTATTTAATAAAATTTATTAAATTAATTTTTAAATTAATTTAATATCTCCAAAATGGTTAATATTTCTGACAAATCCAAGACCACTATTATGTTCGGAATGTGGGGTTCAACCAGGGGGTATACCATTTATTCACATTGGGTGTTTATAAACATATGATGTGATAAAACCCATTTTATCTATAATTATTTATTTATTGTATTTTTAAAATAATTAATGATGAATATCTCTCAAATGGTGTATCATATTAGAAATATAATACCACAATTAAATCTTGAACACATTTAAATTCTAGGCAGAGAATAATATTTGTATGTATCATTCATCAGGTCATCATGATTTTTAAATTGTTTTATTTAATAATCGAATAATTAAATTAATTAATAAAAATAGAAAATATTCATCTTCAATTCTTAAAAGATGACCAAACCTCCTTTTTTCATGCATTGTGTGATTCAAACCTTTATTTAAACTATTTTTTTCTGATTATTGATTTTAATGCCTTAATGAGGGTGAATTAATAACTTAATTGTTAATTTTAGGTTGAATCATGGATTAAAAGTGTGTTTTATTTGTTAGTTTTAAATACTCCTGCCCAACAAGGGTTCTTATATCTAAACCATTTTAGATTCATTATTTTTGGATTTCATAAATTCCCGACTAATCTAAAATCCCCTTTCACATAGTTATTAGGGACCTCAAAATTATATGTAGATGTTCTTCGGTTAGGAAGGACCATTCCTCCTCCCTACCGTCTATGGTGCTCCCCAAATGTGGTTTTTTATTTAATTAATTATTTTTTTCATTTTTCCCAATCATCCAAATTCAATATAATTTGTGATATTGAACATACTTATAAGTCATCAATGTCATTAGATTTGTATCAATGAGAATAAATTAAATCCAATCCTAGATTTTGAAGGAATCAAGGCATTTTCAATCTGATATTTCACATTTTAAATATATAATTTAAGATAAATTACCAAATGATTTTCTAAAAAAACTTTCCAAGGATAATATTGCATAATTTTTCATATGATAAATTATTATAATTATTAAATAACAATTTCAAGGAATTTTCAAATGATAATAATGAAGAATTATCTATTGATAATTACAATAAATTCTCAATTGATAATTTCAATAAATTATCAATTGATAATTATAAAGAATTATCTACAAATAATTTTATGAGTTTATTAAATATAATATTATTCAATTTATAGAGGATAATTATAATGTAATTATAATGTGAAAAAATTATTGATTTTATCAAATGATAATTACTAGATTATCAAAGGATAATTCATAGTATAAAAATTATTAGTGTATAATTGCATGTATTTATTAATGGGTAATTTATGAGAAATTAACAAAATATAATTATAAAATGATAATTTATGATAAATTATCAAAAAAATTATAAATGGATACTTTATAAGAAATTATCAAAATATATTTATAAAGGGATAATGTAAGAAGAATTATCAAAATATAATTGTAAAGGGATAATTTATGAGAAATTATCAATACATAATTATAAAAGGATAATTTAGGAAAAATTATAAAAATATAATTATAAAAGTGAAATTTATGTGAAAATGTCAATATATATATATATAAGGATTATTTAATAGAAATTATAAACATATAGTTACAAAATGATAATTTTTGAGATATTATCAAAATATAATTATTAAAAGATAATTTGGAAATTATCCAAGAGTGAGAATGTTTATCTCATGAGATATTTAATTTCATTTTGAAATAAAATTGATGGAATTGGTTTTAGGAATCCATAGTGTGTTATAATATTTCTAGTTGGTGTGTGAATTCTATTTGGGTGACTAAATCTTCAAAAAAAAATTCAATGATGTTGTCAACCTTGAGGGAGGATGTTCCATTACATTATGAGCATTGTATGTCTATTATATTATCATGATATGTTGTTATGATAGCTTGTTTTGAGATACATGTGGGTGTGTGAGTAGTCCTAGGTGTACATATTTATGTTTCATTACACTAATGTTGAACTTGGTTTGTAATATCATTCCTTTCTACAACATGTTTTGTTTGTGCATCATATAACTTGTGGAATTATTTGGTAGGTACCAAGAAACTCATGTGGGGCCTTGTGGTTAGGTTTTTGAGGTTACCAAACCTGAAGGAGCCCAAACATATTAAAGGGTAGGCATGGATACCCTTATATAGGGGAAAGTATAGTGATTATATAGATTTTTATTGAGTTACTTAGGTGGATCCTTCAGGCCGAGTGTACAAGTCTACCTAATCCAATTTGGCCCTAATGCTTATAAAGGTGGGTATGGCTACCCCTATTGAGTGGAAAGAATAGTGGCAAGTTGGTGGATGTTGAGACATAGATGTGATGCCTTGAGGGTGGGAGTTATGCATTCTACAAGCCTGTTACACATCTGGATGTAGCATTAATGTCCATAAAAAGGACATGGATACCCTATTAGAGGGGAAATCATTGTGGCTTCCCGGAAGGTAATAGTCATGTCTTCCAAATGACATGGGTTGTGGGTGATTAAAAGGATAAGAGAGATAAAGATAGTCTTAAATGAGTGTGAGTAATTCCTTTAACAACCAATGGATGGGTGGGGTGATCTATATGACAATGAAGGAAGTATTTTTATTCTTGACATTTTTTCAGTAACGAGCCACAGTAGGTGGGGCCATGTTTTGTGGCGGGTTGGTTAGTGTATGATGACTCGATGAATTTATGTTTACTTATTATTTAATTATTTAATTATATACATTGATATATATATTGAGAATTTTTTAAGGACACATTTGTGGTGTCTTACTAAGTAGTGTCCTCACACCATACTCAAGAATTTCAGTACACTTGTATATTTCACAACCAGAGATCTGGGGAAGGGAAATGTCTCTATAGTGGACAGTTGAATGGTTGAACATGGAGAATGGGAAGATATATGTTGAAATAGGAGTACCCCATATATTATTTTTTATTTAATTATCTTGTATTTACCTGCAGCTTACACTCTTGAAATTCTTACGACTTTTGGAGTTACTTTTATATGATTGTCATTATTCAGTTTCCAAATTTTAGTAAGATTTTTTTTCAGTGTTTTGTTATTGTTCATTATTTTGGTACTAGATGACGTGATATAGAGTTTATAGTCTCCCAAAATTCCTATTTAAACCATCACTTCTAGTCGATATCCTCATGTGTATGGGGAGCCGCACATGTGGTCACATAGAATCTGGATCAGACCTGATGGTTTGGGTTGGAATGTTATAAAATGGTATCAGAGGTTGGGACTAACTAACATGTTATTCTCTTTCTTTGGGTTGGGACAAATTATATAGGATATTAGAAATTAATACATGGTTAGGGGGATTATACCAGTTCCAAACCATCATTGGGTAGTGGACCTATGAGTCTCCATAAATGAGAAATTATTTATAGATGTTATTATTGTCTAAACTCATCTTGGGTGATGCAGATGATTTTGATATGTAATTTATGATATTTCAAGGTCATTCAAGCATAATTAATAGAATAATAGGTTCAAATTTCATATATATACATGTCATTATGATGCATATTATTTTAATAATTAAATGCCTTGTTATGTGCTATCGGTTCGGAATAGTTTTTTGTGGGTGATATATCTGGGATTCCATACAGTGTGATATATATGTATTGGAATTAATTATTAGAAATAAGAATTTAGTTAAGTTAGTATATATATGATGAATATCAATAATGTTAAATGACAGAAATAAGGGTTAGTGATATTAAAGGTATACCTTTGTTTAAGGGAATACTCCTAGGAAAACAATGTTTCATACCATAGATTGTTAAGATAAATATTGCGTAATCCCATATAGTGGTAAGGTTTTATCATAAACACTAAGTTTATTTTCTTAAAAGAGTTACTTCATGTTACAGAATATGTTTCCTCAACATAGTCTTATGTAATTACATTAGAAGTAGGCCTAAATACATCCGTAATGAAGGAGGTTTCAACATTACACCCTGACTTGTAGAAGAATAAAGTCAATATTTTTCCTTTGTAAGATCTCAGATTTCTCTACAATGTATGTTTTACATATGTTTTATTTTAGGCCATTTATTTTAGTTAATTATTTTCTTTCTAATGTCCTTAAGAAGGATCAGTGGTTTCTCAAGGGGTTGGGAAAGAAAAAGGGGGAAATGAGTTTTTGGGCTATCTACACTATCTTTGGGCAGTTAGTGCTCACTGTGTGGGAAGACCAGGTAAACCATGAAAGAGTTGGATTTTTTGGACTGTATCATCTGTATGGTTTGAACACAATTTGGAAAACTGTGTAGGTAAACTGTGTCGCCTGTAAACTTTTAAAAAAATTACAAAATTTCCACTCCAATATTTTGTATCCCACATAGGATTTTTCTCCTCCTCCCCCTTGAAACCCTCAGAATGAACCATAGGGAAGAATAGATCCAAAGAGTTTATCTACATTATTCCTAATACATTTTGAGTGTTGGTAGTTGTGGATAGCATATATGGGTAAGGATAATCTCCCACTTGATTTTCATTTAGGATTAGGGTTTCAATTTCTTTCCCCTATCCATCTGAGTTTCTCAAACTGTACTTTTTTTGTGTGTATTAGGGTAAATATTCACGGGTTGGTTGGATTGATATCTAAGGCTTCAGTTGGGAGTGTGTTCGCCAACAGATTCATGGTAGGTGGTCCAAAAGACATATACCTTGAGTTTTGTGTAGATTTGTGCATTTATGGTTTTTATTCTTGACTTATATGAAAGAGTTATTGGTGCCATTAACATGATGTGATGTAGTGGTGTATAAATGGTTAATTAAACCCCTCTTGATCCTCATGGGATGAAATGAGGACAAATCTACCAAATTAGGGCCACCTAAGGGGTGTGTCGATATTCCCTATACCTAGAGATAGTTATTTAAGCATAGAATGTTGTGCGAAAATATAGAGCTCATGATAAATATGTTAATATTCTTGAAGGATGTGTAATTAGTGTTTAGTAATACACTTAAGTTGGGTAATGTACGAAGGGGTTGTTTGGTTGGAATGTAAAATGGTTAAATGTATTAATGGGAAAATACTATAGGATTATTTTATCACTTGAATATGCTTAGTGAGATAGGAATGGGAATAGGAAATGGGGATAAAGGGCTAAGTAATATAAGTGATGAATTTGTTAATGGATTGGGAAAATAATGTTATTTTCCCATTTATTGATATTGCTATGAAGTTGTAAATGATATTGGCTATTATTGTTGGGATATTGTTAATCTTTGTGAATAATAAATAAGAATATTCACATGGATTGAAAGAGTGGGGTATCGATTTAAGGTTCTACGCCCGCAGGTTGAGTTGGACCAAGGTTCTAGATCTTCCCTAAATGCATGGATTAGGAAAGGGGACAGAGTTCTATTCCCCGAAGGGTTGCATTCCCCCCAGACTGAGGCTTCGAGGTGAGGATTATGGGTATGTTATAATGTCATTCCTAGTGAGATAGAGCTTGATTTTATTACCATAGGTTAGAGAACACCATATATGCCTAATCCACTAAACACATGAACAAGACATATTAAATCATGAAATTCCTAAGTAGTGAACCTGATTCAATGGTATTATAATCTAAATGAACATATTATCGAATGGCCCCATGAACTATTTATCCCTACTTGTCATCCTTTATCACTTGCATTCACTACCTGCCTTTGATGTATATTTTATAGACACTATTGTTTATGGACTACTGAGTTATACTCACACCATGCTCAGGCTTCCATTAGGTACCCAAGAAGACTTCATTCTTGCAGGTCCGGACAAGGGAAAGGGCCCTATGCTAGGGAGATGAGTTAGACATGGAATGTGTTTGGGTGACTTTCCAGACATGGAGTTGTTACCATTTTGGGTATTCTCATATTTTCTTTCTTTTGTGTTTTTTTCACTTGAAAATGTAGCATGGCATGGAATATCTGTTATTGTTTAAGGTTATACGCAATTTTGTGATTTGGTTATTTATTCATGTTTTGGATGGTTCTATTTTGTTTTTTCTATTTCAATTATTATTATTTCTATCATACTCTGGTATTTTTGGTATAGTATCCCCATGTGACATGTTGGACCCTCACTTCTAGTCGGCCACCTCTAGAATATGGGGAGGCATGCTTGACGTCATGTAACTACCTAGTTCAGAGCTTAGGCTTAGTGTCTCCTAGGTCGGGGATGTTATAAAGTGGTAATAAAGGAGTTCTTCTCTCTTTCTTACTATTTAGTAATGGTAGATAGAAGATTTGTAATGTTTTTGGCCTTTTAATGAGATCTTGCTTCCGAGTAGCGAACCCATGTACGAGGGTTAACCCAAGTCACCATGGGAGGGGATTTTTTTCCTTGTTGTGTGTTGTTAAATTTGATGATATTTCACCATTGGGTGATTCACTTATTGTGTGTTTTGATGGTTTTGTTATATATCACCCATGGTTGGAAAGGTATTAGGTTGTTCATTCATGCATCATTCTAGGAACCTATGTAGGAAGGTGACATGCATCATGATAGGAAAACATGGGATGGGTGTGTGGGATATAAATTTTAGGATGCATATGTTCCCTTAAAATTAATGAATTTGTCCTAATAATATTTTATGAAGGAGTAAAAAGGGAAGTAAAAAATTTCTAGTAGTAATTAGAAAATTCTTATTGATAAAGAAGAAAAAAGTGGAATAATGTTTTTCATGGGTACATTGGAATATGAATATAGTTTTAATGGGAATAAAAGATAAGGCTGGTAACCATGATAATTAGATACTATGTTGGCCATGGACTTAGGGAGATGGAAGCAGGTAGTGACCCAGTTGCGAGTGGGATCATTTGGGTTGTGTATTCAAAATGGTTTGGTTACTAAAATTTATGAGCCTAACTATATATCTTCCTCCTCATAAATCTTTATGATTGTGTTCTAAAGAATAGGTTCGTAATTGTAGAGAAATGACACATCAAAGACGTGCACCGGTTGGGAGAAATGAGGACATTGCCAAGAATTCTCCTCTAGTAATGGGGTTGGATAATGTTGTGGTCCAAAGATATAGAGAAGAGAAGTTCTGGGAGAAATTTTCTTGTTTTATGAAGATGATCGAATGAGCCCTAGGGCATGTTGCACCATGTATGTTTGAGTTGACCAGAGAGTTTCAGCTACAAAACCCTCCAAAAATTACCAGTGATGGTGGTCCAGAAGAAGCATAGTTATATATAGAGTTCATCCAAACTATTATTGACCATCAAGAGACTCCTCTTTAGAAGCAAGTCAAGTTATCAGCCTATATGCTGAGGGGGAAAGAAAAACGTTGGTGGGAAATCATGGTCCAAATAGAGTAGGTTGAGGGCATGATGTGGAAATATTTTTAGAAGAATTTTCTGGAGCACTTCTTTCCAGAAACCTTGAGGCGGGAGAAGGTTGTATATTTCACGAGGTTTTCTAATTGGAAAATTTCGGTGATGGACTATGATATCCATTTCACCAATTTGAGACACTTCGTTCTAACGTTGATGGGAGATGAGGTTGTGGTGGAAAAATGCTTTAAGCATGGGATGAGACATGAGATCAAATCTTAGGAGTATATATTTTATCTAAATAGGTTTGTTGAACTGGTGGTTCATGCCCTTATCTTTGAAGGAAACCTGAAGGGAGATTCAGGTAGTGAACATGTGGTGCCAGCTCGATGAGCCAGTGGTGAAACTTCTAAAAGTAGGAAGCACCACTTTGGAACCTTTCTGGAGGGTGGAAGTGCATAGAGCAATCAGAAGAGGGGGTCAGCTTCTCAGGGTGGTGACCAGGTCTTATGTTTTAAGTGTGGTAGGCTAGGGCACAAGTGTGACCAGTGTTCCCACCCACTAGTTGAATGTTGAGTGTCTGGCAGGCTAGGACACGTAAAGAGGTTTTGTAAGAACCTGTGTTAGTCGGGAAATTATAGAGGTTAGAGGAAAATTACAAGAGTAAAAAGGGGGTTAGTTACCCCGTATCAGCCAGGCTGTTAGAGAGCAAGAGGCTGTACTTGTAGGGGCTATGGACGTGGAACTTCGGGGTGAGATCACCCTTACCAACAGAGTAGTGCAGTGTAGGGTACATAGGCTAGAGCCCAAGGAAAAGGGGAAAGTAATCTCTATGTAGTTCAAGATACACCTGAGGGTGGTTAGGTAGGACTGTCTACTGATTGAGGTACGATTCTTGTAACTTCCACATTTTCTAGTGATTTATTTGATATAGGTGCTACACTTTCCTTTATTTTTGCTCAGTTTATAATTATATTGGGATTAATAATTGAGACTACATGTGGGGTAATATTCCTTGATACTCCGCTAGGGGTGAGAGTCAAGGACATCAGGAATTATAAGGTTTGTGCTCTAGAGGTTGGTGGGTATCGTTTTCTGTGGGATCTGTTTGTTTTAGATTTGTCGGGTTTTGACATAATCTTGGGAAAGGATTGGTTTGCATTATGTCAATCCCATATCGACTCTTACTGATGTTGGGTAACATTCAAACCTCTCTATAGGAGCACTCATGGCCTTCATGGTTAGTGGGATATTCATGTTGGCCACGTTGGGCCGCTATGCCATCAGATGGGGGAGCACACAGCCCAAGTGGCATGCCTTATGATAGATGATTAGGAGAAAAGAGAGCTAGTCTTCCCTTTTATTGTGGACCAGTTTTAGGATGTGTTCCCTAAGTAATTTTCATGGTTACCACCTAAGAGAGACATTGTGTTTATGATCAAATTGTTTTTGGTGAGGAGCCTGTTTCCATTCCTCCTTACCAAATGGTTCCAGCAGATATCCAAGAACTGAATCTTTTGTTAGAGGAATTGAATCGTAAGGGGTTTATACGTCCTAGTACATCACCTTGGGGATCTCCTGATCTATTTTATAAGAAGGATAATGGATCACTGAGGCTTTATGTTTATTATAATAATTTGATCCAGATGACTATTAGGAACTGATACCCTCTTCCTAGAATAGGTGAGTTGTTTAATCAGCTTTGAGGTTCCTTAATGTTTTCGGTGATTGATTAGTGATCAGTATACCATCAGTTGATGGTGAGACCTTCTATAATTCCCCAGAAAACATTCTGAAGCAGGTACATGTTGTAGTAATTCCTAGTAATTCTGTTTGGTTTGATCAATGAACTATCTCTGTTCATGGCCTTGATAAACCTAATATTACACCCATATCTGGATCTATTTGTAGTTGTTTTCATTGATGACCTCATTGTATTTTCCATAACTCATGATGACCATGCCAAACATCACGAAATTGTCTTCAATACACTAAGATAGAATAGGATTTATGACAAGCTATCAAAATTTTAGTTTTGGATTGATGAGGTGAACTTTTTGGGACATATCATATCTGAGTCAGACATGTTGGTGGATCCAGAAAAGGTGCAGGCAGTGGTGTCTTGGGAGAAGCCCTAGAATGTCTCTGATATTCGGAGTTTTTTTGGGTTAAAATGGTTATTATTGAATATTTATTAGATATTTCTCTCGTAAGACAGTGCTTCTCAAAGGCCTAACCAAGAAGGGGGTTAAGTTCTATTGGTCATAGGCTTGTAAGAATGCTTTCTGAGAGATGACGAAGAGGTTGACCACCGCACCGATTTTTTTCTTACCTAAACCAAGTAATAAGTATAACTTGATCTAGGAGTCATATAGTTTTGGATATGGGGTAGTGTTGATGTAGAATTATTGGGTTGTGTCTTATGGTTCTATGAAGTTGAGGCCACATGAATGAAATTTTCCTACTCATGAACAAGAGCTAGCTGCAGAGGTTCATGCCCTAAATTTTTGGAGGAATTATTTGTTGGGAGAACCCTTTTCAGTGTTTACTGTCCATAAAATTCTCAAATACATATTCTCTCAACGATATTTGAATATTTTACAGCGAAAATGGTTTGAGTACCTACATTTTTTTGATTTTGAATTTGTTTACACATGGGAAAAAGAGAATAGTGTCACTAATGCTCTTAGACAGAAGACTTAGAATCAAGTAGTTCAGGAATCCAGTTTAGAGTGGGTGATGATGGCCTTGTTTGATGATATTTTTTGGGAGGTACGAGAGGGGCATGAGGAAGTGACCCTTGAATATATAGTGATTGAGTCCTCAACTTTGAACCAAGTTAAAGAGAGTCAGTTGGTAGATTTGGAGTGTCTCACTATAAAGGAAAGTCTTAAAGGTGGGGAGTCACCTTGTGGTTAGATCTTCAGCACTAATGGAGTTTGTTATGTTCATTGTCGTGTTGTGGTACTGACATATTTACAGGAAGAGTTGATGTGTGGGTCCAACACATCAAAGTGGGTAGTGCATCCAGGCTGGACTAAGATGTACCGTGACCTACATATGCAGTTTTGGTGGCCGAGAATGAAGAATAAGGTGGCACATTTTGTGGCACGATGCCTTACCTATCAGCTGGTGAAGGATGAACATTAGTTCCCAGGTGGGTTGGTGAAGTCATTTACTATTTTTAGATTGGATGTGGGAAGACGTCACAATGGACATCGTAGTGGGTCTTCCAAGGATTCCTTAGAAGAATGATAAAATATGGGTGGTGGTAGAACAGCTGACCAAAGTTTACCATTTCTTGCTAATCCAAGAGACCTATACAGTTGACCAATTACGAGATTTGTACGTTCGGGATATAGTATCGTTTCACGGCTTGTAGAGAACCATAGTTTCAGATCATGATCCACATTTTTCCTCTTGCTTTTAGAAGGGACTACAGAAGGCACCTGGTACCCAGGTGTTTCTAAGTATGGATTACCACACATAGACTGATGGGAATTCGGAGCAAAAAATTCAGGTATTAGAAGACATGTTGAGATCATGTCTCTTGGATTTTAGTGGTTTGTGGGAAAAGAACTTGTCTCTTATTGAGTTTTCATAGAGAAACAATTTTCATGTGACAGTTTATATGAAACTTTTTGAGGCACTTTATGAGTGACCATGTAGACCACTATTGTGTTTGTTAGAGGCTGGAGAGTATGAGCTGTTAGGGCTGTGTCTTGTGCAAGAGACGCCATAGAAGGTTCTGTTTTATTCAAAAGTGTATGGAAATAGATTAGATTATGTAGAAGTCATATATAGATCAATATAATAGACCACTTGAGTTCATAGTGGGTGATAATGTGTTTCTTTGCATGTCACCAAGGTTGGGTCACCATCGAATTCGGAAATAGGGCAAGCCGACACCTAGATATGTGGATCCATTTACGATTTTGGAGAGGATTAGACCAGTGGCTTACTGTTTGGCTCTTCTACACCGGTATAATTTAATTCATGATGTATTAAATGTTTCACAACTCTGAAATCATCACTAAGATCCAAATCAAGTTATAAATGCTGAGGATGTCGAGCTTGAGGATGATGCATCCTTTGATAAGAACCTGGTTCATATTGTGGATCATAGTGATAATGATTTTGGGGGGGTAAGGTTGTGCCCTTGGTTCATGTTCTATGGAAACATGGAAATGTTTTGGAGGAAAATTTGGACCGAGAATCAGATATACAGGCCTAGTGGCCCAATATCTTTTCTTTAGGAACACGCTAATGTTCAGGAGAGTAGCTCTTGTTTTAGATTAGGACATTTATTTTAGTTAATTATGTTTTTTCCAAAGTACATAAAGAGGATTTTTCGTGTTCTGGGAGTTTGAGACACGAAAAGGGGAAAATCTTTTTTTCTGAGCTAGTTTCATGGTCTGTGCACTATTAGTGATAACCATAATGGTATCCTAGGTAAATCATCAATAGTTATATTTTTGGTAATGTCATCTGCATGGTTTGGGCATAGTTTGGAAATCCATTCAGGGAAACTGTGTGGCCCTAAAACTTTTTAAAACAATTAAAAAATTTCCACCTTGGGATTTTATATCTCACTCATAATTTTTCTCCTACTCCTCCCTTGAAACCCTGGGAATGAACTAAAGGGACCAAGATCTCCAAAGGATCGATATCATTCATTCCTAATCCATTTGGAGTAGCATCAATTGAAAATAGAAGATCCAGGTAAGGATAATCTCCCTCTTTCTTTTCTTTTTTGGTTTAAGGTTTCTATTTGTTTTCCCTCTCCATATGAATCTATCAAACCCAACATTTTATTTGAGTTTTAGGGTAACACTTCAAGGGTTATTTGAATTGATATCTAAGGCTTTGGTTGGGAGTTCTTTTGCCAACAGATTCAAGGTATGTGATCTAAAAGTCATATCCCTTGGGTTTTGTGTAGATATGTGCATGTAGGGTTTTTATTCTTTCTCTCTTTAAAATTGTTCTTGGTTCTTTTAACATGATGTGATATAGAGGTGTATAAATGGTTAATTGAACCCATCTTGATCCTCATGGGTTTCAAGGAGGATAAGTCGACCAAATTATGGCTACACGAGGGGCGTTCCGATATTCCCCGGATATAAAGATATCTATGTAAGGATAAACTTTTTCACGAGAATATAGAGCTCATGATGAATCTATTAATATGCTTGAAGGATGTGAAATAAGTTTTTAGTAATAAAATTAGGTTCGTTAATGGCCTAAGGGGTTGTTTGTTTGGCATGAAAAATGGTAAAATTGATTAATGGGAAAATGCTAGGGGATTAGCTTATCACTTGAATATGCTTAGTGAGATAGGCATGAGAAATGGGAAATGGTGATAAAGGGTTAATTAATATAAGTAATTAATGTATTAACGGACTGAGGCAATAATGTTATTTTCCCATTTACTGATATTGTTGTGCTGTTTTAAATGATATTGGATATGCTTGTTGGGATATGGTTAATCGTGGTGAATGATAAATAAGCATTCACACATGGCTTGAATGAGTGGGGTATCGACTTGAGGTTCTACACCCGTGCGTAGAGTTGGACCAAGGTTTTAGCTCCACCCCTAGATGCACGGGTTAGGGAAGGGGACGAAATTATATTCCACTAACAGTTTCATTCCACTCGGACTAAGGATTCATGGTGGGGATTATGAGTTTGTTATAATATGATGCATAGTGAGATAGAGATTGATTTTATTCCCATTTATTTGAGAACACTGAATATGCCTAATCCATTGAACACTTGAAAAAGATATATTAAATGATGTAATGGCTATGTGGTGAAACCAGATTTAATGGTAGTATAAACTAAATGGACATAGTCTAGAATGGACCAATGAACTGTTTATCCATACTTTTATCATTTATCACTTCCATTCACTATCATCCTCTGTTAGATATTTTGTAGACACCGTTGTTGGTGGCCTACTGAGTTATACTCACACCCTGCTCGGGCAGCCATTGGGTACCCAAGAAGACTTCATGCTTGCTAGAAAGGACAAGGGAAAGGGACCTATTCTTGGGAGATGAGTTGGACATGGGACATGTTTAGATGAGGTTATAGACTTGGAGTTTGGACCATGTTGGGGGTTATACGATTTTCTTTCTTTTGGGTTTCATTCACTTGACATTGTAGCATGGCATGACTTATTTATTTTTGTTTAAGGTAGTACCCAGTTTTGGGATTTGGTTATTTATGCATGTTATGGATTGTTGTTTTTTGTTTCCACTATTTCAATTATTATCTGAAGTGTAATACTTTGGTTTTGAGGGTATAGTCTCCCATGTGACCTATTAGACCCTCAATGCTAGTCAGAAACCTCTAGCATATGGAGAAGGCATGCTTGAGGTCATGTAACTACCCATCTTGAAGCACCGGTTTAGTGGGTCCTAGGTCGGGGAAATTACATCCTACAACTACTATTCAGTATAGTTAGTAGGGCCTCTTCAACCAGAAGGAATTCTCTTAGTTACCATCCCACTCATTAGAGTCTTGACCAATAGTCAAATATTCCCTTATTTACACTCTATCACTCTTCAACCATCTAGGGAACATGTGGACCTTGAGATGATATGAAATTGGTTGAAATAGTTGTGGATATTTGACCTAGTATAAACAATTAAGGATTAGGGGATTAAGTTAAAAGGATTTAGTGTCAGGTGTTTATCGTTTTTAATACCATGTATTATATAGATTCAATAGAGCTGAAGGAGCTCATGGTAAAACTATAGTACTTGTGGATTTGTCAGACCTAGTTGTTCATGCTGGGGTTCACCTATGTTTTCCTCTAAGAAGATGGATGGTAGTATTTAGATATACATTGATTACAAAATGATAAATCAGGAGAAGGTGAATAACTGATAACCATTTCCCTAGATCAATAATCCTTTTGATTGTCTAGTGGGTTATCATTGGTTATCTAAGATTGATCTTTGATCATTTTGTCACCAGTTAGGAGTATGAGAAGAGTATTTTCCAAATACACCATTTTAGAGAATGTCTGGACTTTATGAGTACATGGTAATGTCATTTGGGCTGAAAAATGCAACAGCAATGTTCATGAACCAAATGAAAAATAAATTCTATCCATACATGGACTCATTCATCATGGTGATCATCAAATGAAATCCTCATCTACTCACTAACACTAGAGAAACATTATAGGCTCCAAGAGATAAACATAAGTACGCCTCAAGAACATGGGATTTACATCAATATTCTGAAGTCCAAATTTTGGATTCGAGAGGTAAAGTTACTCATAAATTTTGTGTCTGAGATCAATAGATCTGTAAACCCATAGAAGGACAAGGAAGTCATGTCTTAGAAACATCCCCAAAATGTGTTTGATATAAGTGGATTTCTAGGTTTAGCATGATTTTACTGATAGTTTATCTAGGACTTAGTATGATTATCAATAGCCTTAACAGTGCTGAAAAAATAAGGGATATAAATTCTAGTGGCCAAACTAATGTGAAGAGGCATTATTGGAGATAAAGAGAAGATTAACAATATCACCAATAGTGGCACTCCCTTAGCATGGTAATTTTTTATGTAGTGTACTATACAACATCAATCATGGGATTGGGAGTGGTGTTGCTGCAAAGATAGTAGGTGGTAGATTATGTGTACCATTAGATACACTCCCCTTGAGTGGAACTACCCTACATGTAACCTGGAGCTAACTTCTATTGTCAGCACTCTATAGTGTTAGTAAAACGTTAATATTGGTGAGATAAATTTTGTTTATAAGGACCACATGAGCCTCCAATTTATCATCACTAATGGGGGACTAAATGTGAGACAGTGGCTCTGGGTTGAGGTGCCCATTTTATATATTGCATTTGGAGGGACCAACGAAAATCCCTAGTGACTCATCTGAGTTTGAGCACAATATACCTACCTCGGACTAATTGACAGTCTGAGTGGACTATATGAATATTGGAGGATATGCTTCTGAATTGTGCATTTGACTTCAATGAAATGTGTAATGATCACCTAGCCTTGAATGAGTTTAATCTAAATAATATTTACCGAAAATCAATTCATATGACACCTTATGAAAATCTTAACAGGAGTCCATGTCGATCACCGCTTGTTGGCATGAAACATGTGAGATAGTAGTTTTGAGACCAGTTTGGTTCAGGTGGACTCTAAGAGAGCAAACCTAATTGATAAAAGGATGATCATCACTCAAAGAAGATAGATATAATACCCCAACTGTTAGAGGAGACCCTTGTTTTTAGGTATATTAGGTTCTCTTGAGAGTGAATCCTAAGTTAGGGAATAAACATATGGGGAAGCTGGTCATGTTAGCAACACGAATTGTTGGACCCTCTGAGATAACCAAGTGGATATTGGCATTACCGTATCAGTTGGGCCTCCCTTATTTATATGAATATATACATGACTTATCCCCTATGTCACATCTTTGGAGGTACATACCCAACCCAACATATTTTTTTGATTGCAAGGATGTTGACTTCGATATCAACACATATTATGAGAGCATTCAATAAGGATCATAGTTCAAATCAACGAGGGGTTTTGAGTAAAGACGATACCAGATGTTCATATTCATTTGCATCATAGATGGATATAAGAAGAGATGTGGGGAGGTGAGTCTGATGTTTGATCATGGGGACTTGTGTTGTTCAAGATAGACTGATAGAGATACTACTAGAGGATGAGAAGTATACAGAGGGGGACAATTTTAATATACCTAATTTTATAAAGACAATAAAAACCTTCTTGTTGAAAATTTTTAAGTGTCTTATGTAGAAAAAAATATTTATCATTGAAAATAACATAATAAAAGTGTTAAAGGATTTATGTTAGCATAGAATCCTAGTAAACATATTGGACTACTCAATCGAATATTTTCAGAGTTAGACACTAAGTTAGTGAGATATTTGGTGGCTCAAAAAATCCTAAACCAAGGGGGAATTAAAATATTAAATATATTAATTAAAACAAGTGGATTTCATTCAAAATAATTGAATAACTTCAAAATGGCGTGTTGTATGAGAAAAACAAGACCACTGTAAGGTATCAGATGTGGTTTTTACCCTAGGAAGGTTATAAATTTTTATTCAATGAACATTTTGATCTCTCACTTAGAAAATGAAAATTTAATTATTTTTATTATGTTTTTTTGAAAATATTTTAATATCCCCCAAATGGTGCACTGTAGGATAAATCCAAGACCACTGCTAAGTCTAGAACATGGGGTTTACCCAAGGCATGTTACATATTTTATTCATTTTGGGTGTTTGACGACATCACATTTGATAAAACCCATTTTCAATATTATTATATATTTATTATGATTTTTAAATAATGAATAATTAAGTTACCTAAAATAGTGTGTCATATGAGAAATCGGAGACCACCGTTATGTCATGAATGTGATTTTTAACCAAGGTAGGGAACAAATTTTGTAGGAATCATCCATTTGGTCTTTATATCCATTCATTTATGTTATTTAATAATTTATTAATTAAATTAATAAATAAAAAATGAATATTATTCATCACCAATTCTAAAATGATGTCCTGACCTCCATTTTTCATGCATGGTGTGATTCAAAACGTTCATTTTACACTATTTTTGGCTGATTAATGACTGTAATGACTTAATGGGATAAGATTAACGACTATGTTATTAATTTTAGGCTGAATAATAGATTAAACTGTCATTTTAGTTTTTCATTTTAGATACCTAGACAGGACACTGGTTATTATATATAAACCCTTTTAGAATCGTTTTTGTGGATTTATTTGAGTCTGAACTAATCGTGAACTCTATTTCATGAAGTCAGTAGGGCTCCAAAAATTGTATTTGGATGTTATATGGTGGGGCGCGGCCATTCCTACTTCCTATTGGGTGTGGTACTCCCATATCAGGTTTGTTTTCATTAAATAATTAGTTTTTTTTCATTTTATCCCAATCTTCTAAATTCAATATCTTTTTCGAAATTCATCAAATTTACATGTCGTTAGTATTTTTGGAATCTTATCAACAAGGTGAAAATAAATACAATACATGATTTTGAAGGTAGCTATGTATTTATAATATGATATTTCACATTATAAATATATAATTTAAGATAAAATTTAAAATTACTTTCGATATTTTTTTTATCAACGATATTATTGGACAATTTATCAAATGATGAATTATTATAAATTTCAAAATATAATTACATGGAATTATCAAAGGATAATATTGATTAATATTCAATTTATAATTATAATGAATTTTCAATAAATAATTATAATGAATTATCAAATAATAATTTCATGAGTTTATCGATAATAATAATAGTCTATTTAGTAAAGGATAATCATATTGTAATTAGCATGTGAAGAAATAATTATTTTCTCAATTGATAATTTATTTATTATCAAAGGATAATTCAAATTTTAGAAATTATCAAAGTATAACTATATTGATTTAAAAATGAAAATTTAGGATAATTTATAAAAATATAATTGTTATATGATAATTTATGTGGAATTATCAAAACATAATTATAAAAAGATAATTTATGAGAAATTATGGAATTATAATTACAAAAGGTTATTTTCAGATAGCTTATAATAATATAATTATAAAGGGATCATTTATTAGAAATTCTAAAAGCATAATTATTAAAGGATAATTGAAGATAAATTAGGAAAATATAATTATAAAATGTAAATTTATGAGAAATTGTTATAATATATTTATAAAACGATAATTTAGGAGAAATTATCAAAATATATTTATAAAAGGATAAAAATGAGACATTATTAAAAGATAATTATTAAATAACAATTTAAAAATTATCATGAAATAGAGAATTTTTTATTACATTCGATATTTTATTAAATTTTTAAACAAAATATATGGTTTTGATTTTATGAATATTTTGTGTGTGATTGAATTTTTGGTCAATGTGAGAATAAAGTTTGGGTGACTACCTTTTCGATGGACATTTCCATTGACTTGGACGACTTTGAGTTAAGAGGTTCCTTACCTTTATGGGACTTTTTTATATATGATTTTATCATGATATGATGTTATGTTGGATTGTTTTGAGATCTATGTGGGTGTGTGAGTAGATGTATGCGTACTTATTTACATGTGATTATCCTGACATTAATCTTGGAGTGACTTATCATTCATTGCTATGAAACATTTTGTTTTTATAGTAGCATACCCTGTGGAATTATGTTGTAGGTACCAATATATTCATGTGGATCGTTGAGTATGGGTTTCTGAGGTTATCCAACCTAACATAGAACTAACATAATTAACGGTGGGCATAGACACCCCTATAGAGAGGAAATCATAGTGACTAGAAAAGAGGTAATGAGATAATCACATGGATCCTTGAGGGTGGGTGTATGCGGTTAGCCAGCCTGACACAACCCTAATATCTTTGAAGGCTACATGGATTCCCCTATTTAGGGAAAAAATAATCTTAGCTAAAGCATAATGTGATAAACATGTGTATCCTTGAGGGTGGGAGTTATGGAGTCTAGTGGTCAGTTACCCATTTTGATGCAGTATTAACATTTCTAATGGTGGGCATGGATACACCGGCATAGGGGAAGCCATAGTGGCCAGCTATTGGATGCTAAGATATACATGTGGATCTCTCAAGATGGGAGTTATGTGGTCCAGTGGCCGATTACCCATCCTGATGTAGTCCTAACTTCCTTAATGAAAGATGTGCCTACCTCTATAGAGTGGAAAACATTGTAGATTGGTGTAAGATATAGGTCATGGATTTCTACAAACATGGGTCATGGGTGATTAAAAGAATAAGAGAGCCATAGATATAGATGAAGGAATGTGAGACATTCTTGTATCAACCACCATAAGGGTGGGGTGATATATGCGAATTTGATGGTGGAATGCGTGTTATTGACATTCTTACCAACAATGAGATGAAGAAAGTGGGGATGGAGTTCATAGTGGCTTGGTCTGCACATGATGAATCATTGTGTAACACCCCAAACTAGAAACATGGAGCCGGTGCATTATTTTGTTACATTCAATGATTAAATGGAATCAAATCCCAAAGGACCGATCAGTTTAGTAGACTTGGAAATCCAGACTACATACATGACACCCATAATACATTGTAAAATAGTAAATAAAAACATTATACGTAATAAAAATAAATAAAAAGTATCCTTGAATGCTTATTCAAATATTTATTCTTCATAACTTGTGGTAAGGAAATTTAATATGGGTGACCAAAAATACTACGTAAGGGTATGTAAAGAGGATGAAATTATGAATCATTAAGAATAAATTAACATGTCAATGTAAATAAATAATAACGCACGCCATTAAAATAAATAGACAAGGAAATATCAATATATGATGGTAATCAATTTAAACTCATGTCATCTAAATCAATAAAATTAGAATGAAATGTATCCAGAGATGTGTCGACACAAAATCTCATGGATAAATAATAACTGAATCTAAATTTGAAAAATGGTTAATTATTGGATTCCATGTTTCCTAGGTACATGTTTCATTTATCCAAAATACCATTACCAAGATGGTTTACTACATATTGGGTAAAAATCTATCTGATTTGGCCAAATGATTTGTCTCATGGGACTACTGATGTATCAAGGGGATATTTATAACCAGGCCCACCCATGTCATACTAGTCTAAATTAGTCATCATATTCATGAATAATGTGACCTATAAAATATCTACATTGAATACAAGATGTATATTTTTCAATAATTCACCATTGGAGGCTATGTAACAACAAGGGTTTTGGACATTAGTGAATGTAAATTCCATTGAAAGATCATAAAAACAATCTTGAGGGAAATGACATTTTAAACATTCCTCTGTTTCCCATACCACATTGGATCAATTAATTTATAAACCTCATGAAGGAATAATATTAAATGAAACTTATAATATCAAGAGGGTAAGTAGATTCATAATATAACATGATAATGTTCAATAAATACACCATATAAAATTGAATTTCTTTATAATAACAAATAAGTCACATAGTAGTGTAATTTGAGATGAAATCCCTTACCTTAACCTTCCTTTTGTTGTGTGGTATTTATCTTCATATATAGTGGTTTAAAATATGTTAATAACATATACCAAAACCAATCACATATTTATTAAATCATATATTAACTTCTTACAATATTTTATTACCATTTTCCAAACACTCTTCCATTATGTTAACTATTTTGGGTATTAATTTCCTAGTTTTTTAAAGTATGTTTTGAATTGTTACTTGTTATTACTATTTAATATATAATTATTTCACCATCTCCAGAATGTAAAACATGACTTTATTATATTATATATTCATTACATATGTATTTATAATATTCTATAATATTTTTAGAAAAGAAATAAAGTGAACAGTTCATGGAGACGGTTGGTCGTACGTAACCATAAACGCTACATTAATTACTTTTTTGTTTTAAAAGAACAAAAAATAAATGATAAATATGTATATTATAGTTTAAAGATAATATCATTGTTATATATGTTACATATTTTTATCAAAATCATCTTTTATAAATTCCATGTATAGCGTGAACGAATCACATAGCTTCGAGGGGACAGTAGTCCACACTTCCTTAAATGATGTTATCATATTAACCCAAAATGAGAAGTATTAAAGGGTTTTATTATAAAAATATATAAAATGTATAAATAAATAATAAAAAACATAAATATTATATATAAACATATTTTCCATTGTTATGTTCACTATGAGGTGTAGTGAAGGAAAAATAAAGAATCATCATTTCGTGAGGCAGTAGTTCATCGTACAAAGAAACAGTATGTCTGTTACCCATTAGATAGAGGTGTGTGTAAGTGTATGTATAAATAATTACATAAAAAGTACTAGTATATTAATGATACTATTTTTGTTATTTAAGGATGGAATAATAATAGTATATGGAGTGGAGAAGCAAATTAAATAAAAGAGATCGTTGGAAAACATTATCTCAAAATAAGGTAGCTTTTATTTGATTATAACAAAGAAATACCTTGGACAAATATATTACTAAAGGGATACCTTAAGGAATATGGGACATATGTTGGGAATCTATTTGGGAAGATATTTTCCAAAATTATGTGGTTTTAGAGGTGTGAGGAATAAAGAGAAGTGGTGGCCATGAATAGTGGAGTAGGAATGACACTCTTGCAATATTTTTACAATGGAATTATCCCCACGTTTTTCATGTTGTAAGTGGATGAAAAAATGTATCAAATTAGTTACAAGGAATTTTAGAGTTTAAATATGGCCATACAATATCTTTAAGAAATGTTTATAGGTTTCTTTGGGCCGTAAGTTTAAGGTTTAGTCCCTTATTAAGCTTAACATAACCTCAACAGTTGTAATTATTTTTAATTACATTCACTAATATTTTTGTTAAAAAAACTAACATGGTATTATTATAAATTATAAATTATTTGTATTAATATTATGGAATAAATTATCCCAAATTCTAATATGATAAGTTTCATAAATTAATTTAAAATTCAACCCGCTGGTGGGACGACAAATCATTTTTTTAAAGTAAAAATATCCAAAAATATTCTATGATTTTATAATAAATTTCAAAGTGAAATTGATTACAATGAAATAAATTGTATTAATAGATAAAAATGTGATCTAATTAAACTTCAAAATGAATCCAAATAATAATATTATATTCTAAATAAATTAAATGAATATGCAATTTAAAATTAAAATTCACTATTTTAACTATTCAATAAAAAATGACATATTTATGAAAAGTATCAACAATTCAAACAAAAAAAATTTTATGTTTTTTATATTAAGATGAATTTGTTTTTTGAAATAAAATACTTATAAAAGGGTCCAAAATGGATTTAATTTGGGTTCTCCATCTGATGGCAAAAATACCACATTTATAAAAATATAGGATTTTAAGTTTACTTTTTCGCTTGTTATTATCTTATGCTTATAAAATATATTGGATGAACATAAAAATTATTATATTGAAAATAATATATATATATATATATATAGTAAATTAATATACTCACAAATTTTAATTAATATAATCTATTAGTGTAAAACTAGTTTTTTTGGAAGAAATAGTTAATTACTTCTTATATTCATTTATAATTAATTTGTTAACAATTAATAAACTTTATATTTGTTTAAACCATAATTTACATAAGGTTGTAATTAATATTCATTACTAACAATTTTATGAATATTTTAAATCTCATTATATTGTAATAATATTTTATTGTTTGATAAAACTCGGTGTTGCATATAACACAAGCCATTGAGGAAAGTAATTCTTGTGTGCAATGAACACTAGCTCATTGTTTCGTGAATTGAAATATATAGAGTCTATTTAAACTAGTATATATATTATAAAGTATCCAGATTTTATATTACCTTATGCACTTATTTTCGTGTTTTATTCGCTCTATCCAAGATATGGTTCTTACTTTAGAATTTCAGGGTGTTACATTCTCCCAATATTAAATAAATTACATCCTCGTAATTGAAAAATGATCTCATAAATATATGTATTAAATCTAAACTATTATTTAAATACCTACATCCTAAAGAGGGTTAATATCACATATTCTTAATAAGTGAGAAAGGAAAGTGTAATGGTCACGTAAATAGGTCCCTTAGTAAGACATCATTGGTGGGAAATAAGCACATGTATACAAAGGAAAAGTCTAAAAATAATTTTCTAATAGATAGTAGTAGAGAATATATTTAAGATAAAATTAACAATCAGAAATACATAAATTCATAATGATATAACAATCCATTTTATTCAGCTAAAATGAAATTACTAAGAATTTTTTCTGGTTTCAATATCACTTTTCCTAGAGTTGAGTAATTATTTCACTCTCTAATAATATAAGCAAATATATTTTTCTATGAACATAATATTTTCCATTGAATACTCTTTAAAAAATTTATTCTACATCTCGTAGAACAATATGCCTCTTATGGTGATGTATTATAACAATATATAAAATCATTTCCAAATATCAACATGAATCATTTTATAAATAGTTATATTTACAAAATATTATGATCCAATAGTTTAGAAAGAATGTCATGGAACTTATCCTTATCCTTTAATAAAAATGGACAAGCTCTAAATTTTCACCGTCTAAACATGTGAATAACTTCATCATATATCCTCTTGAAATATGTTAATAATTCAAATTACAATAATTTTTTTGGAAACATCCATTCTTCATTATTACTTATGTAAGACAGAATTTATTGGATGTATTCTTTGGATCCAAAAGTGTTGTAAACTTTGTCAATGGCAGAATTAACAACATTGTTAATAAAACATCAATCAGTTCCATGGTAGTAAAAACTATTCCAAATGAATCATTTATTCATAATTATCTCAACACCAGTATCATATTAAGGTTTGAATTTCCCTCAATCATGTGTTTTGTGAAAAAATTAACTTTTTACAAAATAAATCTTTCTGGTACTATTTAGTTTAGGATATCGAATCCTTAATAAAAAAGTACTTCACTACAGTCCTTATATATTTTATAATACACATGACTAGTACATCCCTAATAAAATAATCAAATGACAGAATTATTGAATAGGAATATTAATCATTTCTTTTTATTTGCAGTAGTATCATAACTTAATCGGTATCCAATAGCATTATTTTCAACATATTCCTTTAATACTTGGGGCATTCATTATCATAATTCCCAATATCTATATAGTGGAAATAGTGAAAATTTGATTTTTAATTATTTCCCTTTCAGTCATGAACTTGGTGTCCTTTTTCATCACCCTAATAAAAAACTCACATTCCCTTCACGAAAGTATAACGGTGTTTCATTCCATAATTATCGCAAGTGGGAAAGCACTTCTTTCCGTTATTCCCTTTATTCTTCTTTTTATCTACCATCCTATCCTCCTCTATCATCCCTTCTACCCCATAGGTCTTGTATAATTCTATAACCATCTCATTATCATATGATACAATGTCCCCATATGAAGAGAATACTTGAGACACTACCCCCCTTCGAATTGTTGGCTTCACATCATAAAAGATATTACCCTTCTAACTCTTTAGATCATGTGAATTGGTGGAGTTCAAATTCCTTCTTCTATGTGCCAATTCTAAACAACATAATATACTATATTATACCATAAAATCATAATGTATAATTCCATACATGGTATAACAGATAACATAAATTTATGCATCGTGAGTTCTAGAATCTTAGAATTTGGTTACTTTGTGAACATATTTACTATAAATACTTCATAATGGAAGTTAAATAGAATGTGAATTATCCTAAGTGTATCCTCTAGGAGTATAAAAATAGGTGTGCGGTAAGGCTTTTGATGTGTACCAAGTTACCCCAAGTCATGAATGAAACACGTTTTCAGAGTTATTACTCTGAGGAACATCTGTTCCAAAACCACATCCACATATAGCATCTTGATTGATATTTATTTCTAAGAATACCCTCACAATCACTACCTTACCAAAATTATATTATGTTATTATATAATTATTCTCAATTTCTATCTTAGGGTTGTGTTCTATAATTAAATTTTTATAAATATAGTTCCTAAGTTCGTTGATAAAATTCCTTTGATACTAACTGTAATGCCCTGACCCCGAAACCAAGGTCCTGTTCATTATTTTATTATATTGGCATTATTATAAGGAATCAAATCCCAAAGGACTGATCAGTTTAGTAGTCTTATAAATAGATATTACATACATGATACCCATAATACATTAGGTAACAGTAAATACAAATATGATACATTATAAATAAAATAAACAACATCGTTGAAATCTTATTCAATTATTTCTTCATTATAACCAAAGAAAGTAAACATAATAACGGTGAGAAACAATTCTCAGTAAGGGTAAGTAAAGAGGAAAAAATAATGAATCAATATAAATTCATTAACATGGAAAGGTAAATAAATTATATCAAATTCTATTCAAATAACTAGATAATCCAATATAAATATAGAAATGTAACAAACTAAAACTATTTCCATCTAAATCAATAAAATTACAATGAAATTTATCCATAGATATGAGAACACAAAATCCCATGGATGAATAAAAACTAAATCATATTGAGTGATATGCTTAATTATTGAATGCCATGTGTCCTAGGTACATGGTACCTTTACCATCAAGACCATTCATAATATTTTATACAATATATAAGGTAAAAACCATATGATTTGGCCAAATTATTTTCATCATGATACTACTTATGCATCAAGGGGCTATCTATAATCGGTCCCACCCATTTTGTTCCAATCCAACTTATTCCTCATATTAATGAACAATGCATCTTATCAATAGATCTGTAGTGAATAAAAGATATATATTTATCAATAATTCCATAGTGGAGGCTAAGTAACTGTAAAGGTTTTTTAAATTATTTAATGTAAATACAATTGAAATATTATAAAATCAATCTTGAGAGAATTTACATCTTATACATTTCAATATGTCTCATACGACATTAAAGCATTTAAATCATAAACCCCAGGAAGGAATAATATTAATTGAAATATATAATATCATGAGGGTATGTATATTAACAATATAACATGTTAATTTTTATTAAATACACCAAATAAATGTGAATCGGTTCATAAAAACCAATAACTCTCAATGAAATGTTAATTGAGATGAAATCCATTACGTCAATAATTATTTTTTATGTGGTATTTATCATCCTATATAGTGGTTTAAAATATATTAATAACATATAACTAACCACAATAATTTTTATTATATCATATATTAACTTCATGCAATATTTTATTATCCATTTTTAACACTCTTTCACTATTTTAACTATTTCAAGTGTTAATTGCCTAGTTTTGTCTATTGTTTTTGACTTGTTACTTATTTTTCATATCTCATAAATCATGATTTCATCATATTAGGAATGTAAAACATTAATTAATTATCTTATATATTAAGTACCTATGTATTAATAATGTTCTAAAATATTTGGAGATAATAAATGATGTGCACCATTCATGGAGACGTTAGGTCGTATATACACATGACCACTACATTCACTTATTTTTCATATTAAATTAATGAAAAATAAATGATACATATGTATATTTTAGTTCCAGTATAATATCTATGTTATATATTTTACACATATTTATTAAAATAATCTTTAATATGTTCCATGTATAGTGTGAATGATTCACAACACTTCGAGGAGGCGATAGTCCACCCCTCATTAAATGACGTTATCATGTTAATGAAAACTGGGAAGTATTAATGGTACAAGTTATAAAAGTATTAAAGAATTATAAAGAAATAATAAATATCATATATATCATATATATCATAAATAAATATATATCTTATAATAATGTACATTATGAGTGGTGGAAACAGAAAAATGAACAGTTATCGTTTCGTGAGGCAGTAGTTCACCATACACCAAAATAGTTTTCTCATTACGCATTAGATAGAGGTGTGTGTAGTTATAGGTATATAAAATAATATAATAATATATTTGTATATTTAGGATAAGATTATTTTATTAAGTCATGGAATAATAATAGTATAGGGAGTAGAGAAGAAAATGAAAGAAAAAAGATTGTTGGAAAACATTAGCTTATAATCGGGTAACTCCTTTGGGATTATATTATAGAGATTTATTTGAAATATTTATGCTAAAAGTGAGGCTTCAAGGTGGTTGTGATAGATTTTTTGGAATCTATTTGTGTATATATTGGAAAAATATAAGTGGTTTTAGATGTGTTAGTAGCAGGGAGAAGTGGTGGCCTTTTATAGTGGAGGAGGAGTGTCACTCTTTTAATATTTTCAAAAAGGAATTCTCCCCATGTTTTTCAAGTAGAAAGTGGATCCAATAATGGACCCATTTAGAGAAATTTAACTAGAATGTATAAATATGGCCATATAGTAAATGTTTGACAATTTTATAGGTTGTTTTGGGCCATAAGTTTAAGGTTTAGTCTCTTTTTAAGATTAATCTAACCTTAATCATTGTAATTACTCTTAATTACATTCCACAATATTTTTGGTAAAAAAATAATTTTTCCTTTTTATAAATTATAAATTATGATTATTACTTAAATGGAATCAATTTTTCTAAATTATATTCACATAGTTGGCAGAAATTAATTTAAAATTCATATCGCAGGTGGGACTACAATGCCGGTTTGTAAAGTAAAAACGTTTGAATGTTTGTAATTTCATTGATAAAAAATTTCAACATGAAATTTATTTAAATGATATATATTATATTAATCAAAAAAATGTGATATAATTAAACTATAATACCAATATATAACATAAATTAACGATATAATTAATTTATATGAAAATGTAGTTTTGACATAAAATTCAGTATTTTTATCTATTCATTAAAAAATGATATGTTTCTTAAAAATATTTAAAATTCCCTATAACCTAATTTTTAGGTTTCAATTTCTAATATGACATTTATTTTGACAGAAAAATATTATAATATGGTCAAAATTGGATTTAACATGGGTTCTCTATCCAATGGTCGTGAAACTGCCTTCATAAAAATATTGTATTTTAAGTGTAATATTTGGTTTTTTCTTATAATTTTCATATAAAATATATTGGATGAAATTAAAAAATAATATATGGATATTATATATATATATTAATATCACTCAATAGTTGTAATTAATTTAATTCATTAATGTATAACAACTATTTGAGCATAAAAATAGTTTTCAATAAAAATATTCAATTGCTTCTTATATTCATTTCTAATTAATTTTAACAAATTAAATTAATTATTTATTGTATAAACCAAAAAAGTCAAAAGTAAGTTATTACTATTAGTATATTATTTTTTTGGATAGTTTATATCTCATTATATTATAATAATATAATGTTGTTCAATAAAATTTGATCTTGCGTGTAACACAAGCCATCGAGGAAGCTCACTGTTGCGTGTAGTGCACACTATCTCGGTGATGCATGAATAGAAATATGTAAAATCTATTTTAAATTGTAGATATTTTATAAAGTATCTAGATATTATATTAACTCGTGCATTTGGTGTCACATGTCATGCATGTTATCAAATATAATGTTCTTTCACTAGAACTTTATGGTGTCACATTGTGCATGTATGTTCACGGATCATTTACTTATGTCATGAAATACAATATTATATTTATTTTTCACTTTTGGTATGGATTAAATGGTGGTTTCCTAATATTTATTTTTATCAAAATCTAATAAATAATTTCAGTTTGATTATAGATTTCATGAAAAAATATCATGTGAAGGGAAAAGGCCTTATGATGGACAGTTGAGTGGTGGAGCATGGAGCTGGAGAAAATCAAGAAAGACAACCTAGCACCCATAAAAATGCTTATTTATTTAATTTTATTGTGTTTACCTACTTCCTACACTCTATATCGACTTACCAAGTTTGGAGGTACTTTTATATGTATTCCATTATTTAGTTTCCACATTTTACACTGATTATTTTTTCATTGTTTTCTAATAGTTCATTATTTTCCTTCTCAAGAACATGTTACTGAGGGTATAGTCTCCCCAATATAATATTTAAAACCAAGATTCTAGTCAGAAGACTCTTATATATGGGGAGTAATGCATGAGGTCACATAGCATCCAACTTAAACATAGTGATTTGGGTTGGGATGTTACATATAAAGTAATAATTGATAGAAAATTTTACTAAATCACTACCTCAGGATGAGTTTAAAAAATAAGTGATTTTTGGAGTTTATTCTCGATATTTTGTAGACTAGGAAATGTTTATACATCCCCTTTATATATTGTGTTCTTTAGAATGTTTTATAAAATTTTTATAAGGACATATACATAAATCCAACGGTATATATATTTTTCTTTTTTAGGGAGAAATCCCTTATTAAGAGTGAGAATATAATAAGGCTTTATAAAAGTGGAGTCTTATTAGTTTTATATACACATGTGGATAATTTCATGGGATGTTTTTATTTTTCTATATGAGAGTGTGTGTTTTTGGTTTCACTAATATTAAAATGTGTTTGTCTAGAATATGAGTAGCAATATGTTTTAAATAAATTTAAAGATATTTATAAAGAAAAAATGTTGTGAAATAGGGTTTGAGAGGATATTTATAAGTAAATATAAGTTATTTTTGTGGAGAATATGAAATCATTATTCATTATTATTTTTCCTTATATCGTGTTCTCTAATATATGTTTTTTAAAAGGAAAATCCTCCTTTATTAAATGAAAGAGAAAGAAGAAAGCCGAGAAAAGAAAAGAGTATGGGAAAAAACAGGGAAACCCCAAAACACTGACTATTTCTTAACCTTTTTCCGTAGATGCTCAGTTAGCATTTTCTCTTCTTCTTTGAAAGAAATCAGCTCCAATTTTTCACGTCCTCTTCCACGACCTCTAGATCGCCCTCTGCTAGCATTTTCCCTGTTCGTAAGAACTTGAAGCCTTCCCGGCAATGTCTCAACATCAGTGCTATCAGAACCCGAGCTATCCTCTGTATCTTCCTTTCCATTGACAGAAGAAGAATTTGTTTTAACTGGCATCATCCTTTCTTCTGATGTAGGTTTCTCAACCGCCGTAGAGGAAGAAACCGGGGACAATGTCTTCTTGTAAGAAATAATCTGAAATCCTTCATTATCCAAAAAGGGTTTTGCAGAAGAGTGAAAATCTTTAGAGATGACTAGAGAGTCATGATCTAAAGGTTGTTTACCTTTTAGATTCCCAAATGGCATCAATTTGCTTTGAGAGAGTTACTGATGAACTGCAATCTGTGCTTCTACTTCTCCTGCCTGCTCATTTTCTTTTCTTGTAGAATCAACATGTTGGACATTATCCGCATCCATACAAATCTCAGCCCAAGACTTCTTCTGATTTTCAGGGAAAGTACAAATAATGATTTATTTCTAAATTTTAGTGTGATTTATTATTATATTTCTATATTTAAATAATGTTTTTTGGATTTATTATAATCTAATATATTGTCAGTTGACTAAAATGAATTGTATTTTATTTGAATTATTTGTGTTGTGATTTATTTTCAATAAATATATCATATTCAAACATTAATGAATAATGGTGTTTTTAATAAGGTGAAAGCTGTTTTTAGTGTAATTAAATGACATGTGAAAAGATATATAAAAATTAGAGTGTTATTTCTTAATATCCTAATATTTTAAAAGAATTTTATGTTCAATTTAATATACAACATGGAACACCGAGTGTTAACGTACGTGAAAAAAATATTATTTAAATATGACTATAATAACAAAACCATTAAATTGAAAAATATGAATTGGTATAAGCACATTATCAGATATTTATGAATTTAATACTTAATAAAAATACATTTACGAATTATTATTATGAAAATTCTTATATTTTTATAAATTCATTTTTTATTCATTAAAAATACGTCTTCTTCAAAAATCGATTTTTATCTTTTTTATCGAAAAATAATATAAATAATTTTTTTAATGATTTTGAGAATGTATTTGAAAAAATTATATTCATTTTTTGAATCTTAAAATAAAAATTATCTTATTGTGATTTTTGGGTTTTTTTTTGAAATGATTGATTTTCTAGTAAATAGTGAAAAATACTACTTCTTATTGAAAACTATATTTTTGTTTCAAACACGTAGAATGAAAAATTATGTTAAAGTAGTTTAAAAGCTTAATTAGATATATTATATTATAATTAACTCAATTATCTTCATTTTAATAATTTTTATAAATGAATTTGGTGTAAAACCAAATTTTATATAAAAGACATTTTTCTGAAAAACAAATTTTTCATTACATTTTACGCTTTTATAATAAATTAATTTCCTCCACATAAATGAATTTATTATTGAAAAATTGTATCAAATAGTTAATTATGGGTTCCAAATTTGGAAAATAGTCCTCTTTTTTTCTGTTCATTGTTAATAGTAACCATAGTAAATAATAGTCACCACAGTGAGGGTAATTTAGGTAATTTAGGTTAAAAAACTATGACATAGACACAAAAATGACCCAAAAAGTTTTCTTAATTATATTTTATTAGTATATATCCTGAATAAACATCCTTATTTCTGATATATGACCTTTTATTATCATTTATCCATTATTTTTACATTTATAATATTTATGTGAGAGAAAAAGACAAAATTGTCACATTTATTATTTTAAGATCTATAATATTTCATGATAGAGATAAATTCAACATATGTTTTATTAAATATAGTAATTTTAAATATAGATTATTTATTTTTATAAAGGAAATTTATTTCTAATTTTTATTAATGAAATAAGTACAATAAATGCTTTCACAATTCTGACACACCATTTATTTAATTAACTGAAAAATAAAACAAATGATATTAAAAATACTAAAAGTAATATAATTTGAAAAAATTATTGTGTAAAACGAATTATTTAGGTAAATATTAATTTTTTTAATATATGGAAGTGTAATATTCTAATTTCATATTTTTTCTGTTGTGTTTAAATTCATATTAAATGAATTGTGTTAAAAATGAAATTAATGGTATATTATAATAAATAATATATTACTAAATGTTTTGAAATTTATAAAAAAATATAATATTCATCCAAATGAATGGGATATAGTTTTGAAAATAAACCATATTCCATTTATATATTTTTTTCATTTTATAGTAACATTGATAACCCTTATAGTGTGGAAAAAAATTATATTACGGTAATTGTCAAAAGGGATTACAGTGGGGGTGTTAAAATTAAATGATAAGGGGTAAAAAATATCCAAAATTTATAAAAAATATTTAATATATATGATTATTTCAATATATACTCACAATATATAATAATTTTATCATTTTTGGAACCATTTTTTATTTAAAAATAATTTATATTAATTTAATTCTTCAAGAAATTTCAAGAATGCCTCTCCCCTTATAAAAATTCACCTCATATTTCTTTTCATTATAGAACTTGGTGTCATATATCATGAAAAAATCCTAAAAAATACTATTATAAACATAGTTATCCATGTTTAAGATGTTTTTTCCCATCCAGAATACCAACCCAAGGTAGGTTAAGAAGAGATAGAATGGAAGAATACTGAAAAATAAGTAATCTTATTTACGGACTCTTTAATGTTTTGTATTCGTATAATACATATTAATGTGTTTTAAACTTCCAAAAATAATAAATATATAATAATAAATATTATTATATATTATTATTATCTGGTTAAAACCATATTCAATCTCTTTTAAATCCTATGAAATGTGAAAGCATCACTCATGCGTATGTAAACTTATCGTCTACAAGGAGTAGTGTAATTCCTTTTTCATCACCTAATTACATGGATGGTTATAAAGATAGAAATAATGAGTATATATGATATCATCACATAACAATTATTCTTTAACTGGTAATTATATATACACTCTTAGATTTCAATACTTAGGAAAATGATATCATCACCCTTGAGCATGTGCAGAAAATCACCTTCCTGAAGCGATGTGGTTCATTTTTCATTTTAACATTATATGGATTTTAATTAGAATTGATTTTATTAATATATAAAATATATATGACATAATCATGTTTCTTTAAATATTATTTATTATTCACTATTCTTTCTTTCCATTTATAAAAATGTGTAAAAACCGTTCATGCATACTTACAACCTACCATCTCCATGAATATTGTAATTCATTTTTCAATATCAATATTTTTTTGGAACACTATAAATATCTATGTATTTGAATATATAATTTATTTATACCATGAATAAAATTATTTATATATCATAAATATAATAAATGTACAAGGATCAGAACTACAAAATCAAAACATACATGGAAAATGATGTAGGTAACATACAAAATAATGATAATTATAAAAGCATGTTAACAAATGTATGAAAATTGTTATAAATGGATCATATATGATACTATATGTATTTATATGGTTATTTAATATTATTAAAATGATTAAAAATTAATTACAAATGAGGTTAAATCACATTCAACTAATGGGAAATTTGAGGTTATGGATTTTATATGAATTTCTACTATATAAGAATATATTTGGTATTTTGAACCTATTTACATTAATGTGGTGTATATGTTGACCTTTGAGTTATTTGAAATTAATATTTATTTATTATATAAATTTCATAATATCCTTGAATTTTAACATGGTTTGAAATTAATATTTCTATTGTTTTCTAGAAATGTTTATTTTCACATTTTTTATAAAAAGTCAAAAGGAATGTTATATTTTAACATATATGGATTTAACAGATTTTCCTACTAATATTATATATTTATTCCCATTAAATTATTCTATAATATTTAAATGATTTTTTGAAGGAAATTATTTATGAAAACATATTATCAAAAATTTATTCTATTATTTAAAAAATTATATTTTACTAAAAAATCTACTTTTTACCACTCATTTCATAATTAATTTCCGAGATACTAACTTTCTATTAAACGTTAAATTTACCATGATCATTATACATTACATTTTCTATAAATATTTACATTATATTTATAATGGAAAGGATTATTTTCTAAACCATATAACCTTATACATATAGTGTACCGGATTGAAATTTATTTAATTGAATAGGGATAACCATTATAAATATGTATTCTTTACTCAATATGGATATTAGTTGACATAAATATTTTTCCTCGATTAAATCAAACATTCAACATATGAGGAATGCAATGGATGTGAAGCGATACATGCATCTAAAATTACATAACCCTTTCATGCGTCGACATGTCTTATGAGTCAAATAATTAAGCTAGAAATAAATGGGATTTTGGTGTATTCCAACACATCAATTAAATTGTCTAGGATCAAGGCTTTAATGATATAGATATCTTGATATTTGAGATCACGATAACTAATGGTTTTTATTTTCTTCATTGATAATTATTTTATTATTATCCATGAGATTACTACATAGATAGTATTTATAGATGTATTTTATGCATATGTTTTTTATTAAATGGATTTTTTGGTTATATAACTGTATATAATGATTATTCCTTATTTTATCAGGATAGATTCAAAATAATGTATGCCAGAAAGATCATATGATATAAATATTTTATTTTATTTATTTTCCCTAGGTTATGGGGAAGGATCTTATAGACAATATCAAATATGCATAATTTTTTTATCTGTTGTATATATCTAATGTAATATAGTAATTAGGTATGAATTTTGTACATTAAGACTACTAAACTAATTTTTTATTTGAGATGAGAGCCATAGTATCTTATACTAATGTAATAAATTTGACATTATCTCTTTGTTATTGGATTAGGTGTTTTGTAGTTTGTATCTAAGGAATTTTAATAAAAACTTAGAAAAAATATATAATAAATGATAATAAATAAAATGAGAAATATGTTAATACCTTATAGTATTTGAGAGCATTTTAATTATAGGTATGTTTCTTTATGTTTCAATATAAATGATGATAATGATATAGCTCTATGTGTGCACTTATTTAGTGATGGCCCCTAAAGGAAGAAATGAAATAAAAACCCATAGATAATTTAGATATTTTCTAATGAATAATCCAATATAGATAATATTAGAACTATGCAGATCATGGGCATAATATAGTATATTACACAGGTTATGATGTATAACCTATCCCAAATGGAGTAACCTATTTCTCAAAAATGTGATTATCCTATGGTATATAACATCATGAGATAGAAGACACAATACTTTAGAGGAATTATTAATCACATGGTAGAAGAGAAATGGATAATGTATCCTGAAAAGATATTCCAAACATTAGGACATGATCAATGTAAAAAAGGTTATTTTATCAATGTATTGTTTGAATAGATATGTGATTCATTGGTGGTCATTGATCCAAAATACTAAAGATGATAGATAAATAGAAGGCATGAAATAGAAGACTTTTTATGTGATTTTATTTGATAAATAATTCCATCAAGAATAGTGATATTAAATGGAGAAGAATTTACTCACATTAAATTAGAAGGAAGAAGAAAGTGTTCTAGAGTATGAGGATAATTTAATAAGATTTTCCAATAATTCATTATAAAACATAACTAATATTTAAAAAAGATTGACAATTTCATTTATGGGCTTATTTTGAGTCTCCAAATTGTACTAGTTTCTCAAAACAAATTCTTCATTTGATGATATAATATCATGTTCCATTAACAAAATGAAGGAATTTTCTAGAGCATAAATATCCAAGGGAAATAAAGGAATTAAGATGATTGTTGAAATATAAGAAAAACGGAACGGGTTCAAATACAAAAAATAGAACCAAGAAATTACAGTCAAGTGAAAACCATAAAAAGAAACAATAATGAAAATTCATGAAGTATATGGGAGTCTGTTATAGGTGTGTAGATATGGGTCATATAGCTAATGAATATATGGGTAAGAAAGATAGCTATAATCTCTAGAGATACAACCATAAAAAATGCAGTATTATTCAATCCAATATCTCATGTGTCAAGGGAATCTATTGCATAAGATGCCAAGTGGATAATGAAAAGATTATGTCATCACTACAGCTAAAGACTATGTTTCTAGAAATGTGGTAAAAAGTACATTCATCGTAGCTTGAAATTTACCCAACAAAATATTTGATTATGTATCAATTAAAATTTTTATATCAACCCTATCTTCTAAGAAGATTATATATTTTCCTAACACCATACGGTGGATGTTTTCATTTAATCCTCTTGGTAAAAATTTCACCCCAAGAAATATGTGTTATTTATTTCCCATTTTAACAGATAGACATGCCATATTTTCATGTGTGATTATTATACCTATTGTTATCTTTTATATAATAAATTTTATGATTTTTTTTGAAATTATGATGATTTTTTTTTCAAATAGAAGAAAATTAAGATTCGTTATGAGAATGTAGATATAAATATCATTAGATGGGAGACATTATCATATATGTTTTTGAGATCCACCCAAATTAGAAATTCTGAATGCGATTCATGTGGAATAAGAGTAGACACAAAGCCATGATCACATACCTTAAAAGATATCACAAGAAGTTGAAATAGTTAATGAACCCAAAGTCCCACATCTAGTAGGCCCCGGGTTGTTGATTAACATCGAGGGTATAAAAATCTCATGTATGTGTGGAATTACCCTCAATAATAATATGGGATTAATAGATAAGATGAATCATCCACAATAAACTAAATGAAATAATATTAAAAAAATCCAAACCATCCCACAATGAATGTGTAAATAAAACTAGTACATATAAAGTCTCTTTTATAATTAACAAAAAAACAAATCTAAAGTAGTGACACAATAATTATCCAAAGGTCTTAGCTAGTAAGGTCCAACATTTTCCATGATTTCCACCTAGAAACATGAATATTTTTTCATATACTTAGGGTTACAATATAGGTATACTCCTTAGGAAAACTAAATAATATTGTGCATTGTGAAGAGAGCATACTAATGAACCCATGAGAAAAATATCAGAACTAAAAAACACTTATACACATATTCTATCCAAAAACCCAACCTTACTTAGGATCACTCACCAAAAAATGAATCCAGGTACAATAATATAATATGGTGCATATCGATTATTGGGTACCCTGATATGAATTCTCATTTATTTTACACTCTCACACACCCAATTATAGATATCCTCAAACTCCCACCCATTCTAAATAACATCACTCCACATCATATCTCCCAATCAGACACCTAGTCCATCACTTCACATCACATATCATGAATCAGTGTAGTAGGGTATGAAGAAAAAGAATGATATCAACCTCTCATCTCCTCTTACCATGAATGACCCCCACTATAAGTCATCTCATCACATATTTCCCAAATAAAAATGGTACATCACATCTCATAACATTACATGTAGATAGTGGTACCATTTACTTCTGGACATCAAAGCCAATGAAGATCAACAATTCCTAGAATTTTCTATTGAGAAGAGTGGCTAACTAGTCATTTATTCCACCATAGTGATGTTGGAAAAACACCCCCACAACATTTGGTGTTGGTGCACGATTCTCTCAGTTGGTGGGAAGTATAATGAAATCACAAGGATTATAAAATTTATATACATCTAGATTCATAGCACACAATCCCCATCATATGGGTCTATAACAACAGATTAAAACGTCTCATAACTTTCCCTCACTTTTTAATGCACCTAAATGCATAAAACCCCAACGAATCCATGATCCTAAAACTAATTTCAATTAAATCCAATTTCTAGATCATCTATTATCAACTCATTTCAATTAAAAAATTACCTTATTTTATATTTACAACCCATTTGTTTTTATATAAGTATTACACAGTTAAACAACACAACCCTTCATTAAATAATTTGTTTAAACATGCCCATCGTTATCATTAACATGAATTTAATTCCATTACTGCTCAAGAAAATAGTGTGACCATCCAACATCACATTCCTATTTAAAACACTCACTACCACTACTATCCTAGACCTGCTACAAAAACATACCCCTACTGCCATCACATTCCTGATGCATATCACATCTACTGCCCCCAAAAACATCACTTAAAGGTTTTCCCCATACATCACATCATCATATCCATGCTAGAACACACAACAGTAACCATAAAAATACCAGATCACATACCACACATTTTTCTGAATGGGAATAAGTTCTTTCATTCAATTATACTTCACTATTTAATGACATGATCACAGAATCCATTAGATCCTAGTGGATTTATTAATTTAAATGAATATACACGTTAAACCATTTATTAGTAGAATTTTCACAAAAATCAAACAACATGGGAAGAAAAAGATAAAACATAGCCACCAAAAACAAGGGATACTAATATCCATGGTATTTAGTGGTACAATAAACATTTATAAAATCAATATTGCAATGTGAGAGAATATGAAACACGAAAAAGTATTTACATACCCCCTTTTATTCTATTTAAGCTAGTTTATTATATTTGTTAAGGTATATTCTACTCTCTTCCCAAAAGACAACAAAACCAACCCATCCTGTATGATATACAAAATTGATAAATTAAGGAATTCCTACTTGGAAGAAAAAATCTTTACAGAAACATGTTGCCCCAACAAAAAGGGGAGCACCTTCAAAAGGAAGCCACCCAAAGAGAGAACATGAACTAATATAGGGAATAGGGCTCTATGAATCATTTTAAAAAATACTTCATAAATTCCCATATCAATAGATAGAAATACCATAAGGATATAAGGAGGGATATTTTCTTTAGATGGACTAGATATGAAAGAAGCCATAATTGAGATGGTCTAATTTACCCTTAGAGGATAATCTCAAAAAAATACACATGTTTCAAAAACTTAAAAGGTCTACAAACATTTTAAAAAAATTAGATATGATTTTACTCTATTAAAACAACTTCAAGAAATATTAATAATGGAATTGAACCCAATCTTCATCAAAAAAGTCATCAAAATGGAAATTTTGGAAATTTTGGAAATTTTGGAAAAATTCAAAACATTATTCACTGCCACTACATGGCACCACTGGCTGAGATTCACTACATGTGAATCACCAAATTAATTAATAATCTCTAGAATAAATCACCAAAAATATGATCTACCATCATAAATGAGTCAATACAAGAATAATTTACCATTATTATAAAATACTTCCATAAATGACTCACCAGAAGAATGACTCACTACTAGAAGTGACTCATCACCTGAATGAGTCACTACTAAAATGAATTAACACTATAAATGTGTCACCACCATAATGAGTCACTACCAGAGTGAACAACCATAACAAATAACTCAATAACCGAGTGGCCTCCTACTATAAATGACTCACCACCAGAGTGAGTCACCACAAGAATGATCTACCACCTAAAATGAATCAACACGAGAATGAATCAACACTAGAATTACTTACATATAGAATGAGTCACTACTATAATGACCCAACACAAGCAATTAGTCACTCCTATAATGAAATAATTCCAAAATTACTCACTACCAGATAGAATCATCCCCTAAATGAGACAATTAGCCTTAAAAACACAATGAACTTCCCCCAGACACCTCAATAATCATATTTTCTTAAAATTAATATGTTATAAGTTATGGGAAGTTACACAAAATATAAATAGTAATAATATAATACTTAAATTGATAATTTATATATATTTTAAGAAGAAATTGATGTATTTACTAAAGAACTACCTAGACAAACACAAAAGTTTAAAGTTGAGTTTTCCATTGACTTAATCCCTAATTGAAAAAGTGTATCAAAGAATCCATATAGGATGGACACAGTGTATTTATTAGAGTAAAATAAAAAACTAGATGAGTTGTGTGGTATGTTTTTTATACACCCATGTGTTTCTACATTGTGATCCCATGTTTAATTCTGTAAGAAAAAATATAGATCTATGGGGATGTGCATTGATTATAGAGAAATCAATGATATTACAATAAATAAAAAGTATAATCTACTTTACATTGATGAATTTTTTAATTAATTTCATGGGGAGAAATATTTTTTCAAATATTGACCTTAATTATAGGTGTCATTATTTTTGAGAAAAGAACGAAGATATTTTGAAGATAACATTTCAAATGAGGTATGAACATTATGAGTTTACAATAGTTCCCTTTGGATTGACTAATTCACCCTATTTTTATTCATAAAATCAACCAAATATAGTAGGAATATAGTGATAATTGTTTTCTGTTATATATTGATGATATCATGGTGTACTCTGTAGGTTATGAGGATCATGAAAATAAATTGAGTATCATCATTTAGACCCTTATAAGAAACAATTTATTTTATAAATTTAGTGAGAGTGTATTATGGCTTGAAAAAGTTTATTTTTTGAAAATATTATCTCCACATATGGAGTATTGGTTTATAATTTGAAGACAAAGGTCATTAAATAATGTACATCCAAATGAACTCAATTGAATTACACAGTTTCATTGGTTTTGAAAGTAACTATCAATATTTTTTTTAATAATTTCTATGACTTTATAACCCATTATATTTTCTATAAGTTAAGGGGTTGTGTTCATATGTAGAAATTAATCTAATAATTATTTTAAAGAATTGAATAGGAGGTTAATTAATGATCTGAGATTGACTCTCTCATTAGGAAATGTTGTATTTTTGCTATATAGTGATTCATCAAAAAAGGGGCGTGGTTGTGTCCTTATGAGGAATGATAATGTTGTTTCATATTCATTAAGGTGGTTAATGACTCATGAACTGAAATATCCAACACATTATATTTAGTTTGAAGCCATAATCATTTCTTTAAAGACATATTGAAACTATCTCTATGGTGAAATATGAGAGATACATACAGATCATAACAGTCTAAATATATATTTTCATAAAAAGATCTTAACATGAAAGAAATGTGATGTCTTAATGTACACACTGATTATGATTTCTCAATATAATACCATATAGGGAAGAAAAACAAGGTAGTGGGATGCATTATACCTAAAATATCATAGAGTCCTATCCAAAATGAGGATTGAGAGAGATCTTATATTTATCAATTTATTAAAGTGGGTTAAATTAATTACTAAAGAATGGGTAACATCATAACATTTTCAAATGATTACCAAAACTTTTTTATTGTCCAAGAAAAAAAGGTTCCAAGAGTTATCATTATAATTTTCAAAAGATAATTAAATCCATGAATGATGGTAAATTTTTAAACTTCATGTATAAGGATGGAATTAAAAAATTGTGAAATAGGTTATATGTTCTAACTATACCTGAGATGAAAAGGGAATTATTAGATTATGTGTATAACTCAAAATTTCTATACACCATGGAAACAATAAGATATATATAGATTTGGAAAAACATTTTCTATGGAATAATATCATATAATAAGTGATAATTATATATCCAGGTGTTTGATTTGTATACAAGTTAATGCTGAGAAATGATCTCCAAGAGGATTCATGCAACCCCTACCCATTCCAATCTAAAAATGTGATGACATTACTATGGACAATATAATTGGACAATCAAATTTTTCCTAGAAATAGTGATTCCATATAGGGTTATTATTGATCACCTAACCAAATCTATACATTTCCTCAACATAATAGAATATTTACCTCATAATCACCTTTAATGGAGATACATTAATGATGTTGTAAGATTTCATGGTGCATATTTTTCAATTGTGTTTAATCATGATCCATGATTTTCATCAAAATTATAGAATTTTTTAATGAATTATCTTGATACTAAGGTCTATTTGAGCACTGTCTATCACCCTCAAACTCATGGGTAGTCTACATGGACAATTAAAATATTAGAATACATATTTAGGTCATTCTCACTTGAATTCCAAGGTATATGGGATCAATATTTTTATTTGGTATATTTTTTCGATAACAGTAACTTCCATTGAAGTATTAAAATGGAACTATATGAATATTTATATGGAAAATAGTTCATACTTAAACTTGTTGGGAATATTTTGGTGAATGAAAACATATGGGTATAGATCTAATTGAGGATACAATTACAATGGTAAATTTTATTCATAATCATATTAAATAGTCTAAAAGGAGGAAAAAAGATTTATCATGTTAAAGGGAAGATTAAGAATTTCGAGTGGGAGATCATATTTTCTTGAATATATCTTCATTGGATGGTGTTACAAGATTTAGTATTAAGTGAAAATTTATCATCATGTACATCATAACTTTTTAAAATCTAGAATTTATTAAATATGTTTCTCAATAAAATGGAAATATCACCATGCATATCTAATGTAAATAATGTGTTATATATCTATTTTTTCGGAAATCATATGTCAGACCCCACTCATGTATTCAATTATAATGAAATATAACTTGAACTTGATTTATCTTACTATAAAGTGCCAATCCGAATTCTTAATACTATAGAGAATGTGTTTCAGAACCAAATGACTCGACTGGTAATTGTAATTTTGATAACTCATAAAATTAAGGTATCCATATGGGAAACCAAGGATGTTATTAAGAAGAATCATTATCATTTCTTTATAAGGTAATATCCATGAATATTTAAAGGATAAAATTTTTATATGAGGAAGGAATTTAATATCCCAATATTTTAATATAATACTATGTTTGATAGAGTATACAACATGTAACAATGAACATAAGGAAACCAAGAAAATTTATTATTTAAATATTAAAATTATAACCTATCTAATAAATTGATAGGTAAGAATATAAATAAAAAATTATGAAATATATATGAATTCCATACTCATTAAGAAAATTTTTATCAAATTCATTGGAAATAAATGCACAAATTTTAGTAAATTCATTTGTATTTTTCATAAATATGTTTACATAAAAAATAAATTTTCATTTCTTATTTTGATAAAAAAAAATATAAATCATTATTTTTACTTGTATAAAATATGTATTATAAAATTAACTTCATATTTGAAATTGGAATACCAAAATAATTTTATTGTGTTTTTTTTGTATTTTCCTAAAAAATTGATTTTCCAATGAATAGTGAAAAATACTTTTATATATACAGAAAAATATTTTTGCTATCATGTAAACAGATTTATTTTTTAAAATATTTTTAATGTAACATTATATATATTATTATAAATAACCCAATTAAGTTCATTGGAAGTAATTTTATCGAAGAATTTTGTATAAAAACTTCTTTATATCTAAAAATGAATTTTTATGAAAAACAATTTTCAAATCCATTATGGGATTTTATCATAAATTTATTTCTACCACATATAGTAATTGAATCATAAAAAATGAAAATAATATTCGTAATATGGAGGGAAAAAAATTTAAAATATGAACCTTTTATTTCTATTCATTATGAATAGAAATGACATGAAATAATTTCTAATACTATGAGGGTAAATTGGGTGATTTGGGTTAAAAATAGTATGATAAGGATGAAAAAATACCATAACACTTGAATTAATTATACTAGAGAAGTATGTATCTTCCACATACACATAAATATCAAATATGTTTCCCTTGTTTCTTCATATCAAGAATTGTAGCCTTTATAATATTAAATTGAGAGATAAAGTCAAAAATAATACTTTTATTCTTTTGTAATCTATAATATTTTATTATAGTGATAAATAAAATTTATGTTTGATTGTAAATATTCATTTCAAATATAAATAATTTATTTTTATCATTATAATTTGTCACTATTTTTTGGTAATAAAATAATTACCTTAAATACTTGTGCATCACCAACACACCATTTATTTAATTAACAAAAAATAAATTCCATGATTTTAAAAGTAAAAAAGAAATATAATGTGAAATAATTAATTTTTTCCACTAAATTTGATAGTCAATATAACATTTTAGATATGTGTGGATATATAATAATCAAGATAACTCTTTGTCTTTAAGTATTTAAAGTCAAATTAAACAAATAGTTTTAGAAATTAAATTAATGACATTTTATAATAAATAATATTTTATTAAAATATTTAAAAATCATAAAAAATATTGCATTTATAAACTTTAATGGTATATTGTTTTAACTATCAACTAAGGTCCATTTATGGGTGTTTTTCATTTTATTTTAGCATGTTTTACACAAAAATTTATGGAAGCATTAATATTATGGTAGTTGTTGAATGGGGTAATACATGGTCAAAAGTAAAAGAAAAGGGTGAACACAAACCCAAAATGTGTAAAAATATTATTAGATAGTATTATTTACACATTTAATAATATTATATTCTTATTATATAAATTAGGTGCAATTTTGGAACAAAAAATAATTTACATTAATTTAATACATAATGAAATTCCAAGAATACCATTCCCCTTAATAATAAAAGAACACCTCATATTTCCCATTATTAAAATACTTTGATCCATCTATATTTATATAACAATAAAAAATTATAAACATCCATATCCATGTTATAGTTGTTATAAACCTTCCAAAATTTCAACTATGTGTCCCTTAAGAAGGGATCCAAAGGAATTCTACACAAGAAGAGGTAATTATTATTACCGAATATTTTAAGTTTATTTCGTCTTATACTTAATCTTAATGTATTATAAACATCCTAATAAATATAACTACTATAATAAATATAATGAAATATTATTATTATTATGGTGTATCCATATTCTATCTCTTTACAATCTTATGAAAATGAAAAACATCACCCATTTGTACGTATTACATACTGTCTCCACCTAATGGTGTAATTATTTTTTCATAACCACATTACTTAGATGGTTATAATGATGGAAATAATGATTTTATATGAGATTTATTAAATAAATATTATTTTTAAAATATAATATCATATATACCTTTTTACATTCCTATCCATATCAAAATGATTACATCACTCATGCATACATGGAAACTAACCTATCTATGAAATGATTTGATCTGTTTTTAATTATGAATTATGTGGATGTTAATATTGAATAAATTAATAAAAATATATTATATATATGATAAAATAATTATTCTATAAATATTAATTTTTATTCAAATTTCTTCCACTCTATCTTTTTAAAATGGAAAACCACATTCATGCCCCCGTATGACCAATCATATCTATGAACAATGGAATTCATTTTTTGTCTATAATTTATGGATGAAATTAAATTTCTATATATTTAATATGTTCTATATCTATACCATTAATAACATAATTTATATTATGGAACCATAACAAAATTAAAAAGGATAAGAACTATCGAATCAAATATACTTGAAAAATGAAGAAGTTAACACTTAAAATAACGATAATAACAAAAATTGAAAAAAAAAGAGTGATAAATCATTATTAATGGATTATATAAGATATTATAGACATGAATATGATTTCTTATGTAATTATAAGAAGTATAAATTCATTATATATATGATTAAAGCATTCTCAACTAAAGTAAAATATGCGGTAATGGATTTCATCTCAATTTCCACTTCATTGGGATATTTTGATATTATTAACCAATTTGATTTTATGTGGTTTATATAATACAATTTGAGGTATTTACATGAATATATATCTATTAATTATGATTAATAATTCAATTTATGTTACTCTTTCCCGTGGAATTTTTAAAATAAATTCACATCTTATTTATCGTTTAATTTGGTATATTTTTCTTGCATGTCCATCTTTTTCAAAAAAAATTCAAAATTACAATATGAAATCAAATGATTTTTTATGGAAATATTATATTATATTTTAATTTTTAAATGGTTTTAAATTAATATTTCTAAATCCCCTCTTCCATAATCGATTTATTACCTTTATATTGTTCTCTAACGTGTCATTAATTTTTAAAGGAAAATATTTTTGAAAACATATTCACTTAAACATTCTAAAAATATTTAAAATATATTATTTAACTATGAAATATAATTTTTTACTCTCATATGTTGATTAATTTTTTTGGGTATTATCATTCTCTTCAATAATTTACTTTCATGTGATCATTAGAAGTTACATTTTTCTTATTATTTCCATATTTTTCATGTCATGGATATAATTATTACCTAAAACATATCCCATTTTAAATCAATCTTTTTTTATTGAACGTTTTTAATTAAATAGGTCAAACTATATAAATATATATTCATTAATTAATATGGGTATTTTTTATACGGAATAATGTTCATGAATAAAATGGATTATTCAATATATGAGGAACTCATTAGACAAGAAGGGATGTGTGTGTAATAAAATCATATATCCTAATGATGAGTCAACATGTATAATGAGATAAATAAATAAGGTATCATGAAATGGGTTTCTGTTATATGCATACCCATCAATTAAACCATCTTGGACAAAGAATTTGATAGTATAGATAACATGATGTTTCAGATCACACCATTAAGTAGTATGCATTTACTTCAATGGGAGTTAAGTTGTTATTATCCACGATATTAATGTATTAATATTATATATGGATTCATTTCATGCTCATGTTTTTGATTAAGTGGAATGTTTTTTCAGTTATGAAACATTATATATTGATTATGATTTATTTTCCCATTATAGATTCCACTGTTCATAACCCTTAATGAGCATCTATGACCTCAATTTTAAATTATTACTTTTTCCTGGGTTATGAAGAATGATATTATGAATAATATGAAATATGAAATTATATTATTATTATATTTATTTTATATTTCCAATGTTATATAATAGTTATGTATGTATCTGGTTCTTTAGGACTACTAGACTAACTGGATCATTAGGATGAGATCTATTTTATCTTATACGAATGTAATAAAGTAGACAATGAATCTAGGTTTTTTTATTTGAGTCTGTTATGATTTTGAAGTTGGAATCCTCTTTTGGGTTTGAACATCAAACCAAATTATTATTTTAACAAAAAAAACCCTTTTATTATGTAATAGAAAAATGATTTTTGAAGGATCAAGTAAAATTTGAAGAGTGATGACCATCATTGTTGAAAAAATCCCAATTTATTATAATGAAGATAAACCACATTATACTCATGTTGTGTTAGATATTATTAGTTAAAAAGGACCAGTTACTTGGGATATGAAATGATAATTCTTTAACTTCATATAAAATGATATCAAAATGGTAAATTAATCAAGTCATAGTGTATTCATTATAGTCATGGTGAACGATAGTGGAAGTTTTGGTACTATAACACATGTTAAAGTGTATATCATGGTTGACATGATAGAATTAAAAGAGGATAAAAAAATATTGTGAACACAATTTGATCCCAATTCATTATGTTTTATGATGAATAAACATATAATTGTTTTGGAAATATATGTTGTGTTACCACCACTCTGCAGCTTGGTTTGGTAAAAAAATATTGATTTGTGTGTTTTTTATGTTATATCCTCATTTTGACCCACAAAATATTCTAACATGATCTTTTTTGTTTCCAAATCATATCAATGGTTATTTAATCAGTTTAATTTTATTTGATGAAAAAAAATAAAGTGGGATATAATGGAATTTGATGATATAAGTTAATTATTTGAATTTTAATTTCAAATACAAAACGTTACAGAAGGAAGTGTTCTCAAGTATGTGTGTATAGAATGAATTAAGGTGTATAAATAAGAAAGTGGTATTTTATATGAATTTAGAAACCCAAGGGAATTGGTTAATAATTATAAATATTAATCATCACATATTCAAGAATAAGAACAACTGGAAAACTGAATATTGAAGGCTTATAATGAAAAATATTTATCTAATTATTTTCAGTGATTTATTGATTTTTTAATGAATAAGGAAAAATATATAGATGAATAGTAATCATTATTATAATATGAAAGAATATGTGCGGTCTTGAAGAAGTGTTAAATAATTTAATTTCATAGTTTATGTAATCAATGAGAATTGTATGAATTTTTACTATTTTTAAATTATTTTAGAGAATTCCTTTAGATAATAATTACACAAGTCTATTATAAATTTAGAAGATTTGTGATGTTTGTTTTTAAGATCACATCATACTAGTTGAGAAACATTTTTACTCATTTAAGATCATCAATAAAACATGTGGGTTATAACATATTGGATTGTTTGTGAGGATTGAATGGTAATGGATGATAAAATGTTATTATAAGGTAATAACCATTCATTTTGATGGTTAAAGCCATTATATTATTGTGTTCCCATTTTTTTGTATTTTATAATTAAATAAATAAAAATAGTTTTGTGACTTTATAGTGTTTAGTGTTGTAGAATACGTTATAATATAACTTGTTTATAATTACCATAACTAGTGACAAAGTTGGAATAGTATATAATTGTAAAAGATTCATATTAACATATTAATGCACACGCCTCTCAATGAAGACATAAAATGGTACCTAAATAAAAATTATATTATTGAATATATAATTTTAAAACTTTTTCTATGAAATTTTACCATGGGGTGGTCAAAAATTTAATTATATGAAGAAATAATTTTTTGGATCCATAGCTTAACGACAATTGATCTTTTTGGATTCAATAAGGTTTAGAATAAAGAATGTGAAGGGATAAATTTATGAAAAATATATTAGAATAAATTAAAGTGAAGGAACCAATGAAAAGATGTAATGAAATAGCATACTTCAAAAATAAAAACAATTTTGTATCCAAAGGAACAAAATAGAGAGACATTGTATAAAATCAAAATTATTCCAATTAAGAAGAATATTTTACTAATTCATTAATATCTATACCTCTTGAAGTCATATTCTATAAAATCTTTTATTTTTAAATCAAATATATAGGTAAACAATATTTAGTTTTGTAAAAAGAGACAGAATACATTTCCCTTTCTGAAAATCTCATCAAATGTAATATTATAAATATAAGGTGCACAAACCACCTAACCTATTTTTTATAAATATGTATATTATATTATAAATTTTATAATTATGAAAAGTCAGGATAAAAATTTGATATATTATTCCTTTTTCTCATCCCCCTTCACATTATTTAGATTTCTATACTCACATATTGATCATGTTAAAAGATAAATGTCCACTCAAATAAACTCATCCACTCTATTATAGTCTAATCATTTGGTTTTCATCATGAGTGATGTAAAAATTTTTTGAGAGTGTTTGGGCACTATTTTTATATACTTGATTGGTGTATTTTACTTTTTTAGAAATTTAATTTATTTTTATCATAAAATAATTCAAATTTTAATGAAATTTTCAATATAAGATAAAGACAAATATTTCATTATTAAACTCATCAACCTGTGATTTTAATAAGTTAAACTTTATTGTTTTGGATATAAGAGACTGTGGTATTTTTTTCTCTCACATACACTTGATATATTATTGTGAATTTGATTCTCTTATATTGTACATAATAGATATACCTTGAAAATGTCATTTTTTTGTCATGTTTGGGAAGTTGGTGCATCATTCTAAAAGGCTTAAGGAGAATCCAGATCCTAGATAACCTCAATTGAGTAAATGGATTAAGACAGAAAAACATTTTAGAACTATGGATAATATAAGATGTGTAGAATCCTTAATATGGACCCCCTTTCTTACCACACACTAGAACATCACTCAAATTTTAAAGTATCCACGTTATAGTTTTTTAAATTACTCTAAAAACCATACTTTTTATATTCATTTTATTAAACCCACCAATAAATTCAATTTTTTTAAAATCATAACCCCATTATGGATGACCTACGAAAAAAAGTATAGAATACTAATTCAAAAAAAAGAAACTAATTTCATATTTCACACCAACATGTTTAGTAACATCATCTTATCACACAATAATATGTGTTACAAACAACTATAAAAAATAAAAAATCATTACATATGAAAATAATCAAAAACTGTTAACAAGGTATACATAAAAACACATCACAAATCATCAAATAATATGAATGAATAATATATAAAATAATTAAATTTATAAAAAAAAAATCAATGTATGTATATCCAAAAATTAATATCTATTTTCATTTATAATAAAATCATTATTTCAACACGTTACTACAATTTTTAAATGAAATTATATCCAAAAAAATATAAAACAATCCTCACATTTATCCCTTCTTCGTGAAAATTAATTTCAACATATCATGTTATATTATTTCATTCTAAAATGTATAATAAATAACTTTTTTGATAGACAAAATCATTATATAAATAAAAATAACCAAGACTTACCAATAATAACTACATAACTAGTTAAGAAAATATTTATTCCACAAAGTTAATTTTATAAATAAGGGTATGAATCTTATCTAAATTTTATATAAAAATAACCTATAATAATTTTAGTTCATCCTAACATTTTTTCATGAAATTAAATTATCTAACATGATGTTGGACTATAATATGTCAAACACATATTAAAATCCAAATCCATTTCATTCCATAGTCATAGTGTAATACAAATTAAAAAATTACATTTTAAATAATGACTGTAAATACTGTTATGAAGTAGAAAACAACATTGGGAAGAACCAAAATCTTGAATAATGGAGGATCTTACTTTAAATAGAATGAAAAAAAGTTACAACTATTATGAAGAAAAAATATGTAATGGAATATTTATGGTATGTCAACTAATATAGGTATATGAATAATTTTTTATTTTATAACTAATTATATATATAAGAGATAATATGACTCATGGAAATTTAATGAGATAGTTGGAAACTGATCATTGGTAATCTAACCATGGTAATAATAACATAAATATTATACATAAAAGTGTATGATAAAAAATCACTTTTGGTATAATATAAATTATCATTATCATTAACTTACTTTGATCAATGAATAGAAGCATAATTACACACATGTCACATATAATATAAATATGATTTATTAAAAAGCAATAAAATCATTGGAACAAAAAACATGATTTTGAAATAAAGAAAGAGTTTTATTTAATAAATAATATTTCCATAAATAATATATCATTTCCATAAAGGTATATTTTATTTAATATTAACAACCTAAAAATAGAAAATAAAAAAATTAGAAAAAGCAATTGAGATACTTTACTTTTTGAGTAAATATTAAATTACATTATGAATATACTGTATGTATTGTGGATCAATTATGATTTAAAAAGAATTTAATAATTAATATCTGAAAGTAAATTACTATATATATGTTATTTTGTTATTATAATTTACAATAATTAATTAAAATCAAATTTTAATCCTATAATGGATTAACCAATGTTTAAAATGAAAAACATCATTATAAAATAGTTCTTTTTTAATAAAATTTTTTCCATGGAAAAATTAATCATAAAAAAGGATTTCAATACCAAAATTAATAAATTTCAAACAAAATACCTTAAAAGTCAAATTCCCACAATTAGAATCATTTTTAAGCGAACAATATTGCAATTTCCACAAACCAATATTTTTAGGGCCTAGAATAGAAAATTAATAAATAGTTATTCTTCATTTACTATAAATTCACAAACATATCTTTCATTTACTATTTTCTAAAAAGATATTAAGGACATTTCTCCTCTAAAATTAAGTCTCAAGACTCATTACAAGGGGCTGGTAAACCTTTATGGTTTTATCTCTTAATAATAATAAGTAAATTTTCATGGTAAGGGTTACATATCTCTTATATTTATTTATTCTACGTAATCAGTTAAACATAATTTACAATTAAATTTCAAATGTTATTATGATTCATTATTATGAAAAATTTATTGTATAATTTTTTAAACATCATGATTCTATCTAATTATATAACTTTATTAGTTTTTATAATGCCAAAAAATTTCAATATTCTAAAATTAAATTATAAAAGTCACTACGTATGCCATGTATTTATTATATTATAGATGGATTGTTTATACCTGGGTAACCATTTCTAGGGATGGATGATTGTGATGCATCTCATGTATCCTATATCATTTTTAAATTCCATTAAACTCAATTTTCAAACTTGTGAACCATAGGATATAAAATCACATTGACCTATAAGTTTCAGTATAATAGTATTTGTTTATCATCTTGTATATAAATTACTTTAAAACATAATCCACATTCATTAGATAAGGGTTTTATATAATTTCTTTGTTCTCCAACCATTTAAAAATATCATATTCAATCACTATTTTCTACATATAAACTTATACCACCAATGTACCGTATACTATTACTCAAGTATCATTCCTTCAAAATGGGTACTTTCCACTTCATTATGAATGTACGATAGTTTGTTAGTAGACTATTTGATATTAAACTATATATACATATTATTCCAATATAAGGGGAAATATATATCCCATACATTAAATATTTTAACACTGAGAACTATTGAATACCTATCCATCTTTTTCTATGAGGTTCCTTGGTTATCGTGATTTAATGTATATATTAGAAATTCTATTCATATGATGCATTCTTTAGAATTATTATATACTATGAGAGTTACAAAATTATATATTCCATTGATGCATTATTTGGTATCATGAAACAAACTTTTTTGGGAATTTGGTGTATATATAAGCATTTATTTATGATTTCTATGTTGAGGACATGAAGGTGTGGTTAAAATGTCTAATATTATGAATTCCATCACTATGAGATAAATTTTATTAAAAATTTTTATATTAATTTCCAATATTAAGTTAATCATGTATATATTTAAATATTTTTGTCATCCATTATGGAATCATTTAATTATTTTTTTCATATCATGCTGTTTATATCATGTTTTCTTCCATTTTACATGATCCATTGCTTAGAATATGAGAACACCCCTTTATATTATTTCTCATTACCTTAGGTAAAGAATAATATCACAAAGTGTGACTTCAATATAATCAACGACAAATAAGACAGATTTTATATTTTTATACGATATAAAATATGATTCCTATATAATTTAATGTAATTTCATGTTTATACTTTCCTCTCTCAAACATCCCTTTTTATTGATAAATTTATAAAGATATATAAATTAGGTGGATTAAGGGGTTCAAAATGGTGGAGGATAAGGTAATACCTGCTAATAATACATTTATTATCATGGGGGTGGATCTCAAACAATAACAATCGATTTAAATCTCCCCAGATCTTGCACATCTAGAAAAGGAATCCACTGAAAAGTTACCTTCACTAAGAGTGTTACAGACCTTCATTCCTAGGTCCAATATTGTTTTCAATTCCCTGATAATGTATGAAACATACCACGGAGTGGGGGAATTATTTTAGGGATAACCGATATGAAATGAGGAATAAAATTCTACCTTTTAAATTTTGAGATTATAGAGTTCACATTGAATCATCCCACTACGAATAAACCTCACTTCGGTAGTAATGGAATTACATAGTAGATATAAAATTCTGAATACAAGAAGTATGAAACACCTATGATAACAAAACATACCACCATCATGCATGACCCCATACTCTAAGGAACAATCCATGTTTAATTTAAGACCTGACCTTGGTGGCACCCAGTCTACCCACCCTCACCTATATGTTCCACTCATTCCCTCCAAAAGTACGGAATTTTTTAGTAGGATCCCCCATAAAGAGATTTTTGTTCACCCGATATTAAGTATAAACCTAGTTCCATAACTAGTTACATTATATGAACCTTCATACCAAACCATGAATCTTATTTTCCATTCCTAAAATAATTCTTGCTATTCAAAATAACCAAACACACCACATTAAATACCATTATATACACATTAACTTCAAATCATGACCATTATATGCCTTGAAACTAGGATGATATGAATTCCCCCATACACTCCTATATAAAAGCAATCCCCATGCACTGTCCAATCATCCTCGATAAGAACATATCCCAATAACCTATAAAGAAGAGGTGACACACAATTTACACAATCTACTATCCTCATAACATCAAAATAATTGAAAATTTCTATTTTATCTATGTATTGTAAACCATTTTAAAACAATAACCACCAGATCTAGGTGACTATATTCAGGTTGTTATAGATGGTATAAGAGAATTATTTGTAGAAACCATTGGAATTAGAATTAGAATAATATATCTTGTGAACATATACCTATGAAAAATTGCAATGAAAATATTGAAATGTGTCTCTAACTGATAAAAAACATACCTTAATTTATAATTAATGCATCAATATTCTGTAATATGTTTAATATTCATAGATCTATTTATGAACTAATTTAATATATACCATTTTTTAAAAATGGATACTAATGAAAGGAAGTGAAACTATGTCCACACTCTCAAACTATTTTGGGATATCCCTTTAAATTATTTCAATGAATAAGGGGTTATAGTTGTGTATATTATCTCTAAATTAGGCCAATTTACCCAGGTTATGATATATGTTACTACTAATTTGGAATAGTTTGTTTCCGCTCAACATGTTAGATCAGTTTTTCAATTCTCCAGGAGGAATAATCCTCAATGATTTATTATAAACATTAACACATTGGTGATAAAGATATGGATTGGTTATATAGAGTTCATATTCCTCTATTTGGGATATATTAAAAGGGGGAGGTCAAAAGGTTTCATATAATCTAGTAGGAGATTCTATCATATGTAAAAATTTGGTTCAAAATACCAAGTAGGTTTAAGAGATAGAAAGTGTGGAATGTAATATTTTTAATTAAATATTTCTAGAAAATAATTTCACTTTTTAGAAAAGAGATAACATAGAGAGTATACTATTTAATTTAAAACAAAAGGAAGGGGAATTAGTTGTTGAGTATGATACTATCATTACATGGTATGAATTACTTGTAATGTATTATGTATTAAATACTAAGAGCAATATCAATTAATATATTGATAGACTATGAAAATGATTCAAAGGTAACTAGTCCCTCAAGAATTTTATTCTTATGAGTAGATAATAATTAGTGATATCAGGATAGATAAAAATGTTTCTAAGTCTTATATTTTCAATGGAATATAAGTAAACAAGAAGGATGTTGAACCCCATATAGAGAGAAATATTGAAATCAATAGTAAGGGAAGGGTAGATTTTACAATATGTAATAATTGTGGAATGAAACACCCTAAGACTTTGTAGAAGTTCATGGCAGTTTTCTTCATGTATGGAAAAAATGTACATCTTGATCATGAATTCACATGGAATTGAGAAGCCACCGATATCCAATGATTAAATTTCATGGAGAAGATATTGTATTCAAATAAATAAACCAATCATTAAGGGAATCTACCACTAAAGATTCCAATGGAGGATAGTTGAAGTGGTGAAATTACTACTACTGAAGATGAGGCCCCAAATGATGAAAAAATTATGTACTTTGATATGAAAATCAACATTAGCTAATATAATATTTTATTTTTGAAGAATGTACTCTTTTATATGATGAAAGTTATCAATTAAAATTAAATAATTCCTTCATACATTAGGTAATGCATTTTTATTTATAAATCGAGGTGTAAATATTATTTCAATGAAAATATATTGGGATACTTCTATCAAAAATAATAGAGGTTTCATTTTTGAAAACATTATTATTATACTGAGGGTCAAATTTTACATATCTATTGGGATGTATTGGCCTTAAAATTATAATGAATTAATTTATTATTAATAATAGGATATTATAATTTCTATGTAGGGAATATAATCACTTATTTTTAATGAAATACTATATTTCCTAATACTTATATAGTGAAACATCCCCTGTGTTGTTTTAATTAAATACACAGAGAAGAAAACCAATTAATTATAATAATATACTAATAACATTTTATGTTTCAAATTAGAAAGATTATTAGTAGTGGGAATTTGAGTTATTCAAACACCTATATACCCACATCTTAGTGAAATAATTTGTATATAGGTATGTATTACAATATTTTATAGAACTTATTAGTATATGGTCACAATCAAGACCCTATATTAATGGATTTAATAAAGAAATTGTATTGGGTGGGATATTCTAATGGGTTTAAAAAAATACCATAGTTTTCCGCCAAATTCATGTTTCATCCCCTAACCCCAACATTCTCTCTAACCCCCACTTACCTACATAGGGCCTCACCTCAGTTCTCCTTATAAATCTCTCATAGTTCATCTCATTCTTAATTTCATTATTCTTCCAAAACAAATATGTGATTTATGGGTCTATAATCCTTTTTGTTGAGAATCATTTTCAAAATTATCTAGGTATAAAAAACAACCTATATTATTTTATCTCACTATTCTTATTGATTAATAGAACTGATTATTTTTTAAATTATATTTATTAACATTTTTTATAAAAATGATATAGTAGATGACGTATTTTTTTTAAAAAAAATAGGTATTCACTATCTCTAACTTATTCTATTATAATTTATTGTGTAATATATTTTTCAGATTATGTAATATATTAGAATATTAATTTCTTGTTTTTTAATGTATTATGGGTTATGAAATTATTCATTTTATAGTTTTATTTTAATTGATAAATTATCAAAGAAATTATAATAAAATTACATTAATGTTCTCTGAAATGATTAAATAATAATGTCAGTAATTTATATGAAAGTTAATTTAATGGTTTCTCACTATCCCTATACAACCTAATAGCCAATATTATTTATTCATTGTTCTATGTATTATACATTTCTAGATCAGTAATTCTATGCCTCATGTATAATATATTCCAGACTTATACTTTATTTGGATAACTACTAGTATTACTTGATGACTTTCACATTATAAATATAATTCGGATTATATAATTTCAAATTTTCTACGAACATATGACACTGAATTATTCCTAATTTTTATTATCAATTTTTCCCTCATAAAAAAATACTATTAAAAAAATTAATTTTATCACATGGTAAAAAAATTTTTCATTAATAAATGTTTCTTATGATAAGGAAATTTGTATTAAGTTATAGAATTATAATACCATCATAATATTTATTCAAAAGATTCATTAGGGTCATGAATGTTTTATTTTTTTTCAATTTATAATATTTTGACAAAAAATTTATTTCTGTAACAAAATTGATATAAATCATATGTACAGTCAATATCAAATCTCAAACAAACTTAAACATAATGTTTTTTTAGATTTCATAATTAAAATTGATTAATATTGAGGAATTATACAATTACCTTACTATATTAGTGTTGATATAGATTTTATAGGTGGGGAAGAAGTTATATACTATAGAAAAAAATTTGTTTTCAATCATACTATTTGGTCTGGTATCACAATGTAAATAAAAAATATTCCCAGACTTTTTAGGATTGAAATGAAAGGAGTGGAATAAATAACCTAATATTTGATTAGAATTCAATTATTCATCATTATTAGATTGAATGAATGTAAATTTAGGATAACAATGGTATAAGTTCACAAGATACCACTATAGAAAATGAAAATTCTAAGAGTGAAAAAATTGTTTGATAATTCCCAGACTATTGTATATTAGGCATGTGATAAAATAAAAAATATTGAGTTTTTAATATGATTCCAAAATAATAAGTACATGAATATATATTTTTTAATTTAGAAAACTATATTCTTACATTTATGAAGTACATATTTCTTGATGAGGAAGATATTCCCTTAAATAATTACAAGGTATTGAAGTCAATTCATCAACATTTATTTTCAACAAAAAAAATCATTCTTTAAAAAACAATTGTAACATATTTTTTGAGTAATATATGGGCTTAAATAGTTTTATTTAAAAAGGTACATAATGATTAAATCATAATTTGTCTGTAACACCATCTCCTGTTCCATAAAAAGTGATGTGCATCTTTCTAATGATTCCATGGTTCCAAAATCCTTCCATGTTTCCTGAAATGTAAAAAACTATGTAATGACATGATTAAAGGAGAATTAATGATAATGATGATATTTTTTATATGAAAGTTTGATTAGAAAGGTTTAAATTTGATAGACAGTATCCTTCTTTTTCCTATAAGGTGCATAATGTTAGGTTGGGTCAATCCGGTGATGATTTCAATCCATTGGTTTATATTATTAAACCACCCAACATGTGGCACTGTTTAATTCAAATTTATAACCATCCTCTATAGATTCATCTAAAAAAACCATTTACATTATTGATTATACTCATATGTGGACCTTATAATCAGGAAAATGATACATAAATCTACTTGAAGTATTAAATAAATAGTTTAATAATGAGAATATGGATGTCTGTACATATGAGGATTTTCTAATGTCATAATTTTGATGTGTGTTGTGATTATGTGGATGATAACTTATTTTATTACTTATGAAATGCTATCTATTAGGAGAACCATGTGTAAACGACTCTATAATGTTTTAATGAATAATAAAACTTCTACAAGGATTAAATATCACATTAATTTTAGATTTAGGGGAATTGATAAATGTTACCAAAGGATCATCCATATATACAAAATCATTGAATATTTTACAATACCGTTGAACCCGAGTAGAAACCTTACTGTATGTCAAATTCTTATTTTCTTATTGAATTATTATATTTCATCTTTAAATTCTGAAAATTTCAGGTAAATTATAGTAATAGGAAGACCATTTAAAATTACTTAAATTAAAATTTTATGAATGAAAGTAACCTATTTTAATTGACATATTGTCCTACCAATTTGATATTCCATTATTTATAAGTAATTCACATTGAGAAAAAAATGTGAAATACTGATTTTAGTTCTTATAAATTTCATATGGAATACCAAAGTTCATTTATGAACTCCACATTACATGGTGTATTGGGGTATATTAATAGAACTATATCCTAAGTGTATTAGTGAAAATAACTATAAATATTCATATGACTCTTATAAAATAGAACCTTTAAAGAAATATTGTTTTGATATAAAAGTGACTGTAAACATTCAAAATGTCTTTCCCAAAAATATATCAAAATTGGTCACTAAAAGAGATTTGAAAATGAAATCTATAAATCCCTTGTCTATCATTTCATTAATTATAAATATATCCCAATAAAAATAAATGATTTACTATGTAATAATGTAATGGTAATGGTAATTTAATCATACCATTTTCATAGATATTTATGTGACAAGGTGATTCTCAAACCATTCTTGATAAACAAATCATGAACATGCACTATTAAAATTTTGTGAGTTAGAGAAAGGTTTCCATAAATATTTTATAACATTATTATTTTATATAATCATCCATCATCAAATTGAAATACCCCTTTAGTAACACATTTGTTTTCATTTTATGTATCAAATTGAAATAAATATGCACACAATGACATACTCTTTCAAGAAAATGAATCTTAAATAATTTTACATTGTAAAAGGATATTAGGATCAAAATGTATAGATTTATAATTTATGTATTTGGATGGTATGAACATGATATATAATTGAGAAATGATAAATGAAGATGAAATATACGTGAAAATCTATCCAACATATCTCTCACTTCCCCGAGAAAGGGTAATTCCAAGATCATATACATTTACTATCATGATATTTGAAGTAAAAAAGATGGCACATCATGAAGTCTTGTTAAACCATAAATTTTTAATTAATATAGGACATAATTAATTTTAAAATGTGTATGTTATCAAATATGAAAAATGAGTACAAATATCTTAAAATTTTTCTAAATTTTAAGTAGAGAACATATACAAATTATATGTTGAATTTATTATTTATTTTATTTTACAATAAGAGAGACTTCACATTAAAATGACGTTCATTGTTTGTTAAAATATACGGTATAACCATTAATTTAATAAACTAAATAAATAATATTTTTCTAATTTTAAGGTTCTTATATATTTATGGTATTGATTTTACTTATAGACACTGTCTCTCAATAAATAGAAGTGTCAGATTTTGTTCTTAACTATCTTGTCTGAGAATGAAAATCACCCGTTATAAGTGGATAAAAATTAATTATAAATGACTGAGTAGTGAACATGAGAAAACAACATGATCGTATTTGTTAACTATAATTATTGGCTACTATGCTAGTGCATTGAATAACTGACCATGAATGAAAAATGTGTCTTATTATGAAGTTGTTGAGAAAATACTAACATTGGATTAATGCACACAAGGATGATTTGTTTATGAAATATAAGTGGTATGATTCAGTGACATGTTAAGGAACATTTATTGGTTACTATGTATTTAGAGTTATTGAAAAGATTCACTTCCTGGATAACGATAATATAAATATTTTGGGATAAATGGAGAAATAATGGCTTTATATGAACGACCCTCAAAAACCTAAATTTAGTTCCATTATTGATGTAATCCGAAGATATATTATTGGTGAATATACGGGTAAAATAGAATTTATTTCCATTATTGATGTAATCCAAAGATATGTTATTGGTGATTATAGGGGTAAAATAGAAATTATATATTATCCTATTAGTAACTATCAATATATTTCATATAATGACTCAAATACTCAAAATATTAGTCTTTTTCGTGAACCAAATGTAGTGGTTAGTAATATATAAAATCTAATGGAAAATATTATTTTACACTAATTTAATTTTTTTGATTGGTTACCTAAAAAATTTATTCTATAATTTACATGTAGTGAAAAAAATAATTCATTTTATAACTAGCTAGTACATGATTTTAGAAATATTAAAAATCATTTATTTGTCGTATACCATAAATATAATTTAAATAAAAACATGTAGAGTCTAAAAAAGTAACTAAAAACATTGAAAAATATGATAACTTTTTTCTCTAATTTTATTGAATGTCATTTCGGAAAACCTATTCAATTTTATAGATTGAATTCTACAACTATTTCATATGAATATTCTATAAGATGTTTTGTTTTTCAATTGAAATTTCATTTGAATCCACAATCATATTCTTAAATCTTAATGAAATAGAATCTAATATACCACCTCATACTAGTTTTCAGGAATCATAACGATTTAATAGAGTTGATATTGTATATTTCATAATGAAAACTTTTGTTTTGCTACAAAATGTGAATATTCAAGTTTAAAGAGAGTTTTACGGGATGAATTCATAATCAGAGTGTCCAATAAACACACATTTACAATTGTGGACAACCGACCTTCACATAAACCGAAACCCTTCACTAAAATTATCAATTATTCCTTATTATTAAATAATGAAAATATATTTTTCATCATAATAAAGGGGGTTCCCCTAGATCAAGAAAACCATCATTTATTGATCCTTTGAAAAAAATAAAAAGTCCCTCGGTTGATCCGTGGTTGATTTACCAGGAATTATATCTTCAACAATAATCTAGAGTATACATTTAGATGAAAATTAAATACATTTTAGGTTGTGTAAAAGAATCATAAATATCATATTCTTCATCCTTATATATATATATACAATTATATATATAATTATGTCCAAAAGTATTCAGGATATTATTAAAAAAATATGCTATTTAATTATTATTTATCCATGAGAAATAATATAAACCATTTTAAAAATGAATTCTAACATATATTTCTAAAAAACATAGACAAAAAAAATTAAATTTAGAATGAATTAACCAAAGTTACCCTTTTCCTCTACTATCCATTTTTCTATGTCTATCAACCAATTATTAATTGACTGATGTTTTCCTTCAACTCTATGAATAAATGTAAGCCATTAACAGTTTACATGGATATAGAAAAACAAGTTTATAATGTTTTTTATAGTTTACAAGTAAATTTTCATTATTTTACATGTATCCCCAAATCCTAATATCTATTACCGTTTTCCATAAGCTTATATGCATCATCCATTTCCAAGATTACCATTATTTCTCAGATTTTATGTTCAATATCATTTCACTTATTCTCAATATCATTATTAGCATCTTGATCATACTGATCATCAAAAATATAAATTGGACTATTCTAGAACATCACAGGTTATCTATCCTTTATATATTAGGGATCCATCATAGGTAACTAATCATCTAGACTAAGGTATATGTATAAAATACACATAAATTTTTAAACTCTGGTTTATTTTCATTATAAAAAGTATTGTTTTATATTTTTTTCTTATTCATTAATTACTAGATAAAATAATATTATTTAATTTGGTTATACATTAATTTACAAAGTATGAAATATCTATACATAGGTAATGTTAGAGTATAATGAGGGAAATCAAATTATTAGTAAATCTTGAAGATAATGTATGAATTTTATGGAAACACTATCAGAATATAGTGAAATATTTCATGTGAAACTTGTATATTGGAGATACATTTGAGATGAAATCCTGGATAATACATGGGATCACATATTATTAAGAAAAATTATTATATTAATTTGTATATTAAAAATGTATTTAGATGAATTTATATTATTGTATGTCCTTTATAATAATTTTCATGATGGTCAATCTGTGAGAGTTACATGAATTATCAAATATGAGGGATATTGAAGCCATATAAGAAAGAGTATATAATGGATGGTATGATAGAGTTGTTATATGTTCTGGGGGTATAAAAACCCCCAATTATTGTTATGTAATAGATTATAGGTAAATGATTTCTTACTTAAAGAGTGGTGACTTCAATTTATTATTCAAATTTAACATTTTTGATTGAAAATGATTATGTTTTGAATAAATATTTTTTTATTTTTATTTTTTATTTCATTTTCTAAATTTTATGAATGAAAAAATAAAGAAATAAAGGTAATATTATGTATATAAAAAATTATAGTGAACGATTATGTTTGTGTAGGATAAAAAAAAAATCATTTTTTATGTACCTATTATTTGATTTTTTGAAAATTAAAATAAACCGAATTAATTCAAATATGTGAATATTAACATAATTCTAATAGAATTAGTAATGTAAATTGATTTGATTTCTCAACCAAAAAGGAAATATACCAATCAAAGTAGGCATAAATAGACTGTATCATTTAAATAATACACCATCCTAAATCAAATATATATAGACCAAAAAAAATCAAACTAAACTAACATAATTCTATACAAATAAAATTAATCAAAAAAGTTACTTTAAATAGCATGAAAAAGATATTAATCTAACTTGACTTAATTGACCTAGCATGAATGAAATAAAATTGAACTAAACAAAACCATTGCAAATTGAATTAAATATAATTGAACTAAAATGAATTAAATTAATATAAAATTACCCAACGACTCTCAAACTAAAAGGAATGAAATAAATTTAAAATAAAAAATAAATGTTTTAATTCTATCATGTAAAATATAAACATTTTATATTTTAAATATATTGTTTAATTAGTTTAAAATTTACATGAAAATCATTGATTTAAAACATATAATATATTTTAATATGCAACCAAGGGAAGAAATAAGTAATAGAATAGGATATAAGGGTTCTAAAATAGATGAAATCCTCTATACACATTATGAGGAGGATTTTTAAAATCAATAAAAATATGATTATGATGTTTAGGTAAATCCCTCAATAACATAATTATGTAATCAATGGAGAATATTGAATGTTGGTGATTCTATCATCTTAACTAATGACATAGAATATTAAGTAAATAAGAATATGTTGAATATTAAAAAAATTTGTAATTTAGCATGGTTCCAAGATAATTAAATGAGTATTTAGTTGGTAAATCATAGATCAAGAAAAATTATTAATGTATTTATAAATTCAAAAAAAGAGTGATATACTGCAAAGAGACAACATGGAAAAATATTATTGAGATAAAAGTTAAATTCATGATCAATTACATGAATAACAAAATTTAGTATTAAAAAGTGTCTAAATATAATCTAATGTTACTAAAAATATAGGGGAATATAATAGAAAAAAAATCACACCACTTGAAATATACGAATAAATTCATTTGTTATTTTAAATGGAAATCCAATGAGGATTAAAAAAAAATAAACAGTAAACTATATTGATGAAATTTTAGGCCAAATAATAATATAGTTTACATATTAATATATAAAACATATTAATATATAAAAAATTAAAAGTATTAAGCAGTTTGATATAATTATTTTATGTATCACCTCATAGTGTAAAAATAGTATGGCTTGATATTAACATATAAACATGAAAATATACACAAATAATATTAACATATGAACGTTAAAAAATATAAACTATATTAACATGTAAATATATAAATTGTTTAATTTTAAACATTTTATGTCCACAATGTTTTAACATTTTTTTATTTTATATTTTTTGTAAACATATAACTATGTAAATAGATTCATTTAATTTTAATATATAAACATTCAAATTATAAAATTTAAATGAATCCATAATTAATATTTAGAAACTATATATATTTAAAATAAAACATCCATTCCTTCCCAATATAAATCAAACATAACAAGACCAAATTAAACTAAAAGGGATCAGTGTACCCTAAAAGGCCTAAATCAAATAGTCATAAAAAGTTTAAAATTTTTCCAAACTAAATAAACTCAATTGTTACGTGAACAAAAAATATAAGATAAATGTATAAAAACAACATCAATCATACATTATTGAACTATTAAAAATGAAACGAAATATAATAGAACCAAAATGAATAAAAATGGAAAAACTAAACATAATTATATTTAATTGATCATTCCAAACCATCCATGAATTAAAAAAATAAAAAATTACTATAGACTGAACCAAACCAAAATAATCCAAACCTAACTAACCTAAACTATAATCTACCAAACTTATCTAATTAAAATTGACCCAATATAAACAGAAATAAAATATTTTATTCATAAATAAACCATTAATTTTATCAAATAAATCTATGTTTAACAAATAGACCTAAAAACATCATAGTCAAACTAAAAAAAACCTAACCTAGTAGAACTGCTAAAAATGAAAAAAAAAATAAAATTGAAGTTAACTAAACCCATTGAACATCACCAACTACTAGATTTTTTATATATATTTCATTTATTATGGTTTCTCTCAGGTGGGGATTATACAAATAATTTTAGTGAAATGTAGTCCAATTATTTTAAGCTTTATACATTTAATAGTTCTTTAAAATGGGTTAATTTTTTGGGAAATAAAATATTTATTAATAAGAATTTTTTAAATTCAATTTCATTTTTAGAGTGTGGCGTTGAACATTTAAGGGCATATAGAATGGGAAAAAATTTTATTTCTTAAGAAGAAAGAAAAGGACATGAGTGATGTGAACGAAGAGTTAAAATACAAAATTGTATGTTTTATTCCATTGATTTAATATTTTAAAATATTTTTCATAAATAAATACCTCATATATATTGGAAACATTTTTTATGGATCCATGATGAGAATGAAGATGACTAATGGGGCCCAAATGATCCTTTGAGACAAATATTATGTGACGAGCACTAGGGGAGATTCCAGTATTGACCTTGAAAGAGTATCATCCCAACTATGTATTCGACTACTTCAGGTAAGTGAATCTCTCCATTTTTCACCATGATGTAAGAGTATCATGAAGAAGATACTATGGCTAAAAAAATCCTTAGAGGATAGTTAATGAAGTAATAAGGTCACCGATCATTTCATGAAGGCTTTGTTATTTTAATCACTATCATTAGATACTATAGTGGTTTTTAATACAAGGATTTAAATGATAAATTCAAGGTCACACCCCAATATTTTATGAAATTATAATTTCAACAAAATTTAAATTCATTGATCTATTTCGTTACACACAAAACTGAGTTTAATTGAACCACGATATAGTATTAAAATATTATTATTTAATGTGATAGTTAACTCCTAGGTATTATATTGGAGGATACGAATATGTCCGACTAATTTATGAAAAATTTCTAGGTTAAAAATTTATAAAATAAATTCATTTGTTATTAATTTATTATATAAAAATATAAAATCATTTCAAATTGAAATTAATATTTTTCTTAAAAACATTTTTTATTAGTGCAATGTGATTTTATCTTAAGAAAATAAATTAGTAAATATTGAAGAATTATTTTTATTTATTTTATATATTATATATTTAATATAATATTGTTTTAATTTAAATATTTTTTTCTATACATTGTACATGAATATATAAAATTTTATTCTTATTTTTGTTTCCCTAAAAAATGGTTTCTTTGGATTTGGCATCCAAATTATAAAATTAATTTTTTACAATTTTATAAAAAGAATTTGAAAAAACAAACTTCATTTTCTAAACATGTCCAATTTATCTTACAATTATGTTATTATAAATTTTCAAAATGATTAATTTTTTAATGAATAGTTGAAATATAGATTTCTATTAAAATATTCTTTTCATTTAATGAAATTACAAAGCACCATTATTTTAAAATAGAGTTAAAAGTAAAATTATTAGAAAAAAATTTAATTGTTAATACAATTTTGGTAATTATGATTAATTAAATTTTTAATTTTGATAAAAATCATATTTTTTACTTATGGGTTCTTTTTTTTTGGAAAACATATTTTCGAACTATTTACAGATTTAATTATAAATAAAATATTCTAATTATATGAATTGAATATGATTAAATTAATTAAATATTTAAAATACATATATTTAATATTTGGTAATAAAATTAAATTCATTTTGGTCATACTTAATTGTAAAAAGTATAAAAAATATTTTACATAGTCCAGGTTAAAATAGGTTTACCTGGGGTAAAACAAAAAATACTATAGTTAAAATGACATAAAAAGTTAATTAAACCCCATTGTTTGATTATAATTATAGATTAAAATTATCACCACTGAATTTTTTACATTTCAGATGCGTTTTTCTAATAATGATTGTTGATATTATTTTCAATTTTTTAAAAAATACAAGCAAGACACTAACCTAAATTATAAAAGGGAACCCCCTCTCCTCTTCCCTCCACACATAAAGATCCTTTTCAATCAGCCAATACACACCAAAATAATTTTCATATATCACTCACCATTTTATATATTCACTTTTTTTATCATAAAAAAATTATATAAAGGCATTAGATATAAACGTAAAGAAATTTTCCGAATAAGAGTTATAGTGAATAATAATGTGTTTTTTATTTTATTTTTTTTATTTACCTTTTCACATATTCATAAAATATTATGAAATAATAACACCTATATATTAAACAAATGAATATTTTATTATTATAATTTATGAACCTACATCCATCTCCTCTTCCATAAAATGGGAAGCAAAACCATCGATCAACTATACGGTGGACTACCGCCTCATTAACTGATTTAATTATTTTTTCCCTCGATGCCTCTCATGGCAAGAAAAAATGACTTAATTAGTTATATATATATATATATGATATTTAGGAAATTATATTATTTTTAAATAATAATATCATATATAACTTTTTAACTTCTAATCAGTTGTAAAATGATAACATCACTATTATGTATATGGGGACTACCACCTCTATGAAGGGATGTGATTAATTTTTTCATTTCCATTTTACATTGATGGTCATAATGATATATTTTATGAATATATAATATTTATATTATTTAAAAATTATTTTTTAAAAATTAATTATTTTTAACCTTTCTTTTATTCGATCTATTGAAAAATGAAAACATATTTCATGCATATGTATGGCTTACCATCTCTAAGAATTGTGTAATTAATTTTTTAGTCAATATTGTTCTTGTATGAATATAAATATATATTTTTATATAATGAATATATATGATATTTACATCATGATTAAAATTCAGGAGATGATTTAACCATGATCTTTGTATAAGTACAAAAACTACCAAAACAAAATATACATGAAAAATGAAGTAGTCATCACCAAGAATAGTGATGTTCTTAATGAATTGTTAATACGTGGGTGAAAAAAGGTTAAAAGTAAATAATATATGGTATGATATATATTTTCATTTTTAATAAATTTATAATAAAACTATATTTATTATATATGAGTTTTAAACATGTATGCAGATATTAAATACTTGAGGTAATAGATTTATGTCATAATATCATTGTTTTGGGAGACGGTTTTTAAATTATAATTTTGAGGATGAAATTTTTTGATCTACCTCACAATAATATCCTAAATTTTCATCCCTTATGTAAATGTCTAGAAAATCAATGTTTTAATTTAAATTTCATCTTTTTAATGACTAAAAATTCCAAAAATATTTTTTTAAGAAAAATGAAATTTATTTCTCTCTTCTGCTAAAAATAAATTCTCTTCTATGTCCATGTTTTAAAAAAAATATTTTCAATATTTTTTTACTAACATCCAATGATGTTTTAATGCAAATTCTAACCATGTTTTAATTTTTAAAAAATTGATTAAAATGATTATTCTTGTCATTTTCCAAATTAGTTCCTCTTAATTTTTTTTTCAAAAAATTGAAAGGAATATTTGTTTTAAGACATAGAGCATGAAAGTAATTTTCTTCCATCATGACCTCTCAGTTCACTGAACAATAATTTATATGTTCACAATTTTATTTAAAAAAAAGGCATTTTCATAATAAATTGGGAATTTAATTTTTTAAAAATTCATTTTCAAATAGGAACGTTTATTTTACACAATAAATCTTTAAAGATATTCTAGTGATTTCATATTCATCAATGAATAAAGTCCTTGAATTTAATTATGATCTATTAGGGATATTTTCCAAGGATTACATATTTATTCTATTTCCAAATACGTTATGATTAAAAAGAAACTATGTTAAGGAATACAATTTCATTTCCAAGGGTTATGATAAGATAATAGTTTTTTTAATTCCATTTATTTATCACGAGTTATGATATGATTAATGTTTTATGATCTTGTGGTCAAAGATGTATGGTTCTAATTATGTGATGGGTTGGAGAAGAATTTTATAAACCTTTAATTAATTGTGTAAAATATTATTTATCATGAGATAATTATTGGATCCAATTCGATGTGCTTGATCCATTATGAGAATAAATTCGATGCGATTGAACCACTATGAGATACTGGTAGTGATGTTAGATTTATTATGAAATTTGAAATAGTAGGGTTTCTTGATACAATATTATATTATGGTCTTGGTAGTTACACTTAACATATGTAATAGTTTATATTCATATGTTGGTTCTATACTTTTATGACAGGAACATGTGGTTCATGACTGATTTTGATGATTTCTCCCACATTTGATTCATGTATTTTTAAATGAAAATGCTTTATTCTATGAATCTCATTTTTGATCTTTTATTGATTGGGTATTAACGTTGTAAGTTGTGGTTATGATCTTACTCCCTTATACATATCTAATTATTTCATATGTTAATCGATTGACATCTCGCATATTTATCTGTACTAAGCACATGAGATCACCCTTTCTCATGTTTTCTTTTCCAATTTAATGAAAAAATCTATTAATAAGGGTATTCATTTTAAGAGTACTAAATAAGAAGATCATTCTAGAATATATTTTAAATATTTGATTAAATAAGATGATTTTGTATCTAGTATCCCAAGGAACTAAAAATTTACATTTAGCATGCATGTATTAGTGAAATATATTTAATATTCATCTAAAAAGATTTAATATTTATGTATGAAAAGTGTAGGTATCTAGCGTTGTTATCATAGAATGGTTTAGTCAAATTATTATAGAATATGGTTAATGAAATTTATTTAAAATAATTGGGATAATTATTTTCATAGTATAATATTATAATGTTTTGGGAATAAAGGGATTATATGGTATTTCTATAAATAATTATATTTTTGGATACTATAAGTGGAAATGATTTTGGAATAAAAGAATATTGGTGTTACAACCTAAAAAATAGTTTGTTGAGTATATCTCATCCATTATTTTGGCAGAGGGTGAGTGTACATTTACTATACACATGGATTGTCACTGTAAGAGGACATGATTAGGTTAGTTAATATTTAATTTATGAATATTTATTAAATTTTTTTGATATATTTGAATAAATGGTGACCATGGATAAACTATGTTAAACATGACGTGTAATAGGATGAAAAAGGTGGCATCATCTAGAAATCCAAGAAATTTTTCATGATAATGTATATTCCCACAATAAATATTGTTTCCCAAAATTTATTTTTTGTTTTATTCAATGTATAGAACTAGAAGACATCATTATAAAATAAAACATGATGTAAAATGATATTATTTTAAACCCATGTAAACAAATGATATAGGATATAGGATAAGGAATATTTTAATTCATCTCACACAATATTTATTGGCCATGGATATTTATTAGAATATAAATAATTAAAAGAGTTAAAAATATATTGTTGAGTCTTTCATGAGGAAAGATACAACATATTTTAGTGGGTATTCGTATGAAAAAGAAGTTGAGTGATGGATCGACAACATTATGATGATTTTTTTCTATCTAGTTCTTATAACATGAACTTTTTTCACTATGAATTTATCATCTGGAAGGTCAGGAATATCAATAGTGTAAACATATCAAAAATATGATACAGGAGGGAAGAATTGACTCTCTGGAATGGGATTAGTTTAAGAAGGTATTATTTAGTAAGTAAATTCCTTATAATCTATATAGAAATACTGATTAATAATTGCATTAGATATTTAAGAAGGATGGTGAATCATTTGGTACTTATGAGGGAATTTTTTCAAGACTTACAATGTATGATTCTAGTTTAATCATTATCCATGAAATAAAATTTCCCAATTAATTGGTGGCTTAAAACAATTATCTAAAACGAATTATCTGTATGATTCATTAGTATAAATATAGAAATTATTCAATGTTAACTCATGGTTGAAATGTAAATCCTGTATTCCAACCATTCCCCTGGGTTTGATAAGAGAAGGATGTTCAAGCCTCATGAAAACTCGAAAACAATCACATGGTGGAAATCTATTCTATCCATACACATTCTAGAAATATGGGAATAAACCTCAAGATAATTTGTTGAATTAAATTGAGGTGTTATTTAAATGTTTAATGATTCATCATACAACCCATGAATGTCTAAAGGAAATGAATGGGCCAGTTAATACAATCAAAGAGTAGAAGACTCCAACCAATGCACCACCAATGCTCTAATGATTAAAATGAAATGAGTATGTGAATTATTCAAAAAAGTGCATGAATCAAAAGGTTTATTAAGATTATTTACATAAAAATACCCTTAATATCATAGAAAAATAGAAATCCCACTAGATTATATATATCGAAGATGGTAACTAGAATGAAGTGGAAAAAGTTACAACTAAAATCCACTCTAAAACAAGTAATTTATTATTTGATTTTATATTTACCCACTTTATTATGTATATGTAAATTTAAAACGGTGTTGAATTGTAAGAATAATTATTAGATATTGAGTTTTCGGCGAAAACCACTAATGGTATGATGATCACATCCAACTCTATAGTTCCTCCTTGGTTGATGTTTTGGGAAAGTACTTTTGAAAATATATTTATTCTCCCTATATATAAATTTTATGTGATTATCAGAATGGATTGTATTAATTTATATGAATTCCATACAAATTTAAAATTATGTGAAGTCACATTCATTATTAAAAACAAACCCACACTCATTTATCTATTTGAGGATGAATAAAAACTTCCAACAGAAATTACTTATACATTTGGGTCTTAATTCAAATCCATGAAGGACATTTATCTCATATGGTTAGGGGGAATCATAAAATTGAAGTAATACCTATTTATCATTAGTTTTTGATGTATTTATAGAATAATTTCCCATATTTTCTTCGTTTTTGAATGTTGAGTTTTCAAAATAAGTCCTACATGGTGACACACATATTCCAAACACTCATTATAGAATATACCCAATTCAGTTGATATAATTAAATAATAAACTCCAAAAGAATATTGGTAAGAGATTTATTTGGACAACTTCATCACCTTGGGGTTCACTAGTTATTTTTTTTATGAATAAAAAAGATTCAATGTGACTTATCATTGATTATAAAGAACAAAACATGATCACTATCAAGATTTGATATCACATACCCCATATCAAATATTTGGTCGACCAATTACAGGGTTCTCAATTCATTTCACAGATTTTCCATTGATTTGGGTACTATAAATTGAGGTTCAAAATTAAATATATTACCAAACATCCTCTTTTATTAGGTATGGAAACTTTGAACTTATACATATTATATTTGGACTTACAAATTATCCTTCAAAATTTAGGTATTTAATGAATAGAGTCTTTAAAGACTACCTTTATCATATTGTGGTAGTCATTATAGATAATATTCTTATACATTCAAATATTAAGGAATAGTGTGAATATTACAAGGGAATAACACTAAAAACCACAAGGGAGGAAAATATATATACAAAATTAACCATGTGTAAATTTTAGCTTCATAATGTTTTATTACTGGGTCATATAATCTCTTTTGTGTGTATTTTTGTAGAACCTCAAATGATATAAGTTATTCAAACATGGACTAAACAAACTATGGTTACTGAGATCCATAGTTTTCATGGAATGGATATATATTGCCACCACATTATGGAGAATTTATCCTACAATTATAATCAACTCACTAATTTAACTCTATATGGAGCCAAGTTCCATTGGACACAAGAATGTGAAGTAAATTTCAAGGAATTAAAGAGAGTCATAGACACTACACATGTGAATACATTACACTATAGTGGATAAGGGTTTGTAATATATATTTTTCTATAAAAGAAGGTACTAGGTTCCATTATCATAATAATTGAAACAATTATATATTATTCCTCATGAAAATTGATGGTTCATGAGAAAAATTACAGAAGACATGATTTGGATTTAGATGTGGTAATTTTTTAATTAAATATATGGGGGAATAGTCATTATGGATAATTATTTGATATATAAACTGAACATAAAATATTAAATTATATTTTATCTCAAAACAAGATAAATATGTTAAATAAATGATGGTTGGAGGGGGTTAAATAATGTTACTACTCAATACATTTCCACCCAAGGAAAGAGATTATGGTGGCTGATGCTTTGAGATGAAAAGATCATGCTAACCTGTCTATGGTTAGGATAATAGTTGATCAATTTTTTTATATCCAAAGTATATATCATAAATTTTTTAATATAAGTGGATAAATATTATCATACTCAAATGAATGTATGACTATATATCCAGGTATGGATTAAATAATCTTCTAAGGATGATTCAAAGCTTCAAAAGTGGTTAGAAATGCCCCTTAGTCCAATATTGACTTTAATGGAATAAAAGGGTTCAAGAACATTGTTTGTTTTTAATCCAATTTTTTAAAGAAGGATTTATTGGATGAATATCATGGTTTATTGTTCTCAATTCATATTTGTGATTTGAAAATGTATTGAGATCTGAAAGAGTATATCTAATGGGACAATAAGAAAATGCATATTGAAAAATATCTACCTAGGAAAATTGTATTCTAGAAATTTATGGCTAAGATAAAAAAATATAAGTATATGTTATAACCATTACCCATACCATAATTTAAATTGGAAAACATCACCAAGGTTTTAGTCGTCAAACTCCCCAAAACATATAAAGTCCATTACATTATTTTGATTGGAGCAGATTACCTTAAAAAAGCAATCACACTTCATTGCTATGAGAGATGAAATATATATTTATTAGGTGTCAAAAATATACATTAAGTAAATGGTATAGATTAATGAGGAACCACATTTTATAATATCAAATTGGGAATCCAGTTTTACCTCGATGTTATGGTGAAGTATTCAGTAGGATCTAAATACAAAGTTAAGATTCCACACTACTTATCATCCTTAGACAGATGGCCAGTATGAGAGAACCATTAAAACCCTAGAATATATGTTTATATATTAATATATGTAGTTCAATGGTGGTTGGGATTTGAACTATAACCTAGTATACTTTTCTGAAAACAAAGACATTAACTTGAGAATTCAGATAACTTTTTTTATAAATACCACTATGGAAAGAAGATTAGAACTCTAGGCTATCAAAATGAAGTAAGAAAAAAATATATTGGAACCTGATAAAGATAATGTAGTTGAATATAAGAATAAATACATTCAGAAAAATACAAGGGTAATATATGGTCAATAGAATAATTATGTGGGAAATCATTTGTGATATCTAGAGTTTGATGTTGGTGACATGGTGTTTCTATGAATTTCTCCATGGAAGAAGGTTATGATATTTTTTATGAAATAAAATATAATCCCAAGTTATATTGGACCCTTTGAGATTATTGATCAATTATGGATGATATCTTATCATTTATATATTTCGCTGAACCTCACTCAAGTATATGACATGTTTTATGTATCTATCCAAATGAAGTACATAACTGATACTTTATATGTAATGAACTCAGAGGTCATAAAAATGGGGAATGATCTATATTATTAGGAAAAATCAATTGATATTATATATGATACATAGAAATAACAACAAAACAATACCACTCAGCTTGTTAATGTTTTTTGCAGAAACCACCAATTTAAGGAAGACATATGGTAACCTAAGGATATGATAATCTAGGAGTATTTTTAATTTTTTTTATAATAGGTATTGAATTTAAAGGGGGAAATTTATTTTTAATAGAGGTAAAATAAAAAGAACTTATATTTCATAAAATAAGTTTTCAAAAATTTCAATTTCTTCAATTTCTCACAATAATTATTTTAATAAAATGACAACATACAATCAAAATATTAGTATTTATCATGATTGTTATTACATAGAAATTGGATTATAAGGTATTAATAAAACAAAATAAATTATGAAAAAATTATTTTCTTTTTCAAATTTATAATATAAATTAATTATTTATTAATTTATTATAAATGAAAATAAATATCACTTGAATGTAAAATAATTTTTATCCTGAAAAAACTCTTTCTAGGCATGCCATGTGTTTTTATATTAATTAAATTTGAATAAATTTTGAATTATTTTTATAAAATATATTTAATATATATTAAATAAAATGTTTTATTATTCATCTAATTTTTTTCTATGAATGGTATCAGAATAAATACAATTTTATGCCAAATTTGTTTTTGAAAAATCAGTTTCGTCACCTTTTGTGAACTTATATCAATTTTTTAAATTTTTTGAGAATTTATTTTAATGTAATTATCTTAATTTTTAAAATCAATATGTAAATAATATCTTGTAGTGTATTTTAGATAATTTTATAAAAATATTAATTTTTTTATGAATAGTGTCAAACAATGATTTTTGTTAAAACATTCTATTCATTTAAAGCATTTATAATGTTTAATTTTAATTGAAAATTGTATGAAATGTAAAATTAGGTCAAATATTTTATTATTAATATAATTTTTGTCATTTTATTAAATTTAATATTTAAATTTGATAAACAAAATTATAAATAAGAAAAATTTTTCTTCATAAATCCACTCTTAATGCATATGCGGGTTTAAATTTAAATTAAATTCTTCAAACTATGAGACTTGAATTTGAAAAAAAATTATATATTTATTATTATGAATGAAAATATTTAATATTATGAAATAATGAAATATTATTTATTTTTCATGATAAATTCTAAAAAAATTAAAAAATAGGTTATCATAGAACACGTTAAAAAAGTTTTACTGAATGTTAAACTAATCATATAAGGGTTAAATTGACCTAAAAACTTTTTGAGACCCGATTTTATGGTTTTATATATAAATTAAACTTATAAACTCTGTATATGATCCATTTTGGAGAAATGTTTTCTAGAATGAGTCATGACATTATTTTAAAATGTTTAAAATAACAGGTTTGCGACCAACCTCAATTATAAAATGGAACCCCATATTCTCTCCTATCAACACTTAATGTTATTTTTTCATTGAAAATTAACCAAAATACCTTTATAAAATCTATCCCCACAACCTATAGTCCCCTTTATATCATAAAACCATCATATGAATAATTGAGTAATAAAACAAAAGCGTTTGGATGAAGAAAAGGTATAGTTCTAAACCGTGTATTTTCATTTTAGTTCTTTTTTACCACCTTCAAATCATAATAAACTATAAAAAAATAATGGTAAAAGTATATTTAATATAATTTTATGTTATTATGTAAATTTTATAACATATATACTTCTCCTCTTCCATAAAATGGGAATCAAAAATGTATGTCATGTGCACAAAAGACTACCACCTCGTCACTCAATGTAATTCATTTCCCATCCTCTCCTATCGTGGCTGGATATAATGATGAATTTTACACCAGAACTCATGTATATATATACATATATATTATATTTATTAAATTACTATAATTTATTAAATATAATATCACATATAACATCATACCTTCCAATCTGATTTAAAATGATAATGTTGCTCATGTGTACGTGTGGACTACCACCTCTACAAAGTGATGCGATTTATTTTTTCATTATAATTTTATATAGATGATAATAAGGATGAATATTATGAATATATGTTACTTTTATTAAATAATAATTATTTTATAAAGGTGAATTATAATTTACCTTTATTTTCTTCCATCCTTGGAAAAATGAAAATCGTGTTTGTGTGTACATATAACATACAATATACATAAATGATGAAATTGATTCATCGATATATAATTTTAATGGATTAAATAAAAAATGTTTATAATCAATATATATGATATTTATATCATTATTAAAATTATTTAGATTATGGAACCATTATTAGGGCACAAGTACCAATAATACATAACCAAAACATAAATTAAAAACGAATAAGTGGTCACCCGAGTGGTGATTTTAATAATGAATTGTTAATAAATGGGTGATAAATGATTATAATGAAATAATATATGGTATGAAATTTTTAATTATGGTTCAAAAATATATTTATAATAAACCTATAATTATAATAAATAATTTTCAGACATGTTAGAATAAATTCCAGTCTTCATAAATGAGATTAATGTCACAATCCCATTGGTTATTAGGATTTTTTTATAAATATTATAATGAAAATTTTTTATTAGTATACCTATATATAATATTATTAATTTTTATATAATCATTTAATTTTTAAGGAATATAATATTTCATTTAATTTTACTCCCTTTAAGAACTAATTTGAATAAACTATTTTTTAATGAAGAATCTACTATATTTCTCTCTTTGATAGAATATCTATTTAATTTCATTCCAATGTTTTCTAAAAATGATATAATGATTATTTATAATGCGAAGGAATCATTTTTTAATGTCATTTTTAAACATGCTTTATTTATTTTTAAATTCGTTTAATTTAAATCTCCCTATCATTTTTCATATGTGGTGTTTTTAGTTTTTATCAGAAATGTGAATTGAATCTTTATTTTAACATATACGATTCGAATAGAATTTATTACCATAATTAATAACGAATTATTGGAAGCTTCAATTATGAGGGAAAAATGAAACTTTCAATGAAAAATAATTTTGAAAATATTTAGTGAATTAATGGTTTTAAAAAGGTTATTTTAAATTGTAAATGTTATTTTCCTCATCAATATATTAAGGATATTTTAACTGTATTTATATTAATCAATAAAGACAACCATTGAATTTAATTATTCTCTAATGGGGAAAGTCTTCAAATATTCAATCGATAATATTTCTCTAGATGTTTTATAATTATTTTTAATAGGTTTTTATGAAACACATTTTATTTCAATGGTTTATGAAATGATCAAATGGTCATGAATCTCATTATTTTTCATGTGTTATGTTCTGATAAATGTTTTATGACATTGGAAAAAATAATTATTATTTTCATTACATATTGGGTGGTAACATAATTTTATAGGCCTCCAATTTATTGGGTAATGTATTATATCTCATGAGATAGTTATGGGAAACAATTCATCTTTATTGATCCACATTGGAAAACAAGTCAATGTGTTTTATCCAAAAGGGATTTTAGTAATAATGAATAATTAATTCTAATGTGGTAAATATATAGGGATTATTGATACTCTATGACTTTATAGTATCATTATTTAACCTTGAAATATAAAATTTCTTATACACTTATGTTTTTTTCATACTTCTATGACATAAAATTATGGTTCTCACTTGAATTATGATGATTTATCACTCTTATTAACCATATTTTTTTTAATAATGAATCTTTATTCCATGACCAATGTTTATGATATTTGATATATTTATAATAAACATTGTATGTTATTATCAAAAACTGATACCCAAGAGAGCTTCAACATTTCCTGAATGGAATTCCAAATCCCCCAAGTTTAGATACTTCCACTTGAAATCATAAAAGATCAAACAAGGAATGATTTTTTCAACAAAACAACGGATGATAAAATAAACAATTCATTATGATCAACACTCTAATGTTAGAATTTAATATAATCAAATAGTTAAAAAAGTACATAGATAAAAACATAAACATATCAATGGAATAAATATCTTCATCTAGAAGGAATTATCATAATATCCTTTTTGAAAAGTGTAAAATAGATGTACTAGTCACCATCAACCCTCCACGACCCCTAGGGATCATGAACATCCACAAACTAAATGTTGTACATTCTCTTTTCTAAGACCAAGAAAATGAAAATCTATAAACTCCCAATGGAAAATTCAGGGTGTGAGCTATAAATCCCAATAGGGTCTCACCAATTATGCTTACATTTAAGAGGATGTAAAAAATGTATGTTATAACATTCACATATTTTAATCCAAAACATTATTTCACATTAAAAGATTTAGAAGATATATCAAAACTGGAATAAAAAACATATAATACAATACCCTTATATAAAGAAGTTTGAATTAAATAAAAATTTCAGTAATCATTGGAATTTATAATCATGAAAACAAATCATAGTACCATGTGAAAAATCCACACGGTATTTTAGTTCATCTGATGGGATACTCACACATCTCAAAAATGATATCTACTCAAGATAGTTGTGTACCATGAAATCAATCTATACCCCAATTGGGTAACCCTACTAGGATATCTACACCCCCAAAGGGGAACCCTCTCTAGCATTAATGTTACAATTATTTAGTAACAGTTTTCATCATGAATCTATTTCTAGGGATTCAAGGTTCTATCATTATAGTACTAATTAACACTATATATCTATAGTAACATGTTCTACAAATAATCAATAAATCAAACATGGTAAAACCAACCATTTATAATGAATTCAAATTAAAACTGTAATGTTTTTATCAAAATTTATTTATTATTTTAAAACCAAAACAAAGGATTTATCAATTAATGAAATTTTAAATAATATTTCACTTAAATCAAGTTTTTCTCAAAATTTAACAACAAAATAAATTTTCAATTCAATTTCCTTAAAATTGGGGATTTCATTTCACAATTTACAAGAAATTTAAAATCATACACCAATTATTTTGAAATTAGGGGTTATATATTAATTAACTACTCATTTCAATTATATCAAGATATTTAAGGTTTCAATCATAGGTAAAACCATCATGTAACCTCATAACATTAATCACATAGTCTAATATTATACCCTTAATGGGATATCTAGTAAATAACGATGTCAAATTGATCAAGAAATGTAAACAATAATAAGGATTAAATAAGATGGCATTTATATCCACAAATAACATTATGATCCATAACTATATAAGGATGATATAAATTGATATTAAGAAAACCAAAAAAGATAGAAAACTCGCTTACCTGAAAAAGATCGAACGCAATCATCGGATCTTCCAGCCACTAAGAAAAGGGTTTGGATGAGTCAAAATCATTTACATGTATCCTTTTAAGAGATGGAATTTGTTTTCATGGTTGAAATTAGATGATTAAGGGATAAAACAGATGGTTTCATAATTTAATAAAATTTTCTGGGAGAATATATCCCATACACAATGTTTGTTGGGTAGGGTCCCATGGTTAGAAAAACTGTGTACCTTAGTTTTACACTCATAATGTTATGGTTCATGGTTTCTCCTAGTATGGAACATTGTATTTCAAAAAATGAAATAACCATGAAAATCATCATATTTATTGGTTTCATGCGTTGAAGGATGGGCACATAGTTCGGACAAACTGTGTGATGTAATTATAGTGGCTCATAATAGAGCACATTATTTTCTTGAACAGACCTCATGCTTTTCTAAAATGGTGTTACAATAATTAATATCCCCTTGGGCTTCCAATTTTTTTAAATTATTCCTGAATGAACCCAAAAAAAGAACCAGCTTACAAGAGATCATAAAAAGGTATAATTATCCACAGATTGAAGGAAACAGTATGATAAAATCTCCCTTGAAAAAACACATTTTCCCCCATAAATCCTCCCATAAAGATTCCATGTCAAATATGTGATTCCACATCTCTTATATCTATGAATAATGTTCCAAATTATCATGAAAATAGTAACCATGATTCCATAGCATATTGGCTAAAGGTATCATCCCCCCATGAGGTTGCTTTGTCTCACAATCAACAATCCAAATTTGATGCTCATTCCAAGGTAAACCTGCATCAACATCGAGATCCTCCCACCCCAAGACAGGAGATGAGTTAAAAAGATACTTCTGAAGTAATAACAGATGGAACTCACTATGTATTGACCTCATATATGATGGAATTTACAAATGTAAAGCTAATTTCCCCATCAATTCAAGAACATAAAAAGGGCCCACAAACTAAGGTGTAGGATTCCCTATTTTCCCTAGACTTTGATGACTCGCATGAGGTGAAACTCCCAAAAACACCAAGTAAAAAAACACAAAAGGTCATCTATGATGGTTATCAAATGTTTTTACTAGCTCTATTCCACAACGATTCTCTAAATAATTAATTGAATCTTTACTATCCTTTATTAGACCACAATTTGTCCATCCAAATAATATTCAATAATATTCAACTAGTTTAGTGGATATTTACAATGCTAACCATAAAAGGCCTAAAAAGGATCCATTTTAATGGTAGACTAGTTACTATTGTTTTATGAAAACTCATCCAGTCACAAATGGACATCATAATCTCAACCAAATTCCTGAATTTAGGAATGAATTATGTCCTTAATAATCCTTGTATCACAGTCTATATGGTCTTTTATTTGAATATTATATTCAATGATCAAACATACCTATGATCCCAGTGCCTCCTAGAGGCCTTTCCAAAATACGTTAATAGAATAGTGATCCCTATGAGAGACTATAGTAGAAGATACTCCATGAAATCTAAAAAACACATATAAATATAGATTTCCAAAGTCCTCAATGTTTTTTCTATGATGAATGGATAACTAGTGATCCCATTTTATTACTCATTCGATCACAATCCATTTAGAATTCATTCCCCATGGGGTACTCAAAAATACAATCATGAAGTCCACAATGATATCATACCGCTTCCTTGCTGGAATAAGATGTATGTGAAGCAATCATGAAGAACTTTTTCACTCATAATTGAACTGCTAAAATGTATAAAAATGGAGATAAATGTTAGTTATACCACATATAATAACTAGAAACTAGATTTTTCACTTCACATCATTGAAAATATTCATGGATAAAGGGTGCACTACCCAGTGGGAATTATGGAAATCTATTATTATGACCATTCTACTGAGAAAATGTAGAAAAAATCTATTTCAGAAACCATGGATCCCCTAATCATATAAAATCTATTCATTGATGGTATCCCCACTATATATATTGTCAAAAACTCTATAGAATTCATCATTAGGCTTCTATTCATGAAGAATTTTCTTGATAAGTGTAGCAGATAACTAAAAACTAGTCAAGAGATCCTCGGTCTCTTCTTACTATACTCCTAAATGAAACTATGAAAAATATCCATAATCTTTCAAAAATATGATGATCATTTTATAGAATAAGTAATATTTTTACTTCATAATGAATCAGTAATGAAATTCCCCTTCCCTGGGATGTATGAAATATTGAAAACAATTATTGGATATACTCTACCCAATGCCTCTAATAAAGGTTCAACTCTTTTTTAGGGAAGATATAACACTATATTTTTTCGGTAATAATAAATGGTAATCCTTTCTTGAAATAGGTAATGACACCAACACTTAAGATTATGAATAATAGCTACGAGTCCAAGATCAGGGGTTAGGTAATTCTGCTGGTTGAATAATGTAAGAAGGAATTAATATTGACAGAAAATTAGACACTAAATAAACTGATAAATCTACCTCAATTATAGGTGGAATACCAATGAAATCATAAGGAAACATGTTGGGGAACATGATGATTAGTGGAGTGAGATCAATACTCAATGATTCTAACCCTGTATCAAATGAAAACACCAATATCATCCTCCCAATTCAAGAAAAGAGTGTCTGTATTTACTAGACATTGAGTCACATTCTACCTACAAGACAGTGAACACCCCACAGGGTGTAGAAAGGGAGACACACAAAAGTTAATAGTCTATTTGGACCACATTAGTAATCATTAAATTTTTCTTGATCCTGATTCTTATTGGTTTTATGTCAAGAGATAGAAAATTCCAAGTAATCTCAATATCTAACGATGAGAAAACACAATCAGTACAATGGAGAATATGTTATCTATATATTTTTATAAGAAAACTAATATCCATTACAGAAGAAAAAATATCCATTGAAATATTTAGTAGGTTCAAAATATGAGTCGATATAAAATTTTGACATTCCCCAGTATCAAATAAATAACTCACTTAATATGAATTTATAGTGATGTTTCCTCTCAATTTCGATGGACTTATATCAACATCCCATGAAGACTCTTCCACTACATGATTAAGAATCATTATACATGTTTGTGTATGGAACCCATTATATCTATAAGAATCTGATTTCAACACAATACCTTTTGGAGTTGATGATCTTATGACACTATGCATAGAGAAAAAGATATGGAATAGATTCTATAGAAGTCTTAATTGACAACATAAATGGATGATTTTTAGAACCTCAGTACAAACACATCACAAATGACAAACATTTCATAACATAAATCTTGTTGATGTGCCTTTTATGAAAATTCATGAGGTATAAAGGAATCAAATTGGCTAGAACCCCCACAAAACTCATCACATATCCACTTTCATTTAAATAAACCTGTAGAGGTTCCAATAGAATAAAAAGGAACTCTATTAAAATATAATATTACCTCTAGGTTGATCTCAATCATCAATTCCCTATCAATAATATCTAAATAAGAATCCAAATTTACTAGGAAAGGATGATATCATATGTCAGATTGAAAAATCTTCCCGAATCCGTGTGCCTTCAGGTTCTTATTAGGATCCAATTTAGGATAAAAATGAACAACCTCAAAAAATTTGTTTTTATACTATGTCACAGTAATGTCACTCATCTAGAATTTGAGAAAATATAGGGATTACAGAAAAAAATAGATTTTAGAGGGAACCTATTGGTGAAATGAACATGAAAATATTTCCTTTCTATGCCCTCATTTTTCTTTTATGACACCATTTAATCCCACCATCTCCCACAAGGCCCTTCCAGCTTAAATATATCATATTTCACCTTAGTAGAATAGAAAAATTTCATGAAATCACAAAGAATACTATATTTTTCAACTACTACTCACCATATTGAGGATCATTAGAGCCCTGCAAAGAAGTTTTATTCTAGAGAAGGAACTCTTGAGTAGGACTCTGAGATTATTCCCTATATGGCACCACAACCAGAGCTTAAAGGGTAATGGGTATAGGTATATATCCAAGATCTTGGATTTCCTACACCACTATCATGATAGGATATTAGTCCACATGAGTATTTTCATGATTTTATTTGTGCATTCCTCTTAGGACATATTCAGATGTCTTCTTAGAGGAATGATGTAATATAAAATCAACATACAAAATTGGAGACATAAAAAATGACCCAGATAGAAAGATACAAGAATATCAACTCCACTAAGATTAAACCTATGATTGGGATATAAAAATATCATGTTAATGGAAGGGAAATGACTATTATAAAATCAATACATCCCTCAAAGACACTTTTCACAAGTACCCATTGTGACTTATGTCTCATTATAGTGAGTGTTATCCAGTAAATATCTTGAAACTACCTCTAATGTCCCATCATGACCTCTAAAACAACATACACACATGAAGGAATGATTTTTAACCTATACTTATAATACCATTTTTTCAAAAAATATTTTGGATAACCTAATACCCTAATACTCAATTTAGAACTACATGGCCCATAGAGAATTATTGAAAATAATGGGTTTTTGTTAACCACCTTGCAACATATAAGATCAAAGAGGGAATTTTTTTCCCAAAAAATAGAATAACATAAAAGATACAACTCTATAATATCAACATTCCAAAGGGAGAAATTATAAAATTAAATAAGTAAAAACATCCACCGGTCTTAAAAGATCATGTGTAACAAGTGGACATCAGCTCCACCGGTCACCATAAACCCTCAACAGTCCTAGGGGATCAAAAACATCAACCACCTCCAAGTAAGAAATTTTTTTTTAGTAATGCCTTAGGAAAATATTTATTCACCATTAAGAAGTGGTTTAGAGTATTATATAAACCATATTATGGTCTCACAAAGTGCTCCATAATTAATGCTATAAAAATTAAACAGATTATTATTACATTTAAAATGAACTAATTAACAAATTGAGTAAATTTCACATGTTTTAAATAAAAACATGCCATCCCATAAACAATATAGAAGATATATTAGAACTATCCTAAAAGAAATTTTTTTTAAACACATATATTAATAATTTAGCAAGAAAAAAATAGTTCAATATTCATTAGCATGCATAATCAAGTCAAAAAATTATATCACCTTGTAAAAAATATCTATAGTATGTCAGTTCAGGTAAGATGAGTTCAGGTAAGATGACCTCACTTATCATAATAATAATCTCTAAATATGATAGTTTTTCACATTATAATCAGTAAAAACCCCAATCATGGTACCCTCATGGTTCATTTACACCCCACAACACAACCCTTTTGGGAATCCACACCATAATTTTTTATTATGTATTTTCATTATCAATCCATTTATATGATGTCAATGTCTTATAATTCTTATCATAGTTACCACCAACTACCTATTAAAACATGTGACTCAAAAAATCAATCAATAAAACATGGGGTAATAAAAAATTTCAAATCAATTCAAATTATATTTTTTTATATTTTTTAGTTTCCAACATACCTTTCTCATTTCAAAACTAAACTAAATGTTTTAATAAATTCATTCCATTTCAAATCACCATTCACATTAATCCATCTTTTAATAAATTCATTATAAAGTCAATTTATCATATCAATTTCAAAAAAAAAGATATCATTTTTCCAAAATTCACCCCACATATGAATTCAAATAATGTTGGGTTTTTATTTTTGAAATTTGCATACCATATCAAATCACACATAAAATCCATTCAAATAGTGGGTTTTAAAACAATTAAAAAATCATTAATTCTTAATTATAAAATTTAAGGTTTCAATTTTAGTGAAATGAAACATGGAAATACCTAACTTTAGTCACATGGTCAATGAAAATAGAAAAAATGGGATCTTTAACGAAGAAGAAGGTGAAACTGATCAAGAAACAAAACCAAAAATCAAGATCCAAATAATTGAGTAAAGAACCATCAATAAGATGATTATCCAACAATATATAAAAAGGATAGAAAGATATATCAGAAGAAACCACATTATGCAATATTTATTTACCTTGAAGTGATCAAAAAAAATCACTGGAAATTTCATATAACAAAAAAGGGATTTGATGAGTCAAAACAACATCTTGGGAGCCTTCAAAGACTAGGTATTTGTGTTAGGGTCAAAATAGGGTGATTAATGGTTAAACTAGAGTGTTTTGTGAATTTAATAAAATTGTAGGGGGAAATAAAACCTGACCAGAAGGTTTACTGGGTATGGGAACATGGTTAGAAAACCCATGTTCCCTAATCATAAGCCCCTACTTGTAGGTTGAAAAATTACTCCTTGGAGATTAAATAGTTTTTAAAACAATATGAAAACCATTTTAAACATAACTTCTTTTTAGGTTTCATAGTTTGGTGGGGATATTTTTATGGTTTGGACAAATTGTGCGCCCCCATCTAGTGGCTCACAATAGGGTACACAGTTTAATTTTTGAAACTGAACAATTTCCTCTAAGCATGATCCAATATTGAGAAACCTGTTAGGAATAAAAAAAATTAAAAATTAAAATAGAAAAACCGCAAATATAGACTCAAATTAAACGATATCAAAAAAGGGGTCATAGATTATCTAAAATAAGGTAATGCGATGTAACATTTTTGGTCATGATATCATACCTTTGTTCTTATCTTATGCATTTGTATGATCATTGATTGATATATCCCGTATTTCCCCATATTGAGAACCAAATCACACCATTTATTATTTTTTATATCTCCAGGTTATAATGACTTTTTAAGTTGGTTATGTTTGTCAATAGTTACAAATTGAAATATCTTTGTTGGATATGTTGAAGATATTTCTTGAAATATGATGATTTCATATCTTCTCTCAAAATTCATTAAACCTTTATAATAAACAAACATGTATTTTTGAATTGTATGAAATATTTATTTTGAAATATATAATATTTATTTATGAAACTTCTAGGCCAATAAAGTCCTTATATAATGCACTCGTCCAGGGAATATATGGTCTTAATGATGGTTAATGTGATGACTTTCCTCATGGTGGTGGTGATGATGATGTGGAAGATTAATATGGGGTTTAGATGAAGCATATAAAATAGGTATTTTAAAATAGTTTGTCCATATTTATGTTTAAACACACAAAATCCAAAATAACCCCTTATTAAATTCCCAATGGATCAAGTGGAATTCAATTTAACCAGGATGAATAAAATTGAACAAAATAAAAAATAATACTTTTTTAGTTTGAAAACACAAAAATTATTTTCTCACCATCAGTATTTCATTCTTAAAATTCACTATTAGAGGCATCATAAAGAACACCAACAAGGTCAAAATACTCTTTTATGAGTTTTCATTGATTCGCCAGTGCTAGTGTGGGAAATAAATGTTATTTACAACACCCCTTTGACTATGAGAGGAACAAGAGATTGTTTAGAGATATATAATAGATCAATGAATATTCTTCCTATTGTTTATCTATATAAAAAATTATATATATGGGGGTATAACACTCACATTCATTGAATAGGATGTTTCAAAAACCAACTTGGGTCAACCCCGAATTGCGAACTCATTTCAGCCTGTAAAAGGTCCTTAGAGGTATTCTTGATCCACCGGGGCTTGAAACTATTATTATAAATTAATCATAAGACAATGGTGAATTATTTTTCAAATTAAAAATTTATATACCAACCAAAATACAATAGATATTTAGAAAACTAATATATTAAAAGAAACATACAACTATACATACATCTATGTGACTTCACAGGTCACCACCGACCAGAGTATCACATATGCACCAATAGTGATCCAAAGACAACTGAACCTAAAACTGAAAATGATAATGTAGGTGTGTGAATAGAGGTTATCATTAGGTATTCCAAAGGATAAAAAACACCCTAATTCTTAACATTAATTAAATAACAACACCATTATAGTTTGATATATATATATATAAACAAGGGGTTTTCCTTTCATTATAAAATAGGTATCTAGCTAATTAATTTCTAAAAAAATTCATTTTTATTGTGAAAAAACATTCTAAATAACCATTTATTTGATGGATCATGTGATCAAAGATTCATTTATGTAAGTAAAAAGAACAATGTGAGAAAATTTCTTAAAATCTCCAAAAAATAAAAAATTATTGTGTATATAAAACGAGTTTCATGGGATATTATGAGATAGTCATGATGGTCTAGGATACAACCATAAATATTAACATATTCAATATCAATAGGTGATTCATATCCATGAAAAACGTTCCTCAAAATTGAATATCACCCTCGTTGTTTCATCCAAGGGTAATATCACACAAGTATAGTGAGTCTATCTTAGATACACTATTTAGATCATAATACTAATGTAATGAAGAATTTCTACCAAGAGATACTTCCTAAATTCACATGGTTTCACATGATTTACAAATGGAGGTTAATTTTATCACAATAAAATATACATACATGTCATACATTTTTCACAAAACAAGTAATTCATATTCTCATCCCAAAATCCTTTTTTATTTTAAACCCCGTGTTCCATTCCATGAAAGACACACAATACATAATCCCCTTTACTAGGAATACATCACATACCAATCATTAAGAACACATCAAAATTATTAATAAAAGTGGAATTACTCCAGTGGGTTTTCCATTTCTTACGAAAATCCTCAAAGTTCCAAAAATGCATTATATTTTTAAAAGGAAACACATTTACTTTAGAAAGTTATTATTTCCAAAATCATTTACATTGAAATACCATTCTCTACTCTTACAAAACCTATATAAAATTTATTTTTATATACGCATCCTTTTCCCAAAATTCATATTCCCCACCCCATTATGGAATAAAATATAACAAGGAACCTATATATATCCATATATATATGTGTGTGTGGCTCACATTAATGGAGATAATAGATCAGAAGTCACCTCAAGGATTATTAAAAAATTGAACCATGTTATTTGGACAATTATGAAAAATAGTTGAAGGAACGAAAAACCATTAAGATTTTCCATTTTACATGGTATAAATATATTAATAACCCATTAATATATTTAAAATGTGTTATATTTAAAAATAAGGTTAAAAACATGATTTATCGAGTAGAATCCATCAAAAAAGTATGAGGGAAAAATAGAAAACATGTGATAAAACAATACCAATCACAAATACCAATATAAATATAATATGAAATTTATATAATAAATAATTTTTTAAAAATCATAAATAAATCATTGTTTTCAAACTAATGAAATAGAAATTGGGTGACCTACATCAAAACTTTTACCCTTAAATGATGAAAAAAATCCACTTCAATGTGGTCTAAATAAGAAAGGGAAACCAAAAGAAACACTAGAAAACCAAAAAAACGAATTTTAAAGTGAAGAAACATAAATAATAGATCACCAAAACCATATTAGAATAATAAATCTTGAGTGAATTGGTGTAATATAAATAGAAAGGATCATGGGAAATGTAACCTTGAATAATTCACTCAAAATCTAGAAGAAAGAAAAATATCCCACCATGGTTGGAAAATGAAACATGGGAGTGGTGAGTTCAGAACCACTTGGTGTTTCATGGGCCAAATGACCCTAGAGAGAACTGATATGGAGATAAAAACAAATAATGAAAAAGGGTAAAATAATATTTTATGTAAACTTGGGTACTCTGTACAGTTTATCCACACATTTTATAAAATCATCTAACAACCAAGCACCCTTTCATGAGATCCTAATTATCCTCAAAAGAGTAGACAAATTTTTTTGGAAAATAATGTTCTATCCAAGTTTTTTATCACAATAAAAAATTTTGAGGCTATAACATGGTTTTTGTATTGTTTGGAAAATAGTGAACTTCAACTGTAAGACATCTTTCTCAGGCCCCAAAACTCCCATTTTTAAGAAAACCCCACATAATAATAGAGAAATATAAATAAAACTCATAAATAAATAAATAAAATATATTCAAGTCAAGGTGTGATCATTCTCCCCATTGTAACACATTATTCCCCCAGAAACATTATAAAATTTTGTGTATTATGAAACAAGGAAAGCAATAACTATCAATAAAGATGAGCCTCTCAAAACCTAAAGACTAAGAACCAACAAACATTTTCAATTCAAACCCAAAAACTAAAAAACATAAAAATAGTCCCAATTAAAGAACTAGAATCATAAATAATAACATGATAAGAGATAAAAACGCACAATTCTAAATATAAAGATAAAATTGGGAACACCTTGACCCATGTCATAGAAATCACAAAATGAAATTAGAATTTCCCTTTTAATATCTTCAAAAGAATATGACACACAACCCACGATCCCAACTAACCAAAATACCATAATCCTAGCCAGTTGATACAGAAATAAAAAATCACTTCGATAACAAGAAATTGAAATTCCTTAGGATTAAAATATATGGATAAAATGACTAGGTACAAATAGATATTCATCTATGGTGGTCTACCTTCCATATTATGACTCTAGTGAAAAAATAATTTTTCAACCTAGAATAAACTCATGAGTCCTAAAAAGTCAATGATTTGAAAAACAAGTCATGTAATGAAGACCACAACCTTTTCCAAACAACAAGACTTAGAATTTCCAAGAAATGTGATTCCATTAAAAATAAGATTCTTAAAATATTCAAAAAATTATCCTCCCTCAATAAATAATGGAAACACGATCAAGTACAACATCTAAATAACATTTACAATAAAATAAAAATTAAACATAGCTTAGGTAATCACTATATTCATCCATCTGATATATAAGTTTTTTCAAGGTAGTGGATATTGATCCACACATCTCCCTAGAAACACCCTATAATAACAATTAAGAATGATCCAAATAGTGATAGGTATGACATGTTTTGTGATTATTGGAATAAATTCATCTTGTGCATAGTCTTTGGATACTGATGGAACATCATTATCTAAATCATATATGTATCTGGAGTGATAAAACTTAATGATAATTTCATATCAATTCCCAAAAGACCTCACAAAGTATATGTGAGATATCAACCCACATTGGAACTCTTTATAAACCAACTTCAACCTGGATAACCTACCTAACCTCTTCATTCTATGTGTATTCATCAGGATGAGACATTTTTAGATTATTTTATAGTCAAAGGACCTTTTAAAATGATAAAACCTTAAATAATTCATAAATGTAATGACCTATGTGATATGGACCAACATATAAAACTCATAGAATACTTCAATTGTAACACCCCATGCTTCTATGGTACGCTTCCCATTGAATTATACAGTAGCGTGTGTTGTACACAACTTCGAATTCTAGCACACACCACAACCAATCAAACTAGCCATTATGAATAGTAATACCCACTTTTTGAAATTTTATAAATTTAATCTTTCAAAATAGACTTCATTTTTGAATTTGGAATATCAAAATTAGCTTAGGGTAAATATTTGGTATTTTTCTGAAAACATTCAATTTTTGATGAATAGTGAAAACACTAAGATATAGTTTAAAACTGAATATTTATATAAATAATTATTTATTTTATTTAAATTTATTTTAGGTCAAAATAGATACATAATACCCATATAAGTTTAATGTAATTTATTGGAGTCAGTTTTCAATAATTTTAGATATATAAAAATTTTATTGAACTTTTCACCCTATTTTACCCACCTCCTAGGAGAATTTGTAAATTCAAATAAAAACTAATTTTATCACTTATGTGAGTTGAATTTTAAAATCATAGATACCATGTTAATATCAAGGAGTAAAATGTGGTTCAATAAGATAAAAATAATTTTTGGTGAATAATAACTTTTTTCTTTTATTTACCACGGTTAAAAGTAAATAGGGTAATTAAGGGTAAATATGATATTATTATTACCCTAAAACAGGTCATAATTCTATTTGATAAGTATAATTAGAACAAAAAAAACCTTAGGAAAAAAATATGAACATCTTTCGTCCACTTGGATTAGATTAGGACATTTATTATTATTTAATTCAAAGAAGAGTTAAGAGTGTTAAAATCAATGTTTAATAACTAAAACATTTTTAATATAGGGTTAAACATAAGATAAATTCGACTATAAATCTTCATTATAAAGTTAAAAATATTTCCTACATAATGGTATTTTATTTATATTTTTATACATTGAATAATTTAATTTATTAATGACACAATGATGATGCAGTAATTACGTAATTAATGAAATATTAAACTAATTGATATTATAAATATCCAAAAAATGTAATTTGAGACTTTTTATGAATTAAACTTATTTTATAAGTTAATACGACAGACTAGGGTTTTTTATATGATTTTTTTCGAAGTAATAATGTTATATATTTAGCAGAAACAAAATACCAAATAGTGTCCAAATTGACATAAAAGAGTTTTTAAAACAAATATTTTATTATCAACTGATATTCTATTTATAAAAATATATGGTTCTTCCAAAGAACTTATATAATGATAGGTGTATCATTAATGAACCACTTGGGGTTCTCTTGAAAGTATATATTAATTGTATAAATGATATAATATAAAAATACAAAGAGACATGGTAAATAACAAACTATTTAACTAAGAGTTAAATCTAAAAGTTAAGGTTAATATAGTGACCCAAAACTATCTAAAATATATTGGTTGAGTGGTTTTAGACCCATAGACACATTATAATTTAAATAATACACTTTTGAGCCTTTAGAAGACGAGAATTATTTTTTTATAAAATAATATTTTAAGTTTTTCCTACGGTGCCCCTCACCCCTCTTATAAAAGGGCACTTCCCCTTCTCTCAAATTCACACCTTCAAAGACATTTGGCTCAGCCAAAATCTTCCCAAATACCATCTAAACTTTCCTAAATTTATCATATATGCCCTCTTTTGATCATAAAACCAAATTAAGTATCCCTTTTGATCAAATCAAAAGGAAGAACCCAAAGAAGAGTTAATAATTTCACCACCCTCTTTCAAGTTCTTTTCTTCTTCCACTTGTTCTTTCTTTGTTATTTCCATTATAAAATAATAAAACAAGTATCTTCTATATATTGTGATGTTATTATAAAAATGGTACAACTATATTCATTATTCTATCCATCATTTGAATGACATTTCACCATATGTGTGTACGTACGGATTACTATCTCCACGCCGTGGTGTAATTGTTATTCAATACATTATTATTTGGATGGGTATAATATTGATGTTTAATTCATGTAAATAATAAATAAAACATGATAATGATTCTTTATATATGATATAAAAAACAATTATATATTATTTTAATATCAAAATAATGATATTGTCGCTCGTGCATACGTACAGATTACCGTCTCCACGATGTCAATGAGATTCATTCCCCATCATATTCATTCAAGAATAAATTTCAGTTTAGGCTTAAAAAAATGATTAGAGTCATGATATCATTCTAGATATGAATAATTTACATCCCATCCAAAACAAATATGACTCACATAAAAAATAATATAAAGTAAAAGGAATCTGTTAACACCCGAAACGACGATAATACAAAGATATTATTAACAAAGAAATGTTCAAAGATCATATATGATATCATATTAATGTATATGATTATTGTATAATTTAATAACAATTATTTAACAATTATCTAGGAGTTTAACCTACCCTCGACCAAGGAAAAAGTACAAAGTAAGGGGTTTCTTATCTCACTTCTAAATCCGTGAGATTTCCATTGTTTTACCACTTATTTATTGCATGTGGTGGGTGTACTTCCCATGATTATATTCATTGTGTAATATAATTTAATTTATATATATTTAAATCATCATTTTATTATCCTTATTTCATGGGTGTATGTTTCTAAAGTTACCAAATTGATAAGGTAATTTGAAAATTTAATTTACTTTCATTGGGCTTTACGCATACTTAATTAATTATTTTACTCCAAGATTATGTGTGGAATCACTATTCATTCTCTTATGTCATAATTTCCACTCCCCATTTTATGGATATACTTTTGATACACATAATCACTACATTGATAAACTTTCATGTCATCTCTATGAACTTGATAAGAGTAATTTTAACTCAATATCCATTTGTTGAGTTAAATATCCAATTCATTGGTTTTGTTTTTACATGAATATGTGTGAATGTACTCTGATTGATTTACACTGAATATCCAATAATATTGAGTATATTTCTATTTGTCACACATAATTATGTTTTTTATTTATCCTTAACCTAAGGATATGGTCTTTATAAGAGATTTCATCTCAGTTTACATTCCATTGAGACTTCTTTGTTGTTATACACCAAATCACTTTTATATGGTGTATATAATGTACTTTGATATAATAGATCATTAATCCTTTTATTCTCATGATATTTTAATGTTTTTATTACCTCAATTATTTGTATTAATGTGTATCTTTTTTGGTAAGGAACTCTAACTAAAATATCATTTTAAATTTTTTAAATATTTATTATTCTAAATATTTCTCATTAATGTCTGTGTTCTAAAAATGGTTCTAAGGATTTACTTATATGGAATTTAAAGTTTTAAAATTAAAATTCCTTTTAAAAGTTTCAAAGTGGTATGGGACACTTTGATTCAAAAATCTGTTTGAAACTAATTCTTGACAAATAGTGATACTTTTAAATGCTTTCATAAAAAGGGGGATATTTATCTCAAATAGTTTTGATGACTATTTTTAATCTATGTAAATATCCTTCATTATTCTCAATTGAGTTTAATCTGTTACAATACAATATTCCATATTTTATTGAATGAGTTATGTTTGAATGTGGATGTGCCATTTTTATACCATTCATGGTCTGTGGATAAAGTATTGACATTTTGTATGCTAGATTTAATAATAATGTTTATATTATGTTTAAACCAATTCATATGAGGAATGCACTGGACTTAGTAAGTGACGGGTGCAGCCCACTATAGCTGCTCAATGCATTGGTAGGTCTAATGAGACAAAATAGTCTCTTGGTACAAGGCCTTGAAAAAATCTTATTTGTAGTCTTGGCACAAGGCCTTGACTATGTGGTTATGATAGTCTAGAATTATGCATTCCATCATTATGAAAGTGGTTATTGATATTTCATGTGATTATTAAACTAGTAGAATATCCATGTGAATAATTAAATGGAATTATTTGATTTTATCGTTTCCATATTATGCTGAAGTTCAAGTTTAAAAGGATTTTTTTCTAGTCTTATATAGTGCCTTAAATGATTATTCCTATTTATGAAAGTTTCCGCTATAATGTTATCCTTGATGAGTATGTGAGCTCACCCCTTTTTTATGTTTATTTTTCCCATGATGCAAAGAAGTATATTATTACTGACCTCCGGGGATAGTTTATGGGATCTCAATGTTGTCTATGGAAATAATGTTGTTGTAGTTTACCATTTTATGATGGAATGTAAACCTTATGAATGTATCTAGTACTTACAAGTCTAGTAAACTAATTAGTCTTTCGAGACATGATATTTTAGGATCATTCCAATGATACATAGTAATGCACTGACTCTAGGCTTCAGGGGTCGGGGTGTTACAGTTAGTATCAGAGGATGTTTAGTAAAAACCCTGGAAACTACATTTATATAAACTCTGATTAGAGAACATAGCCCTAAGATAGATAATGAGGATTAGTATAGAGTAACTTCATAAAATTTTGGTATTGTAGTGATTTTGTGAGTTTTCCAATAAATACATCCCTCTCTGGATATGAGCAGGTAGAGGTGGCTCGGGAACAGAGGTACCTTAGGGTACAACCTAAAAACACCAATTTGAGCTTGACTCGAATGAGAACTGGTGCCTGACTACGGGCCTGGCTGCACTCTTGGTTACGACACTCCCATGGGATATACGTAGGATAATTTAAATTTTCATTATGAACCTATTTGAATTATTTTAATATAAGACGAGAATAAATGACCTTCGTTAATTCTAAGGTGTTTTAAATTGAAAACTAGCTGTCATGATATTCTATAAATGATTTTATGACTATTATTACTCACACAATGCTTTCTAGTTTAAGTTATTGGCCGGATTCCATGAAATTCATAATAACATTGAGAATGATATACAAGGTGGGAACGGTGGTGGAAATGAGCAACAAAATGGAATGTTGATAGGCATAAAATATATCGTGTACATGAAAAATCAGTTTTCAAAAAATATGATCAACAACATATATATTAACCAACTCTCGGACTCAAAAAAGAAGAGAAAGGTGATGAATTATAAGAGCTCTAGCAGTGGAGACCATGGAGAAAATAATCCTCAATTTCCATCATGCAGGAAATGTGGAAGGAGACACCCAGGAAAGTGTATTAATGGAACAAAGAAATGCTTTACGTGTGGGAAAGAAGGGCATAATGTAAAGAATTACCGAGGAAAAATAAAGAGTAATATGGAAGAAAATAAAAATGATCCTAGGATTCCAATTATGTTCATTTGTCATAAATGTAAGGGACCTTGGCACCACACAAGTCAATGCCATATTTTATAGGATATCCTCTTGGTTAAGGAAGAACCTATGAGGAAATAAGTGGATGGAAAAATCTTTAAAGGTATTAGTGCTCATTGTTGTTGAGATTACATTGGATGAATTTTCTCATATATGTTTAACCATAAAATTTATCATGTGAAAATGATATTTAAGGAAGAATTATCTTTTCTCTTGTGGATATAGTTATAAATTACCCTTTGTTTTTTATATGATCATTCAGTTTTAGGAAATTACAAGTTATTACATTTAGGGATGAAAATACAAGGTATGGAATAACATTTTCGGTTGAATTATTTTATGGTTATTTTGAGGAATTTATCTCATTTTGGTAATGTTATAAAATATATTTTTTGAAAAATGACTACACGCAGACACTGTGACAACCCGCCGTATCTGAAAAAGTTGTGGGAATCGAATGCACAACCAGAGTGTGATTGGGATTTATCACCTACCACTAGACTACGTGAAGTCCCTGGTTAGTGTGAATAATTATTTTTAGCTAAATGATTTTATTGATCAATAATAAGTTGCTTTTGGATCTTATGTCTCATCAAATGAATACCCTTAGTATAGGAAAATGAGTTGGTGACTAAGTGATAAATGTAATTTTGGAAGACGTTGGCTTTGTTGGGACCACTATATGCCCATGGAAAATAGAATACTATGAGATTTCATTTGAGGAGTAACAGTAGATTTTTATCTATGTTTTTATTGTGGATTTATAGTGAATTGGGTTATTTATGGAAATGAATAACCTATAATAGAGAATATGTGATTAGGTTAATTACTTTTAAGTATGTGATTTTAAGAGTAGTTGATGTAATTGGGAGATAAAATTTAACTTGGAAGACTACATAACCTAATTCTTCTTAGTTCTGGGTTTCAATATTAGTTTGGATTATATTGAAGGATTTTAAGGACAATTTTCTCATGAATGGTATTTATTTAACTTTTGGGCATTGTTGGTTTAATTTTAGAAATTAAGATTAGTGTTTCTTTCTCTAAAGGAATGTCCTTTTGGGGGATCATCTGATCTTGTACTAACCATTTTGGTTTTGATTAATCACTAAAGACAAGGTAAATATATAGTTTATCCTTTGTGGATAATGTGATTTTCTAGAAGTTTATTCTAGATCTTCTGGTGTGACCAAGTATTCTTGAATACTCATCATTTAAAAAAATGAGTTAGAGGTAGAAATTTATTAAAGAATAAAACACTACCTAAAAAGTAAGTATATCTCTTTATTTTCCTAGTCAATATCATAAATGAATTACTCAACATTATGTAATGTAACTTAAAACAAAAATGTTTTCCGTTTACTTTTCCTACTGGGAGATTGATGACCGTTTTTCCCATCAAAAGTTTGTGGTTTTCCTATTGTTAAAATTCTCCTAATCATGTTTTCTATACCTCTACATCAGAATATGACACTTAGTTTATTATCCATATCCATGTTTTCATACCTGGAATCCTAGTATGGGTTATCTTGGGTGACCTTTGTACTTATCTTTCTTTATTTTAAAGTGATAGTTTTATTGACTCTTTTTCCGATGTGGGAATTTCCATTATATTCCCAAGACCAATTTTAAAAAAATTTCAAGTAAGAAATTATTTGAAGGAGGGGAGATTTTAACACCCCAATCTTCCACGGTACGCTTCCCTTTGAATAATATAGTAGCCTATGTTGTACGCAATTTCGAATTCTAACACACACCACAACCAATCAAACTAACTGTTATGAATAGTAATACCCACTTTTTGAAATTTTATAAATTTTATCATTCAAAATAGACTTCATTTTTCAATTCAGAATATCAAAATTATCTTAGGGTAAATTTGTGGTATTTTTCTGAAAACATTCAATTTTTTGATGAATAGTGAAAAACACTGAGTTATAGTTTAAAACCGAATTTTTATTGAAATAATTATTTATTTTATTTAAATATATTTTATGTTAAAATAGATACATAATACCTATATAAGTTCAATGTAATTCATTGGAGTCAGTTTATAATAATTTTAGATATATAAAAATTTTACTGAACTTTTCACCCTCTTTTACCCACCTCCTTGGAGAATTTGTAAATTTACATAAAACATAATTTTACCGCTTCTGTGAGTTGAATTTTGAAAATATGAGAGACGCTGTTAATTTCAAGGAGTAAAATTTGGTTCAATAAGATAAAAATAATTTTTGGTGAATTGTAATTTTTACTTTTATTTACCACGGTTAAAAGTAAATAGGGTAATTAAGGGTAAAAATGATATTATTATTACCCTAACACATGTCCTAATTCTATTGGCTAAGTATAATTCGACCCAAAACAACCTTAGGAATAATATATGAACCTATTTGGTCTACTTGGATTAGATTTGGACATTTATTATTATTTAATCCAAAGAAAAGTTAAAAGAGTTAAAATCAATGTGTAATAACTAAAATTTTTTAATATAGGGTTACACATAAGATAAATTCGTCTATAAATATTAATTATAAATAAAAAAAATTTTCCCACATAATTTTATTTTATTTATATTTTTTTTACATTAAATAATTTAATTTATTAACGACACAATGATGATGTAGTAATTACCTAATTAATGAAAAATTAAACTAATTGATATTGTAAATTTTGAAATAAATGCAATTTTATACTTTTAATGAATTAAAATAATTTTATTAGTTAATATTACATATTAGGGTTATTTATATAAATTTTTTAGATGTAATAATTTTGTTATAAATTTAGCAAAAACAAAATACCAAATAGTGTCAAAATTGACATAAAAGTGTTTCTCGAGAAAATATTATATTATTAATTGATATTCTATTTATAAAAATCTATGGTTCAGAAAAAGAACTTATATAATGATAGGTGTATCAATAATGAACCACTTGGGGTTCTCTTTGAAGTATATAGTATGTTTATTAACCATACAATATAAAAATACAAAGAGACATGGTAAATTGAAAACTATTTAACTAAGAGTTAAATCTAAAAGTTAAGGTTAATATAGTAACCCAAACCTGTCTAAAACCTATTGGTTGAGTGGTTTTCGACCCATCTTCATATTATAGTTTAAATAATTCACATTTTAGCCTTTATAAACCGAAAATTATTATATTATAAAATAATATTTTATGTTTTTCCAAAGGTACCCCTCACCCCTCTTATAAAAGGTCACTTCCCCTTCTCTCAAATTCGAGTATTCAAATCCCTTTGGCTTGGCCAAACTCCACCCAAATAACCTCTAAACTTCCCTCAATTAATCTTAGAGGCCCCAATTTGGTCAGAAAGCCATATTAAGGATCCCTTTTGATCAAATCAAAAGGAAGAACCCAAAGAAGAGTTAATAATTTCACCACCCTCTTTCTTGTTCTTTTCTTCTTCCACTTGTTCTTTATTTGTTATTTCCATTATAAAATAATAACGCCAGTATCTTATATATAATGTGATGTTATTATAAATATGGTACATCCATATTCATTATTCTATCCATCCTTTGAATGACATGTCACCATACGTACGTACATACGGATTACCGTCTCCACGTCGTGGTGTAATTGTTATTCAATACGTTATTATTTGGATGGGTATAGAAATTATGTGTATTTCATGTAAATAATAAATATAACATGATATTGTTTCTGTATATATGATATAAGATCCAATTATATATTATTTTAATATCAAAAGAATGATATTATCGCTCCTGCGTACATACGGATTACCGTCTCCATGAACACAATGAGATTCATTCCCCATCATATCCATTCAAGTCTAAATTTCATTTTATGATTAGAAATAATGTTTATAGGAATTATATCATTCTAGATATGAATACGATACATCCCATCCACAAAAAAGATGACTAACATAACAAATAATATAATGGAAAACGAATCCGTTAACACCCAAAATGATGATAATACAAAGATATTATTAACAAAGCAATGTAAAAAGATCATATATGATATCATATTAATGTATATGATTCTTGTATAATTTAGTAACAATAATTTCACCATTATCCTTTAGGTTAACCTACCCTCGACCAAGGAAAATGTACAAAGTAATGGGTTTCTTATCTCACTTTTAATTCCATGAGATGTCCATTGTTCACCACTTATTTATTGCATGCGGTGTGTGTACTGCCCATGATTGTACTCATTGTGTAATATACATTAATTTTTGGATATTTACATAATCATTATATGATCTTTCTTTCATTTTTTTATGTTTTATAAGTTTCCAAATCGATAAGGGAATTTGAAATTTCCATTTCCAATCATTCGGCTGCACGCACACTTAATGGATTATTTTACTCCAAGACTATGTGTGGAATCACTATTCATATTCTTATGTCATAATTTCCACTCCCCTTTCGGTGGATATACTTTTTAAAGACATAATCACTCCATTTATAAACTCTCAAGTCGTCTATATGAAATTGATAAGAGTAATTTAAACTCAATCTCCAATTGTTGAGTTAAATATCCAATTCATTGGTGTTGTTTTTACTAGAATATGTTTGAATGTACTCTGATTGATTTACACTGAATATCCAATCATATTGAGTGTATTTATATTTTTCACACATAATTATGTCATTGATTTATCCTTAACATAAGGATATGGTATTTATAATATATTTCATCTAAATTTACATTCCATTGAGAGTTCTTTGTTGTTATACACCAAAACACTTTTATATGGTGTATATAATGTACTTTGAAATAGTATATCATGAATCCATTTATTCTCATGATATTATAAATTGTTTATTACCTCAATTATCTGTTTTCGAGTTTCTCTCTTTTGGTAAGTAACTCTAACTAAAATATCATTTTAAATGTTTTTAATATTTATTATTCTAAATCATTCTCATTAATGTATGTGTTTTAAAAATTGTTTTAAGGATTTATTTGTATGGAAATTAAAGTTTTAAAATTAAAATTCCTTTTAAATGTTTCAAAGTGGTATGGGACACTTTGATTCCAAAATCTATTTTAAATGGCTTCTTGATAAATAGTGAGACTTTTAAATGTTTTCATAAAAAGGGGATATTTCTCTCAAATAGTTTTGATGACTATTTTTCATCTATGTAAATATCCTTCATTATTCTCGATTGAGGTTAATATGTTACAATAAAATCTTCCATATTGTATTGAATGAGTTATGTTTGACTATGGATGTGCTATTTTTATGCCATTCATGGTTTGTGGATAATGTATTTACATTTCGTATGCTAGTTTTAATACAAATTTTTATGTTATGTTTAAACCTGTTCATATGAGGAATGCATTGGACTTAGTAAGTGATGGGTGGATCCCTCTATAGATTCTCGATGCATCGGTAGGTCTCATGAGACAAACTAGTGTCTTGGAAGAAGGCTTTGGCAAAATATTTTTTGCAGTCTTGGCACGAGGCCTTGACTATGTGGTCATGATAGTCAGACATTATGCATTTCATCATTATGAAAGTGGATAATGATGTTGCAGTGATTAATCGAGTAGTATAATATCCATGTGAATAAGTAAATGGTAATATTTTATTTTATCTTTTCCATATGACACTAAAGCTGAAGTTGAAAAGGCTTTTTTCTAGTCTTATACACTGCCTTAATTGTTTATGCCTATTTGTGAAAGTTTCTGTTATAATGTTATCCTTACTGAGCATCTGAGATCACCCCTTTTTATGTTTTATTTTTCCCAAGATGCAAAGAAGTATATTATGACTGACCTCCAGGGATAGTATATGAGATCTCAATGTTTTCTATGGAAATAATGTTGTTGTAGTTTACCATTTTATGATGTAATGTAAAACTTATGAATGTATATAGTACTTACAAGGCTACTAAACTAATCGGTATTTCGAGACATGATCTTTTATGATCATGACAATGATACATAATAATGCACTGACTCTGGGATTCTGGGGTCGGGGTGTTACAGTTGGTATCAGAGGAAGTTTAGTACAAACCTTGGAAACTAGTTTTAGAGAAACTCTGATTAGAGAACATATAACTAAGATAGACTTTGACGATTAGTATATAGGAACTTCTTATAATTTTTGTATTATAGTGATTTGGTGAGTTTTCCAGGAAATACATCCCTGTCTGGATATGAGCAGGTAGAGGCAGCTCTGACACAGAGGTAACTAGGGGTAAAACCTGAAAACACCGCTTTAAGATAGACTCTAATAGAAACTGGTGCACGAAAACGAGCCTTGTTGCAATCTTAGTTTAGACACTCCCTGGGGATATGCTTAGGATAATTTATATTTTATTTACGAAGCAATTTGAATTATTTTAATATAAGATGATAATAAATGACCTTCGTTAATCCTAAGGTGTTTTAAATTGAAAACAAGGTGTCATGATATTCTCTAAATGATTTTATGACTATTATCACTCACATAATGATTTCTGGAATTAGTTAATGGATGGATTCCAAGGAAGTCATATTAATTTTGAGAATGATGTACAAGGTGGGAATGATGGTGGAAATGTGCAAAAAAATGGAATGTTGATAGGCGTAAAAGATATCGTATTCATGCCAAATCAATTTTCCGAAAAGATGATCAACAATATATATTTTAATCATCTCCCAGAATCAATAAAGAAGATAAATGTAATCAATGATAAGAGCTCCAGTAGTAGAGTCCATGGAAGATAGAATCCACAATTTCCATAATGTAGGAAATGTGGAAGGATACACACAGGAAAGTGTCTCAATGGATCAACGAAATGATTTACCTGTGGGAAAGAAGGGAATAAAGTAAATAATTGCCGAGGAAAAATGAAGAGTACTATGGAAGAAAATATTAATGATCCTAAGATTTCAATTACAGTCATTTTTCGAAAATGTAAGGGGCCTAGGCATCACCCAAGTCAATGCAATATTCTATAGGATAACCTTTTGGTCAAGGAAGAACCTATGTGGAAATAAATGGATGGAAAAATGTTTAAAGGTATTTGTGATATTAATTGTTGATATTACTTTGGGTGAATTTAATCTTATATGTGTAACCCTGTATTTTATCATGTGAAAATGATGTTTTAGGAATAATTATCTTTTCTATTGTAGACATAGTTATAAATAATCATTTGTTTTTATACGATCATTGGGTTTGAGGAAGTTAGAAGTTATTATATTTTGGAATGAAAATACAGGGTATTAGATAACATTTTTGGTTAAATTGTGTTATTGTTATTTTGAGGAATTTATCTCATTTTGGTAATGTTTTAAAATATAGTTTTTGAAAAAGGAAAACTTGTAGACCAGGTGAAAACCCGTCACGTAAGACAATGTTCTGGGAATCAAACCCACAACCAAAGTGTAATTGGGATTTATGGCCTACCACTGGACTATGTGAAGCCCTAGTTACTATGACTAATTATTTTTAGTTAAATTGTTTTATTGATCAATAATAAGTTGATTTGGGATGTTATGTGTCATCAAATGAATACACTTAGTATAGGAATATGATTTGGTGATTAAGTGAAAAATGTTATTTTAGAAGGAGTTCGGTTTTTTGGGAACACTATATGCCCAAGGAAAATAGAATACTATGGGATTTCATTTGAGGAGTAATGGTGGATTTTTATCTAGGTTTTTATAGTGGATTTACAGTGATTTGGGTTATTTGTGGAAATGATTACCCTATAATAGATAATATGTGATTAGGTCAATTACTTTTAAGTATGTGACTTTAAGAGTATTTGATGTCATTTGGAGATACAATTTAATGTGGAAGACAACATAACAAAATTCTTGTCAGTTTTGGGTTTCAATATTAGTTTGGATTATATTTAAAGATTTTTAGGACAATTTTTTATTGAATGGTATTTATTTAACTTTGGGTTATTGTTGGGTTAATTTTTAAAATTAAGATTTGTGTTTCTTTCTCTAAAGGAATGTTTTTTTGGGGGATCATCAGATCTTCTACTAACCATTTTGGTTTTGATTAATCTTTAAAGACAAGGTAAATATATATTTTATCCTTTGTGGATCATTTGATTTTCTAGAAGTTTATTCTATCTCTTCTAGTGTGACCGAGTCTTCTTGAATACTCATCGTTTAAAAAAATCAAGTTAGTGGTAGAAATTTATTAAATAATGAAAGTCTACTTAAAAATTATGTATATCTCTTTATGTTCATAGTAAATCTCATAAATTAATTAATCATCTTTATGTAATGTAACTTAAAACAAAAATGTTGTTCGTTTACTATTCCGGCTGGGAGACTAATGACCGTTTGTTCCATCATAGGTTTGTGGTTTTCTTGTTATTAAATTTCTTCTGGTCATGTTTTTTATCCCTCTCCATCAAAAAATTACACTAATATAATCATCCATATACATGTTTTCCTACCTGGAATCCTAGTATGAGTTATCTTGGGTGACCTTTGTACTTCCCTTTAATTCTTTTCAAGTGATAGTTTCATTGACTCTTTTTCCGATGTGGGACTTTCCATTATATTTCCAAGCCAAATTTTTTTAAAAAAAATTCGAGGACGGAATTATTTAAAGGTGGGGAGAATGTAACACCCCAAGGTTCCATGGTATGCTTCCATTTAAATATTACAGTAGCGTGTGTTGTACGCAACTTCAAATTCTAACACACACCACAACCAATAAAACTAGCCGTTATGAATAGTAGTACCCAGTTTTTGAAATTTTATAAATTTTATCATTCAAAATAGACTTCATTTTTGGATTTGTAATATCAAAATTAGCTTAGGGTAAATTTTTTGTATTTTTCTGAAAACTTTCAATTTTTGATGAATAGTGAAAACATTGAGTTATCGTTTAAAACCAAATTTTTATTTAAATAATTATTTATTTTATTTAAAATTATTTTAGATAAAAATGGATAAATAATACCCATATAAGTATAATGACATTCATTGGAGTCAGTTAATAATAACTTTTGATATATAAAAATTTTATTGAACTTTTCACCCTCTTTTACCCACCTCATAAGAGAATTTGTAAATTCACATAGAACATAATTTTACCTCTTTTGTGAGTTTAATTTTGAAAATCCTAGAGACATGGTTAATATTAAGGAGTAAAATGTGGTCCAAAAAGATAAAAATATTTTTAGGTGAATATTAACGTTTTACTTTTATTTACCACAGTTAAAAGTAAATAGGGTAATTAAGGGTAAAAATGATATTATTATTACCCTAAACCATGTTTTAATTATATTGGAGAAGTATAATTCTACCAAAAACAACCTTAGGAATAAAATAGGAATATATTTGGTCCAATTGGATTAGATTAGGACATTTATTATTATTAAATTCAAAGAAGAGTTGAAAGAGTTAAAATCATAATTTAATAACTAAAACATTTTTAATATAGGGTTAAACATAAGATAAATTATACTATAAATATTAATTAGATAAATAAAAATATTTCTTACATAATGGTATTTTATTTATATTTTTGAGACATTAAATAATTTAATTTATTAATGTCACAATGATGATGCAATAATTACCTATTTAATTAAATATTAAACTAATTGATATTATAAATATCCAAATAAATGTAATTTGAGACTTTTTATGAATTAAACTAATTTTATAAGTTAATATGTTGTATTAGGGTTAGTTATATGAATGTTGTTCTAAGTTATAATGTTGTTATAAATTTAGAAAAAACAAAATACCAAATAGTGACAAAATTGACATAAAAGAGTTTTAAAAAAAATATTATATTATTAATTGATATTCCATTTATAAAAATATATGGTTCCTACAAAGAGATTATATAATGATAGATGTATAATTAATGAACCACTTGGTGTTCTCTTGGAAGAATATAGTATGTTTATTAACCATATAATATAAAAATACAAAGAGACATGGAAAATGTCAGACTATTTAAGTAAGAGTTAAATCTAAAAGTTAAGGTTAATATAGTGAAAAAAACCATTCTAAAAACTATTTGTTGAGTTGTTTTAGACCAATAACAATATTATATTTTAAATAATCTACTTTTTAGCCTTTAGAGACAGAAAGTTAATTTATTATAAAATAATATTTTAATTTTTTTCTAAGGTGCCCCTCACCCCTCTTATAAAAGACAACTTCCCCTTATCTCAAATTCACACCTTCAAAGCCATTTGGCTTGGAAAAAATCTGCCCAAATACCCTCTAAAATTCTCTCACTTCATCCTAGAGGACCTCCTTTAGTCAGGAAGCCAACTTAAGGAGCCCTTTTTATCAAATCAAAAGGAAGAACCCAAAGAAGATGTAATAATTTCACCACCCTCATTCAAGTTCTTTTTCTTCTTCCACTTATTCTTTATTTGTTATTTCCATTCTAAAATAATAACGCCAGTATATTTTATATACTGTTATTTTATTATAAATATGGTACATCCATATTCATTATTCTATCCATCCTTTGAATGACATGTCACCATACGTGCATACGTATGGATCACCGTCTCCACGTCGTGGTGTAATTGTTATTCAATACATTATTATTTGGATGGGTATAATAATGATGTGTAATTAGTGTAAATAATAAATAAAACGTGATAATTATTCTTTATATATGATATAACATTAAATTATATATTATTTTAAAATCAAAAGAATGATATTGTTGTACATGCGTACATACGGATTACCGTCTCCACAAACGCAATGAGATTCATTCCCCATCATATCCATTCAAGACTAAATTTTAGTTTATGATTAAAAATAATGTTTAGAGGCATGATATCATTCTGTATAGAAATAAGATACATTCCATCCACAACAAATATTACTCGTATAGCAAATAATATAAAGGAAAACGAATCTGTTAACACCCGAAACGATGATATTTATAAGATATTATTAACAAAGCCATGTTAAAAGATCATATATGATATCATATTAATTTATATGATTCTTGTATAATTTAATAACAATTATTTCACCATTATACATGAGGTTAACCTTCACTCGACCAAGGAAAAAGTACCAAGTACGTGGTTTGTTATCTCACTTTTAATTCCGTGATATTTCCATTTTTTCCCACTTATTTATTGCATGTGGTGTGTGTACTGCCCATAATTGTATTCATTGTGTAAGATACTTTAATTTATGGATATTTACATCTTCATTTTATGATCCTTCTTTCATGGGTGTATGTTTGGTAAGTTACCAAATCGATAAGGGAATTTGAATTTTCAATTTCCATTCATTCGGCTTTATGCATACTTAATTGATTATTTTACTCCAAGATTATGTGTGGAATCACTATTCATTTGCTTATGTCATAATTTCTACTCCCCTTTCTGTGGATATAATTTTGATAAACATAATCACTCAATTGTTAAACTCTCAAGTCATCTATATGATCTGGATAAAAGTAATTTTAACTCAATCTCCATTTGTTGAGTTAAATATCCAATTCATTGGTGTTGTTTTTACAAGAATATGAGTGAAAGTACTTTGATTGATTTACATTGAATATGAAATCATATTGAGTGTATTAATATTTTTCACACATAGTTATGTCTTTGATTTATCCTTATCCTAAGGATACAGTCTATATAAGAGACTTCATCTCAATTTACATTCCATTGAGACAAATTTGTTGTCATACACCAAATCACTTTTATATTGTGTATATAATGTACTTTGACATAGTATATCATGAATCCATTAATTCTCATGACATTCTAAAGTTTTTATTACCTCAATTATTTTTATTTAAGTGTCTCTCTTTTGGTAAGGAACTCTAAATAAAATATCATTTTAAATATTTTAAATATTTATTATTCTAAATAATTCTCATTAATGTCCGTGTTTTAAAAATGGTTTTAAGGATTTATTTATATGGAAATTAAAGTTTTAAAATTAAAATTCCTTTTACAATCTTCAAAATTTGTATGGGAAACTTTGATTAAAAAATCTATTTTAAACGGCTTCCTGATAAATAGTGAGACTTTTAAATGTTTTCATAAAAAGTGGGATATTTCTCTCAAATAGTTTTGATGACTATTTTTCATATATGTAAATAACCTTCATTATTATCGATTGAGGTTAATCTGTTACAATAAAATATTCCATATTGTATTGAATGAGTTTTTTTACTGTGGATGTGCTATTTTTATACCATTCATGGTTTGTGGATAAAGTATTAATATTTCATATGCTAGTTTTAATACGAATGTTTATGTTATGTTTAAACATGTTCATATGAGGAATGCATTGGACTTAGTAAGTGACAGGTGGAGCCAGCTATATCTCTTCGATGCGTCGGTAGGTCTCATGAGACAAAATAGTGTCTTGGTATAAGGCCTTGACAAAATCTTAATTGTAGTCTTGGAACGAGGCTTTGTATATGTTGTTATGATAGTCTAGAATTATGCATTCCATCATTATGAAAGTGGTTATTGATATTACATGTGATTATTCGACTAGTAGAATATCCATGTGAATAAGTAAATGGAATTATTTAATTTTATCTTTTCCATATTACGCTGAAGTTCAAGTTTAAAAGTCTTTTGTTCAAGTCTTATACACTGACTTAAATTTTTATGCCTATTTATGAATGTTTCCACTACAATGTTATCCTTACTAATCATCTGAGCTCACCCCTTTTTATGTTTTATTTTTCCCAGGATGTAAAGAAGTATACTATGACTGACCTTTAGGGATAGTCTATGTGATCTTAATGTTGTCAATGGAAAAAATTTTGTTGTAGTTTACCATTTTATGATGCAATGTAAACCTTATGAATGTATCTAGTACTTCCAAGGCTACTAAACTAATTTGACTTTCGAGACTTGATCTTCTATGATCATGAAAATTATACGTAATAATGCACTGACTCTGGGATTTTGAGGTTGGGGCATTACATCAATACAATTGAATTACCTTTATCGATATAACACAGTTTCATAAACTTTAGTATACCCATGTATTCGAAGAAATGTTTCTAGATGAACAATGCTTTGAAGATTTCCCATGAGTGGTCTTTTTTGTTTGGGTTTGATTAACAGACATCCAACACATACAATATTGTTCATCTAACATACATGTCAAAAATATATGAATATGAGGATTAGGAAGATCAAGATGAATGAAGATGTCACCAATTATTCATAACCATTCCTTTTCAATCCCTATATCTGGTTTCTTAAAGAAATGAGGAGGGTTCAACTCAAAAAATATCCATATGAACACAGGATATTATGAAATTGGTTAATGGTCACAAGGCTCCATATTCTAAACATATGAACCAAATTCCTAAGACAATACATGATCAACCAAATGAATTTGGTGGATAATCCACCCACAAATCATCTTCATAACTTCTTAGAACATATTGGTGGAATATCCTAAAAAAGAGGCACTAAACTGAATCAAAACACATAAAAAACCAAAACACCACATCCCAAACACAAAACAAAAACCCAAACTAAAATATTTTCCTTAACAATGTTCCCAACATACCAAATCCAAAATCCCAAAATGTAAATCCTCAAACATAGAAAAGTGACATCCATCTATACCCACTAATCAAAAAATAATATTTTTTGAAACCAATTTGTAAAAAAGTGAAAAATATGAAATTAGGCTCTCAAAAATATGACTCCTATATAGATTCATATATATAAAAATACCCACATAAACATATACAAATCCATTCATACATATAATCATGAACTAACAATACACAGATACACATATGTGAATATTCCATAGTATTACCAAGTATTGATAAAAGGGTGAATTAACCTCAAATAATATTATAAATAATTGAAACCATCATTTAAGACAACATTTTTCCATAAAAAAATTTTTAAATCCCAAATTTCCAACCCATTCAACATTTCAAAACACATTTCCAAAATCACAAAAATATATCATTTTTCAAAAAAATCGAGGATTTCATTTTATAAATCTATATTTGATAAACCAAACATCATATTTAAAGTCAATGGAAATATCAAATAATCATTATATAATAATAATGATAATTAGTAGAAAAAACCTTGTACTCAAAGGAAGAATATTTCTAAACTTGAGAGAAAAAGATATCATGCATGTTTTGGCCACACTATTTTACAAAATGTGTTCCAATTGTGTGATGGTCACTAGAGGTCAACAGAGGCTGATGTACGACCTATGTACGGTTTTCTTGACCAGTCAGAGTAACTATGAACCCTCTAAATACAACCATAAATATATTATAGTCTTTTGAGTTTCCAAAAATAAACCACTAACACCCAATTACAATCATAAATACTGAAATTAAAACCAAAAACCTAAAAATATATAAGAAACAAGCTCATATTTGAAGCAAAAATATCATAAAAAGCTATGGATGTTTGGTCAGACTTATGAATATATGTTGTTCAATTACACATGTGTGACTAAATAGTTTAATTCCAATTATCCTACCACCAAACAACCAAAAAAACATAAATAACATCATCCAAACTACACTGATAAAAATTATTTGCAATCCAATTAGGTTGAATCCCAAAATGATCACAATAGTTATCCCGAAACAAGGCGTAAGAGGTGTTACAAATCCTCCAAGACATGAAAATATGTTGGGAATCAACAATAAATAAATTTTAAGTGTTTTATCCATCGGAAAGTAAATCCAAAAAACAACAGAAGAATGTAATCAAACGCTAGTGATAAGAAATAAAAATACAGCCAAAAATATTTGGTCCAAGTTATGTATTGGTTGTATTAGTTATCATTAGTTCAATATGAATAATATGTTTTCATGAAAATAAATAACCTTACTTCATACATTTTATTTTTGGACGATCGAACACAAAATTATTTAGAATATCAGATAAAAAATCATACCGAATTTCCTTCGGGTTAAGAAGATGTTTTTGTAATGAAAAGATTCCTCGGACCCACATTTGTTCTGTAATGATTTTTTAGATCATAATAGGAAATGTATCAGAGTCTGAAAGTCCCCATACTGAACCTGATAACTCACTATTTATCATGGGGTTCTCAAAATTAGGAGTGGTGTATGAAAACATGTGATGTAAGCATTATGATGGAATGGGGAGAAAAATAGCTCTTAATTGGATTGAAGATTGGTTGGAAAGAAAAAAGATGTTGGAAGGATGGGAATTAATTATAAATTTAATTATTTTTAAGATGATGATATTGTGATCCTTAATGTTATCAAAGTCATGAGGAAGTCATGATTACAATATATTGTTTATAGAATAAGGTTGATTGTGAAGTTAAATTTTTCTAGAATCACTTCATCGATGTGAGATAACTAGACGTAGAATTGATTAAAGGCTATGATGTTTTCTTCATAACATGATAAGGTGAGGTTTATTGTTTTTTGTTGACCAATATTACATAAGATACAAATATTTGGTGAAATTAGTTTGTGGATTATGGATTTTTGAGTCTTTCATAATTAGAAAAAGAAATAAGTTATTGTGGATGCTGGTCTATCATACACGGTGATCCATTGATCAATCGAAAGAAGTATTTTTTATTAGGAGTTTTTGAGACTAATGAAAAAAAATTGTTTTTTTGGTAATGATGCATATAAGAAAGTAAAATAATGACCAAATGAATGAATATCAACAATTTAGTCACCCATATTCATCTGGTTGAATTTGTTTGTTTCAAGAGTTAAGAGAGAAAAAACTATTATTTGGTTTCATAAAATGGCTGAAGATTCATCCGAAAATATGTGAAGATGACTCATCATTCTGGTGGAGAAATTGATCCATTGAAATGATATAGAGACTGATCCATCATGTGCTATCTGACCCTAATAATATTCATCAGAAGCTGGACTTCATTGGATGCAGGATCATCTATCCGAGGAAAAGAGGAAAAATTAATTTTTTTGAAGCAGTTTTAAAAGTGTTTATCAAAGAGGGTTTGAAGCTATTTTTAAAGTACTGTTGAGAATTTATGATACCTTTAGAATTTTCAAGTATATATATGGACAAATAAATGAAAAGAATGTTTAATGAAGTTTCAACAATGTTTTTGGTAGCGTGGTTTCAAAATTTTCATATAACAGTTGGTACAAAGCATCAAAATGAGCAGTCAATTTTTAATGGGTATTAAGAATCCTAAGGAGTAGTCATCTATTTTACATATGACACCTTAGTTCCATGAAATGGAATGAATAATCTATTTCCAGATATGTTCCTTCATTTAAATAGAGAAATCCAAATGACAATCGTAATCTGACTGAAGAGTAGTTATAATGTAAGAAGAAATCTTATGATGTGAGAAGAATTAAGAAGGTCTAAGAAATACTACTGAATGTTTATTAAATTTTTACAAACACTCATATTATATCATTTTTTTATATAAAAAGATCATGCACTTTGGTATTGATCATAGTGCGACTCAAGTGTAAGGGTATATCAAACTTGTTTATATTCATTCAAAAGGATTGTTTCAAGTCAATTATGTGGTATTGAGCTATTTCCATACCCTACCAAGGATTTAGATATTCTTATTGAGTAGTAAACCATTAAATTTATTGTGTTCTTGTGGATTTTTTTTTGTTTTTTTTCATAAAATTCATAAATCTTTAACATGAGGTGAAGTTTGTTTCCAATGAAAGGAAACATTAAAGAAAAAATATCACTAATTCAACCCCTCCCCCTCTTAGTGGTAAAATATTAATGTCTGGGAAATATCAAATGGTATTAGATGGAATTTTATCTTCATCTAATATTTTCTGGCATTTTTTTGAGAATTTGTTTTGGAAGATATACGTTCTGTGAACAGTTATGGAATTTTGATCTATAATTATAGGAATTATCAAATATGGAAATATATAAAGCTCTAATATCTTATTTATATAGGGTATGATGATATTAGTTCTACATAATTTTTTTTTCCCATTTATCTTGAGAATCATCCTCTTACAACTATTGATAAGTAAAACCTTGAGAATGATAGAAGACATAAAAAATACTTTACTCTCATCACTATTCGAAAGTGATTTTCTAAGACTAAAGGTAGTTTTAACTTGAAAAGTTATATGGGATAAATTGAGGAACATTTATAAATGAAATAAAAATGTGAATAAGGAAAAGATAAAAATATAGAGGCTTATGTGTGAATATCTTAATATGGGTTAAGATGAATCTATTGATGACTTATTTACAAGGGTGATTAATATTTTAGCACCATTAGACTTGTTGGTGAGAAGAAGGAGGACTCAAATATTATTGAAAATATCTTGAGAAAACATACTCCTAAAATTGATGCCAAATTTTATCCCATGGAGATTAGATATCCTAAAACACTATCTCTATATGACCTTCATATTACTCCCATTACTTATTAAATGAGAAGGGATAATGTTATGAGACAAAAAACCAAAGGTTATCAAAAAATTTCATTCAATGCTATAAAGAAATAAAAAACAATGAATTTTATTAAATAAGAAGATGATGGTGATTTTGAATTAGAAAACTAGGTTAGTAAAAATTTTGATGAAATTCTATCCTTATTTTCTAACAATGTGAAAAGAGGTACATGAAATATTAAAGGGATAATTCCCTTATATTTTTTTTGGATGTGAAGTCATTTGGACGTTTGTTGCTAATTTTCCCCAAAATGGGATGAAGATGAAAGTGATTAAGATGAATGTGATGAATAATAATGAATCCAAGATTATATTGGAGGAAACATGTTGAAAAATACAACTCTAAATAGAAGGATAAGAAGTTCTCCAAATCCAAAATGAGAATCATTTTTTCTAAATATTATGATAGTGAAGGAGAAGATAGAAATTTCAATAAATTTATTTTAGAAATAATTTTTTTTATAATAGTTAATGATGATTTATATTCTTATGATTAAATTTGTTTCTTTTAAAAAGAATAAGAAATTGAGTTAGAGTTTCATCTGAAATGGGAATTAAAATAAAATATGGGGAATAAAGAAAGACATGAAAAATAAAGAAATAAATTGAAGAAGTAATGTCATACAAAAACGCTCAAGAATTTACTACTGAAGAGAATATTAAGTTACATAAAGAGGATAATTTTTAAAAGTACCTTAAGAAGGAAAATAATTGAAATGAAAATCTTGAAGTAATGTTGAATGCAACGGAAAAAGGGATGGAACTCGTCCAAAAATTGTTTTCAAAATATGTGAAATGAATTTTAAATTTCACAAAATATATATTTGATGTTGGTGAATGTTTCTAAATGTAAAACGTGAAATAGATCAAAAGTTATCTTCAAATTTTGAGTATAATTTTGAAGCTGTTATAATAAGAAAAGGAAATCTGGGAAAGTCATGTATGTGGCCAATATAAATAATGTTTTAAGTAAATAGGATTCAAAAAACTCTAAGTCTGAAAATAATTTTCACACTACTTCTAATTCTAATAATGTCATAAATAAATCCAAAATCTAGAATAAGATTCATTATTATGATATAGATTTGGGGGTTTGAATATGTTTTAAAGAGAAATGTTAGAAGTTTACATAGAAACATGTTCACATTTCTTTATTGTATGATAGTTATAGAGGAAATTATTCCTTCTTTGGATACTGATTAAACTATGGAGGATTTGAGAATATGTAAAATATTTATTGATTTAATAATGATCATTAAAAAATTTCCATGATTTATAAAAAGGAAAATCTTGAGTGGTAGTCAGTATTATCAATGAAATAAATATAATAATGGTGTTTTGAATGTTCGGAAAATAAACATGATGTGTCTGTAAGAAAATAGTTCTTAGTTAGTTGACCAAAATAAGTTGAATTGCCTAAAAAATAAGAAGAATAAAAAAACATGTGGATGAAATAAGGAAAATGTATTTCTAAATATGTGAGAAAATTTGATAAAAATATATCAATAGATTGTTGTTTTATGATTAAAAAATATGTAAGAGAGTTGAGAAAAAAGGGAATTATACCACAAGTTGTTTAATTATTCTTCTAGAATAAAATGAAGGAATGAACATGTTGTTAAAAACCCATTATAAAAAAATTACAAAATTTGAAAAAGTTTTAATATCATCATCAGAAGAATCTACATATGGGAAGAATCATGTTGAAAAACCAAAGGACGATGGGTAGAATGTAGACAAATTATCCAATTAAATTTATAAGAATAAGAATAAAAAGTCAGAACTAAGAGAGAAATCTCATTTTGAATTTTTCTTCTAAGAAACAATAGGGGTTCCTCCATATTCCCAAAAATAATTATGCATTTTTACTACATTTTAAATAATTAGTGGAGTTGAAATAATTATGTTCGTATATGAGTCTCTTACTTTTCTGGTAGAAGGAAGTAATCTGGTTATAAAATATTTTTCCCTGGAAATTTTTTTTTCACTTGGACTTTCCTGATTTCTTGTTGAGTTGGGTCTAAAGCCCTGAAATTCTAATGTAAAAAAATTTTATTAAATAGAATGTTGAGGCAAAAAAAAAGAGAATAAGGGAATGAAATACCCCAATACATTAAAATATAATTACTGTTTTAATTTTTTTAATATATTTTATAACTTCCAATGAACACAACACTAAGTTAGATTGCATCCCACACAATGATAACTTTCTTCAATGACTTGCATTATAGGAATGACTTGGTTTTATCGAATAATAATATATTACTAAAACATTATTATTTAATATAACAATATTTAAACTAGTCGTTAAATTAGAGGTTATGGATATTATTAAATAACTTATGAAAATATATTACTTATGAAAATATAATTTGATTTCATTAGCTTCCAATCAATTAGAAACAAAAATATAAACCAACTGCACATAAAAGATAAATTTTTATTTTCCTGTTCGTAAGGTCTTTTTATTAAAATAAATTAAATTAACTATAATTAGTTAGTGATACTAATGTAATATAGATAATTAACATTCAAAAAAAATATTTTTTTATATTTATCTAATAGATTTTATATGAATGAGATGAGAATAAACATAATTTTATGACTAAAAATATATATTTTTTATAAAGGCACCGTTATAGAATTTTAATGGAGATCATAATTTAAATCTAATTTTTGGAACTATTATAAATTTTTTATTTTAAATTTTAAATAAAATTTTAAAGTGGAATATATTATTTATCTTAGGTTTTTTTATTTTTCTATGAGGTTTCATTTTATAAAGAATAGTGAAAATACTGAATTTTAATTCAATTTTTTTCATATAATTTATTTATAAGGTTAAAATTAAATTTATAATTGGATTGAAACTTAAATGATATATTTTTTTTTATTAATTAATCTATTTTAGGTCATTGGAATCGATTTCACTTTGAAATTTGATATTAAACATTTTAAAACATTTGAACATTTTTACTGTAAAACACCGCTTTCACGTACTGTCTTCAAGATTAAATTTAAATTAATTTTTTCCACTTCAATGATTGGAATTTTTAAAAATGGATTAAATATTTGGAATAATATTAATATATAATTCATAATATTTCCTACATAGTTTTTGACCAAAATTATTAGTGAAAGTAATTAAAATTAATTACAACGAATAAGATGAAAAATATCCTAACAATAGACTAAACCTTAAACATAATTTTCAAAATGTCCAATAATAATTTCAAAAATATATTTTATTGTAATATTTATACCCTATACTCAATTTTATATAATTTTGACCATTATTGGTTCCACTTTACATGGGAAAAACTTTTTTGAAATTCCCTTTCCTAATATTTACATGTGTGTCACTTCGCCTCCACTATAAAATTCCACTCATCCCTCCCTCTTCCTTGCACCTAAAAAGACACTTTGTCTCAAAAAATATATTCCCAAATAGTTACTAAACATACATACCAAATCTTATAATCCCCTCTTGGGTAGAAATCCATCCATGGATTCCCTTTGGTGAAAACAAAAAGGATTTACCCAAAGAAGAGGTAACATACTTCCTCAAGCTTGTTCATATTATATTCATTATCAACCCCCGAAAATATTTTTTAAAAAAGATCATAAAATAAAATTATTATCCAAAAATACACAAAATTTTTTTAATTCTAAAGGTTTCTACCTAAACTTTCACACAATTCCATCTAATGGGTAACAAACTTATTATTTACGTGTACAAGGAACTACCACCTCACAAAAAGATGTCATTCGTTTTTCCATTACCAAATATAATGTTTGGTAATTATGATGTACAGAATATTATTATAATATAGATGTGGTATTTATAATTTCATTATTCTTGTGTAGTTTTTATTTAACAAATACCCTTATTCATTCCATTTTTATAAATATGATAACATTATTTGTGGAAGTCTAGACTACAACCCCCTCAAATCGATGTGATTATTCCACAATATACGTAGAACGTATAAAGAAATTTTTTATTAAAATTATGGAACATATATGAATTAAATATTATACTTCAATTATAATATACATATATATCATTTACCTTTCATTATTTGTAAAGAACAAAAAAATGAAAGTAGTGTTCATCTGTACATACGACCTACAATGTCTATGAATGTTTCACTTCATTTAATTTATAAAAATATTAAAGATTATTAAATATATATATATATATAATGGATATATATGATAATAAAATATTTTTTTACATTCATTATATGATTAAATCATGATCTATGTAATAATAACAATAAGTAACAAGTTAAAACATAGTCAATAAACTACAAAATTAACTCTCAAAATATTGAAAATAATAAATGAATGTTATCAAATGAGTAATAAGATATTACAAAATAATTATATATGATATTATAAATATTTTTACAGATATTGAATAAGTTATTGTCTTTTTTAAAACAGTTAAAAATAATCTTAATGGATGTTTACTGGAAAGGGAATTTAGGGTAATGGATTTTCATCTCACTTTTTATATTCGTGAGATAAATGTCAAATTCACCACTTACTTATTTTATGTGTTGTATAAACTAACCATTTTGATATATAATATCATGTATCATTTATTATTCTTCCTATTTTGGGCATTAATTTGAATTTTTTCATCCAAGGGGATTTTATTTAAGTGCCACCAAGTGGAAAATAAATTTCATGACCTGACTACATTTCTTTGGGTCATAATTATTAATCATTATCACACACATTTATGATTATTTTTAAAATGACCACGAATATCTGTTTATGTATTTAAACGTATTTATGTGGATTTGAAGTTGGTACACATAATATAGTCATTTATTTATTATTAGTTTAGCGTTATAATAATTTCATTGGTTTATATTACAATCTCATTTTTTTTGGGGATTGTTTAAACATAAATTTTTATCAGAGAAATTATTTGATAATTTTATATTAAACCCTTTAATTTTATTCTCCTCTGGTTATTAATGGCCTTTGTCATGTAATAGTAATTTTTCTCAAACTATTTGATACTTAAGATGTTTCAGAAATTTTTTCTATGAAAACATGACTTCATTTATCTATTTTGTCAAAGAACCCATTTTCATCTAAAAAATAGTATTTTAAAATGATTTAATGAAATAGTTTTACCCTTTTACAAAATTTATCATTAAATACATTTTACACATTTTTTAAATTTTTTTAAAGGATTTTTCTTATCTCTTTCCAAACAAGTAAATTTTCTATAATTTTATAGTGGAAATGTAGTGTTCTATTTACATTGTATGACATGTACTGATTTACCCATCGTTCATTCTTCAAATATTCAATTTCATGTTTTAATGTTATATTTTTAAAGACCCTTTTTAAACAATATTTTCAAATTAATTTTTATTAAATATATTTTTGAAACAAATGGATTTTTTCATCAAGAATTTTTTTAAAGGCCTTCCTTTATTTTATCAATGACAACAATGATTTAGTTTACTCCAATTATGATATTTTGTAATGATTTCACCCTCATTCTTCATCTGGATGGATTTTTATTGATTTTGAATAGGTTATTATTGACATTCACTTCCTCGATTCCATAGTTAGTACCCTATAAAATATTCCATTTCCTAATATCATTTGACATTGTGTTTCCCCTACTTATCCATATCATTTACCATGGATATATTTATTTCTTAAACTGTATATATAATTTTTATATATGATGTATACATTGAAATATTATATCATGAATCTTCTTATTCTCATGATATTCAATGTTTCATTTCATTCTTTGAGAATTATTATTCAAATGTTTCAATGTGGTATGGGATACTTTAGAATGTTTAATTATTTTTCCCTCATGAAATTTTTAATAGTCTTTCAATTTTAACTCCATTCATCAATATCAATAATAATTCTTATAAGTTCTCATACAGTAAGGAATCATCGATAAATCCATATTCTAATTTCAATATGGATATTTTATATAGAGTATTTTTTATTAATTAAATTGATTACATGACATGAGAAATACATTGGATAAGTAGTGAAGGGTGGGCCTAGACATTATATAGCCCCTCAATATGTCAAAAATTTCACATGATCAAAATTAGTTACGCAAATTAAACTGGTTTCTACCTATAAATTTTAACCTTATAATGAATGTTCTTGATGATATATGTTTTCATGTGAATTGTACATGACATCTTATAATTATGAATTTCCCTTATTTTGATTCAGTTATTATTTATCCCTGAGATTTTGTGTTGAAATATTTATGGATGCATATCACATATAGTTCATTGATTATATGGGATGTGTTTTAGTTATTTTCCTTGAAATATTCATTATTCCTTATCTGGTTGTTCTAATAGAATATGTGTTTATTTATTACCTTTATATATTGACTATTCATATTGATTCATTGTTAAATATGCTACATTTTATATTACTTGACATTTTAGATCACTCTGATTTTTGTCCTTCTCTGATAATCGATGTAATATACTATGTAATATATGTATGGATTTTCTAGATAGAATAAAGTTATCATCAAAAGAATAAAAAAATATTTTTTAAATTAGTGTATACAAGACTCATGTATGTATATAGTTTACCAATACTACTAAAATGATTGGACTTTCGGGCTCAATTTCCATTTAATCAGGCCAATATCATGGCTGTAGATAATTTCTATGAGAATTCTAGGGTTATGTCCCAATAATTGGTGTAGTTTACATTTATCATAAAAAAAATTCATAGATTTCTGAAGATATAAGAATACTGAAATAAGCTTAAAAACGTATTACATGAAAGTTATGTTATGGAAAATATTGATAAAATAAATTATACACTCTTGTTTTATACATTGGGTTCACCCATGTATACTTAGAGTGGTTTAGTTAAAGTCATTTTGATATAGAACTCATGTGATACTTTTATACTTAGAAGGAAGAGTTTAAATATTTCTAGATTAATAAAAATTATCATGAGTGGCCCCTTTGAATTTTATTTTCAATAAGGGTGAGATGATATGGTAGGGGAAAAGATTTTTCGGGAAGAAATATAGGGGGAGATCACAAGACAAATAGGGTGATTATTATTATATTCCTTTAAATTGGTACAAACAACTCACATAGAGGGAGAGATTGTTGGGGACAAGTTGTGTTGTAGTTTTAATTGATTTCAACATATCAATATGGGGAATATGTTTTCAATAAAATAATTCACAGTACATAGTACTTGGATGTTTTGAATATCTAACTAAAATTTATTAAGAATATTGGACACCAAATTCAAAAGACATTTCATTGGGTTGTGAAGAAGTTTCTATGAGAAAAGGTTCATAGGACCCACCTTGGGTCTGGAACAAAAGTTAAGATTATAATGGGAAATGTATCAGATACTGAAGGACTCCATTCTAAACCTAAATATAATTTTATGATATTGGAGTTCTCATAAATCATAATTTGTCTAGGAAAACCTGTGGTGAAAGTCTTATGATGTAATAGGGTATAAAAAGTGCATCATATTAGATAGAAGTTTATCTAGAAGAAAATTATATGATGGAAGGATGTGAACTCATAATACTTTCAATTAGAAGACAAATAATGATATGTTGATCCATAATATTCTCAATGTAATGGGGAATTTAGTATTATAAGTAGGATTTTGTAGAAGAATAACTTTTGTTAAGTTAAAACATTCCGGTCTCATATCTTGAGTATTATATCCCCATATGTAGAATTTTTCGAAGGCTATATCCTTTTGTTCGAACATGAAAAGAAACAAATTCTGGTTTTCAGTTAGAAAAAAATTCTCAAGAAATAAATATTTGATGAAAGAAGTTGGTGAATGCTGAATTTTAATGTTTTACGTAATCATTAATGGAATGAAGCTATTGTTTCTATGGGTCCATCAGATGTAGTGATCCACAAATCAATCAGAGAATGAATTGTTTTTTTTGTGAGTTTTTGGGACTAATAAAAAAGAAAATAAGTGTAGTTTATTGGTAATGATTCATGTAAGAATGTAAAAGACTAATAAACTGAATAAAGATCAACAATGTAGTCTTCAATTTTATCAGGTTGAACTGTTTTTTTTTTCAATTTGGTCAAGAGAATAATAAGAAACGTTGTTTGTTTTTATCTAATAAGTTAAGATTCATTGGAAAATATGTGGAGATGACTCATCTTGATGAATGTGAAACTGATCCATAAGAATTAAATAGAGAACGGACCATCAGGATATGGTTGAAACTAATAAATTTCATTGGATGAAAGACGTCATCAGACATAGGATCATATGTTTAAGGAAAATAAGAAAAGGAGAATTGGTTGATGTAGTTAAAAAAGTTATTCTCAAAGAGTTTTTGATGTTTTTGTTTAAGTGTGATGTCAAGAATTGTTAATATATGAAGATATAATGAAAAAGATTTTGGAAAAATAAACATAACCAATGTTTAATGAACTAAAAATAATGTTTTTACTTGATTGGATTCAAATTGTATGTCTTACAGTTGGTATGGAGAATATGAATGAGAAATATGTTTTCATTGTTTACTAATAATCATAAATAGATGTCATCTTTTTCTATATGATAAACTCATGTGAATAAACGTGATGAACAATCTAATTTCATATATATATGACTTCATAATAATGAATAAATCAGAATGACAATCAAAATTAGACTGATGATTTTTTAGAAAGTATAAAGAATGATGACAATCGAAAAATATTTGATAAGTTTTGAGAAGATTCAAGATGAGTTGAGAATCATTAAAAAATTAAAAGATGCATTCAAAATGAATAACAAATTTGTGTTTCATTAAATTTATTTGAGTGGGGAACATTTTCTAATTCCCCATTAAATAACATTTGGTGCACTTATAAATGGATAAGTGTACTTTGTACTTGCTAATACAACATAAAACAATTCACATGAGTTAAAAGAGATATATGTTATAATGTTTAAGTGAGAAGTGGTTTATGGATTGAGAATTATTTAATATGTTTTCTAAATAGAAGAATAATAAGAACAAATATCATATTTAGAAAACCATTTTTCCACCACATTTTCAAGATCCATAATATTTCGCTACTCATTCAAAAATATTATCCTTGGTTTATATATATGAATAGCATGTCCCAATTCACGCATTCCCCTCAAAATGAGAGAATAATAATAAATAGGACACCCATATTTGTTTATATCAATATATGTAGATATGGTTAAGCCGTATTTAATGAGAAAATGGATTGAATATCCCATCGAGAGTTCCTAGAAAAAAACCATTTCATTAAGACCATAGTAAAAACTAGTAAAATTAACAAAAAACCGTTGGGAATTTCTATTTTACTAGGTATATGTCATTTTGAAACCCAATTAAACATTTAGGATTCATTATATAACAAAACAAGGTTAAAAACATGATACTTATTGAAAAATTCATTCCATAAGTTAATAGAAAAAATGGAAAACAATTGAGAAACTATTTCCATGAACCAAAAACACTTTATATAGAATATGAATTTTATATAAAAATTAAAAAAATTATAATCACCATGAAATCACAGTTTTTAAAATAAAATTCTTGTACATTGAGTAACTAACCTCAAAACATATCACCTTTAATGATTAAAAATCAAATCAACTTCAAGGTATCCAAAGAAGCTAAAGGAACAATGGAAAACCAAAAATAAAAAATTTATATGCTTGGATATAAGAACCCTAGACCACTAGATCCATAAATGAAGGTGTACCTGAGACTAAATAGAAGGGATGGGAAGAAGATGAAGTTAGGAGATGATTATCATTAATAATCAAAATAAAATAATGAATAAAAATGAATAAACCACAATAGATGAATGTATAACCAAGTAAAGGGTAATAAAGGATCCCCTAGAGTCAAACAGGTAAAATTTAAAGGTGGATTCATGATCTGGGGTTTAAACTTATAATAGAAAATGGTTATAATGGACTTTCATGTGAACCTAGAAACTTTCCATGGTTTTGAAACACTTTTTGTAAAACGATAATGTAACCGTGCCCTTGCTTTTGGGTTCATAAAGTTACTTTCTTGGACAAGCATCATGATATTATGAATCATGAACCACCCAGGTAGATTGGATCTATTAAAAAATATAGAATATGTTTCATATTTTTCACACAGTTTGGAAAAAATCTGATATTAACCATGTAACATGCTTTTTAGACCCAAAAAATATAATTATGTGTAAAAATACAACTAAAATGGATATTAATAAATTGAACTAATAAATAAAAAAAATAGTTTTAGTTCATGGTTTTATAGGATGGTCGCCACATTTTTTGGCATAAAACATATGTTTATATAAGGGTTTGAGAATCCATAAATTGTGTTTTGGTCCCCATAGAAACATATCCTTAAAAATTGAAAAAAAAACACTTATGACATACTTAACTATTCATAACAATAATTAAAATTTTATCACTATATTTTAACAATATTAACTTGTCACATGGTAAAATTAAAACCATTTACGTAGCTTATATACTACCTTTATAAATTGACAAAAAATGGAAATGTTTATGATCATCTAGAAAAATTTATTTTATCATTTTCACATTAATAAGTAAAAAACATGTGAAAAACAAGATAAATAAAGTCAATAAGTAGTATTTTGAAATTTTATTATATAATTGAATTATTTTTACTTAAGATCACTAATAATCAGACATTCACTCACCGTCACAAATGGATCCCACTACATCTGAAATTCATATTCATCCAAAAAGGTGAAACTTGTGCATAATAATTGTGTGCGATCCACTAGGATATTATCTCATTAGTGATGATTCATACCCACATACAAAGAGCATTATCTATAAAAACATCATGGACCTTAAAAATATAATGAATGTAATGTCTATGAAAACCTTCTATGATCATGTTTTGTGTAATATAATATATTTATATTTTTATATCTCATAAATTATTATTAAATTAAATTTATTAATTCTTTATTTCATTATTTATTCATTGAAGTTACTATATATAATTACCTTCAATCCCCATAGCCATGTATTTAATAAAGGTAATATCATCTTGATCAATTGGGCATAATATATCTCTTCTATTCTAAAGTGAAAATACTCTCTTTATCATCTAAGAAATAGAATGCCAAAAATCTCATACTCAATGAATGCTACCTCACCATAACATCAATTCCATGTTATTCATGCTTCATCAGTGTATGTGATCAAATATAACACATTGATAATGTTATCAAGTTATGAGACCAAAACACCTTTTCATAGACAGGAACAAACACTTTACCCCAAAACATGTGGTGTTCTTATTAGCTAGTCAGCCCTCATTATCTCCTCTACCCAGTCTCACAATGTGAGAACATAAAAAGAAGAAGTCCCAATGGTTATGAGCCCATAACCTAATATTAATACATTATCTCATTCATTGTAGTATGATATACCAATACCATAGGACATGTGTTTAAGATTACCGTAATAGTTTCTCAAGTTTCTCATTATATTTCGGAATATTATAACATGTTCATATAGAATGAAATCTATTGAAATTATCATACTAATAATACATGAAGAAGAAATTTTAGTATTATAGTCAGTGATACATATATATATATATATATAATTTTATACATGTAATGTAATCAGAGTACATACATGAGTTTGGTCTATGAAACCCACTCACAACACTCCGAATTTCACTTGATCCAGTTTCATTAATCCTTTAACCTACTATCTCTCACATGATAATCATGTTTATGATGAAATATTTCATCAATAAGGGGTTTATCTATAATAGCATATGTGTCTTTTCTACAATATATGAGTTCACGAATCAATATAAAATGTATCAAATATATAAAACTTATGAAGTATATTATTTATTCTCTAGTGTGGCATGAGATCTTTGGAAAGAACCACTACTAAAGTATTACCACATTATAATGAAATTGGGTCTATTTTATAGGTAAAATTTAACTCTTAAAAAACATGAGTATCCAAACTTATTCCTTAGTTGCATAAGAAACAACTATATTCTCATATTCATCATTATAATTTGTGACCATGAATAACATTGATATTATCTAACTCATTACATCACCATTCAGTAAAAATACATAGCCAAAATATTGTTTCAAATCATCTTGATCTATCTAAAATTAGTAATTAGTCTACCCCCTCATAAAAATCTCCACATATTCTCCATACACTAGGAACATATCCTTTGTATGAATAATTTACAATATGATTTTTTTTAAAACTCCCTATTACATATCTCATGGGCTATCGTGATATATGAAAAAAATTATTAATGAAATTTCAACATCAAACAAAGTTGAAAGTATGTCATTTATAATAACACACACTATAAAATTATAAGGTGTTCTATTCATACATTCAATATCCTCATCCATTTATGGAAATATTTTTTTAGAGATATTAAATCCCTGTTACAATGGAACCAATCCTATCATAGATTATTCTATATAGTATATTTTTATAACCATATCAATATATGTACATTTTATTACCCCAAGTAACCTCTCATATCAATATTGATAGATCTTGATCCCTATAATATAGTATTTTTCTCCTAATCCATTCATGGAGAATTATTTTTCTTATATTTTTCTTAATTGAATATAAGACATTCCCTTCATTTCCCATGATTAATATTTTATCAAAATTTAATATTAGTAAAAAAATTGAGTTTCTACTAATTTATTTAATGAAATAAGTGTTTCATTGCTTATTAATTAAAACAATGTCTATTTTAGACTCATTGAATTGAATATTTCATGATTAGGATGCCTACATCAATCCATAAATGTATATCTAAAGAATTTATACAATATGGGACCTTATTGTGATAATAAACCAATCAATATATGTTATATATAGAACATGAATCAACATAATATTTACAAATGAAAATTTATCATCCAGATTCCAAATTTCATAATCATAGAATGATGTTATTTCAAGTAATATTATGAAACATTTTTTCATTGAAACTAGTGAAAAGGTTTCATCATAGTCAATGCATTGAAATTTCATAAAACCCATCACAACTTATCATTCATTTTAACTTATTACCTTACCATCCATGTCCAACTATTTCATGAATACCCATTTACACCTAATAGATTTGACATCATTTAAAATATCCATCAAAATCCAAATGTTATTTTCGTTCATAGAATCCATATTATAATTCATATATTCTTTCCATTTAGTAGAATCCTTTCTATATAACAATTAATTATAAGTTACAGGTTCATTATCCTCAATCCATAATTTGTCACTTGGATTTATGTTACGAAAACCAAGTTGGTATCATTATCTCATATCTCTAGTTGACTTACATAGTACTAGTGTATCAGGAAAATCTTCATCACCAACTATCTCTTGTAGATATTTCTTCTATACCTACTATTTTTTATTAAGAGTATCAACATCATCACAATAAATATCTCTCTAAATATTTTCATTATAAATTTGTCCCCCTTCTAGAAATATGGGATATCATTCCTCAATGAAATTTCTATCAGAAGGCTTATATGTATTATATATTTTATTTTCCAAAAGATAGCCTATAAACATGCACTTCAGGAATTGATATTCTATTTATTCATTATTTATTATGAAAGTGAATTCATTGCATTCCCACACACATATATGAGATATATCATCTTCCCTTCCATGCCATAACTCATATGGAATACCATCAGACACATTAGTTGTTACTCAGTTTTGTGTATATGTCATAGTCAGTAGTGATTATCAAAAAAAGGTTAATAGAAATATTTCATAAATAATAATTGATCTTACCATAATAATAATGTAACAATTAAAGCTTTTAAAAACCCCATTCCACTATGGTTTACAAAGAGTTATATGGGAAACTATCCCACCTTCCTTGAAGTGATTGATTAATGATTTGTTTAAATATTATTCACCACAGTTTAAGTAGAGTTTAATAATTTTTTTAACCAGAATATTATCTACTACATTTTGGTATTCCTTATGCATGTGAAAGGAATATAACTTATAATTTGTTAATTTTATATAATCATACCTAATAAATCCATCAGGAATAGTAATGAAGTATAAAATTATGACCTGAGACTCTATTAGAAATGGACAACATGAAATAGTATGAATCAATTCTAGAAGTTCTACATCCCATTATCCTTTCCCATTAAAAGATGATTTGGTAATTTTAATTTTCAAAGTAGTGTGACACACATCCAAATATTTTAACTCAATAGAATTCATAGACCCTTACTTATATAATTATATTAAACACTATTCATTTAAATGGCCTATTCTGATGTTACGTAGGTAGGTGGGATATGATTCATTCACATTGGTTTATGTATTGATTTGTAATATAATGTTTTTACGTGTACATATATATTGTCCATTGTTATGATCTTTCATGCCATAAAATAATTAATCTTTATAAAATAGGGAAAAAATTATTTCAAAACATGAAAGAAAATCACAGTGTCCAAATTTTACAGAAATATTATATTTTTGATAATAGAAGGAACATAATGAAAATTAATTAATACGTGAAACAACCCACTAGTCATAGTGAAAAGTTAATCTACCACTCCTAATGCTTCTAATATCACATAATTTCATGAAAATATATCTTCCTCACCCATTTTAATATTCTCAAATCTATTTGTTTCTTGTGGTTGAATACGAATGTGTGAGTCACATGAAATATCTAATAAAAAACATGTACATATAGATATATTTAATTGAATGAAAAATTTATCTAATGTAGAATCATTAGCTATACTTCATTATCTTAGGTATATAGATCTTCATGTAATGGATTTTCTTTCCTTATGTTAAGAATATTGTATCCCTCTCATTACACCCCACATTATCCTTAGGTTATTATAGGTGTGGTTCATCGGTGACATTGACTTATATGTATCCTTTAAAACACAATCCCTACGTTTTCATATTTGGTTCAAAATAAGAACAGAAGAGTTGGAATTAGTCAAAATCTTGTAATGTTATAAAAAAAATCCAATAATTCTCAGGGTGAATTATTAATGTGATTAATATTATAATTAATAATTTAAGTAGAGAAGATATGAGGTAAAATTAAAGAATGATATTTTTTTCTTTTTATTTTTTCAATTTTAACCCATAGTATTCCATTTTCACAATATACACAATCATTTAGAGTACATGAGATCCTTATTGAATAACTTTTGTATGCTTGAATTTTTCTACTATAGTTGATATATTATATATTTCTTATAGATATCTATCATTCTATATATTTTTAAAATGTGGTATAATCTTGTAGGAATATGCATCCTTCTGAATTTTTTCATCTCAATATAAATATAATAACACATGACACGCTGAGCATCCACTACATTACCCACAATCTTATTGAATTTATTTTGATCCATCATTATTAATCTCTAAGGGGATATGGAGGGAAGTTTGTATTATAGTTTATAATTATTTCTTTACTATCATATTATTATATCCAAGAACATGTTCCACTCATGGAATTTCATGACAGTATGAAAAATCCATTTATCCAGTATTGTTCATAGTGATATTGAATTTCTTGTTGTTATGGACATTTGATCTAAAATAAATAAATTTTAATAGATTAGTAAATTTTCTTGATTACAAGTTAATATTTTAAATTTTAATAAATTTAAAATGTCTCCCAATATTTTATCAAATTATAGTGACCCTAAACTACTAAATTTGGAATATTTAGTTTGATATATTTTATAGTGAAAATGATACTTTGAAACCTATCCTCGTAGTCCATGTTATGGTAATTCCACTATTATTGGTATTTCAAGGTAGACATTTGGCTAGATAATCATATTCATTATTGACAATTTGATCTATTGAGAGGAGTCTTATCTTCTGTAAAGAAAAACTTTTTTTACTCAATGATTTTCTATAATGTTGTAATAATCTATCTATGACAACTTCTTTGGGGATAATTCTAGTTTTGTCGACCCATAAAATTTAATTACAACATAGAATTAGTAATATGAACCCTCAACTATGGATGAAAACAAACTCAAATATATATATTTTTTCACATTAATTTTATGGAAGAAGTTTTTAATTTAAATATATTTTATGGATTTCAATATATTTTTGTGAATAAAATCCAATTCTATTTACCATGATGTTACAATGTGATATTTCTCACATTTTACCACACGTAAATTTAAAACATTCAAATATGTTTAATCATTTTTACTTTTTAATTCTTGTTAGTTATTAAACATTACGATCACAAAAAACACATTCTAATAATAATAAGCCATGTAAATGATAATAATTAAATAAATAATTGATTGATTGATCATAACTTGTTAACTATAGTATAATCAATTGAATTATTAATTGATTAATGATATATATTTTTTACTTTTTTTTCCATTACATGCATACCATTTTATATATACACCTGGTTCTCTTACCATCAAAGAAACATTTCTTCTTCATGAACAATTTTTATTTTTATTTCATTTGAATGAATTTTGTATCAAAATTTTATAACAGTTCACAGTTGTAATTTGAACCATGAGATACTAGGAAACTTAAACACATATACTTTAATAATGATATATCATACTGATTATAAGGACCCAACCTTAAAACTTACTTAATCTTGAGTTATTACAAGATTACACATTGAGGAACTTTTCAGTTTTAGAGTTTTAGAGAATTAGATCATAAAACTTGCACTACATTCCACATTTAAACAAAGTGGTTACATAATTCCACATTTAAACAAAGTGGTTACATAAAGGTAGTATTCATTTTTTTCCTTCAACGGAAACATATTTAAAATAAAACATGGATTCTTTCTTGACACTTCCTTGACACTATCATCATATCATGTACCTTTCCCTTGACCTGTGAAAAAACATTTCAAAAAAACATGGGATGAGCTTAAAAATCTCAGTAAGGGATATAAAAATATGGAAAGGAAACATGAGTTCATATATACGTAAGATTGAAATCATACTTTACCCATAAAACATAGGCACTTTAATATACCTCATCAAATCGTGAATAAATCATAGAAATCATAAGACATAAAAGGTAACATGATGAATTCATAACATTCTTATGTAGGGAGTAACCCTCTTGGTTACATTTGGAGTACCCACCACAGTATATTCCCTAAATCTCTTCGAATAAACCTTAACATTTCACTCCTTCGCGTTACCCAATGCATTGGAGAGCTATATCGGGCTCACCCACCCTTAGTTTATCACGGAACCACCCTTCTTCATAATAATGCCCAAGAACCTCAACATAAACGTATCACATAAAACATGCATAAAGGAAACATAACATTTCCACCTTTCAATCACAAGATATCAATACAACACATTGATATAAAAACATTATGAAAACCATTTTCAATACCAAAATAAATGAAAATTAAAACATGGTATTTATTTTTCTTTAAAAAATGGTATGGCTTGTAGAGGAAGCCGAAACTCAAATAATGGTCACAGCGGCGGAGAAGTCATTGTCGCCGCATACGTATGACAAAAACATTCCCTTTTGTCATTTTGTAAAATTATTCGTATAACAAAGATTCCTTTTGGATAAACGTAAAAGTCAAAGGGGTTTATACACCATATAAAATAAAGTTGTGTATAAAACAAAATATGCCTCAATGAAAGGAGATTGAGACGAAGTCCCTTACAAAGACAGTATCCTTGGTTTAAGGACAAATCAATTACATAATTATGTGTGACAAACAAATACACCAAATATAAGTGGATATTAAGTTTAAAATAATTAGAGGTTATTCACACATATTCATAGAACGACATTTTCAAGGAGTACATGTTTATCCCATAGAATCAAATTTGGGTTAAGAGGTTCCCTTGCAAAAATTTGACAGCCTAACGGCGTCACTACAAAATTCAGAAAATGAGTTGATGAGAGATAAAAAGGGTATCTCATCACATGTAAATAAAATTTAAATCAATAAGGATATAGAAGAACATATCCCAACATAATAGTATGTGAATTAAAAGACAAAACAAAAGAAGTCTTTTAAAAAGAGGAGGGTGAAAGGTTCCCTTACCGACATGGGTATCTTTCGAAGCATACGCCCCGTGAAAAAAGGATACTAAAACATTGATGTAAATACTCATAAATGAAATTATATTACACAATGAGTAAAATAATGGGCAGTTCATACACCACTCAGAGGAAATTGTGGCAAATGTAGCATAAATCTCACGGGAATAAAAGTGAGATGAAAAATCTCTTATGAAAACTCGGCAGCCTAACAGTGCCACTTAAAACATCCAAAATGGATTGATGAGAGTAAATAGGGTCTCTAAACATATCAACATAAAGTTTATAGAAAGATTAATATAAAATAACATCCCCTAACATAAAAAAGAGGTGCTTAAAAGAGGTGACATAAAGGAGAGTACTTAAAAAGAAAGAGAGAGGTTGGATCTCTTACGAAAATTTGGCAGCCTAACGGCGCCACTCAAAACTTCCAAAATTGATTGATGAGAGAGAATAAGGTCTCTCATCATATGAACATAAAAATTACAGTAATATTAATATAAAATAATATCCCAATAACAAGAAAGATGAGATTTAAAAGGAATGACATAAAAGTGTGTACTTTAAGAGAAAGAGAGGAGTCAGATCCCTTACCTCAAGTCCAACTTGTCTTGTTTGTTTCTTTATATTCATGAATAATAAACTTTGGTCAATTTATAATTTCCTAAGGACCAACTTTAAAGATTATTATTCAGTTAATATCACATATTATAATGTTATAATTATTGTTTAATAATGTTAGTTCATATCAGACGTTTTTGCCGATGTTTGGTACATGAGTCAAAAATGAACTTGTTTGAAAAATGATTGTCCATGTAGTTATAAGTAAATAATTTCCAGAATAGTATTAATGCTTAAAATATTATATATATCCAGTAAATATTCATTTTATACTATTCCATATCATTTGGAGATAAAAAACAAAAAGCACCGTTCATGGAGACGGTAGGCCGTACGTACGCATGAACGCTACTTTCATTTTTTCTTTATCATATTAACGGAATTAAAAATAAATGATATATGTATATTATAATTCCAGTATAATATATATGTTATATAGGTCACATATGTTCATTCATTTCATTCTTTATACGTTACGTGTATTGCATGTACGAGTCACATCACTTGAGGGGGCGGTAGTCCACACTTCCTCATATGAAATTATCGCATTTACAGAACATGAAAAGAATAAATTTATGGTTTAAATATAAAATAAAAAAGCATATAGTAAACATAAATACCACATATATCATATATAAAATACAGTGACATCATAATGGACACCTTTAAAGGTGTTAAAAGAATTTTGAACAATCATTGTTTCGTGAGGCAGAAAATCACCAACCACAGAAACAGTATGTTATTTAACCATTAGACAAAGGTGTGTGTAATTTTATCTCTAATAATTCTTATAACAACATCCTAGTATATTTAATATACTGGAGTTGTTATAAAATAAATGAATAAAAAGTGTTTAGAGGGTTGGAGAAGCAATATAAAACAAAAGGACTCAAGTGAAGACATTACCTTAAAATCGGGTAACTCCCTTTGGTTTGAGCTCAAAGGATTCCTTGGGAAGACTTATGACCAAAGTGAGGATTCAAAGTGTTATAAATGTATATGGAGAGACAAAATGGTCAGGGGTTGGCCGAGAAAAGGGCATTGAAAGTGTGGGTAAGGAGGTAGAGGTCGGGGCCTTTTATAAGAGGAGAGGAGGGGCACTTTTGGAAAGTAAAGAAATGTTACTTTATTTTAGAATGAGTTTGGATTTTAATGGTCACACATTGATTTATTTCGAGGATAAGGTGATAAGGGTTCGAAATAAACCCATACAATAGGTTTTGGACTTGTTTATGTCTTATATTTTACATTATCTTTCCATTTTATTTAAATTCTTAAATAATGAGGTCATCGCTGCATCATCATGATGTCATAAATAATTTAATTTATTTAATGTCTAAGAATTATAAAAAAATTACTATGATGTAGAAAAGCTTTTTATCTTTCCATTTATTATTTTTAGTCAAAAATATGACTTGTATAACCCCATGTAAAAATTGATTTAGTGAAACATCTCATGTTTGTGTCATTTTTACTTTAACATTAAATAAAAAGGTATTTATGTCATTTTCCAACCAAAGTGGCTCCATGGGGTCCCCAAGTTGACCCATGGATTGTCTTGGTCTGCCATGACACATCCAATGAGGGTATGAAATGTGTCTAGGTCATTTCATTTTATTAAAACATTATTCTTACCTAAAACTACACTAATTACCTCTAATCACGAATAAAAACATAATAAGTTACTATTCACCAAAAAATATTTTAATCCCATTGAACCACATTTTACTTCTTAATGACAACCATGTATGTTGGATTTTTGAAATTCAAAACACAAAGGTGGCAAAATTTCATTTAAACGGAAAAATCAGTTTTTATAAGTACCACTTAGTGGTTTCACTATTCATCAAAATTGAAGTTTTTCAGAAAATTACCAAAAATTCACCCTAAGCCATATTTGATATTCTGAATTAAAAAATTATTTCTATTTAAAAAAATTAAAAACATATAATTTGCATTAATTAATTTAATAATTAATTCCCACTGTCAAAACAAATAGCGTGTTTTTATGAAACAAAATGTATCAAAAGATTGACACTAGTTTAAGTCTGATTTCAAAGTGAAATTAATTCCAACGAACACTATTGGATTAAATGGTAAAAATATATTATAATTTCACTTTAAAACCAATTAAAAAGATAATCTAATAATATAAATAAATTAGATTAATAAGAGGTTTTGAATTAAAATACAACATTTTTCACTATTCATTAAAAATTGAACTTTTTCGGAAAAATACCAAAAATTTACACAAAGTAAATTTTGATGTCCCAATTCTAAAGAAGAATTTTATTTTGTCAAATATAACCCATAAAATTGTCAAAAAGTGGATTTAAAAGAGGTTCTCCATCAAAAAGCGGTTAGTCGACCTTTTAAAGAATATGCGAATGTTTACGCTTTAAAATTGGATTCATTCACATTTTTAATCCTATAACATTTATTGTAAAGAGTAAAAATATATGACAAAAATATGTAATCATTTTTTAGTTAGTTCTGTTCATTCCCGCCATTACAATGGCTAGGCGTTAACTACCATTTAAAATAATATTATTTTATTATTAGAGTGCAATGCAATATTCCCAAGAAACTCATTGTTGCGTATTGGGTACGCCATCATGCATAGAGTCCCCTTTAAAGTAATATTAATATTTTATTCACAAATATGGATAAATATGAAAATGTCATATTCTTTATTTACCTGGGGTGTTACATCCTTCCCCCCTTTTTGGAATTGCATCCTCGCAATTTTTAATATTGGGCTTGGAAACTTCATTGAAAATCCCACATCGGAACAAGAGTCAGTAAAACAATCACTTTAAAATAAAGAAAGATAAGTACAAAGGTCACCCGAGTTAACCCATACTAGGATTCCAAGTATGAAAATATAGACATGGAGGAAAAAAAGGGTCTTGTTCTGATGGAGAGTGATAGTAAACATGTCTAGGAGAAAGTTAACCATAATAAAATCACAAACTTGTGATGGGTTAAATGGTATTCGATTCCCCAGTAGGAAAAGTTAACAGACAAAATTTTTGTTTTAAGATACTCTTCATTGAGGATTTAATTATTGATCTTAAGGAAACATACTTACTTGTCATGTTGACTTTCATCTTTTACTAGATTTCTTACACAATCTCATACTTTCCCCAAAAGACGAGTATTTAGGAAGACTTGTTCACATTAAGAGAACTATAATCAACTTCTATAGGATCACCTAATCCACAAAAGAGAACTATATACTTCCCATATCTTTAGACCTTAACCAAAACCAAAACCAAAAAGGATAGTACAAGATCATATAATACAGAAAAGGATAACCCTTTATAAAAAGAAAATCTATTCTTCTTCTCCAAAATTTTTCCAACAAAACCCAAAGTTCAACGAGGACCATTTGATAAACAAATTTTCCATAAAATACATCAAGGTAAACCAAACTAATATTGAGGCCCACATATTTGAAGGATTTAGTCACATAGTCTTCCAAGTTAAATCATAACATTTATCTTCAAACAACATCAGTTGCTCCTAAAGTCTCGTATTGAAAAGTAATTAAAATAATCACATATCCTCCATGATAAGTTAATAAATTTCCATAGATAACCCAAAATCATATTACTCTTAATTCATAAAATCATCTAACTAAAAAGAATAAGTCAAACTAACCAGGGACTTCACATAGTCCAGTGGTAGGCGATAAATACCAGTCGCACTTTGGTTTTGGGTTCGATTCCCGCAGCTTTGTCTGGTGCGACGGGTTGTCACACGGTCTGCGTGTTGTCCTTTTTCCAAAACTATATAATTCTTAAAACATTCCCCAAAACGAGAAAAAATGATCATAACATATTTTAACCTCAAGTTTATCTCATTCCTTTCATTCTCCTTCATAACATATAATAACCCATAATTACCTCAAAATTAAGGTTCATATAAACTCTAATGGTTACCTTTATAATTATTACCTGAACTTCCACATCGATTGGTCATCTCGTACATGATGCATTACAGATCATACCAAGGTTCAAGTGGTTGATCATGACTCCATGATAGTTGGTTTAGAACAACCACGAGTTTCCTCATTGAATACCCCATTTCATCCAGTCTCTTAATCAGAGAACCACCACAGTTTCCTTCAAACCTATTGTCACTTTGGTGCCTGCTAGATCCATCCATTCACTAAAAACAGAAATGCCAGTGTGAGTATATCAACAAAACCTTCATGTACTAATGAGGAAGATAACCACTAAGATATACTTACTTATTCACTTTATCTAAAACTAGGACTCTTTCTGAAATCCTAACCATTATGGTAATGTCACTTATGCTTAAAGAATACCATAACCTCTAAAGTTATCTAAACAGACCTTTGATACCAACTATAAGGCCCCAACCTTAAACCTTACTTAATCTTGTGTTATTACAAGATTACACATTGAGGAACCTTTTAGGTTTAGAGTTTTAGAGAATTAGATCATAAAACTTGCATTAGATTCCACATTTAAACAAAGTGGTTACATAAAGTTAGTATTCATTTTTTCCATCAACGAAAACATATTTAAAACAAAACATGGACTCTTTTTTGACACTTCCTTGACACTATAATCATATCATGTACCTTTCCCTTGACCTGTGAAAAACTTTTCAAAAAAACTTGGGATGAGCATAAAAAGCTCAGTAAGGGATATAAAAATATGGAAAGGAAACATGAGTTTATATATACATAAGATTAAAATAATACTTTACCCATAAAACATAAGAACTTTAACATACCTCATCAAATCATGAATAAATCATAGAAATCATAAGACATAAAAGGTACCTTGAGGCATTCACAACATTCTTACATAGAGAGTAACCCTCTTTTTTACGTTTGGAATACCCACCACAGTATATTCCCTAAATCTCTACGGAGAAACCTTAATGTTTCACTCCTTCACGTTACCCAATGCATTGGAGAGCTATATCGGGCTCACCCGCCCTTAGTTTATCATGGAACTACCCGTCTTCATAATAATGCCCAAGAACCTCAACATAAACGTATCACATAAAACATGCATAATGGAAACATAGCATTTCCACCTTTCAATCACAAGATATCAATACAACACATTGATATAAAAACATTATGAAAACCATTTTCAATACCAAAATAAAAGAAAAGTAAAACATGATATTTATTTTTCTTTAAAATAAAAGGTATGGCTTGTAGAGGAAGCCGAAACTCAAATAATGGTCACGGCGGCGGAGAAGTCATTGTCTCCGCATACGTATGACAAAAACATTCCCTTTTTTAGTTTTGTAAAATGCTTCATATAACAAAGATTCCTTTTGGATAAACGTAAAAGTAAAAGGGTTTTATACACCGTATAAAATAATGTTATGTATAAAACAAAATATGCCTCAATGAAAGGATATTGAGACGAAATCCCTTACAAAGACGATATCCTTGGTTTAAGGACAAATCAATTACATAATTATGTGTGACAAAAGAATACACCAAATATAAGTGGATATTAAGTGTAAAACAATCAGAGGTTATTCACACATATTCATAGAACGGAATATTCAAGGTGTACATGTTTATCCCAAAGAATCAAATTTGGGTTAAGAAGTTCCCTTGCAAAAATTTGACAGCCTAACGACGTCACTACAAAATTCAGAAAATGAGTTGATGAGAGATAAAAAGGGTATCTCATCACATGGACATAAAATTTAAATCAATAACGATATATAAGAATATATCCCAACATAATATTATGTGAATTAAAAGACAAAACAAAAGAAGTCTTTTAAAAAGAGTAGGGTGAAAGGTTCCCTTACCGACATGGGTATCTTTCGAAGCATACGCCCCGTGAAAGAAGGACAATACAACATTGATGTAAATACTCATAAATGAAATTATATTACACAATGAGTAAAATAATGGGCAGTACATACAGCACTCAAAGGAAATTGTGGAAAATGTAGCATAAATCTCACGGGAATTAATGTGAGATGAAAAATGTCTTACGAAAACTCGGAAGCCTAACGACGCCACATAAAACATCCAAAATGGATTGATGAGAGGAAATAGGGTATCTCATCATATCAACATAAAGTTTATAGAAATAGTAATATAAAAGAACATCCCCCAACATAACAAAGAGGAGCTTAAAAGATGTGACAAAAAGGAGAGTACTTAAAAAAGAATGATAGAGGTTGGATCTCTTACGAAAATTCGACAGCCTAACAGCACCACTCAAAACTTTCAAAATGGATTGATGAGAGACAATAGGGTCTCTCATAATATGAGCATAAAAATTACAGTAATATTAATATAAAATAATATCCCAATAACAATAAAGATGATCTTTAAAAGGAATGACATAAAAGAGTGTACTTTAAAAGAAAGAGAGGAGTCAGATCCCTTACCTCAAGTCCAACTTGTCTTGTTCGTTTATATATATTCCTGAATAATAAACTTTGGTTAATTTATAATTGCCTAAGTACCTCCTTTAAAGATTTTTATTCAGTTCATATCACATATTATAATGTTATAATAATTGTTTAATAATGTTAGTTCATATCAGACGTTTTTGTTGATGTTTGGTACATGAGTCAAAAATGAACTTGTTTGAAAAATGATTGTCCATGTAGTTATAAGTAATTAATTTACAGAATAGTATTAATGATTAAAATATCATATATATTCAGTACATATTCATTTTATACTATTCCATATCATTTGGAGATAAAAAATGAAAAGCACCGTTCATGGAGATGGTAGGTCGTACGTACGCATGAACGCTACTTTCATTTTTTCTTTGTCATATTAACGGAATTAAAAATAAATGATTTATGTATATTATAATTCCAGTATAATATATATGTTATATGGGACACATATTTTCATTAATTTCATTCTTTATACATTCCTTGTATTGCATGTACGAGTCAGATCACTTGAGGGGGCGGTAGTCCACACTTCCTCATATGAAATTATCACATTTACAGAACATGAAAAGAATAAAGGTATGGTTTAAGTATAAAATACAGAAGCATATAGTTAACATAAATACCATATATATCATATATAAAATACAGTTACACCATAATGGCCACCTTTAAAGGTGTTAAAATAATATTGAACAATCATCGTTTCGTGAGGCAGAAAATCGCCAACCACAGAAACAGTATGTTCTTTAACCATTAGACAAAGGTGTGTGTAAGTGTAGCTCAAATCTTTCTTATACCAACATCGTATAATACTGTAGATACTGGAGTTGTTACAAAATAAATGAATAAAAAAAGAGTTTAGAGGGTTGGAGAAGCAAAATAAAACAAAAGGACTCAAGTGAAGACATTACCTTAAAATCGGGTAACTCTCTTTGTTTTGAGATCAAAGGATTCCTTGGGAAGACTTCTGCCCAAAGTGAGGCTTTAAAGAGTTAGAGAGGGATGTTTAGAGACAAAATGTTTAGGGGTTGGACGAGCCAAGGGCTTTGGACGTGTGGGTAAGGAGGTAGACGTGGGGGCCTTTTATCAGAGGAGAGGAGGGGCACTTTTGGAACGTAAAGAAATGTTACTTTATTTTAGAATGAGTTTCGGATTTTAATGGTCCCACATTGATTTGTTTCGAGGATAAGGTGATAAGGGTTCGAAATCCACCCATCCAATAGGTTTTGGACACGTGTAGGTCTTAGATTTTACATTATCTTTCCATTTTATTTAAATAGTTAAATAATGAGGTCATTGCTGCATCATCATGATGTCATAATTAATTTAATTTATATAATGTCCAAAAATTATAAAAAAATTACTATGATGTAGGAAATATTTTTATATTTCCATTGATTATTTATAGTCAAAAATCTGACTTTTATAACCCCATGTAAAAATTGTTTTAGTAAAACATTTCCTGTTTGTGTCATTTTTACTTTAACATAAAATAAAAAGGTATTTATGTCATTTTCCAACACAAGTGGCTCTATGGGGTCCCCAAGTTGACCCATGTATTGTCTTGGTCGGCCATGACACATCCAATGAGGTTAGTACATGTTTCTAGGTCATTTAATTTTATTAAAACATTATTCTTACCTTAAACTACACTAATTACCTCTAATCGCGATTAAAAACATAATAAGTTACTATTCACCAAAAAATTATTTAAATCCCATTGAACCACATTTTAATTCTTAATTAAAACCATGTATGTCGGATTTTTTAAATTCAAAACACAAAGGTGGCGAAATTTCATTTAAACGGAAAAATTAGTTTTTATAAGTACCACTTAGTGGTTTCACTATTCATCAAAAATTGAAGTTTTTCAGAAAATTACCAAAAATTCACCCTAAGATATATTTGATATTCCGAATTCAAAAATTATTCCTATTTTAAAAAATTCAAAACATATAAGTTTCATTAATTAATTTAATAATTAATTCCCGTTTTCAAAACAAATAGCGTGTTTTTATGAAACAAAATATATCAAAAGATTTACACTAGTTTAAGTCTGATTTCAAAGTGAAGTTAATTCTAACGAACACTATTGGATTAAATGGTAAAAATAAATATTTTAATTTCACTTTAAAACCAATTAAAAATATAATCTAATCATATAAATAAATTTGATTAAAAAGTGGTTTTGAATTAAAATACAACATTTTTCACTATTCATTAAAAATTGAACTTTTTCGGAAAAATACCAAAAATTTACACAAAGTAAATTTTGATGTCCCGATTCAAAAGAAGAATTTTATTTTGTCAAATGTAACACATAAAATTGTCAAAAAGTGTATTTAAAAGAGACTCTCCATCAAAAGGCGGTTAATCGACCTTTAAAAAACATTGGAATGTTTACGCTTTAAAATTGGATTCATTCACATTTTTAATCCTATAACATTTATGGTAAAGAGTAAAAATATTTGACAAACATATATAATAATTTTTTAGTTAGTTCTGTTCATTCCCTCCATTACAATGGCTAGGTGTTAACTTCCATTTAAAATAATATTATTTTATTATTAGAGTGCAACACAAGATTCCCAAGAAACTCATTGTTGTGTATTGGGTACGCCATCGTGCATAGCGTCCCCTTTAAAGTAATATTAATATATTATTCACAAATATGGATAAATATGAAAATTTCATATTCTTTATTTACCTGGGGTGTTACACTGATCATAATAAAAATATGTCTAAATATATGGTTTCAAGGGAGAATAAGCATTGAGACCTATTATTATAAAGTACACACTAGATGATCTCGAGTAAAGGAAATCATGAGAACAATATTTCAAAAAGTAACATTGGATGTTTCAAGTTCTATTCATAATTCATATCTATGAGAATGTATCAATATCTTGATGTGATATCATTATCAATGTGTACCATTTGATTGCGTAATTTGATTAAAGATTAAAACCATGGAATTGATGTTGTGAAGATTTAACTCCCTTTGGGTATTTCATCATTAGTATGACAATGGTTGAATGTCCATGATACCATTTTTTCCTTCTGAAAGTAAGATATATCTCATGTGTAGTTGATGAGTATGGTAAAACCATTATTCAGTACATGTACCTAGTTATTTCATGTACATATATCTACTATGATCAAAGAAAAAAATAATGAAATAAAGGGTGATGATATCGATTATGAATCCAATATTAGGAGTTATAATGAGAAAAGAGATTATATTAAACAACACGTGTTTATATGAGGTTTGATAATCTATGAAATTCATTTTCTCCTTAACCTTCATTATGTGTTTCAAGATAATAGTGGTGTTCTATGGGTATTACTATCTTGTATTGAGATAAGGTTCTAGAGGGTCACACACTAAATGATCCATAAGTTCAAGCTATTTAGAAGAGTAGGAGTGTAAGACACTGTGGGTACCAGGTGTGGTGGCTAGAGAACTTTTGAGTATGCATGATTTCAAGTAAAAATAATTCAATTATTTTATTTATATTTAGAATAATAATGGTTGAATTTATTCCCCAAGGTATTTAAAATTTATTTATGTCTAAAAGTAAATATGAGAAAATATATTTTTTTGAACAAACAAAACATATTCATCTTTTGTTAAATTTTTAAGGGAGATTATGAGTTGAGTAAATGGTTTTAATTTTATCATGTGACATGTATTTATTATATAAAGTTAGTGATAAAATATTTATGATTCTTATCACCAGTTAACTAATCTGTATGTGTGTTTTTTGGTTGTTTCGTAGTTATGTTTATATAGGGACAAAAAACAATTTATGGGAACTTAATCCTAAAAATAAATAGTTTCTTTCAACTAAAAAAGTGATGTCCATCATCTTCCAGGAATTTGAGTGGTATAAAATCTTGTATATCAAGTTTTAGATAGAGAATCTAAGGGAATAAAATGTTTTGATTCATTTTGTCTCTCAATTTGATCACTCTATATTTATGTGATCGAAGTGAAATTACAATGAAAATTAATTCTCACAATAGTAGATGATATTGGAAGAACTATGGTCTAGTATTTTCAGTTATTTTTTGGATGATTTATAGGATGAAAATATTAGTGCCTCTGAGATATAACACACTAATGGTATGAAAATAATAGTATAATTTTCTGATAATAAACATATCATTTACGAATTCATTACGTTTTTTTCTTCAAGCTTAAATTGAATTGCACATTTTACATAAGAAATATGATAAAATATTAGTTTTGATTAAGAGTTTTTAACCATGAATTCGGCCAAATTTGTCAAAAACCTATTTTTCTCTATTCATCAAAACCTTGTGTTTATTCAGTTAGTATCAAAGAACAAATGATAATATTTATGTCAAAAAAACATCAACACTTTAGTTACATTTTCCATTATTCAGAAAGAAGGTTATGACTTGGTCATAACACAATTTATGGTGGGTTGATAAATTTTTTTTTGAATGAGATATTTTCCATCGAAGATTTAAGTGTTTTTTAAAAAATCATCACAAGAATTTTTATATGGTTTTATATATTATATATATATAAGATACCTATATGGTTGTATGGTTCATTTATTAGAAAAATATCCAGGATCCCAACTTCTAAATAAATTGTATATTGGAATTGGATATGACGCATCAAAATATCAGGTTTCATATTATATATATATTTTCTTATATATATATATAATATTAAGTTGTATATTTTGGTGCCTCCTTGGGTGATCAACTTATGCCTTCTGCATCGAATCCAACCCTCAACTAGGTTTCCCATTTTGAGCTAAGTAGGGTCAGTCCAAATCTAACAAGACTGACCAGTTAGAACATACCAAAGCCAAATTTATTTATAAACCAACATTACATCTGAATAGACATGAAGAAATGGTTAAAAATTTCATGAATTAACATTAATTATTTTTAATTAAATTTCATTATTTCTGGTGCCTTGAGATATATCTATGATTTATTAAAATTATTTATTGGATTTTAATGAATTAGAATTAACATATAATTGAATAATATATAATATAATTTTTATTATTAAATATAATTTTATTGTTGACTTACCATTAGACTAGGCCGACCCATGAATATTTTGTTTAATTTTATTTTAATTAATTACTTTATTTGAGTGTCTAAAATTTCGTATTTATATTTTTTATGGTAGTATACTTATAATTCCTAATAATTGAGTTGTACAATGTCATGTGTCTTCACATTTGACTAAAAAAAGAAATTTCATAGCTCAAGTTTCCCTCACTTTCATGTTATTACACTATTTAAAGATCATATGAATTCTAGTTGTTGTTATTCGTGTCAAGTAAATATGTAAAACTTGACAAGTGTAATCCATAAGAGTTTGAAGGTGCTTCATATCTAGCGAGTTATTTAATTATGTAATTACACATGGTTCTATTTAATACATTAATCAAATAATGGGTTATCCCATGCTTAAAATTTGATGATCAGATCATAATTTATTTCTTTATTTATTATCATTTTCATGGGTTATTATTTTGTGAATTTGTTTTTACACTAACAACAAATATTTTTATGGTGTTCGTGATGAGGGTGATGATAGTGATGAACATGGTGGAAGGGTAGATCATGATTATGATTTTATGGTGGGGGAGATAATGATCAATTCCATTTCTGACTTGACATTCATGACACTTCCAAACATGTGGATGATGTAATTGATTTAAACTGTTTATATATGTGTATTTTTTTCATGTTATAAATTCATTAAATGAAAATTTTGTATTCTATATCATTTCTAAAATTCTTATTGTGATTAATATTTTGTTTATATATTCTTTTGTTTCCTTTAGGGTATTAAAAGACGAGTGGGAGAAGGAGGCTAGACAAAAGACCCTATACCAATTGTTCTTTGAATCGTTAGTGAAGGTTTATATAAATTTTTTTTAAAAATTGTTAGTATAAGTATATCCCAAAACGTTTATACATATTCTTCACTTAAATTGTTGGAATATCCATATACTGACACACTTACACCCCACAGTTCATGTAACCATTTGTATAGCCTATAATAAAGAATGTAGGGGTTATACCAGTGGTTTTAAACCACAGGTATAAGGTTATTTTATAGTAGTGTATGTTGATAAATAATATGTTTATTTTCCAATATATAAACTTTTCATGAATAAAAATTATATTTTGAATCTACCCATGATGAAAAACACATATCTATGTCTCCTTATAGAATTAATCCACAATAATTGGTCGAATTAAAGAAGAAACTACAAGAGTTATGTGATAATAGATTCATACTCAATAATGTATTGCCTTAGGGTCCACCTATCATATTTATGATGAATTTGGGTGGGTATATGAGGTTATAAATTGACTACAGAAAAATAAATGTCATTACTATTAAAAAAATGTTCCCATTACATCATATGAATGATCTGGTGATCAAAATCAAGGGGTAAAATACATCTTATAGATTTGTCTCTATTTATTTATGAGAAATTATAAATAATTATCATATACCCAAAATTTACATTTTTTATGTTTTATGGGAACTATTAGTTCACTTTAATTCCTTTTGTATTAACAAATACACCCTATATATTTATGAATATGATGAATAGAGTATTCAATGATTATCTTTATAATTTTTTTGGGTTATTTACTAATTATACCATGATATAATTGATGAGATATTATGAAAATGAGAACCATTTACATATTTTTTTTTGTATTTACACATATAAAAGAAGTTATATACTCGATTTATTAAACATTAATGTTTGATTCAACAAAATTAAATTATTTTACATATTTTCTGCACGGGTGGAATATATATTGACCACTCAAAACAAACATGGTCAAATATTGTACAACATAACAAAAATAATTAATATATATAATTTTCTTCATTTATATGGATACTATTGTTTATTTGTTGTAATTTATTCATAATTATCTAATATACTAACATAGTTAAAAACAAAAGTGATCAAATAAACATGGTTAAAAGAATATAATGAATGTTTTGAGGAACTAAAAATTGGGTTAATTATTTCACTAGGATTATCTTTAACATCATGGAATGAAATATTTTTTATATATAATAATGAGTCCATGAAATAACTATCGTATTTCCTTATATAAAATAATAGTGCTGGTGATTATGAATCGAGGAATTAAATGACCCATGAAGAAAGCTATCCAACTCATGATATTGATATAGTGGCTAAAATATTTTCCATAACGATATGAAGACATTATAGTTATGGTGGAATGCTTGAAATATATTGAGAACACTAGAGTTTGTAGTATATATTCACATAGAATGATCCCAAAAAAAGAGATGGATAGAAAGACTCAAGTTCTATGATAGTGTATACTAACACCATTGGAAGGAAAAATGGGTGGTACAAGCATTTAGTAGGAATGAATGAGGAGTTTTATACATGACGATGATAGATAAGGATCAAATATTTGTTGATTTAGTTAGGTTGGACATTTTTATTAATTGGGAATGAAAAAATCATTCTACTACCATGTAATTTCCCAACCATATCTACTAAAGAGGATAAAGAAGTCCTGGAAAGATGATAAGGACTAATGATAGAAGATTAAATCCATAGAAGAATGTAAATTGACTGACCTCCTTTATAAATATAGTGTAATAGATTTTGTAAAAAATTATGTGTACCATCAGTAGTTGATTTAAAGTGGTAAATTATAGATAATTCTTATATTATAAATTTATCTACATAGTTTAATAGCTCAAATATATTTAAGGATTTACGAGAACACTTCAAGTGGGATACCATAGAACTGGAATCTATTAATGGTAGAATTCACATACATAAACAAAATCACTACTACATAAAAATTTAATAATATGTTCCTATATAAGGTAATATATTCTTTACTCCATCCTAATTGGATGATACTTAAGAAGGAGTACTAATTGGTCTAGAGCTAATTCATTAGGCAAATTAAAAAGATTAAGCTATCTAGAATCATATACAGATTGCTCGAGGATGGCATAAATTATATTATAATAATCAAAGGATGGAATCAGAATTTGAATTAAGGGGTCACATCTTAATAAATGTTTCACCATATAAGGGAGTTATATAATAATTAATAATGATATGTTATGTCCAAGGTATATTGGTCCTTTTATGAAGTCAGAGATAATTGGATCTATGTATTAATTTTTGGATTTTCCACCCATAATCTCTAAAGTGAATGAATCCTTATATGTATCACAATTGAAAATGTGCATGCTAGACCCAATTCACATACTCACCATGAATTAAATTTATAGTAATCATGACATATCATATATGCAAGATATTTTCTTTATTTTTAACACAAAATTTAATGGGTTGTGGAATTAAACAACCCACCAATGAATCTAGGTGAGAGAAGCCAAATGAAAAAGGAAGCATCATGGGAACCTGAAGATGTAATGAGAAAAAATACCTCTCTTTTTCATAGCTTGATATAAACCCAAACTAATAAGGGAAAACATATTTAAGGAGGGAGAATGTATATATTCATACATTACTATAATAAATTTAAATATTATTATAATCATGACCCCATTGATTACACAATCCTAGTATAATGCTCATGATGAAATTATATTAACTATAATGTTCATTAGTAGTTGTAAAATAGATAATAGAACATGGAATGACCACAAGATTGAACTATGATTGTTTATATACTAAAAAAGAAAAAATATATATGATACCATGTTATTATAAATAACATGATAATATATGGGATATAAACATAATATAAACAAAGAGTATGATATTAATTATTTTAGATCATTGAAAGAAGCATACATATAAGGGGTAAATTGACAACTGGAGGATTAATGAGACTAATGAAATCTGATCATTATGAATTATATTATTTTAGAAGTTATTTTAAAATTATACATTCATTTTTTCTGAATAAATTAATAAAATCATCTATTAATAACATATTTTTAATTTTTAAAAAAATATATTGATCTATAAATTGATATAAAATTGCATAAATATCAAAAAATTAAAATAAAACTTATTAATGAAATATTTTTAAAATTTGTTATTCTAAACACAAATTTTTGAAATAAAGCAAGATTTTTATTTAATAAATTGTTTTATCATATATAAAAAACTTATCTTCATAAAAATGAAATAAAATTTAGGATTAAAATTTTGTAATTATTCAATGATGATTTTTTCATTATTTTTTGAGAGAGTAAAATTTTAATGTAATTATTAAAATACTATTTGGATATACCATAATTATTATGACTTCACTATGATTAAAAAATGATATAATAAATAATATATGTAAATACATGACCAAGTATAATTTTTTATCAATATAATGTTTTTTATATGAATAAAAATCAATATTAAAACCCTAATATACATCCCATTATATAAAATTGAATATATGGTTTAAATAATATTTCAAGAATAAATTATTCTCCAAGAAAAAAATTGATATTAAAAAAATTATTTTAGTTTCAAAATGTTAAAATTTCAAAGTACAACACTTAAATTTAAAATTCCATGAATTGAAACATTTTTAAAATCAATTGTTATTTCATTTCCCACCACCTATATTTATAAGTGATAAAATAAAAAATTAAATAAAAATTCAATCATTTCATATAAGTACCCACCAATCCTCTAATTTCTCTTTACTCAAGAATCATTCAGCATGGTTTTCCACTGAAATTATCTCCCAATAGTCCTTCTAGGGCGTTCTTATGGTTCTAAGTGTTCTTTCTAAATGTTTTAGAAGCTATATTATTTGTTCAGAGTTTCCAATCACTTCTCTCCATTTAATTTATGCAATCCTTTAAAATTATATTTCATTTAAGTATCAAATTTTTTTATTATTAATTATTATAAATTTATTATTGTAATATAAAATATATATCACTATAACCTCTCATTACATGATCATTTTTAGTTTCTATAATTCCAAATTATTCCCACAATATAAAATAGCATTATCTAAATCTATACAAGTGTTAGTAATTTTTTTTATTATGGTTGGATTATTTCAATGAGAGGGGTATTATCTACATAATGATAAATCTGATGTATCCGGGGTAGACTTATCTAAGTCAATAGTGGATTGAATTTTATTTTAGTAAAACTATATATTATAAAATCAAATTATTTCTTCTTGGAAGTGTCTCTATATAGAAATTTTTTACTCCAAATGCATATCAATTATATGTAACACATACTATGCCTTTTTTAGAGGGTATTTATCTATAATTTCATTGGACTCCAACCATTTCATACTATATTATTCATTGACAATTTCATATTAATATAATTATATCATGTATATAATCTACAGTATTACTAATTATAATTCGTTTGATAAAGATACCTTTAATTGAAATATGAGCATTCTATAATTTCTTTGTTCATTCTTCTATATTCTACAAGATAACAATATTATTCCATTGAATAGGGAAATATTAATGATTTTTATATTACTTATCTCAATATCATTATAAAAGGATTACTTATCCATGTTTATGTATGAGGTTCCCAATGGGGACATTGCATATTGTATTGATCATCCACTCTATTGACATAATAGATGCAGTGGAATTATTATGTGTTAATATGAGTTTAGAATTATATGTCACCTTGATACATCACTATGTATCATAATAATTTTTTATGGTATTTAGCATATCCATTACCATTTATGTATGATTACTTGGTCCTTTTATACAATATATTGAAATATCTTGGTCAATAAATGATATTTTATATTGTTAAATAGGTCCTACATTAGTTTTTGTGGTTGTCGAAGGTGAACATGGGATTTTTGAAGGACCTGGGCTAGGATATGTCTATTTAAGAAGGTTCTCACCATGATTTTTATATTCATGATGTTAATTTCTCATGGTAATAAGTTATCAACATTGTCAAAGATGTGAAAATGTTTCATGATGTGAAATTTATATTCACATCATGAATATAGACTTTATATTTTGGAATAAAGAAAATTTATTTTTTATCATATAATTCATTTTAGGAGTGAAAACTATGAAATTTTTATATCTTGAGAATATATGTGTGTTGAGAACCCTACTCCACACCCATTATCTTTCCTCCACTATTTTTTAAAACTAGGTCTTTGCCTTGTGATTTTTCATGAATCTATCCGTTCTATGTTTCTCCATTTAGTGAATTGATCTCCAACATATTTGAATTATCCTCTTTTGGTTAGTGTTACAATACCCTTTCTCTTTAATTTTTTATCTCTTGGTTTGGAAATGTTTTCCCTACTTGATTAGATTTTATTTAGTAATATTTTATCTCTCTTGATCCATTGAATATTTTTCTAAGTTATTGTCTTCTGAATAAAAGTTCATGTGCTAGATGTGGTGTATCCCATGAGATTCATGAGGTATGTGTTAAATAAATTCTCTAATAACCCTTTTAATTATGGAATTTTATATTTAAAATGTGAGAATAAATGCTAGGTCTTCCTATCAATTCTCTTTATGGTGTGTGTGTGGATTCCATTATGGGTGGTGTGTGAATCAGGCTTTAGGTGGGTTGTTTCATCTCTATAATATATTCTATGAACCTTGAATTATATTGACTTACTAAATGGTTTTATATAATAATTATAATTATTCATGATTGGTTGATTTATTTGTGTAAAGGGATTTAGAGAAATGATATATTCTCCCTTTGTTTTTGTGTAAGAAAAAGGAATTTAGAAAGCATTGTGAAATGCATAGAAAAATTTTGTTTTAAAACATATATTGATGAAAAAATTGTTTTTTGGAATTTTTTTGAATTGTTAAATCCATTTGAAATTGATTTAATAAATATTGGACATATCACCCTTGGGTACATAGGTGGAGGGTGTAGTATTAGGCCTCATACATTGGTATTTTATGATGGCTAACTTTTTTATGTGATCCTCCATTTCTAGAAAGTATATGTACTATTTCTAGGACATGACAAACATATTAGGGGGTTCACTTTCTTGGGTGTTCCCCTTTTCCATAGACTGCGATGCATGGGATCTAGGGACATAAATGTAGACAATACTTTAATAGATATTGGGGTATAAGTAACATGGATGTTCTAAATTTTTATATCCTAATGGTATTTACCATTATTTTTTATATTATAGTATTTATATTTTATTTTATTTGATACATTTCATGGCAAATGTAACTAGATATTTGTAATAATCATTTGAACTATTTTAGCTGATTAAATTTTGAATTGGAAAAAAAGATATATTTTCTGCAACGTCTTTTATATAAAACAACTTTACAAATTATTGTGCCCTATTTTATTTCATTTAAGAAGAGTTGGTTTATTATTATTAGTATTTATAGAGAAAACCTAGTTTAGATCTTATTAAACCTATTTAGATTAAACAATGCACATTCCATATGGGTGTGTATACCTTAAATTGTGTTGAAACACAAGAAAGGTAATGGTTTCCTCAAGAGGTGGTAAAATTTCATTTAGATTGGTAAGGTAAGATGGTGGTAATATAATGGGACATGGTCTAGGAATATCACATGTAGTCATGGTTTCCAATTTTAGTAATACTTTTACTTTTGTTGGAGAAGTACATTGGGTTTTAGTGGGGCTACATATGGGTGGTACTACTTCTAGTGAGACACTTTGGTATATGGAATAATTATTTTTCTAGTTTTATTTCTATATATATTCAATTAATATTTTTTTCATTTTTGGATATATCATTTACTCTAGTTGTTCTTTGATGACTGAGTGCAAGTCGTCATCCCATGGGGATTGAGAACACCATTAGGGTTTTATAGGGGTTCAGTTCAGATCCTCGTTCGAGGGATATCTCAGCCAATAAAATAATATATAGTATCACAACTATGTTATGCTTATTATTTGGAGTTTTTTAAATAGGATATGGTATTTTCATGATTACATATAACATTTTCAATGAGTTTCTAACCATCTATTGTTATGATAATCACTAAGCCGACATGAGATGTTGGAATTTCTATCATCTGTGTGGGGTTTTGACCGTCATCATTATTTTTTCTTATAGTATCTTGCTACACAGGGATCCACTACACAGTTCCTTGAGATAGTTGTCTACATGACCTCAATCACGCCTCCCCATATGCTAGAGATTCCTAATGAGTAGTGAGGGCTTAGGTCATGTCCATGGGGAGACTATTTTCTCATGTGTTAGATAATAGAACATTGGAAATTTAGTAATGATAACAACAGATGATGTAATAAACAAGAAGTATTAGAAATAATAAATATAATCATCTAAGAGAAATTAATAGGAGAAATATGATAATATTTTGATAAAAAAATGATTATGATGATATTATGTAGCTACACAAAAATGATTACATAGGTAAACAAGCATACACCGCATGATAACAAAAAATAAAAAAATTCCCAAAACTGCCTTTACTAGCATCATGATCATAGGCTTGGTCCATTTATCTCATACTCCATCCTAGCACTAGGAATCATGCATCGAACGCCAAATCTTTCCCTTTATCAACACCAACAACCATGATGTATTATTGGTACCCAAAGGTAGAACATGCAGGGTGTTATACATACCTAGTAGGCCACCCATAAATATGTCTAGATCAATCTAGAAAGTTTATATAAAATGTTAAACGTTCTAATAATAATAAACATAGTTAAATAAATACATTATATCATGTTTTTTAGGGGATACTCGACTGACTCTTCTTACTTTAGACTATGCTAGATGTCTCTAGACTAAAGTGACCAGTGAAAAAATTATATCATGTATAGTGGGTTGCATTAAATAACGTATCATTTTATGAACCATTCCCATGAATGAGATTAGTCTTGGATGACACAACCTTTAAGTGAATGAATTTATGTCTGTGAAATTATATAAAAATGGTTTCTTTTGATTAATCAGGTGGAATCCTGGACCCCCATGTCAAACCATATTAGGGAACCCAATTAATAAACATTGAGTGCAATAAATTCTCTGCATTGTAGGATTAAATCCAAGGCGATCCATAAAAGGAATCCCAAGTTTTACTCCCTGCATAGTTTAAAAAAACATATCTCTATGTCCATCCAATGTGTCCCACATAGGGGACCAAGTATCACTTATGTCATTGTGTAACCATCTCGCCACTAAGCCTATCCACGATGTATCACCTATAGTACTGGTATCACTCACATGGAGGTTGATAAAACACATGATGATCTCATCAAATGCATACCCATTATTACTCTAGGTGTATGTGAAATAAATTTATAATATTTAATTGTAGATAATAAAAAGTCGTTCCAAGTCTATCCATAAAAGGAATCCCATGAATCACTATGGGATTACTATGAAATCATATCTTAGATATCTTGATTCAATTCATTTTTCAAGAAATTTAATTTTTGTTACATTAATTAAATTATCCAAATCTTGTTTTCAATCAATTAACTCATGGAATTATTCGTATATTCATAAATCATGGTCTACAAATTATCTTAGGAAAATTTATTATTTCAATATATTTTTTACAAGGAAATTTACACCACAATATGTGCTTATAAAATTTATGAAAATGTAAAATTATACCTCTAATGAAATCCACACCCATAGGGGTGTTTCACATAAAATTGACCAAATAAGACATTGATGCACTTCCTATTAGGACCATATTGGGCATGGAGAAAAATTCAATTTAATTTATTAACATTTATAAGGTGTCTCCATAATGTTCCGACATATGGGTCAATGGGACATGATATTAATGAAACTAAACATAAAGGAAATGATATTAGCCACCTTCCATAGGTTTCTAGGACTCCTCCAATAATGATTTGTCCCTTTAATAGATCTAAAATGGGAAAAATATATAAATGAATTAATTCACCAAAAATTTGGAGATCAAAACAAAATATGGAAGTATAGTTTAAGATTAACTAAGAAAATGTGGAAGATAATTATTGAGCTAAAAAAGAGGAAACCATTACGCTTGATGATGATAAAAATGGATATCAAGTGAAGGATATAAGATAATTTATAATAAAATTACATGAGTAGAGCATTGGTTGTAGGATGGACAGGAAAAGTTAAGGTGGGGGAAAGGATTAAGGGTTACAAAAATTTTTGGGTAAAATTTAAATTCGTCCATAAAATATATCTTATAGTATATCCACATGGTTGGTGAAACTGTGCGCCAACCAAGCACCCTTCACTGCCTTGGGTTACCCCTTACATGGGATAGGCATAGTGTCTGGTAAACCATGCATAGATCCTGAAAAAACCCATTGTCAAGAATGTATGAGACTTTACATAGGCATGTTAACCATCTAAAATGACTGCATAAAAATAGAATAGCCTCCCCTGTTCACTAGGTCACTCACACGGTTGAGTAGTAAGGTAAACAGTAATCGTGAGATAATCTTTCGGATCAGTCAACCTTCCAAATTTTCAGTCCTATGAGATCTAGATGATCCCCAAACTCTACTGAACCACTTATTTTCCATTAAAGTATTAATAACATAAAATGAGAGGTTTTGAACAATAAATTAAAAATTCTTACCTCCCTAAAAAGATGGAATATTACAGCCTCCCCAGCATAAAAATACTCATCCATGAGTTTCCCTTCGATGGGTGGTAATGTGTCATCTGAGAAATTATCAAGACATTGGACACACACATTGGCCTCCCACTCTAATGTTTTATCTTGTACATTGTATTACTTACATATCACTCAAATTAATAGTACTAACCTACATAGGATATCCCATGTTCTTTGATCAATGATACATATTGGATGCTCTTAAAAGGGTACATCCTTCCCTAGATCAACATTCTTATGACCAAACAAATGAGATGGGTCAGCATGATACCAATGATGCCATGATAGGTGGAAGTGTACTTATTTGGAACATCATGACACAATGCCTATGAGAAAACTAAAATTTTTTGGATACCAGTTTGAATCTATCTATGATCTCGAAAGGCTCGATGTAATGGGTAGATATCATGCCATTCCTAAGAATTATTTTATGACCAAATTTTGGAAAAACAAACATAAAGTGTTGATGTCCCACCATGAAATCCAAGGTTCGATGAAAATTATTGGTAAAATACATATTCAATGATTGAGTTGTATCCATACATTTATAAATAATCATTACATCCTTTGAAGTCTCTTGAACAAGATGAGGACCTAGTAGTGATTCTTCACCTGTCTCTAACCAGCATTGAGGTTAACAAAATAACATACCTTAAATATCCTAGTATAGATCCATCCAAATCATTTCATTGAAACTAATATTTTATAAAAACTCAACGAGAGATGTATGTTTCTCCCTTGAACCTGCAAAATCAAGGATCCATGCCTAGAAAATGTCTTATAACACACGTATTGTATGCTAAGACTACCCATCAGTCTGAGGGCAATATGTTGTACTCAAGAGAAAATATGATCCTAGTTCCCATTTTATCATGTTTTGGGTCTATGATATAAACCAATAATCTCAGTCTTATATGATGGAATCGGGAACGCTATGAAGGAGAAAAGTCTCCCAAATATAAATCCTCCCATCCTCATCAACTAATAAGGTTTTCTGGATAAATAAAAATTGGGTGACCTTAGTCAACCTGTCATCGACCACCAATATTGCATCGTGGCATCATGGGGATCTCGACAAGCCTTTCATGAAATATGCGGTGACACTGTTCCATTTCCACTTAGGAATTAAGAGATGATGTAGATGTCTAAAAAGTCACTGATTCCCCATATTCACCTTCTGATAGGGGGAACACATCATAATGAATCGTGTAATGTGACTCTTCATGTTTGGCCACCAAAAATGATGATGTACATCTCGATATATCATGGTAAGTACAATGTTAAACTTATAAAGAGATGCATTTGTTGAGTCAATAAGGTTTTCCTTATGAATTTTATATTCCTTTTTGTTTTGAAAATCACAAAAACCTTATACATAAGAAAATATAAATTTTACCTCCATAAGGAAAATTTACTTCTTTAAGGAAAGTTACCCTAACCCAGATTTTCTTATACACAACAATATTTTTCTTTAGTACAAAAACTAGATTCATACCCAAAATCCCAGAAGTCAATTAATGTAAAGATTTGGATCATTCTGTTTTTAGGATCCGAATTCTAGATGTTAACTGTAATGAAGATCCAATCCGAATTCTGGACTCTGAACTTTCAGGAGTTAGACTCTGAACTCTTAAGGAGTTCAACTCCGAACTCTTAAGCAGTTCCACTCCGAACTCTTAAGCAGTTCGACTCCAAACTCTTAAGTGGTTCGACTCTGAACTCGTATGAAGTTCGACTCCGAACTCTTAAGCAGTTCGACTCTGAACTCTTACATGGTTCGAATCCGAACTCGTATGAAGTTTGAATCTGAACTTTTATGGAGTACGACTCCGAACTCTTATGCAGTTCGACTCTGAACTCTTATGCAGTTCGGCTCCAAACTCTTATGTGGTTCGACTCTGAACTCGTATGATGTTCTACTCTGAACTCTTATGAAGTTCGACTCCGAAATTTTACTAGTTCGACTTAGAACTCTGCAAGTTCAGATTCTGATCTCTGGTGAAACCAGACTCCGAATTCCTATGAAACAAAATCCGAACATTTCTTAACATAGACTCCAAATTTGATTTTGGTTAGACTCCGAACTTTTGACTTGATTACACCCCGAATTTTTAAATATATTTTACTTACATATGCTTCATTTCAAAATGATGTCGTGCATTCAGTTATACATGATTTATTATTAAACGATGTCGTTCATTATGTTTATAATTAACAGTTGGTTGAGTTACACGTGTACAGGTCCCTCCGAATTTCATGGAAAATATGACCATTGGAGGAGGGAGCCTACCATTGGAAATTTCCCTATAAATAGGAGCTCATTTGAATGAGCTCAACAACAAGTTGATAAATCTAGAGATCACATGCTGTTAGGGTGATTTCTAGAAAGAGAAGATTTTCATGCCTTGTGCATATGGAACCGCTCGTTCAGATTTCTTTGTGAGACTCCGAATTTTGGTGATTACATTCGAGGACTTCCGGGGATAGGAAGACAGAGGTGCCGACTACCTTGAAGTTTGAGGGCTTCCTTGCTGAGGAAGGTATAGGTTCCAACTACCTTAAAGTTGAGGGCTTTCGGGGATAGCAAGACAGAGATTCTGATCTTCGTATCGAGGGCTTACCCTGGTGTGGGTAAGACATACTTGTTTGAAAGTATAAATCAAGGGACCTTTATCCAAGTCTGTTGGATACCCTTCTCTTTGGGTAAAAAGATTCATATCTTGTTACTTATAGTTTTACTACTTGTTTTTCTGCTGCACTTTTGTACTGTAAGGAAGGTATAACCTTCTTATATTTACTTACACTTTTACTCTGATTATTTTAGATTCTATACTCTTTAAGGTAGAATCTTATATTGTAAACCTTTGTTCCAATTATCTAGTTGATGATTAGATGTGTTGTGAATTTTCTTAGATTAACTTTGTTAAACATAGTTTTTTCCTTGTCTAAGGAAAACATAGTTATCCATAACTAACTTTAAAGGTTCCAAATGAATTTTTAAAGTGTTCAATTCACCCCCCTCTTGTATATTGAGAATCTACATCATTATTTCGATCCTAAAACATTAGATTATCACATCAACTCCTCCTATATGTAATAAGGAAACCGATTATGTTCATGAAAGCAAGAGATCTCATTCTAATCGATAACCCAACTAGTCTGTGGGTTCACACGTGAAATACTCTTCCTTTGGAAGAGGCCCTCAGAATATGATAGTTAAATCATATTTCCCCACTCCAAAAGGTAGGATTTTACTAAAATTGTTTCTAAACAGATTACCTATGATATTATTGAACCTTTAAGTAAATCTTAGAAATCAAATCCATCAACTACCAATCATTCTTGAAATTTAGGATGGCATGTATCTAAGGCTTCCGACTGAGGGTATCAGAAACTATATTATCCGTTCCAAATGTATAATAACAACCAATGTGAAATGAATTCATGTATTATACCCACCTGTGCTACCTTAGATTCATGTATCTCAACTTAGATATGAATTTGAGACTTTTGAGATTATTGTAAACAAATAACTACTCATGCAATAAATAATGCCTCCAATAGAATAAATTATAAACAACAGATGATAGATCAAGGTCGTGTGTGGCATAAATTTACTCATGGGGTCTTAGTTAGTGGGACTATAATGCTAAAAAATGATCTACATACATTTGAAAAACTTCTATCACAATTCTTTAAGCATTACTATAGAATGTATAGCTTCCACCCAGCTCTTAGATAATTTGGGATTGAACAAGAAATAAGTATCCCCTTAAATGAAAAAATTATCTCACAATATTATGACCATATGAATTTCAAAAACATCTTAGTCAATCCCATAAGAGGCACTAGTATGAATAAAAAATCCTAAATGAATATCCTTTAATATCCATCCATCCCTAATAAAATCTGTATTCTAAATACATTATTGGGATATTTCTAGGAAACTACAATGCTCACCTTCTCCAGGTCAATTGAAATTTCAACATCTAAAATTATACATTCCATGAAGAGATCCTTATCAATAAAAATTTAAATTTTACTAGATTCACATATATCGAGTGCTATCCCAATGTATTCAGTATGATCTCAATATGTTTTTCATGGTCATGGTTGGTGAAAGAATACAACAAGATTTCATCTACAAATACTACATCAAATGAATCAATGTATTAGTGGAAACAGAATTTATCAAAACTAGGAAAATGATGGGTGTGTTTGTAATCCAAAAATAATAAAAATGAACTATTAAAAGCCATATCTTCTTCCTAATGTTGTACATGTTAATTCAGATGGTCTCACACACACTAGATGGTGGACCCACAAAAAATCTATAATAGAGAAAATGGTCTCTCCTCAAATATTGTTGAAGATGTCATCTATATGAGGATGTTCATAAAATTTATTTACAATAAATTAGTTTAACCATTGGTAATCCATGAATAACCCAAGGGTACCATCTATCTTTTGAGGAAAATGATAGGTAAACCTGATGGTGGTGTACAAGGTCATATAAAACATTTTTTCTTTAAGTATTCAAACGTTTTCTTGAATCTATGAAGCTCTTTAGGTGAAATTATATATGTATTAATTGACACTTGTGTCACACCTATAACATTATTGATAGTGAAATCCACCTCAATCACTGTAAGAACACTGGTGATGTCATCAGGTTTCATTTTCCTAAATAGATACACCATAGTAAGAAATTCCATAAGATGAATTCAATAATAACTCATTATGATATTTCCCAAACGATTTGACACTCTTCCTTACCCATGACGTTCAGGTCCATATCAACTCACCTTGATATCCCATTATTCCTCATGAATTTATGTGTTACCCTTATGAGATTTAAAAAAAAACCTATAGATATAGAAACAAATGTCTTCATGATAATATAATACCAAATCCATACTATTAATTTTGATGAAGCTAGTCATCTTGAGGATGATAAAATTCCAAAATAAATTGTAACCACCTATATCAAGTGGATATACGTTCACTGGTGCATAATCTATGATTGCTCCTCTAATATTGTTTCAAGATACATAACTCCATAGATATACTCCATTAATAGGCCCATACTTTCTATAATTATAGTATATATGAAGTTGTATTATGTACCTATATCTAATAGGGAAAAATAAAGTAGAGTCCACCTGAGTCGTACATTTTCTAGTAGAAGTACCATTAATATACTCCTCAGGTGTTGAATATAATACAAAGATATTTCCAAAACTATTGCGTTTTGATGAAAATTGAATGAAATAGGATGGTCCCCTCAATGGGTGTGGATCCTTTGTTGTCTAACAACACATCCACAACCACCTCATCTACATGATTGGTAAGGAGTAGACCAACTTGCAACCTAATGTGGGGATAACGATCTTTTACATGGAAATTGTGTCATCACAGATCCCTTATACTTATAAATAAATGGTTGTGTCTAGAATAAATCTTTAAGGTGACATATACTTCCACAATATAGGCACTCAATTGGGTTCTTCATACACTATAGATTTTTATGCCCCTCCTGGTTTCACTAGTGACACAACTCATAACGGTTGGTGTCTTCCACATAGCTAGAACTCCCTCCTTGTGCACCCTGAAAATTAAATTTCCTACCACTAGATAAACCATATCCCTTATGGGAATCTAAACTAGCCAAAACCAAATTCTCACCTTCCCTTAGGTTTTGCTCTGTGATTATTATCTGGTTCATTATATATGAAATATTAGTCAGCTGAAAAACATTCACCTAAGATTGGTTTGTGTACTGAAGACCATACTAAAAAAATTCATGCACTCATCATCTTATCCCTAGAAGGTTTTAGTGTGGAATGATGAATCTCAGTGAAATGAGTTGAATGCTCCATCATCGACATGGAACCATACTATAAGTGAATAAACACTCATTTATGGACTACTCGCAATGTCTGGGGGGGAATTAATTAGAAAAGGATCTTTGGAAGCCTACAAAGATAATTCCCTAATAACATCCATATTGGGTAATGATATCCTACAAACGTTTTGTAGAGTCATGATGCATCATGTTAGTCATATTTAACCTATACTCTCCAGGAATCTATAAACGATCAATGATAGAAAGCATGACCTCTAAAAAAGATTCATCCACATGAGGTCCACCATCCCCCCAGAAGGGAGGAGGATGCTACTGCTAGAATTCCCACATCTTGTCCACTATAGATAAAGTAGGTTATAGAGTACCATAAAAACATTCTATGAAGTGGAAGAAACTGTTATAGAATTTATCATTAGATCATAGTGTTATATAATTAGTCGGTTCCTTAATTTGAACTATAGGAGGTTATACCAGTGGATCAGGTCACACCAAATCCAAAGCATGGATTTCAAAACCCTATTAGAGTATGATACTAAAACATTAATCATATCATAAAATAATTGATTCCTAGTATAAAAAAACACTCATCATATCATGACACATAAAATGAGATGGGATACAAAAACATCATATCATAGCCCATGACATTAAATGGTTATTATATACATTTCATCATATCAAAACCTATGGAAAACATGAATATTTCATAATAATTCCATCATAGAATAATATTTCAAATGAGTTAGTTTTATAAATAATTTTATCATGGAATAACCCATGGAATATAAATTGGTTCCATAAAAAGATTTTTATTTAAAACCCAAACCATTAAAATAATCAATAAATATTTTTTCCATGGATCTTATCCCTAGTAACACATAATCAATGTGAAAGGATGTCATTTTATATGGATAAGTATTTTTAAATATTTATGGGATCATTTTTTATTTGAAATAACCTTTCATTGAAAATTATATTTTTAATACATAAAACATTAAAAAATAATTTTTTAAACAAATATATAAACTTATGAAATAATATTTACAAAAATTCTAAAAATTTCATTAGAAAAATATCATTTCCACATTGAAAATGCATCATAAATCAGAATAAATTTGGAAAGACCTTTTTTAAAATTACCTTGAAAACATAATAAGGAATCCTAGAAAACCATTTGAAACACTTTTTTTAAAAAACGTTTCAAAATTACATTCTTTGAAATATAATTTAAAATAAAAATATATCCAAATTATTTAATAAAACCATTTATTTTGATAATATTATTTAAAATTTATACATGAATATTAAATTCATTTTGGTGGAGAATTATATTCATGACACATACGTAAAAACAATAGATTCCATTCACATTACTGGAAAAACTAAACCAAAACTTGATCAAAAAAATAAGAATATTACCATTAAAATTATTTTATATAGTTATTAAATGGTTTAAAATTTATTTTTAAATAATAACAGTATTATATTTGATGATTTTTTAAAACATTTTTAGAAAACATTTTTTTTGGGGAAAAGAGTATTTTGTTCGAAAAGTGAAAAAAATACAGATTTTTTAATCATAGATTCTTAGATATCTTAAGTAAAAATGAGTATAAATTGGTATCATTACCTGAATATGTCATATATATCCATATTAGAATAAATTTGCTAAGAATTTTTGAGATATGGATTAAAACATTTAATCAATATATGTACAATAAAAAATGATCCTAATAAACAAAGCGATTGTAATAATATTCTCTTACCACCCTGGTAACATTAAATAAAAATAACCATGAAAGAATAAAAATATATTAAGATTAAATTATCAATATAATAATTATATTAATGATATAAAATGTCTAATGTATTGTATATACACCTCAAAAAGGAATATATGTCCATAATAATAGTGTTTCTCAAAGAAAGAAAATTGTGGCCAAATTCTATTACTGCGTTGGTGTCTCTGAAACTATAACACCATGGAAATTATATCCTAAAATATATGTGTAAATACAATAATTGTTAATTATATTAATCAAAAATTACATTCATGGTCAGTATATACAACAAAAAGTAGATAAAGTTGTGTAATATAGCATGTGTCTCACAAAAGTAAAAATGAGATATAAATATTATCCCTTAATTATTGACTCTCATTGTACTAATTCAAAAATAATGTATAATAAATATAACTATACTATAAATCTATAAGATAAAAATATTAAGCTATATAATTCCATATATGATTTATTTATGACTTTATATCCCCCATTTATTTTTAATTCCATGTTAATGTTTTGTTTCGGGTAATAACTGCATTTTTTCATACATGTTTTGACTTTTTATTCATGGTAGTCTTACATAGATCAAGATTACATCACATAAAGAAAGATAAAAATGATAAATATATATATAATATATTATGTATATAATTACTTATATTATTCCATATAATTTAGTGATAGAAATGAAATACACCTGTCATAGAGATGACAGACCGTACGTGCGAATAAAAGATGTTCACATTTTCATATCGTGATGAAGGAAAAAAATTATATGATATAATATGATTTAAAAATAATATTTATTTATTTTATATGAAATTTTTTTATTCACCCAATCATTAATACATTCCATGTATACCATGAGTGAATCACATCACTTCACGAGGTGGTAGTCCTCCGTACACACAAATGATGTTATCCTATTCCAAAAAAATTAAAATCATGAAGGTATGTATTATATAATAATTTTTGAATAATAATTAAATCATAAATATCATAAATATCATATAATAATAGTATTTATATCATTGTTACAAACCTTTAATGGAGGTAATGTATAAACAAACAACATTTGTTCCCGAGACGGTTGTCCGCCGTACATGCAAACTATGATTTCGTAACCCATTCGATGGAATTTTTTGAAGTTCCTAGCCCTACCCAAAACATTTAAAAATATTATTTTACAGTATATATTGAAGTTATTACATAATAATTATATAAAAAAATGAAGGCGTTTTGGGAAAAATAAAACAAATTGATCATTGATGAACGTCATCACTTCTATGTGTATCTCTTTTTAGTTTGAGACAACGTATTACATGGTTGGAATTATGAAAAAAGTGAGGTTTATTTGATTATAGGAGGTAATACAAGTATTTATTTTGTTATGGATTGTTAGAGACTTGTTTTTTGATAGTTGTGATGAATGGGGGAGAGTGAGTGCACTTTTATAGTGGAGGGTGAGTGACATCCTTGTAAATTCTCAAAAGAATTCACAATTGGGTGGTTAATCTTACCTAAATTGTCAAAAAAAAATAATTAAAATATTTTAGGGATTATATGGCTGATACAAAACTATAACACACATTTATATACATGTTATAAACATCTGGATCTTGAAAACTTATGTTTCCTCATATTACCATTTTCGTTTTTCATTATGGTAACTACTTTTCTAACCTATGCTATTTATACATTAAGGCTAATTTAAATTGATACATATTATATAATTTAGACTACTTTATTATAATAATTTTATACCTAATTTCTAAAATAAAAACACCCAATTAGTTGGAAATTAATGTTAACAGAAACATAAATAATTACCAAAAAAATAATTTAACTATATCTACACTAACAATGTTTTTACAATTTTGGGGTCAATATGTTCATTATAAAAGGATAATTGTTCCATTACTGGGTTATTAATTATATTTCTTAAAAATTTAAAAAAAATAAATAATACAATATTTTTAATAATTTTAAATCAATTAATAAAATTTCATTTATTATAAAATGGAATTAATATCAATTTTTACATTATACATTTAATTTAAATATTTAAAAAATAATTAAATAATGGGAATTGGATAAATTAATTTCACACCAGGGTAACATGATATTGTAATATGATAGTATAATTTAACACAATAATTCATTCAATTTACATAACATTTAATTTTTTTAGTATCATTTTATTTATTTAATTATTGACTAAATAAATCTTGTATTGGCATTTCATAAGAATTTTATGTAATTATATAATCTAAAAAAATTAAAAAAACTATCATGGTAGAAAACTCATTTATGTTCAAAAATAATATTAATAATAATACTTATATAGATTATTTTATTTTCCAAAAAATTTCTGAAATTAACTGGAAGAAAGGTTCATTTTTTGTATTTTTATTTACCTGACATATTATATGGTCACCTTCCTAGAAACGTGTCCCAAAAAATCATAAACATATAGCCAAATATCACAAGGGTCTACATTTATGTCTATAAAATGGGTTTTTATAAGTTTTGGGTCATTTTAGCCCGTATTTTCTCTATTTAACCACTATGTAATATTTTATTACATTAACCACTCTAATTATTTTTAATTTATTTTACTAATAACTTTGGACAAAAAGTTATGTTTGATTTATTAGAAATTAAAAATTGTTGTTAACCCAACTATGTTAAATACCCTAAGAGGGGGTGAATCAAGGTATGACAGATTCAAAATACCACCCCTTCGAATCTTTTTTCATCATTAAACAAGAAACACTTCTCTAACGTTCCCATATAATTGCAATACAGAATATTAAATCATTCATGAGACCCAAAAAAAATTTACTTGGTACACCCTCACTGGGCCACATCTGTTGAGAATACAACAAAAAAGTGTATAATATAACAAACCTAATAAGGCTCACTAAAAATGATGGTTAATGCTAGATCTCATCTATACCTCAGATGACTACCTTTACAAGGATTCAGGACATCTCACTACATTCCCAAGGGACCCTCCCTATGTATCTTCCTATGGCTCACTACTATTGGAAGGATCACTGAATTTATCTTCTTTAGTTCACTACCCTTGGAAGGTATTTAAACATTGTTTATAGGCTTGTAGGCCTCTTCATTTTCTATAATGAATAAATCCATAGTTATATATATATATGATCTATTGAAGTTATAATTTTATCCAACTGATGAATACCACTTTACTATAGATTTACTGAGAAATGCCTTCTGAACAACTTTCACGATGCTCACTGCCACAACAAATTTCCTCTTTCATGAAGCTCAAATATCTTTCATGAAGCTCCTACATTTCACGAATCTCACTTAGCCTTCATGAAGAACACCTATTTCACAAATCTCACCAAGCCTTTTCAAAGCTCCTTTCTTTTGAAAATATTGCTTAGCCTGCATGAATTCCTTTACATTCTTGATTCCCATAACATTGAGTTTGATTTAACCTTCGCAAATTTCTTCACTTGAAATTCCTTCGTGATTCTCAGATCATTTGGTTCAATTTTATATCCTTTACAAACTTATTTTCATATATCCTCCGCAAACCAACCTTTACAAAGCACCCTTCAAGAACAACCTTCATGATTCTAGAACCTTAAGATAGTTGATAAGTCTCACTATTTTTTTAAATTTGGTAAATGATTATTTATAAACATTTACACTAATTTTAGAACATTTTGGCTACATCATCTCTATTTCAGGATGTTCCCACTCTTCTTCCATGATTCTCCTTTATTTTTAAAGATCCACTAAAATTTCTTGTTCGCGATGTTTGTTGTAATAATGGTGCTTTCTAGAAAAACCATTATGCCACCATGATCCTCCACTCGTAATACTACACACATTCACAGTTTTTTATGCTCATATTACTCATAGAGTTCACCATTATAATCTTCACGCCTTCATGTAACATCGTTCATGAATCCCATTCTTTGGTAAATTCATTCATTTTCAATATTTTCATATGTCCTTCAAGGAAATCCATATTTCACGATCCTAGCCAAACTCAATTTTTTAGACCCCAACAATTTAGAAAACACTGGGGAACGACATCACCTTGTGTAAGAAATATTCTATACCACTTCTATGAAATCAGTTCATTTTTCTTGGATATTTTTAAACATATCATTTCAATAATATCTCTGGACTCCACAACTTACCCATGAAACCTGCTTTGTCAACAAACCCAAAAAACACAAAAATATCAATATCTTACCTTGAGGTATGTTTTACAAAAAATATGATACTTCCAAATATGTAAACCATATTTGAAAATTCAAATCACATAAGTGGAAGAAATTAATTTTAATGTAATCTCGTTTTCATGAAAAGAAAGCATATTATTAAATTAAAAAAATGATCAAAATGTACAAAGAAATTATATGTAATTTCAATATAAGACAATTTACAATGAAAAAAATGAATTAATATATGTATAATTGAACTATATTTACTTTAAAAAAAATTGAAAATATTTTTTAATATTCTAAATTATGTAAAGGAAAGAAATTAATTTTCAATTAAAAATAATTATTTTTCATTCTTCATAAAAAAATGAAACTTCTTTGAAAAATACCAAAAGATTCCACTAGGCTAATTTTTATATTACCATATAGAATATTATGTTTATATTTTCAAAAATAATTCTATAAAATTTGAAAATATTAATTTTAAATTATTTGTTCCAATCTTGATTAACCATACTTTTAGAAAGGATAACATTTTTCAGAGGGAATTTATTTATTTTTAATTATTCTTATTTTATTTATGATTGATAGATAAACATGTGAATACTATATATTTTTTAATTTATTTAATCCTATTTTATCCCTATAATCCAATAAATATGTGATAAATATTTTATACAGTAATAATATTTGTAGTAGATTTTTGTTCGGTAAAACTCATTCTTGCGTGTAATGCAAGCTATCGAAGAAAAATAATATTTTTTGTAAGAGAAGTCATAAATTATGTAGTGTGAACCACAAGATAAACTCACTGTTTTTTGTATTGAAATATTTACACAGTATTGTGTATAATGGAATATTAACTTTGTATAGTATGCAATGCAATACTTCAGTGATTTTTAATTTATTTAAAAATAATAATTTATATAAACTATGGGTGTTACATTATAATCCCCTAAAAATGAATTTCTCCAAGAAAATTGTTTGAGTCATAAAAGGTTTGATACTTCAATTTTCCTTTCATAGAAACCAACATCATAAAAAAATGATTACTAAAACTTCCTTTAAAAAGGGAAACATCGAAACATAACTTCACTAAAATTAACTCATAAATAGGTTTCCACATAATAGAACATAAGTGGAATGGGAGAATTTGGACATATAGGAGAAAAATAAGATATAAATACTGATGGAGAGTAATATATAACATATTCGGAATAATTTTAATGATGCCAAATCCATAAACCAAATAGGCTTTGAAATGGTCATCAATAGCAACAAAAATGATTAATAAAAGACAACAATTTATTTAGAGACCTTTTTCCTAAAATTGATGAATTTTCGCAAAAATATACACATAAATGATTTCATTATATTTCATAATTAGAATCCAATCCATCAGTTATTCATTGATCAATTTTCACATCATCTCTTACTCCAGGAAATAAAGGCACCTTTTTTTGTGTGTGGAACACTAATGGATCATAATAACCATAAAAAAATTGATAATTCATTGCATGTATATTTAGATATCATCACAAAAACATATACAACAAAATTTATCAAATATGCATAAATCTTTATATTTTGAAACACTAATATCTAAATCCTTATTCAATGTTCAAAATAATCCTTTTTATGAATAGTTTTCCTATTAACAATTTATATGTATGAAAATCCAAAACATTAGCAAGAAGGTCACTAGATTTCTAAAAGTCAACTTATCATTGATCCACCCATATATCATAAAGTACCTATTGAATGTCACATACAAAATATGTGAATACCTTCACTATATATTCTATTGAAACATGGTATTGCCCAGAATTTCGATAAAACCATATTAAAATAAATAAAATTATATTCAATCCTTTAATATAAAATAGATTATTGGATATATTCCTTAAATCAAGAAATATTTTAAGCTTCATCAATAATAGCATAAACTAGTTTCTCAATAAATCCTTTATCACTTTTCAGTTCCTCAATACTATCAATTTTAATTTATCCATATCAATAATCTATTTATCCAAAATAAATACAATTTTCTCATCATTTATATCATATTAACGGTTACCTTCCCTTAATAATATGTTTTCATAAAGTATAACCATTCCATTAAATCACATTTACATTTCATTTTTGCCATTAAAAATATTATTTCAAGCCCTTAACAAAAAACATATACTAAAAAATCCTTATATATTTCATACTTCTTGATTTCCAATATATAAAAATTTTAATTATTTCAATTCCTTCTTAAACCTTTATACATGATTCATTATACTATTCCTTAATACCACTATCCTTTAACTTTTCATATTTAGACTCATCATCATCAATATAGCCATTACTCATACCTCTATGATGATTATCTTCACATATTTTCCCTTTATGAGATAAATTTTCATAATTCTCATTCTTTTAAAATTTATTTCATTCAATAGTCAGTTATGTCATAGGGAGTCCATTATTATCATCTATTACATTAATTTAGATTTTAATTTTACCTTTTTTGTTACAAGACTTGTTTCCTTCTTTTCTATAGTCTTAAATTCTCCATGCTCTTCTAAGACACCCACTCAGGTTTTTAATTCTAGATTCTAGACATAAATAAAACCAAATATTCTTTTCTACATGGTATTCATTACCTAATGTCTCAGAGAACACATTCCATATCTTCTTTGGTGAGTCCTAGAGTTGTTTAAGGTATAGTTTTTATCTAGATTCATCAAAACTAATTAGGAATAAATAAATAATTGTTTACATCAGTCATCCTCCCATTTGGATGAGAATTTGAAAATAATCCTTGACATTTAATGTTAACCTAGTTCCTTCATATTCCCTCCATTGACTAAAACTAAAACTTATAGTTATAGAAACACTAATCATAATGGGAAACCAAATAATCTTGATAAATAACTTAAAGGATGTTTAAATCATGACCCCTTATTTAATATATTACACATTAGGATCATCCAAGTACAATCATAGTCGTTTTCTATTTATGTACCTCATAATAGTTCATGAAAAGTTTTTGGATTTATAAAATATACCACCTTGGAGTGTCAAACAAGGTGTGCATCATGGCTTGTTTTCATGCACCGGTTCCAGATCAGGTCAGGCTAAATATTTTTTTTGCGGTTTGGTACCCTTATGTAAATTTATTCTAGATCCATATCCACTTGTACAATCCAAACAAGGATATAATTTCATGTAAACCCCTCTCTCTATCCATTACCAAAATTCCAATACATTCTCCTATATATTGTCTCATACATAGACTTATCCTTAGAGACATCCCTAAAAATATCCTTAGATATAACCCTATGGATATCACTAATGTTTTCTCATCCTATTTTCCAAAGGTTAAATAAATCTCTCTATTGATAAAAACTAGAAGAACCAAGGCTTAACAAACATGGATATTATATATTTTTAGATTAATATTCATTACATTACAAAAACACATTCTCGAGGAATGTATTATTTTAGTGCATTTGGACACATGGAATACAATTTTATAGTGTGGGTAAATATATTAAATGTTTCCCACAATAATATACCCCTTTATTAATCCTACTAAAAACCTTTCTTCATAACCTAGAGAAGGGAAGTATAAAAAAGGTGATCTCAGATGCGCAATAAAGTTAAATAAATGAGATATGTAATCATAACAAAAATGTAAGGGTATGAGAACATAAACATTACATTTGGAGATCTTACCCTTCATATAAAATATAACACACATGAGTCATCGTATAAATATTATAAGATAAAAAGTCATGAGTCATAATGGAATCAGTACCATTTTCCATGAGAGCATAAAAATGAATAATACACTAATTTTTTTAAGAAACAAAAACATATGAAATGATTTCCATAGTACCCAAGTATAATTTAAAAGGAACTATTAGTGGAATGTTCTCACTCACAAAACCATCTTAGTAGTTATGGATCACTCCCATGAAAATCGTACTAGTCAAGGTTCACTCTGAACCCCATCTTAGTTGTCAAGGTTCACACAGAAGAGTATATTAGTAGAAAAAGTCCCATACTGAACTAGGTACACTCTCCATTACATCCATCTCTATATCATTAAATAGAAATATTTACCCAATGAATTATATGAATATATAGGTCTGACACATCACATAATTAAATTATATATATGTGTGTAACAAGATAATAAAACATTCATAATACCAGGACCCATAAAAATATATGTTCTTTATAAACATCGTATCATAACCCTTGAAATGAAATGGGAATCATATAAATTTCATCAAATCATAAAATATGAAAATGTGATATTTTTTATAATCATTTAATCATATCATTACACAATAAAGTAAGTGTCTTTCAAATTCATTTTATCATGGTACAACCCTTGGAAAATAAATGAGTTTCATTAACAACTTATCATCTTAAACATAAACCCTTAAAAGAAATAATAAGAATGGTTTCCATGGATCATATCCATAGTAAATAATGTACTATATCAAATTATTCAATCTTACAAGGATAAGTATATTGAAATATCACTTGGATAATTTATTAAGTAAAATAACAATATTTGGAAATAATTCTTTTACACATAAAAATTTTCAATATCCATTTATTTGAAAACCACTTTAAAACATATGATATATGATTAAAAAGTAACTTTAATGATTTCTTGAGGAAAATTTCTTGTTAAATTTGACATATTATTCTTAAATCATAAAACATTTTGAAAACATTTTCCATTGAAAATAAAATTTAAATCATTTATGGAAATCTTTGAAAACCATTTTAAACACTTTTTAAAACGTATATTTTTTTTAAAATTTCATTCATTGAAAATAAACATAAAATTAAAATCATTCAAATATATTTAATAAAACCTACTCTTTGAGAATAATATTTATAAAATATAAATTAATATTGAATGATTAACGACGAAGAATTATGTACATGATGTATACATAAAAACAATATATTCCTTTCACATTGTTTGTATAATTCAAGAGATCTGTGATTACCAAATGAAATGAATATTACATTTAAAACCATTTTATAAAAATTAAAAATATGTGTAAAAATATATTTTAAAAAATAAATGGATAATTGTAGATAGTTTTTTTAAATTTATTTAAAAAACATTGTTTTAGAAGAAAATAGTTTTGTGAACGAAGAGATAAAAAAAGTCAGACTTTACGAAAAAAAATATTCCTAATTATATTTAGTACCAATGAGTGAAAAAATGGTGAAATTAAATGAATATATCAATAATAAATAGTTTAAAATAAAATTCATTAGAATTCATGGGAAATAGATCATAATATTTCATTAATGTTATCATTTTCATAAAATATAATGGTAAATGATGAGATTATATCAATAAATACTTACTACTAAAGTAAATTTGAATAAAAATCACCCTGAAAGGATAAAATTACATGAATTCTAAATTATCATAAAAATAATTATATTCATGATATTACATTTCAAGGTGGTGTTATATGCACCTCATTAAATAATATAGGTTCACAAAATAACTTACGTCATAAAAAAGAATATTGAGACAAAATCCTATTACTAGTTTGGTATATTTGCAACCATAAACCCATGAAAAAGAAATCCTAAAATGGATCTCTAAATACCAAAAAATTTATTAATAATAATCATAAATTACATTCATGGTCGGTATATATAAAACATAGAATAATTTTATGGTGAATATAGAATGTGTCTCCGAGAAGTAAAAAGTGAGACATAGGTCCTTTACCTTATGTCTTGAATCCTATAGTACACATTAAAACATAATGTATTACAAATATAAGTTTATTATACATATATAATAGAACTATATCCATATATATAATACCATATATGATTTATTTGTTACTTTATATTACCCATTTATTATCAATTCCATGTTAATGTTATGTTTTTCATAACAAACGCTTTGTCTTATACATTTTTTGACATTTAATTGTTAGTAATATTACATATATCATGATTTAATCTCATAAAAAATGTTAAATATTTTATAAATGTGATATATATTAATTATATTAGTGTTTATAGTGATGCGTAATATTTAGTGATAAAAATATAAATACACAATTCATGGAGATTGTATGTTGTAATTATGCCTGAAAGCATATTTCATTCTCCTAAAATATTGAAAGATTAAAAAATTTATGAATTATTATCATTATTTAATCATATTTATTTAATATATATCATAATTTTTATTAAACCCACCCATAACAATTTCTATGTGCACTATGGACAAATCACATCGTCTCGTGTGGCAGTAGTCCACCATACACACGAATGGAATTATTGTATTCTAATAAAATGTAATGAATGAAGGTGTGTGTTATATAAATAATATAAAATCATAAATAAATAATAAATATCATTTAAAACATATATATAAATTATTTTAAAAACTATTCCCAACCTTGAAATATTGTAATGGAAGAACAAACAACATCAATTAGTGATGTGGTTGTCCATTATACAAATGAATAATGATTTCATATCCCATTTGAAGTTATGGAGTTTTTTCCTTTTCATATTAATTTTTAAAATTAAAATGAATAAGGTACATTTTGGTCTTTTTATTTACATAACATATTATATGGGTCACATTCGTGGAAAAGTATCCCCAAAAGTACTAAAACTATATCCTAAGGTATTGTGGGATGAAATATATCCCCCAATAGATTTTTTGAAACTATTATATCATCATTAAACCATATATTGTATATTCTACCACTATGTAATCTTGTTTTTACCTTAATCTATGTAATTAAGTTTAATTTATTTCACTAATTACTTTAACAAAAAAATTTAGTTGGATTTATTAGACATTATAAATTATTCTGATTCCAAATATGGAATCCAATTTTCAAATTCATATAACATAATTGGTATAAATTACTTTAAAATTAATTTCTTAGTCAACACGATAAATCTTATTTACAAAATGAAATAATGATCAAAATTATACAATTATTTTTAAATTTAATACAATATTTAATTTATTTCAGTGACCAACATTAGGTTTATAGTTGTGTAATTGAACTATTGTGACATGAAAATCAATTAAAAATAGAGTTTAACAGTATAAATTATTTAATTAAAAATGAGTTTTTCAATTAAAATTAGGTATTTTCACAATTCAAGAAAAATATAAACTTTTCACAAATGTTCCTAAAAACACCCTAAAGTAATTTTAATATTCCACTTTAAAAATTGATGTGTATTTTTTCAAATAAATTATATAAATGTGTTAAATTTTTATTTTAAATTATGTACACCAAACATGATTAACCTGAGTTTTAGAAAAGATATTTTTTTTCATAAAACATTTATTTTTATTTTAAATGATTATTAAATTATTAACAATTGATAGATAAACATGAGAAAACTATATATTTTTATACATGAGATTATCCTATTCCCTTGAACTATTCCAAATACTAGGTGATATCAATAATATTAAAAAATAATACCAATAATATATTGTAGTTTGGTAAAACATGGCCTATTGTGTAGTGCACACTATCGAAAAAATTGATATTTTGTGTAACACAAGACAAACATAGTGTTTCATATAGTAGAATATAAATTCATTGTTTTCTAAAGTACAAGCATCACTTAGTATTGCGTATACAGACATACGTACTTAGTGTGGCATGAAACAAAATCCATCAAAGAATATTAATATATTAAAATAAATAATAATTGATATGAACTAGGGGTTTTATAGTGCATTACTCATATTATATTTAAAATAATATATATACCAAAGAAGTATGAAAGGAATTTCACATAATATTTCTAGAAATGGGTCACAACTCATAACATGCCCCTAAACACAGGTCTATGTGGTGGCGAAGATCATGACACGCCATAAGAGACACATTCTACTACCCACTACTGAGTTTGGGTTAGGGTCAAGGTCTCTTACAAAGTAGTAGAGGTTCTAGTATTTTGTGTCTCAATTTCATGGTATATATGAAAACACCCTTTACATTATAATTGAAATCCCATTTGGAAGTTACCATTTCATCTTAAAAATTTATTTTATTTATGGTCATTCTTATATTTATGATTATAAAAATTTCAATTCAGTTAAATGTGTCACCTTACACAATTTTTAAATTCTCATACTATTTATAATTTTAAATTGGTTTATTAGGAAACTGAGATTCCAACTTATAGATATGGTATCAAGGTGTAACCAGTCATGGATAGTGATTTTATTGAATAAACTTCCATTCCAAAATTATATATGTAATTTCTTCATAAAATTAAATTTGCTTCATTAATCAAATCAACGAATGTTTAGGCCCTTATAACTAGTTTTTCTTGGTTCAACCATGGAATAAGTGATTAATTAAGTTTCCATCATCAATCTATGTTGGGAAAAACTATTCATATTGATGTAAGAACATTAATTAATCCAATTAAATTATTTATGTGAGTACTGTTGTTATATTTCAATATATAACAATCATGGAACTCACTAAAATCACATTCAATGTAATCATTGCATGTGGAAATATAAATATGGCTATAATAATGCATGGAAATTATGTTCTAATGTTTTTAGTATGATAGATGTGATTGATCCTAATTTCCCAATGATGCTAAGGAAAAGAAAAATTGTATTAATAATATTTCAATGATAATAACCTCACTAAAAATGTGTGTCACCTAAAAGTGAAATCAGTGAAGGAATAATTGTAAAAAATCGTATTAAGAATAACGCATCCCATGAAAGTTGGGTTTCCCCAATATGTGGGTTATCTTCCCCTTGGAAAAATATCATTACCAAATTTTTATAAATCCAATAATTCTTTATTATAATAAAACAATAAAAAAAAGTAAAATATCATATGATACCACTTTATATCAACCCACCTAGGGAACCATAAAATAGTTCCCTAAGATAGTATTCCACATGACCCCAAGAATGCATCCCCATATTCCAGAGGCTTCCAACTAGAAGTTAGGTCTTATTGTGTGTCTATAAGGATATTATCCCTTCATGAGTTAGATTTTAGCATTTCAGTAACTCATAAATGAAAATAGAGAAATAATTAATAAACCAGAATCAGGTGAAATAATTAAATCAATCATTTAAGATAAATAATCATATTAAAGATAAATAATAAGATGATACAAAACTGATGTTGATGATATCATGTAGCTACACAAGTATGTGTACACAGAATGAATTGTAAACAAGTGTACACCACATGCTAACAAAAAATACAAAAGTATTGAAAAATAGCTTCTAAAATCATCATGAGCATATACTATTTACTTTTCTCCCATACTCCATCATTGTAATTGGAATACAACATCATTAGCTGAGCTCCTCCCTTTATCTACACCTGTAGCCATGATGTATTCATGGGTACAAAGGTTGTACCAAGTAAGTTATGATATATACTTAGCTGGTCACCACCAACATTGTCTATATTAATCATCTTAGTGAATATATAATTGGAATTGGGATAATAATAATTAATTCATGGCAATAAATAAATAAATAAATACATCCGACTAGGTTCCTCGTGGGACACCCGACTGAATCTACATTATTTTTCCTAATCTAGATGTCTCTAAAACAAAGTGACTGATGCAAGCATGATATCATGTTTAATGGGCTAATATAAAAAAAGTATTAATATATGGATTGTACCCAAGAATGTGATTTTTCTCAGAGAACATGTCCTTAAACAAAATTAACTCACTTCCTTGAAATGATATAAAAAGGGAATCTATTGAATAATTATTAAGCATCATGGGAACATTCATGGATAACCATTTCATGTAACCAAAGTATTACACATGGAGTTCCATAAATTCTCAACATCATAGGATTTTGTCCAAATAAATCCATAAATGGAATCACATGTGTCACTCCTGGCATGGTTTAAAGATAAACCCATACCTCTGATTCTATTTCAGGTATCTCGTGTTGGGGACTAACTATCACTCAAAGCCTGGGGTAACCATATATCCCCTAATTCTCTCAATGGTTTCTCTAAAAGGGGACTAGTATCACTCACATGGAGGTGGAAAAAACACATGGTGAAATAGTCCAAGGATTGGAAAGCATAACTACCAACATATATAAAATTCATTTATAATATCTAATTGTAGATTAAGAAAATCCCATCCCAGGTGATCCATAAAATGAATACCTTGTAACACCCTCATTAAATTATGTAATTATTGTATAGATATTATTATTCAATTCATTTAACATTTTCTAGAATGAATATTACTTTAATAAGATTAGAAAAATCATTTATCCAAGTATTTAAATTATGGAATGATGTGTAGGGGCCTCACTTAGGGATTACAAATTCTATTCATTCAATTAATTATTTAGAAATAATTTATTGTAATGGAATTCACACCTCAATAGGTTTTTATTCAATTTATGATAAATTTTATTAGTCCTATAAAGAAATGAACACCCATAGGGTTTTATCTCATGAAATATAACATCCGTGATTTTGATTCTCTGCCTGGTAGGAAAATATTTTTCATGAACAACAATTTAATTTAATTATTAATCATTTTGATGCATCACTATAAAGGACCATTTAACAATTCAATAGAGAATGATATAATTTCATCTAAACATTATGGAAAGGAACTAGAACACCTTATCTAGGTTTTTAGTGCTCTCCTCATCCACTATCTTCCCTTGAATTGCGGTAGAATGGGTTAAAATGGATCAATAAATAAATTACATAAAAATATGGAATATGATCTTACTGAAAATATCTTTGAAGAGGGGATGATAAAATATAAAAAAAAAGATGCGTCGACAGCGTAACAAGAGGAGTCAAACGCACTTGGTGGCAATGAAAATAGAGATCATATGAGGGAGATACCAAAATCCCTACATGGTGGAGAGGAGGAGAGAATTGGTGGATACTTATGAATAAATATAAAGGGGTAGGAAAAGATTAAGGGTTTAAAATATTTTAGGGGAAATTTCAAATTTCTCCTTAAAACAAGGTTGGATGGTTTTTACACATTTTTGGCTAAACCATGCACCAACCACTCTTCATTCAATTCCTAGGGACACCCGTCACATGTTCTGGGCACCTCATTTGGCTAGCAATACAAAAACCATGAAAAAATACTCCATCATGAAGGAATAAAACATTTCATAGGAATTATGCCTATATCACATGGTTTCAAGAAAACCATGTGGACTCCCCTATGCATTGGGGACTCTATCTATCGATTGGAATAGTTAGAACAAACAATGCACTAACTATGTGTCTTAGTCTACCATCCAAATTTCCAAATATCTAGGATTTGAAGGAGCTATATACTCTTCTAAAATAGTCTTTATAATTTAGAGTACATTAATAACTTAATACAATATGTTTTTAATTGAAACAAAATTATTTTACCTCTCCAAAAATCAAGGATGTTACACATACAGTCTTCTTATTAAATATGATATTACTCTATTCTCTGGTAGTTTCCTACTACTTTTAGTGTGTATATATCATGAAATAGATAAGTCTTCCATGAGTACCATAAGAGTGTTTAGTGGGAAAATTTTCTCAAGGGAATCCTCCTATGGATCATAATCTATTATAATATATCATGTTTCCAGTTCATGTCATTGATAAGAATGTACCAAAAATTTAGAACCATGTTATTAGGGGTAATCCAAGAGATGAGGGAGAAATGGATCAAGTGACAGAGTTTCTACATGATGAAACCCAATAATTTAATTGTATAAATGAAACCCTAGAGGTTGAGTACTCACTATACATGATAGATTGGGTCTTTGATTTCTTGGATACACCAGAGGCTATCTTGGGGAAATGAGTTACATTTAAGATCGATGGTCCAAGAAATCAATGGTGGGATTCCATATTATTGTAAAAAAATGAATACGGGATTAGTTTATAAGGGTTTCAAGACCTTGTTATTTTATAATTTCTATTTAAATTCTATTATGATTGGAAATATTTTTATTTTCTCTCATTTCAATAAGGATAATGCTCGGTTTTGAAGAACACTAACAATTTTTTGACGATGGTTCATTTTTCTCTGGAGGTAGAGATGAATGATCAGCTAAAAGGCCTGAGATACCTATATGTATTGTTACCAAAAATCTAATCTCAAATATATTTTACAAATTTTTTCACCTATGTTGAGATAGTATATAGAGATATGATAGAAAAAATAGACATAGTTGGAATGATTGGTTTGTTTCTCTTTTCCCTTCCACACAATGGGAGTTTCTGTGAAATGTAGGGGAAGAAGAAGAAATGGTACATTAATTGAAAAGGTGTTGGAGATAGTTCTTAGCTTTGGTCATCAACTCCACCATTAGTATAAGCTATAAATTTTAACCATAATTTCCATTTGATTGTAAACATATTGAACACCCAAAAAAGTTTCCCAGCACCCATGATGATTTGTAGTGCATTTGGGCACTAAATCCATCAATGAATGTTCTTACATGTTTTAGGGTTCAACGATATTCAATTCTAAAGGGTACTATGGATCCCTTAAACACTTAAAATTCTATAGGGATCCAATCATATGCCTCAATAGTGAATCACCATCACATAGATAATGATTTTCAAATGTATTTTGACCAAGGAACAACTATATAGAGTGGTTCAATCTTAATTGAATATTCTATAATAACTAATCATTTTCATATGGGTTCCTCAAACTCATTTATATCTACTCGATTTTTTATGTGTCGAAAATTATAACATATATCATGTCTTTTGTTATTGATATGGTGATTCCTCTTCAAAAGAGTATGGAACAAAAAATTGTTGTCTGTAATGTTTTATATTGATAGTGGGTGCAATTTTTTTTATTTTATAGTTCTTTATCTGGATCTATTCAAAACAATCAGTTTTATAGATTTTTATACTATAAATAATGTTGAGATTGAATTATATAATTAGTAAATCTTATTCCCTACTATTGATGAGAGTTCATAGGTATTTTATGTAGAGTCATACATGAGTTTCAATCAAGCATGTCCTTCCCAACCTGATCTCATAAGTTTAGTGTACAATTGTAGTCAATCCCGATGATGTTTCCCCTCTTGTTGATATTCCCTCAATTGTTTTTAAATTCCATGACATATTCCTAGATTACTTCTCTGGGCTTCCTGCAATGATTGAGGTAGATTTCACAATTGTTCTTGTATAGAGTCCATAGTTTATTTCTATACCCTCTTATGCAACGCAATGTGCTAATATGAAAGAGCTTAAGATCTAGTGAGATTTTTATCATGATAAGGGATTTATTTATTCTAGTGATTCCCCATAGGTTCCCACCATGATCTTTTCCAATATTGTAGACCTTTATTTACATCTCTATATAAACTACCGAATGTTGATCTAGGTGACTTCTAAGAATAACTACACATTACCCCATCTAGATGTCATATTCATCTGTTGAAGTGGGGAATGTTTTTTTTCAAAAACAGATCTTTAATTAGGATATCATCAGCTCAGGCTATGAATGTACAGTATTCTAGAGAATTCATTTCATATAATGTGCTCCCATTATGAAAATCATATAATTACTTCTGGGTCATCTTAATCTCCTATAATTTTTATGGATTTAATGAACAATATATTCCATTAGTATTTCAACAACTTTGTAGTGGTGTTTGTGGATGATATATTGGTCTATTCAAGAACTAATCATAAACATGTCCAAATGAATTTGTTTTTGGGATCTCTATGAACCAAAAAACTAACAATAATCTTTCATGATGTAATATCAAAATAAAAAAATTGTGTTTATCAAGACATGTGATTTAGAATCATGTTTTCTTAGTCAATGATGTAATGGTGAAGGTTTTCTTATCTTGTAAAGAACTATAGATCAACTTTTAGATATGGTTCTTCCTAGGTATATAAGGAAAAAATAGTTTTTTTTTCAAGGATTTTTCAAATATAGCATCACCATTGATTTTTATTACCATGAAAGAAGTGAAATTCAATTCGGATGATAAATGTCAGAATTCCTTTGAGGAATTGAAATGAACTCTAATATAAACCCCCATTTTGATTTTTTATGTGCCTTGTAAGGGGTAAATGGTATAGTGTGATGATTCTGACACTAGTCTGGGTAGTTCTCTTATGTAGTATGATGATTTCATGGACTATATCAATATTTATATTTGACCACATTAGAAATATTACAACACTCATGATTTAGAAACATTTGTGGTTATGCATGTTATTATGTGTGGGCGATGCTATCGCTTTAGGAGGAGGGTAAAAGTATTTTCAAAACAAAAGATTCTATGTTATATCATTTCTAATAAATACCATAATATCAGGAATATTCCTCCTTTGTAATATCTATATATGTTCAACTTTGACATTTCCTACATGCCGAGGAAGGGGATTTCTATTTCTAACACTATTAGTATGAATTTTCATTCCCATCCAGTACCAAAACCATTGTAGGAGTGAATCCTTATGTGGATTTTCACTCATTTACATCTATATGCACATGAGGATGATACCTATATGGTTCCATCAGTTATAAGTTGTCTTCATACCTCATTGAGGGAATTCTTTAGAATCATAAGGAATATGATAACTTCATAGGAATTGAGGAAACCTTATATGGTGGGAAGACAATTTTTGGTTATATGATCTTTTATGGTTGTATTCTACACATTGGGAATCATTTTTCATACCATTATCTAGGAAGAATATAGTTTTTTACTATATTTATAGTTTTTCATGGTTCATCCACCCTGGAACAATAAATATTTATTATAACATGAAATGATGTTTATAGTGCCGGAGTACGAAGAATGAAATTGTCAGTTAAGTGTCCTACTATTACACCTGCCAATAGAAAAATGTAGATCACCCGAATTCATCTACTATTTTCCTTCATCTTCAAATGGAATTTGAAAATTGGAATTATGGTTCCATGGAATTAGTCATTAGATTACCATGTAATTGCTAGAGTAAGAATACAAGATGGGGGTGATTGACCAGTTGATGAAATAAACTCATTTTGTACCAACTAAGGAAATCACCATGTTTAATGATCTATGTAATCAGTATGTATAGGAAAACGTGAGCTTCATGGAGTCCCTGATTCTGATGTAGATGAAAAAAATCATAGTTTCAGTTTTAGATTCTAAAATATTTTCCAGGAAGCAATGGGGATATAGTTCACCTTGAGTTGGTCTTTACTTACATTGTCTAACGATCAGATAGAGCATGAAATACATATCCCATAGGATTCGGGTTTCTCTTTCATCATGGATTTCAATGGATCTGGGGATGTTTATATTGGACTTGTTATGTTTTTTAATAATAGTAGTTAATAGTATTCGATCAAACTGGCTCCTTATGAGGATTTTTTTGGTTCCCATGTAGGTCAACAATTTATTGGGCAGAGGTGGGTGAGGCCTATATTGTGGGACTAAGTCTCATTAAATATATATTATTGAGTATTATAGATATACATTGATACATGATGATATCTCAATGTCCATTGAATGTGTATATGGAACATCAGAGTCATCATTTGTAGGTTTCCATTGGTGACTGCGTCTTCATGAATATATATCCACAATTTGGTCATATTTGGGTTTAGAAATATAGAGAATAAGATCTAATACATGGAGAGCCATTTCAAATCAATGATCAAGTTGGACATGTTTCTTACCAGTTGGAATTATAATCATTTATATGAGTATTCATGATGTTTTCTACATATCTCAACTCAATAAACACCACCGAGATCCATATTATGTCTTTTTATGTAAGGATATTGAGTTGTATCTAGATGTTTAAATATTGGTGAAACCAAATGATATAATTGATTCTTATATGATGGTCTTTTATGGGAATCCAATTATATTAGACAAAAAATTATAGAAATATGGTTTGGATTTTCAGGAGACTTTGGAACAAGAGTCATTGCCAAGGGAGAAGTGAACTCACCTCTATCCAAATAATTATTCGTTCAAGTGACATTAAATGGATATAATGTAATATGGTTGGGATAATTCTAACATACTAGATAAGTTTCATTTTTTTAATTTTTATATGTTTTTATATCACTTTTGTGTGTTGTCAGAGGTGATGTAGGGGATTCCTATATGACCTTGGATGGGAGCAGGATACATGAGTGGGTTAATTAAATTAATTTTACATTGATTTACAAAATTTATCATGAAAAGATTCCATGAACATGGTATAATATTTGAAAACCAATCATGACATGACAATGATAGCTTCTTTGTAAACATGGACATTAGATTTTTAAATAAAAGAGATGCGTTTTTTGGCATACTTCCCATCCGAGGAGTTCAAACAATAAATTTCAAATTTAAAATTTTGTAATGTTTATATACATCATATTTATATGAGTTATGTTTCCCATGAATATCTAATTTAAAATTTTCCTCTCTTATCTAAATCCTAGTGAGTCACCTTGTGATTTTGGGGGAATCCATCCCTTTTGGGATTCACCTTTTGGTGATGTGATATTCAACTTGGTTAGTTTTTTTCTTTTGGTAATAATGATTGTTATTTTAATTTTGATTCTTGATATCTTGTTTTTCAAGTATTTTAGGGGTTTTTATTAGATTATATTGATCATAATGTTATTTATCTATATCTATTTTAGATTCCATTGTGAACTTTTCATCTATAGGATGGTTATTTTGTTGTTTTTGGTGGAGTGTATCTTATTCATGAGGCATGTGTTGATCAAAAATCTCTTTAAAAACATTTTCATCTAGAATTTGATTAAAATATATTAGAAATAATTCCATGGTCCCAACCCATTGATCATTATTCTTATTCCCTTATTGGTGTGTGTGTGTGGATCCTATTGTGGGTGGTGTGAGACCTATGCTTGTAGTAGGTGACATTATCTCTAACTGAGGTTTGATAAACTAAGATATTTTTTGATTTAATACATGGTTTTATATATGAGTTGAAATTATTTATTACTGGTTTTTTTTATAAATATTATTTTGATAAAATATTGGTTTCCCTTAATTTTGGTTAATTAAAAAGCTTTTTCTGATTCATTATTAAATGTATTGATAAATGTGTTTTGAAGCCCATGTTTTGTTGAATAATGGGTTCTTTAGATTTGTTTTATAATATGTGAAATAATTTTAGAATTGATTTGATATATTTTTTACATGGGTTCCCTGGGTACTTAGGTGAAGTTTATATAATTGGGCCTCACATATTGGTCATGGGAGACACTTCAGGATATGATCATATGATAGAGTATTGGGGATTCAAGGCTCTCGGGGTGACTCAAGTTAGTATAAATAGAGGGAGTGTTTCTCTTACTACAGTCAATGTGATCTCACTCAGGATTGCCTAACCTATCATACAGCTAACATAATGATGGTTTATATATCACCTAGTAATAGACAATGGTAGGAGTATAGATGTTATTAGGGTTTTGGATGTCGTAGATAACCAGGTCGAGAAACAATGGAAGGAATACAATTTAATGGGTTTCCACTACCAACCAAAGTAGTCCACACTTGGTTTAGGAAGGTAATGGTAATGGATAATAGTAACTATAGGTAGTGGAGTGTCGTGAACTAGAGTCTCTATGAAGGATTATGAGTACAATATGTATATTCTATAATTTACCTTATGTACTATATGGGATGGGTTCAAGCCACTGTTTTTTTGCCGATTATATGGTTAAATATATAGATATTATAGTTGATCTTGTGGCTCTATCTTTGCACATAGAGACTCTTGCTAGAGGTGACATGATTATCACACACATCTACAGATAGTGTGACCTGACACATGGAGGAGATAGGTTCATCTGAGATATCATTCATGAAACGTTGAGACATAAAACATCATCTTAGGTATGGACTAGTTATCCACCATTCATGACCATATTGACTATTTCAGGTGGAGGATGGAGTTTATCTATTGTGAGAGATCCATGTTTTTCTTCATGGGTGGGAAGAGAACCTAAGGAGACCAGGATAGGATAATACACAAGATGGTATGGATTATTACTTAATAGTGGGATAGTTTGACCCTTTGAGTATTGGATTATATGTGCTTTCTTTTTCTTATTATGGTGGTGGGTATGTTGATATCATTCCTGAGGTAATTCTAGGTTTACCACCCCTATAAGAGATAGATTTATGCACTAAAATACACCTTTAAATGAACCCATCTTTTTTACCCACAAATTGGATAGATCCTGTAGTGCTTAATGAGTTGACGGTGTAGTTGGATGACTTTCAAAAGAAGATATTTTTCAAACCCACTGCCTCCCCTAGGAAAGACCTATTGTTGTTTTCCAAGAAGGAAGATTTGAAGATGAGGTTGTTTGTGGATTATCAGTTCTTGGACATGATGATCGTGAAGAATAAAAATCCACTACCAAGAATAATTAACCAATTTGATCAGTTGAGAGGGGATATATTGTTCTCAAATATCAACCTCATATTAGATTATTACCATATTTGAGTTTGGTATAAGGATATACCCAAGAAAATGTTCATATTTCACTAAGGTCACTATGAGAACTTTTCGATTCCATTCATCATGAGGTAATCCTTAATAGTGTCCATGAGACACATTAACTAGATTATTCATCCTTTTTAAACTAGTTTTTGATTTTCTTCATCAATGAAATCATAGTGTACTCGACACATGAGGGGGATCGCGTGAGACATTTGATTGTAGTCTTAAATATACTACGTGAGATACATATATATATTAAGATCTCAATGTGAATTTTCATGATTAATGAAAACTATGTTATGGAAAATTTCATCTTCTCTGATGGTGTAAAATTAGACATTCCATAAGATTAGGAAATTATAGCTTCATATCCACCTATGAGTGTGATGGAGTTTCATTACTTCCTTAGGATAGTAAGATATTATATGATATTCATACCCAATTTCTATAGGGTATTGTCATGTTTGACTCTATTGATCCAGAATGGAAATCCTTTTGTGTTGTTAGAAAGCTACCAGTAGGCATTTCAATAGTAGAAAATGATGTTGATTAGCGCTCCCATCATGATATTTCAAAATGAGGGTATCAAGTACATAGTGTTATGTGTTTCCTTATGGATGAAACATAGTAGTTTTCTAATGTAGAGGCATGAAGTGATTGTTTATGTTTCTAGGCATTTGATACTTCTTGAGAAGAAAAACATGACCCAATATTTAGATTTGGCAATGGTAGTATTCACACTGAAGATATGGTGACACTACCTTATCAGCGAGCAATTTATCATCTATTATAACCATAATATTCTCATGTATATCTTATCTCAAGAAGAATATTAACGGGATACTGATTTTATGTCTAGAATTCTTCCATTATTATGTCTTATATATATATTATAATCTATAGAAGGTTAATATAGTGGAAGTTACACTCAACATGAGATTGTGTTCACGATCATTAATGAATGATTCATTTTAGTTAGACTTGTTAAACTTGTCCATAGTAGATGTAGATGGTGATACCTATCTCAACCCAATAGTTGTTACTAAAATTACTATACAACATGTTAGGTAATCCCTAAATAAGGATACTATTTCTGATAACTTGTGTTCTCATATACCCACTGGATGTTCTCCTGATGTATTTTTCAATGATGGGGAGCATTTAAAAAAATTTAGAGAATAGAAAATAGTCCGAATAATATTTTATGAAAATGTGATCAAGTATTTTCATAAATCACCATTGTAGGTATATCCAAGTGTATAAAATATGTACCAAGACCAGTGACATCAGTTCTGGTGTCCAGGTATGAAGAACTGTGTGCATGAGTTTGTCTCCTGATTCCTTATTTGTAAGTAAAGGTTGAGCCCCAGGATTCAATGGGTTTTTCTCAACCCATGTGAGCTTCCTGAGTAGAAATGATATGGGATATATATCTATCATTCAGTAAGAGGCTATCAAAAACATATATATTACATGATTCAATCTAGGTCATTATAGACCAACTCACCATGTTGGTCTACATCATAATTATCTGAGAGTAGAGTTCAACAAAGAGATTTGGATTCCATTACAGATATTATATAGTTTTACTTCATGGATTTCTATTAAATTTGATTCATAAAATTATTCTCTCTTCACATCACATTTATAAAAAGATTTGTTGGAGGTATTTGGAACATAGCTAATTTTATACATGTCATTTCACCCATAAACTAACATCCAGATTGATAAGACTATTCACATTATGGAGGATATCATCGAAGAATTATTGATACATTTTGGATATAGTTAGTAGGATCACCTATAATTTTTGGGTTTTTTCATAAAATAATACCTACCATTCCATCATTGGTATGTAACCATTCGAGGAATTGTATGGTTGACCCAATAGTTCACCAATATTTTGGAATGATCTATGTGAGTAATCTCTCATGGTCCTAATGGTGGTATGATCTTGGATAGAGAATGTAAATATCATATAATAGTGGATGAGGACTATACAAAGAAGTTATAAGTATTATGAGGTCAAATTGAGGAGGCCTTGGGATTTCTGTGAGATAGTCAACGTGTTTCTCAAGGTATCACCTTGATGTGGATTGTTGAGAATTGGTTAGGGTGTAATGTTTTATCTAATATTAATTAGAACTTTATAGATAATTACTAGGGCTAGTGAGGTGGTGTAATTATTGAATATACCTCTATAGTTAGATTGGGCACACAATGTCTTCCATATGTCATAGTTGAGGAGGTATATGCATGACCAATCACAAGTTATTGACTGGGGAAAGATATACATAGAGGATAGTGCTACCTATGATTTATACCCAATGATGATAAAGTGTTGGAAATAGACGATCCTCTATTGGAAAAAAAATCCATTATAGTGTGCATGGTGTTAGCACAAGAATCTATAGGAGTGCACCTAGGTGAGGGAGACCCAGATGCAGGCTCAAAGTCCAAAAAATTTTGATTTTTTTAGGTTGAAAATAACTAAGGTGGGAAATATTTAACCTTTATATTATATCCATGTAATGATTAAGAATATATATAATAATTTTTTGAACCCAGGTGCTGATGTGGGGTATGATTCTGAGGATCGGTGTGCCCAAAAATGATTTAATAAAAATATTATTTATATTAATATCACACGTGTGTAGTTTTATGAAAGAAGCATTATAACTCCAAAATGGATAAATAAATGGGAAAATATGAGACAACTAATGAGTCTAAATTGTGCGTTTAACCATACACATGACATAACCTTAGAGTACATTGGTTTATCAGGTGGAGATAGGTTGTAGATTGATTAATAAATTAATAAATTAATCAAATTAATTTTTTTTGTTAATTTTCATTACCTATTTCTCCACTTATAAACACCTAATTATGGGTAAATTCAAGGGTTAGTTACCTAAACCTGTATATTTGAGAGGATCCATTAGTGTAATGTTCTTGTATGGTTCTACAATGAATAATTGATGATCAAGGACTATTAATCTGTGTGCCAATCATAAATTATAATTCACACAAATTTCAATGATGTAGATACGTTGTTAATCCGTGATTGATCCATACCCAAGGTATGGTATTGTTTTATATAATATATCAAACAGTTTCATTATAAAATAAAAAACAGCAATCAATCAATCAAGATGTTTTTTTTCAATCGAGTTGCAGGTGTAAGTTTATTTACTAAGTATTTGAGGAAATTGTTATTTTCATTTATTGTTGATCTTTTTTAATTATTCTAAAGTAAAATAATTTACGAAAACCCAAACAAAATATTCCTAACATTGTGGGTTTTTTATTTTATCTCTTATTAAGCACATGTTGGTTGTTGGTTTTTGTTTTCCCATAAATCCAATGATTACCTAGTAGGAGATTGTAGCACAGTCTCTTTTAGGTGAAATAGACCGACACCATGGGTTTAGGTCTGGGATTGATGGAATGGTAGTGATACATAATGAGGGAAATTGAGATGATATAGGATTAGAGATTTTTTAATTTTGGATTGGTATTCAACGATGGCAGGGTTTGATGTAGAATCTTTCTTGATTATATATAGTGCTTAAAATCCAACTATTGGTGATGGAGAGGTTCAATCGAGGCCCATTCAAATACTTGTAACTGTGAATGATAATAAGAGTGATTTATAAATCATAATATTCAAGAAATAACCATGGGATTCAATAAAATCCCACATTATATGACATGTACCCCCAATGAAATGAAGTTGTGTTGGGCCTTGGATATAGTACAAGGGTTTACACAAGAAGAAAAAAATCAAACACTGTGTTACACATGTCATAATGTTTTATTTAGTATTGGATGTTCAGAATATACCCATGATGGTACACATAGAGAAATAATATCATGGGTAGAGAACATAGGAATGGATTGGTATTCATAGGTTTCCAAGTGCACAATAATTCCCATAGTGAACTATCACGACCATATGTACATGGGAATGGCAAGATGTACACATGCATGAGATGGTGGAATGATGTGTGTTAAACTGACCTCTACATGACATGTATAACAATATTTCATATTGTGTACCGCTAAATGGAATTCCACATTAATGGATTTTTAAATTTTATGTGATATAATGAGACGTGGGTGACCCAAGGAAAATGAGACGTGTCATGTACAAATAGTATGTGTCATGTACTAACAGTACACACTATGTAATGTTTCTAGGGAAGTACGATTCCCTCCATGTCATTAGAATATTCTAGTTTTAGTTGAGTTTTTTCCTCTGTTCATCCCTGTGAGGGTACAATATAAAATTACTTCCTCAATAATGGGTGGTTACCCCATCTATAGATTCTATTTCAGGTAGATTTTGTGGTATCTCTTTTATTTCCCTATAGTGGGATTATATATAATATATTCCTAGTTGGGGTTCGTAGTATTGATGTGACCTCCATTAGTATGGATTCAATACCATATTTGGAAGATTGATTTAGTTGGGTTTTAGAATCCCCCAACTATCTTAGGCATGATACCCTAACTAGGTAGTGTGATCTTCAAAGACCTTATGAGTACTTCTTGATGATGTTAGAAGAGTACAAACTCTTGGATGATAATCCTCAGTGAGAGAATGGATCATATAGTGGATTCACCGAGATGATCGTAACCTAGAAGCCTCTTGTAAAATCATGCAACTGGTAGTATTTTTTAATACTATATAAGACCAGTTTTCATATTTGAGTATATATGTGTTGTTTTTGATTATTTTTATGTCTCATATATTGATAGAAATACCTTTTAATTATTGAGATTTATAATCTTGATTCATCATGATTAGTGATTTTGTGGTGTCCAAATATGTATTTTTATACTCACCCATAGATAAGCTCTCCCCACACATGTTGTGTCTTAGGTAGACAGTGTGACTTCTAATAGACTCCTAAGAGGAATAAGAGTTGGTTGAAATCATTTATAAGATAGATAGACAAAGGTTCATAAAATTGTTACATATGATATAAATCCACTCCTTCTTCGTATATTGGTATCTCTTCTAGTTTTACTGGGCTTATATTTGGCCCATTATCACCTTCAAAACTTTTGTCATACAATGATTATGGGATATAGATGTATGAATTCATTGGTATCATTTCTACATTAATTTAACCATTTAATGGGAATGGAGATTCATATGTGCATAAAACTATCCTATGATAAATCATTCCATATGTATGATATTCCCACTCAAAAATGGTGAATATCCCCTATCCTATTGGAGGTTGACATGGGGGTGTCACACTCAGATTATAGTTGGCTATGTCAGGCCAATTGGATTGGTTCATGACATTTACAGTCATACATAGGTAATGAATATTTATGAAAGTATTTATATATTTTAATAAATAATCAGCAATTCATTAAAGGTCTTACTAAACATCACATTATTATTGAGCTAGTTTTTATGTCAAAAAATGTACTAAACATGTCGAAGTCTTCTCTATATTAGATTGGAGTGAATATGGAAGGATATTTTACATAAGGAGATTGAATATATTCTATTAAATTTAGTAAATCTAGATAAAATTATATAGATTAAAACCATGCATTAATTTTATTGAAGAGTAATTTAAATGGTTATAATCATTATTTTAATGATGGTTTGTGATGGTCAAAGTTGATTTGAACATGAGGTATCCATGAAGTTTGGGTAAATAATATATCATGAGTACATTAAATGTAGAAAAGTAATTAGAACTACCTTTTATCAATTTAGAAATATTCTAATACATCCTACAATAACCTAGAGCCGTTATGGAGTGATTTGATGTTTTTGGAAGTGTCCCTGAGAATATTGATGGTAATTATGAGTTACTTTGATGAATATTTAATTATTATGGAACAATTCAAGATTTCATAAGGTTCATCCACAAAAAAGTATGATTTTTGTGTAAAAATAAGACATCTGAGCCACACGTATGATGTTTGGAGTTACATGTGTTATTTTTTCAATGCACAAGATATGTAATCTTCTTATTAAAGATTTATCTTTTATATAAAATGTTTTTTTACCCAAAAGTTATTTGATTTAATCATAAGACACCTATTCTTACCACAATATAAATAATCAATGTGTAAGATAATACTCAGACACCTAATATATTTTAAGAACCCATGAGATTTTTTTGGAATATATATAAAAATAATCCCATTTATGAAATTTGCGACATTGAGAAGTTTATTATAGAAAAGGAAAATATTTTACAGAGACTGTAAGATATTATACATAGTGAGAAAATATATTTCCATAATTATAAGATTGTAAATATGATATCTAGTTGTGTTGTATCTCTTTATTATTATTAAAAATAATGAATATTTTTAAAGCTATTAATTGAACCTTAGAAAATGATCTCCAAGGCATGAGAATGTAAATAATGATGTGGAGAATTTCTGCATGGTTAAAAGAGTTGAATAGAAATTATTTTTCTTTTAGTAATAAGACAGATATTATTCAGATAATTCATATAGTATCCTTTTAGGAGATAAAATATCATAGTTCTTATTATTTATTGAAGAAAATTCATTTGAGGAATAAGTATAATGTGAGTTCCTTTTACTGAGTAAAAACTCATGCCATGATATTTACAATTTTTACTAATCAAGTTCGGAATCCATAAGTGAATTTCTCCACACAACAAGATATGTTTATTCTATATATTTTATATTTTCAAAAAATATTTAACAGTTTAAATATTTTAATTTGAGTTTTAGAAAATAAATTCAATCATATGGAAGATTAAAAGTGAAGTATAATCATACATGTGATATTTATGAAATGATTTTTAATCTTGTAAATCCATTTGAGTAGAAAAAGTGTATCTGAAAATCCTGGGATATGTAATGTGGAAATATGGATATTTTTATTTTCATAAATGAAACAATACCATGTTTTCATTTTCTGAGAATTGAGAATACCTTGTATAAAATTAGATAAGACACTTGTAAAGTAGTGAAAATTGGGGAAGAGAATGATATTATTGTATAGTAATTGTTGTATTGTGTGTGCTATATATGATTCACCTACGTATACATTTAATATCTTAAAAGATGTAGTATATTGGGAGTGTGTCGAGATAAGAATCAAACCTCTCATGGAAGAAAGGGAAATGTACAAATTTTGAAGATAAAGTTTAGTGGTTTGGCTTGTTTCTCTAAGACATATGCGGCTGAGGAAGAAAAATAATAAGAGTGAGAAAATAAAACAAGCATTGAAGAAAAAAAAGAATATATGCAATTATGCAGGTAATGAGTTTAGAGATAATAGTGAACATGTTCAAAATAACTAAGAACATGGTAGGGTACCGTAGATCATGTTTCAAGAAGCATTCTTAAATATCTTCAGGTAGACCTATACTCTGAGGTAAAGAAGTAGGTTAGTTTGTGAGTGATGCAACATTTTATTACAATTTTTTTTATCTAAATCAAATGAGTGAAGAAATTGTGTTCATCATCCAATGTAATTATAATGTGAAGACTAGGAGATAAAATGTATAGATATCTTCTATTGTGTAATATACTGAAGTATTATCACTTTTTTAATATGGTCAACTATCCTATGTAATATAGTGAAATAAAATTCAGGAAAATAGCTATCCAACCCACTATAATTGATTATAATTTTATTAGTGTAGAATCAATCTCTCTATAGAAGTTAAACATGGAATGTTTTATGTATCTCCCATTGAGACTGAACCTTTTAGAAAAACTTATTCGATATTTACTTTATGTTTCTACATTTCATGTAGATATATTCCAAGGTAAATTACAAGTGAAAAATTTTCATACTATCATGTGATTGAGGCTTAAAAGACCAAATGGGGAAAATGATTAAATAACAAATGTAGTTTTTTGTTAAATTTTTTTTATATATTTTTCACACCCCATGTGTTTTTGTACAATACTACATGGAATTTCATAAATAATCATAGTTAAATGAATAATAAGTCCAAAATATTATCATTATAGTTCGTTCTATTTTCTAGTTCCCCATGATAGTTTCATTAATATGTATAAGATAATGTAAATTAGTAGAAATATTTTTAGAAATAATTCCAAAAAGATAAATAAATGTAACAAAAAATTTAAATAGAAAAAAGATAAATTGGAAACCCTCAATTAATCATGAAAATAAATGGTATCTATATTAATGGTATTCCAAACTGAATGGATAAATTATTCATGGTAAAATTTAGTATTTTGTTTAATATATCACCAAATAAATGCACTAGTATTTGGATCATTTATTTAAATTAGAGAAACCCCGTCCTAAAAATATTAACTATAAAACTCTTATATTTAAATGATTTATTTTTAGAAAAGAAAACTTTTTATTCTAGTAAAGATGATATGAATAGTTTATTACATACTGGTTCATATCAATATAATATATTAAGAAAAAAGTTTCTTTATAAACATTATTTTTTCAAATTTTTACTAATGATCCTATTCAACCTATCTAAACATTGATAAAATAAATTAACTAATGATTTGATATAAATTAAAATATGCTTTTCATTGGGGAATTAAAGTAACCAGCATCCATGGATGAAAAAATTAACATAAAATTTATCATTTATCATTTTTCATAAATACCTATATTCAAAATATTAAACTTATTTTTTTTAAAGTCATCTTACTATATTCCATATTAAATTAATAATTATTTTATTTATTGTATATTTTATTCAATATAGAGATACACATTTTCTATAATTATTTTACCTTTATTTTTTACATAATTAAATAGAATGAAGTGATTCAAAAATAAATCACTAATTTTTTTTATAAATCCACATATATACATATGTAATTTATAAACCACTCATGGTAGGATATAAAATGATAGGTTTGAATTTAATAATCGTTAACAAGAGGTATATTATGTTTCATCTCATTGATGGGTATCTTGTAAATAATATTATTATGTGTTCATTATCAATTTTTGTATAAAAATAAACCATATAAATATTTAATAGTATTATTGATAATTCATATAAAATATCAATGAAATAACCAAATAATATTTGTAAAATAAATATTTATTATTTTAATCCATCTGAACATTACTCATTTCAAATGGAGTTCTATTTTTAATTATTGCATCATTTCTATGATATGGATAATTTAATTTAATTTTATCATAAATGATTTATATATATATATATAAATTAGTGAAATAATCCATGAGAAAAATTTGGATACTGAAATTTTGGATTTACTCTATTATATATAGACTATTTCGATATAATTGTGTAAGCCTCCATGAGATATGAATAAAAAAACATATAGAACTTCCAATATTGAATTCACATGTTAAGTGTACATTCAAGGGTTCTATAACATCAAAAAATAAAGTAATATAGTTTCTATAAATTATATTATTTAAAAAAGGTTATCATATAAAATTCTTATATAAATGTGTGGTGATTTTTAAATATAGTATTATGAAAATAATTACTAGACTAAATAACCATTTGAAAATTATTAGTATCTAAGAAATTATTATTTTACAATAAAAATAAATGAAAAATGATAATATAAATTTCATAACTATTCAAACCCTGCAATGTCATTTTCGTTGCATTCACATGTTGAAAATTTCTAGAATAAAAAAATAAAATACAAATAATCTCATTAAAATGATAATTAATTTTTATATGTGAATTAATTTGGCTTAATGTGGAAATTGTACTATGCATTGAAATCAAATATTTTAAATTGGAACCCAATCTGATCTACCATATATATTCACAATTATTTATCTCAATGTACATTACATCATATTTTCTTTTAAAATGTTATATTTATAGTTCAGTAAATTAAATAAAATAAAATCTTCTTTAATCTATGAAAATGAATTCAATTCACTAATACAGCTAAAGAAAATATAAGTTTTGAAAATTCATGAAATTAAGCCCTGTATATTTATTCTTATTCTCAATATATTAGAAAATCTGAACGCATCTCAATATTTTCAATGTTGGGTTACATTCTATTATTCAATAAAATGATACATTTTCTCCCTAAACCTATACATTGGTGGAATAATACATTTTTCATTAATGTATAAAAAATTTAATAATATTTCAACCATAAAAATTTCATTATTTTAATTTTAAATACTATGAGAAAATTCCACCATTATAATTAAACCAAAATAAACATTTATATTTGGGGAATTAAATGGTTTAACAAAAAAAATAGTCTAAATTAAAAAGATTTTATTTGATTATGATTCAAAATTAACTACACCATTTAACAAAAAATCATTCAAATCATTAATTTGTGGAAATAAATATACACCAGTATAAAAAGAATTTATTTACATAGATATAACTCATTATTGGTTACTTTAAGTGTGTTATTTCAGGTTCCCTCTTCTATAAATCTCTTCAGAATTAAATTTAATTCAAGAGGCTAGATGAAAATATTAGTTTTACATGGATAACCACTACTATTGAATTTATAGTCTTTGGTATGAGGTAATTTAAATCCCACTTCACATATATAGTTTTCTACTAATAACCCCCAATATAAAAATAATAAATTGTATAGGTATGAAATTAAATGTTCAATGTTGAATTATAAATAGTATTTGTGCCTTATAAAAAAGAAAAATGAAATGATGAAGAAATTTTTAAGGTTTAATTATTTTTATTTTTAATATTATTTCATAAAAAACGATATTATTAATTATATCAAAATCAAAATAGTATTTTTCATCAAAATTAATCTCACTACTACATTAGATGATAATTAAATTGATTTCATAGTATATAAATTTAATAATAACATAAACATATATTCATATTTGAATTGTATTTGAAATTATATAAGCAAATATCCTTATATAATTGAATAATTTTTTGTTAACTATCAAGAAAATTGCATCATATTTAATGTGGATTTAATCTCTTCAATTTATGTTCATAAATTTCATGTAATATGTAACATGACTTCCCATAATTTATGAAAAAACTACAATCATTTTTTATTACAAAATCATAGTTTTACACACCTTAAAATTTTTAATGATTAATATATAAAATGAGGATACCCTACTCCAAATTAGAATAATATAAAAATTATGGAATTTTCATTAAGTTACACTGTTGGTAATAATTTAGAATGGACTTGTATAATATATTCTATAAAAAATACACCCATTATCTATTTTAGTTAGTCTAAATCAAGTAGTGAAAAAATATCAACTCCCATTACAGAAAATTAAATTTAGAATATTGTTGACCAACAAATTTGTAATTCTTTAAAAGTTAAATTATCACAGAACTAGAGGCCTTGTGGGAAAAAATAAAGGATAATTGTTAATTTTTAATATAATGGAACAATGTTGGGCCTAAAAAATTACATTGGGGAAGTTAAAGTTAAGTAAATTTTATATATTACTAAATAAAATCTAGGTAATTAAAAAAGAGTTACACTATCATAAAATAAGAGGTCATGTGGTAAAATAAAAAGGTATGGTTGTTACTTTTGACCAAACTAGAATAATGGTAGTCATCATATAAGCTTATATGGGACACATAGGAAAAATTAATTACCATTGTCTCTGTTAAAAAATTCTATTTATCTGTAGTAATAATTTCAATTGAAATAATTTTCATTTCCATATCCAGTGTCTTATAAAAATATCCATATTTTCTCCAGTCAACCATAAATATCAATGACACCCATTGAACCAATATTCCACAAAATCAGGATTCTTTTGGTATAAAAACATAAAAAAATAAATCCATTTCACATGACATAATAATTCAAGATTAATTTCAATGAAACAAAAGTTTTATAGAATGCTTATATTATTAGATAAAAAAACATTATAGGAATCACATAATAGTTTAGAGTGATATTATTTAGGGAAATATATCACTCAATAACTTGTAGTATTTTACGTTTGGAATAATTTAATGGTCAGAGTCAATAGAAAATATAATCTTAACTATTAGAATAATTGGACAAAAAACTAAATATTAAACCTTAAAATGAATATAAGAGAATAAATAAACTCTCAATTTTAAACTCATTAACTTCAATCTATCAATAATGAATAAACTCCAATTTTTTAAAATACAATTTAATTTTTTTAATCCTATTTTTTCAAAATTAAATTAATCTATTTATATTATTATATTTATCATATCTTAAATATCATTAAATATTTTCATCCCCTTTAAAAACAATTTCTATGACCTTTCATAGATTGAAATGATTTATGTATTATAATCTATATTTTTCAATAAACCAAAGAAATAAAAGAGGGGGGAAATAAAGAAAATGCCTATAATGGCCCGAAGTGATTTGGAGTTATTTATTCATTTTTGGATAACCCATTTTTAATGTTGGATGAGAATGATCCTATACATAGATCAAATTCCTAGTAGTAAAAGGCCCATATATATCACTTAGGATATACAACATAGAGACCAATTACAAGACTTGTAGGCCAAATCATGATGATATCAACAATGAATCAACCCATTTCATTTTCTGTTATACCTATCTATCTATCAGGTCATTCTCAATTAAAATCTATGGTTATCCACCATTACCTCTCATCTAAAGGACTTTAATAGTTAATTCTAGCCACACTATCAATGAAAAACCATGTCCAACTAATCATTAGATGTAGCCTTTAAAAATTTTACTCTCCACAAGTTAGAAACTGTTCACGTATGACATCCATAGCCCACTCTAATTCCCTAATTCAATATATACCAAAGTATGAGGATGTCCTAAAGTTATTTTGTCCCATAAATCATAAGTAGTTCCCAAAAATTCCAAAATGGGTTAATAGTTATGTCGATAAAATATCACTATGTACTTCCGGTAACACTATAATAGTATCCACGAAATACTCCCCCACTGAGATTTGATCTTGGATTTTGTATAATATTAATGTGTATGTAAACCACTCGACAGCCCCAACTAATAAATTAAATTATAATATCTTTCTTGGATACTTTCTACTCCTAATATGATCCTCATGTTTTTATTCTTCTTTGGAATGTAGATATGTTGTATATTTTATCAAATGTCTCTAAGGAGACATATTTTTTAGATATTTGTTACAAGATATTTTTTCAAAATATTCTCTAATACCACCTCACAATATTATTCACTATACTAGATATATTAGTAATTTATTTTAATATATTTTAATATCGATAAGCATATATGGTAGATTAAGAGACGTAAAATGAAAATTCAAACACACACACACACATAACATAATCCATGGATAACCGCTCCTAGACCCTTACAAGGGTTATACCTGATTAGCCTAATATTTATTTATATTATATAGTGGGGATTCTGTACGCTACCCCACTCTATCACCTCCTAACCACACTCTAGTGGGGGATCATCCTCACACTATGTGTATTGACCCCAAACACCTACATCACCCAGTTGTCATCAGCTGGATATCTAATCCACAACATTGTCGACCCAATATGTAATTATATAACAAAACAATTAATATTTTAAATATTTTTTTACTATCCGACCAAATTTTTCTTTAATAATTTATTCATTTAATTTTTTTAATATTTTCCATGTTTTTTGGGAATTCACTTTCAAAATATTAGAAAATCTATGAAATTTTCTTACACAGTAATTACCAAATGGTTAATAGTAACTGTGTGGTGACCATATTGATATGTATGTATATTCAGAATATATATATTTCATGATTCAAACACATTTTCTCTGACCATGTTTCAAACCATGTTGGTTTTAAGGTTTTCCAATTGTGGGGTTCATATTCGGTGCATGATTTAGTAAACTATGTTGAAACTATATTGTCTACAAAGTGCTTTAAACACATGAATTTCTGTTTATTATAACACCCAGATATATTAAAAATATGAACATCTTATTTGATAGAATTTATAAAATATAAAACCAATATTAAAAGATAATATATCATCTTGAGATTGAAGATTAATTTCTTATAAATAAATTCAATCAGTTTGATAGCTTACGATGGACATAACAACATGTCTAAAGAATACATGAAACTCTTTTGAAATATTATTATTTCAACATTAATATTATAATCTATCTGTTATGTTGGAGGGTATTAATATTACTAACAATATTATGGAAATTTTATGGTTTATGAATTTATAAAATAAATTCAATGTTTATTTGTTGATTATAAAAAATAAGAATCATTTTAAGCAAAAGAAATGTTTTCTGAAAAATTACATTTCCTTACAATTTAATATAGCCATGCTTCGAAAACTTAATTTATAATTATTTTTAACCAATATTATAAAATTTATTTGAAATATATAAACATCAAAATACAGATCATCATATCCAATTTATATAGGGTTAGTTTGTGGTGTTTTTCCAAAATGATTATTTTTTCAATTAATTGTTAAGAACAATTTTTTACTACAAACTATATATAGGTTTAAATTAAATTTTAAATTGTTTTTAAAGTAAAATTAGATAGATAATATTTAAATTTAACTAATTTTGTTTTGGAATCAATTTATCATTGAATTATGATATTAAAACCTTCCACCCTTATGAGAATTTTGTTTTCGAAAAATTGATTTTTCATCGCATCTTTAGATATTATTTTAAATTTAATTCTACCATTTATATGAATTTTATTTTGAAAAATATGTTCCATATTTAGAATCATAATAATTTTTTTCGAAAATGGTTAACATAATTTTATACCAAATTTAATAGTGAAAACAATACAAATTAATTACCATAGTTATGGTAAAAATGGGTTTAATATGGGGTTAAGAAATGATGTTAAGGGATAAAATGACCTAATATCATGTAAAAATCATATTTTTGGACATATTTACACATTATACTACCAAAAATTACAGACTAAGGTTATTTGGATGGTTTTTTAATTTTAATTACGTTATCTTTTAGGATTTATTAGGGAAATTTTCATGTTATTTACAAGGGGGTTCCCTTTCCACACTTATAAAAGGGAACTACCTCCAATAAATTATTCACAACCCTAAATCCCTTTGGCTTGCCCAAACCATGAAAAAATCTCACTCCATCATCTAGAGACGTATTCTAGAGATACAAGTCCTCATAAAGGGTAATCCTTAGGGTTATTAAGAGGATATCAAAAAGAGATTTCTCTTAGAGAAATTAATTATCTTAACATAGATATTTAATTTTTTTTTCATCTTTTTCCTCCTAATATTTTGTCCGGAAACATACAATATAATAAAACAATTATCCAAAATAAACTAATAATTTATTATGTTTATGTTATAAAATTTATCCATCTCCACTTCTACCAAATGGGAAACGAAATCATTAATTGTGTGTACGGTAGAGAAATACCACCCTAACCAATGCAGTTCGGTATCCATCAAACACCTTTAAAATCAAGTTATAAGGATATATTTACAAAATTTATTTTATATTTAAGATATTATTATACATATTTAATTTTAATATCACATATACCATTTCACATTCAATATTTTTTGAAATACAATAACTTCACTAGTGTGTATAGATAACAACCATCTCGAAAAATAATGTGATTTGTTTTCACTAACGCATTATATGGAATGAAATTCAGATAAAAATAATGAATATTTGTGATATATATGAAATTATGTTTATTATTTCAAATTAATATATCACGCACTTATTTACCCTTCCAATTATTAATGGAATGATATTGTCGCTCCTTTGAATGTATGACCTATTATTTCCACAAAGTGATGTGCATCATTTTAAATGTCCAAATTTCATAAGTTGTTCAAAAAAGGAATATAGTGATTAAATATTATATTTATAATAATATTATAAATCTTAATATTATATAAATATATATATAATATAAAATTTTCAGGAACATTCATGAAAAAAAGATCATGGGAAAACAAATTAATTAACACCAAAAAAATGAAATTAATGAAATATTAACCAAAAATGGTGGTAAAATGTTTTAATATGATAAAGTATGATATTACAAAAATTATTATGGTATTTTTAAAACTTAATAAAATGATTAAAATCATCAAACATGAGGTGTAGACATGTGAGAATTAAATCAGACATACGGTAAGGGTTTGCCTTATCAATTTCACTTTAGTTAGACATATTCCATATTCAAAAATTATTTTCTTTATATAGTTTATATGATACCATTTTTCCTAGTATTTAAAACTTACATAATGTTAAATTTTTTCATTTATTTTATATGGCTTATCATTCAGAATTATTCATTTATGATGGTGTTTATTTCATAATTTCATCATTATTCGGGATTATTTAAGTTTACATCTCACTATGGAGAGTTATTTGATATTTATATGTTAAAATATATATAATTTATGCATCTTTACATATTCCTCAACTTTTTCATGTAATAGTACCAATTTTAGACTCTATGGTACTTAAAATGATTATGAAAATATTTTTATGAAAATAAAGCACTATATATATATTAGGTTGGAAATCCATATTCATAAAAACAAAAAATTTCTAAAAATATTACAAATTTTATTTCTATTTTTCAAAATTATTTATTATTGATATTTTTTCCATTTTTAATTTTTACAATATATATGGATAGGAATCTTTTTATCCTTTTCAAAACAATTCTTGTTTATCTTTTACAAAAAAATCTGAATGGAATATTTGTTTTAACATGTATGAAATGAATGGAATTTTCCAACCTCATAGATAATTAAATTTTTAATAATTATTTTACAATTTATAAAAGGAAATTTCCTATTAATGTTTTTTTCCAAAAAATGAACTTTTTAATGTCATTTTTTAAAATTTAAAGGTTGTTTTTCTCAAAAAAAATTTAAATATATTTTTAGGGTATTTCTATACCTCAATAGCATCAACCCATTCTTTTACTTATGATCTACTCGGGCTATGTTGTAATGATATAAACCATATTATTTCTCTCGATAGATTAGGATTATTTTTATTGGGCATGTACAATTTTGTTATTACTCACAATTTTACTCTATATGGTTTATGATAATGTTTAATTATTATAATAAATATTCACTCCATATATTAGCCTATAAATATGAATTTTTATGTTGACTAGGTTTCACCCCCTTTATATGAGGAAGGAATTGGAGTTATTATGTGATGTGAAGGGCCATTATAGCCCCTCTATGTATTGGTTGGTCTCATGAGACAAACTAGATTGAGTTTTGGCCGAGGACTTTCCCATTTATTAATATGTCTAGTCACAAGCCCTAAACCATATATTTTAGTTGTATCTCATTATGAATTCTACGATTATGAATTAATTTATTGCTATTAAATGGGATTATCTAATTATTTAGAATAACCATAATTATTTTTTCATGCTAATTTGATTATTTATATGGAATTATTTAACCATTATTTATTCCTACAATATTGTGTTGATTTTACAAATTAAATGGAATGTGTTCCAGTTATTTAGCTTAATATATTTATTATTCCTTTTTGATTCAGAGTATCCATTATACCCACACCCTTCATAAGAATATAATCCTACCCCTTTCTAATGTTTTGTTTTTTCTAGGATGTTAGGATGTATTTTTTGATTTATTTGTAGGGATGTGATATGTGAAATAATGGTGTTCGCAAAGAAATAACATTATGAATTGTATGTTTAAAATGTAGTGATAATTTCACATCCCTATATAGTCTTCCAATAATACTAAAATATTGGATCCTTTGGGAAGTGATACCTTATATATAGTGGCATTGTAATAATGAAGAATCTAACTCTGAGCTACTGGGGTTGGGGTCATTATAGTTGGTATCATAGGTAGCATAATAGAAACATTGGTAACTTGATTTGGGAAAACATAGATTAGTGAAAATAAATCTATGATAAATTTTTTGTACATTTATATAAAATCATCCTAATGTTTTGGTAAGAAATTGGATATATGGTTTTTCCAATAAATATATCATTTTATGGATTCTATAATTGGATGTGGTTCTGGAATAGATGTACATAGGGCTAATAACCCTGAAAAGGGTGTATTGGGCTTGACCCTATCGCCACATTATGCAGAAAAATTGGCCTTAATGTGGACCTTGTTTGACACTCTATAAGGATATGTTTAGTATAATTTTAATTTTCTTTAATAAAATTATAAACAATTTAAAAATTAAAAAATATCTATAATGAAATGATATTTATGATTATGATACTAATAAGGCATAATTTTTTTTAATTGTGTTATTTTTTACTAGTATTATGATTATACATTATTCTTCATAATTTTATTATCTAATCTACCATCTGTTATTGTATAGAAATGTATTATATAGTAAGGAATGAGAACCATATCAGTACACATAATCCAAATAAATTGAATGGTCGTTTCATTGATGGGATTAATCTAATCATTCATATAGAACTACTCTCCCAAAAATTCTCATCATATAAGGACATAGTATCATGTGTTATCATGTTATAAAAATAATTATCTAAGTATTGTGTCTTTTAAGGGATGAAAGATAACAATAAGATGATAGATAATAAATTGATAAGGATATGGGGAACTTTGAAAATGAATTCATGATGCATCAAGTGAATATACTTACAAATAATTTAAGAGATCATAGTCAAAATTATGTTATTACCATAGTAAAAGTGGAATAATAAATGTTATTTTTTTATTTACTAATTAGGGTATGAGAGTTTTTTAATCAAATATATTCTGGGTATAATAATTATAAAATTTATAAGGATTGTACTGAAGAACTATATCTTCAAGGATTTTAGTTCCTATGAAAAATGGTACTTATGACGATGAAAATTCATTCAGTGGAAAATTTAACTTTTTGGAACAGACATTATTGATAAAATAAAATAATTAATATGTACGTGATGTTTATATAATAATGGTATTCTTATGGGATAGTGTTGGTGACGATGAATTTGGTTAGTAATTGGATGGTCAATGTTATCATTTTCCGAGTTTACTAATTTTTATGATTTATGGAATATATTCAACAATATTAGATTTTAATTTTGGAATCATGCATGTTATCAAAAAGGTATTATGGTTATCAAGGTTTTCATATATTTTTAATGTGACATTAAGAGACACTTTATATTGTTTGAAAAATATAATTTTAATTTAGTATCCCTCAATGAAAATGTTGGGATGTTAAATTTGCTCAGAAATATGTTGGATGACTCATAAGGTTGACTATTAATAGAATAGATTATGTTTTAATTTGTTTGTTGTTCTATAATGAGTTCTAACCATTATGGTTATGGAAAATATTAGAATAAGGACTTTTCAATATTTTATGGATCTTATGAACTATTAAAAATTAATTTTAGTAATCTAGGGGAATATTTATATTTTGATATTAATTTCATGGAGTAAGAGATGAACAATAATGTTTTCAAAGAATAACCAAAGGATGGATTCTTTCTTATCAAATATAAGGATATCAATTAAGTGTATTTTCAACTCAGATAATAAAAGAATTTATCAACTTTAGGAAAAGTCTATTAAATTTCTTTGTCATGTTACCTTCATATCTAATGATTCAAACGGTATTCTTAAAACAATCAAGTCTTTTAGTACGTGGATATATCATCATTGTAGATAAATATTCACTGCATTTCACAATCACATAACTGCAGAACGTAACATTTTAGTAACTTTAAAAACATGGAACACATTATTATAATTTTTTGAAACATCTCTAGAGACTCCCATAATGATCTTCCCCTTTTGTGATCCAACATAAACCATTTCTTTATAACTCAAGGAAAGAAGTCATAATTATAGGTGAGGTTAGATTCTCATAAAGAGTAAGCATAAAAGATACTTAAGCATAACATGAACATAAGGGTATGAAAATATGAACATAAAATTTTAATATCATACCCTACATATCAAAGATCATATACATTAGTCGTCGAATAAACATTAACATTTCATAAGGCATGAATCAAAATATAATCAAAACACATGAGGCATAATAGTATAACAATGGAATAAGACATGTAATTTTTGGAATAAACATAATATTATAATAGATTATGTCGTTGATTCATCATGAGAAATTAAAAATATTTTATGCATGGGTTATTCAATCGTGTACCCACTTCAGGCTTTGGATGGCATCTCACGTACCTTATAGTTTATGGATTAGGATAGCCTCCCATTAACCCTTTGGTTGTGGGCTTTGGATGACCTCCCATCTACAATTACGAGGTCATTGAACATTTATCACAACCAAAGGAATTAGAGGGATATATATGTACCACACATCATATAATTAAAACCATACATATGTGTTATAAAAGAACATAAATCATTCCTCACATCTGAACCCATAGAATGAAAAGGATTTCAAAAACATCATTTAATAAAAAAACCCATATAAATGAAATGGGTTTCATAAATATCAATAAATCATAAAAGTAATCCATTAATAGAAAGAATAAAAATGGGATCATTTAATACTATCCCCAATATAACATAATTAACATCAAATTATTATATCTTATACGAAAAATAATATTGAGATATCACATCAAATCAATTCACAAGGAAAATATCCTTTCTTCTTTGAAATCATTATAATTTGTAAAAATACATGTAATTTTAATGTAAAATACTTTATTTGTAAATAAAATTTCAATCATATACGTTATGATTAAAAAAATTATGGCTTCATTATGGTGGAAGATTATGTTTATGTTGTATATGTTATGAAAACAATCCTTTCATACTTTTTCTAGAAAATTCAGAAAGTGCCTTATTTGGAAAAAAGATTCATTTTAACCCATGCAGTAAAAATTAAAAATTGGTAAAAATAACTTTAAACATCCATAGGAAAATAGTAAAAACAATTTTTGAAAACTTTTTTATAAACCATGGATATGGAAGTTAAATATTCCCCAATAGAGAAATAAAACAAAAGAAATTCCCAAATATTAATGAGATTGTGAAATAAATACTCATTATATTATAATTAGTAGAATATAATGACCTAGCAAATAAATAAATATATATATATATGAAAATAACATTATATTTTGTGCAATAATAAAAAAATTAATTAATATAAATTATATACACCATATATAAGAAACAATTGGTGTATAAATCTTGTGTCCAACAAAAATAAAACTGAGACATAAATCCCGTAAATATTGTGTAACATTATGAATCATGGTATCTTTGAAAGAATAACATATATTGATTCATATAATATCATAAAATAATGTTTATTAATTATATAACATGTCATATGTTATAAAATACACCACATATAATTAACTAGTTGTGAATATGTAATGAATCTCACAGATTTAAAACATGTGATGAAATTCTATTAGCTTAATTGTTTACTTCCTTTGTAAACATTAAAAACACTTGTATAATAAATATAATTTTATTATAAATCTACCACATAACCATATTAATATATATAATACCACATATTATTCACTTACCATTCTATATTTCTCTCTTATTAACAATTCCATGTTAAAGATATTATTCAGGTAATAACCGCTTTTTTACATGTTTAGACTTGTTATCCTTGTTCATATTTCATAGATCATAATTTCATCATCTATATAATGATAACCATGATATATATTTATATATTAATTATATATTTACATAGGTTGATTCATAAAATTTAGAGGTAGAAAATAAAATACACAATTTATGGAGAGGATAGGCTATACGTAGACATGAACATTGTTTTCATTTTCTTTTCATTTTAAAAGAAAGAAATAAAATATGATATATTATCATTTAATAATAATTTTTATATTTCAAATATTATTTAAATAAATAAAAATTCATCCTTTTTATAATCCATGTGAAATATATCTGAAAGTCTTATTACATTGCATTGTGGAGATGGGGATCCATACATACACATGAGGGACGTTATCATTTCCAAAATAATATTGGATGATAAAAATATAGATGTGATATTATCATTAAATAATAATAATTATAATATTTAAAACTATCATAACTCTCACTCATTAAATATGGTGATATAAAATTAATTGTATCATTTCGTGGAGATGGTAAGCCGTATGTACGCACGAGCAAGAGGTTCAATTATTTTTTGATTAGAAAGGGGATGTATAATGGTGTGTTAATAATCATAATAAAATTTTGGTAAATTTATTATGATGATTTTTTTAAATTTATGATATATATAATTGATTTGGAGGAGGTATATATGAGTATAAAAATAAGGTAGTCGATTAGAGCGATTACCTATTCTTCGAAACCGCTTCTTTATATCTCTTCTAAAGGACTTTAGAGTTCATCCTTTTAGAACAATAGAAACTAAAAGATGTGAATAGAAAAATTTAGAATATAAATGGGTTGTGTATGGTTGATATTAGATGATAAATGTGATTTGAATAAGAGAGTGAACATGTGCACTTTAATAATTGAGGTGGGGTTACTTTTGGAATTTATGAAAATATTATCTTATAAAAAATCAAATCTCAATAAAAATACCTCTAAAAAGACATGTATTATAATTTAAGATGATATAATATTTTTATATCATAAACCAATATTTTTTTACAAATATTTGTATTTTTTAAACTTTATCATTTTGACTAACGCTTAGTTAATAAGTTTTAATTTTTATTAAAGCCACAAATTTTTTAATATTAAAATACTGAAATTTTTTACTTCTGTGGTGTCAATTAGACGAGACAATATTATAATAATTTTTTTAAAGATGTTTTAATATTTTTAAATAAATTAATAAAACATTATTTCGATAAAATATAATTAGGGTAAATTTTAACACTATTCATTACATGTCTTTTTAAAAATATAATAAAAACATGATATATTTAAAAAAAATCTATTAAATTATAACTAAAATTTCAAAGTCATCTAATAAATTCATGCGTAAAATTAATTATTTCAAATTATATTTATTTTAATAATTTGACTATAATTTATAAGATATCTTCATTACTCAAACAATTTTTGCATCATCATTATGCAAGCATTTAAGGTAATTTTTTATTTCCTAAAATTTTAAAACAAATTACCATGATAAATAAATACAAATTTTATTGTAAATTTATATTTATTTATGATCATTTCTATCAAATATAACATCATATTAAAATTTTTATAGTTAAGAAAAAAAGACTATGATATCTAAAGATTTTCATAAAATAAAATAAAATAAATGACATACTATAATCAAAATGGCCTTAAAAGAATATAATTTTGGCTCAATTATTGTTTTGGAAACACCCACATATCCTATTAAATTAGGAAAAGTGTTTTCGTAATTTTAAAATATTTATAATTTTAGTTTTTTCCATTAATTACCTTATTTACCTTTTTTCGTGTAAATAAAAAATTAATAAAATTACTATTCATGATGGGAAAAAATAAATGAAATATATTTACCTTATTTGGATTCCATGATTCCAAATATGGAATCACGTTTTCAAAATTCAAAAAAAAATTCAGTTATTAATTTTAAATTAATCTTGATGATGGGGTGAGAAAACTAGTTATTAATGTTAAAACATCCAAAAGATTTAAATTTATTCATATCAATGTTCAATGTAAATTTTTTTTCACAAACATACATTAGATTAAACGATAAAAATTTGATCTAATTATAATTTATAACTAGTCTAACATATTATTTTTCACTATACAATATTATGATGAAATAAGTTTTTTTCAATTAAAATTTACTATTTTTTTACTGGTCATCAAAACATGAAACTTAACCAAAAAATATCAAAAATTAATCCTACATAAATTTGTATATTTTTATTTAAAATAAAAATTTTATTTTTCTAAATATAATATAAAAAATTGTAAAAAATGGATTTAAAATGGGCTCTCCATTAAAATGCGGTAAAATTAAACTTATGAAAAATATGTGTTTTTTAGGAAATAATTGGGTTTATTCTTACACTATTCCTATAAAATATATTGGTTGAATATAAAAAATATTTAGATGAATATATAACATATAATTTTCATTAATACGGGTCAATAATTTTAACTTATTTAATTTATTTAGGGAAATTGAATATAGGATAATAATAAAAACATTTTTTTATTATAATAAATTGGTATATATTTTCCTTTATAATTAAGTGGTGACCGATGAATTGATCTAATATTTTTGTAAACCATATATCATTATATTTTATTTACAACTATTAATAATCTCTAATTTAATTGCTATGTAATAATGGTCATTTTATTCTAATAGCGTCTCATTATTTTATTTAAACTCATAGTTATGTTTAACGCAAGCTAAACCAGTGTTGCATGTAATGATAGATTCTAAATAAAATATATTAAAAAATATATATTTCATAAAAAAATTTGTGTATAACATTCCACCACATATAAAATTAATTTCTCCCTCAAAATTCGTTGGGGTTATCAATGGTTTAATAATTTTATGTTATATTGTAGACTTCCACATCATAAAAATGAATACTAAAACTCACCTAAAAAATGGTAACTTGGTTACATTACAGTTACAGAAAATAAATCATTACTACGTTTACACATATTAGAATAAAGGTATAAAGTGAAGACATGGATATGGATAAGAAATATGACTATCATGCTCTAATGGAGAGTGATAGAGAACATGGTCACAGGAAATATAAATAACACAATTCCAAAAATCATTGGTTATATAGGGGACCATTTGATCCATTAGAAAATAAAGAACTATTATGGAATTATTTGATTCAATATTCCTTCCCTATATTTGAATAATTTTCATGAGAGGAAATACATAATTGGTTTTATGAAATTTTATAAGAATAACTAATTATTTTGTTTTTCCATGATCAATTTCCACTTCATATATTATTCTGGACTTGATACATTCCTAATATTGGGTTGTAGTCCAATTTCTGAAGATCTTCCTCTTATTCCCAGATCACAGAGTCTTGTGGGTGAGTCTTATTTGACTAATTATATGATTGGATCTTCCTCTAAGACCCAGCATGAACTCCCTCCCCCTTTTCCATCCAGTACACCTGCATGTGTACAGGAATCATGCTCTTCTGAAAAGGAAGCATGCACCAGGCAATCTTCACCTGGTCCTGTTCCCTCTGAGTCTCTGGATAATAATGTTTCTTCTTCCTCCCTTCTCCAGTCTGCTGCTCATGGTAATCTGCCTGCCCGGTCAGCAGATCTGTCCATCACTGTTTCCAGGCATTGTACTCCAAATGATGTGGTTAATGTAAATCCATCAGCCTCCGAACCTACTGAAGAAAATCCTGATCATCAGGGGATCGCTGTCTTGGATGGATGTCCTCCTACTTTGGGGACCAATTCTGTTTCAGACCTGGACCCTTTGATTTCAAGCTCGGTTCTCAAGCCTGTTTGTGTGCTGTCTACCCATGAAATTAAGGCAGGATGTAATACTTCCAATCCGGAGTCTCCTATGTCCAAAAGGGATAAAATCTGCCCTCCTAGCAAAACCACTTCCCCTAGGAAAACTAGAGGCCAAAATGCTGGTTCCAAAAAGAAAGGGGGGTCAAACCCAAAAGGTAAATAATTATGCATATTCTATATTGGAATTGTCTGTGGATTGCAAACCCTGGAACCATTAATGTTTTGAAGCGTTTTATTCTTACTCATCATCCCATGCTGATTTCAATTGCTGAGCCTAAAGTCATTTTTTCCCCTAAGTTCACGCACCTGAGTAACCTTGGTTTCTCTTTCTTGGGTGCTTGAAATAATGGACATATAGACTCTCTTTGTATTTTCTTCCACTCCTCTCTGCCAAATGTTAATATCTTTAGTCTCACGGCACAAGCTCTGACGTGCGATTATTACCTTGGTAGTTCTCACATCTTCATTACTTTTGTCTATGCCAAGAATAATTACCTTGATCGAAGATCTCTTTGGAAGGAGATTTTTGACATCAACATCAGGACTCAAGATCCCCGGGTTTTGGTTGGGGACTTCAATGCTATTCTCTCCCCCTCTGAAAAAATTGGACACTCCTTCTCCTCCATCTCCGCCAGGGAATTAAAAGCTGCCATAGAAGGTAATAATCTCATTGAGATTAACCTTACTAGTACCCAATTCACGTGGTATAGACACCACTAAAACCGAGTGGTGGAATGTAAAATAGATATATCCTTCACTAATGAATCTGCTCTTGATATTTTTAACTAGATCTTGTGTGCCACCCTTACTAAACTTTCTTTTGATCATCATTCGATCTTAGTAAGTTTTCCTCAAAACTCTCGGAAACCTTCTTTTCCTTTCAGGATTAATTTGGCCTGGTCTTCTGACTCGGATTGTGTCTCTCTTATAAATTCATCCTGGACTAATATGGGCAATCACAGGGATCCTTTTGTTTGCACCAATAAGTTGAAAAATTTGAAGATAATTCTTAAAAAATGGTGTTCTGATAAAAAAGATTTTATTGAAAATGATATCCAGGACTTATAAAAGTATTTGTCTCTCATTCAAGTTAGCAACACTTCATTAATCTCTGACCCCCATGATGAAATCACCATCTCTACTAAATTTATCTCTCTTCTAAACATTAAAGATAATTTAAAAAAGCAAATCTTCAGAACTAAATGGCTCAAGGGTGGGGATAGAAACACCAAATTTTACAAGACTCTGCAACGGATTAGGAAAACCTGTAAGCCTCTCTCTTGCTTAAGAGTTGAGGGTAAAATCATTGAGTTTGGGGAACAGATTGCAAATTATGCTGTTTCTTACTTCACTGGCATTTTCAATGGTCCTAGTACTAACAAATATATCCTTCCAAACATTATCCCTTGTTTGGTGACTTCTAAGGATAACTGTTTTCTTAATTGCATCCCGCTTGATTCTGAGATCAAGGATACTGTTTTTGGTCTTAACCCGGACAGTGCCCCGGGCCCCGATGGTTTCAACAATGGTTTCTATCAAAAACATTGGGATGTCCTTCAAAATGATGTCTGCAACTTAGTTTAATCTTTCTTTGAAAAATGTGTTCTTCCACGCACTCTCAACTCTCAGTTCCTCACGTTAATTCCTCATGTTGATAATGCGGATGAAATTCACCTCTTCCGTCCCATTTCCCTTTTAAATTATCTTTTTAAAATTATCACCAAGATCCTTGCTAATATGATTTCTAATATTAGTAACAAAATTGTCTCCTGGAACCATTTTGGTTTCATTAAGGGAAGATCTATATAGGATTTTATTTGCCTCGCCTCTGAATCCACCAATTTATTGAACAGAAATACTATGGGTGGGAACATTTCTCTTAAGCTTGACATCACTAAGGCATTCGATACGATTGACTGGACCTTCATTTTTAAGGTCCTCTCCAGTTTTGGCTTCAATGACTTTTTTATTAATAAAATTAAAATCATCTTCAACTCTGAAAACTTCTCTGTGCTTATTAATGTCTCTCCTAGGGGTTATTTCAAATGCTCTAAAGGTGTTAGGACATGTGATCCACTTTCTGCGATCATTTTTTCTATCGCCGAAGATTATCTTAGTAGACTGCTCTCCCTAAATGATGAGGGAGGAAGACTCAAACCTATCGTTGCTTCCAGGAATCTTCATGCTCCCTCTCGCCTGCTATATGCCGATGATATTATCCTTTTCCTTCAGGGAGATAAAAGAAATGTCAATAACCTTAAATCCACCATTTCTCACTATGAGGAGATTTATGGTCAATGCATTAATTGGAAAAAATCATTCATTTACTTTGGAAAAAACTTCCCCTCTAATAGGAAAACTCATATCACCAATGTTTTAGGGATAAAGGAAGGATCCCTTCCTTTTACTTATCTTGGTGTTACCCTATTCTGGGGTCGGCCAAAAGCTTGTTATTTTTTTAGCCTTGTTGATCAAACTCTAAATCATTTTTCATCCTGGAAAGGTAAATCCCTTTCTATGGGTGGAAGAATTTTCCTTGTGAAATCCACTATTATCTCTAAGCTTGATTATTCCATGATGGTCTACAAATGGCCTTTGGGGATGATAAAAAAACTTAATACAGCTATTAGGAATTTCATTTGGAGTGGATGTACTCTAGAAAAGAAATTAGATACTGTTTCTTGGGCCCCTTTCTGTAAACCAATTGAAAATGGAGGAATCAGTATTAAGAATCTTAAAATTTTTAATGAGGCCCTCCAAGCCAAAATCACATGGTCCCTCATTAATAACAACTCTCCCTCCATGAGATTCCTCAAAATCCACTTTCTTGATAAGCATAAGTCTGGCTCTTCTAATTATATGACTTTCTCTATCTGGCCATCAATCAAAGATTCTTTTCACTCTATCATGGAAAATTCATGATGGATTGTTAGTAAAAACTCTTCTTTAAATTTCTGGTTCGATAACTGGACTGGCTACCCTCTCATTTCTGATATGCCTAATACCTTGGCTCATAATATTTCAAATTGCTCCATTAGAGAGATGATCAATTCCCCTGATTCTCAACTTCCGGATCCTATCAAGGGGATTGTGGATAATTATTATTTTACCTCCAATGAGGATGTCCTTGTTTGGGAACCTGCTCATAATGGCCTGTTAGACTCTAAAAAGTTTTATCGCTATCAATTCCCTAGTGAGGATGAAAATTTTCATTGGGTTTCTAACTTCAATAAATCTTGGATTTAGCCTTCTCGCCTTACCCTTATGTGGCGCATTGCACATCAAAAAATTCAAACTGATATCTGCCTGCAATCATACGGCTTTAACCTTTGATCTAAATGTAGATTATGCAACCAACATCGCGAGGAAATCAATCATATCTTTTTATCTTGTGATACTGCTATGGCCCTTTGGAATTATATTTTTTACATTTTTTATTGCAGATGGCTTTTAGATACATTTATTCTCTCTCAATTGAAAGGATCGTTGGAACTCCCAAGATCTCCTCAAATCAAGAATCTTTTTTTAATGGCTGTTGCGGAGCTTATGCATATTCTATGGTATGGTAGAAATGATTATATTTTCAAAAATAATTCCTTTAATATTTATGCAGGTAAAATGTGGATTCTACTGGCTATGAGGGAAGCGGCTACGATCCAAAAGGATTGTTGTGACAATTCTGTCACATATTTTGAAACCCTCCACCGGATTGGTGTCAAAGGTATTTTCCCGAAACCTCATTACACTATTGAAGTTTTCTGGCAGGAACCCCCTCCGAGTTGGATTAATGTAAATGTGGATGGAGCTTCAAAGGGAAAACCTGGTCTTGCTGGATGCGGGGGAATTTTTAGAGATCATCAAGACCAGATCCTCGGATGTTTCCTTGGAAGCTGTGGAATTGCTTCTGCGCTAGAGGCCAAGATTCTTACTACCATTCATGTTGTATCCTTTGCAAAGCACTTCAAATGGAAGAATATCTGGATCAAGAGCGACTCCACTACCATTGTGCAAGCCATCTAGAAGGGTGATGTACATTTGTCATAGCCTCTCACCCCCAAATGGATGGATTGCCTCGCTACGCTCAGTGACCTCAATGTTATTGCCACGTATACCTGTCAGGAGGCTAATAAGGTCACGGATGGGCATGCCAACATGGGTGTCTCTCATGAGATCACTTGGATGAATGAACTCCCGCCAGAGTTTATTCCTGCTTTCATTAAAGATTCGAGAAAATTGCCCTCTTTTCGTCTGTTGTAACTCGTTTGTGACTTTCTCTTTTGAATAAAATTCCTGGTTCTGGTCATTTGACCAGAACCCACCTTCAATAAAAAAATATGTCAATACATTCATCATATATTTTCTTGAAACATGGTAATTACAATAAATAATTATTGAAAATATGAATTCTTTCTTATTCCAAATATTATTGGATATATTCCTTATTTGAAAAAATTTTGTAAACTCCATTTGTGATAGCATAAACAACTTTTTTACCAAATACTTAATTAGTTTCGAGGTAATAAGTGCCTTCTAATTTAATTATTCATATCAGAAATATCATTATACAAAAATCATTACCATTAGATGTTCCATTATTCCATAAATCCATAAGTATAATTTTACAAAAAATTTCTTGAATTCTAATATAATAACACTTCAATCCTCTTACTTTATTCTCAAACCATTAATCAGTATTCATCATGTTCTTTCTTAGTACCCCTTTATTTAATATGGAACAAGAATCGGGTTATAAGGTTTATAAACCTCAATATAATCACAATTTTTATAGTTAATGTAAATGATAATGTTAAAACATCTCACACCTTTTACATGTTATTTGTGGTATCCATATCCTCAGCAGTATAATTAATACTTGTACTACCTTCTTTAAAATCTTCATGATATTTTCACTTAGGATGAAAATTTTCAAAATGGAATTATTTCCAGATCAGAAAAATTAAATATTATCCTTGTTTCTTCTTGTTCCAACTATCTACTAATTCCAAATAGAATAGTGTGAACAAAACATATCATAGTTGAAAAACTCAATTCCATGAAAAATTAACTATTGGATTCCTAAATCATGAAACCTAATTTTAAATCAATGACACTATAGTATTATCCTTAAAGATATCCCTACACACATCCTTATAAATATCCATAGGGATCTCACTAATGTTTTCTCAACCTTATTTCCAAAGGTTGACTATACTTTTGCTCTGAAACCAACTATAATGACCGAGGATTTTAGTACATAGATATTTCCTATTTTTTTTATTATACATCACATTTCAAAGACACATGCCTGAGTACCACAATATTTTTATTTCCTTTGAAAAATTGGAACACATTATTCTAATTTGTTGAATGATCTTCAATATCTCCCATAAAGATATTCCCCTTTTATATAGCTACTTAAAAACATTATCTATAATGTGAGGAAAGAAAATAAAATAAAAGGTAATATTAGAAGATTTTTAAGTGTAGAAATGGGTGATACATAGGAATAACATGAACATAAGGTTACCAAAATATTACAATAACATTTGAAGATCTTAAACAACATAAAAAAGATCATATGGACGATTCATGGCATAAATATTTTCAGTTCATAAGACCTGAATCATAATATAATCAAAACACATGAGGAATGAGAGTATAACCAAAGCATAAGACATGGAAATTTTTGCATACACATAATCTTAGAATATATTATTTCTTTGATACATATAATACATTCACTATTTGTTAGTCTTCGGTTAATCACTTGTGTACCCACATCGGTCTTGGGATGCCCTCTCTTGTACCTTCTGGCTTCAGGCATTGGATGACCTATCATATACCCTCTCATTGCAGGCATAGAACAACCTCCCATGTACCCTCTTGGTTTTCACTTATGATGACATTCAATATAACCTCTTCTCACATAAATAAGATGACCTCCCATGAACCCTCTTGTTTCGGTCTTAGGATAACCTCTTGTGTACCATTTTGAGCTCATAGAAAATTTATCATTACCCAATGAATTGGACAGAGATATAGGTCCCACCCATCACATTACAAAAAACATACTTTATATAACATAATAACATAAATCATTCATCATATATAAACCCATGGAATGAAATGGGTTTCATAAACATCATTTAATAACAATATAACCCTTGGAAAAGAAGAAAGTTTCATAAATATCATTCCCTAATAAAAATAAACCATTATTAGAAAGAATAAATATGTTATCATTAAATATTTTCCATAGTAAAACATAATAAAATTTTAATATTTTTATCATCGATGGAAAATAATTTTGAGATATCACTTGAAAATAATTCCTGAGGAAAATTTCCTTTCTTCATTGAAAAGTATTTCTTTTCTCAAAGTGCCACACAATTTTAAAATATAATATTTTATTAGAATTTTTTTAAATATTTTAAGGTAATATTTATAAAATAAAGGTGTCCTGATGGTAGAATATATCTTTTCATGCCTTGTATGATAAAAAACATTCATTTCATACATTTTGCAGATAAGTCACAATGTTCCATATCTGGAAAACAAAAAAAAAATTCCATTTAAAACCATGTATTAAAAAAGTAAAAATGGGTAAAAATTAATTTAAACATCAATAGGATAATATTAAAAAACATTTTTTGAATACTTTTTTAGATAAAATGGACATGGAAGATAAATATTCCTCAATAGAGACTTAAAACGAAATAATCTCAACTGTTTATGAGATTGTTAAATAAATAATCATTACTTTGTAATAAGTATAATTGAATTCCACATGAAATAAAAACTTTATATAGATATTAAAATACCATTATATTATAGAAAATTATCATAAAATACATTCATGGTCAGTATATAAACCACTTATAAGAAACAAGTAGTGTATAAGGAATGTGTCCCACAAAATTTAATGTGAGACCTAAATCCATTACTACCTGAATATATTTATCAATCATACTATACATAAAATAATAACATAAAATAAAACTTATAATATCAATAAATAAAGTAAATTCATGATATAACATGTCATATTTCATCATATACACTACATAAATTAAAGTAATGGTGAATATGTAATGTATTACACATATTTAAAATGTGAGATGAAATTCCTATAATATAAGTCTTGATATCCTTATTATGTTTTAAAAAATAATTTATGATAAATATCTGTTTTTTTTAATCTTACACATAACCATATTCAAATATAGAATACCATATATGATTGAGTTATTATTTTTTATTTCATGTTTATTAACAATTCCATGTTAAATTTATGTTTTGAGTAACAAATGATTTGTTTTTCGTACATGTTCGGAAAGATAATCCATGGTCCTCATTCATAGATAATGATTTCAACATCTAAAGAATTAAATAACCGATAAAACTATATATATTCATAATATTTTTATTTAGGGTGATTCAAAATAAAATATAGGTAGAAAATAAAATACACAGTTCATGGAGATGGTAGGCCGAACATATGCATGAACTCTATTTTCCTTTTCATATCATTTTAAAAGAAATAAATAATTTGATATACTATCATTACAAAATCACTAATATATTAAATATATTTTATATATAAATATAATTAATCCTTACTACAATTCTTGTGAAGTATAGATGAAAAACTAATCACATCGCATCATGGAGATGGTGTTCCATATGTATGCACAAGCAACATTATAATCTCTTAAAAAATATCACATGATAAAAAGGTATATATTATATTATCATTAAATAATTATAATTATTTCATAGTTACAATATATAAATATTACTCCCATAATAATTTCCACTCAAAATATATGGTGACGGAAAATGAATTGTATCGTTATGTGGATACTGTAAGTCATACGTAAGGACGAGTGATAATTTCACTTCTTGTGCGATAGGAAAAGGTTATACAATGGTGTGTTCATAATAATAATAAAATTTAATAATATTGAGTATTAATAAGTTATTTATTTATGATATATATCAGATATCTAGAGGAGGTATAAAAACATATAATATAAATGTGATCGATTAGAGTGATCACCTCTTCTTTGAAACATTTCCTTTAGATATTCATTAAAAGACTTTAGAGTTGGTCATTTAGGAAGAAAAAAACTACAGAATTTGGATTACAAAATTTATATGTGAAATGGGAAGTTTATTTTCAATATTAATGGCTCAATGTGATGTGAAGAAGTGATGGAGGAGGTTCCCTTTTATAATTGAGGTGGGGGTACTTTTGTAATTTCAATTAAACCTAATTTATAAAAACATCAATATTAAAACAAATGCTTTCAAAATGACATTAATTCAATGATATGATGAACTAATTTATAACCTCATAAACCAGTATATTTTTGACAAATAATTGTATTTTTTAAAACCATGTCTTTTTTATTAAACCTTAGTTTGCATATTTTAATTTTAAGAAAAGTAACAACTTTGTCAAAAATAAAAGGATTTAATTATTGTTTATTTTGTGTAAATTATACTATAAATGAGAAATTTATAACCTATAAGACCATATTATAATTATTTTTTATTTTTAAACATTATTATTATTTTACAAATAATTTAGTAAAACATTATTTTCATAAAATATCATTATATTCAATTTTGAAACTATTAATTAATTTTCTTTTTAAAAATATCATAACAACTTTATATATTTCAGGAAACTATATTAACATATCCCTATCATGTCAAATTAATCCATAAAATTAGTGGATGGTAATAATTATGATAAATTATTATTATTTTTATATTTGATTAATTTTTTTTAGATATTTCAAGTATTTAAACAATTAATGAATCATTAATATATAAGATTTTATGGTAATTATTTATTTCATAAAAAATAAAAATAAATTTATGTGATAAATAAACATTTCATATTTAAAATTAATATTTATAGTTTAACATATACCCTATATAACCACATATTAAATTTGTTACACTTAATAAAAACATGTGTATGTCATCTTTAACATTTCTTTAAATCAAATATAATAAATTTCATACTCCTTTCCAAGTGGAATAAAAATGTTATAATTTCATCCCAATGATTATTTAGGTCAAAAATCATTCATGAAATAAAATTAGGAGAATTTTTTGTGCAATTTTAAAACATTTATAATATTAACTTTTACCGTTAATGACTAGATTTACATATTATTGTGTTAATAAAAAATTAAGAAATTTACTATTCATAATGCACAAAAATAAAAGAATCCTATTTATTTAATTTTGACCCACTAATTAAAATTATTAAATTCATTTTTAAAAATTTAAATGACAGAAGTTGTATAAATTAATTTAAATTCAATCATGTTGTCGGGGTGAGAAAATAGGTTATTAAAGATATTACATGAAGAAGACTGAAATATTTTTATATTTAATTCCAATGTAAAATTGACGCAAATAATCTACATTAAATTAAATAATTAAAATTTATCCTACTTATACATTAAATTCAATCAAAAATACAATTTAAAACTATAAATCATTTCTATGAAAAAAAAAATTCAATTAAAATTTATAACTTTTTACTAATCATTAATACATGAATAATTTTATAAATATTAAAAAAAAGTATATTTTTATATTTATATTTTAAAAAATAGGTATATATTTTCAAATATGATATATAAATGTTTGAAAATTGGATTTAAAATTGGTTATCCATTAAAAGGTGGTAAAGTTAGCCTTTTGAAATATATTTTTTTTGAAAAAAATTAGATTTGTTTTTATCTAATGCATGTAAAATCTATAGGTTGAGTATAAAAAATATTTGGCCAAAATATATAACACATATATTTCATTAATATCATTCACTAATTTTAATATATTTAATTTATTAAGACAAATCAACTTTCGGATAATTATAAAAATATTATTTCATTATAATCAATTGGTGTATATTTTTATTTATAATTAGTTTGTAACCAATGAATTCATCTTATATTTTTTAAAACCATATATTTATGTATTTTATTTAATTATATTCATTATCTATAATTTAAGGACTAGGTTATAATTCCAATTTTATTATAATAGCATCTCTTGGTTTTGTTTAAACTCACGGTTCGGTGCAACACAAGCTAACCGTGTTGTATGTAATTCATGATAAAAACAAAATAAGATAAAAAATACATTTCATAAAACTCTCATGATGTTAAAATTTTAAATCCTAAAGTATTTATGTGTTTTTGGTCCTTATAAATCCATTGATCCTTAAATTTCATATAATCATTGATCTCTATCATACTTAATAATTATTTACACTTTTATTCCATTCCCCTATCTTCACATTCCACCAATGTTCTCTAATTTAGAAATAGAGTTATTTATTATTAAATATGATCTTTCTATATCCCTTTATCCTTTATTAGTAATGTTTTTAATAAACCAAGTTTATAATGATTTTTTTCCAGTGAAAGTATTTTTACATGTCAAATTCTTGATTATCAAGATCAGGATTAAATTGATAAGATGCAATTTATTTAAGAGGATGAAGGTAACAACCTGATATTATTAAAATATAAATATAAATTTTAATTACACTTATGATTCACAACACTAATATTATAATAGAAGATAATATCCCGAGTCTTAATAATCAGTTTTTGAAATAAATTCAATCTCTTTGATATCTTGTGATCCACTCAACACCAAGTTTAAATAAAACATGATACTCAATTAAAATATTATTATTTCAACATGATCATTATAACATATCCATTATGTTGGTCTATATGAATAGTACTAAATAAACTGAAAAAATTTATAGTTTAAAAATATATAAAACAAATTCTATGGTTATCTACTAATTATAAATAAAATAAGTGATCATTAAAAAGTAAAGAACAATTTTCTCAAAAACATTACATTTTAAAGGTGGTATAGTCATTCTTTTGGAACATAATTTATAATTAATTATTTAAAATTTATAACATATATTTTACTACATCAAATAACCTTTTTAAATAATAAAATAAAAATTAATTGAAGGTGATTTTATTGTATTTTTCATAAATGTTTAATTTTTCCATGAATATTAAAAGATTTTTTTTTTCAAAATTTTTTCATTTATCTTATTTACAAAGTTAAATTATATTGTAAATTGTTTTTAATGTAATTGTAAATCAAATAGTTTAAAATTGAAATAATTTATTTCATTTGAATAAATTTCATAATGAATTTGGAAATTAAAACCTATTATACTTATGAAAATGTTCTATTTCAAAAACCGCCTATTCGTTGCATATGTGGGTGAAATTTTAAATTGAATTCTGTAACTTCATTTAAATAAATTTAAAAAAATGTATTCAATATTTGTAATCTGAATAATATTTAATATATAACAAATTCTACATTATTATTTACCCAAATTAATAGTGAAAAAAAATAAAAATTAGTTATCTTGGTTTAGGTAAAAATGGGAATACTAAGGGGATAAACTAAGAATGTTTTTAAGTCCACTAGGGAAAATACCATGTGTGGGGTGGGTGAATTAGGGTATGACAACATAAAAATTATACCCCTTAAGATTATGTTTCATTGTCAAAAAACTCAATTCAATCTTTCTCATCTAATAATATATGAATAAAAACAAAATCATGCACATTACACAACAATTTTAATTTGTTCACCCATACTAGGCTATGCCCAAGGAGTATAAAATGGAGATATGTTGATATACCAAATACACTAAATCTCACAACCAATTACAAGGTTTGGGATAGATATTCTATTACTAGGGTCAATGCCATTACATGATTTAGGGTCTCTTCACTGCATTACCAAGGGTAACTCCATATGTCTCTTCCTCTGGCTCACTATTGGTTTAAAGGATCACCGTCTTCCTCTTCCACAACTCAATACTCTTTTAAGGGATACACTCATAGTTTATGGACTTTTAGGTCCCTTTATTTTCATGAATTCATGCATCCTCTCTATAGATAGAGGCTTTGTTGTAGTTAATTTTTCATTAGTAAATGAATTACACTTTTCCATGTATTATTAGTAAGAAGAAATTACTTTCAAGAACTGTATTACTACTTTTGAAGACTTCCTTGAGTCTTCCACAGACCACCATTCATATTAAATTTACCACCTTTCTTTCTCCATATATTGTGTAGTGAGTATGCTATGCAGATTCCATCATCCACAAACTGACTCCAATTTGGGTACCTCTACTCCTTCACAGACTGCTTCTCCAGTGAACAACCTCCACTTTCACTATCACATACTTACTTTGCGTACAAACTATATAAACCACATCTTAATACCACTTCCACATACATGATTTTCTTCTACAAGTGTGTTCTTCTTCTACGTACCACCTTCCATCTTCAGACCCTTCATTCATTAAAGGGTATAGTGCCTTGGAAAAATCCTTCGCTAGAATTTCCTCCACACAAACTACTTCACCCTTCATGGAATTCTCCATCATTAAATTCTTTAAGATTTCAATGAATTCCCAGAGCATTGATTTTATCTAATGGAATTCACTCTTTTTAATGATGGGATTAGTGCTCCTTATATAAAAAATAGATCTACAAAATCCACTAATCTGATATTACCCGAATAATTAATGTGGGACAGCTATCACTACATACTGCATATCCCATAATCATTTTCTTCATACATGATCTACGTACTGCCTTTCTTCCTTCATGTTGAACCAAATCACCATCATGTTTTCTAAAATGATTCCCTTCGTGTCTTTTTAATGCACTTCCTAATTTCAGAGGACAATAATCCACCCCTCGTACCGCAAGAATTCAGTGTACCACAAGCCTGTGTAGAGAACCACCTTCACTCCATGAACCATTCTTGTACACAATCTCCTTCTCACGATTCAGGATTCTCTTCTTTCGCCGACTCCCTTAGAAAATCTTTTTACCACCATATGCATTTGGAGAATCAAGATTCATGGTCTGTATAATGTGATACATATTCCAAAATCATCTTTTTCTATAAACCAAACTCATTATTTTGAGGCCCAAAAAATTTGGAAAACATTTTAAAACTACATCACCTTAAACACCTTCTACAAAAAACACCAACCATGCTCATTTTCGGTCATCCAGATCTTCCAACAAAAAAAAAGATAGCAAAAAAACACTGTTCTCATCTTCGTGATTGAGAAAACTATATGGCTAAACAATATAAGCTTATTATTCTAGAAAACCATTTCAAAATGATGACTTACCATCCATCTAGAAAATAATGAACATTCATTGCACTACTATAGCCAAGAATAATCTTATTGTCTGCATCATTGAAATAGGTGTAAATGCCTCATCAACATCAATGCCCTCTATCTGGGATGGCCCTCTTCACACTAATTATTCTTTTTTTTGAATCACCCCACCATCTATATTCATTTTTTTTCGAAACACCAATTTTGCCTGGTTACTTTCTTACCTGTTGAACATGAAAGAATCTCCCATGTTTTACTCTTTTAAATTTGATCATTCTTTTCATTTATATCTTGAACCCAATTATAATATCCATCTAATTCACTAAAACATTTAAACTCAACTTGTGATAAGTATAATGCTTGCAGTAGAGTCTTAATACTCATTGTCTACATTGATGATGTTTGATCACCAATTATGGGTTGTCTGTCAATTTCAGCTCTTCTCAATGGCAACTATGAAGATATAGATTTATTCTCATACTTCTCATCAACTGAGTCTTCTTTCAAACCAACCTCTAGAACTAGAGCATTCCCATATCTTCTTATTACTGCATCACTATTTCAGTGAGGCTAATCATGCATTTACTGATGATGCTACTCATTATCAACTATTGTTACATCATGGAATTCGAAAATCATTCCTAGCCTCTTATTGAAGCATTTATATGCTTTTCTTTTCATTTAGTAGACAATAAATATACCACATCTCCATGATATTCTAACATCCCATGTTTCTCCATGTTAAGAATGAAACACTTACTTATAATGATTATAAAGTACTTCAATGATGGATTCTTTCTATACGATAACTCATTTGGGGCCTTCTATTATTTTAAACGTAATAGCTCTCCATTTGATGTGTATATTGTCGTCATTTCTACTTCATTCCAAAATTTATCTGGAAGGTATTTTCCAAAGAGCATTGTTCTAGCCTTTTTTATTGAAAATTTTATTTCTTCTCTCAAATAATCTATTATTTTGTGGAGTTATCACCACTAAAATATGATACCTTATCCCATGTTTCTCGAGATAATCCTCTACTTGGAAATTAGTGAATTTTTTTCCACTATTTGTTCGGATCATCAAGATTTTTTGACCCAAAATCTTCTGAACATCCCTTTAATATGTTTTTATGAAAATTAATACCTTAGCTATGTGGGTGATGATTGAAACCCATGCCATTCTACTATAATCATCAATGAATAAAACATAATATCTCCTCCCATCATGTTTTCTAGGTAATATTTGTCCACACACATCAATATGAACCAACTTAAGAAACCATGATGACCTTTAATCTTTTTCCTTAGATATATTTTAAATAATCTTCCCTTGTTGGATGGAATCACACATATGTGTACAATCACAAGAGAATATATGGAAATCCTGAGAAACATCATATTCCACCAGATCTTCTAAGGACGTTTGGCTTATGTGGCCATGACACTTATGCCAAAATTTATTTTCTTCTACATTGGAAAAAAGAACATATATTATTCTCCACTCAAAAGGTAGAGATTCTATTTTGTACTCATTTCCTAAAACACAAAAACATCATGATTTTCCATGATGAAACATAATTTCATGGAAATGATTATGTCATATCATGAGTCACATGTTTTCCTTACACAAAAAAAGTTATCATTAAGACCTTCATCAAACAAGAAATTTTCACATATCATGTCTTTTCCCCAAAAAATTTCATTCCCACATCCAATAGTTTTCAACCCTTCAACATTGCTAAATATTATGATACCCTCTTTATTTAACCTAATTCTCATCACCATATCCTTATTTATTATCATATAAGAGGTGAATCCAATATCAATTATCCATATTCTAGTATGATCTAATGTCGTGAAGGAAATTTCTACAACCACTACATTATCAGATCTTTTCATTTTGATAAATGTTTTTGACTTCATACCCGGTATAGATTTAAACTCTTGACATTCTTCATAATATTATGGACAAGCTTCATCTCGTAGTGCTGCAAATTGATTTTTAATTTTCATCTCATTCGATTATACATTTATCTGTTTCTTATAACCAATATCATTCTTCTTCAGAACATTCCTCTACATTGTTGTTGAGAAATGTCTTTCCTTCTATCTCAATCCTCTACACTTGAAACAATGACCATTAAATGATGACCTAGAAAATTGAGCTCTATATGATTGCCTCTTTTGGTAAAGTTCTCATTAATACCTATTTACTATTGAATTTTTTTATTATCGCATATTTCTAAAAAAATATCATCTTATGTGTGGTACATTATTGTGTGTAAATACTACACAACTGGTTGTCCCTTATGTTCTCAAAATATTCAGATTCAGATTCATACCCAAATCAATATTTACTCTCAGAGTGGATGATTGTGGTATAAATTTAACCATTACTACTTCATGTTTTTTATCAAGCCTCATACAAGACTTATCATTTCGATATGAATGTAGCTTCTACACTATTGGAAAACTATACTCCACTTTCACATTTTCTGGTTCTTCTTTTATCTGTTTTCCCACTTTTGTCCACTAATTCTATAATTTTTCATGATCTTTAACACTTAATCATAAACTGATGACCTCCTCTTCAAGTGATTTGATACGTTTGATTTGATCTTTTCGACGTTCAATCAAACTATTAATCTCTCTTATATGTTTTTTAATTTTATGTTTGTAGTCAACAACCTTTTCTGAACTTTCTCGCATTGAATAATTCTATTTTAATTTCTTCTTTCATCTCAGAATTATCTTCTTCCTGCTACTGTATACAAAGATTGGAATCTAAAACAACCTTGTCAATATTATTTGTTTTGTCTCTACAAACATCTATCTCTTCAATAGAAGCTTATAATTAAACCTAAAGATCAATTATCCCTTCAATTTCTCCATCTTTATTATCATTTCCATCTCTTGTCAGGGAAATTTCAATAACATCCACCCAAAAATTTACTTTATGATCCTTATAGCACCCCAACACTTCTACCTCATATTCTTCTGAACACTTATCTTTTTATGGAAGAGGATTCTTCTTTTTGAAGAAATTTTTATATGAACTTATCATATCTTTATCATTGGATGAATACTGATTTTGTAGAATATAATTATTTTCTTCATCATCATATTCAAAAATATTAGAGGCCTTTACTACAAAATGTCTAATATTTCCACATCGAAATCATGCATAGTGGAAGCTTACCTTTGATCTTTCTTCTTCCTCTTTGAAGATTTAATGAGATAAATGACAAGACATTATCAAAAATATCTTCCTCATGACTATCTTCAATAGTTATATTCTTCATGTCCTTGAATGAATCTTCTTTAGATGTTCCATTTTTCACTTCATGGTAATCATTATTTCTTATTTCAGATTATAAAAGGGTACCATGCAAGTTATCTTATGTCAACTATTTTGGATATATATATACCAATAATGAAACATTCCGATTGAATAGGGGTGGACTCTTCCTATTGATACATTTCACAATATTTATATCTTCAATGGAATATCTAGGAACAATCATGTCTTCCAAAACAACATTTGCCTTATCATATACTGAATCAACAAACTCATTGGGGTTTACTCTAAGATCCTCATACGTGTTCCAGAAAACCTGTAGCTTTTCTTCGCTCACTTTTGAGTCACCCTCATAAATATTCAACAATTTTTACCCACATAACATGTGATATATTACATAACATCAACTTCGTATAAATTTATTTTGTTAGGGATCCCCCTAAATCATTGATCCCTTTATCATCAACATCCAATTCTCTTCTTTCAGCTTCTGATAAAGAACCACTATTGATATCAGATGATATTCCATGCACAGAAGTTGTAAATACATCCATTCATAATTATCGAAAGTAATGAATCATATAATTCTTCCATAGTTGGAAATTATTCCCTTTGAAGTTTTGAATTCTTATTTGATTAACCACCTCCATTTCTTATACTAATAGAGATTCACTAACTTTAAACATTTCCCTTTGATGTTAATGGTTAGGTCCACAAGGTCAAATACCATGAGGGGGGGGGGGGGTGAATCCGAGTATGATAGATTGTAACTCCTATCCTTAAAATATTGTTTCATCGTTAAACAAAACACACTTCTCTATTTATATTGTAGTAATATATGAACGAAAATGAAATCATGCACATGACACAATGATTTTAAGTGGTTCACCCTCACTAGGAAACATCTAAGGATCATTCAAAGAAGATCTTCTGATAAACCAAATACACTAAATATCACTACCAATTACATGGTTTGTGAGAGATATTCAATGCTCAATATCACTGCCTTTAAGATATTTGATTTCTGATAACTACATTCCTAAGGGTCAATCCCTATTTCTCTTCCTCTGGCTCATTTCTAGTTGGACGGATCATTGTCTTCCTTTTCCTTCTCTCACTGCTCCTTGAAGGGATCTACTCACGGTTTATGGACTTGTAGGTCCCTTATTTTTCATTAATTCATGCATGATCATAGTATATAGATTCTTTGTTGATGTTAAATTTTCACCTATAGATGAATTATAATTTTTGGTGCATAGTTAGTGAGTGGAAATTAATTTCACGAACTGTTTTAGTGATTTTGCAGGATTCCTTGAGTATTTCGTGAACCACCTTTCTTATTCTACATACCAATTTGCTTCCTCTGCATATTGTGTAGTGGGTATGATACATGGATCTCCTCCACCATTAAAAACCTCTAAATCCATGTACCACTTATCCTTGAGGGACTTCTTCTCCTACAAACTCCCTCTGCATTCACTTTCATGTACCACATTCATGTACCAACTCCGAAAACCTCATCCACGTACCCCCTCCATGTATTGCCTATTCCTCTATAGGTTTTTTAATCCTCTACATTACACATTCCTTCTACAAACCTTTCTTTATTTTCATGCTACAATGGCTCAAAAAAATCTTTTACTAGAATTTTTTCCACGTGGACTAATTTACCCTTCATGGAATTATTCCTCGCAAACTTCCATTGAACGTCTCAAAGTTTCGTGAGTGAGGATTTTATCTAATAAAATACACTCTTTTTAATGGTAGGATTAGTTCTCCTTATATAGAAAAATATATTCACAAAATCTACTAATCTAAGATTACTTGAATCATCAATGTGGTGAAACCTTTACAGCGTACTACTTCTACTATGAACCATTTCATTCTATGTGGTCTGCGAACAACCTTTCTTCCATTGCATCAGCCTAAATCACAGTCATGTATTTGGAAATGACTCTATTTGTGGATTCTCAAAACACAACATCATTTCTGTGAATGACAAGACATCACGCACATGACAAGCTTCCCTTTTACCGAATTCTTTCATAGTGAACCTCATTCACTCCACAAACCATTCCCATATGAGGTATTTTACTTGAGCTTAGCAGTTACCTTCCTTCACAAACTCTTAAAGATATTCCACATACCACCATATCCATTCCCAGAATCATGCTTCATGGTCTATGTATTACGTTCCCATATTAAGAAATCAACCATTTCCAAAAACCATACTCCCTATTTTGAGGCCCAAAAATTTTGTAAACACTAGGAAACTATTCCACTATAAACACTTTCTTCAGAAAACACCAACCATGCTCATTTATGGTCATTAAACTTCGCGAAAAAACACAAACATGCCCAAAACATACAAAGAGGATACCTTGAGGGATTTTTACTAGAAAAAAGAAATGTTTAAATAAACAACCATTTTCTCAAAATATTATTTTATAACAATATTTCCACCTTTTAAAATCCAAAATTATGTCCTATGATTATTTGGGTGATTTTTTATGTGAATTAAATTATCATTTTTATTCTTTTATGAAATTTCCATGTAATTTCCATGAGGTTTCCCTTTCCCCACTTATAAAAGGGAAAATCCATCCCCTCAGTTTTTCACAACTGTAATGAAATATCAATCGACTAACCAATGAAGAAATATATCCCAAAAATCCTTATCGGTATTATATATCATATGTTCATCCCTAAATATTATCCCTAGGTTCCTTAAATAGAGATCCAAAGGAGGTTTCTCTTAGATAAGTAATTATCTTAATGAAGATCTACTATTTTCATTCTTGTTTTTTCACATTCAATTAAGAACTAACAATTCCAATTTAATAACACCACTATATACCATATACATATATGTTATTATATTTATGGAATAATATTTATCAATCTCCAATTATATAAAATTAGAAATGAACTCACCGATCATGTGTACGGTGGGCTATTGCCTCACGAACTGATGTAGTTGGTCTTCCCTCAGAAAAATTCAAGGATTTAAATTATGATAGAGTTAAAATGGAAAAATATGCTTATAATATTATTATATATAATTAATTAAAATATTTCATATAATTTTTTATGTTCCATTCCATTTCAACTATGATAATTTCACCTATGTGAATAGTGTACTACCGCCCCATGAAGCGATGTGATTTGTTTTTCATTTACTACGTGTGAATATTGGACTACCGCCTCACGAAGCTATGTGATTTTTTTTCACTTACTATTCACATTGAATCTTACAAGTATAAAATTAATGAATATATGTGATATATTTGATATTATATTCGTTTTGGAAATTGATATATCACCCACTTATTTACTCTTTCACTGATTAAGGAAATTAAATCGTCGATTGTGAATACATACGAACTACCTTCAACATGATGGGATGTGATTCATTTTCTACATCCAACTTTAATAAATATTTTTAAAAACATATATTTTGAGTAAATTTTAAATTTATAACATTATTAGAATTAGTTATATTCTATATATATTTAAATATTATGTACAAGAACTATAACATTCATGAAAAACTCCGAATGAAAAAAATAAGAAAATTAGCACACTAAAAAATAAAAATAAGGAAATATTACTAAAAAAAGGCGGAAACGTTTTATAAGATAATATTATATAATAATATAAATATTATTATAATTATATTAAAAAAAATCACAGTCATAAAGAAATATATGAGTAATAGAGAGGTACGATAGAAAGTAGACCTCATGTAAGGATTTCTCATCTTAGTTTTACTTCCACGAGACACATTCCATATTCACCTATTATTTACATTGTGTGGAATATGTATACCACATTTAAATGATATATGTAGAATCCATTTATCTTAATTTTATATAATTTTTCTCTTCATGTCATTTATTTTTTGGGGATTACAATTTAAAATTTACCAAAGTGGTAAGGGATTATTTCAAAATCCCATAATTATTTGAAATTGTTTATATTTATGTCTACATTGGGAGAATAATTTCATATTCATATCCTTAATTTAATATATTTTCCTATATCTTTTTTATTATACAATGTTTCATGTAATATTTTAATTTTTACACTCCTTAGTACTTAAAATGGCTGAGAATTATTTTTAAGGAAATATGACTTTATTTCAATCATTTGTGAGAAATATTTTTTTCAAAAAAACACATGATTTATAAACTATATTTGAAATTTTTTTATCCCTTTAAAAAAATTAAAATAAAATTTGAACCATTTTTATTTTTTTAATTTTTTTAAGGAATCATTATGTCATTTTCAAAATAATGACTATTTAGATTTTATGAAAAAATTGAATGTAAATTTGGTTTTCATATATATGAAGTGAAAATATTTACCCACTATCATTAACAAAATATTCTTTAATATTTCTTTTACATGTTTAAAAATTTAATTTTCAATGTAAATTATTTTCAATGTTTTGGTAATTTTTTTTTGAATGATATATTGAAATCACAATGTTGTTTATCTCAAATAAAATTTGAGGATAATTTCATTTTATTTATATTCATTAGTAATATTATTTATATATTTTACTTATTATCCACTAAAGCTTTCTTTTATTGATACCATCTTTATTATTTCTTTGGATGTTTTATGATTATTTTTATTGGGGATGTATAAGTTTATTAACATTCAAAATCATACTCTGGATGTTATATGACTGCATTTATTAAATGATGTAATTATTAACATTTCAAATTCTATCATTTCAATATGAATGTTTAGATTGATTATGTTTCACCCATTTTTCATAATACATTAATTGTACTATTTATGAGATGGTTGGTGTAACCATACCCCCTTGGTTCATCGATAAGTCTCATGAAAAAAACATGAACGGGTTTTGGCTGAATCCTTACCAATTTATTTATATGTCTTAGAACATGTACTATAACATATGTTTTATATCACTTTAATTAATAATTCTATCATTATTATTTCTATTATTTAAATTCTTGGTGATTATATAACTAGTTACAATACCCATGTTAATGTTTTCATGTTCATGTTATTATTTTTATGAAATTATTTGATAATCAATTATTCCTTCAATATTATGGAAAAGCTATTTATTAAATGACAAGTGATTAGATTATTTACGTTTTCATATTGATGATGGATTATTTATTCATATCTTATTTAGTAAGAATACCCTTAATGAGTATCAGAGATTTCCCCTTTATTATGTTTTATTTTCATAAGGATGCTAGAATGTGTTTTGTGATTGCTATATAGGGATATGCTAAGGTGAATAATTATCTCAAAAAATAAAACACATTGTGTATTTCATATTCAAAATGTAGGGTCTATTTCAAGAATGTATCTAGTTTATCATGAGTACTATAATATTTGTCCCGTCATGATGTTAAATGTTGTATCGTGTTCTAATGTATAAAAGTAGACACTAACTATGCGCAATTGGGTCATGATCTCTTCATTTATATTCTTAAATTTTAGCATACATTATAGTTATCCCTCCCCCATAAAACACCTAATTTTTCTGATTCCCAACTATGTAAGATCCATGTGTGGCCACCCCATTTCTTTCCCCTTTGATTCTAGACCCCTCTCTATTCAATTTCATGTTGAATTGTCCTAGGTTAGGGATTTTCCCCATCACTTCCTTCTTTATTTCTTTCATTCTTGTTATTTATTCTTTCTCTTGTTGTGGTGATAGACTAGTCAAAAACAAACTAGGTTTTGATTTCTTATCCTTTTTGGATGTGGTTTCATAGGGTTCTTATCTTCCAGCTCAGACTGTTCTCAATTTTCATTGTAATTATTCCACATGTACACTAACCAAGGTATATGATTTCCTATTATTTCGTTTTTCTATCAATACATGTTAAACATTGATTCATTTATAAATTAGTTTTAATATAAATTATATATGATAAGTGTTATTTATAAATTACTATGTGGTGTTCTCAAATGGAATATAAAACTTTATAAAGGATTTCAATTAGATTTTTTCCCTCCCTATGCATATTAGTGTTTATAGTTTTAGGGTTTGTCATTCATGCACTTTTAGGTTTTCTTCACAATTATTATTCTTTTTTAAATTTATTTTTAAGGGTTTTTAGTGATTTTATAATTGTTTAGGGGATCTATGCATGTTTTTTCAAATAGTTATCCTTTTTTTAATTATTTTGAATTTAATATATTCCATTGTTTCAGTAACAGTTTTTAAATTAAAAATGATTTCAAAATGGGTTTTAGTGGGATTTAAATGGTATATTTTCTAAATTATTATACAAGACCCATTTGTCTAATGAAATGGATTTATATATATTATTTCTTTCAAAATAATTTTCTAAAGGATATTTTGAAATGTTAATACTCATAACAAAATTGAAAACTCATTTGGAACCTTCCACAAAAAGTTTTATAATAAATCATTCAATCCTTATGTTAAGGACATAAATTTGGATTCTATTTAATATATATGTGTTATTTATATTATTGTATCGTTTTTTGTTTTTAAGTTTAAATCCTAAAGTAGTTTAAAAGGGTGGGATGAGGGTAAATACATGAATAACATTTCCTTATAGCTCATCACTTTGTAAGGTACCTGAGGGACCTTAGTTTTAGATTTATATGTGTTATTACACTTAAACCAATGATATGGACATGTATCCTCTTATATCAAACCAGTATTGACCATAGTTATTTCCTTATTAAGGCTATATGATTTCAATTTGGAAGGTATTAGACTAGGAATGCATAAATTTTCCAAATAGATGGATTTTTTGGAGTACATCTATGATCATCTCATGATATGTCTATTAATTAATCTTAGTTATCTATACCTTCAATACTTAATAACATTGTACTATTATTACATATTTCATATTATTCCATATTTTGGTTCTACTATATTTTATATCAATATATCTTCGATTTTGATTTAGCTTACCCTACTGAATCATTTTTTATTTAACCCTTGTGATATTTAATGTCTGAATCTTTCTCACTTCCTTAAATTTTATTTTATTAATGATTATTCAAAATGGGTTTGTTGATCTATTTACTTTTGAGGTGATTTTTATTCTATAGAATGATAATAAAAAGATTATAAAATTATTTCAGGAAAATATATATTCAAAAGGAATATCTATACCTAAATAAAGTAAAAATATATATTATAATATATCTTGGTTTTATCATTAATTTGTATATCCAATTTGTGTGATGTTTTTGTCAAAAAAAATTTAAAAACCATGTTTTCAAATATATTTTTTTCAAACATGTTTTTTTAGAATTCTAGAAAAGTTAATGCACCAAATATTTAGTGAAATACTATTGGGATGTTCTCCTTGAACTATAATAACACCACTTATTTCATCCAGACCAAGAAGTTATTGATGGGTATGGATCTGAATCTAATAAGCACTAAATCCGGTACTCTATTATATAGACCACATTTAAGGTGGGATTCAATTTAGTGGGCGTACTCTTACTGAATATCACATGGAGATCTCTATATTGTAAGATAGTTTTATTTCATACTATATAATTTATAATCAAATCATCATATCTGAGAATTTTTGATTTAGTATTTTTTATAACTTATTTAATTTTCATTTTCATTGTCAAATTTCATTATATATTGATTATTATATTAATGCATGGACATAATGTGTATGAAATCTCAATGTAAAAATGTCAATTAAATTATTGTTTTGTTAATTAATATTTATCTATGTGAAATTATTCCAAATAAGTATATTTTTATGCCTCTTAAATTTTTTTATCTAGTGAGAATCATGAACGCCCAACAGGTCATGTAATAGCTTAGCTTATATCCTAGTTTAAAGGTTTCCATGGGTGATTCTTGTAAAAATGGAATCAGATTCAAAGTCTTTAAGAGGGCCTCCATTCTTGACGTTCGCTCTTATTTAGTATGGCTGGTTGAAATTAGGTAAATATGTTAGATATCAAGCGGTAGATCATGTGTGGGTTCTCAATTACAATATCCCATGATAATACCTATATTTTTACTGGATATACTGATTAGATTTTTAATTATCATCCTTTTCTAGTGCTTTTTTATATAAATTTTATTTGAATTGGATTTGTTTTAATCCAGGTGTGCATTTTATGAGTTTTTTGGGTTTTCCCATATTTTGGATGAAAATTATAAAATAACTAGTGTTTTAGGGTTTTCCAACACATGTTGAAAAACTATTTGGTTTTTAATTTTCTAGTTCTATAAGGTCATAATTATCATTTTTCATAGTCGATTTAGGCTCGGTTAAATAGTATTTATAAATCATGTATATTCATCATCCAATTTAATTTTTTTATTTTGGTTTCTTTTAGGTATTGTGTCTCTTTTGATCTTTTTTATGATATTTTCTATGATTAAAGTTATATTTCCCTTTTTTATTGGTATTATTTGATTCAGTTTTTGGGATATTTAGTAATTGCATTTCAAAAAAATGGTAATTTGAATGTTGGATTGAATTTCTTAAAGGAATTTTGGAAATTATTCAAAATGAATGAAATCATATTGGAACTCGAATTTATATTTTAACTAAATTTTTAGGATATTGTATCAATCTTTATAAGTAAAATTCAAAAAAACTGAAGAGGTATTAAAAATATAATTATAAAAAAATTAAATATTTTTTGAAAAATAATAGAGGAATTTAAGTTCATCATTTGAATTTTGTACAAAATAAATCAGATTAAAAGGAATGATTTTAAATATATTTTTTGGTGGTTTTATTATAAGTGGTTGTGATTTCCCATTAAATATATTTTTTCATTATATTTTTTTTTGATGAGAAATAGTATTTCTATGTATTGATGGGGACCTATGCTTCATCTAAAATTTAAAGAAGACCTCCTAAAAAAGATGATTTGAAAAAAATATTCATTGTGGAAGGTGACTTTGACTAGTGACTCTAAGGGACTTAAAGTAATATATTCTATTTTTCTATCATGAGCATTTTCTAGGATGAATGGTATAGAACATCCTTTCTCAATTATTGGATAATACTTAAGGATTCAGGGATTGTAAATAATTCATCTCTCACAAACATCATTCATAACATTGGCTTTGTTACATTTCCCTTATTCCATCCTTGTATGGTAATGTGGTCAAAAATGTTACATCAACTATGTTAAACCCTCATACATAATGATGGGTGGATCCTTGACCGTCCATTTTATAAAAAAAAATTTATCCCTGAGAAAAAATTATAATTGATTTTATTTTTATGTGTCTAAATTATAAATTATAATCCATTACATATATGAATTTAGATGACTTATCTATTTTACGAATGAAGGTTATTATACCTTTTCAAGGTGTAAATTTGGGGAAACCTATTCAAGTAATCCCTTTATATTTTCCTCTTTATTTCATTCCATCATTCATTCTTCTTCTCCTTTGCTTATTCTTATTGATTTTCTACTTTACTGGTAGATCTATTACAAGTATTTTTGGATGTTTTATTCCATTTGATCATTTGGAAAACTATCCATTTCCACCACGCGATGATGGATTTGTCTTTTCATTATTTTTATATTTGGACCACTTTGGTCTAAACTTAAATTGTGTTTCATAATAAACCTTTTGGACCTTTAATGTTTTTCTAACCCACCATTTCAGTGTCGCTCTTACATAGTGGGGAGGCCAACTAATATTCTATTCCCCCTTTGAGAATCATTTAGAAGTACCCATATTTATTTATTGGTTTTGTAAATTTACTAAGGCTATATGGAAACTATTGTATTTTTAGAATTGTAATATTTTTTTTGTTTTGACCTTATTTTTGAGTTATCATGGAACGTGGTTTAGGTTTAGGAAGTCATTCCCCCTAAAAAACAATGATACTTTCGTGTAAGAAAGTGGTATATTGATAATTATTGTTACACATAAACAATCATTTTCTTTTAAAAACAATATTTTTAATTATTAATTATCATACCCATGGTTTTTTGTGACAACTTTTAGTTTCCTATATTTTATAAGAATTATTATAATATCCTGATTAGTAGTAACTATGTGATGAACATGCAATATGTCTTCAATTTTGATAGACATATTTCTCATAGTTGGTGCATGGTTTCAAAAACCAAGTGTCCAAGCCATACAAGTTGGAATGTATGTCTTTTTGAGGTAGGTGTATCATTTTTTAAACCATAGGAAAACCCTAAATATTAACCCAATGATTTATTAATAATATTTTTATTTAATGAACTCTCAAAAAAATTTGAGCCATTGTGAGGCTCAGACATTATTATTATCCATATTTTACTTGATGTCTAGACAAGAGGGATATAGGAATGACCTACCTATCACCTTACCTCTTGATTCTTATCCCATCTACCATTGATCACAATCTAAATCAGTCTATGTTAGGTTTTATTCTACTCCCTTTCATTCACCCTCACTTTTGTTCTTATTCTTATACACTCCTAGAGTTTAAGTGCTCATGGTTTGAACCCCATGAGGGTTTTTGGTAAAAACTATGATTATTTGGTTTCATAGGTTGTTTTTCTTCCACCTTAGTTAATTACCCCTTCAAAATGAAATGTGTTTCCATATTCAATGACCTATATAGGTGTTTTTATGTTTTTTACTTTTTCCAAAAATCTAATTTATGATTGGATTATTTTGTAAAAGTTTCTCTGATAAAGTATCTATATAATATACTTCATTTAAATTCAATGTGTTATTTTAAAATTGGTTGGAAATCATAAACAATTTTTTTAAATAAAATCATTTTTTTATAAAGAACAATCTACTTTTATAGAGGTTATGGTTTGGGGTTTTATTATTTATGGATTGTTTTTTTTTTGAATGATTATTCTAATATAAACTAGTTTTTATGTTTATTAAAATATTTCATAACATTTCAGTGATAATTTAAATTTTTTTATTAATTTTCTTCATGTTTGATGATTTTATGGTGAGGATTTTCCTTTGTTTTTGTAGAGTTCTCAAATGATACAAATTTTAAAAATGGGTCTTAATGGAATGTAACTGGGATAATTTATAATTTATGATATATGGATGATTTGAAAAATTAAAAGGGACATATAAATAACAATAGTATCTAAATTATTTCCTACAGGATATACCCAAATTGTAATACTAGTATCAAAATATACAATTAATTTGGAACCTTCTAAATAAATATATTTTATAAATAAAATTTTACCTTATTTTATGTGTTTCTATTTAAATTACATGTGGGCTATATATATGGAATTTATATTATTATTTGTATGTATTCTTATAAGTTGATACCAAAAGGTAGTCTCAATAGTTTGGATGAGGGTAAATTTATGAATGCCATTTCCTCACCCCTCATTGATTTTCATTGGGATGAAGGCATCATAGTGATATATTTATTCTTTTTTATAATGATATTTATATGATTTGGAATTGTATCCTCTAGAATAAATCCAATACAATCTAGAGGGGTTACCCGGTGTGGCTAGTTGAGTATAATTTAAGAGGTCTTATATTGGGAATGCATCTATCAGGATGATATATGGTTACACCCATGTGATTTTATGGTCATCTCATGAGGTTTCTATGATGTATTGAAGGTTTTAGATTCAATCATCACATTATAATATAGTTATCTTATTCCATTTTTTACTGATTCCACAATTCAGTTAATTTTTTTTAAATTATTTTATCTCTTGTTTTTTTCTACCGTAGCCTCATGAATTATATTTTTATTTTTTAATTTAGTATATTTAGTTTCCTGGTTTTTCTCCCCAAACATCCCTTTGTTTTCATACATCCTAGTTACAATGTTATGTGTAATCTTTTTGTTTTTAGGTTTTGTTTCATCTGTATTATTTTTAGTAGTAGTTTCAAAAATGGTTTTAGGAAAGTGTTTTTCTATGTGGGATTTATGATCTAAAGAAAAACAATGATTTATTTTGGATTTTTTCTTGGTTTTATCATAAATGAGTTCGTAGTATTTTAAGTTTTTTTAAAAATTATTAAAAGAATTTATTTTCAGATATTTTATTTTAAAATTTCTTTGGTGGAATCTTTTTAAAAACGTAACGCATGGACTCTCTTATGAAATCCTATATGTATTCTATTATCACACAATACTCACCCTCATGGTGTTTATAGAGTTCGTGGTTCTTATAGGTTCATTAATTTATTGAGAGGAGTACTAATTCATGATCTCAATTTTTAAGACTGAGTAAAGAGAGGGTTTTATTTTAGTCAGTGGAGTGTGACCTCGAGATTTATGGAGATCTCAATTGTGTATGTTAGTGGTATTTTATTCCTTATATGTTCAATCCAAATAAAATTTCCCTATAATATCATTTTTTAATTTTTTTCCAATATGATTTTATTTTTCTTATTTATGATTCAATTTAATATACTTATTATATTGATTTATGAAAATATAATTAATTGATTATCTATTCAAACAACTCATTTCAAAGAATTTTTTTGTAAAAATTATTTATATATGATAAATCATTCAGATGAGTATATCATGATGCCTCAAAACTTGTTTCTATGCCATGGGGATCATGGAAACCACTTAGTTCAAGTCATATGCCAAATAAGGAACCCAGTACAAGGGTAGTATAGGTTGGTTCCTAACAATATCTATCATATAAAAGACTAAATTCATGCTCAATGTTTATATACTGAAGTATCCCCTTTACTATAAAAATATAAAAACCCATATATTGTATTTGAAAAATTAAACATAGTACCACTTTAAATAAAATTATTTTCAAAAACATATAAGATAATGTGAAATGTCCATAAACACCCTGTAATGATTCAAAATCATTTATCTAGCATCACCATCATTTTTATCATTTTGAAAAATGACAAGGGTATTGATACATCCTTGTACAAAATTCTTTGAAACATTTTAATAACTTAATGGAATACATTAATTTTAGAAAAATATAAATATGTTATATTGTTTCACCCACAAATATTTTATAGAAAATCATCCAAAAAATCATGAAAACATTGATTTATCATAATTAATCCCAAAGGGCCCATGGAATGACTCCCTAAGCCCGCCTCCAATAGGCCAGGGGATGGGTACTTGCATTGATTTGGCATATAACTAACATGGGATGCCTTATCTGAGGTACACACACACCCACATACCCAAGATTATAAAATAATTAAATATAAAAACAACTGATCAATAATGCATTCATACATCTAAATCCCACAACTAATGTATGTTAGGATGTACAGAAAAGTATGAAGGGCCAAGTACATACCCACAACAAAGAGTCTGAAAAAAATTCCAACCTGATAGTAAAAATGGGAATGATTTTAGAATATTGTAGTAACATACCCCTATCTTTATAGTCTCACTAAGAACCATCTGGTTTGGTCCTATCAAGGAATCTATGAAAAGTTAGGTCTTCTCCACAAGACATGATGTGTATGAAAAAAATCAAGTTTAGGGATGTGGATTAGAATACCTAGTTGGACACACAAAACCACAAAGCATAAAAAAACTAAATACAATCATCTCTACATTAGTATATTACTACAAACCATATAACAAGAATATCCAAATATACCCCAAAAATAAACACAGTCTAAATGTAAATCACAAGGATAATATTCAAGCATAATATTCCAACTCAAATATTACAGAACTTAATCATCTGAGAGAACACACTCTCAAATATGAAGGAACTGATTATGTTTGTCTAAGAGGTAGTTTTCATTAGGTCCTGTGATTGTATGTACATTCTGGAAGTATGAAGAGAAACTATAGATAGACGAGGATCACCCCTAAGGCCATGGGGTATACAAAAACTCAATATGGGTTAAACTACTATGTAATGGATCACACCCTCATTCTATTGTTCAAGAATATAATAATAAATCCATGTATATAACGAAGATGAATATATGATCTCACTTTATTCCTCACGAATGGATTCCTAAAACTCTAAAAAAAATTCATAATGAAGGGTTCATTTTCCTAAGAGTTTGAGGTGATTTCACCCTAACCCTTGTTGAATGGATTTGGGGATCATAACCTATCAAATATTTCCTAAAAATATAGAGGAAAAGAGATCAAATCTAATATTTATAGAGTAAATTGAATGTAATAGGGTTACACACCATGTCCCTTGACCCTAATTCCATCCCATGTAAATGAATAATGTCCCATTCCATGTCCATGTAAAAATTCATGAGGTTTGGTTTTCCCATGTACTCTTCCAATGTACCAGTACATAGCTTAGCCCATGTACTTGTTCGTGTTGTTTCCATGTAGAGGAACACATGGTGTACTACATCCTATTTACTCCAAACCATGTGTATGTACCACCCATAATAAAAATCGAGTCTCTAGGAAGAGGTTACATGCCATGTGATTGGGTCACACGCCTTGTGATACTTATCTTCTTCATGAAACCCTAGCAACCTCTAAGAGGGGACTAAAGGGTGTGCAGATCCAAGTTTAATGTCATATAGAATTGATCTATCTAGAAATCATGATCTTGAATCTATGTTGTCCTAAAACCAACTTTCTTTCAGATATTCCACTTTTTTCACCAACATCACCCTTAGAACATAGATCATGGTCAACTGGGGTTGATCATCACTAGTAAGGTGGTTTCTGGTGGCCTCTTTTATTAGAGAATTATCTTGAGCCACCACTATTTACATAGGTCCATGATCTACACATATTCATGCCAACCCATTACAATCCACTAACTTTTACTATTGTCGCATGATCCATACATAATACCATGTTTGGATTTCTGATATCCGGTGGTTGCACTATGAAACGGGTAAGCCACATTCAATTCCTCATTATTTGGGAGAAATAACTAGGAAAATGAATCCCTGATGAGGGAATCATGTAGAATAATGGGAGGAAATCACAAAACATGAAAAGTATAAATTAGAATTTTATGTGTTCATTTGGACATTATTCATTTCTATTATAAAAATAACAAATAACAACAATTAATTAAACTCCCAAAAAATCCCCATAATAAACCCATCCCATAATATGAATGATAAAAAAATCAATAAATTCATTGATTGATGTGTGTTTATCATAGGAATTAAGAATGAGTAAATAATCCAATAAAAAAATATCCTACCTTAATTTGTATTGATCTCTAATGAAGAATGATACTGAGTCCTGATTTTTTGTGAGATTTTCTGATTCCATCTAACAGTAGTCATCAATCACTGATATGATCATCGTCCACCAATTAAATCCCCTTAAATTATCAACAATGTATCTCCAAAAAATTACCGTGTTAGGTAGATATCCCTAAAATTTTTCCATATGGATTTATTTAATAGAATACATAGGTCATTCCATCAACAAAATACTAAAACTATTTTATAGAATTGTTTTATTTATTTAACTATCTCAATAACTTTTTGATAGAAACCTTATGCCGACAAAAGTAATTGCATGCCTAGTGTAATCCTCACATTCTAAACTTAATGGAGCCATTATATTTCTAATCAAGTCCAATATATATAATTTATTCAACTTTTTATGGAAAATTTAATTTGTGCTCAATTAAATATATTTAATATATTTCGAACATTTATTCTAGGCACATGGGATCTCATAATCACATTCCCTCTCCGAACATTGTCAGAAATAAAAGCTATAAAATATCCAAAATAATATACATGGGATATATGAGTCATTAAATTCTCCCTACCTTAGGTAATTAGATCCTGAAAATCTAAAATAAGGGAAACAAAAATAAACTTTTTTACTAAGCACAAATATGATACTCATTCTCCCATGTTTCCTCCTAGAGATTCACATACTGTCATTGGAAATAGACCAAAGGAAGCGATCGCCCATAGAGGTTCCTTTCAAGATGATCCCCAATCTCTAGTAGGTACTCAGTAAAGGTAGCTCCATCCTTGATTTTTAGCTCTCCCCAGTTGATAAAGTGTGTTGTTTCAGGAATTTACTTCCTCAGTAGGGAAACATGGAAGATGTCATGCACCAGATATAACTATAGAGGTAGATATAAGAGATACGTCAGCTCTCCGACTCTATACAGTATCAATAAATTAACAAAAAATATAAAAAATATCTAGGTTACCTATCCCAATATTTATAAGACAAGTCAAGTGAGAACCCATTGAAACACAAGGTTTCCCTCTTTGAAATCAAAAGTACTTTTATGTTTGTCAACATATGACTTCTGATATCTCTGGGAAGTGTTAATAATCTTTGAGATGATATATACAATCTCAGTAGTTTTTTTCACTAACTATGGTCCCATTAGTTCCAAATCTACTGGGTAATTATAATAAATAGGTGACCTATATGCGCACCCATACAAATCATAGAATTGTGACATACCAGTGGTTTAATGGTAGTTATTATTTTATGAAAACATCACTGTCAGTTGTGATCCTCCCATCTACATCCAGATTATAACCTGAATGCTTAAAAGATGCCCCACAAAACATAAATTTTCCACTAAGTTTGGATATCGGTTTAAGGGTGAAATCCTTTTCTATTGCTTAACTAATTAACAAATTCTTCCCGAAATCCCATCTATAACTGGGATGTGAAGTGATAATCATGGTCAGAAATTATCATCGATTGAACACAGTGGGGTAGGAATATCTCCTACATGCTAATGAATCCCAAGCACTCTACTGAAATCTAGTCCTGAAGAACTATGAATTGGAATAACTTTAGGATTAGGTCTACAATAACATAGATTATATCATTTCCCCAAGATGTACATGGTATTACTTACATGATGTCCATGCATATTCAATCCCACTTCCACTCTGGAAACTCAAGGGGTTGAGCTAAACCCACTAGAACTTGGTGCTCAACATCGAATTATGGAAAATTAATACAGCGATATCTCAACTCTACAACTCATGTATTTATACATGATAACCCATACTGATGTTAGTGGTCTTGGTACTATATTTTCACACCTCGATTTCTCGCCAAATAATATTTATGAATCTCTCTCAGAACCTCCCCTACAATTTCACTTGTACCATAGTACATACTCTAAAAAGAAATAAATTATCCCCACCATCAGAAAATCCATATGGATTATTTCTAGTGGTTATATGATTACTTATGGTCTTATAATCTTCATCCATAAACTGGATCTCCTTGCATCATAGTAAAAGTGGAGGGGTGACAACCATTGACTGGAGGAAAGCTACTCTATCACCAATAATAAAGGATAACTACAATGATACCAACTTCTCTGATTTCTAGTTCAGAAACTATGAACAATATTTTATGTGGAGGTAATATGCTACCATGTTCCCCTTCCCTAGCGTATATAAAATTTTGAAGTAATAATCCGGGAAGAACTTTGTCCATCACATCTATCTCAACATATGATCATTTTGAGATAAGATATACTTGATAATATTGTGATAATAATATATTAAAAATTTCTCTCCCATCAGGTAGTGTCACCACCTATTTAGTGGTAAGACTACCACATCTAACTCAAGATAATGGGTCATGAAGTTATGCTCATGTGGTCTTAGCTGAAGTAGAATATCATCTATCACCACCGTCCTTTTCATTAGAACACAACCATGTATGCTTCATGATTCACCACAGAACACTATGTATTTGACACCCTCCTCTAGTAATCTCAACATGAGAGAGATTTTCAAACTCTATCACAACTACTGAAAAGACTACAGGAACTTCTTTTTCAATATGAAAGGATTCTCCTTTTGGGTCAATGAGGTCAAGGGCTTCGATATCCCAGAGAAATCATTTATGAATTTCTAGTAACAATGTACCAACCCAATGAAGCTCCTCCCCTCCATCATGATCTTGTGTAGCTCCCAAGATAAGACCAACTTGGACTTGGTTATGTCCACTACCACCCAATCTTCTAATATAATGTTTCCCGAATAATGGACCTCCTGAAATAGGAAACGAAAAATTTTCAGAATCCCATAGATTTAGTTCTCTAAGAGTACATCTAGGACTATCCTCAAGTCTTTCACATGATCCTCCTCAGACACTGAGTACATTAAGATATTTTCAATAAATACTACCACTAAATGGTGTAATAAAGGCTTAAATATTATTTCCATGACTCCCATTAACTCTACAAGGTAATTAATCATGCTAATGGTCATTAACATGTACTCATAGATACTACATCGACACCTGAATGTTGTCTTCAATAAATTCCCATCATGTACTCAGAATTTGTGATATCCTGACCTGAGGTAAATCTTCAAGAACCATTATTCCCCTCTAAAAATTTCAAAGAGGTTTTCGATCTTGAATAGTTTATAAATTCTATTCATGATCACATGACTCAAGCAGTGATAGTTCACAAATAACCTCAAGGTTATTCTCTCCTTCATAGAAAACCAAATGAGGATGCCCACAGTGAATCATTGGGACTAAAAAAGAAATTCATCTCCAAGTCCTCTAATATGAAGCTCAGCTTCTCAAGCTATATAGTAGTCATCCTATATGATAGTACAGATATATGTCTTGTTCTAGGGTGTTGGTCAATACAGAAACCTATCTGATGGTGAGGAGTTAATCCTAGAACATCCCAGAGGAATACATAATTATACAATTCCACCACTCTTGGATACAGGGAACTCATAACATCCACTGTACCAATGTTTAGGCTACATAACTAATGAATAACTAGATACACCCTTATATAAATGAGCCTATAATGAAATGGCTATGTTTCCTAATCACCAACAAAGGAAAACATATCTCCATTACAATGGAATCACCGAACCCACCACCTAAAACATTCAATCGAGGAATGAACTATGGATAACCATTTAATAAATAATATTAATTCATAAGGCCTCATCGCTAAAATAATGAAATCCCAATAGAAAATATTGTCTCCAAGAATCATGTCACACTCTTAGTATGCATTTATGATTGCCGAGTCATCTCCAGAAGAAGTCCCCATGAGTAAATTTCATCCGAAAGTCTCAACAGAAAACTCTATGTATCATACAATATATGTATAAATAATGGAATGAATAGAACATATGTATATAAGTACTATATCTTTGTTTAAGAGAACATATATTGTACCGCGATTCAATCATGGAACCTCTGGGTCATAATTTTCAACCGTCTCTTGCTATCTGATCCCATGTCCTCTTAATATATGAGCCTAGAATGGACCACTTAAGGGTGTGTGTGGTAACAATTCAAAATGTCTACAAACTCCAAATACTCTTCTAGATACTCTGCAATTTCCACCACCCGACAGACTTTTTTTCCTGCCACTACCTTTGCCTCAGGAGCCCATATATTGTCTCTCACTAATCTATATAGTGGGTTTAAAAATCTAATGTAAGATGTCCCCATTCATCACATGAGTTTCATCACATATATTTTTGATAACTAGACCCACTCTGCGATCCATGAACCATAGATCACCTATCTTGGGATGTGTTGGTTACTTTTATAGGTATTTTTAGTTATAAAAGTGTCTTTCTATTTGAATAAAGAAAATATATAGTTTTAAAATAGTGGATTGAAACAAATAATTCCATGGAGTTACCATACCAATATATATTTCTGAATGAATAGGATTTTATATAATAAAGGAAAACCAAAGTCTAAATAAGGGAAGGATAAAAGGAAAAAGATACATGGAACATCAACTATGACTGCACCCATATGTTGGAAATCTTGGAATTAAGGGAATATAAATAATTTTTCTATATATATGAGAGTAAATTATAGAGTTTTCAGACTAGAAATTACAATTATAGATATTACAGTTAAGGAGTAAATCAGTATATTTCTAAGTGTTTCTAGTTTGTTACAGTCATGGAAAATTAAATCAATAGATTAATTTCACTAAACATATAATAGGGGGAGTATGAAATGTTATGTATATGATTATATAAAATGGTACATATTATGGATGATAAACCTCATGAAACTTTTGGAAAATGGGATGTAACTTTATGACCCATGAGTAGATAATTGTTAGAGTTACAGTGACTTCCACATATTCAGTAATTATAGAATTTTTTTCATTAAGAACATTGAAAAGTACATTTGGTTCTATAATAGTTTCCAAAAGAGTGTATTATTCAATTTTTTATCTTGTTAAGAGTTCAAAAGATATAGCACATTGTGAGACAAAAACATTAAGAATATATACACAATGGAATGATCATCTAGGGAACTTGACTGTTAGATAAATAATATTACTAGATATAAATGGAATATTAAAACTGAATCATGTGAAGAAAAAACATGAGAAGTATGAATCATTGGGAATAAGTTTAAGGTTACATTCAATATATAGGTAATAACACCAAATAATGATAAGAAATGGTTAATATTTATAGATGTATGGAGTCCAAATATATTTCAAAATATCAGAGGTTTATTTTATTTTCTGACCGTCATCGATGATGTGACATGAATGGTGAGGGTGTTATTTATAAAGATAAAGTTTGTGGTGTTTATAATGTTTGTTCAATGGGGAACTAGGGTGTAAATATACCTTGGTTAAAACATGAGTTATTGATGACTAATATTTTTGGGGAATATAAAATCAGAAAGTTACAATAGATTCTCTAGAAGAGTGGGATTCACTATGAGATTATGGTTCTCGAAAAACTAAAAAAAATGGTTTATAAGAGATGATGAATTAAACAGTATATGAGAGACAGAAGTATTCGGATCAATCTATATTTTTCGGGGAAAATTTTATAGATTCTTTGAAATATACAAAACACATCATTAATAAATATCCTTTCTCTCTAGTGGGGAATGTTCTTATAAAATAAAGGTGTGCTAAAAATAAGGTTGACATATCGAACCTCAAATTTTTTGATGCATTGACTATATTCATGTTGATTCTAACAAGTGGGATATATTATAAGAAAATTTGGTTGCATGTTTCATTGTGCTTTATGGAAATAAATATATTGGATATATACTATTGTATAATGCTCTCTAAAAGTTCATCTGAATCCAAATTGATCACTTTAATATAGGGATCTGATATAATGATAAAAAATTGGTAGAATCTGAAATTGAGAACAAATAATCATGGAATCATGATAAGGTTCTACTATAAGGATGTTCATAAAGTCTTGAATGTTAAAAAAATATCACTAGTTCAAAAAGATCCTGATAGTCTAAAAATTATATTTTTGGATGGATGTTTGATTTTTATGGTTCATCCAAGGAAAGAAGTTCTATAACTCTAAGGAATTCTAATAGCTCAGGTTAGAGCTCTGAATGATGTGGTACCAGATGAAGCATGGTCACAATAGTTAATACAGTCTAATAGATATTGTAGACCAATAAAAAGGTATGTGTATGGCATTCACTATCTACTTATTATGTATAGAGGATAACCAAAAAAACTAAATATATTGAAGGTCTCAACCATGAAACAATATGGTAGTTTCCATAAAAGAGGAAATAGTATCTTTTCATGCCTCCGGAATAAGGAAACTTTTGATGATTTTGTGGATAATGAAGGTTATAAAGTGAAAATGGGTCTTACAAATTAATGATGTAGTGAATTGTATAAATAATTACAATAAAATTTTTCTAGTGAATGGGTTTAAATAAGTGGAATGAGTTTATTTTAGTGAAATTTTATATACATTTGTTTATGAACATAATAATCCATAGGGTTATTGGAATGGTTAAGAAAAAGGGTTCAAATATTTTCTAATTAGATGTTATTTAATATTTCCCTCAGTTGGATTTATAGGAGATGATTTATATAGGGAAACACAATGTTTTTTTATAATCTAAAATTAACCTTATGTGTGATCTTAATTGGAGTTTTTATCCACTAAAAGAATTACCCAGATAGAAAAAATGGATGTTTGATTCTTTTATGGATGACTAAAATATCATATGATTCAATGTGAATCATTTATTCTATTGTAAGGTGTTTGATGACATAATAATTATCATATTTCTCATTAATTTTTGTGAAATGATCTTAATAGGTTTAGACAAACAAATTATATAAAACTGCTGAGGAGAGAAAAATCTACCTGGTTTGTGAATAAGGTTCTTAAGGAAGCCAAATATATTTTTCTTGAAGTGGATCAAGATGGGTATTAAGCATAGGTCATTGATGTTGACTTAGATGAGTAAATATAATGATATTGGAAAGATTCAAAATGTTTGATTTTAATCCCATATCCACTATACAAGATTGAAATTTAAAATTGTCTGATTAAATATAACCATGAAAATATTATGAGGCTATGTACATGGAAAAGTAACCATATTCATTTGTGGTTGAAATTTTTATGTATGATAAGTCTTATACTCATCCAAAAAATTCCATAGAAATGGGAGTTGATATTCAGTTCATGGAAAATCATGGAAAGGAACATTGGGAAGTACTAAAGTGGATACATTAGAATCTAAAAATTTTATAAGCACTGGGCTTCTGTTTTAAATGGTTTTATCTATTACAAGGGTATATGGATATTGAATTGGGAATAGATGTAGACATATAGACAATTACTCAGGGAATTGTTTTAAACTACGGAGAAATTAATGTTACTTGAATGTAAATACTACATCTAGTGACTACACTATCAAACATGGAAGTAGAGTATGTTGCAGTAACAAAATCGGGGAATGTAATGATATAGTTATAGGGTGTTTAAGAAGGTTATTAAAGAATAAAAACAATAAAATTCAATTTTAAGATAATTAGAGTGTGAAATATCATGTGAATAATTTTTTTGCTTCATTCAAGAATAAAAAAATTCACTTAAAATAGCTTCTCATCATAAATCTTATAGATGATAGAGTTCTAGAAAAACTTTATATATGTGGAAGTGAAAAGATGGAATATATGAAAATGAAGGTTATATATTGTGAAACTAGGAGGTAGTGTTGAGCCTTAGTGGGACTTGTGTGATGTAGACGGAAGTAAGAACATACTCACTATCAATTTTTTATAATAAAAAATGTGTGTAGTCTAAAATGCATATGTGATACAAGGAATCAGCGGTGGAGATGAGAAAAAATATATTATATGGGATATTATTGGTAGTTTTTGTGAAGAATGTTTTCTAAATAAAATAATTGGAACTTTAGAATAGTGTTTTTCCAAATGTTCTATATGAGAACTATATTGAGGAATAGGTAACAAATCCTTAAATATATATAAGTGGAAGTTGAAGTAAAAGTGGAAGTTGGAGTAGAAAAATTAATTCAGATTATGGGAAGTGTGAAATAAGTGGGGGACATTCATAGGATAGACTATATATAATTATGTATGAATAACATGGTTTTTTTTAAAATTATATATAACATTGTTGCAGGGTCAATGGAAGAGTAAACAAGTTCTCTTGTAATTTAACTAACAATTAAGAGTTTGGTGGGGACATATAATAGAGGATTTTGTTTAGTAGAGGTCCATTCACTAATATTATATGGTTGTGTAACTAGAACCTATGGTTATGCCCGACTAAAAATAGTTTGGTAGAAATATAATTTTTATATAACTTGAATTCTAAAAATATTATAAGATTATTATGTGATTAAAAATAGTTATCGTTCTCAACTAGAGTAGGACTAAGTCTAAACCATGTAAATCCCTGGTGTTGTTAAATGTTATGTGTGAGTTCTATGTTTTTCATACATGAATTTGTTTTAGATGTTTGGTAAGAGATCAGGGGGATTTATAATGAGACGGTGGAGCTCTGTTCCGGCATCTATAAATTGGAATGTGGTTATATAAATTTTATAATATCTATATTTTATTTTACAAGTATGGTTCTAAAAGGGAGTTTTAGAATAAGGTTTTCTGAAAAAAAAAATAGTTATTAAGGTATATGGAAATTTTTTTGATTGCGTGATACAACTTTATTGACTAATTGATATGAACGAAATTCATCATCTACCTTATGGAAAATGATTTAAATATTTTTAGAAACACACATTCAAATTTTGGTTGTTGGAAAAGGATAAATTTTGGGAGATATTCTGTGTATTATTTTGATTATATATTAATTCTATATTTGGAGAGATAAAATCTATTTCAATTCATTCAATGACTATTATTTTGTTTAGGGAGAGATCCCATGTTTTTTATGATAATTGGTTAGGGATAACATTTGAATATCATAGAATAGTAGATTCCCCCTTAATTTTATTTTATTTTTCTTATGTGAGTCAATTTTTTTATCAATGAAGCTTATGATGTTTTGTTACATTTATGAACACATTAAAAATGAAGGTGATATCTTATACAACATCATGATTTTTTTATCAACATAAGAATAATGATCTATATTAATTATGATACAGTGTGTATTGATTTTATTAAAAAAATTCATAGTTATCCTCTTACTAGTTTCTTTTTCACCATAGGTGTCTAGAAATAAAATTGCTAGATAGGATTTATGGAAGCATTTGAACAACACTCTAGAGAATTTATCATATTTTAGTGACTATATAGTCTAGATTTCTCTTTGGATACAATTACAATAATACCATGTCTGTTGAAAAAATAAATTTTGATACTAATGAGGGAAATAATTTTAAATCCTTGGTATTTGAGTGTTTTCATACTACTATACGATAATACAGTGTGATCTATACCCTATGACGAGACACAATATATGGGATAGAGCATATATTTCTCAATAGTTATTCTAGTTTGTATCTAAATAAAGAACTTGTGAGATGAGATGAGGAAGTCTATCATAGATGGATACTCTATTATTTTGTATACCTAGGAACAATTTATTTAAATTTTAGTTTTTTAACATTGAATTTCTAATGATTAAGTTTCAACCAAGGACACCATATGAGGGGATGGCTAAATCAGGGTGTGATCATTTTCTTTTTGAGACATTAGAACTTTTTAAAATGTTATAATTAACACATTTAACCTATTACCGATAAACACACATCAATCACAATCAAAAATTCATAAAAAAGGTAACATTTTTTTGTTTCATGACAATGTGGTGTCCCAAATATAAAAAACCAATGATGTATTAGTTATACTCTGATCCATGATGTCTTACGAATTTTAGTGTATTATATTATTTTATCCATGTTCACTCTGTATGAGTATTAATTCCTTTGCAACTATATTTAGAGAATATCACCTTGAATCCCACTTGTCACTTCCATTGAATCATTCTCTACACACTCAATTGGATTGATGTTTCGTCAGTTTATTTCCATTTACATGGATTCTATATTATCAGGAAAATACTCATTAATTTTTATCATAAAACCCACAATATTATTCTCCATGTAGTTTCACAATATTCATTGTATCCACTATAAATTTACACATATAAAATCATTGTATGTAAGTCCTATGGGGTTCAATATTGAACACATATTTACTTCATGAAAAATCCACAAATATATGATAACTAATTTCTAGTTTGAACCAAATTTCATCACAAAAATACATCAATAATCACCATTCATGGGAATCCCTCATGTATTTTACCTCACAAACATACACCACTGAAAAGTCTCCACAATTATTGCTTTTCATAACACTTTGACTGCCTACCTTCCATGAACTACCTACACTATATTACTTGAAAAAATATCTTTGTTGTCTATTTTTTAAAATAATTTAATATACTTCATTTACATATCTGAGCAGAATAGTTTAACCCATAATATTCCATCATTTTTTTAATCAATGTTCAATGATATGATTACTTGTGTATATGTACGAAAAGTCCTATGAAAATATCACTAATAAAAAAATTACATGAGGACCCTTTTATTATAAAATCATATACTTTCAACCATGAAAATCAATTACAATTGACCCTCCTTTATGGATCGATTCCAAATACCGCCTCAACAATATAGAGGATGATGGTTTGTTCATAGTTCCAGATATATCCTTCTTGAAATTACTGTTTGGAACCCCCTTTCTAAATTTGTGGTGGTGGTTTTTTTTTGGAGTACAAATTTCAATATCACATACATACTACGTGTTCATCAAATGTCACTGATAAAAATCTCCATTTTTATCAAAATCATCACTAAACATTATATATCCCTTCAAATGTACATGTGAAAGTAACTAAAAAATCCCTTTTAAAAATTATTACCAATAAATAATAATAAAAACTGGAAAAAGAATTCCATTTTGAAAACACCCTAAAATTCTCTTAAATGATTCAATTACCTTAACCATATCTATTAGTATTTAATCTTCATGATCAGACTCGAAAGGATTTATAAGAAAGAGAAAATTATTTCAATCTCTAACCTAGATCACCATAGATCAAATATCTGGGTCACCTTTATTCCAATAAATTTGGTATTTGATTCAATGAGGCCTGTCTAATTTTCCTTCTACATTTAATTATCATTTAAAGATTAATTTTTTTGATGGGATATATTTCATTATTTTTTTCTATATTTTATATATGATCCTTATTACCAATGAAATTTCATTTTTGGGTTATTATATATATATATATATATATATATATATTATTGATGGGTCCAGTGGGACTCAATAAAATTAGTCATTGTGGGTTTGATATGATATCATATAAAGATAGTGTATGATTATCTTATATTGGAATTATTGTAAACCTCATGGGGAGATGAGGTCATAAATTTATTTTCTCATAGGTAGGTATGTTATAACATGATTTGGGTTATGAATGTATGTTTACCTGGGGTGTGTGTATCATTTTTATCTGAAGAACACATTGGTCTTATGATATTTCAATAGCACATATGAGATATAATTCAGGTAGGTTGAGTGACACTTGAAACAAAAATGATTATGAATCATGTATATCAATGAATCTTAGTTAGTTTATCTGAGTGGTAAAAATCTATTATGTCATCATATATACCCCTTAAAATTGTACCTGACATCAATTTTATTGTTACCTAGTATGAATTATAGTTTTAATACTGATCAATAAATCATTTCAGATATAGACCTATACAATAGGATGAGTAGTGTCTAAGAGACCAATTATTCATTAATAAATTTTCCATGAGTTGGTTCATAGTCATTTTTAAATTACATTAGTTATTTTATATATCTATATCATCCATGAGGAAATTTCATTTACTTTTCTATTTATAAAATAATATTTATTATTTTATCATTTCTTTATATAATTTATGCATATCATGTAGAAATTTTTTTATTGTTATAGTAGGCGGAAAAAATGCACTTATGGATACCAATTTTCTTTCCTTAAGTTTTTGGCATGTTTGATATCTAAACTTATCTTGTCAATTTTTCAATAGATTTTGGAATGTCCCTAGAGGGTTTATAATGAGGGCATAGTTTCCGCTATAGTTTGTTAAGGATATCACAATTATTTAACACCCTTAGGAATACATGGAGGTATATAGAACCTTATAAGGATAATTATATTGGGTAATGTTTAGGTAAGTGTTTCATCCCAAACCTGTGGATGATGTTTGTTAGAATTTTTTATTCTTTGGGGTTCAATGTTTTTCAAAATCATTCATATCAGGATCAGCATTTTTTAATCATTCATCGATACTCCCAAGGGTTCCAACATCCATAACTATTTATAGACCTATATTCCAAAGGTAGGAATGCTATTGGGGTTTTAAACCCATTGATTCTTATGAACTCACATTGGTTGAGAGAACGTGAGGTCGGTCTCATCACACCTATTTGGGGGGGATTTCTTCCTACTCTAGGAAACTCTTATAGATTCAATATATGTTCGATAATATCTTCCTAATCATGATAAAAGAATCGTTACCCTAACAAAATCACCATAGGTTAATTATATTTATATGCAGAGTGAGGAGTTCTTGTTAGTGAACCCATCTGTATGTATATGATGTTCTTCATCCTGTTCCATTTTATGGTTAGATACATATATGTTGAAACCATATAACCAGGAACATCCAAAAAATTTTATCAAGGGAGTCATTTAATATTTCATGTATGGGATTGATCCATTATGAGGCATCCTATATATACTGCATTATAGCTTTAATAAAAAATCATGTAGTTTGTTAAATCTGTGTAGTTTTACATCATATGGAATATATATATATATATATGGTGACATGGGAACTAGGTGTATAGCTCAACCCTTATAGAGGCATCATATTTATCCTGGTTATAAATAGAATCAGATTTATCATAGTCCAGTCATGTTCATAGGACTGAACCCAAGATAGATACCCCAGTGTGATGGGTAATTGTATCATACCACAAATAATAAATTAAGCAGTAAGTATTCCCTAGATGGTGTAGATTCAGGATTCTAATGGCGTTGTCATCACGACTCCTTAAGACCACATTAGTTATGATCATTATGAGAAATAAAGGATAACAAGTAATCAGTATCATTTCATTTGGATGTGTGTATTATGTTCTAGGAGATCCCATTGGATTCTTAACATAGTGATTGAGGTATTTAAAGGATTATTATGTATTTGGTATTATAAGGAATTAGATTCATCTTAGTTTAGTGATTTCTCAATACATTGGTAGATGTGGAAGGTTCATCATCCCACGAGAGAGATTGGGTCCTGATGGTCTGAATGCTAGAGATATGGAGGTCCTTATAATGAATTGGACTCCCATTTTATCTCAAGGCCTTAGGATGTTTTCCTCCATATATTTTTTATGGAAGGAATAAAATTCATCATAGTTCACTAAGACAATGATGAAAAACAGATTATACCCTTATACATGGGATATATCATATTATAACACTGACCGGGACATACACACTAAGGTTTCGATTATCTTGATATCGGCTTATGAAACGAATTATATTATCATTGAAACACCCTAATCATGTGTGATATATGGTTAGTGTAAGAATAAGGAGATAAAAAATAATTAGACTCACTAGTTATGAATGAGGGACATATGCATTGTGATAACCCTTTAGAGGATTGATATGGATCATAACCCTTAGGACGGTGTCTTATGTATCATGTTTATGGTAGGAATAATAATAGTCATCATTTTTTATGTCGAGGATTACACAATAAGGCCTCCCTTTATGAATGATATGATCATTTTGTATTTCGAGTACCACGTAAGTTATGCTCGGTCTGGGAAAAAGGGTTGGAATATGACCAGTCTCATAACTAGTGGTTGCATGAAGTATATACTAGGACAACCCATTTGATGTTTATTATGGAGATAGACTCTAAATAAAGTGTTTTATGTATCCTAGTTATAGTAGGAATTAGATTCATTGTAGTTCAATTAAAAGGGGGATTACACACTGAGATTCCCCCCCCCCCCATATAGGATATATAACATTATCAAGTCATTGGATGCCCGCTTGGCTGGATCTGCTTATCTTCTAGACAATCATTGACTGTATCCCCAAAAAGAAATGATTTTTTTCATTACATGTCATATAATATACACTTTACATTTCCAAATACAACCATATGTCCTAATTTAATTGTAAAATGGATGTTGAAAAATCGGGATGGCATGTGTGGAAGCGTTTTTATGAACAAGGATCACTTATTTGGAGGACATCACAGGGCATTGATGGATTATCTAGGAAGAAATTTTAAGATCTCAGAAGACATGCTTTGAGGGTATCTTATAATCCATCAGAAATTCCCTAGAGTCATCACAAAAGCTAAATGACATTCTTTGATGGTGTTGTGAGATTTTATGTTACGTGATTGTGGGGTGCTTCATGTCCTGGAGTACTTTTTTGGTGTCATTGTGAAAGCTGGATGCCATTTCCAAGGAATGTCACAAGACCCATTGAACATAGCTGGATATATTAGTGAGATTTGGACATCCTTTATAGAGTATGTCGCAAGAGCTATTTGACATACCCTGGTTCTATCATGACACTTACCTGAAATGTATTGGTACTACATTATGGTCTGGGTGACATGTCTGATGGACATTTCATGGTCTGGATGGCGATCCCAAGAATTTTCATGAGACTTGGGTGGAATTCCTAGGGGCACCATGTGACTCACTCTAACCTTACCAGGGGACTTTTCATAATAGGAATCATATACTAAAGGAGCATTGAATAGTGTTGGTGATGTGTACTTGTGTTGTTTATGGAGAAGGTCGGTTTAAGGGATGTGCATAAGGATCATTGTATATGTTATTAAAATAATTCTATCTTCTTTTCAGTCTAGGTTACATCTTTTTAAATAATCTGACTTAGATTTGTTCAATTTTATCATGTTTATGTCTCATGTGATTCATCAAATATGTGGTTTGTCCTATGAATAACCCTCCAGAATTCCTTCGTGTGATCTATGAATAATCAAGAGTACTTCATATTCTTGTCTCATGAAGTTCTTAGGCGGTTCCCTGAATTTTACCATCTAGAAAATCATTCTTTCTACAATATCATCTGATCCATGAAATCCACAACAATTATTGAGTGTTTCAGTTCAAGGATTCAAGGATGATGTTTTTTGATGCAATGGTGGGGGATTTATAGGCCTCTCCACCCAGATTATTCGCCTCATAGAATGGAATGTATCATGAAAATCCAGGATGGAGTCGGTAGAGGTATTCTATTCCATATGTTTTGTGAGATACTATTATAGGTCATTCTAGGGGAGTCATATGACTTCCAGTGAGCACGATACCATAATTTCAACACAATGTTTTATTTAATTATATCCAATTAATGGGGTCTTTCTTAATTGTGTTAGCACACAAAGGGACCTTCACATTGTTAGGACAAAATGTCCAAGGGCCTTCATGAGATTAGGGGGCCTTTGAAAAGGCCTTTTCATGATCTTAGGTTGATTTTATGGGACCATTTGTGAGATAAGGATTTATTTTGAGGGGGATTTTGTGAGATCAAGCCATCATGAAAAATGGATATTGTGATGTATTTCATAGAACGTGAGGTAATATATTGATGTTAATGACTATAAGAGGCTTCCAAATTTTCACTAATTTTTTAATTGTTTATTTTTCAAAGGAATGGGGATCTTGGGACTCTGGATGATTATTTTCAAATTCAAACACTCCCCCCCTGGGGATGCGTCATGACCCCAAAAAATGGTCATTTGGTGATGTGCGACCATTTCATGGAAAAACCCTCTTATATTTCTCATTGAGTTGAATGGATAGAGAAAGACTACCTGGACATGTATGAATCCCTCACATGGTGAGGGTGACCTGCCAGAGGGATTTTAGTTGGTTAAGTGGACATGTTTCCATGGTCTTGGGGTGTATCATAAATCATATGGGGTGTGTCAGATGATGTTTATGACCATAAGTGGTTCCCTACTTTTCTGCTTTTCATTTTCCTATTAATTTTCCATGGGCCTAGGGTCTCGTGAGTTATCTTGAGTATTGTTGAGGACAATCATTCTATCCATCTGTGAGACATCATGTGACCAAAAAATATACTTTTGGGGATTCATTAATATTATCAGTGACAAAAATTTCTTCTTGTTTTGCGCACCGTAGGGGGAGAAGAAGTTCATCTGGACATGTATGAAGCCTTTCACATGATGGGTGTGACATGCCAATGGGATCTTTCATGACTATGCAAAGATATCATTGTGGATTCCTTGATGTATCTCGAGTTGCGTGGGTGCATCACATGAGATTTAATACCTCAAAAGGCTCACACATTTTCTATATTTTCCTCCATTTTCCATGTATTTTTGGATGGATTTCGAGGCGCCTGCCACCTAACAATTCACATGACCTGAGGTTGATCATCTGGTATCCATCCTATGAACACCAATTGTCTGGGATTTCATTTCAAGAGCATGTATACTTATAAAAGGGTATCCATGGGATATTTTACTGGTCATGTGAAGCACATGTCTCCTTCATGTAACCTTTTGACTCTCTCACAATCACTTGTCTCTTAGAGGGATATGGGATCCATGAGTTTTGTCCACCTTTTCCTCCTTTACCTTTCATGGTAAAATAATACACATATTCAATTATTACTCCCCTTATAAATTTATTGATACTCAAATGGAGGAAATAAAAAATTCTCCCCATCTAGAGTGACATCCATAGGGACAAGGTCTCACTTTTTTGGAATGTAAATACATGTTTGAGGTGTTCGTTCTCTCTAAAATTGGTATCTTGGGAGAATCTTGGTCTTTTGGGTGATGTTTGGAGTTCTATTGAATACCCTTTAAATAGAGGTGTGGAGATCCAATCATTCACTGACCACTCCATGTTTCTTGTTCCCCCTGCTATAACAAGATTGTTTGGAAAGACCCTTCCACAAGAACTAATCGTGAAATCCATTAATGATACCTTCCTGAAATAACTAGTTCATAATATCTTTTTCTCTAGGCATTTGTTCGAATCAACAAAGAGATGAATTTTGATAATTGCTCGATCATAGTCCATTGGGATGAAAGGATCCTTTTGATGTTCTTTCAGGATATTCTATCATGATTTCATGATTCTTTTAGTCTATTTTGCATCTCATTTGACAAAGGAAAGGTCAAACGATCATGAGTCTCCTAAGTGTTTGTGAGGTTGCACGATGTTCTACTAGTTAATGTGGACCATGAGATCTTCATGAACCTGGTGATTTAAGAATCCTTTATGAAATTCAAGAATTAATTGAGGATTAATAAAATGCCTATAAAGCTTCTAGATTTTTATTATTTCCTTTTAAAATATTTTATTTTTATCTACCTGAAATATGCAACTAACTATTGTTCAAATGGATTCAAACAATCATCATTTATCCTCTACATCAGTTAATAAAAGTTTTATGATTTCTTGAAACTATAATGTTTACACTTGATATTGAATGAATTATGATAACGAGGTTTTTAAATGGATTATTCCATTCACAATTAAAGATTATCCATTAATAAATTGGATTCCTCTATATGGTTTTGGATTACTGGAAGACATTTTAATTCATTCTTCTAACTATGATCTACTGTATTTATGGTTGTAAACTTCACATGATTTTATTCAGATGGAAATTGATGAGGATTCTCAATTGGTTACATGTCAATAATAGGGGTTCTCTTATATGTTAATAAAGTATCCCTTGGGTCTAGACAACTGTGATTTTTCAAACCAATGCATCTATCATATCTATTTGATTATATCTATCTCTTATCTAAACAACTCATTTGAAAGATGTATCTTGAAATGGGATCTTTATCTTGGTGTTAACCTTTATAATGAATGGGTACGAAATATTGGGTCATGAAAAGCCTCTAAGTGTTTTATGACCAGTTATATGATTTCGGTATTTTTGATATAGTATGGATTCCCCAATTTATTTTTTATCATTACTATGATCCTCATTGAGAAATGACTAACTATTTAAGTTCTATAATATATCCTTTATTTAGGTAGGAATAATCCTATGTGGTATCTATGAGATGGAGGGATACTCTTATCAGATAGATGAAAAATGTTTTCCTTCCAATCGTAGATGTTTGGAATGACCCGTTGAAAACTATAGTTTTGGGGAGGTAAATTTTCATCATTATAAAGCATAAGTTGAGAAAGGAGCTATATGTGAAGTACTTTATCTATTTTAAATAATTTTTCATGAATATCCTCTATCTTAGACGAGCTAGGATGACTACTATACACCCCTGTCTGTTCCCATCCCAACATGTTTTTGACAATTCTGGTTCGTATTAGGAATATTTTTGAAGCTAGGGATCATAAAAAATGGGGATATTGAGTGAATTTAGATATCTCTCAAATCCTTATCAATGAAGCCTAAATTTAGATGTTCATAAACAGGAGTATTTTCCCAGTTGCGGAACCATGTTTAGCAATCTAGTTTAGTAAGTTGGTGATTGCAGCATGGATAGTAGAAGGGCGGCACCTTAATCTAGTTTTTCTGACCCATACACACCATTATCAACTCTTACCCCACATTACATTATGCATCATTCTCTATAGGTTCAATGTTCCTTTTCAGTATTTATTTGGATAGATAGTCAATCATTTTCATTTCAAAAAATAATACAATACCACCACGATCAATGGTGCATTATCTTGTCCTAGGATTCAAAACATATCTAGATTTATTCCCATGTCACTATGCTCTCACGAGGATAATGATGCTTTTATTTGATACAATAGCTTTTATTTCACCCATTTTCCTATACTAATTTGGTCGAACATTGATAATGGTTGTAGGTATATCCATGAAAGGGTATACAAGATCTACCATCGGGATGGGTTTCATACAGCCATTATGGATGACCTGATCATCTGTGGGACATATAATCTATATCGGTTTTCTCATCAATATGGCTGAACAAAAAGGTTATCCCCTCCTACGTCATCCAGTGAGAAATGAGAGAGACACCATGGGATCATATTCCATTTACGGATGATGTTGGTGTATGAATATAGTAATATATAGATCATTCTCCTATCCACTTATGCTCCTGCCATTCTTGCTTAGGATTATGCCTAGGCATGGGTAAAAACCTAATTGGATGGTGTGTTAAGACAACCGGTTCCTGAAGTGGAAAAATTAGTTTCCTCATAGACTTGTATATATGTAGAAATGATGGAGTATATTTAAGACATGTGTGAGACTTCTAGGAAGAGCCCTCATCTAAGAAATGACCATTCAGAAAGAAGTATACAATCTGTCAAGGAAATTGGCATTATAGCACAAGCAATGGGTGATGAAACTATTTATGGAAGAATATACATGACTTCTTCTCCATCTTCCTCGACTGCCACATATTCTCAATCATAGTGCAGTTTTATCTGGAAGAATATTCAATTCTCAATCAACAAGACTCCTCTAGAAACATTTAAGGACCAAGAAGAATTCCTTCGTCGACTATTTTATGACATGGGGTGGATCTATTTGATTAACATGCATCTTACAAGATCATAGGAATAATTACTCTGAATCAAAATAATTTGTCAACCAATGAGGTGAACTTGTGTGATTTTAAAGATGAGGATCCCCTTGACGAAAATATAAAGTAGGTAGTGGAAGCATCAAACTAGATTTTCTAGTTTTTATATATTTTTCAAGCCTATATGGATGTGTGGACCATGAAGATATGGATATTTGAGGAAATAAATTATTGCCTGAGTTGTGACCACTCAGTTCCATCATTCTCATAGGAAAACAACCAAAAAAAGAGTTTAGGATATGGCTATCATATTTGAGAGTCTCTATCCTAGGGAAAAAGAAGGACAGGTAGGGTGAGCGGTACTTCAACATTAAAATGATGCTTCTCACCTGAAACATTCCAACTTGGAAAGACCAACCAATTTAATCTTATTGTAGTTCAATTTCTGAAATACATTTTTTTAATGACATTCTTGGAGATACTCTGAAATGTTAAGAATCCTCATATTTCACTTTATTAATCAATGAATTTTTTGAACCTTTAATGTTTTGTCTAGTTTTTATTTCATTAATGATGTTCATGAAATTTCACTTATCTAACATTATATGAATATCCAATGTTCCCCATAATTTTCATAATATCATGTAAACCTATATTTCATTATATGAATATTTAAATCATAAATAAATCTTCTTGATAAGTGCTCGTGAATTCTCACAAATAATGATGTTCTTAATTGATGTATTGGTTTTAGTTATCTTGAGATTACCAGTTTTTCAAAAGGATATTTATGTGGAATATATGTCAATCAGAGAGAGTGATTTATCTTTTTTCAAATACTAAATAATTGGACAACATATATTTATTCTTTATCAGGATATATGATGGGAATTAAAAACTTTTCCATTCTTATAGACTAAATAACTGGTGTTCTATAGTTTTAGATATTTTATCTTGGACATTATATCAATTTAAATTAGGGTATTTTATCTCTAACCTTATATCATTGTAGTTTGAGGTCTTTTAGGTCAGTCCTCTTATCGTTGTAGTTTAGGGACCTTTATATTAGACCTGCTATCTTTGTAGATTATGGACTTTTACCTTGGTCCATATATTATTTTAGTTTAGGGTATTATATCTCATTCCATATGATGTCATTTAATTTAAATTCTTACTACCATTCCATTACATGTGATCATGGATTATGGTGTAGAAATTGTAACGACCCAAACATTTGTTAATGAAAATTCCTATTGATCTAATTAAATGTCTTAATATGTGAAATGGTCATAAAACTTATACAATTATTTTTTATATGTTTATGGTTTTTAAAATACCATTAATAATTATGACCGTTGCAAATATAGCCATTGAATAGTGATCACTTGATTATTATAAATATAGGGCTTTAACAAACACAATTTACTGAGACAAAGGAACTGATGACCTCATTCAGTAGACTTCCCCCTACGAAGCCCATTTATTGAAGCTCAGAAAGGAGGTTGCATCTTTGGGCTTCACTCTTGACCAAGCCCAAGCCGAGCTTGAAGACGTTAAGCTCGAGCAGAACCACCTATAAGACAAGTGGAAGTAGATAGAGATTACCACTCGAGCAATGTTGTCCGAGCCACCCCAGGAGTCTGTCACCATCGCACGCCTTACCCTAAGGTCTTATGCGGGTGTGATAAGGGGTTATGTAAAAATATACTTGTACTAGGATTATGTACATTATTTTTGTATGTAATAAAAAATATACCTTCATTTTATTATTGTTACTTTGTAAATTGTTTTTAAAGAGAAAATAGTATTTTTAGGTAATATTCAACTAAGAATATCTTCCTTTCTCATTTTTGTCCAATTATCTTTAAGTAGTAATGAACTTTAGTTTTCAATTATGAATTTTATGGTATGATTTCACACCTCCCCCATACTTCCCTCTTTATTTTTGGATGATGGTAGATCCCTTTATCTCTCATTAATGCCTCCCATGTACACTTGTTACCATGTTGAAATTCCATGAGGGATTAATCTCTCATTTTTTACATCCAAGAAATTATTTTTTATTATGCATCTAAATTCAATTACATTTTTTGGGACATATATCTATATGACCCCCTTAATTTTCATTTCATATAAATATGATGAGACACCCCTTTCTCCATCATCAACTATTTTTATGAATTCTTATGTCACGTCGTTATGCTATCGAAATTTCACCGTGATTTTCCAAGCCAAAGTCCTTGTGTAGTGAATACCATGCCCATTTCTCTATCAAGGGTATTTGAATTTACAAACATATACTTATTGATTATAGTGTTTCATGTATGTATTACTCATTCCTTTATCATGTAATAAATTATGATGTTGAATGATTCCATGTTTTATGATCCATGTGTCACACTTATACATTAAATGAAATGTTTAAGAAGGGTGTGCCCTGATAGCACTCCGATGCATATGGTAAAGTATAGTATCATGATACGTCATGTGAAATGGGTGTTGAATTATTATAATTCAAGTGAAATGAGGTTTTGCATGTGCTTCATGTGCAATGAGGGTTTACTAATTCTCCATGGGTAATTATCCTTTGTTCATGCTAATTCCATGTTAAGTGTTGTTTCCACATCAACATGTTTTGGTTATCATGATTTACCATTCGTTTATGTTCATGTTTCTCTTGTACTCTATTGATAAGATTATTGTCTAACATTTTTTTTCCTCAGGTGATTCCATTTTTATTCCCGTACTAGGCTTTATAGCTCACCCTTTTCATTGCATGTCCCCAGGTTATCCCATTAAATTCTAGGTATGAGGGAATATAGTGGTCATATAAAGGTTGTTTTCGATAAATATGTTGTGTTTTATGTTATAAGTTGTTATTTAATGATCATAAGCCGAAAATACACTATAACTCTCGTTCTTATACATTTTATCAAGTGAATTTTATGTAATAAATCATGTTTAACTGTGTAATAAAGAGCAGGGTTGTTATAGTTGGTATCAGAGGATAGGATTAGTTATTATTGGGATTAGGATTAGAAAACCCTAGTGAAGACTTAGAGATTAGACTAAGTATAATAAAAACATCCCCATGTTTTGGTGAGTATTGAGTTTGTGGTTTATCAAGCATATACATACCTATCTAGATACGATTAGGTAGAGGTGGCTCTAGCACAGATGTATCATAGGGGTAAAACATGAAAACACTGCTTTGAGCTAGACTAAAATGGGAACTAGTTCATGAAAACAGGCCTTGTTTTACTCTTGGTTATGAAACTTCTAGAGTATATTATTTGGTAAATTCACAGGCTTATAAAGAACCACTATTAAGGGACTAAAAAATTCCATAAGAATATATATTAGAATATAGATCTCGGATAACATAGACTGAAGCCAAAAGATTCATAAGAAGGAAATAAAAGCTATTTTTAAGTAATTTTTTTCATGCATTTGAATTACCCTTTATGTGTTACCCCTAACATTCCTTTTATTCCAGATAATAGATGGTAATAGGAGGACTCGAGCTAACAATCGATGTGAATATCAATGCAATTATTGTTCTAATGAGATTCCCAATCCGATGGGAGCAGGAATTGCGAACATTATCACGATACTCTCTCAGTTAACTCGATATTTGAATAGAAACATGGGTCAAGATGAATGTTCAACACCCCCCAAAGAACATGTTGCTATCGAGAGCTTCATGAGACAAAGGCATCCTACTTTTAATGGAGCATCTTATCCCTCAATCTCTGAACAATGGATCAAATCCATTGAAACGATCTTCTCCATCATTCAATGTTCCGAACAAGAGAAGGTTATTCTGGATGCTTACCATATGGAGGGTGAAGCTGATCAATGGTAGACATTGATTAAAAATAAAAATCCTGAGGATGAGATCAAGGAGTTGGAATGGAAGTATTTCCTGAAGATATCTTTTGATAAATATTTTTCATGCACCCTCCGACTTAAGATGGAAAGGGACTTCCATGCCCTAAAGGAAAAAAGACGACTAATCTGTGGGAGAGTATTTGTTAAACTTCACAAGGCCTTCACGATACACTTTTGGATTTGTTGTTACCCCATAATGCAAGGTTGACTTCTTATTTGATTGTTTGAAACCTATCCTTCTGAAATCCCTAGAGATCCATGAAGTCGATATCTATGAGGAAATTATTCGATGTGCCCTCTAGGTAGAAATAGAAATCAGCGAATCTCAGGGGTATCATAGGTTTAAGAAGCGTAAGATGGACTTCAATTCTTGCAGTTCGATGGATAAATCCAGTGGTGGTATGAAAATCCAACACCCCACTTTCCAATGGTACGGAAAGAAGCACCCTTGAAATTTCATGATGTGGATGAGGAAATGATTTAGGTGTGAAAGAGAGGGGAACCTAGCCATTAACTATTAGGAAAAAAACATGTGGCTGTAATAGAGGAGCGGAATGATCCATTTGAACCTCAATGTGTCGTTCATTTATACAACTACAAAGAACCATGGAACCTTTAAAATCAGTTCCCTAAGCCAAGGGTTTTCAGAGGTAACCAACAAACTCCAAGGAATCAAGGGCGAGCTTTTACATCACTACTACCGAAGTGAACCCCAACAACGAAGTGGTGACCGGAACGCTAGTTATTCATTCAAGAATAGAGAGAATACTTTTTTATTCTGGTTCTACACATTCTTTTATATCCCGAAAGTTTAGTATAACAGTCCAATCACCACCACAAATCATGGATGTAATGATTTCAGTGAGTACGGAAAATGGGGAAATCATATCATCCCAGGAATATAACACCTCCCCTCTCATAATTTGTGGATTGAACTTTCTTGAGAACCTCTTCATACTCCCCCTGGTGGAATTAGATTAAATTCTTTGCATGGATTGGCCTTCCTTATATAGAACCATCATAAATTTCCACGATAGGGAAATCACTCTCCATGTGGAGAATCGACCCCCGATTATATATAAGTGAAAGTAGGAGGAAGATTCTTCATTCGAATCATCATCTCAAGAATGGATATTATTGCCCTATGAGCATGAGTATTTGGCTCTAATGATTGAGTCCAAGGAACCAACCATCCTTAAAGTCATGCCTATTGTGAGGGAATTTACTGAAGTGTTTCCTGAGAAATTCCAGGATCTTCCTCCTAGAAGAGATGTTGAATTCTCAATTGATCTTACTCCTGGGGAATTTCCAATATCCAAAAATCCATATATAATGGATGTTATGGATATTGAAAAGTTGATGAAACAACTACAGGATAATCTTGATAAAGGGTTCATACACCCAAGTGCTTCACCATGGGATGCACCAGTCCTCTTTGTCAAGAAGAAGGATGGGTCAGTGTGCCTTTGCATTTATTTTCATGATCTTAACAAAATCAAGATAAAGAACAAGTATACTCTCCAATAAATTGATGAATTTTTTGATTAGATGTGTGGAGAAAAATAATTCTACAAGGTGGATTTATGGTCGGGATATTATCATTTAAGGGTGAATAATGAAGCTATCCCAGAGACTTTTTTTGTACAGGATACGGGCACTATAAATACATAGCAATTACTTTTAGAATCATTAATGTTTCAGAAATCATCATGGACGTGATGAATAGAGTCTTTAGATATTATCTCAACAAATTTTTGGTAGTATTTATAGATGATATTATAATAATATCCAAAACCAAGGAGGATCTTGAGGAGCTTCTAAAAACTATACTAGATATCTTGAGAAAGGAGAATCTATATGAAATGTATAGCATGTGTGAGTTTTGGTTGAAGGAGGTATCATTATTGGGCCATATAATTACAATCTATAGGATATCTGGGGATCCCTCCAAGAAAGATGCAATAGAGGGATGACCGAGGCCAACATCGGTAACAAATATCCTTAGCATCTTCAGGTTATCTAGATATTATCAAAGATTCGTGGGAAATTTTTCACGATTGTCCAACACTCTTAAAAAGATAAATTGGAAGGGATTAAAATTTTCTTGGAGGGATGAATGTGGATAATGCTTCAAGATGTTGAAAATGAGGCTTATCACTGCACCTGTGCTTAGTTTACCCTGAATTGGAGAACTTTTTTTTATTCAGTGATGCTTCAAAGAAAGGAAAATGATGTGTGTTGATGAAAAATTACAAATTCATTGCCTATGCTTCAAGGAAATTGATTGTTCATGAGCAGAACTGTCCAACACAGGACCTCGAGTTGGCTATAGTAATATTCTCTTTGAAAATTTGGCGGAATTATCTCTTTGAAGAAAAGTGTGAAATATATACGAACCAAAAAAGCCGCAAGTATATATTCACACAAAAAGAGTTTAATATGCACTAATGAAGAAGGTTAGAGATGATCAAAGACTATTACTAGTCAATCCATTACCACCCTGGGAAAGCGAACGAGGTTGAATATGCTCTAAGTAGAAAGGATCCAATAATTCTCTCATTAATTAGAATTTAAAAGGATCCAATCCAATTAGATGTGATGAAGATGGACATGGGAATCATAAAGCAATAAAAAACATCAAACCTTTGACAAATGATTGCTCAACCATCTTTTTTGGAAAAGTTAAATGATTCTCAAAAAGGATTATGTAGGAATTTGGAAGAGAGTGGAAGCTATCAGAAAAGTGAAATCATCGGAGTTTAATGTTAATGAAAAAGGAATTGTGAGATTTTGGAAAATACTATATGTTACATCAAGTCCGGAGCTGAAGAAGGAAATTTTGGATGATGCACATAGTTCAAACTTTTTTATTCACCCAAGAAACAGAAAGATGTATCAAGACCTCTGAGAGCATTATTGGTGGGATAATATGAAGAAGGAGATCACTGAGTTTACATCAAAGTGCCCGGTGTGTCATCAAGTGAAGATATAGAGGTAGAAGTATAAGAGAATGACGCAACCATTATCCATACCAGCAAGGAAATGGTAGAAAATAACCATTGAATTTTTCACCATACTTCTAAAGACATCCAAAGGAAACAATACAATCTAGGTTGTTTTGGATAATCTTACAAAGGATGCTCACTTCATTGCTATTCAGTAGGATTTCTCATCGGATCAACTAGAACAGATATATATATCAGAGTAGTGGTAAGGCTGAATGGAGTACCACTATCTATTGTATGCTACAGAGATCCAAGATTCAACTATAAGATTTGGATGAGTCTTCAACATGCTCTGGATACTAAGCTGAACATCAATCCAACTTATCATCCTCAAACTGATGGCCAATCCAGTAAGACTATCCAAACACTTGAGGACATGTTGATATCATGCTCAACAGACTTCAAAGGAGGATGGGATCAATATTTTCCTATGTTTGAGTTCTCTTATAATGACAGTTTCCACTCGATCATCTGAATGGAACCATATGAAGCCTTGTATGGAAAGAGGTGAAGAAAACCAACATATTTGGGTGAGGTTGGTGAGCGCAAGATTCTGGACCTAGAAATGGTTGATGAAATGGTGGAGAAGGTGAGAAGCATTCAACGACATATCAAGGCAGCCTAGAGTTGACATAAGTGTTATGCAGATAACCATCGATGAGACCTTGTGTTTAAAGTTAGAGACATGGGTTTTCTCTGCATATCTCTATGGAAGAAGGTCATGATATTTGGAAGGAAAGGAAAGTTATTTCATAGGTATATAGGCACCTTCGAGATTCTTGATCTTCTCGTGGTTGTGGCCTATCGAATAGCACTTCCACCCACCATGTCCAAAGTACTTGATGTCTTTTATGTCTCCCTCTTGAGGATGTAAATACCCAAACCTTCACATGTACTCTCTTCATAGATAGTACAGTTAGAGTATGATCTTTCTTATGAGTAGCAGCCAGTGAAGATCTTAGATCGTAGAGAAAAAGTTCAACGAAATAAGACAATGCCCCTCGTCAAGGTATTGTGGTGAAACAACCTGTTTGAAGAAGAAACTGGGGAATCCGAGATAGTGATGAAGCAGAGATAACAACATCTATTTTAGTTATGGAAAATAAAATTTCAAGGGAGAAATTTCTTAAGGGGGAATATTGTAATGACCCAATAAATTGTCAATAAAAATCCCTCTTGATCCAATTAAATGTCTTAATATGTGAAATGGTTGTAAAAAAAATGCACTTCTTTTGTTTTATGTTTCTGGATTTTAAAATACCATTATGAATTGTGACTGGTGCTAATATAGCCATTGAACACTGATCACATGATTAGTATAAATATAGGGCTTTAACAAATCTAATTTACATTGAAAAAGGAACTGATGTCCTCATCTAGAAGACTTTCCCCATATGATGCCCATTTTTTGGAACTTGGAATGGAGGTTTCATCTTTGGGATTCACTATTCACCATTCCCATGCTGAGCTTGAATACATTAAGCTTGAGTGGAACCGCCTATGAGAGAAGTGGAATTTGATAGAGAGTACCACTCGAGTAATGTTATCCGAGCCACCCCAAGAGTCTGTCACCATCGCACACCTTACCCTAAGGTCTTATTTGGGTGTTATAGGGGGTTATGTAACTAGACCCTTGTACTATGATTATGTACATTATTTTTTTATAATAAATAATATACATTCATTTTTTATTCTTACATTGTAAATTGTTTTTAAAGTGAAAATAGTATTTTTAGTTAATATTCAACTAAGAAATCTATTTTGATGAATTAATGGATTTTTGAATTAAATAATTTTTTAATAAAATAATAATAATATAATTTTTAAATTTATTTTTGTTAAATATAAATGATCAGATAATTTTATTAATGCAATTTTAATTTTTATTAAGGTTTGAAAGCTGTTTTTGTCAAAACCCTTGAATTTTCAATAAATTTCAATTTTTACTTTAAAAGTGAAAACTAACATATTTAGAAAATTATTTAGAAAAAATGACTATTATTTTTGGAATCATAATGTCGAAATTATCCAAAGGTGAAATTTTTATAATTTTATCACATAGTCGAATTTTTTAGTAAAAATTAAATACCGTTTAATTATATAATGTGTTTTATGACATCATAATGACCCAATAGTGATGTCATAACATACTATAAACATTATGTTCGGCCAATATATGTTTTACCATTAAAATTATGTGATTTTAAGTTTTATTTATTTATTTTACAATGCTTTAGCGGACCCTTCAAGACTTATAAAACATTTTGTCTTTTTAAATTATTTTCCTTGAGAGTGTGACTCAGCTCCACATAAGAAAACCTATTATTTTAAGAAGTTCAGAAATTGTCATTATAAAATATTTTTTTCCACTCCCCTTTTTAAAAACCCATGGTCAAAAACCATGGTCTTTTTTGTGGTTTTTATTAGTTTAATGTGAGGTGTCCCAAACCTAAATGATAAAGAATTCATTCTCATTTCCTATATAAACTGACCCAAGCTCCCACTTCATATTCACAAAAATCCTTTGTATTTCATCCAACCCCTGACCTCCTCATTCAATAATCCTCCCAAGGTGCCCCAATATCCCAATAAGGCTCTCTCAAACCCATCCCAAGCCTTTGGGATCACATTTCCATGTAAGGTATTTCTTCCTTTCTCATTTTTGTCCAATTTTCATTATGTTGGTATGCCTTTTTATTTTTAGTCATAAATTTTGGGGAATGATTTAACACCTCCCCCATACTTCCCTCTTTATTTTTGGATGATGTAAGACCCCTTTCTCTCTCCTTAATTCCTCACATGTACACCCATTACTATGCCGATATTTCTTGAGGGATTTATCTCTCCATGTTTACATCAAAGCAATTATTTTGTATTATGTATCAAAATTCAATTACATTTGTTGAAACATGTATCTATATGACCCCCTTACTATCAATTTCATGTAAATCTGATGAGACACCCATTTCTCTATCATCAACCATTTTTAGTAATTCTTTAGTCATGCCGTTATGCTGCCGAAATTGCACAACGATTTTCCAAGACAAAGTCCTTATGTAGTGAATACCATGCTCATTTATATATCAATGGAATTCACCTTCACAAACATATACTTTTTGATTATATAGTTTCATGTATGTATTCCAAATTCATTTATCGTGGAATAAATTATGATGGTGAATGATTCCATATTTTATGATCCATGTGGCACACTTATGCATTAAATGAAATGTTTAAGAAGGAACGCCATGATAGTGCTCCAATGCATTGGGTAAAGTATAGTATCCTGATACATCAGGTTAAATGGGTGATGAATCATGCTAATTCAAGTGCAACAAGGGTTTACTCATGCTTCATGTGCAATGAGGGTTTACTCATGCTCCACATGCTATGAACCTTGGATCATGCTAATTCCATGTAAAGTGTTGTTGCGACATCTCCATGTTGTCATTATCATGCTTTATCATTCTTTTATGTTCATGTTTCTCTTATGATCTATTGATATTCCAATTGTCTAAAAAATATTGTTTTCATCATTCTATTCTATTTTTATTCCCTTACTGGGCTTTATAGCTCACCCTTTTCTTATTCATGTCCTCGGGTTATCCCATGCCATTCTAAGTATGAGGTAATGTAGTGGTCATGTAAAGGATGTTTTCGATAACGATGTTGTGTTTTATGTTCTAAGTTGTTATGTAATGATACCAATCCCCAAATACACTATACCTCTTGATCTTTTTCATTTTATCAACTGATGTTTATGTAATAAATCATGTTTAAGTGTGTAATAAAGAGATGGGTTGTTATAGAAATGCTTGGAATGACAGAAAACACGTTAGGATGCTATGTTTTCATATGGTGTTTCTGAGGATCATGAGGATTTTTTCTCCTTTCATTCAAGTAGTATATTCCTCTAGTTGGTATGTCTAATATATTATATTCCAAAAACATGATAGATAAGAGTTATCTTCACCCTTCTACAATTTCCATGTAAGATTTAGGGGGTTAATGTTGGTTAAGGGAGAAATATTCGTGAATATAGTCTCACTTGGATACATGGAATGTGAATTAGGTAAATCATGTGCCTATCAGGTTAATTCAGTGAATAATGAAATGATGAATACATACTAGGTATGACCGAATATACCCTAAGGTTCTGAGTTCTTCCATAGTGTTGTTAGGGCTCGCGAGGATGGGATTTCCTTTCCTAAAGGGTCGAGATGCCTCTACATGGTAGGTCTAGGCCATTTATCAAATGATATCATGGTAAAATTGAAGAATCCCCACTCATTTTCATGTTCCATATAAGTTTTACAAAGTATCAATTATCTAGAAAATGAAGGTGGGTATAAGGGAAGTAAATCTAGGAGGGGTTAATGAACCATATGGAAATTTACGTCTAAAATAGTGATGCTTGATCCATATAAACGTGGTTTCGAATCACAAAGTGTGGTCCATTAAAGGTTTAGAAGTGGATTTTCACATTCCAATTTTGATAAATGGTACAAAACACAGTTATTTAGCATCAAGGATTTTAAATCTAATTGAATAGTATGGTTTTAGCAATTGTATATCATTGTTAAAAGTGACTAGGTCCTGGGGATTATATCATAAAATCATATCAGGGATAGCCCAGAACACCCATAGTTGGTGGGTTCTACCATCATGACATCAAGATCACAATATTCAAAAATACCTTTATATTGGCCCAATATTTCTATGGTTGGTAGGTCAGATCCCTTATGCATCGATAGCATGTTCAATCAGAGAGATCCATTTTCCTTTGAAAGTGAAATGTAATGTTTTAGATGATCTAATGTTCTTAAATTAATATGTGTGATTTATGGAATATGTAATATACAAGAAGGGTTAGAGAACTCTAAATTTTTTTTCACCACCTTGGGAAAATATTCTTACAATGAAGAGATGTGACTAATAATTAAACAAACTTTTCTCTGAACCAGATGGTCCATAGAATTTTTTTTTGATATTGCTATGGATATTTTATAGGCCCTATTAAATCTATATATTATTTTTTTCACACTATTTTTCCCCTAAACTCTGAAAATGAAGTGTTTTGGGAGTGAAAACTTGAAATTTTCTTAGGCCACCCTTTGTGGGTTTTCAACCTAACAAGTTTTGTGTCTCTTTCACAAGAAGTTTATGGTCTTACGGTTTGGATCATTATACTCTATAATTTTACATTCATAGACATTCGACCATGGATTATGTAGTTAAGGTCATGATGAAGATGGACCTAATATGAGAGGATGTTACAAGAGAACTCAATTAGGATAGCCATGTCCAAGAGAACTCCAACATCATTCTGAGTGGGAGATGTGAATTTTATAAATCATGGCTTGAGGCTCCCATTTCATGAGAAATGAAGTGATATAATCATTATAGGGATATCTTAGAACACCATTACTTTCTTTGTTCTTCCATGGTGATATCATTCTTTGGATGATTAGAAATCCCTCCATACAGATCTAGGATTTCTTTTGTTAGAATTTCCAAGCCCTTTTGCATTGAAAGCATTATCAAATAGAGAGATAAAGTTTCCTTTTAAAATGAAAGGAATAGTGTGTGGAATCTTTATTTTCTCAACACATGAAGTGTGATTTGTGAATTGAGGTGATTAAAATATGGAAAAAGAAACATTTACTCTAGCAGACCAGTATTAAGCTCTAGTGGTTCATTGATAAGCAATGAAAAAGGATAATAGTCTTTATAGTTTATCATTGTGTAATAGGGATGAGAATTATTCCATGTAGTTTAACATCATGAGATAAGGGAATTTTTATGTTAGATTAACATGATGCAGTATGGACATGGGAATAGAAGTGGAAAAACAATTGCATGATATATTACATGCACAGTAATTCCACATGTAGATCTGACTCGTACTTAGGAAAAATCTTATTGTATAGATAAAATAATATGGAGATGGAGTTTATTTTTATATCAGTTTTTTATATTCAGACCCATTAATGGAAATCTGGGCATGACTACATATCTAATGATGATATGAATTAGAGACCATAAAGTTCCTGAATGAGAAACTCTATATATAGGTATAATCTAGACACAAATGTTGACATTGTTTCCATTGATTGTTATACCTAGTCAAATGATTAGAGATCTCAAGGTCACTACATATTATGTTATGATAGGAATCAAGCCACACTTAGATCTCAAGGAAACGCGTAGTTTCATGTCATGCAGAATGGATTTAGGATTCATGATGTAAAAAATTTGTATTGTGGCAATACTCAATGTTGGATTTTTGGGATCACTACATATTCTATGTTAATAAGAATAAGTCCACACATAGTCATTGAAATATGTTTTTCTTATGAATTTATGACCTATACATAGGGAAGGTATATTTTTATGTATATATGTTGAGACTAGACCCAAGGAAGTAGATTTGGGAATTACTACATGTCATGTGATGCCCAGAATCAAGTAACATGTAATTCTATAATAAAGTCGTGATAGGAGACCAACCCCAATAATAGTGGTCCTCTCAGGCGAGGTCCATAGGAATGTGCAATTTTATGTCGTTAAAAGGACATCAACCATGCAGTTTAACATCATGCAGTGAGGAATCATTGTATTATATTTATGTTCTTTCATTCAGTACCATGATAACACTATCGTGAGATGATATTCTTTGTCCATGTGGGGGAATACCTTACTAAAATTTCTAATCTCATATGATCTATGATACGTGTTAGAAATAAGGAATGGAAAGGATTCTCCTCACAATGTAGCATTAATTAAGTATAAGAAAGGGGAATTTTGTATGTTGTGATGGTTGGTATGAGATATAGGATCATGGTTCATCTATGTTTGATATTGAAATGAGAATCATGCTTTAAGTATTTATAGAAACTCATGTAGTTTAATGTCATGTGTTGATGACATCAACCATGATTTTTAACTTATTATGGTGAGAAATGGGATAAATCAATGTGAAACCGAAGTAAAAATTTTATTCAGCCCAAAAATAGAGTTTTTGGATTCACTACATATCATGTTATGTTAGGATTGAGGAAACATGTATCACATAGAGAGAGAGACTCCCAATATGGAGCTAAATCTCACCCTTGGATGAGGGAATTTCATTCCTCCTTCACACAGATCTAGCTCATTTATGATGAGTAATTAGTGAGATGGTGCTTCCCATGTGGTTTAACATCTTGCATTAAGGACATCATCCATGCAGTTTAATGTTTTATGGTAATGAACTCTTCAACACAGTTTAACATCATGCTGTTAGGAAATGAAATGTTGTGTAGTTTAAAGACATGGTATTAGGACCTGGGTCACTCAATATCAATGTAAATGAAGCATTAGGGGATCTGTGTAGTTTGAAATCATTCAATGAGGATGTGATCCATACAGTTTATCATCATGTGCTTTAGATGTCCCAATGTATTTTAACATAATTTTATTGGGTCTCCTTTTGGTAGTTTAATTTCATACAACTAGGAAAACTCCCTACAATTTAACATCATGTGGTTTGTATATGAGATTATATTTAGTTTAAAGTATTAATTCAAGGTTTTGGGTCACCTGACATGGATGAATATGAACCATTTGGGTATCTATGCAGTGCAATTCCATGCGGATGAGATGTGATCTGTATAGTTTAGCATCACGTGATTAAGACATGACTATATAGTATAATGTCATATGAATGTGATTCCTTGGTGTAGTTTAATTTCATGAAAATAGGAAAACACTGTACAGTTTAACATCAATTGGTTTGGAAATGAGATGCTATGTAGTAGAAAGTATTTCTTCTAGGACTAGGGTCTCCAGATATGTATGATAAATAACCATTGGGGGATTCATGCAGTTTAACATAATGTGTTTAGGATTTTCTCAAAAAAAAATTAGTTTAATGTGGTTAGGATGTGCTTGTGTAGTTTAGAATCATACTACTAGGATTCCTTTGTGCATAGTAACATCATAAAACCTATAAAACATCATACAATTTAATGGCATGGGGTCAGGTTTTTTGAAGTTGTCTCATTTAAATTCATATTTCTAAGACATGATTCTTCATGAAAGTTATGAAAAATATTTTTTTGGGAAACCTCGCATTGGTGGGGGGTGGGGAACATTTTACTTCCATTGTGTATAGTGAGTAGGATCCATTGTGATAGGCCTTATGTATGATATAATTCCCTACCCATTTGGGATGAACATTTGGAGGATTTCTCCCCAGTATCATTGGGTTTCTGGGAGCCAACACCAATTTTCCTTTGGGGAATGAATGGAGGTTGGCCTTTTTTTAATGGATTATATGATTTGATTCTGATGGAATTCAAGGTTATTAAATGTATGCAACCTCTTCTCATTATTCCCTTCCAAATCATTCAACCATTTTTTATTTCACATCATTCTATAATATTCCTCAAATAGAAACTCAGGGTGATGGAAATTGGACTTATATAGGCAATAATTCCTCTGTCACATAAACTAAAATATAAAAATATTCTTATGTAGAAGAATGTGTGGTGGTACGGTAGACCCATAAATCATAGAGGAGTTTTTATAGCCAGATAACCTTGTCATTATTCACCACCTTCTAGAGTATATTTGACAAGGTCTTGTGTAAGCCACCCATTTTTCCATTTTCCACTCCATGATATCAGGATCATCGATTGGACATGATAATGTACACCTGATACAATTTCATCAATTTCAATGAACAAAATTTGGTGTTTTTGTATATCAATATTATGTGAGGTACCCTAAACCTCGTGATGGTATGGCAATTTATGATGTTGATGATATTTTTCATCCCCACTTTTAGAGGGGTATTTCCACATCCCATTTAGAGAATAATTCATTAGCAGTAAGGATATACTTCAGTTGTTTGATCTAGATGGGGGATATTCCCCAGAACACCCATTCCCCAAATGGAAAATGGCCATGAATATTTAGCTATATGTAGTAATTATGGGGGATGATGGATGATGTTTGGATGTATCTAGAATTTATGACATTTACAATTTAATTCCACATAGTTTGGTTTCATGGTTTTCCACTAAATATCCAGCATCATTACTTGTTGTAGAGCCTGGTCCAAGACTGATGAATGACACAGGATCCTAGATAGAATTTTTCCATGAAGGCATGCATATATCTTTATTCAATTCATATGAAGTGGATTCCATAAAATCTTTACATATGGAGGGATTTCTTATCCTTCCGGTCATCCCATAAGATAAAGTTCACTACATGACATCAAATCTATTCCCTTCTAACTCTGTCTATCGAGAGAGTCTCAATTTAGAAATAACTGATTATGGGATCAAGCCATCCGGCAGTGGATATCGGTTCATCATGCTATGGGGTCATGTGGACCTGATTGATTTCATCCATATTTAAGACAATGATCAATGTGACTATTCTTCAATGTGTGATACAGATGATTTCTTCCTTCTGATCAAGGTTAACCAAAACTATGGTTACCTTAAACAATGTGTCGGTGCGAGCATTCTATTTGTGTGGAACATGATTCAATGTTTGATCAATAAGAAAATATTCTATTTTTTCCCTTATAAATCTATTTAGATGTTCAATTATTCCCACTACATGAAATATTTTAAATTTTTCTCTATTATGACTTGTTTTGAATCTCCGTTAATTTTTAGGTTGGCTATCTACAGCTGTAGGGTCAGTTATAAGCTAGTAACGAGGCATTTGTATTCTACCTCATTATTTTTGAAACCTTTTAGATAGTGAAGAGCAGTAAAATTTTCATTTTTCTGGATAAACAAATACAATATTTAATCCAACCCAATTGAGCTTTATATTTTATATTGTTTTGCCGATAGGTCTTCGGGTGGCTCCATAAAAATAAATCTCCCATCCCTAAGGAGTTTCATTGGCATAGAAAACCTCCCCATAAGGGAGTTCAGTGTCTACTAGTGTACATTCCAGTGAGTAATATTCTATGAGCAAATCATCCAGGTCTTTTCCTTTCATAGCCTTTTTTGAATGGAACTGAATGTTTTATTGTTACATAATGACTTCCCATCAAGCCAGATGCCTAGTCAGCATGGAATGAATGATGATATACTTGAGTGGATCCGTATGAGAGACCAAATGAAATCTGTGGTGTTGAATTTAGTGCCTCTTATTATATGCTATAAATATTTGTGTGAGGTTGTTCTTCTAGACATCCGAGTATTATGACCTAGTACCGAGCATTTTCTCATTGTGGTGAAAGAGAATGTTCTCCTATGTGCATTGTTCTTCAATACGATGACGGTGCTAAGTGAGAATTCCATGGAATCCACATATAAGATGATTAGCTTTCCCTCCATTTGTGGCATTAGGACTGGTGGGTGTAGTAGATACTGTTTGATTCATTTGAAGTCTTATTGGTAGTACCCATCCCATTGGTAGAAGATTCCCTTCTTCATTAGCCTAGTGAAAGTGAGAGACATTCCTGGAATGATGCCTATTCAATGACGAATTTAGGTATGGATAGCTTGGATTTACCTCAGTTCATTTATATTTATAGGGGTTTAAATTTATAAAATAGAATTAGCATTATATGGGTCGTCCTTGATGTCATGGTGGCATACCAAAAATCCATGTAACTTCTATAATGTTACCAAAAAAACACAATTCAATGAATTTATCTTCAAACTATATTGTTGTACCTTGTGTAATACTTTTTAGGATCTATAAAGAACTATTGGGATTTGAAAAGTAGTTCATTGACATAAAATTCATTTATCCTTCCCACAAATGGATTCAAGTTATGATTCATGGAACATTTATAACTATAGTAAACATTAATTTATCCCAAGGTTATGGACTTCTAGAAAAAGGTACATTGCAGTTCTATTAAGGTATTAGATTCTTCATATTCCGGGTCCATCTTTATCTAATTATACCCTGAATACCCATCCATGAAAGAAAGATCTTGGAATCGATTAGTTTCATCGATAAAGTGTTATATGATTTTTACTGGGTAGTCTGACTTTGGGGAATTTTGATTAAGGACTATAAATTGATGTAGAACCTAATATTCCATTTCATTTTCCTAAAGGGGAAAATATCGAGAAGCCATATTTTGTATTTAAATTCTTATAAAAAGTTGGATTTGATCCATTTTTCAACTTTCACATATATATTGGAATCATGAGAGGGTTGAATCCTCCCTGATTCCATCCTGAAGACTCAATGGTCACCAGGTAAGACAATATGATGGGTAGCCATATCTATATTCATTATGGGAATTTATGTGTAGTTACAGGAGAACACATATCGATGTTACTTTATAAATTATGTTTATATCTCTTTCACATCATGGGTCATAGTGGATCTAATCATTTGAGTTCATGGGTCTATTTATATTCCCATATTTACCTTCCTAAGAACAATGATGGTGGTAGAGACACCAGCATCCAATGTTGGAGGTGCATTTCTAAGGTCATCTTCTTAATCTTCCATTCCTGACTCTATAGAGGAATTCAAAGATGGATACGATATTCCAAATGAATCTCTATAATTTGATGAGGTGAGAGAGACCAAGAGAAAATAAATTATCATCCCAGAATTCCAGATTCATGGTAGAGAGATACCAGAGCTGATTTTATTTCACTCTACCACTAAGGGAAGTAAGAGATTTGGACTCTAGGACTAGGTCTATTACCTCAACTAGATTTATGGGGAGCACATATTCATTTTCGAGCATAGTATAAGGATTTTTAGGGGTTTTCTGCCAGACACTAGCGGTTGTAACATGTATATTATCATCGACCACGGGTTTTTTTACTTCGCCTACTATAGCAACATGCTTCAGTATTTATGGATTCCCATATTTCAAAGGGGTAAATTTAATCCTATAGTATGTAGACCTTTTACATCAGTGTGGTATTTCAGATATTCATTGAATGTTGTAGGTATTTCCATGTGACCTTGGTTCTAGGGCCTACTGAGCATGTTGTTGTGTGAATTAATGTCTTTATGGATAGCCATAAACTATGCATCAAATGTGATACCCCCCAAAATAAACTTCGAGTTTGATCATCTAAGCAGTTCTTTTCTCACACTTATTATATCCATTAATGACAACTTCATGGGAGAAAAATCCACTTTGTTACATATAAAACGTCATAGGTTTCAAATTGGGATGATATTCATAAATGATCCAATGTAAATCAGATCCCTTTGGATGTTGGCATTATCATGTATTCTGAAAACATACAGGGGTCTGATGTGTCCCTAGATTTAATCTTCTAGATCATTTTCTATAAATTATATGGTGTCATGGAATTCGGTTAACATGGTCTCTATTCCATAAAATCGGTTATAGTGACTTATTTATTGAGTTTTTTCCGTCTTTAGAAGGCTTCAACGAGGGACTCTATGATTTCTTTTGAAATAGGGAGAGAATAGAGGATTGAGATATTTTCTAGCACAACCTCCATCTATTTTTGAATGTTAAACTTTTGTTCTAGAGGTCGATTCTTCCCAAGGTGGGGTTTCTCAATGACATGTGGCTCTATATCTAAAAAATATGTGGTGAATAGTTGTGGTTCATGTGTAGGGGTTGAGGTAGAATCTACTACCACCAACATGGTTCATTCTAGCCATCCCCATAGGCTATGATGCTATGGTAATCTCACCCCCTCTAGGTGGTCATGCAAGTCAAATGGATGTGGATGACATCTAGAGGGTTTGAGACACCTCCATGTCTCTATTGGTCTTTATGGAGTTCTTTCCCATGGGTCTCAGCTGTATATATGTCCTCTATGGGGATGTGACAGATATATTATGTATGGTTGTTCCTGTGTTGTCCCCTGTAACCTTAGTTATTGTATATAAGGCCTCCTGTTACATGTTTTGGTGTGAGTAAATAACACCTAGTGGCATATTAATCATCTTAGAAGTGGTATTCCATGTGTATCATATTGAAAACCCCAAATATGAGACTGGTCTTCAATGAGGGTTATTTTTGGTGGTGTGATAACCATGTTATTGATGTTACTGGGAAGAAATATACATGATTAAGATCTTCTGTTGGAGCAGAATATGACTCTTCCTATTCTTTCTCTTCATATATCAGATGGTTTTATCCACCTTCGGGGAACATATATGATGTCACCTTCTTGGGTGGTGGAGATATTGTGGGTCTATGAAACTATTCTTCTGGGGTTTCAGAAGCTCAGTGAACTATTTTCCTGGTCATCTAGTTATTTATCTTTTATCCACAACTTTCAAGGACTTTATGCCAACCACCCTCTTCTTCTGATGGGGAAAAAGTTTTTCTGGTCACCTTCTCTAAAGATTTATCTAACACCTTCTATCTAGAATAAACCATTCCTTAAAGGATGTATTTGATGATGAATCAGTCATCAATATTATGACTCATCCTTCTATGGAAAAGAAAGTAGCTGGGATAGTCATTGAATTTGGCCTCATTGAAATTTTTGGTCAATGGTTTCTTTAGAAGGTTATTATCCACGGTTACAAGCAAATAACAAAAGATAATTTGATTTCAAAAAGAGTAGGTTGTAATCATATGTTCCTAAAATCCTTGGTGACCATGATTTCATAGTTATTTTAGATAAGGGTGATTTTTCAGATGTTTCCACTCAACATGAGTTTTTATGAGGTTTGGAACCTTCTTAGGTGCTTCAATGTGAACTTTTTTTGGTTTGATGGTAATAGTGAAAGCCTCTACCTTGTCGAGCCTTTTACCCTATGCTGATGGCATGATCTGAGATTTAACTCAAGTTCACTTAATGTAATCTTCAAAATTTTGGGTCATTTCAATGAACTCACTGAACCCACCATAGTACTTCATTGGGATCAGAGGATTCTGTAACTCATCATTGATATTTCCATAACAGGGATCCATAAAATTGTTCCCATGAGATATGGATGCTCAGTGAATACGCTAAACCCTTCCATCTAGATATTAAGTCAGACACCCTATAATTTCATGTTGATTTTCATTTGTTAGGGTGATGATTGTTGTTTTTATCAATTTGGAGTTGAACTAGTAATGGAATAGAAAATTGAGGTCATCCCATCCAACAATAGATACTGTAGAAAGGATACTATACCACAAAAGGATAAACCTATCAGATTCTATTAAAACCCCATAGATTTTACCCCTCCTACTAATCTCGAGGGCCCATCATCTGACCACATCGCGATACGAAGTGGGTGATATTCTGTTCAGGATCACATGCATCAACAAAGGTAATGAAGTTAGTATTTATAAATTTGGGTTTAGGCAAGGTATTTTCCACACATTCAAGATGTGGATTTTTATTAGGTTTCATAGGTGTACATTTCCACCCCATGACTTCCATTCAAGTATCTAGGGAATTATTAATGTTGAGATATTACTAACATAGTATTGTGTGGGCCACCTCCCATATACACGGAGTGGCTGAGACTTAATGAGGTTTCCCTATTTTCAACTCCCTATGATTCCCAACTCATGCATTGAATTTTTGATTACCATAGTGAGTGAGAGGCTATCTCTTTAACTGAGGAATGCTATGAAACTTTTTTACTACCTATTATATATAGATTGGATACATGGATCCAAATATAGTCCGACATTCATCTGAAAATATTACAATAAAAATTTCTTGTATAGGAGGAGGAATATTCACCTTAACCTAACGATGATACCCATTGGTAATACTTTCTATGAGAAGCTCCCCATTGAGTGTTCTGAGAGATTTTATCATACTATCATATTGTGATAACATGTCATCTAAAGAATAAATATCGACTCTTATGGGCAGTGAGTGGAATTCATCAAATCCATTCCCTTTATCATTGATTGTTTTCAATCAGAGTGGTGGAAATTTCATATTCAGAGGATCCAAATTTTGGATCCTTATTTGGTTCTGGGTGCATGCAACCACAATTGTTTCATCCAAATCACACACCTATTAGAGTGGGTTTTCCTTATTTCATCCCTATGTATCTATTTCTTCATCGACCATATTTTATTTGTTGATGGTGATAAAATTCACAAAGGTATATTAGGAAATGATGGTTTTATCATTACTTCCAACACAATGGGATGATTCTGAACTACATATATTTGTGGCATTCCCCAAACCCTTGGCCATACTAGGCCATTTGGTCTTGCCCCCACAGTAATATATGGTTGTATTTTCCTTATGCTCTTCCTATATCAACCTATGAGTAATGACCTTGAGGGATTTTCCAATTGTGATTTCTAAATAACACTCAAATATTAGAGTATTTCCAAGTGGTGGGAGGAAATTATGGAAGTCGAAAAATCAGTATTTACATCCCATCCTATAGAAGATTGATTCCATCTATAGCAATGACGATAATGAAAATGACCCATCCCTGTAAGATGGGGTTCATCCGTGGACACTGTTGGCATTTAATGATCATTTTTCATTGGATCCAATAATTATCATCTATTATTTGATGATTCCTGGGATTGTATTTGAGTTTTAAATGCCCCTAGTCTAGTAGTATGGGGTTGACCTAGAATCACCATTGATTTACCTAGCACACTCTTGGGGAACGATGCTTCTATTGAAGGCGCTTTCAATATAAATTCCACAATATAAGTTGGTGGGGTTTGGTTTGTAGCTTCTAACAATATGTACTGAACCCTCTTGGTAATTGACATTCCGAGAGGTGGAGGTTGTGTTAAATATTCCCTCAACCCAACGGGGTGGATTTTCTCTTCGACAGATGCTATTATAGCCCATAATATTTCATTTTTTTCATGGCACCATTGTGGTCGGGTGGGAGATGGGTGAAATGGAATCCCATGGTAGTATTTTGTTTCTATAGTATGTCATTGGGGTAATTGGAACCTCAATTTCTGTGTCTATAAAGAATTATTATATGTCTTAGGGTCCTGGTTTGAAGACTTGTTGGATATCCTCTACCTCTATTCATGATATCATCGAATCGTTAAAGGATGATCATTTTTCTATTGTGACTAGTTATCACAAAAGTTACCCAGTCCCCAGATTTCTCTATAGGCAATGATATTACAAGACTCCATATCTGAGGGGTTTTTCTATTCTAGGGGTGTAGCACTGTTTAATTCTCCATACATTCCCCATCTTATAATATAGATATAAAATATGGAATCATCAATCAATTTCAAAATATATGTGATGCAATGGTGGTGAGCATATTGTAGAATTCGACCATTCTTTTCTAGTTTTATACCCTAGGCCATGGATATTCTAGCTATGTCTATCCAAACACAAAATATATTGATTGTATGATGGTCACCCTCGTAACCTAAATAAATAATGTTTCTATTTTTCTGTAGCTAATGATATTCCCACATATTTTGGTGTAGATAAGGCATCCACTACTTTTCTAGCCTGTATAAGTTCTTATAGTCAAATATTGAAAGAGGAAATAAAGATTATGGGGGTGTTTTTTTGTCTAAATCTCTCCATATATCAATTTCCACTTCATATTCATCATACTTACCCACCTCCATCCAATCAAACTGCAAAAAAAAGATTCATTGGGATTCCTTCTAACTAGAGTGTAGTGCTGCTGGAAGTTAATGGGGACATATTTAAAATTGACCATCATGATTCATTAACTTCTTTAAATGAAGGCATATAAATTTTGATAAACTCTCTATATAGTGGTGTGTGCAAAATATGAGGATTTATCTGTCTATGAGAGATATCACCATGGGGAGTTTGACCACAGAGGATGTCATGATTAGGGTCCCTACTATCAATCTCCACTCTACCATGAGGAGGAATATCATGATAATGATTATAAAATACTTGATTTGAAAAGATAATGGACTATTGGGCTGTTTATAAGGTGTCTCAAATTAACTATATAACACTAGTATGTAGAAGATTAAGGATATGATAATTGTTTGGCATCGTGGTTGGAAGAAGCCAACCATCATTATTGAATTGTGTAGGGATATGAAATTGTTTTATGATGGTTATTGGACCTTTTTTTAACTATCTGGTGTTGCGAGAGTATGAGTAGGAAATTGAGAAGTTGATGGAATTTTTCAATGAGATTCCTCATTATTTAATTGAACATGAGCCTATCTCGAGGCACATTCCATTCTCATTTGATGATCCTCGGTCAGAACGAGCATATTAGCCTCATCCTAAGACATTGTAAAATTTTTCTGGTATTGTGTGGTAGGGATATGATCCTAAATAGAGGAATTCACCCCTCGCACTTATTAATCCTTAATTGGTATAAGAATATAATCCCAGTCTGGATTTTCTTTTCCCACCAGAATACATTGAAGGCCCTCCAGAATGAGAGAACGTATATGATACTCCACTTGTATTTCCCCATAAGGATGTTGGTGAAGGTGTTCATTGGTGGATGTAGGAATATATGCATCTATTGTGTGATCAATTGGAATATTCCAGGAAAAACACAAAAAATAATATGACCTTTTCCTGAGGCATGTTCCATTTCACATGGTGAGCCCTGACCAGAATCGTGATATGAGCATGATCCTAGCTCATTGGAGAATGCCACTATATTTTTGAAAAGGAATATGAGCCTATCCTGATGTATGTTTCCTTATCGCATGGTGTCATCCATCCATAATGGGTACATGATATGAATCATAGGACTTTTTCATATACTGCCAAATGTTTTTGACATGCATGTTACCCTATTCTGAGGCATGTTCCTCTCTCAAATAGAGATCCCCATTAGAAACATGAATATGATACTGATATGACAACTTATCCTTTACTGAAATACATGGATGATCCTCTTGGATATTAATAAGAATGTGGAAATTATCTAGAGAAACTACATTTTCATAATTATCAGAGTCTTGAGCATCCCTGGCTATAGGGATATAAATATGATCCAATTCCTATATTTATTCTAGTGTTGGGATATTATAGTATAAGTCTTAGATAGTTTCTAAGATGTAATGGAATTTTAGCAAAGTGCGTATAGGGTTATAAGTTGGAACATTTTCTGTCACAACTACATACTAGAAGAAAGATTCAATTAAATGGGGTATATGAGCCCTTATCCCCTCTTGTCCCATTAGAATATGTCGACGGTCATCATATAAAAGGATAGGGGTATGAACCTCCCTAATTCCAAATATTGGAATATTCCCATAGACTTGTTAGGAGTGAGAAGGGATATGATCCTACTAGAATCCTATTGATGGAATATTCCAATATAATTTTTTGGTGGGAGAGGGGATATGATCCCACTCATGATTATCTATACCCTTCCACACTAGATGTGTATTCATTGTTTCTCGTTCACGGGTTCTATATGTGGAAGTGTGTTGCATGGTAATTTGAACATGCGACCGATGGGTACCAAAGTGATGGAACTGGAGACCACGGTTGATAGGATCCTTCCTCATTGGGCCCTAAATTGGAAGGGAGATATAGTTATGTTCTGGATTCACCTTCATCAGATACTGAAGGTGGTGACTATCTCCCTCTGGGTGTAATATTCCAAAGAATTTTTCCATGTCAACAAGGGACACTAGAGTTACTGCATATTTCTTTGGATGTTAAGGAATAATTATTTTTAGTAAATGAAGACCCTTGTGGGAATCCTTGATGGTCATTATCATACCATGTTGATGGGATTTATGGACCATTGAATTATCCTCCCAAAACTGATGATTTTGGATGGGTGAGCTCATTTTGAAGCCCATAAAGGCTGTAGTTTCACATAATTTTCTAAGATTTTCACTATATAAAGATATTATCTTAGATCGCGGGGTTATTTATGAGGGAAGTATCTGTATTCATGCATAAAAAAGGTACATGTTCACGAATCCATGCACCAATATAGTCATGATATGTTCTAAATCAGATATGCATGGCTAAAATAATTTTCCATTTATTCACGATCTACCATTAAAATTTCATGGACTTGTTAAAGAGCAGATGGAATTATTTCATGAGAACCAGGAATATATAGTACATGTCGTAAGATCGATGTCATGATCAAATAATAATATTTCCATTTTAGAGTTTCAAGTTTCATTCACCATTCGTTTCCATAGGAAATGAAAAAAATGGACCAATGGATAATAACCAAATCATGTTTTTATTTGAGAGATTCATGTTGAGTTAAATGTTTTTGTTCACTCGAAAAGATGTGGATGGATTTTTTCAGTTTCTTGACTATAGGGGTGGTAAATGTTTTCCACATTAACTCAAATTAGGATCACCATTTGTTAATCATTTATAGAAACACCATATAGATCCTCTTTCCATAACCAGGTACAGACCTAATTTTCCTTGGAAGGTGTACAATTAGTGTTTCAAACCCAATGAAGCTTAAGAACTCACATTGGTCAAGATGATTGGAGGTTCGGCAAATCAAACCCTTTTGTGGGGAATTTTTCCATAATTTGGGAGTCTCTTATAGATTTAATATATGTTCGATAATATCTTTATAATCCTCATATGAGACCTGTTACCCAAAAAATAATTATATTTTAAGTGTCTTTATATGTAGATATATGGGGTCTTGTTGGTGACTCCATATATATATATGAGGTTCTTCATCCATTTCCCTTTCTTAGGTAGATTCTTATATATTGAAGATGTATAAATAGAAATCTAGAGTTTGTTGTTATCTTGAATGTCAGTCAATATTTCATTTATGGAATTGAGCCATTATGAGGCATCCCACATATTCTATTTTTTAACAAGAATAAAAAATCAATTATTTTGTTAAAACAATGAAGTTTATCATAGTGAGGGAAGAAAATATATGTGCGAACATGGGAACTAGGTGTTTATATCTAGAATTGGGGATGATTCCTACATATTCCTTTTATAATTATAATTTGAATTATAATAGTTCAATCATGCCCTTTGGATTGACCCCAAGGTAGAAACTACTGTGTGATGAGGAATTGTATCATACCAATTATTGATCTATCAAATTAATGATTTTATAGCTCTTAAAGATTAATGATGTTAATTAAGAGATCATTGTAACTCCCTATGAACATTTGAGTTATTATCTACATGAGAAACAAGGTATAACAATTAATTAGCCACATTGTTTTTGGAATATTGGATTATGTGTTGCGGACACCCATTAGATGTTTAAAATATGGATCAGGAATTTGTAATTTTCCCAATATATAATTGTTATTGAAAGAACTAGAGGAATCATAGCTCATTTATTTATCTATCTATTTGTGGATGAGGACATATCATCATACCATGGGAGAGATTGGGTTCTGATGGCTGTAATGTTTGATACATGGAAGAGATTACACCAATGTGGATAGACATTTGATTTTGGGCCATAGGAAGGTGTCCTATAAATTATTGTTATGGAAAGAGTTAGATTCATCATAGTTCATTAAGTTGGGGGTTACACACTGAGGATGACCTTATATATAGGATATATCATATTATGCCAATGTTTAGGAATTACACAATAAGGTTTCCATTGTCTTGATAGAGTATTTTTACATGAATGATATGATCATTAAAACCCCCTAAGACCACATAATCTGTGCTGAGTGTCATAATGAATGGATATCAGACAATCAGTCTCAGTAATTATGGATTCATGGATTTGGAATGGAGAAAACCCTTTTGAGGATTGATATGGTATGATCACTTAGAGTTCATAAGACCATGTGAACTATGCTTAGTCTGGGAAACAAGGGGTGGAAAATGACTGGTTTCACTACTTGTTCATGTGGGACTTATGTGCTGGGATTTCCCTTTGGATGTTTATTATAGATCTCAGGACTTAATAAGGTGTCCTATATATCCTATTTATATTACAAATAAAATTATTAATATTTTAGTAAAATGTGGGATTACAGATCGATAATTCCACTCATGGAGGTTGGAAAAGGTTATCAAGTCCTTGGATACATGACCGACCTCGTCTCCTTATCTCCATGACAGTCATTTACTATATGACTAACATGCCATGATTTTATAATTGAAATGTTAGAGAATATCTACCTAACATGTCCAAAGGAAATAATATGACCCTGTTTACTTGTCCGAGGGACGTCAGATGACCTAGATGACATGTTTGGAAGCCATTACCAGACAAAGGATTACTTTAATTGAGGACATCGCACAACCTGGTTTGTTGATCCGGGAATCCATCACATGATCTATAATAACATGCTTGGAGAGAGTAGAATGACCTATATGACTTTCCATAGTTTCATTTCAAAATCCAGATGAAATTCTTAGAGGTTCTCATGAGAGTTAATGTTATATGTTTGGAGGGTGTTTAATGTCACAGATGTCTTATCATGGTTTCACCAAAAAATTTAGTAGAAATATCTAGGGGATGTAATAAGAGCTAGATGGCATACATGAAAAGCATTGAATGAAATGGTATCTTGTTCATAGGATTACTCAAGATCTACTTGACATGACTTGGTGCCATTGGTAGACCTAGTTTTCATGTAACAATGTCGATGATTGGTATGGGTGACGTGCCTAAAGGATATCACAAGGTATGGGTGGTGAGCCTGAAGGGTTTCACGAGACTCAGGTGGCATGACTGGTGCACCTTATGACTCTCTAAAACATTTCCATGGGACTTTTAAGGATCCAAATACTATAGAAATGGAGAATAGTGTGATCAGGGTGACATATCTTGGTTCTTCTCCATGACCTGGGTGGTTCAGGCGATGTGCAAGAGGATCAGTGAATATGTTTTTTTACAGAACTCTCTCAACATGGAAGTCTTAATTATAGCTTTTAATTTCGTATGCCTTAGGTTTTTTTGTGTTATATTTTCTAAGTCTCATATGATTCAAATGTAATGTATTAATTCTATCACATATCCCACCAGAATTCCTTCACTTGATCTTTGAGTTATCATGTGAAGTGTTCTTGCGTGTTTCTCGATTTCCATATATGGTTCCCCAAATATCACCTATTAGAAAACATTAATGATCATGAGATTAGCTGCTTTGAGAAATACACTCTGACAACTGAGTGTGCCAGTGGAAGGATCCAAGGATGAATTTTTTTGATACTAGGGTGTGGGATTTATAGGCCTTTCCACCCCTATTATTCACCTATTTGTGTTATACATTTTAAAAAATCCATGATGGAGTCGTCGGAGGGATTTGATGTCATGTATTTCATGATATCCATTTATTGGTCATTACAGGGGTGTAATATGATTTTTTGTTTCCACAAGACCATCCGTTGAACACCCCATTTATTATATTAGATCTAATTAGTAGTTTCTTCTTTAGTTATGTGTTCATTTCAAGGGACTTTCAATATATCAGGACAATATGTCCAAGGGTATTCACAAGATCATAGATCTTGTTGAAAGGCCTTCATGTGATCTTAAGTGAATTTTTGGGACCATTCTTCCGACATTTATAGTTTTTTGGGGGGATTTAGTGTGACCAGGTCATCATGACAAGGTGAGTTTGCGAGTTCGTGTAGAGAACATGAGCATGTCAAAAGATGTTTTTGACCATAAGAAGCACTTGAAATTTTCTTTTATTTTCATATATTATTTTCAATAGCCTGGGGATCTTGAGATCTTACATTTCTTTGTCGTATACAAGCACTCTCCCCACTAGTGATGTTTCTTCTGACCAAAAAACTATCATTTCGTGGTGTGTGATTATTTCATGGACAAACCATTCTGTTTTCCTTATGGGACCTAAGGGAGGGAGCATGACCACATGTAATTTTCTGAATCCCTTCATGTAACGAATGTGATATTATAGTGGGATTTTCCATGGTGATGGGGACATGTATCCATGGTCTTACGTTGTCGCAAGAACTATGTGGGGTGAACTATATGCTGATTACGACTGTAAGAGGCTCATTCCTTCTCCCCCTTTTAGTTCCTTGTTTATTTTATAAGGGCCTCAGGAATCTTGAGTTTTCTTATATGTTGTTGAGGAAAATAATTCCTCCCATTGGCGATGCATCATGTGAACAATATATAGTGTTATGGTGATATGTGATAATTATCATGGATAAACCATTTTTCATTCTTTTTGAGCTGGAGGGGGAGCATAGGACCGTAAAAACATTTCTGAGGCCATTCACATGATGAGTGTCACATGACCATGGGATCTTATGTGACCAGGAGGACATGTGACAATGGATTTTGTGGTGTGTAATGAGATTCATGGGTTAATCACATAATTTTTACAATTGAAAGAGCCTTAAACCTTTTGGATATTTTCCTACCTATTTTCCCAGGATATATGTAAGGCTTGTCAGGGGACTGTTGCCCTGACCACTCATGTGACCAGGGTGTTCTCATCTAGCATCCATTATGTAATCAATAAATATCTAGGAAACCTTCTCAATAGAAGAAGTTCTTGTTAAAGGGGTTGTATCAGATATATTGTAGGTCAAGCGAAGTGCATGGCTCCTTCATGAGACCTTATGAATATCTCTTGATCACACATCTCTTGGAGGCTTATGTGATCCACAAGTTATGGAAACATTTTATTCCATTGTTTTGTGGGGGAAAAATAACCCTCTAATTTAAGTATTTAATCCCTTGTGAATTTTTTATTCTCATTAGGCTTGCATCAATATTAATCCTGGTCGAGCAAATTAAAACAAACAATATAATATATTTCTTTAAAAATAATATGATGTTTTATGTTCAGTTTTAATTTCCTCGATATATAAACCAACATTTGATTCTTCCACAGAAAAATCTATTTTTTTTAATTTTATATAAAATGAAACATCTATTGTATTTCATTAATATCAATGTATTTATCAAACATTTCATTACTTTAAATTATGAAATTATTAGACATAAAAATATTAATTGAATAGTTGGTTTAATTTTTTATATTCTTCTAGATTTATTTTATCATTTCAAAGAATTTTACATAATTAAAATGAATATAAAAAAATTATTCATAGTAAATTAATTTTATTTAATATCATTAACTTTGTTTTTAAATATTTTATTCATATATATATATAAACATCTATGTTCTTTATATAAATTGGTTACAAAATTGATCCAAACTCCAACATGACTATAATTTCTCATTTTTAACATTGTATCATGTATCAGAAGAATAATTTCTATAATTATTTTTAACAATTTTATATTTAAGAAAATATCTTTGAGAATAATTCCCCTCATATTTTTTTTGACTAAAATGGAAGATATTTAATTTTAGATTTTTCTATCTTCTTTCATTCAAGGGTAAGAATAATTTTGTTCATATCCCAATTGAAAAATGGATCCTTGGACCACTAGAACATAGTCAACATAAAATAATCACTATTGTTTTACATGGATCCAATTTTTATTAAAAATAACCACATTACCATCATTTTCAAATTTTTAATAAAAATGGAATTTTTGATTTTAAAATATCCCCAAATAAAATATTTTTCAATTTGGAGTTATTTTTTTCAAATAAATATTTTATAATTTTCTATAATCATAAATGATAAATAACTTCTGAATTTGATGACCCCACTATTATATTTCACTATAAATTTAAGAAAATAATAATAAATTATCATGTGTGATGAAAAAATATTGTCAGGTATCCCTGATTTATCATTATTTGAGTGATTATTTACCAATATTATTGTTGTGATATCTTATAAATTTTAAGTCCCTATTGGTGAAAATTAAGAGGTTCTAGGGTCCTCAATGTATATTAATTATCCCTGATAGGTAGATGAATAAAAATGCGATCGATTAAAAATAATTTACCACTTCCTTCTAATCAACATTGACTCTCATAGTAGTGGTGTTCGGTGAGGTCTGGGGTTCAATTCCTAGGAGCCTTCTCTTGGGAGAATTTCCGCCTCCCATGTACCACTCGTCTTGTCGGGTCACCCGATGTCTCATCGGGTGGGAAGAATGGGCGCACATCACCTGACTGATGGATTTCTGTGACGAACCATCGATGATCGAGGTGTTACCCCATGGGACACAATGTCATCTTGGATGGAAACGAATCCTTCCAGGCTGGGGCATCTCTGTATGATCTCTTCATGGGGTGGGGGGTTCTCGAGTGTGGAGGGTTCGAAAAGGCCACTCTCAGGGATTACCTTTTCAAGTAAATATTGCATATAATTTCTTCTGAATAAAACACACATGTAGAATATAATAAAATATACGACACAAAATTTATATTCTTCATACAAAGATTCCTAAATACAAGGTATGAGGGATCTAACTACTCTAGTCTTAGATTTAATAGAATCTCACTAATCCTTAGAGATTTTAAATGACACTCCATCCATGATATATTATTTTTTTTGTTTATTGAGAACTTCAACTATAGGGAATTCCCACTTGATATGTTTTTCCCATAACTAGATTTCTTCATAAAAACTTCTTTAGTGTGAGTAAATACAATATGATGTTTCTATAGTGGTGCGAGATGGATTATCTTAACAACCTATTTTATTGGGTTAGATTATTTTACATCTTCCTATATCAAATGGGTACTTACGTATATAATAAAACACCTCTATTATGACAATCCATTATACTAGGGTACTTATATATAACCCTCCTACTTACTCCTATACTACACATTTATAGTACAATCAGATATGAATCACAACACCTCTTCCTCCCTCTATATATGAGAATATATATTTTACTCTTTAACCTCCTTCAGTCTCATATAATTTTCTCTTATATAGTGAAGTATATTTATATGAAAATTTTCTCCACACTTTTCACTACTTAATTTTCCTGTTAATTTTTTACTTATTTTAAATATTTTCAACCCTCCTTTATAATATGATCCCTACATGTGAATTTATCAATCATCGATGTCATTATCATGAAATAGATTTTATAAAATAACTTTGATCTTTGTTATCACTCTATTACACCCATTATTAAAAAAGACCTATAGTCTTCATTAGGAAATTTAATTCTCCTAAAAAATAATATCTCATTAAATTTTTGAAACATTTCTATATCTACTTGATATTTACTATTTTGATAAAAAAAAATTAGTATAAATATTCTATAAGATCATTTACTCATTTTCAAATATTCTTGGGAAACACTTTTCACATTATAATTATCAATGGACAGAGAAACATTATATATAACTACCCCTTGGGACCATCCAATGTTTAGTGTGTCCTTTACTTTATATTTATAAACATTAATCGTAGAAAGTAGATATATTACCTAAAATACATTTACTATAAAAATAATTTAATAAAAATGATAATTTATTTTTTCCATTATTTAACTATATGTAATAATTTTAAAAGTTATTTTTTGTGAAAAAATTCATTATATTAATTTAATAAGGTGTCGCATTCACTATTATTTTCAATCATTATTTGGTTAAGAACTTCAATTGTGCAAAACAATGAATGTGAGATATGATAAGTTAAATATCACAACACATGATATTTCAATATTTTATACAATATTAAGATCATGAAATTTTAAATAATTTAGTATAATTTATAAAAAATTTCATGCATAGTCTTTGAAACTAATATATTTTATTTTAGAACTTTATTTAATTTAGAGTCATGAATTTCCTTTTCTATAGTTCATGAAATAAGTATAATGCATTACATAACTTCCAAAACACTATGTTTTTATATGTGACCAAATTATTGGAATAGCCTAATTGAAATTGAGTAACATAATATTATGCATAATACAACCCATAATGTAATTGATTAACAAAGAACATAAATTTTTTAAATCAAGACAGTATCTATATTTTAGTTATCTTTGAGTTCCAAGATGATATCACCATCTATGCTAGAGTTATGGGTGCTGAATTTCATATATCTCTATCAATGGTGATGTCATCACCAATAAAACATGTGAGTTTCTCAATATAATTCCTTGTTAGATCCTTCAGCACAATTACATAAGATAAGTTACCATTATTTATTATTACTTCATGATATAGAGAACTCCAGACACAATAAATGATGTATCCAACTGTCTCCATCTCCCATTATGGGATGTGGTAAACATCGTTCATGGATAGGGTTACACACCATTGATCAAGTTAAAATTGTTAATACCCTATAATTTTACATATATCAACCATAGGAAACATATAAATCAACATTTTATCCACATGTAAATAATTATAATAAATTTGTATTCTCTATAGTTATGATATGTACAGATAAACAACATTTTGAATTCAACAACCATGAAAAATGAATATCCTATAGTTCATCATCTCTAGATATTCATCACTTATAAAACACTATGATCCTTTATAGTTCAATTACATTATTAAATAATTATATAATGTTCATAAAAAATTTCACCATCTATAAAATTCAAAATAACCAATCATTCATATATCTATACACATTACTATTTTAATATTATGTGTTCCATGATAATTTAGTTAAATAATCCTTGTTCTTAATATATTATGTTATCACCCTTTAACATACCAAGAGTCTATTTCAAGAATAATTACATAATTATAAATCATAATTTTATCTAAATCATGATCTACTTTCATAACATCCCAAATAACACTCATTTACCCCTGAAAATTATATGTTGTCTAACTACATATTCTTCAAAATCTATACAAGGATAAAACTTCTTCATTATAGATACTTTATCCTTATATAGAATAATATATAGTAATTCATTCATTCTTGTACACTTCATCTGAATCCATTAATAACTTCAAGATGTGATAATGTAACTCATAAGATAAAATTTATCGAACCCATTCCATATTCATTATATGTATTATTTATTAATAAATTCAAACTAATTTCTTATCTAGAAATTAATGGTCGATAGAAATTTTTACCTATAAAATCATAATTGAATATTTGTATTATATTAAATATATGGGTTTCTACATTCACTCCTTTTGGGATTTTTTTAAAACCCAATCCATTCTTTCTACCCCTATGAAATAAAAATTGAAATTACCTAAATTTTAATTTTTTTACACACCCTTATAATAAAGAAAATTGCAACATCATAAATTTTTAATTAATATTTTTTAAAAAAAATCACCCTAAAATTATATAACTATATGTTAAATGAAAATTTTATTATATGTATAATGATATAATCCAATAATTTTTATGCACATTAAACACTTAATTATTTTATTTTATTAAGTATATATGTGTCCATACAAGATAAATTAAAGTGTAACAGAATTAAAACTATAGATTGAAGGAAAAAATAAATAGGAAATAATTATTTTATCTCATAAAATTTCATTTAATGGTTTAAAATATTCTATAACATCACAAAACAAAAATATGTAGTAAAAAATAAAGAAATGATTATAATATATAAATATAAGGGTTGTGGTTTTCTAGAAATACCAAAAAAATTAAATTATACTAAAAAACATTAGAAACAATATTGGAATTATGTAAATTAAATGAAACAAGTATGATATAAAATTTATTAAATATGTAATTAATGAATACTAAGTATTTATTGGTAGTATAATTATTTTATGATTGTAGGTATATTAAGTGACCATTAGAATATTAATATTCTATCAAAATTATAAAAATCCCAATGCGTGTAGTAAAATTCCATATCGTTAATGTTTAAAATGACTACAATAACTATATGTATATATTATAATTAAATATTATTTATTACAAATCTTGTTAATTAAATCACTTATTTGTGCAGATTTTAATAACTAACCTCTTAACATATTTAGTAAAATTATAATTTTAAAATAAAAATTTCAATCTACAAATTACATAATAGTGAAATTTATTTTGAAAATATGTAAAAATTAAAATAAATATTATATATTTTACATTAATAAATAATTTATAATTAATAATATAAAATTTTATATATAATAAATAAATATAAATATATTCAATCATATCAAAATGTAGAGTTTTTAATCAAAATGGATTGTTTATCTATCAATTATATATATTTACTAACGTTAAATATATAAATTTAAGAATTGTAATTGGATAAAATGGATCTTAAATTTTCAATACAATTTTGAAAATAAGATTATGAAATTTATTTGGAGTGTTTATAAAAAATTTGAATTTTGGATGAATAATTTATATATAATTGTTTTTTTATATGAAACATTTTATGAAATCATTATAATGTGAGAATATTTCTATAATTTCTAAAAAAATATGAATTAATTTTTTTTTATTTTTATAATAATTTATTAAAAAATTATTCCATAAATTGAGAAGCCAATAAATTAATTTTAAAAGTGTAAGTTATTTGTTTACTAAAACTCCATATTTGATTCCTTATATTGATTAAAATATATCAAAAATTATATTTATTTTTACATGTGATTAAATATAAATAAAATATTTATTTACGAATGGAAAAAATTAATATTTGAATGAATCATAATTATTAACAGTCTTGAAACTATATGACAAATTAAACAATATTTTATTCGAATATAACCCTGCCCTCCATCTCAATAAGCATTCGTTCTCTATTCAATTCTCTTCATTACAAAAACATTCTCATTTGACAAATATATTCATAAATAACTCTCAAATATGGTTGGGTGTGTCCTGGATACATAATATAACCAAAATAACCACCCTTAAAGGAAAAAGGCTAACTCCAATAGATAAATTTCAAATAGAAAGGTAAGGGTGATCAATTATTTAATTACAACCTCTATTTGTGATTCTTCTGACCTAAAATATTTTATGCCTCTTATTAATTGTATAATATTATTTTATTTATAAAAATATTAGAATCCAATTGGTTAGTTCTCAATGACATATTTCCCATTACTTATAATAAAATTATTTCCATAAGCAATTACGATGTCGAGGTCAGGGTTTCCAGACTTGTTTCTACTATATTCTATTCATGAATTCCAAATTCAAAAATGTAAGTCAACCTTATAGTAAAATAAAAATAGTATTATTATAATAATATGATATTTTTATGAAAAACATATGTTGATTTTCTATTCTCTTATTTTGAACTCTCATAAATACATCACACATGCTAGTTTAATATTTACTCTTTGAATAATACTTTTTTTTAATTCTAAATTTTATGGATACTTTTTTAGAAAATATAATAATGTTATAAAGTTAATAATTAAAAATATTTTGGTGTGGAATTTTTTAATAATAAATGCATCAAAATTTTAATGATATTATTAAAAACAATCATCCTCATTTTAACTACCCAAAATATTCATATTGAGATAGGATTCTTAATATGCCCCTATTTTAGTATATTACATAATAATAGAAATATTATGGATCTAGATTAAAATGAAAACATAAAACTTGAATAATTAAGTATCTTACAAAGCTATTTTCAAATAATCATTGATTTTTACCATATTTAATAAATTTTGGAAGTTTATACTGTACATCCCTGAACAATCAATACAAAAAACATGGAACTAATAATTTAAGGATGAATGAATAAAAATAATAAAAATAATTAAATATTCATGAAAATGTTTTTCGATAAAGTGATTCATAAATATAATTTTATTATTAAACAGGATAGAGGATATGCATAGTTAGTCAAGGCCCATGGTATGGGTGTTTAATCATAACCATTTATATTGAAATTATTTTGTTATTATATCATTTTAATCTCATCATTATATAATAATTATTTATAATTATAGTGGAATCCACACTATTTTTATCTAATATCAATGAGATATATTTATTCTCTCCTAGTAAATACATTTGATAAGTCACTACTATGCTAGTGTAATGATTTCTATTCTAATCTTTATTTCTTTACTTGTTTTTATTATCTATTAATTATGATTTTATTAATGTGTGAGCCCAATTTTTTTTAAATGTTACCATAATGTTTTCCATTTATTTTATATGTATTAATTTATTTTTTTCTTCTATTATACATTCAAAATTTATACCATACGCTGTTAGTAAGGGGATCCCATCTCAATTTCCATTCTTTAAAACATGATTCATATTCCCCAACTATTTTCATTTATGTAGTGTATATAATACACCATTTACATATTTAATCATGTTTTTATTTTCATTCATGGGATTTAAAATTCTAATATACGTCTTATAAATTATTCACCTTTGATTTTCACATTATCTATAACAATGATTCAAAAGTAAAATTTATTTTATAAATATTTTATGAGATATTTTTATTCCATGTTCATATTCCAGATTCGATGGATATTTTAAATATATTTTTACAATATATTTATGTTTTTTAAATATAATAATTTATTTTATACCATTTGTCCTTAGTGACATACTTATAGTATATTTTATAATTCTTAATAAAGGTTGTTTACATAAAATTTCATAATATTTGTCTGACTTTGGAAGAATCTGACATTACCATATATCTTTAATTTATATACGTTGTGAACACCCTATATTTCATAATTTGGATTATAGGGGATTTTCCAAGATAATATAATAACTAAGGAAATCTATTGATATTACCATATATCACATTATTTTATACAGTATGAGTACTAAATACGGTATTATTTTAATCAAAAGGTATTTACATTGATATTAATACCATTCATTTGATTGGGGAAATCATAATAGTCTGTATACCCATTATTTCCATAAAAACTGTATATTTTTATACAAGTCCATGTAAAATATTCTTTTCAGAACATTTTGATATCTATTATTTATTCCTTTCAATCATATAAATAATGTATTGGCCTTTTTAAATTATGTTAGGGGTCTAAATTATGTATCACCTCCATGAATTTGTAGGTATCAAGAGAAAAACATTATTTTTTACTATGTACATAACTATAAAATTATTTATGAATATTTGGTAAGAGGACTTAATGGTATGGATATTTTTTCTGACATAATGGATTTCATCATTATGAAATATATTATAGATATTATCATAAATATTTATATTCATTATAATTCAATAAAGTGAAATGTTATTTTTATGTTTTCATTTATCTTAGAACAGTTTATTATTTATTCATCCCACATTATTATATAATGTTAATTCAATGTTACCTTCCACTATACACTTCCCCTACAACGAATCAAAAATAAACTTTTATATTGTTTCCCTATTTGAATAATTAACTATGAATGATATTATATGTCATCTAAGGATAAGAATTAATGGATTAATAATAATTCATGTAATTTTATCGTTTAATTAATGTTTCAGATGTGATATAACGGTCAACTAAGCTTTTAGTCTCCAATTCAAAATAAACTTTTGGATCATTTAGATTATCATCTACGAATTCAACTCAATTTTTATATAGAACCACTATATCTAGATCATTGGAGTCAAGGTTGATGTAGTTGATATCAATAAATGTTTGACAAAATCAAATAAATCTATATTTTGAATAAAATAGTCAAATAATAAAAAAATATGAAAAAAATTTAATTAATTTTATTAATTCTTCACAACTAAGTATAATATAATAAATCATTTCAAATAAATATGTTCGAATTCATGAACAATGATTTATATTTAATTATGTTATTTATAATTTGATTAATTTATATATTTCCATTGATAATGATGACCATTTAATGAATTTATAATAATATTAATAATTGTGATTATTAAAATTATTTTCCAAAAGATATAAATTTTGATATAGATATTTGATTTTAGTAATTTTGTGATTTTGTAAATGCAATCAATAGGATATCAAACCCTAGTATATATCATATTTGTAATAGTGAAATAATTTTAGTACAAAAAATATACTATTAAAATATTATATTTAACTATATTGGAGAATATTTTTATTATCAATCGAATTACATTAGACTAATTACATATATACATTTCTCAAAACTATATATTTCTCATTTATGTGCTCCTCCATCATGATCTGTATTCACAATTCCATATTAGTATATATACTTTGATAAGTATATTCCCACTAATTTCCCCTAAAATCCTTTTTTATGTTTCCAACTCTATCTAACCCACCTTAATTATAGTAACTCACCTTTTATTAAATAATTTTAAACATTATTATTTGAAAATATTATATAAATAACTCTAAATGAAATTTTTGGGTTTAATTTCTTGGAAACTAGAAATATATTATATGATATACATGGTATGTTAAATAAAACATGAAAAAATTGAATATTATATTTAATAGATTTTTAATTATCCCATTTAAGATCATCTCATTACAATGTACTTCCAAGGGAAATTTTTCAAATGAATGGGAAGATCACAAAGACAAGTTGAGGATAAATTTTTTAAAAGATCATCATAGGTGAAACATGAATTATAAAAAATATAATGTATATAATAACTTAGGGGATAACACAAGTACATGAATATAAAAACATTTGGTATTTCATGGGAATATGAATACAACTTAAGAAAGATACATTCATAAACAAATCACTAATTATCAACACAAAGGTTGCTTAAAACATATTTCCAATAATTTTGATGAATATATCTTTAAAAATTAGCAAGTGATTCCACCAAGGTATCATGAAAAATTCATATCTATAGATTAATTATTTACCCAATGTATTTGAGCGCTATCAGAGAGAAACCTTCATAGTTTTAACATTATGTGTGCCATATCAATCAAAAATCTTAAGTAAATATTATTTTAAACCCATGAGTAGGTAATTTTAGTTATATATATATATATTCCAAAAAAATAATTAAATGATACATCTAAATTAATAACCATTAATTAAAATAGTATTGGGTGCTCATGACATGAAAATATAGCATCGAAAATCGATTGTTGATTTTGGAAGAATGAAAAAAATGAAAATGGATCTTGAAATTGTTTTGATGACAGTTAAAGGAATTATATATAATTAAAAATAAATCATATTCACAAAATATTATGGTGTTTATAATAAAATTAAATTAAAATACATTTATAATCAAAAGTATTATAAAAAACAAGCACCTGAATTGAAAAAGTGGAGGATAAGAACCCTTACCTTGAGGGAATTTTTCTTAGAGCTAGAGAGAGACTTTTTAGAGGCCTAAGGACTCTTTGGGAGGATCATAGATAGTGAGGGGTGGGGGGAATTCATGATCAATGGGGTTTTAATGTATTTGAACAGGATAATGGGTGGATATTAATAATTGTGGTGGGATCATTTGTTTAGAATCCGGAACAGATAGACTACTAATATAGTAGTAGGACTGGGGGTCACATGCCCTCAAGGAAACTGCTATATACACCAGAGGTTGCTGACTAGAAACGAGAGTGTAAGTAGGTAATAGATGGGAGACTATACCATCGTGATTAGATTAGAAAAACTATATATCATGTAATAAAAAATATAAAACATTGAATGAAATATATAATGAAATACAAAGTGGTTGAAGAATAATTTAAACTGAATGACAAATATGGAAAATTCTAATATATAAAACAGATGAACACATGTCTTCATGATGATAAAAAAATAAAATAGTATACATATAGTAGGAAACGAATATATTAGAGCACACGAATAAATAAAATAAAAATAAAGAAACACCCATATGGTGATCTCCATGAGTATCTCGAGATCCATCGTGGTCTTGTTCTCTTAACTCCTAGGTATAGGGTAAATGTCACGAATAATAAACCATGGTCCTAAAAATAAGTTCTAATAGGGTAACCTAGTGAAATGGAGGCCCGAGATGGAGTTAGATAATAATCCCAATAGGTTCCCACCAACAATGCCTATGAATTAATCAATTCCCTGAAATATAATGTAAAAAAGTGTGAATGAATATCAAAAAGATAAAGAAGGAGTGCTAAAAAATAAACATTCTCCATAGGTTCCTAATGGACACTTGGCTTCTATATCTACTCTGTATCATAGCTGGATTATATGTCTGATCAGTATCCATACATATATTTAGTACTCATATATATTTATATAATATAGTTCTATATTTTATCCATATATATGGATCTAGTACATGCAGATGTATGTTACCATATACTTGAAACACCAGTTTCTGGTCGGGCTGGGGCATAACTCAGACATCCATAACCAGTCTAATGATCATATAAGCTCAATAAATATTGTACATTCCCTACATCCAAATAGAATGATATGTATCATGAAACAACACTGGGGATGATGAGTGAGCCTCTATAAAAACACTCCAATAGTGATCCATGGCACGTAAAGCACAATATCCATATACATTCATATGTTCGAGATGGAATTCTCAACACCAAATGTAAGGGGGTGTGATAATGCCATGCTCATCATAACCCTTACCATCATTCCACAACCTATGTAAAAGATTAACAATATTTATAGTACATGGCCCTAAGGAAATACTTCTCGTGCCTTTCATTTATCAATACCATATAAACGAATCATTATATTTATAATATAATACCTAAGGCAGTACCTCTACAAGATTAAAAAATCCATGTACAATTCCATTATGACGTTATAGTCTATATAAGAATTTAAAAAGAACAAGAACTAGTTGTGGACTTACCACCCTTATAAACAATTCCAAGGGTTTCCTTTCATTTAAACCATTTAATGAATTCAAGGGTAGAAATCCTTCATGAAAAAGTAATTAAAATTAATACGTACCATTTAATTATACAACATGGTAATTAATTTATCAAGGTTCAATAGGTCACTCAAAAGAAACTGTGGTCCATTGTGAAACTACCTACATGGATAATCCCACTTATCCAAAATTCTAATCCTTCAGAAGGAGCATGGTTTATTAGTCATTTGAATAAGAGAGGTCATACCATGCACTTATGAGTTTTCATGGTTAAATGAGAATCCATATAGAAGTGGGCCACTCCATCTATTATGGTCATTCTAAATAATTCCCAATATAATAAATATATCTAATGGAAAAAGTTATAATAATAAAAAAATCCAAATTTCCAAACATAAATTAAATCACTAATCAACACATTCTATTTTTTAAGACAGTGCACCTCCATCAAGGGGTTTTATTATAAAATCATGAAATTGTTACTAAAAAAATTCAGTTATCATATTTAAATGTACCTATCAAAGAAATGTCTCAATTAATATTGTGAATCATTTCAAATAATCTACGACATATGGAAATTCAACTCACAACAGTTCAAATGAATTAGGAAGGTGACATTATCGTTTAGAAAAAAATACTTAATAGGGTAAAATCCATTTATAGTCTAAGATGAACACTTAGATAGTGTTTAGGACATTTAAATCAATCAAAAATAATGGGAAAACTAAGCTAGCACACCTAAGGGGTGTCTGTGATAACATTTTGAAATCTAAAATTACTCAATAATACTCAATGGGTGTAATACATGGCACAATGATCAATTTAATATGATGAAACCAATTCAAAATAAACATACAGTAAATGATGGCATGTGGAAGAACAAAAACATTAATAAATTGATGAAAACTTTGGGAAAAAGAAACCCCCCTAACTTGTACTTAAGATGACCTAGTTTTCATATATCAAGTTCTAATTTGACCCGGTTTGGATGAGATCTAGGAAATGGGAATTCTCCTTGAATATAGGGAAAATGAGCTTGCACCAAAATAGCATAGATGATGTAATGAGGAAATTTTAATATATTAGAAATGATAGAAGATATTAATGGTAAAAATCCTTAAATAATTATTATGAATGATTCAAATGAATGGTGGAGGAGTTATCTCCATGCAAAGAATATGAAGAAGATGAAACCCAAGGCACCATGGGGGGTGCTCACATAGGTGCCGTAGAAGAAAATATAGGGAAATAAATTTAAATTTTCCATAAGGTAAAACAAACTTTTTACCATAAAAAATAGTTTTCATGGTTTGGACAGATGGTTTGGAAAAACCGCAAGCCAACTATATGGAACCCCCTTTTTAAGAAACCAACTCACATGTTTTGTGCTCCAGAGTTACCCCAACCACGTGAAAACCATGTGATAAATAGTGGTTAGGTACTGACCATTTTGTAACTAACAATGTGATATAGAAACATAGTTTGTGAAAACCATGCATATCCCATGTGGGGAATTTCTTATCCGCTAATATAGGTCACACATATTTTTTTCTACGGGTCGTATGGTTTTAGACAAACTATGTGTCCTATTCAGAGTAATAATAATTGAGATTTCGTAGCCTATGGCTCCCAAAACACAATAGATCACCCAATAAATTCCTCAGGCCTTCAACCAAATCGAAAAACAACACATTAATGTTTTCTAACATGATTAATTATGTTACATAGGTTAGATTTAAAAACAGCACATCCACTAAACACCAAAAGATCAAATTTCTTGAAATTTCTCTTTGGCTCAAAACATGAGTCATCAAAACAACCCCATTTTAGAAAATAAAATTCCTGATAAGCTTTTGGGAACAATAAAACCATCACCCAATCTATCAGGGTCATCAATTCATGATCAAATTTCCATGATTCATTTCTAAATACCCAAATATCCTCTAAGACATCATTTAATCACAGGACCCTTTAGCCATTATAACTTAATCCAACACTTGTTTTCTAAATGAATAACTACAAAAGTTCATCCCTGATACTGTTTGGCTAGATAAAAACTTACATCAATGTCTCGTTAAACATATATCTAAATGAGATTTCTACCGTAGGCATTAACATTATAAATGGGATAATTCTGAGCTATTATACCTCCATTGTCGGAAATGCCTTTCGAAACATGCCCTTAAGAATTCAAATGATTTTCCTGGTGTGATTTACTTATCTAGGTGAACACAATTTCATCCATGGTCTTATCAGAGACCTATCTGAATGAAATGGTCAAATCACGATTGGTATAAACAAAACCAATTTCACACGCTTTCCTCAAAATACATAGAAGGCCTTTACACCACAACCACATTCACCTAATAACATGCTTATTTCATTTATTTAATGACTTTTCCCACTTAATAAGAAAAAAATAGGTCAATCCTCCTCTTAATTAGTATTCACATAATGATATACTTTGACAGCTATAATTTTTCTACCAAAACTGAAATTCCTTCTTCCAAGGCATCCTTCCTTTACAATGAACACATTCACAAAATCCCATACTGGACTTCTGGTGATGTTACTCGTTCAGACCACAATATAAACATTGAATTTTTCATGCCCCAACATGAACAAATGTGTATCCCCAATCCATACAACTTGAATCATTTCCCTTAAACATCACCTCCATGCCCGATGACATGTTTGTGATAACCTTAGATTCATTAAACCAGAGTCCAAGTAAGTAACCTAAGGTAGTCCATACTTCATACATTGAGGTGAGATATTGTCACATGGTGACAACATCCATGTCAAATCATTGAATAAGCCCAATGCTACATCTACCTAGTGGTTGAGATAAATTAAATAGCTGGTGTCCTAGTTTCTCTCCAAGGCATTCCTACATGGGAACCGAAGGGCTACTCAAGGCTAACAAATCCTCAATAAAACCAAACATCTATCATCAAACACTAATGAGGCATCCCAAAAAAGACAAAAAAAAAATTTAATGGTTTAGCATGGAAAGAGAATGAATCTCTTATAGTATATTAAGAATGATGTCAAGATAGATGAAATTTTCATCTATTACATAAGTGTATACAAATAAGAAAGCTAGAATACTAAAAGAAGAGTGGATAAACAACTACTGGTCTACTTCATGATAGAATTACATCTTTTCCAATCGACACGAATCACCAGAAACCGAACCATGATGCCTTAACCAACTAAGGAATCGTGTGATACTTCATTATTAACCACTAATTTCCATCAAAATCCAATGGTGTTTCTCAATGGTTGAATACAAAAATGATCATTTTGATGTCGCGCTTCTAAGTAATTGCTGTCATTTTTTAAAACATTTAATCATATAAATTAGTCATGGAAAACCATCCATTTCCCAACTCTCTTATTTGGATATGTTCCTTCTACTTTGAAGGACACATTTAACAGATTTGACATTACACTTCACACTATAGGAGTGTCCTCTCTATTACAATAAAGGAGTCAGACTAGCTGCTCACAAGTGCATTAGATAAAAACCACCTTAAACATACATGTGTCTCTCCTTTGAGTCAAGATCAAAACATCAAAATAGTTGAACATTTTTCATGAATTCTATAAGCAACCTGACTGGGGTTTCAAAAAACATGGTCCTCTTGCAAAGTTAGCTCGAAAAATGGGATAAAAATGATTCTTTTAACAGCCATGTCACTCTACTACGAAGATGGCCCAAAAACTTACTCAAGGGAACATGGATCATCAATTCCACTAAACTCAACTAGCGTGATGCATAATTTAGCAGTCGACTACAACCACATACATGAATTCATACTGCCCAATGATATCCTATGTAAGATGAAACATCTTTGATAAAAAAAACATAGGTTGTATTCCCTATGAATTCAAGAATCATATGGCCCAAGAAATATATTTAACCAAGATTTTTTTTGGGCCATAGGACCATTAACCTAGATGATGACATACCATGTCATCCATCACCATGGAAGAAGAAAGGTTCATATGACCTTCTAAGCAGCTGACCATGATATAGGCATGTCTAACCTACTAAAAATGATAATCTCGTGATGATCAAGCATGTATCAAGGGTCAAGGAAAAGAAGATATCCCATCCAAACAAGGGTGTCATCTGGAAAAAAATGGTCCTAATTGGGACAGTGATACCCTAACAGAACCAATAATCACATAACTCACAACATTAATAAGGAACTAAAGATATAAGGGTTCTACCTATATTTGGATATCCTCTCATGAAGAACAAATGATGAACCTATCACTAGTTCCCACCAAACAAAAGTCACTAAGCTTAAGAGCTGGTCACTTAATCCATGGAAAAACAATGAAGGATTATGAAAAATGGTTATGTTTTTGTTCTAAAGAATGTTAAAGAGACTCTTAAACTAACCATACACGTGGGTATAAATAGTGGAAACCACCTAGGGTTCCATTTTAGTTACATTAAATTTATTTAATTTTAATATTTAAGAATTCAATATATTTAAAAACTATACCTCATATACCAATTATAAAAAAATCACTTTCCACTAGATTTATATAAATATTGATGCCATAAGTGGAAAGTTTAATAAAACCTCCTTTTTTAAAATTAAAAATTTATTGATGTCCCAAAATTATTAGAAAATTTATCATATAAAATCAATACATTTTATATTATATATGGAAAACTTTTGGGGTCCCATTAATCCAACCAAGGTTCATCACAATGTGATCCAATAAGAGTTTCTTGGTTATTAAATCTATAAACACCCAAATGGTTCATCTCATTACAGATATTCCCCGACTTACCTAATTAATCATAGTTGTGAATTTAAAAAGGTAATTGACCCATTTTAGATGAAAAATAAAAATCTTTTACATTTATAACCATTTAAAAATATATTCCATGACTATATATAAGGGTTCAATTACCTGGGTTTACACCACCCCAATCGATAAAGTGTCTATACACATTATAGACCAAAGTCCAGCCGCAATTTAATAGAATCCAATTAAACTTCAGATTATAAAATGATCAGAGGGTTGGTTATATGGGTGGAAACATACAAATCCATAAAGTTCCCATAAACATTATAGGTTTTTATTTGGATCCAATTAATTTAAAACCAATTCTATTTATCATGTAATCTTTATCTTCATTTTACACTATCAACAAGATTTTCTAAACATGTATAATCTCATATATGGTTGGAGGTTATGTGTTTTCTTTTTCCCAATTAAATGTCACCCACAAACCTTACAATTTAAAAGTCTCTCCTGTTTTAATCGTAGATAATAAATTTATCGCATGAAAAAAAATTATATTTAAAAACAAAACTAGCATGCCATCACGAGTAATAAACACTGAGAGAAATGATATATATAGATAATCATGTTATATTAATAGGAAAAAAATGATAAACAATCAACCAAAATGGAATATATAATAACATGATCATGTTATAATAGTAGGAATTCAAAAAAAAACCAAAACAAGTACTAATATATTCTTGTTATTAAAATACCTATGGAATACAAAAAGCATAGAATTTAAACAAAATCATTAAAAATATTTCAAAGAACACAATAAAATTAGTAAGCTACTCTACAAATTCAATTACATGCGATGATATATTCATGGCATATTAATTTATATGTGCCTGATATGATTCATGTAATTCTTCATCCTTGCAATACCAAGCCACGGGAAAATTACCACAAATTTCATAAATCTATACGCATTGGAAAGTGAACCATTAACTTAAGTTGAAATCATAACATACTATATTATCAAACATCATGATAAATAGTATCATCCCAAGACACAAGGTCATTTCTATATGGGTTAGGTGATCAGTCCTAGAAACTGATATTTACTAACCACGGATGCATTCCATGTCTCCTGTCTACTAGACAATAATAGTAAGATAATGGGAATAATAACCCATTTACACCACATTGTAACATCTTGACCCTACTAAACACTAATACAATAGTCATATCAGTGGGCCCCATGGCATCAATCGTGCCTCCCTATACACTAGAGTCCTCTGATTAGCAGTAAGGGTGTAAGGAGGTGGGAGTGGGGTGACTATACCCCTATGATCAGAGTAACACAATAGTATATCATGTAATAAACAACAAACAATAGTATAATAAATATATAAAGAAAGGAAAATAATCCAAAGAAGGATATAAATTGAATACCAAAGGTGAGAAATGCCAATATATACAATAGATTCATGCATGTCCAAATGAAGATACAAAACTTAAATAGTTGACTTACAATAGGAAACTAGTATAGTACAAGGCATGAATCAAGAAAAGAAATAAAAAAACTACACAAGGTTAAACTCTATGAGAATCACAATCCCTAGCTCAGTTCTATGCTCATATCTTCATATGTACAATCTAAACAACATAAGAAATCAACCATGGTAATGGAAATATAAGTTGTACTCGGGTACCCCAGTGCAATGTCAGTCTGAGCAGGGTTTGAGAAAGTAATCCCAGTAGGTTCCCACCCGTAGTGTCTAAAACTAAATCCAGTCCATGAAATATAATTTAATGTTTTGGGAAGGAATAAAAACAAAAATAAATAAGTAGTGCTAAATAAATAAACAATAACCCGCCCAAGTTCATAAGGGACACCTAGAAACTATACCTGATTTAGATCATAGCTAGAATAACTGTTTAATCAGTTAACAATCATATATACAGTAGTAATATATATATATAATATATTTCTATATTTCTTCTACCTATATTGATCAATTTCATGCGGACATAGGTGGCCATATACCTAGAAAAATAGTTGTTAGCTTGACTGAGGTATTTCTCACATATCAATAACTAGTTTAGAAAGACAATAAGCTCAAGAAATAGGGTACATTCTCTACATCCTCATAGAGTGAGATACATCATGAAACCACAATTTTGGTGGAGAGTAAATTTCCATGGAAACACTCTAATCATTGTATGTATCATGTAAATCCCAATTTCCATATACTGTAAATGGTGAGAGATGTATTTCTCAAAAATCTGATGTAAGGGATAATTGTAATACCATGTTGAATAGAACCATTACCATCAATCCACAACCAACATAGTGGAATCATCATATTTATAGAAAATAGCCATGAGAAAAACCTCTCATGCCTTCCATTTATTATTCCTATATAAATGTGTCATTACCTTTATAATATAATACTTTAGTAGATACCCCTTATTCATTAAAAAAGATACATCCAATTCTATTATTACCTTATATTTTATAAAAGCATTTACAAAGTACAATCAATAGTCATGGCCTTATCACCCATATAAACCATTTCATCAGATCCCTTTTATATAAACCAATTAACACATTCAAGGGGAGTAATCCATCGAGAACATGAAATTAAAATTAATACATGACATTTAATTAAACAACATCGATAATCATTTATCAAGGTTTAAATGTGCAATTAGAAGGAACCATGGTCCATTGGGTAATTACCTACATGGGTAATCCAACATACTAAACATTCCAAGCCCTCATAAGGAGCACAGTTCAATAGTTATTTGGATATGAGAGGTCATTCCATGCACTTAGGAGGTGTCGTGGTTAAATGAGAATTCATATAGGAGAGGGAAAATCCATCTATCAGGGTAATTTGAATCAATTCCCAATCAATGCCTTATTGTTAAAAAAAAGTTAGAAAAAAATCACCAATGCTAAATGGACAAACATGAATTAAATCACAGATCATCACATTTTATTCTAGAATACTGCTCACCTCGATCGAAAAGTTTTATATGAAAATCAGGACATGGTTCTTAAAAAACTCATTTAACATATTTAAAATTCCACGTAAATGGTATGTCTCAATCCATCAAAAGAATAATTTGATGTAAATGAACACAAATAGAAATTCAATTTGTAAGGGTATAAATGGTATAAGAAGGTTCCATTATAATTTAGACAAATAAATGGGTAGGAAAATTTCATTTACAGTCTAATATGAACTCTTAGATGACATTCAAGGAATTTAAATCAATTAGTTTTAAAGGGAGGACTAAGATAACACAACCAATGGGTGTATGTCATCATGCTTGAGAACCTATAACTACTCCATAACTATCAACGGGGGTAATAAAAGGCATGAGGATAAATTTAACATGTTGGAACCAATTTGAATACAATTCATGGAAAATGAATTTGTGTGTAATAACAAAAACATTTATAAATAGATGAATGCTTTGTGAATAAGTCATAAAACACCTACCTCATACATAAGAAAAATTTCTCATCCAATATAAAACTCTGATTCGATTCTGTTTAAAAAATATCTAAGAAATTTATATTATCTCTAAAAATTGGGAAAATGAGTTTCACCAAAATAAAGAATCATATGGAATGAAGAACTATAAATAGATCAGAGAGTATATGAGATCCTACTGAAACGAATCAATAGAAAATGACGATGAATGATTTAGATGACTTATGGATGAGTTATCTCTATGCCTTTAATAGGTAGAAGAAGAACCCAAAGGTTACATGGGGAGAGAGAACATGGATTATGGAGAATAATAATGAATGGAATGAAAAATGAATTTTCATTAAGGAATAAATGGTCATTTTACCCCAAGAACTAGCACTACTACAAATATGGCTTTTATCGGTGCATTAACAGTGCTAAAAAGCACCGTTAATCGGGGATAAGATATGGGGAGGGATCCCTTTTATTATCTCTTAGAAGAGAACTGATAAATACTCTTTTTATCAATTCTAAAAAAAGATCGGATAAAAGACCCCTTTTATCATCGCTAAAAAAGCATTGATAAAAGGGGAATTTTATCAGCGCTTTTTTAGCGCTGATAAAAGGGGTGTTTTATGAGCACTTTTAAAAAGCATTGATAAATGTAAAAAGAATAAGAAAATAAAAAATAATTTATATTCAGGGGATCTTTTAATAGAGCTTGACCCCCCCCCCATCAGCGCTAGGCGGCCTCTCCCACTCTCGTGTGCTGCCCTTTCCTGCTCTCCCACACATGCGCGCGCACTTACTTGCTTCCACCCAAACCCGATCCTGAGACCTCCCCCTTGCGCGCTTTCACCTTTACCACTAATCCATTTCATTTTTTTTCTATTTAATGATACATCTATTTATATATATATATAAATAGTTATATATATTTGTATGTTAATATAGATTCATATTAATATAAATATATTTAGTTATATTAATACATATATGTTTATTCATATATTAGTATATATATATTCATTTATATATTAATATATATTAATATGTATTTATATATATTTTTAGTTACAATTTTTATCTGTATATTTATTTGTATATTAATATATATTTATAAGATTAGTTTTAAATAAATTTATAAAATATATTTTTTATGTGTGATTAAACATAAATAAATACATACATATACACAACACACACAAAAATAGACACACACACACACATATATATATTTACGAATAAATACATATATATATATATATATGTATGTATTTAAAAATCTATATAATGTTAAAACAACCATAAATTCTAATATTGAAGCCCGTTTCAACTCCAAAACCAGTTAAATTGAAAACAATGAAACAATCATCGATATGATATGTGGTATAGGCCCAAAGGACATTAGGATCAGCAGTTATACATGTTCAAATGTTAACAAATCGAGGTATCCTGACTAAAAACACAATTTTGGAGGCCTTCTCGGCCATTTTTGGGCTCAAAAAATGTGACATAATCTTTTCTTGGGTCACAGGCGTGTAGAGCTCACCACAGGCTTTGATTTGATATGTTGTAGAGCTCAAATAGACACCATGATCAAAAGTTATGGCCATTTGTAGTTTGAGTTACATTTTCAACTTATTTTATATCTTTTAATAATTGTTTTGATTTTTTGTGACCTCAAATTGTTATTAAATGATTTTTAATCGATAATAATTAGAAAATTATTAATTAATTATATTTTTTATAATATTTTAAATCCATTTTCAGTAAATTTATTATATATTAAATGTAATTGACTATTTATATGTATATTTAGAATATTTATATTATATTTATATCAATATAAATATACTTATATAACAATATATTATATTTCATGAAAAATTATTTTTTTTGAAACATAAAATTTCTCGGCACTAGTAACAAGTACTGATAAATCCCCCCTTTATCAGTGCTACTAAAAAAGCACTGATAAAGGGGGGGGGGGCTTTATCAGCGGTTTTTTAGCATTGATAAAAGGGTAGTGCTTCCCTTGCCCATTTTTTTAGTAGTGTAGGTCATACAATTTGTGCCAAACGGTTACCCTAATCGTGCGCCAACCATGAGACGAACAATTATTAAGTACTTCCCATTTTGGCACTAACTATGTCTAATAGGCACAAGTTTTGGGAAAACTGTGCATATCCCATGTGGGGAGTTTATGATCCTATGATACAAGCCTCATGGTTTTCTTCTAAGGGCTATGTGATTTCAATAAAATCATGTTCCCTATTCAAAGATCAAAAACATGATATTTCGAATCCCGGTGCTCCCAAACCTCGACGGAGAACCCGTTGAACGCTTCAAGACTTCAACCGCATCTAAAACCAACACATAGAATTTTTAAAACACTTTATCTTCTGTTACAATGATTGGTATTAAAAACAAACTATATAGTTAATGCCAAAATACCAAATTACTTTGGAATTTTTCCATGGCCCAAAACATAGGTCTTTATACTTTGAAAGGATAACATATTTGTTATTTATTATATAATCCCATATCTTGTGGGTGTAATCAATTTGAAATAAGTTTCATTCTTATTAATGAGGTTGTGAGATTTAATTTATGTTAAAATACTTCCAAATTCATAATCACCCTTATAAAAAATCCATTTAATACACTCTACAAAAACAAGTTTTACCTCAAAAATTATTTTTTTGTTCCTAATTGTATTGTATTAATATTAAAATTCAAAATAATTTTATTAATTTAATTATTTTTCTTATGAAATTTATCTTAATTGAATATAATGGTTTATAAATTTTTTAATCTAGCTCTAATCAGAATAATGATAACGAATCATGGTACTCGTAAAACATTAATTTTCACTTCCTCACCAAAATATCAACTTTATAAAAAAAATTATCCAATAATAACCCAAAGTTAATTATTATTTTCTCAGTCAAATAATGATAGTTATTTTATTAAAATAAATTTAAAAATATGATATTATTACTCTATAAATAAAAAACATTATTTACTTAAAATTATTAGTTTTTATGACATTGTAATCTGTAAGACATATATAAAAATTACTAAGGAATATATTAATTTATATTATCATTTATAAAGTGTTGAAAATTTTATTTCATGAAAATAATATTTATTTAAAAATTATAATATTACCTAAAGTAATTAATTTAGTATAATTTAAAAATATCACTAGTTTATAAAAATATAATATTGGTTATATCCTCCATAATCTCAACAACCACTCTATTGAATATTCATAAAAAACTATAATAATACGCAACTATATTATTGATTAATGGTCATAATGTACATCAACTATATTGTAAAACATTCATAATTTCAAGTGTCCATATTTCCAGATAAATACACCATCATTATCACTTTATCATTCATAATTAACAATGTTTCATTCACATCCATTCATAATGTCTACTTTTTTCATAATGAATTTGGTCATTAAAAATCATTATGGTAGAATAAATATTTTTTGAGGGAATTAATTATTTTGGGGTTTCATTTAATTAATATAATATTCTTCAATGAGTATAACCCTTTACCATTCTATGTTATAGTAGACTATATCAGCACATGATGTATACTATTCCTGTGAAATGTAAAAGTCTTTAAATGTTCTCATAATAAAACAGTCACTATAAAATAAGATTTATTATAATAATTATATAAATTAAATTATAGGTTTCTATATTGTTGAGTCATACATATATGTTCTCTATGGACACAGGTTGATGACATTGTTAACCTTAGAATGATTTTGAGGTAGTATTAATCGATAAATAACTTCTCCATCATGGAAAAAAATATCAAATGGTCCAATGTACATTTGAATAAGTTTTTTATTCTTGTGAAACTCTCATAAATTCTTTCAATGGTGATATATTCAGATATACATGATCCATAACATGAAATTAAAATACTATTGTTTGATTGTCCACATGAATATTCAGTTATATCTGAGTGTCCATGGTGTGTTTTTGAATTAATGTATCATTTCTATAGTCTCCTTCACAAAATATGGTCCCAAAAGGTTCCCTTATCCAAAATCATATAAACATATGGAATCTCTACACATTTTCCCAAATATATCCTTATCAAGTTTGATTTGAATAATTTTGTGGAAATATTTTTTGTAAAAAATTTCAATAAGTGAAAGATGATTGTCCCAACTCCCATGAAAATAATGTTATCTAGACATCAGTGTGGCTTCTAATGTTTGAATTTTACTGTCAGACATCCCATTAATTTTGGGATGGTTGGCTATGCTCAATTTTATATCTACATTTATATAATTTTAATGGATCCTCTAGAACATATAATTTAATATTAGATCTCAATAAAAATAATCAACAGTGGAACATTGGGGAGTCACACTAATTCATGAATATTGCGGTGAGATACGTTCACAAGGTATAAATCATTTATTATAAAAATTAAATGGGATTACCTTTCAACCTATCAATTATTACCCACATAGAATTATTCACTTGGAAATATTAGGCTGTCCATTGATAAATTCTATATTAATGTTATCAAACATCCATATAGGTATGGTGAATGTTTTCAATACCCCATTATAAAGTGGGTTCTCTAACTTCACATGCTGAAAAATCAAGAACCCTATAATGTAATGATAAATATACCTTTTCATATTATCTAATCAATAATGATAATGTAGCTCACTTGAAATTTTATTAATTATATGATGAATAGATAGTCTAGATATTTTAACATAATCCCTCTTCTTCTTCTTTATCTCTTGAATGTATAATAGATATCACCTTTACTAAATCTATGTTATCTTTATTGATCAACATTGAATTTTTGAAATCTCTCGCATTTCATATCCCCTATCTTCTTTTTCATCAAAGGGACCCATATTTGGGAATTCGTAATCTTCTCTTCGAATGAAATTTCAGAAATCATTGAGGATAATATAGTTGATGTTCTTTATCTTATGATTCCCATATACAACCTTACAAGTTCCTTTTCTAATGGTTATCCTTCAATTTAAATCACATAAACAAACAAATTATCTTTCCTTGTCAATTCAAATGTGAATATTTTTTCTATTCTATGGTGAGTGTAAATTGAAAAATTATTGCCTTTAAGAATTTATAACCATATCATTGGACTTATTTTCAGTTACTTTTGTTGGAATATATAAATCCGACATTAGTGGTCTATGTATATATCGCATTTCCCATCATAAATATAGTTCCTCCAAACCAGTAAATAAAAAACAACAATATCTAAATCCATAAGAAGAGTATGATAAATCTTCTCATGAGGCTTTATCTATTAAGATGAATAGGTTATCACCTTGTCATTTTTCTTGAGTACACATCCAATCCATTTTATTTATGGGTCATTATACAAAAGAAAGTCCTTCTCCCATAGAGGGTAACATTATCATGGGTGACCTAACTAAACACATATCCAGTTCGTGAAATATTTCTTCCCATTAATTCATTAATATAAACCTATCCCACATTTGAGTTAACAATGTTAGTTGATTCAAAATCAATTAATTTTTTCCATTACCTCTCTATTGTCTTAGATAATCAAAGGAAACTATTAATCGTGTTCACAATTAGTAGATGAGGCCACTAAAATATTTTGTCTTTAATTGATCCATATATATTCCTTCAAATGATACAATTATCCCCCAGAAAACCACTTATTGAAATCATAACTCAAATTTAATGAATTTATAAAAAATAAACTCATTTTATATTATTTGTAACATGAAACTTAGGTGTTCTTCATGTAATTCATTCCTTTTATATTATATCAAAATATAATCAATAAATAATACAAAAAATATTATCAAGGTAGACACTAAATGTTATATTAGTGAAACCTATAAATATCATGTGGTAATTTATCATACTCAATGGCATTACAATGAAATCATAATATCCATATATCCCTAAAAATATTTTTATTTAGGATATCATCTTTCATCAACCTCGGATTATGATTCATTTAATGACGTTCAAACTTAGAAAACAATTGAGCTCCATAGATATGGTCATATAATTCAACAATCAAGGAAGATGGTATTTTCTCTTTACAATGATACCATTTAGCTCTCTATTGTCGATGCATCCCCGTATTTTTTTCATCCTTATTCTTCAAAAAGTGAAGTGATTTCCCCCAATGGGACACAATTAGATGTATAAAAAACCTATTTAAATGATCTTATGGTCACTTCATCAGTTACTTTGGCTCCATGAATTCTATTCTATATGGGGTCTTTGATATAGGATTAGATCTATCTGTGACTTCAATATATAGTTTTATCTATATTTTTAGGGGTGGCGCATATAATTAATTAGGAAATGAATCAATGTATTCATATATAATTTGTAAAAATATAAATTTTTTAAATCAAATTTCCCCCCTTCTTCACTAATAATTTATATAAAGAAATATCTAGGAGTTATTTCTTGAGAAAACATCAGTTGGGATATATCTCCATTGAAAATCATTTTAGTCCCCCCACAAAAAAATTCACTTAGTTCATCAATTTTTATTTTAATTAGATATTAAGATCAAATCCATCTCTTGTATTATATTGAATTATATCACCGAAATGACTATTATAATTTTGATGATGTTTTTTCAAATAAAATAATTGGAGAATCCGTATATACTCTTTTTAATAAAATAGATCCTCTCTAAATTTTTACAAAAAAAAAATCTATTTGTAATTGATCTATATTTGATTCATTGGTTTTTTTGAAAACATAATATTAATAAAATAATTTTATAAACCAAAATCAAATAGTTTATTATCATTTTTTGAGTGAATAATAAGGGAACCCACTACCATGCGGTTTGGATCCTTGACATCAGCCATCATGATAGAATATCTATATCTCTTCCCTTTATCCTTAGCATTGTGCTTTTGTGGCATTAATTCTCTTTGTATGTTTTATGAAATTTGGCCATCCTTTCTATATTTTTATAACATCCTACTTTATTTTAGATCATTCCACAAGTTTCATTTCCCATATTTTTATCATAGTTGATGTTAAAGCTTCATCCATTCCTTTTAATGGTTAATACTTTTCTGAATGTTTTTCTTCATATGTCTCATTTTATCATTCAATATTTGAGACAACTTTGCATCCACTAATTTCATCTCTGAATTGATATCACTGAGTACAATTTCCCCATAGAACCTAAACTCTGAGATTTGCAAAGCAACCCATATATATGTTCTTATCCCATACATGAATAAATCAATTTTCCTGTTAGAATAGATCTTAAATAATTAGGTGAAAGCTGAATGAATTTTGAATCCCATATCATACATTTCAATAGATTAACATTAATTTTTATTTTTCTGAAGGAATTACCTTTATATATTTTTTTATATGGTTAGATAAAAATGATTATTTAAAATGTTATTTTTAAAATCTTCCAACCTCATCGCATCAATATTTCATCTTGTTTTTCATTCGTTATCAATTTCCACAATTTATTGTCTTATCCCTCAAAATTCTACATAGCCAATGTTTCCATATGATTCTAAAAAAAATTGTTAAAAAAATTATTTTTTCGATAGTACATATCTAATATTATCTAAGAAATTGAAATGATCTTCTACAATTTATATGTTTCTATTTACCTAAAAATTATTCCATAATTACTTTTTCCCTCTATGGTGAGAGTATATGCTCTTTGTGGTTCATGTTATTGTTCATAACATGGGATAATATCCTCATATTGTTTTTATACCCCATTGCTAATCATATTAAGAAGACCATCATTGAATTTCTTATTGATTCCTTTATTCAAATGGGAAATTATATTTCCATACATTTTTTAAAAACAACACTTAAATAAGAAAAAATAACACTTATAAGAATTTTTTATATCATAAATTACAATAGATATTTTACTCAATAATTTTTCTTTCGTAGGACTTCTATGATCACATAATTTAATTTTTTTATTTAGAAAAGAAAGTGTTAAACATTCTATAGACCATTTCATGATTTTACATTAAATTAATATGATATCCCAATAATATCCCCAATTTTTTTCACAACATTCTTTAAATAATGTTTCTTTATTGTGCACCAGGTGAAAATTAGGTTAATACCCAATGCACACTATTCAGGGTCATTACCCCTTAGTAAAACTATGAAAAATTCACATGTAATTTTATTATTTAAACATAGATTTTATTTCCTATTGACCACCCACATTATACTTCTCCAAAATTTTAGGTGGATTTTCTAAATTTAGACTTAACCGTAGGGAATAAACTAATGTTTTCTAGTACTAATATCCATAAAAAACTAAAGAATCATTTGATACTAACTAAGGAGACACTCCTCATTATTAAATTCTTTTAAAAATTATTAATTCACAAAATATTACATAAATAACTATGAAGTACATTTTTAGGTTTGTTATCTGGGAAAATATGTACATATTACAATACATACAAGGTTTGTAAATCAAAATATTATTCAAATTTAAAATTTTCATGAAATTATTCTTTATTATCCCATCCAATATCATATCACTACATAGGATTTCCTAGGGACATTAATCTGTTGATAAGCGTAAGAATAATTCCCATTAAGGAACAAAAAATGTAAGAGAACATCATAGGTGAAATATTAATTATAATATACAATCATGTATATAATAATGATAGGCATAATGTATGTACATGAACATAATAGCATGAGGCATAACATAAGAATGTGGATACAAAATAAACATGATACATTAATAAAGATATAACCAATTCTCAAAACCATGTTTTCATAAATCATATTACTAAGGCTTTTGAAGGCATGCTACCAAGGTATCTGTAGCATACCATCTCGATAGATTATTTCATTACACCATGCATTGGAGCATTATCAGTGTGAAACCATCATATGTATAACATTTCTTATCACACATAGATGAATAATCACAAGTTAATTTCATTTGTAACCCATGAGTGGAGGATGTGAGTTTTATAAATGTATTACCCAAATCAATAGTCAAGTTTTTTATCTAAATGAATACCATTGAATGAAAATGTTTTTGGGTATTCATGAAATGGAAGATGTAATGTAAAATCAATAACTGATTTTGACTGCATAACAGGTACACTACATGGATTTTAAAATGGGATTAATGAAATATAAATAAATTATATAATTAATAATAAATCAAATTTCAAAAAGTAAAGGTGTTTAAATTTTTTTATAGAAAAATAAATTGATAATCAAAAGTGTTATACAAAAGAAGAATTTTAATTGAAGAAGTGGAGGAATATAACCCTTACATTGATAGGATGCATATTATGGCTAAGAAGAGACTATTTAGAGTCCTAGTTACTCATTGGGAGAGATTTATAAAGTGTTATAGAGATTAAATTCATTTTCGTTGTGTTTTTGTGGAGGTTAATGGGATAAATGGTTTATATTTAATCTTCTGGAGGAGTGGTTTAATGGGTTAAAATATTAGATATTTTTTTATATAATCAAAACACTTGTAGGTGAGATCAATTTATCATAATTTTCTATATTATTATTAAGGTAATGATAGTTGGTTAAGTATAAATTTTTTTCCAATTCTAAATTTACCTATTAACCACCCAATTTAATACAGCGAATCGAAAAATAATTTTTACTTCAAAAATCAAATTGTTTGGTTCAAAAGTGAAAAGTATAAATTTCAAAAAAAAATATATTTTAAAATTGGTTTTTATTATTATTAAAATAAATATTTATTGAATGATATGTTTCATAAATTTTTTAATCATTATCAAATAATAAGAATTTCATAAAATTACAATACTCAAAAAACACTAATTTTACCTATTTTAGAAAAATTAAACTTTTTCTGAAAATTATCAATAAAATCCTCAATCCAAATATAATGTGATAAGTCCAAAAAATTAATTTTATCAAAATATTTCCCAAAAAAAATTTATTTTTAATATAAAAATTCTTAATTTATTTTAAATTAATTATTTTATGACATATTAAACTTGTTGCACAATATAAAAATTGCATGGTAATTTTCTAATTTATATTATAAATTAAAAATAATTTTATAAAAATATATCATGAAAGTAATATTCATTTAAAACTTCTAAAATTTATCATAGAACAATATATTCATTAAATTTAATTAAATTTATTATTTTAAAAAAAATGGATTCTTCCTCTGTAACCCAAATAGTCACTTCATTGCATATATATAACCAATAATAATAATTAAAACCAATCTTATTGGTTAGTGGTATCAATTTTCATATCCCATATTGGAGAATGTTTATAATGTATAATAGCCATATTTCACTATAAATTCATCTTCATTCTCACTTCATCATTTACTACTTACAGTGGTTTTTACACATCCTTTAATATTTTCTATTTTTTATAATAATTCTCTTTCTTTTTAAATTAATTATGGTAGGATCAATCTTTTTGGTGGCATTAAATCATATTTCCTTTCTTTTAGTGAATTTATTATTCTTCTATGTGTATAACTTGTTACTTTTTCTTGATATAGTTTTTCATATCAACACATGTAGTGTAATGTTCTTAAGAAATATAAAATTATATATATATATATATATAATCATAATAAAATTTTCATTATAAAAAAATACATCATCTATTAATAAAATCAAATAATATAATGGTCTCTAAATTTATCACCTATAATACCGCATATGCCTCTGATGACACCGCTTCTCTCTCTATGGAAACCACATCTCCAATTATCTCCACACTTCTTTCACCTCTGATGCCATAAAAAACTCCCCACATCCACGCATACCTCTTTAACACCCCACTTATATTTTACATCAATATCCAACTCTGTTTTCCTCTTTATATCTACAATACATTTTCAATTTTCCTTTATATATTTCCATCACCTCATCCCATGATGTCAACCATGGATAATAATTTATCCCATAAATTTAAATATTTCATTATATCCTATCCGTGATCAACTCACGTTCATGTTAATTTTCTCTCATAATGAATTTTCATATTTTTAGGAGATTGTAAATGTATCTATGGTATATTCTTAAATATCAATTCACTACTCTAAATAAAATTTCATGGTTTTCCAAATTAGTTTACTTATTAAATGTTATCTATTGAATTTTTCATTCTTTCATTTATTTCTCTCTGTTTTTCATTAATGATGGAATTTATATTTTTATAATCTCTTATATTTCAATAGTTGTACAAATTTATACTTACCTAAAACATAAAAAACCGCATGCCTATTACTATTCAACACACAACAGTCTCCATTTCAATATCATTTCTTAAAAATATTTTTAATTTTAAAATCTAATAAAAATTACCATTTCATTTAATAAAAATGATTTTTTCATCTATTTTTGTCTTTATCCCTATTTGTGTCTTTGAGAAATGGATTATACTAACATATTCAAAGATGTATAAACAATTCATTTTTCTACCCAAAATAAAATTGTTTTAAATTTGTATTTATAATATTTATTTAAAATCCCATTTGTGTTAACTTTAAATTTATTTGGTTATCTATAGAATTTTTTTCCATATTTCCATTTTTTCTTTTAAAATTTTGTATTTTGCACATTTAATTTTTCTAAAATTACTACAGTAATTATCTGAAGGTTTTAGGTAGAAATTCATTTCACTTATTTGTAATTACTATATATATATATTATGGAACATAAAAAGATAAACATTCCCAAAAATAATGATGGATCCAACAAAATGTACTAATTTTTATAATTTTTATCAATTTTTAAAAATTGACTCACTCACATGATGATTTTACCTATTTATGGTTTTTTATTTCATTTGTTCATTTTAGTCAACTTATTTATATAAGTCCCCTTTTCCAACATCACATTTTCCCTTGGAAAAATTTCTAATTTTAAAAAATAATGAGATTAAATTTCAATATACTTTACTATAACTCTTGATTACATTATTATATAGTTCTCTATAAATAATTATGATTTCTTTGTCAACTTATATTACACTAAATATATAGCTTAAGAAAACTGTGTTATACTATTGAAATACTATTATTTAATGTGATAGTTATGGCCTAGCCCTTGGATAACAGAGTATTAATAGGGTTATCTAAATTTTTAATATTATTGGATACATATGTATAAATTAAATTAATTTTTTTATCAAATTGTCATAAATGAAAATAAATTAATTTTAAGGTAAATATTGATGTTTTTATTAAAAATGGATTTTATGCTCATAATGTGATTTTATTTAAACAAATTAGATGAATAATTATTTTTTAGTTATATTAGTTATATTAACGAGAAAATATATTAAATAAAAAATTTAATATTATTCATTTTTTTACCAATCTTGGAATAATATATTTATTTATTTGTTCAAATATACATTTTTTTAAAATCCTCTTTGTTTTGTTTTGTGAACTTATTATAAAATGAATTTTTACCACCTATATGAATTTAATATTTAAATAATTAATCCAATATTTTTAAATATTATATTTAATTTGTTTAAATATACCCCTTTAATTTTTTTTCCTTTTAAATTGTTTCCATTGAAAATATTTTTAACTATGGTATGGTTAAAACTTGTAAAAGAGGGATAAAATTTTAAGATAAGGCTTTAAAGTTACTATAACAGTAGAATTTATTATATTAGATGAGTGGAGTTTGAAAATTCACATCCAATTTTCAAAAAAGTGTCCACAAGGTTCCATATTCTTTCGATTATGATAACTATATTATTTTAGTAAAAGGATAAATACAAAATTTCAAACTCTTGAATTTAATATCTCTAATATATATTCATAAGGATGAAAGGAGGTTTTTTTGTCATAAGTGTTTATCTTTATGATGAATTAATTAATTTATCATAGTAATTTATTTTCATTTTTTAGGTATAGAACAATTATCTTAAATGTCTATGAAACATCGACACAATATTTATTCAATTAATTGAAAAATAAAATAAAGGATTTAAGAAATATTAAATTTAATTAAATTCAGGTGAATTATATTGTTTCATATATTTTACAGATAAATATAACATAATAGTGATTTTTTAAAATTTTATATTTTAATTCCATTATTATCTCGATGACATTAAATTCAAATTGAATGAATAGTTCAAAAAATGACATAAATGATATTTCGCATAAATATAAAACCACAAACAAATGAATGGATGGGGTTGAAAACTTCTAGAAGAATCCATTTATGGTCTATTTTTATTTTTATAGCAATATTCATTACCCTTAATGAGTAAAAATCTTTGATATTGTGGTAATTGTCAAAAGGGTTGACATGGGGTTAAAGTAAATAGGTAAGGTCAAAAATACCATCTAAACTTGTATATATTATATTATATGAGATTATTTAGACGCATACACATCCAATATTTTATATTTATTAATTTTCTTAAAATTTTACATGAAAATTAATTTATAATAATTTAATACATTAAGTTATTTAAATTGTGCCCCTCACCACACATAAAAAAGTAAACTATTCTCAATTGCTATCATTCTATATCATCCAATAAATACCAAAATACAATATTTTATTCCTTCTCAACATCCACTAAATTTCATCCTTAAAAAAAATTAATATATAAGGGATTATGGTGTTTTCCAAAAGAAGTTTCTCGATGAAGATGTATAACTATTAACTATGTACTTTAAATTTTAATTCTTATTTTACCACATAAAAATCTATGGAATCCATTATATAATAAAACTTCATCAACATAAATATATTTAATTTTTATTATGATTATGTGATATCTATTATACACCCACGTACTATCATATTAGAAAATAAAAAGTCTCTCATGAGTATATGTGGACTACCACTTCCATACAGTGGGTTGTTTTGTTTGTCATAAAAACATCTTATTGATGGTTATAATGGTGGAATTAACAAATATATATGATATATATTATATTATTATGGTTTATTAATAGTGATTTATTTATTACCTATCTTCATTTTCATCCATCAAAAAATTTAAATATCACTCATACATATATATGGACTACCGTCTCCATGAAGTGATCTAAATATTTTTTCATCGCTGACTTTTATAAATTGTTAAAATTTTTATATAATTATTATATATGATACTAATTAAATGATTAGAATTTTATAAATGATGTTACCATGATTAATTTATAAGTATTGTGGAAGCTAAACTTAATGAAGCATGAATACCATAATAATTATCACCAGGAATTGTGATTTTAATAAAGTATTGTTAATAGATTGGTAATAAGGTGTTCTAAGTAAATAACATATGGTATGATATATATGAGTATGTTTCAATAGATAACATAAAATAATTTTATATTTAACATAATAGAGTTTCTAATGTTTATGAAAGAAAAATATACTTGAGGTAAGGGATTTGTATTTCAATCCCATTTTAATCAGGATTATTTATGCTTCAATTCCCTTTGGGGAAATTTTATGATCATTATATGATAAATACAATTAATTTAATTAAAATATGGTTTTTATTTTCATATTCATGTAAGTGTATCATTTTCTCCCTGTGTTACTTAAAATTATTTTGATACAGGTTTAGAAAGAGGAATTTATTTTATTTTTAGTAATCTTTCAATTCTGTTTTTCATTAAAATATATACAATAATTTTTTATTGTGATTCTATGAATATTTAAATTAAATTTTACCCAATTTTTATTTTATGACACAATTTTTTCAAATTAAACATTTTTTTTATTTTCTTAATGATGTACTATTGACTTTTTAGAAAAAATATATGAAAGGAATCGTTGTTTTAATGTGCATGGAATGAATAAACATCACCATCACCATGAATACTCAATTATTTGAAAATTAATTTAAAATTTCAATGTTTCTTTTCAAATATTATAATTTACATAATATTTTGGAAATTTTTATTTCTTAACGATGTTATTTCAAAATGAAAAGGTCATTTTACTCAAGAAATATTCCAATAATCTTTTAAATTAATTTCCCTCTATGATAATATATATTGGTATTAATTATGATTTGTTGGAAATATGATCAAATTATACCATACTTATACATTATTTGGATGTTTTATGATTATATTATGATTTTTCTATGAAAATTTTTTATTTTCACTATGATATATAATAATAAAATGTGGAACTATTTATGTTACTTATTTCCCTTCCATGGGTTGTGTTATGTTGTTATGATAAATTTTTTATGATCACTTGTCACATATAAGTATTTTTTTAATTATGTGAATAGAGGTATATAAATTAAATATACATCTAATTAATTTGATGGTGATTAATATATCATGATATAATTATAAAATATGAGATGATGTGCTCGATCTACTATTGAAACCAGTAGGGAGGCCAGATCATCTATCGAAACCAGGCGGTCATGCATGATCTAATATTATATGGTAAACATTTTTTTATTTTTTATACACTAAAAACATAGGGTTTCATTTGTTAATCTTGACATAGAAAATTGTTTATATTACTATTATGTTCCCACAAATTTTTGACATGTCTTTATTATATGATTTTAACTCATAGTTCTGGATTGATTAATGATGATTCATTACTCTTATTATTCATTCCTGTAAATTGATAAATTTTTTTCATGAATTATAATTAAGTTCCAAGATAAATTCATTATAATATATTTAAGTGCTGATCATGATATCATACCATTATTCTTATCATATCTGTTAATATGATAATTGATTGACATCTCCCAAACTAATTCTTACTGAGAATCCTAGATCACTATTTATTATAATTTCTTTTCTCTAGGTTATGATGAATGGTATTGAGTATAGTATTTATAGAAGTGTAAAAAGTGAGAATAACATTGTTAGAGATAATGAATAATATACCTAAATAATATGTTCATTTATTTTATTCTCCAAATATTGAAAAACTTTATTGTTCATACATGGATCATAATTTTATGTGTTGAATATTCCGCTAAAATGATGTAATATTTATGTAAAAAAGGATCTGGATTCATCTATTTGAAATAGATAGGGGTTTAGTTATTATTTTAATATTATTATTAGGTATATTTGGTGAAAATACATGGTACAATATGATGTATAAGATAACATCCTATTGTTTTGGTAACATTGAGATTATGTGGGTTTCTTAAAAATACATATCTCTAAGGATACTATACGTGGATGTGGTTTTAGAATACATTTATCTAAGGATAATAACAATTGAAAGATTTTTTTGAGTATATCATATCCATCATTCTAGGTCATAGTGAATGATCTTTTATTGTACACCTCTATTTTCAATCCTAGGGGAAATTCTTGGGGAAACACATTATTACCAATAAACCATTTTAAAGGATTTTTATAGATTATGACCGTGAATAAACTAGGCTAAAAATAGGGTTCCATAGATTGAAAAGGTGATTTCATGATTAATGAATCCTATAAATGAGTATTCATGATTATTTGTTTTATCACTATGACTATTATTGCTCACATGATGCTTTTCAGTTTTAGTAAGTAGTATGAACCTGAAGGTACCGTTTTAATTTTGAATGTGGTAAAAAATTAAATTATTTCCCTCTTGGGAAGAAAAATTCTATAGGAACTAGAATGAAATATTTTATTTCTATGATAAATAAACATTCTCAATCCATGAATCAATATGAGACTAAAAATGATCAAATGAGGGAGAAACATTTTGTAAAGTCCTTAATGAGACAACATTAACTTTATTTTAGTGTGTCATCTAATCCACTGGTTGGTTTGTGTTAGATTAGTACCACTAATAAAATAAATTTTATATTTATTTGTTGTAAATAAGAAAAAACTCTATAGTTATTTATTATTTTGAATTAAAATCTTATAAATGGTGGATTAGTTTTAAGAATATGTGGTACTAGGTTGAAATTGACTCCATGGAATGAGATGGATTTATGATTATTTTTTTAGAAAGTTCATCCATAATATTCTATGTACAAAAATGGAGAACAATTTACAAAATTTTATGAAGAATGAAAATTTGTCTATAAAACCATAATATTTTTTTAAAAAAATATATTACATTTTCATGGCACATATGACATGCAACACTAATCCAAAATGAACAATGAAATACTATTATTTAAAATTGACCATTATAAACAAGTAACAAAATTAGAAGGAATGAATAATATTAACCACTTAATAAAAAAATATAAATATTCTAATCAATATAAATATATTGATGAATTTTTTGTTAATAATCACTCAATTTTTTAAAGGTATTTTATTTTAAAAAAATAAATTTTCATTATAAATGGATTTTATCGAATTCTATAAGAAAATATAATAACTAAAATATAAGCAATTAAGAACTTTTATTTAATAAAAATGATACAATTTTTTAAAGAATAATATAAAAATTATATTAGGGTTATATTTAGGGATTTTTCTAATATTATTTATCTTTTACTGAATATTGAAGTACACCACTTTTTGTAAAACTATCATTTCTTTTCCAAAAATTTAATAATTTAAATATACCCTTATAAATTAAATATGATTTCAAATTAAAATAATTATTATTTAATTAGATATAATATTATTAATTGTATTTCAATATTCATTATAACATATTTTAGTATAAGTTCATTTTTGGTCATAAAAAGGCATTTTTCTGAATATTGGCTTCTTCATCACTTCTCTCGAGTCAAATTTTAAATTAAATTCTGAACCTTTTTTTGAATTTAATGTTGAAAAATTGATTTAATTGTTCTAATCAGTAGCCCAAAATTTGGAAAATATGTCCCTTTTAGTTTTACATAATATGAATATTAACTATAATAAATAGTTTTTACCCTGGTAAGGATAAATTTTGTTATTAATGAAAAAAATAATATAATAATGACAGGAAATTGACCCTAAAACACACCCTTATCAAATTTTAAGAGTTTATATATTCCATTTCCATCCAATTCTAGAATTTGTGGCTAATTTGTTTCATATTTCAGTATTACAAGCCATTATAATTTTTAACTAAAAGATAACGAAAAAATTTAATTTTCATTGTTGTAATATCTATACTATTTTGTGATGGGGGATAAAAAAAACTTATGTATAATTATAATTGGGGATTTTAAATAAATATTTTTATTTTTAGCATGGTAACATATTTAAATTTTTTAATAATGATATAATTACATTATATTCTTATAAAATGCTGACATAGTATTTACTCAATTAATGGAAAAATAAAATAAATGAATCTCAATTTATTAAATGTGATAGAATGTGAAAGAATTAAACTGTTTCATGAATATTTTAGATAAATAAAAAATATTATATAGGTGTGAACTTAATATATTTAAAATAATTTTCATTCATGCTTTTTCAAAGTCAAATTATATAAATAGTTCTAAAAAAGACCTTAATGTTATTTTATAATAAATAATATTTTATTAAATGATCCAAAATTTCTAAAAATAAAATCATAAAACAAGTGAGATTTTAATGTATGAAGAAAAAATTATTTTCCCATTAATGGGTATTTTTTTGTTTATAGTAACAATATTCTCCATTAAATTTTAAATAACTTTTCTATCACATTAACTCTCAAAAAAGAATAATACAGGATAAAATCAAAAGATAAGGGTGAAAAAATCACCTAAACATTTAAAACATTTATTTTACGGTAGTATATATACCCAAAATAACATTATATTATAATTATATTATTTTCTATCCTTTTTCATAGAAATTTAATTAATATTAATTTAATATTTTAAGAAAATCCAAAAATTTCCTTCCTACCATTTATAAAAGGGAACATCCTCTCCTACTTTATTCACAATTAAAAACCCATTTGGGTCATCCAATGCCTAAAAAATACCTTATTTACACCCATGAAGATTACCTATAGGACTTTTTTTCATTACAAACCCCGTATATAAAGGCTTTTAGTGAAAACATAAAGATGTGTAAAGAAGAGGTATTATTCTCAATAATGTGTTATGTATAAATTCTATTTCAAACTCTTTACAATATTATTAAATAATGATGATATAATAAAATAAATATATCAAATGTAATAATAGTTTATTATGTTAATTTAAGAACCTACATACATTTCCTCTTCCATAAAATGTGATATGAAACCATCGTTCGTCTGTATAGCGGACAACCACCTCACGAACCAATGTAATTCATTTTCCATCATCACATCTCACGGCTATATATGATAATGAATTTAATATATATTTTTAATTAATATAAAATTTATCATTTTTTAAAATTAATATATCATATATTTTATTACCTTTTCATTCACTTATAAATGATATATTCATTTGTGCAGGCATGTGAACTACCATATTAAGGAAGTGATGTGATTCATTTCCCTCACTGCATCACATGGATGGTATATATAATATTATTTGAATAATTAATATTGTATTTATGATATAATTTTTATTATATAAATATAATACATTACATAACCTCTTTCCATCATGATCACTTAGAATATGAGACATTATTCATGCGTATGTACAACCTACAATCTCTATAATTGTAATGTAGTTCATTGTTTATAACCACCATTCATTGTTGGTTTTAAAACTAAAATTGATGTATAAAAATGATAATTATATCATTATTATTATTATCAATTTTATGATTAAATAATTATTTCATTGACCAAATTCAACTTAGAAAAGTCATTTTATAATAATGAACCATATATCATCAAAATTTTGGTGTGAACATATTTATTATGTAATTTCATATAACAAGGAATTAAAAAAATAAAAGAAAAAAAGACCATCAAAGAATGTTTCAAAGTTAAAAATTAATTAACATATGTTTATTATTTAGGAGTTAAATAATTTATATGATGAATCTGATAATAGGAAAGGGATTTCATCTCAATTTCACTTCATTGAGGAATATTTTAATATTATTCTCCTCATTTCATTTATATGGGGTATATACTACCCCTAATACAGATTTTATGATGAATATTTTTTAATTAATATTATTATATGTTAAAAGTAATTTTAATTCATTCAAGGGGTTTTTATTTAAATGTTAAAAAAGTGGTAAGCACTATATGTCAAAATTTGATCTTGTTTGGTGATTTTTAATGTCCAAGGTTCCGTTTGGGGAAATCATATATTTTATTCAAACACATCCATTTTATTCTTCCATAGTAATTAATGTGGTTTTCATATTTATTTTCCACTTCCTCCCTTATCAAATAACAGAACATCAATAGAGTGGTTTGTAAGCAATACCGATCTTGTTTCTTTTTTAATATATTGAATCATTCTTTTCCATAATTATATTTTGTTTGAATTATTTTTTATAATGATTTTAATATTATCCAATGAATTAGAAAAAAAATTACCCTTTATTGAATAAAAAATGACTATTTACATCATTTTTGGAATGAGTTACATGTGGACATTTTTACAAAAACTGGAATGGAATGTTCTATTTTAACTTATATATAATGAACATAATTTAACATCATCATGTTCTCTCAATTGTTTAAATATTAATTTAATATTTTCTATCATTCATATAAATTAAAATATTTTGCAGAATATTTTCGATGTTTTCATATATTAATTAATTAATTTAAAAGTGAAAGGCGCACATTTCTCCTGAAATATACATTGTTACATTTTATGTAAATTTTCATCAACAATAAAAACCATAAATTTTATGGATTGATTTTAACATTTTTATATACATCTATTAAATATATACTTGGCTCATTCTACCTTCATTTAATGGTTCAATACATGAATTGTGTTTATTTATCTAATTATATAATTACAAAATCACATTTTATTAAGACATGTGGAAAGGGTATGTAACCCATTTATTTCCATAGCTAATTCTTAGTTTTATGACTTATGATTGAATTTAACTTTTATAGAACCTATAATCATGTACTTGTTGTGATGGGTACACCCAGATAGTGGTTCAATGAATTGGGTAATGTTTTCATCTCATGATACATTATATATGATATTAAGTAGTAAACCTAATCCATTATGTAACTCTATCCACCATGTGATATTGTCTTGGTAGTTTTAATGTAATTAATATTATTTTATTTTATATGTCTTTTCCACTTTCATATGTTTCCATTTTCTTATGATATCATGTTACTTATGTTTTGATCCCAGGTTATTATTCATGGGCCTTCTCTTTTATGATATCATGTTATGTATCATTATCATGTTTACACCTTAATAATATTTATAGCTCGCCCATTTCATTTTTATATTCCTCGAGTAATCCTATATAGACTTAAGAAATCAGTAAGGAGAGTAAACAATAATGTATTCATGTTTTAGTTTATTTCGGATGTTATATATATATATATTATTCTATATAAACTATGAATCACATTATTTGGGTTGTAATTATTCTATTATGACTCATGTAATAATATTTTTAAAAGGATTGGGTCTTTATAGTCTGTATCAATACATGGTCTAGTGATTTTTTGGTTTAAGAATATAGATCTTTTATAAAATCCACAAGAACAATCCTATGTATAGTATACCATCCTAATGTTTTAGTTAGGATGATATTATATAGTTTTCTTAGAAATACATCCATATATAAAATACAAGATGATTTTGTTCTAACACAAATTAATATATGGGTAAATACTTCAAAAAGAGTTAGATGAGTGTATACCGACCATCATTCAGCTTCACGGTGATTGTTCCCTTTCTAGAAATATATTTTGAGACTCATGGTAATTGTTTGTGGGCTAATTCAAATTTTATTTATGAACTATCACGATGTATTATAGGATTTTATTATCATTGATAACCTATATTTAACATAAGTTTTCAATGATTGGAAATCAGGTGGGATTATTTAGACATATTGTAAATTATTTTCCATAATTACGATTATTTTTTATCACACAATTCTTTTTTTATTATAATCAATTGTTCGAACCTGTATGAATAATCTCAACACTAAATGTGATGTGTAATGTTGAGATTCTATGCAACCAAATTAGAAGATGACTAAATTGAAAGATATTTTTGTAACATCATAGGTAAATAAAGAATAAAACATTTTTATTTTAATTAATATTTATGAAATAAATATTAATTTTACTTAAGAATGGAGGCAATGTATAATAGCATACCTAACATGAAACAAAGTTGTTTACCCAAAATCATATGTTGAACAAAACACTGAGTCATATTAAAAAATAATATAATAGTATTATTATTATTTTAAATGGTTGTTAAAGTTGAGCTCTTGTATTGAAAGGAATGAACATAATTGATTTTATTATGATTGAACATATTTTTTAAATGTATCCAATTAATTTTAGAGGTTTAAAATTATAATTAATCATGTTTTAAGCATAAAATACTGTAACATTTTTAATTGGTTTTTTATCGCCATTTAATTTGGAACCTTTTTAAAAAAGTGTTTGTCACATTTATATTATTTATTTGATAAAATAAACTTATTATTTTGAATAAGGACAAAAACATTTTCCATGGTTGATATTTTGGTACTTTTTTAAAAAATTCATTTTTTAATGAATAGTGAAATAATACAGCATTTTAATTCAAAAATTCCTTTTCATATAATAAATTTATATAGTTAGGTATTAATTTTAATTGGTTTTAAAGTTTAAATGGATTAAATATTTATATTTTAATACCATGTTTTCAAATTAAATTAATTTCGCATTGAAATTGGACATAAACACGTGTTAATCTTTTGATAGTTTTATATCTTAAAAATTTTATTTCTATTTTTCACAACGGGAATTAATTTTAAATTATTTAATGAATAATCTATGTTTTGAATTAAAAAATGGATTCCATATTTGGAATAAAAAGGTCTGAATTATGTAAATAGATCCCTTTTATTTTTGGACATTACGAATTGTAACTTCAATAATTATTTCTATTTATCATGGTTAAAAGGTAAATCTGGTAAATAGGGTTAAAAAATAAATTTATAATAACATAAAACAACGCTAACACATGTACTAATACTACTGGATGAGATATTTCTAACCATTGGTCATACTTGGTTGATTTTAGGACCTCATGGATCCACATGTGTGTGATAATGACATGTTATAATAATTAAATTAATGTAAAGCGAAGTTGAACACAAACGAGTAATTTTTTCTAAACAAATTTGAAGGCGGGGTTATATATTTTGTTCATTGACTTTAAAAATTAATTATAAAATCTAAAAATATTTCCAAAATCATGTTATTTTATTTAGAATTTTTATACATTAAATATATAAATTTATTTGTGACACATTGATGATGTAGTGATTACCTTATTAATGAAGGATTCAAATAAATGATATTATAAATATAAAAATGAATGTAATTTGAACATTTTGATGTCATAAACTAATTTTATAGATTATTATGTCATTTTATACTTTATTTAAAACATTTTGATCATCGGAATAAAGTATTTATGACTTTAACAAAAATCAATTACTATATTGTGTCAAAATTAACATAAATGAGTGTTAAAAACAAATACTATATTATTAAATGATATAATAGTACTAAAAATCTATGAATAATCCAAATGGCTTATATACTGTTAAAATTTTCATTAGATATCCACTTCTGGTTCTCATAGAATTTTATTGTAACAATTGTAACCATATATTATGAAAATACAAGAAGACGTGGTAGGAGATAACGTTTTTAACTAGGAGTAAAAGATGAAAGATAATGTCTATTTTTTAACCATAAATTGTATAAAACCTATTAGTTAAGAGTATTTAGACCCATAATCATATTATACTCTAAATATATAACATTTAAACAATTATAATTCAAAAATAAATTTATTATAAAATAATATTTCAAGACTTTCCTAAAGGGCCCCTCCTCCCTCTTACAGAAGGTCACCACCTCTACCCAATTAATATCACTTCCAAAGCCTTTTCGTTCAGCCAATATCTATTCACGACTCATCCTAGAATCCCTCAAGACATTCTTGAATCCTTATTTTAGTCAGAACACCCTTATTAGAGGTTATAAGGTGTTCTTTAATGGTGATCAACCAAAGAAGAGGTATCATTTTCTTTAAGTATTTCTAATTTTTTAATTTTCCAACTTTCTAAAATATCATCTAACTATGATGATATAATAAATATAGTATCTCCAATATAATAAGATGTTATTATATAAATAACACCCCTAAATCCATCTCTACTACCGTCAAATGGGAAAGTAATTCATCGTTCGTGCGTACAAGTGAATTATCACCTCCACGAACTGATTTAGTTATTTTTTCCATTTTCATATATTAAGAATGTTATAATGATATAATTAATCTTAATATGTGATATTAATTAAATATTAATCACTATATTATAATAATATATCAGTTAAGTTCTTACTTTTTGGTTCATTTAAATGATAATGTCGTTCGTGCGTACGTGTGAACTATCACCTCTAAGAAGCACTCTGACTCATTTTTATTCATTATATCACTTTTATGATATATATAAATATATTTAAATAATTAATATTATTTTTAAAATATCATTATAATTCTATAAATATAAAATTATAATTAACTTATTTTGATAATGATAAATGAAAAATGGAAACGTTACTCATGCATACGTACGACCTACCATCTCCATGATTATAACGTTGTTCATTTTTCATAAAAATATTTAAATTAAAAAGTATGATTAATGTGTAAAAGTGATGAATATTTATTTAATACTATTATAGAAATTATAAAATTTTAACCACAAGGACTAGTGACATCATAAAATGTTCATTTTTAACTCATGAACCGATTATAGAAAAAACGTCTGACATGAACTAAAATAATTAACAAATTATTATAACATGGTAATAAGTGACGTAATGGGAATATTATACATGAAAAATTCTAAGAAGAAGTTATTAATTTACCTATTTTTATTATTCAGGTTGATAAAGAACAAACAAGACAATCCAGACTCAAGGTAAGGGACTTTTTCTGAATCACTTTTCATTGAGAAATATTTTGATTTATATATAATTTTCTATTATACAGTTTTTAATCAACCCCTTTTGAATATTATTTTCTTATAATAGTTTTCAAAAGGATTATTTTTTGTATGATGTAATTTACTAAATGACTAAAGGAGTGTTTCTTTCTAATGTATGTGGTGACAGTGACATTTCCTCCATTGTGAGCATTAATTAATATCAGGATTCCTCTACAAGACGTAATTTTTTTTAAATTAAATAACATATTAATATTTTGGTATTTTGGTATTGAAAATGGTTTTCAGAATGGTTTTATTAAATCAATATCTTTAAATTATGTATTATGATTGCAATATGGAAATGTTATATTTTCCATTATACTTGTTCTTGTGTTATGATTATGTTATGGTTATTGGGAATTAATTATGTATATGGGTGGTTACATGATAAATTGAAGGTGTGTGATCTCGTGATAGCTCTCCAATGAATTGGGTAATGGAACAGAGGTAAATGCTTAGGTTTTTTCTAATACGGTACTATTTCCACCTTGTGATGTTTTCTTGGTAGTGAACCATGATATACTCTTATGTTATATTCTGTGTGGCTTGTATTTTCCTATTTTTCCATAGACTTTTGATACGATGTTATTTATGTTATTCTCCAATGTTATTATTCATTTTCTTTCCCTTTTATGATATCATGTAATTCCTCTTTACATGTATACTGCCTTACGAGGATTTATACCTCATATATTACATTTATGTATCACTACGGTATATTATACAGTATTAATATATCACTATGGAGAATAAAAATAAATATGTTATGTTTTAGTTTCTTATTTCTATTTTATGTACTTAGTTTTCCAAAGACACTGGGTCATAATATCATTGTGTTGTAATTATCAAATTTTTGTGCTAAAAATATTAAACAATATCTATAAATGTCATGGGAATCTATACAATTCCTTAGTAAAAATGATGGAAAATTTTAAAACACATTAAAGATATTATGCAATTTTAATCATATTCCCTGAAAGAAAAATTGATCTATTCTTTGTGGGATTAAATCTTTGTCTACAAAAAGGAATATGTATATGTTACTTTATTAAATATAGAGAAATCATTCTGTCTACCCTAAATGTAGAAATGAAATTGGATATTCCCATTCTTTCCATGGTTTTGATTAGAAAATAATGATGGTGCTTCATGAATCATGAATAAATCGCCTGAATGAATGAAATTCCAACCATCTACATGCTAGAAATATGGGAAGAAACACTAAAAAAAATTATATGAATGGAATTAGGAAGGTCATTAAATGTATAAAGGATGGTCAAAACCCTATAAGAGTAAAAACGTGAAGAAAATGTTGTTTCGTGTAGTGTGGGGGAAGAACATTTCATCTAATTCACTACCCACATTCTAGTGCTTCAAATACAAGGAGTATGCACATTGAACCTAATAGTTCTCAAATATGGTGTTTTATAACAACGATCACTATCAATAACCTCTTAATCATAAAATTAATCAGATATCCCATCTAATAATAATAATTATTATGTGTTATGAGATTCATGTGTTAATAGTTATGATTATCATTAACTGTAGATTTACTAATGTCTTATTTTATTATATCTCTACCAATGGTTTTATATATATTTAATTTTATAATGGTATCAAATTACCAGAAAAATGACAAGAATTTGAGTTAGAGTTGAAAACTACTCATGTTTGGATAATCAGATATATATTCTACAGTTCCTCTCATATTGAATTTTGAGATAATATTCTTCCTAAATCTCATTACTCTACCTTTAGTGTAATATTATGTGATTCAAGTCATGGATTAGATTTATTTATATATAGACTATATTAATTGATGTGTAAAGTATGTCACGTTTAGTATTCTAATTGAACCTCTAATCAGTTATCAATTTTTGAATAAATATGAACATCCAATGTAAATTACTTCTATATTCCGGGTCTTAATTTCTATCCATGAAGGGTACTTAACCCATATTCATAAGGAGAAACTCAACATTACTTATATTCCTATTGTTTGGGAGTTTATTGTCATCTTTATAGAAATGTTTCATATTATTTAACTCCATTATAATGTTGATTTATCAATATAACTCAAACATTGTACTAAAACTATTATAATGAATCTGTTTAGAATAGCCCGGATTGAGATGCGGGAGTCAAAGAAGAAAATATAAGTGAATCTAGATATGTTAGTCATAAATTCTCCTATTATATTCATAGATTTAATGAATAGTGTATTTTTAGATTACCTTGATCAGTTTTTGGAGTTCTTTTGGGATGAAATTATATTATATTCGAAGATCAAGGAATAATATGAACTACATTTGAGAATTGTACTGAAGAACTCAAGGAAGAAGTCATATGGAAATTTGGAAAAGTTTGGATTTTTCATTTAGAATACTTCATTCATGGGTTACATAATCTCATGTAAGGATATACTCATGGTTATTAAAATGTAAAAAGTTATTGAGTAATGATCTATACCAACCATGGTAATATAAATCCATAGTATTCTTAGGATATTCGGATACAACCGATGTTTTGAGAGATATTTTTCCGGATTATCAAATCTACCCACCCAGTTCACTTAAAAGGGGTTTATGCTCTTTTGGATAGATTAATTTGAAGAAAATTTCAAGGATTTGAATAGAAGGTTTCTTAGTGAACAAATTTACACACTACTATATAGTGGTGAAGGGTTTGTAATCTATGGTGATTCATAAAATATGGGGAGGGTAAGGGTACTCTTGAAGAATGAAATTGTGATAACATATGCCTCAAATTAATTGAAAATACATAGGGAAAACTACTTGAATTAGAATTTAGAGTTAGTACTCATAATTATTTCATTAAAGATATTGTGATATTGTCATTATGGTCAAACTTGTGAAAAATATATTGTTATTAAAATATTTATGTAAATATTCACATAGAAAGAGTTGAGTATTAATTATAGAATATTTTTGGAATTTATTAATGATTATTAATATTCAATTAATTACCACATTGGGAAGGTGAACATGGTAGATGATGGTCTGAGTCTAAAGGACCATGCTTCTTTTTCCATGATAATCATCAAAAGTTATCCAATAATTATGAATTTATAGAATATAGAACATAAAATTATGAGGAAATAGAGAAGAATATATATTTCTTAGATTAACGTTCAACCATCTATTGATTTGAGGATTAAATAGGTTCATTGGATTGATGTGGAACTAAAAAATAAGGTTAAAAATGTTTCTATGTTCAGTCATGATTTTGATTGAATTATAAGGTTTTAAAATCGAGTATGTTTACATTAAATACCAAAATGTAATAGAGAGTTGTGAGATAAAGCTCATGATTAATTATTATATATCTATCATATAAGTATTGAAATCTACAGAAATATGAAATAATATTTAAGGTGGGAAAACATAACATGGTATATTTCCAAGTATGTAACTTTAATCCTAGTATTTTAGTAATTTAAGGTTAAGAGATATAAGTATAAATATTTTCTATATTCATTAATTATACCATAATGTAAATGGAATAATATTCCATGATTTTTTTCATCAGACTCCCCAAAATATATAATGGATCCAATTCTATTTGGGTTGATGTTGAATACCCTATAATGTCAGAACACTTCCATTTCATCAGAAAACATTTCACTCTCAATGATATTTCAAATATATAAAATAAGAAAGTGGGGAGATTTTATAGATTAACACTCTCAATTGTAACAGATCAAGATCTTAATATTACACAGAATTTCATGAGAATCCTTTAGTTAAACTAGATACCTATTTGAATTTCTTTTCTAAATATCATCCTCAGACCTATGGTTTGTATGAAAAGATTACACAAACCTAAGAAGATATGTTCAGATCAATATATCTGGATTTTAAAGGATATTTTTGTCAAAATATTTATGTGCTCATATTTTCATAGAACAATATATTTCATAGAAGCATTCAAATATATCCAAATGAATCCTTATATTGAATCTAGATATATTTTTCCCTTTTAAATTCATGATCACATCGGGATTCTAGATTATTTTTTGGAACATACACCAAATATCTCTCAAGTTCATTAAGTGTTCAACATATCTCTTCATAACAAGAACATACCTAATACTTCACATATATTAAACTTAGAGGTCATACCACTATAAAATTTACTTTTCTATGAATAATAACTAGCATAAATATTGTATTTTAGAAATACAGTTCTACATAACAAGTTTACTTGATTGGTTAATGTTCTCAAGAGGAATTAGATATTTGGAAAAGTTTCTTGTGAACCCGAGGATGTCAAAAAATATAGAGATCATCACTTTTTTATATTAGAGTAATTGAATTTCATTAATGCCAACACTGCCTCACACTTCCATTAATGCCAACTATAAACCAAAAAAGCTCCAATCTTTTTATATAACCTCTAACACCCCGAGATTTTATGAAAAATATTATTTCATTAATGTCTTGTGTTATACGCTACACCAAAATGAGCTTTCACAACACACATCTCTCCCCTGGCTTGAATTACACGCAATCTCAACCTTCCACGATAGCGTGTGTTGTACGCAACACCAAGTTTTGCTAAACAACGATATGCTATTAAAGTATTATTAAAACTAGCTGTTATGAATAGTAATAACCACTTTTTGAAATTTTGTAAATTTTATTTTTCAAAATGGACTTCATTTTTGGATTCGGAATATCGAAATTATCTTAGGGTGAAATTTTGGTGATTTTTGGATAACTTTCATATTTTGATGAATAGTGAAAATTACTAAATTTTAATTAAATACAACTTTTTCAATCGAAATAATTAATAGTGATAAAGTTTTAATTTGAGTGGTTTTAAAGTATATTTAGAATATATTTTTACAATTTAATACAATGTTGGTCATTGGATGTAATTTCACATTTATACCAGACATAAAAATTTTTAATCTTTTAATAGTTTTTATCTCTTAAGAACACGCTATTTGTTTTGATGACGGGAATTAATTTTTAAATTAATTAATGCAACTGATATGTTTTGAAATTGGTAAAATAGAAATCATTTTTGAGTTCATAATAACAAATATAGCTTAGGCCTAATTTTTGGTATTTTTCTGAAAACTTTCAATTTTGGATGAATAATGAAACCACTAAGTGATAGTTAAAAAAACTGAATTTTTCATAAAACATAATTTTACCGCTTCTGTGAGTAGAATTTCAAAAATCCGAGAGACACGGTTGATTTCAGTAAGTAAAATGTGGTTTAATGAGATGAAAATAATTTTTGGTGAATAGTAACTTATTACTTTTATTTACCACGGTTAAAAGTAAATAGGGTAATTAAGGGTAAAAATGATATTATTATTAACCTAACACATGTCCTAATTCTATTGGATAAGTGTAATTCGACCAAAAACAAACATAGGAATAAAATATGACCATTTAGGCCCACATGAATTATATTAGGACATTTATTATTATTTAATTAAAAGAAGAGTTGAAAGAGTTAAAATCAAAGTTTATTTAATAAAACATTTTTAATATAGAGATATACATAAGATAAATTCGACTATAAATATTCATTAGAAAGATAAGAAGATTTACTACATAATGGTAGTTTATTTGTAATTTTTAGACATTAAATAATTTAATTTATTTATGACACAACGATGATGCAGTAATTATCTTATTGATGAAATATTGACATAATTGATGTTATAAATACTCAAATAAATATAATTTGAGACATTTTATGAATTACACTAATTTTCTAGGTTAATATGACATGTTAGTATTTATTTAATTAACTTTTTTAGAACTTATCATTCTGTTATGATTTTCACAAAAATCAATTACTAAATAGTGTCAAAATTGACATAAAATAGTTTTTAAAACAAATATTATATTATTAATTGTTATTTTATTCCTAAAAATATAAGGTTCGGCAAAATGACTTAGATAAGGTTATATATATTAATAATAAACAACTTTGGGTTCTTTTGTCTTGATATAGTATGTTTATTAACCTTATAGTATAAGAACACAAGAAGACACGGTAGAAGTAAAATTATTTAACTTAATGTTAAATCTTAATGATAAGGTTAAAATAGGAACCTAAACTTGTATAAATTCTATTGGATGAGAGGATTTCGACCCATACACACCTTAGCCTCGAAATAAATCAATTTAGAGCTATTTAAAACCGAATTTGACTTTATAATAAAATAATATTTTTAGTTATTCCAAAGGTGCCCCTCTCCTCCCTTATAAAAGGGCACCTCCTCCCTCTCTTCTTCACACAACTTTGAGCCTTCAAGCTCGGCCAAACCCTGCCAAATTCTCTTATGCACTTCCCTAGAAACATCCTAGAGGTTCTGGTATTCCTCAAAGAACAATTTTAGTGCCCTAAGAGGAGGTCTCAAAGAGGCGCTTCAAAGAAGAGGTAATTTCCGTTAACGATTCTTTCACCTTTATTTCTTCTTCCACTTCTTCTTCTTAGGTTGTTTCATTATGAAGTAATAACATCAGTATCACTCATATACTGATATGTTATTATAAGTATTAAACAATCCTTTTTCACCATCTATCCATCCTACGGAAAACAAAATCACAGCGCGTGCGTACGTACAGAATACCGTCTCCACGCCGTGGTGAAATCTATTTTCCACCACCACCTTACTTGTATGGGTAAAATGGTGTAAATAATAACCATATATGATTATTATAAAGTGATATTGATCCTTAAATAGTATACATACACTTCAACACAAGTTCACAAACATGATAACGATATCATCGCTCGTGCATACGTACGGACTACCGTCTCCACAACGCGATGAGATTCATTCTCCATGTTAACCATTTAAGAATGATTATAAAGTATATATAAGAAATAATAATGAAATATATGGCATTATAAAGCTACTAGATTTATGTATATATGTATGTCATCTACTTACTTCCATTCAAGATAATAAGGAAAGGAAAACAGAGTTCATGCGTACGTACGGACTACCGTCTCCATGAACGGTGCGTTTCATTTCATTTATCTATCTATTATATATATATACTTAATATATATGATATATAAATAATGTTTTATATTCTGGAAGTAAGTAAATCATGATATAATTAATAATAATTTCAAGAACAACATGTCCAAACACCTACGATAAATGAAACGATTTTACCCAAAACGCTTCTTTAACATGGAATTTACAAAAGAACGTGTAATATAAAGTCATAAGTGAACCATATATGATATCATAACAATGAATATGATTCTGTAATAAGTTAATGACATTATTTAAATCATTATACAGGAGGTTCGGATACGTACAAATCATATCAGACATAAGGTAAGGGAAATATCACAATCTCATTTTTATCCGAGATTGTTTATACATTAGTATTTACTGGGGTGTATTTTATCATCCACATCCATATTTCCTCAATATGTAATATTATTTCCATCCACTTACAATATTTTAAATCCAATTTTACCCTTCGGTTAGTTTTTAGTAAATAATATGAAAGGAATCTTTTGTTGTTTTTTTCGTACGAGGTACTTTTTTTGACTTTTCCGACAAAGTTATGAAGAATGTTTTTTTAACTTATACAGCATGAATGGATTTTTAAAACATTTTTTCCAAGAAGCTTCCTTTACATGTTTTAAAGTTTATTTTTAATCAACTTCTTTTAGTTTAAAGTTGTATGACATGTTAAGAAAGGAAAAATGTTTTTGAAGAAGAAAGGATATTTTCCTCAAGAATGGAGTTCAAGTGTTTTATCAAAATTATTTTCCATCTAAGATAATAAAGGGTTCTATATTTATCCCTATTATTACATTTATTTGATTATGTTTTGAGGGAATTATTTTTATGAAGTCATTTACCATATATGATTTGTTTTATGATGTCATGCTCCTATTTTTATTACATGTGTTATGCGATGATGTATGATTTATGATTATGTGGAACACATAAGAAAGGATTCATTATAAGATGGGTGGGACCTATATCTCCCTCCAATGCATTGGGTAAATATTTTATATCTCATGAGATAGACATGGCTGGAATGGTAGGTTATATTGGTTCAGTGAAACAGGACTGAAACGAGGGTGACTCGGTTCAGAAAGGGACTTTGTCCACTAAGATAGTCTTGGTAATGAGTCTTGACTAACAAGAAATGATTCTCTATGATTATGTGTGTATGCCAGAAAGTTTAATGTTTTATGTTATGATTATTGTGATTTCATTTCATTGCCATGAGTTATCCCAGGTTATGAAATTATGATCTCTTTCACAGGTTAGGATTTCCAAAAGTTATGTTCTTATGTATATGAGGTGATTGTTATTTTTTTTTACCCTTACTGAGCATTTGAGCTCACCATTTTATGTTTTCTTTTCCCCAGGATATAAAGAAAGGTTTTAGGTATAAAAAAAAGGAAGATCTTTATGAGAGATGTTGAAGATCTTTCACCGGGTTTAGAAGATTATATTCCGAGTTTCCAAAGACTATAAACTATTACAATCCTCGTGTGTGTGTTTTTGTTATGTACTAAGTATTCCACAAATGTAATGTAATGTCAATGTACGTCAAGATTTGGGTCTCTACAGTTGGTATCAGAGGGAGGTTTAGTCATCCTTTGGAAACTAGGATGCGAGAACTTTAGTGAGATCCCTTGAGATATTTCTAAGGTATGTCTAGGGATGTCTCTAAGGTTAAGTATACGTATAGGTTAGAGTCCTAGAATTGTGATAACGATATTATAATTTAACCTAAGATGTTAGATATTGAGGGTACTCCCCCTTTATTATGTTGTTTTCCCTATCATGATTTTTTCCTCTCACACTATTCTTTTTGGGTTTTAGACGATGGCTGGAACCTGAAGGAAACATGTTGATCAATGCAATGGACAATGCAATGATTGTCCTCCTAAACAAACAAATGTTATGGGATATGGAGTGAAAAATCTTATTTCTATACTTACACAAGCTATGAATCATTCTGGACTTCCAAATGAGCATAGAAGGGAACAATATTCTATTGAGTCCTTCATGAGGCAACGTCCACCTTCTTTTAGTGGGTCTTCTGATCCACTTGTTGCTGAACAATGGATCAGTACCACTGAAAAGATATTTTCAGTTCTTCAATGTTATGAACAGGATAAAGTCATCTTAGCAGTATATCGTTTGGAAGGTGAAGCTGATCAATGGTGGAATCTTATCAAGAATACGAGGCAAAGAGATGAAATTGAGTCCATGGAATTGGACGAGTTCAAGAACTTATTTTTCAATAAGTACTTCCCTCGTATTCTTCGAACAAAGATGGAGAAGGAGTTTCTTGAACTAAAGCAAAAGGATGATGAATTTGTTAGTATATACGAAGCGAATTTTACAAGACATGAAAGGTATGCATCTGGCATTATCATCCAACCTGAAAGTAAAGTTGATCGAATTTTCAGTGGATTAAAACCAAGTCTTCGAAGGGCATTAGCTATAAGAGACTTCATTAGCTATGAATAAATTGTGCGTTGTGCTATCAAGGTAGAAATGGAAGTTGGTGTTACATATCCATCTCATTGTTTTGACAAGAAACGAAAGATGGAGTTCAATGAAAAATCTCAGAATAATGGTGAAAAGAAGATGAATGTTTCCTTTTGCAAAAAGTGTGGAAAGAAGCATGGTGGAGATTGTCTTAAAGGGACTTGAAAATGTTTTAAGTGTGGAAAAGAAGGTCATCGAGCAGCTGAGTGTCGAAGTAATGGAAAAAGGGTTTCTAATGATGTGAATAAAGAAAACACTGCAGAAAACGAACCACCAACACTTCAATGCTTCAAGTGCAAGGAAATGGGGCATTATGCTAATAAATTCCCTAATCCAAGGGTTAGTGATGATCGACATGAGAAACCGCTTAAGGCAAAGTACAAAGGGAAGTCACATGCAATCAGTATTGGCGATGTTCAATATGACAACGATGTGGTGGAATGATTAAGTGTTTATGTAATGGGATTCCAAAATAATGTTGTATCATGGAGTATTGGAATATTTATGTATTGGTCTAATGTGGTATTCAAAGTGATTGAGATATTTTTGGAAATAAGATGATATGCGCATAGTGAAGGGAAAACGAGAAAATGAAATGTTTAACAGTATTCGTGAGCTCATGATTGATATAAGTACTAAGTGATATAATGGTTTGAGTATAAATAATTTTGAGGATTTTGGTTTATGGAAAGTGTTAACTTTTAACTACATTCATGTTTTCACTAAGGTTCAATGGGTATTAAAGAGAATACATGATTAAGGCCTTTGAATGTTTATAATGTGACCAACAAAACATATCTTATGAAATATGGGGATTAATGATGGTATTAAATATCTGGTAATCGTTTTCACTATATTATGAGAGTGGACTGCAGTATTATGGATAAGCCTAAAGATTGGAATGGATTATGTTGGACATAAGTTAGTATTGTTTAAGGATAGAACTTTTGATATTATTTATGTAGTTTTAGAAAAAGGACAACCTACAGGACGGGCGACAACCCATCGCGTCGGACAAGGCCGTGGGAATCGAACCCGCAACCGAAGTACGACTGGCCTTTATCGCCTACCACTGGCCTACAGGAAGTCCCTGTTTAGTAGAAACTAGTTTTATTTTATTATTCAGTATTCTATATGAAGTATAAGTTTTTTTTTGAAACCAGATACGATTAATCTAACCATAATATGGATTTATAACTTTTTCTAACCTTTTGTTTGAAAGAGATGGAATGACCCATCATTCTGCTAACACATCACAAATAAAATATTCAACTTTATTTATTTAAGGGATGAAGTGGAAATTGTTCAATTCACGAACAACAGTGAGATTTTACCAAAATCGTGCAAGTATTTCTTTTAATTCATCAACTTTAGGGAAATGATCTTGAAAACCAAAAATGTTGTCCTAGTTCCCTTATATCCGATTAATCAGATGGTACCATAGATCATCACAAATCAATAGCTTTGTGATTGTTGGATTTTTCATAGCCATGTTCTCTACCACTCTCCATCAGAACATGATGGTTAGATTTCTCTTCCATATCCATATTTTCACCTATGTGGAAACCCAGTGATTAGTTTATTTGGGTAACCGTTACGTTTCATACTTTTTTTTTAAAGATTGGTTTTGGTATTCCTTTTTACGATGTGGGTTTCTATTAAAGAAACTTTCTAATAGTAAACCATTTATAACCCCGACGAATTTCGAGGGCGAAATTCGTTTTAAGGGGGGTAGAATGTAACAACTCGAGATTTTATGAAAAATATTATTACATTAATGTCTTGTGTTATACGCTACACCAAAAGGAGCTTTCACAACACACATCTTTGACCTGGCTTGAATTACACATAATCTCGACCTTCCACGATAGCGTGTGTTGTACGCAACACCAAGTTTCACTAAACAACGATATGCTATTAAAGTATTATTAAAACTAGCTGTTATGGATAGTAATAACCACTTTTTGAAATTTTGTAAATTTTATCTTTCAAAATGGACGTCATTTTTGGATTCATAATATTGAAATTAGCTTAGGGTGAAATTTTGGTGATTTTTGGATAACTTTCATATTTTGATGAATAGTGAAAATTACTAAATTTTAATTAAAAACAAATTTTTCAATCGAAATAATTAATAGTTATAAAGTATTAATTTGAGTGGTTTTAAAGTATATTTAGAATATATTTTTACAATTTAATACAATGTTGGTCATTGGATGTAATTTCACATTTAAACCAGATATAAAAAAATGTCAATCTTTTGATAGTTATTATCTCTTAAGAACACGCTATTTGTTTTGACAACGGGATTTAATTTTTAAATTAATTAATGAAACTGATATGTTTTGAATTTGGTAAAATAGAAATCATTTTTGAGTTCATAATATCAAATATAGCTTAGGCCTAATTTTTGGTATTTTTCTGAAAACTTTCAATTTTTGATGAATAATGAAACCACTAAGTGATAGTTAAAAAAACTAAATTTTTCATAAAACATAATTTTACCGCTTCTTTGAGTAGAATTTCAAAAATCCGAGAGACACGGTTGATGTCAGTATGTAAAATGTGGTTCAATGAGATGAAAATAATTTTTGGTGAATAGTAACTTTTTACTTTTATTTACCACGGTTAAAAGTAAATAGGGCAATTAAGGGTAAAAATGATATTATTATTACCCTAACACATGTCCTAATTCTATTGGATAAGTTTAATTCGACCAAAAAAATCTTAGGAATAATATATGACCATTTAGGCCCACTTGAATTATATTAGGACATTTATTATTATTTAATTCAAAGAAGAGTTAAAAGAGTTAAAATCAAAGTTTATTTAATAAAACATTATTAATATAGGGTTATACAAAAGATAAATTCGACTATAAATATTTATTAGAAAGATAAAAAGATTTCCTACATAATTTTATTTTATTTTTAATTTTTAGACATTAAATAATTTAATTTATTTATGACACAACGATGATGAAGTAATTATCTTATTAATGAAATATTGACATAATTTATGTTATAAATACTCAAATAAATATAATTTGAAACTTTTTATGAATTACACTAATTTTATAGGTTAATATGATATGTTAGTATTGATTTAATTAACTTTTTTAGAACTTATCATTCTGTTATGATTTTCACAAAAATCAATTACTAAATAGTGTCAAAATTGACATAAAATAGTTTTTAAAACAAATATTATATTAATAATTGTTATTTTTTCCTAAAAATCTAAGGATCGTCCAAATGACTTAGATAAGGTTATATATATTAATAATAAACAACATGGGGTTCGTTTGGCTTGATATAGTAAGTTTATTAACCTTATAGTATAAGAACACAAGAAGACACAGTAAAAGTAAAATTATTTAACTTAATGTTAAATCTAAATGATAAGGTTAAAATAGGAACCTAAACTTGTCTAAATTCTATTGGATGAGAGGAGTTAGACCCATCCCCACCTTATCCTTTAAATAAATCAATTTGGAGCTATTTAAAACCTAACTTGACTTTATAATAAAATAATATTTTTAGTTATTATAAAGGTGCCCCTCTCCTCCCTTATAAAAGGGCACCTCCTCCCTCTCTTCCTCACACAACTTTGAGCCTTAAAGCTCGGCCAACCCCTGCCAAATTCTCTTATTCACTTCCCTAGAAACAACCTAGAGGTTCTGGTCTTCCTCAAAGACCAATTTTAGTGCCCTAAGAGGAGGTCTCAAAGAGGCGCTTCAAAGAAGAGGTAATTTCCGTTACCGATTCTTTCACCTTTATTTCTTCTTCCACTTATTCTAATTAGGTTGTTTCATTATGAAGTAATAACATAAGTATCACTAATATACTGATATGTTATTATAAGTATAAAAAAATCCTATTTACCATCTATCAATCCTACGGAAAACAAAATCACAGCGCGTGCGTACGTACAGAATACCGTCTCCACGCCATGGTGAAATCTATTTTCCACCACCACCTTAATTGGATGGGTAAAATGGTGTTAATAATAACTATATATGATCATTATAAATAGATATTGATACTTAAATAGTATACATACACTTCTACACAAGTTCACAATCATGAGAACGATATCATCGCTCGTGCGTACGTACGGACTACCGTCTCCATGACGCGATGAGATTCATTCTCCATGTTAACCATTTAAGAATGATTATAAAGTATATATAAGAAATAATAATGAAATATATGACATTATAAAGCTACTGGATTTATGTATATATGTATGTCATCTACTTACTTCCATTCAAGATAATAAGGAAAGGAAAACAGCGTTCATGTGTACGTACGGACTACCGTCTCCATGAACGGTGGGTTTCATTTCATTTATCTATCTATTATATATATATATATACTGAATATATATGATATATAAATCATGTTTTATATTCTGGAATTAAGTAAATCATGATATAATTAATAATAATGTCAAGATAAACAAGTCCAAACACCTACGATAAATGAAACGATTTTACCCAAAACGCTTCTTTAACATAGAATTTACAAAAGAACGGGTAATATAAAGTAATAAGTGAACCATATATGATATCATAACAATGAATATGATTCTGTAATAAGTTAATGACATTATTTAAATCATTATACAGGAGGTTCGGATACGTACAAATCATATCGGACATAAGGTAAGGGAAATATCACAATCTCATTTTTATCCGAGATTGTTTATACTTTAGTATTCACTGGGGTGTATTTTATCATCCACATCCATGTTTCCTCAATATGTAATATTATTTCCATCCAATTACAATAGTTAAAATCCAATTTTACCCTTCGGTGAGTTTTTAATAAAGAATATGAAAGGAATCTTTTGTCGTTTTTTTACGAGGTACCTTTTTTGACTTTTCCGACAAAAGTGCGAAGAATGTTTTTTTAACTTATACGGAATGAATGGATTTTTAAGACATTATTTCCAAGAAGCTTCCTTTACATGTTTTCAAGTTTATTTTTAATCAACTTATTTTATTTTAAAGTTGTATGACATGTTAAGAAAGGAAAAATGTTTTTGAAGAAGAAAGGATATTTTCCTCAAGAATGGAGTTCAAGTGTTTTATCAAAATTATTTTCCATCTAAGATAATAAAGGGTTCTGTTTTTATTCCTATTATTACATTGATTTGATCATGTTTTGAGGGAATTATTTTTATGAAGTCATTTACCTTATATGATTTGTTTTATGATGTCATGATCCCATTTTTATTACATGTGTTATGCGATGATGTATGATTTATGATTATGTGGCACACATAAGAAAGGATTCATTATAAGATGGGTGGGACCTATATCTCCCTCCAATGCATTGGGTAAAGATTTTATATCTCATGAGATAGACATGGCTGGAATGGTAGGTTATACCTGTTCAGTGAAACAGGACTGAAACGAGGGTGACTCGGTTTAGAAAGGGACTTTGTCCACTAAGATAGTCTTGGCAATGAGTCTTGACTAACAAGAAATGATTCTCTATGATTATGTGTGTATGCCACAAAGTTTAATGTTTTAAGTTATGATTATTGTGATTACATTTCACTACCATGAGTTATCCCAGGTTATGAAATTATGATCTCTTTCATAGGTTAAGATTTCCAAAAGTTATGTTCTTATGTATATGATGTGATTGTTATTTATTTCGTTTACCCTTACTGAGCATTTGAGCTCACTCTTTTATGTTTTCTTTTCCCCAAGATATAAAGAAAGGTTTTAGGTATAAAAAAAGGAATATCTTTATGGGAGATGTTGAAGATCTTTCACCAGGATTAGAAGATTATATTCCGAGTTTCCAAAGACACTAAACTATTACGATCCTTGTGTGTGTGTTTTTGTTATGTACTATGTATTCCGCAAATGTAATGTAATGTCAATGTACGTCAAGCGTCGGGTCTCTACATAACCGATACAACAACCAATCCATATTTCAATTTAAACATTTTATTTAACCATTTCGATATATTCTAGTTAATTTATATATTAAACTAGTTTATCCATTAATTTCTATATTTAATGAAAATCCAGTATTTTCCACAATAAAAATTAAATCGGAATTTAGGGACATTTTTAGTGACATTTTTAAGCATGGATAATTCTAAATTTATCCTAATTTTAATGTAAAATAGCAATTTTAGCATCACATTTTAGTAGATTCTTTAAAAATGGAAAAATTATATTTTGTCACGTATTCAATAAAACACTATTATTTTAGTAGCATTTTTAAAATCTTATCTATTGTAGTAATGATTTTTACCTGCATTTTAAATTGTTGAAAATAATATATATAAGTTTAATTCTATTAATTTACACATATATGAAAACAAAAAATTATACTTATAATTATATATATACATATTATAAATTTATATTTATATATAAATAAATTTCCGTATATTTAAATACTAAAATATTTATATATGAATTTATATATATGTGTGTGTGTATTTATGAAGATATATTAATAAGTATTTATTAATATATATGTATGTATATATGTATGTATTTTTAAATATATAAAAATATATTAATAGTAATATATATATATATATTAATTTATATACATATATTTATTAATATGGCTTCAAACCATCCCATATCAGAAAACCAATGAGGGAGAGTGTCGCTTAAATATATATATATATGTGTGTGTGTGTGTGTGTGTGTGTAAAATAATATTAAAATGTATAAATAAAATTATAATGTTATAAATAAAAAATAATAACTATATATATTATTTTTATTATAACACACTCACGGCCAACTACATATGAATATATATATATTAATTGATATATTAATCATTATTTCAATAGAAACATTTATCAGTATATATATAAACATATTGATAAAAATAATAACATATGCTTTATTTTATATATAAATACATTATCACATGTATTATCACATATATATATATATATACTCTAATAAGATATATGTTAATATACAATTATAAATATATTAATTTATATATTAATACATAAAAATAAGTTATTTTTTTATAAAAATATATTCATATATTAATGTATATATTAAATTATATTTATATTTAAAAAAATATATAATTTTATTAGCACACACGTAATTATATTAACATATATATAAATATAATATAATATAATATTTATATTTATATTTATATTTACATTTATATTTATATTTATATTTATAATTACACAGATATATATATATATATATAATAAATATATATATATATAATATGATACATGTATATTAATTTATATATTTATATATATTTATTTTAAAATATATTGAAATGAATTATCCAAAGTATTAATATAGGGTAATATATTTTTTGACATAAAATGATTGTGGATGAATTGGTATAGTTGATGAATTTGGAAGAACACAATCTCAAGTTTGAATCTTAGTTAAGGATAAATATATGGTGTATTATTTGGGTGGGAGGTGGAAAATCGATAGAAAATGGTGGATCTAGGGCCGGTAAGTGGTTACTCCATCAGCGAGTATGAGAATGCAGAAAGAGGTACCTTAGGGGACATAAAAAATCAAATATCAACATATTTAATAAATTATCCATTTTAATGCATATAAAAATTAATTAAAAATACCCATGATTATGTAAAATTTGTGTAATGGATGGATCATTTACCAATGTTTTCAAAAAAATACAGGTAAACATTATGATAGATAATTAGCAATGTTTATAAAATTGCTAAATTGGAAAAGTTAACAAAAGTTTCTAATTTAGAGATATAAGCTTTCCTTGGGTTTATATGAATCATAGGTGAATGAATTTCCAACATTTATAAATTTTGAAAATTTTAAAATAATAAACATGGATAAATACAATTTATCTTGTAGTGACAAAACGCATGTTTAATCTAGTTGTTACCCATTTATTTGGTGTATAAGAAATTCAATTTTCAACATCAAGTTTATTTAATTCCATCCCACAACCATTTAATATTTTCATTAATATAAATCATATTCCATTTATACTTGGAAAATATAAAACAACCCACATCACTCAACAAATCATTGGAAAAATAACCCTATATCATAGGCCAACACCCTCCAAAACAACTTTAAATTACTTCCTCTTACCACATAAAAAATCATACTACTATTTCACATTATCAAACCCCATTAAAATTTAAAACTATGGAAAGACATCTATATTCCTTATTCTCAACTTATCATATCCAAACAATCCACAAAAAATTCCCCACCAATGAAAAATGGTCAAGAAAAATGAAACATGGAAAATTAAATAGGCCACATGAAAAAAACTTTCTCTAACCAACACATTAATAATCCCTATTTTAAAATATCCTTTCATATAAATTAAATCCCTCTTACATAAAAAACATTACATCATTATCATATTACATTCCAAATGTTTATATTACATTTTATGGTCTTAACTATTTGAACCATGACTTGTATAATGTTTATTTTTTTGTTAATTTTATTTATTATCTTTGTACATTGGGGATGAATATGGGAATGTATTGTTGATTTTATAGTAATGGATTGGAGAAAAAAATGATGGTTAAAGGTAAAAATAAACTTTGTATAGGTTATTCAAGAACTCTATTACCTACATCATTGAAAATTATACCAGTATAAAGGTGGGACCAATATTCATAATTGTGAAAATATAATAGGAAGCATGGATTTCTTCTTTGAGGGTGGATCTAATAAATTTATGAGATACATAATGGTATCCATAGATGTCGATGTGTCAAGGTGTGTGTGTAATGTTATATATTGGTGCTTTTGCATCAAGGTTAATTTCATAAAGTTAAAAAGGATTATTCTATATAAAGGTGATTTGATCATGTGTAATGGTAAATCAAACATTGAATACATATATTAGGTTAGACAATATCTCATTTATGTTAAATATTGAAGGGGTAAAGTAATGATCAAATTTGATTATTAGAGCTATGTGTTTTGGTTTGAGATTTTACCAATATAAAACATGAAATCCTTCTATGGGTAAAGGTGATAAGGAAGAGAGTTTTATTGTTTTGATACTCATATATGGAAAAAAATCATGAAAAATAAACCACAGCATAGAGGAAAGACTGGAATACATTGATTAATCCTGAGGCTATAAAAAACATGGTAAATGTGATTTTTTAAGGGACTTTATACGGATATTTTAATAAAATTTATGCTATGACAAGATAAGTAACATGATAAGAAATTGTTAAAACATTAAAATATTTGTGACTTAAATTTGGGAATTAAATGGAAATACTTTGTGAACCCTAGAGAACTGAATGGTGAAGGAGGTAATATAAACAGTTTTTAATTTGAAAAAACAATGATCATGGATTAATTCTTGGAGGACTCATTTGAAAATAATCACACACAATGCATGGTCAAATTTGAAGATCATATATATAGAGAAACGTGATATATTTTACTCTTTTGGTGTTGTCACTTGAAGGGGTCATTCAAGGTTAAATAATTCTAAACGAAATCCTTGAAAAAGTGAGAGGAGAGAGAAATAAACTAAGGTTATAACATTCTGGAGAAGTAGAAGTGATTAATAATTAGAATACTAGTGACACCATTGTTTTGTTGGTTTTATTTTCTAGATGATTCTATAAGAAACCTGTATGTTGCATGATATTTTTATATCCTTATCATAAAAAAGTACATAAGAGAAAAAAGAGGCAATGTGCCTAAGATATGCAGTGAGCCCCTCTCAAATCATAAAAATAACACCATTTAAAACCATTATGCTTCTAGAACATCAAAAAATGTTGATGTGTGATCCATAGATTATCCATTTCCTGTGAAAAATTAGAAATCATTTCATCAACATTTAATATTCCCTACATATACCAGGTTATGTGTGCATGAAAAAACGATAGGCTTGTACTACACTTTTTTACTCAAAGAATGATCCCATAAGATAAAAATAAATTTGTGACCTAATTCACCCATTCCCTCTTAGGGGGTGTAATGTTAGGGTTAAAACAATTGGTACTAGAGCCATATATTTTGAAGATGAATTTGTCCTGAAGCATAGGTCATCTTGGGAATGATATGAATATTAGAGTAATTCACTTATTATATAGTGATAACATTCATATGTGGAAGAACATGATGGGATCCTATTTTATATCTTTTGGTATAGAATTATTTTCTATAGAAATTTATTGAATACTGAATTATGATTCTTTTTAATTATCTACGACTCTAAGATGTAGAATGTTTTTTGATGATAATGGAAAAGATAAAAATCCATGGTCTAGTTCTCTACACAATTATATTTATATGAAGTAAATGAGTTTCTCAAATGAAAAATATTCAAGGAATAAATTGGGAAGTGTTTATAAAAGATATATAAAATTACAATAAGAAAAACATTTTGGGTTTATTATAATATGTTTGATAAATTGTAAATGTATTTGGATGATTGTGTGAGTGGTTTCATTAATCGCATCACTAATATTGTTATATCCATGGTGGGTCTTTGTAAGGTTATACAAGATATAAGAATTTTGAAGAATGTATTGAAAAAATTCCCCATAATTAAAATACAAAGGTTTCTTAATTGGAAAAAATAAATATATCTAAAGTTTTCCGTAATGATCTAGATTTCAATCTTATTGATTATGATATGAGGATCAATACTATGTGAAATAAATAATAGGTCAATAGATCAATATAATTTAAATCTATGAATAATATAAATATCAATAATAGATGAGATAAAGAAAAAATATGATAATTATGAATTCATCTCTCTTGTTTCTTGGAAATCTAAGAAAGGAAAAGAAATATTTCAGGGTAAACATCCATTTTTTGATGTGGTAAATTAGTACATAGAGACATTAAGTTTCCTAAAATGTTTTATTTTAATGAATAATAAATTCAAGTTTAATGAAATCAAAAGAACGTGTCTCCCAATACCAAGATATATTGAAATATAATGTTATTATGTAAAGAAGATTAAAAAAGGTGTCATTTATAAAAAAAAGGTAATATACTGATGAGGATAACCATGCTGTATGGAAATAGAACTTATATTAGACAAATAAGATGAAATGATGTAAATAGTTAAATAAGATATGACAAATAATAAGAATGATAATAATCCCATGGGGTTTAGTGAATTAAATGTGTATTTAACAGTAGATCTTAGTGAGAGTGACATTTAAACAAAGAAAATGAAATAATGGGTAATTTTTTAGAGACTACTAAAAATGTTTGTTCCTAATTGAGTATAAAATATATTCAATTATGTAAGTAAAAGGAGAACAAAATAGATTTTAAAATAATTGGGGATGTGATTGATCACAAAAAAAGATTGAATATCTGTTCAAATGGTTTAAAGATATAAATATATCTCAGATGTAAATAAAAATCAAGAGTACTGATTTGGTGGAAGTATTTATTAAAAAAAATTCTTAAAAGGAAATAAATATATGTTATCTTAATGATAATTTATATTTTAGGAGACTATTTTATATAGAACACATACATAGGGTTTAGTAATGATTATTCAACATTAGGAAAATTCTAAAAGGTTGAAGACTGGTATTCATTGGAAAAAATAGTATTTTTTTTCAAGATGATTCCCCAAGAAAAAAGACCTCAAATATTTTAATCATGTAAAAAATGTAATATCTTTTTTAAACTCTTAAAATTTAGTGACAAATGGAAAAAAATTCTAATTAATGTAATATTTAGAGTGACCGAAATGGAAAAATATTTCAACAGATGAAGGTACACTTTTATAACATTCTTGTATATATAGTGGAATACTTTTGAAAAGCAATAATATATCTAAAATGATAAATTCAAGATATTAAAACAAGTAGAGGGTTTTCATATTTCACATCTCAAAAGGGGTAACTCATTTTATGGTTACTGTTTTAATTACTATATGTTTTTGAGAAAAGTTGGTATTTACATGTAAATACCTTGTAATAATTTAATATATAAAATTCCTACAAGGATGGATGTGGTAAAACCTCACTCTATACCTCCCAATATAAAATTCACTTTCCTAGAAAAAGAGTATTAATATTATAATTTTCCCATTTATGAATGTACATAAGATATGAAATCAAAAACATCAACTCATTTTGGTATTTCTAAGAAAGAAAAAAACGAAAAAAGAAAAGGTTATTCTTATAGGGGCATATATTATGGCCTAAAAGTACTATAGAATGTGGTTTATTGGTAATATAAGTTCATATCATATGAATTGAAATGTAAACTTAATATATAATATAAAATAAAAAATTTATGAAAATTTTAGGGTTGGTAATGATGTCTCCTTTAAAATAAAAGGAAATTGTATACCTAGTCTTGCAAGAAATTACATAAAAAGTGAAGAAGTTATTTTAGTGAATTTAAGAATGAATTATATATTTAGTTTAATCTATATAGGTGACCCTTGATTTAATGTTACATTAGATAAAAAATGATTCTTTATCAAATTTTTTCTTTCTATTGAAGGGTTGGGAGGCTAGAGAAAATATTAATCTTGTTTATATTAGATAAAATACATGATATCTCATTGTAGTGTAAGAAAAATATTTTTGGTAACCTTAATAGATTATATATAAATTAGAAAGGTAATGATAATCTCACCATGTAAAAGAAAGAACTGATAATCCTAATCTAAAACTTAGAAGGAAACATATGTGTGATGAATTCATGAGAAGAAATATTTTAAGTAAACCTTACCAATAGAAGAATAAAATATCATCTAAAATTCTTTACCATGTGCAGATAGATATGTGCGGTTCCATAAACATTTCAGGATTATATAGAGAAAAATATATCTTGTATTTTTATTGATGATTAAAATTGAATGGGATGTGTTATAATTAAAAAAATTATATGGGATGATCCAAAATTTATAATGAGTATAGGAATTGAGTTGAAAATTAGACGATCTGATAAGAAGATGGTTTATAGCACTGCTGCATTCATAAAATATCTTCAACAACAAGGACATAAGTGTAAGGTATCATCATTAAGAATCCAAGAGAAGTACAGATTTTTTGAATGTAAAAATAAAATGATGTTCAGTATGGTAAAAAATAAGTAAAATAATTCATCCATGTCATTATAAAATTTATGCATTTCATGTTTCCATTTACTCTCAAAATCACTCCCTTATCGACCATGGTGAAAAAATATTTCCCAACAAGATGTTTCATAAGTTTAATACATATTTAATGATTTTTCAGATGTTTAGTATCAAGCTTCATATCCTGAATAATGAATGAAACCAAGGGAACTATAGCGATGTTCTAGATGAAGGATTCCTTCTAGAATATTTTATTAAAAAAAATCTTACATGTCATTTTATAAAATGATGTACAAAATACTAGAAATAAAGTATATCAAAAATATTTAGGATAAAATGGAGAAAATTACGGGATTCCAAATCATTAATGATATGTATCTTGAAGATGATGAAAATAGTAAAAGTATAGAATCTGTTGAATATTTTAAAAGGTAATAAGAATATAAATTAAAATATGTGGATGAACATAAAATTTTAGAAGCTAAGCCCCATTCATAAAGAAGAAATTAGAAGATAAAGTTAATCAACCAAATATAATTGGAGATAGATCTACACATACTCGAACATAAAGGATAAAGACTACAGAGCATAAAACATTTTTCTATGATGAAGCCCACATAATTTGAAGAATACATAAAGGATGAGGTGTGAATGAAACTTATGAAGTACGAGTCAGATCAGATAAGGGAAAATAAGACATTGTAAATTATATATAGACCTGATAATCACAATTTAATTAGTAAATATAAGTCATTCAAAATAATATTGATTGGAAGGAAAAAAATTAGAGGAAAAAAATAGGTTAGTATGTAAATGATAAGCTCAAGTTAAATGACTTGATGTAAAGGATAGTTTTACTTTAGTGAAATGAGTTGAATATATGTAATTAATTTTTTATATTATCCTTTTATAGGATTTAATTAATATTTTCAATTGATACTAAAATTTTAATGAACCTAAATTTTATAAATTAAATTCACCGTTGAAAAAAGAAATACCCTATTCATTAATAATTTTATATAAAACATATTCACTACTTTGGTTATTTTTAATAGTTATTTGGGCAATAAAATTAAAATACTATTATGAATCATAATAATTTTTAAATGTAACCATTTTATATTAGAAATTAATATTTTTATCTTATGGGTTATGATAATGTCCAATTAATATATTTGGAATAAGTAACGGCCTCATATAATTGTATAATTTCCTATAAAGAGATTTTTTTGGAGCATCTGAGGATGATTACACCATTGGGATTTTCCCTTGATCAATCTAAATATGAGATTCAATATCTAAATCTTGAATGAAATTGTGTGTATGATAAGTCAGTGCTCATAAAAATCACGGCCCGAATCATGTTTGTCGAACCGCCCTAACAAATCTCACCATCACACACATTACCATTAGGAAATTATTTTCTCTATGAAAGGTATTTGTATCATGAAACTGATAAAATGTTTTTTATATTTTATTTGAATAAAATAATAATTTATTTATCCCTTTTTAATATTAATTATTAAATTATTAGATAATATGATTGATAAAATATATATTTTTAATATGATGAAATAAGAATTATATCCTTTTGGAAATGTATAGTTTCAAAAAGGACACATTATTTTAATAAATTCAAAAATTTTGGAAATAAAGGATATTATAGTAATATATTATTAATAAATAATTTTTACTATATATATATATATGATAACGTAATTATATGAAGTCGAAATTAAATATTATAAGGGTCAACGAACTATTATTCAAAAAAATTGTATTTTTCAACAAATTTATATTTTTTAAATAAAAGTTTAAATCATCATTTATATATATATATTTATTTATTTTGGTTAAATAAATATTATTTTTGAAATCATCATTTAAAATTATTAAAAGTTAATTTTTTTTCAGAATTTTACGAGACTGTCATATTTCATGGTTAAAATATAATATGATATAAATAAATATTGTGTATTATGATATCATAATGACACAAAGTTATATAATACATTTTATTAAAGTTATAAATGACCAAATATATATTTATAATTTAAAATAATGTGTTTCTGATGTTATTTGATAAATTTTATACACACTAAATCAATTATCTGAAACCTATATTATATTTTAAGGTTTCAAAATCATTTCTTTATATACAAGAATCACTTACACATCACCAATGGTATTATTATAATGATATGGGTTTCTAAACATGTAAAATAATTATAATGACATAACTTTGGAATAAACCATGGGAAAAAACTAAGGTATTATTTGTGTTTTTTATTTCATTATCATATATAGTCCAAAACCTATGTTTAGAAATTAATAAAGAATTATATACACTTATTATACACAATCCCACCCAAGCATTAATTCATCTTCACATAAAATGATTTTATATTAAAATTATTATTAAATTAAATCTCTACATAACTTCTATGTTTCCCCAAATATCCCAATAAGTTTCTACCTATCATTTTGAAACACCCTATCCAGGTAAGGGAGACTTTCCTTCTCCTATTTATTAAAGATCCTTCTTTTCATTATTCATATTAATTTAAAAAATTCATGTTGGATTATGTTATTAAACACCACCTTATTTTATTTATGATTTTAAGGTGATTATGTTCCCCAATCGCTCTCATTAACCCCTTCAATGAATATTTATTCATTGTCGTTAGGTTTCAAAAATTACCATATGGTTTTTCCAGGACAAAATTTCTGTTGTAAATATCTATTCTTATTTCCACAATATTTTATTGAAATAGATATACCAATACATAAAATATTAGGTAATTTCAAGCATATAACCCACACTAATTGATCGTGGGAATGAAATTTATGAAATAAATATTTATGTTTTATTATTCATTTGGTACACTTATGAATATACATGATATAAAAATATTGTGTGTGAGAAGATATCACACTAATGAATTCTATAATGTTTTAATCTCACGAGACATCATTTATGTGATTTGGAATTAAATATAATACATTATGGTACTTTTTCCACCATTTTATGATGTATTTTTAGTTAGGCATGAAATATTTTTTTGATTCGATGTTTAATGTTGTGTCCAACCACTAAGTTTCCATTATCTTGTCATGTTATATCATTCCATATTATTAAAGATTATCATTATCACCTCTATTATTCTACCTTGTCATTCCTATTAGATCACATGTATTCATTTTCATTATTCTATTTTAATTTTTATTTTCTTACTGGGATTTATTAATCACCCCTTTCTTATTTATGTCCCCAGTTCATTTCGTGTTGTTTTAAAATAGAAATTGAGTTTTTCAATCATGTTAAATAAATTTTCAATAATCATGTTATATTTATATATAATTTTGATGTTCTATGACAGAATTTATCAGAGACACTATGATTTAGGATTTTATGGGATTGTATAATTTTTACATTTATATAATAAATCATGACAAAAACTTTATTAAATTCATGGGTTTTCATAGTTGATACTCGACCAAATCCTATTTAATTTTGGGATTATGATTAATATAATCTAGTAAAATCATTAAGGATAGTACCAAAAAAAAGGAATACATACCTAAATTCTAGAAAAGTATAAAGTAAGTGGCTTCAAACAAAACACATCCATGTATGGATACTACAAGTGGATTTGGATCTTTTAAAGATATGCACAGGAGTAATAACCACAAAAATAACACATTGAGTTGGAATCTATTGTTACATGGTACATGAAAGTTGGACTCCCCACACAACTAGTTTTAATCCCTCTAGAGATATGTTTTTTAAATTCACAAGCTTCTTGAGAAAAATAATTAATTTGAAAGAAATCCTATAATATTTTATGTTTGGAAATAGCTTGTGGATAACTTATATTGAATCCTAGAAAATCATAGATTATGGAATATATGTAGTTTATTAGTTATTCCATAAATGTTTATGGATTTGAATTTACGATTTTAATAGTTAAAAAATAATCATCCCTAATTTTTCGTTATTCTAGTAAATAGATCGATATAGGATAAATCAGGTTAAAAAATGTGATTATCAATGTAATGGCTTCAAAAATAAGATTCCCAACCCAATGGGAGTAGGTTTCGGGTTGTTTGTAAATATTATAACAATATTAAATCATGTTTCGAATCAAAACATGAATCCATAGGGATGCCTGAATCCCTATTAAAATAGCATTTTGTAATTGATACCTTTATGTGACAAAGGCCTATAACATTAAATGTAACTTTTTGTCCCTTAATTTCATAACAATGGTTCAACTCCGTTTAAATGATCTTCTCCACAATTCAATTCTATGAGACTGATAATACCATGATGGTTGTTTTTCATATAGAAGGAAAAACTGATAAATCTTATACCATAATAAAAAATATAAATCCCATGGAGGATATCGAAGTGATGGAGTGGAAGTAGATTTGTAATTTAAAAAAAATTATCTGCTCAGTATTCCAATGAAAATAGAGTAGTAATTCATTATCCTCCAGATAATAGATGATGGGTCCATATAAATGTACGATGAAAACCTAAAAAATATTTCATGATAAAACAATTTATTTCTCATTATCCCAGAACATAATGTTGAACCCTCTATTGGTAAGTTGAAGATGAGTTTCTGAAAAAACTTATCCATTTTAGACTTTGACAACTATGAGAAAATTTTATTATGTTATCTCAAAGTAAAAAAAGAGATTCGTGAACTACATGATTTTCATGATGATAAGAAGAAAACAAAGAATTTCATTATTATGATAGTATGGAGAAATATAATGGTGAAAATAAATCCAAACATCCAACACATAGAAAGTGTGGGAAGAATCATCTATTAAAATTTTGAGGGGGTTATGGAAATTCTTTATGTGCATGAAGGAAGGAAACCTAAAAAAACATTGATGATGAAAAAACCCACCAATGTGATAGAAGTAGAGATTTCTCAAAAAAAACCCTCATCTAAAAGGATAATGTTTCTACTGCAAGGAACATGGAAATTATGCAAGATAATTCCCTAAACACATGTTTCTCAATGACAATCAACACTAACAAACTCCAAGGTAGAAATTAAAATATTAATCCATCACATCTAAAGAGGTGGATCCTAAAAATGATGTTGTAATATGTGCACTTCTTTTTCATTAAATGGTAGTAACAATAATTTTTTTTCTATCTGTATTCATTATATTATGGCTCATAATTTTTGTAAAACTATTCAAAAATGATTACAAATAATATAATTAGAGCTATTAGTGCTAATAAAAAATCAGGAAATTATTGAATCTCAAGTTGATAATTGCCCTCCTATAAAACTTTTTGTGATAAATATCCCAATGATCCTTCTGATACTTCCTTTAGTGTAATTTGATTCTATTATGGGCATTTATTGGAATTCCTTATATAGTTCAAACATATATTATCGAGATAAGTAAATCGCCCAATGTATCCTGAATCTCCCAAAAATTATATATAACTGAAAGGAGAGGGATCAATCATATTTGGTACCAATATATCAAACAAGAAAATTATTGTCTTGTGAGATATAATTTATACCATAAATTTTTAAGTCAAAAATATATATAATACTTGAATACACGTCCATTGTGATGGGATATGCTATTGTGTTTCCTAAATAATTGGCTGGTATTTCTCATAGACAAGGGGTCAGAATTTAAATATTTCTTATACGTAGTGTTTTAACAATATACAGGACACTTTATTGAATGGTTTTTGTATATCATAAAAAGATTACAAATAAACTATAGGATAATTTTTATAAAAGTTTCATATGCCCAACCGCATAACCATACGTTGAACCTATCCTCTTTTTCAATTATAAGTATTGGTCAAGGATCCACTTCATTGATTATTAAGAGCCCAACTAGATGATGACAAATAACAAGTATCTTCTACTATGGATTGATAAATAGTTCAGTTTGCTACACTTTGTCATGTATTTATTTATAGTGGATATAAAGTTAGGATACTATCAAGTAAATTTAATGAAGGAGGATATACCCAAGACGGATTTTCATAAAATTTCGGGGAACTAAATGATCATTGTGATTCCATTTTGACTCAGTATGCTCCAAAAATCATTATTTTCTTCATGAATATAATCTTTAGTGATTATCTTAATATGTTTATGGATCTCTTTATAGGAAATATTCAGAAATACTCGAAAATGTAAGAGGAACATTAGTATAATTTTAATTATATACTAAAGACGTTGTAAAAGGAAAAAACAAATTTGATGTATAGAAAATATGTGATTCAGTTGGAGAAATTAATATTCTTGGGACATGTAATCACTATTAATGTGTATCCTTGAAAACTAATGTAGTTAATTTATGACCAAGGACAACATATTTAATTGAAATTTGAAGTAATCTTGGATTGGCATGGTATTATCATCTATTTTTAAGAAACTTCTCAAGATATTCAAACCCACCAACCAATATTACATATATCAGAGTCATGTTTGTATGGACTATTGATTGTGAATAATTTTTTCGAGAGACAGAGAAGCTTCTAATCACTATAGGTGTACTCACATTTCCCACCATGGAGAATGATTTTTGATCTATATGGATGCGTCCAAAAAGGCCATGGGTTTTTTACTCATGATAGGTTACAAAGTGATAGCATACGTCTCCCACTAACAAAACATCCAGGGATAGAGGAACACAACTTATTATCTTTAATATTCTTCAGTAATCATCATATAGAATATATGGTTACATTACCTCTATAAAAAATTTAGTGAACTAAATATGGATCATAAAGGGCTCAAGTGTATATTCACACTAAATGAGATTAATAGGATGTAATGAATGTTTTCAGATATAAATAAGGATTATGATTGTCGAATTCAATACCATCCTTTAAAAGTAAAACAGTGGCACATTCTATGAGAAAAATTGATCTTCCAACATTATATAAGATGGGGATTGCAAGGGATACAATATTATTGAACATTAAAAGTATGGATATGGGGAAAATAAACGTATCTTCATCCTACCTTGACCAAATAACTACTCTAACATCATTTCTTAATAGGATAATGGAGTCCCAAAAAGTTGTTTGTATGCAGTAGAAGAACGTAGAAAATATAATGGAGTTCAAATTTTCTAAATATGGATTTATATGTATTGAAACACATATATGTCTCCCATAAAACCAAAAATGATGTCGTTAATTCCTGATGATACACATAGATCATACATATATATTAATCTATGAATCACATAGATGTATAGATACATGAAGAAATCCATCTAGTGTGATTAATTGAAGATGGGTATTTTAGAGTTTGTATCTGGATCCTTACTATGATAACAACCCAAGGATGAACAGAAAAAGTATATAGGAATAATGGAAACATTAACCCTACCATTATTGAAATGTTAAATCATAACCATGGATATTTTCATAAGACTCCCTATGACACCTAATGAAAATAACACCATTTATGTTGCAGGTGATTTCCAAACTAGGTTAATGCATTTCATTTCTATCAAAGAAGAAATATATCTTAACCAACTCACCATGATATACATAAGGGAAGTGGTAAGTCAACATGGAATTACACTCCATTTTACATCTGATAGATATATGAGGTTTACCTGAAGGTTATAGAGAATCCTTAAAAAATCAATTTGATACATATATGCATTATTTCACTGGTTATCACCTTCAAATAGATGGTTAGTCTGAAAGGAGTATTAAATCATGTGAGGATATGGCGAGATCATGTTGAATGGATTTCCAAGGATGTTGAGGCCACAACCATCCCTCGGTGGAGTTCTCATATAATAATAGTTTACATTATATAATTCTAATAGAACCATATGTGGCTCTGTCTGGGATGTGGTTTGAGACACTGACATGCTGGGTTGAAGTCAGATAGATTATTTATATGTGACGTAAGCTTATAAAAAAAATTGATATATATTGTTCAAACCATTCATCATCTCATGATATTCAGAAAATGTTGATAGAAAATTTATGTAGAAAATCATTGATGTGAACTAGAGATTTAGTTCCACGATAAAGTGTTCCATTGTATATAATTGTGGAAGAAATCATGAGGAATGGGAAGAGGGTAAAGATTTATCATATATGCATCAATCCCATTGATATCCTTGACGATACTAAAGCATTTTCCTATCACGTAGACCATTCCCCAAATCTATATCGATTGCATGATGTGTTTTATGTATCCCTATTGAAGAAGTACATACCAGACCCCTCACATGTCATTAATCCAAATGTGGTAACATTGTAGAATTATATTTCATGTTTAGATTATATAGTTAAAATCATAGATCATCAGTGCAATGCTCTATGAAATAATACAACTAGCCTGGTCAAAGTGTTATTTAAGAACCATAAGTTTAAAGAAGTTTCATGGAAACTTAAAGAGGCAATGATCCCTCATCTATTTTAGTGTATGAAATAAAAATTTTAATTGGGAAGTTTCTATTGGGGGGAAGAATGTAATGACCTGAAATGTTATAAAGGAATTTTCCTTTTATGCATAAATAAGTTCCTTATGAAGTAATGATTTGTAAAACATTCATCTATTATTGTTATATTTTGAATTTTTTTATGGTCTGTAAAATATAAAATACCATTATGAATCATAACTATTGTTAAAATAGGCATTGTAAATAGAATTTTATGATTAGTATATCATGTGTTTTGATAATTTCCAATTACCATAGATGGAAGAAGAAATATACCCAACTACTATGATCATGCCATATAAATACATTTTATCAAATCTTTCAAGGAATATAAGATTAATAGAATTTCACTTTCAACAATCATAAAATGATATTCAACAAATAATTCATGAATTAAACCATTTATGAGAGAATATCAAGCTCATTAATATCATGTCTCGAACAATGTTTTCCAAACCACCCTAATAAAGTATCACCATCGCATACCTTACCCTTAGGGATTTCACTCATCTAATGAAGGGATATGTATATTGTCTCTAACAGTTTGAATTTTTATATTTTATTTGTCCCTTTTTAATATTACTATTTAAATAATCTGATAACGAGTTTGATAAAAATAATATTTTTGATATGATGATTTTTTTGTATTTTTTTGGAAATATATATTTTCAATCAATAAAAATTATTTTAATGAATTCCATAAATTTTTAAATCAATGATATTTTAATAAGATGTTATTATAGATTAATTATTATTAATAATTAATGATAATATACATTTATGGAGTCAAAAATAATATCTATATTGTTTGGAAACTGTTATTATAAAAAATCTACTATTTTTCAATTTATGAAATTTTATTATTTTAAACAGTAAATTCTCATAAATGATTAATTAATATAATATAATAAATATTATTCAAAAAAAATATTTTAAAATTATACACTAATGATTTTTTCATAATTTTTTAAGATGATAGGATTTTTGGGTCAAATTTTAATACGGTATTAATATATATTGCATATTATGACATCATAATGACACTAACATGATAAAATATATTAGATAAATACAAAAAACGAGATATATATTTCCTCTTTAAAATAATGTCATTTTTAGGTTATCTGACTAATTTTTTAAACCAGGAATGAATCCTCAAAAACATATACTGTATTTTAAGGTTTTAAAATCAATTATATGTAAGAATTGCTCACCAATACATAATAAAGGGTGATATTTTAATTATATCAGTTATTAAAATTTTAAAATAACGAAAACCGCTTAGATTTTGTTGAAATAGTAGGAAAAAACTATGTTATAGTGTGTGGTTTTGATTACATTATCATGTACTGTCCAAAAACAACCTTTAGAAATTAATAGAGAATTCTCATTTATGTTTCAATATAAAAACCCTAACTACAATTAATATTCTCTCAAAAAATTTATCATGAAATTATTAAGAAATTACATCTCTATATCCCTAATAAGGGTACCTTAATTTTTCAAGAATCTACTCCCATGATTTTTGAAACACCCTCAAAATTTAAGGGATCCTAAGCTTCTCATCTATATTCAAGCACCCTGCCTAAATTATTCACTATATTTTCAAACTATTTAGGTCATTTTATTTCATTACATACCAATATTATTGTCCTTATTGTATCCAAGTGATGAGAGACCCTGATCAGTATCATTAATTATTCCACTGGATCATTATGTATATCCATTACTGTGCTGAAAATACCGTGAGAATTTTTTTTATATGCCAAACATTTTTTTAGGAATACATATCTTTATTTCCACTCTATAGTATTACCTTTATGTACCAATCCTTCATTTATTGTTTAATTCTATGTATATAACCCACACACCTTGATTTGGTGATTAAAATTAATGAAATTAATCTTTATGTGGTATGATCCATATTCTACACTAATGAATGTACATGATATAAAAATGATGAGTATACCTAGATTGTGTTTCAATAAATTGGATAATGTTTTATCCACATGATATATTATGTATAAGAATACATAGTAACCCTAATCCATTATTGGAATTTTTTTGACATGTGATGATGTCTTGGTAGTTAGCCTTGACATGTGTTTATAATTTCATATCTAATGTTTTCACCTCATTCCCAAGTTTTCATTATGTTATCATGTTATATCATTCCATATTGTTCTAGATTATGATTCCCAAACCTCTTATATTAACTTGATATTCCAATTGTCCCAAAATTAGGTCTTTACCAAATTCTATCCCTTTTTTATTCCCATACTCGGATTTATAGATAACCCTTTTATTATGTATGCCCCTAGGTTATCACGTACATTTTTAAAAGAGATATGTAATTTTAAAATCATGTTATGGAAATTTTAAATAATTTTGTTATATCCATGTATCAATTTTATGGGTTATATACCTAATTTACCAATAAAACTGTGCTTCATGATCATTTATGATCATATAATGTGTACCTTTATATAATAAAACATGGAATAGTGTTTATTAGAGATATGGGTTGTCCATAAAATGTAATTTTTTGAATGGATTTCATCAATAAATAGTGTATATCAAATAAACCAGGGTATTTTTGATTGAAGAAGATAGAAAAAGGTTTGGAGACATAAAAAGGAATAGTATGTCATGAAACAATCACCATGTTCTTTGTATCATATAATCGATATATATTTTATGTAGAAAATGTCTAAAATTGGCAGTGTTGAACACAAGTTTTATTTAATGACTCCATGGAAGAACATTTCACTATTTTGGTATATGTATATAACATTATTCCCAGTGGAAAAGACATCATTTTCAATTTTTTTTAATTTAATGGAGAAATATTTTGAAATTTCTTTGATGGGTAAACTCACTTTTTTGGGTTTCTAGTTGATTCAAAAGGAACATTTTAAATTTCATTCACATACCAATTATAAAGGTGAGAAACTAAATATATTTTTAATGATTGATTTAAAATTGATTTCAAATGCTAAAGAATTTTGACCCAAACTTGTTAAAGGTAAAAATAAAAGGACTATATATCCCACTCTTTTTAAAAAAATATTTCAAGTTTATTATACCTTATAGTAACTCATCCTAATACATATTTTCCATCAATATTAGAATATATATTTTTAAATAAACCAAAAAAATGAACATACGGAAGTATAAAAAATAATAATCAGATACATTTAGGGAATAATCAATTGTCTTTTAATTTTAAAATTTGAGAACTAACATGAACATTCAAACTTCATGGTTATCAAATGGAAAGTTTATGTGGTAGTTTTAAAATCCACTGGTAGAAGTGTATTTTTTTCTAGAAACAAGTGTGTTTTATGAATAATTAAGAAACATGCATGTATTTTATTAAATATGGATGAATAATCACATTTAAAATTCACAAATTCATTTACTCAATTACAATGTATGAAGAAATAATTGTACAAACATGAAGAAAATATTCAGTAGTTGAGAATAATCTTCTTTCCTAAAAATAGTTTCATAGTTCTAAAAATATTTGGTATAACACCCTTTTACTAAACATATAGAAATCAGATTACATGTTATGAAATAAAAATCTGAATAAGGGGTAATTTTGGTGGATGATACATTTACCAAACCCTTGGATACACTAGAATCTAAGAGACATAGATTAAACCATTATGACCAACCACTTCCTTCACACTAAGGAACTTTGGTCATAACTAAACACTCTATATAGTTATTTTATTCCACTAGAAATTTCATTATTTGTGTGTAGTTTCAAAATAAAATATATGAAGAGGGGGGCCATTAGATAGTGGGATGATTTACCATTCAAGAAGGATTTGATCTATAGATTATAGAGATCCTTTTATTTATTGATGTTGTCTATTGTTTCTTATACTATGATTAGAATCTTGTCGATATAGAGTTTGTATAAATGACTGAAATGATTAGGTTTTTTATATCTGAAATAGTTCCTAAAACTTGTGAAATTTGGAATTGTCATATATTTATTTATTTCCCAATGGTTAAAATTATGAATCTACTGGAGTAGAGGATATCAAATTGAGTGATATATTGAGGAATGTGCTGAGAATAATATTTTAATGTAATAAAGATGACAAAAATACAATGGGTGGAAATGATAGAAGTGTGTGATGTATAAGGTTTTATTTTTTCATTTCGGGTTTTTGCATTTAAAAATTAAGGTTTTAGAAGGAAATATATGGTGGATGTGGATGTATGTGATTTGAGTTGATTTTAGAAGCTGCTTAAACGTAAAACAATAGCTATATAAAAGTTATTTGAGATATGAAATACCTATACACAGCTAAATTGATACATTTTAAAAGGTTACACTATGTTGCCAAGTAGTCTGATTGTAAAAGGTAGTGTGTATTTCCTCCATGAATGTATCTCTAAAATACATGTGAGATTCCTAATGGTACCCATAGAAACTTCACTATCCATCTACATGCATTATGATACATAGGGGTTATTATGTGTTAAGGTATGCTCTATAAATGTATAAAGGGATACTTATATTTAAATTTGAGTTGATTAATGCATAAAGAAACACAGTAATCTAGTACATATATAAGGTTATTACAAAATAATTTAAATTAAATATTTATGTTATTTTTAGATGATCAACATCAATTGAATATAGTGACTGCACTAAAGCGATACCTGGTTTGGTTTTTTGGATTTTAGTATGTAATACTCATAAGCCCGCTATGTGAATTTTGACACTTATGGAGGACTTCTGTGGAGATTAGATGTAGTTTAGAATCATATTATTATTCATGGTTGGAAAGAAGGATATAAAAATACAAAAACCACTGAGGAATTCATGGTGAAAATCAATTCTTCCTAAGGTTATATCCAACACTGGATAGGTATGTGTTATGACAAAAACATTTAGGACGTTTGGATAGTATTTAAATTATACTACATGAAGTGGTGTTCTATTCCATAATTTCAGCCTTATAATATTGAATTTTTAAATGTGATAATTAAATAGAAATAATTTTATAAGCCTATAAATCTAGAAGGTGATGACCTTAATTGAATCAACTGTTAATTTTTTAAAAAATGGATCTTAGTGAAATTAGTAGATGTGTTATTTTTAAATTACAAATTATATTGTATTATCTTAGGGAATGATCATGATTATCACAACCCGTCCTCAGGGCCCGTTTTGTGAATACCCCAAGCCCACCTTCCATAGGCCAGGGGCTGGAGACTAGCACCAAAGGCGTAAATCCAGATAACTGGGAAGGCATTGCCTTTATAAAAGTAAACAAAACTCCACAGAGTACAAGTTAAAGTATTACACTAAGTACAAAAAAAGGTGATGAAAAGTAAATGGGCCAGGATAAAAATCCTCCTGAAAAGTACAACTACAACTGAATAAAAGTACAACAGAAAAGGAAAACATCTAGAAGAATAGAAGTAGCTCTTGGTCCGTCTGCCTCGGATTCTACCTGAAGGGTAGGTACAGATAGTGCAGCTCCTGGATCGTCTGCCACAGATCCTACCTGAAGGGTAGGTACAGATAGCCTCCACAATGCTCTCTCCCGTCTACCTCCTCCGAGTATCGTCTCTTCATTATGTCCACCTCCAGATATTGACTTGTCGTGAGGTCCACCTCTGGGTACTGTCTAGTCCTTGAACACTCGGCCTCTCTCAGCGTTTCTCGTCGTCTACAACCAATACAACGAGGTGCGGGAATATCCCATGCAGGGGTGAGTATACCATACTCAGTAGGGACCCCAAGACCCTCAAGGTCTCACTAAATCCAACAAGGATAACCACAAAGAAGGATCTCAACAGATAACCTTTACTTAGGTATAAACCCATACTTATACCTAAGTTATTAAGTAACCCATCTCAATCATGAGGAAACACAAAGGTTATGAAATCAACGAATAACCACTACCTAGGTATAATCCCATATATATACCTAGGTTATCAAGTTACCCATCTCAATCATGAGGTAAACACAAAGGTCATAGACTCAGATCAAACCAGGATTTTTCATTATCGAAACCGTAACTGTTAAAGAGATTCGTCTCTGATGAGTACAGTGATCCTTTCAGACTCTGAGGTACTGCTCACTAACCTAAGACTGCTGAGGTACTCCTCCTATCGAGTACTGCGGGTCAGCCACCCAAACACAGTAGTGCTTCCTGCCGGGGTCTTCTACCCAAACACAGTAGTTCACCCCCCTAATAGCCTGCAGAGGTACTCCTTCTATTGAGTACCGCGGGTCTGTACCCAAACACAGTTGTGATCCATCCACCATGGGTCTGCACCCAAACATAGTAGTGCTCCGTCCACTGGGCGAGTCGACTCACTCCAAGTCGAGTCGGTCAAGCAGTCGTCAGGTCTCAGCCAGCTACACGGTCTCCGTAATCCGTATGCTCGTCTCCGGGAGGGTCCTCTCCACAAGCTATAGGTCGATACTCCAAGTATCTCAATGTTCCACAAATATGTATCTCAAAGGACCGCCTTGTCATAGGGGTCTCAATGCAAGAGACTGCGCGTCAATCAGGCGCCCGGTCTGTCTGTTATTAGCCTTTTGGTCCCAAGGGCCCGGTTGGTTTCATGTACGAACCAACCCGACTGTATATCAACTGTACCACGAAATCACATAGGGTATTCTCATAGGGACCGTTCTTCAGCGTGATCACCAATGCTGCTGACGGTTCGTCAAACAGACGTTCGGTCTGAAAGTTATCGACATTCCCATCCCAGGGGCCCGGTTGGATTTTGGTTAAAATCCAACCCAGCTATACTCCAACTATGTCCAAAACTCAAGTGGAGTAAGACAAAATTTCCTTCTCACTAAGAGTAATCCTACAAAGTCGACGGCATGTCAATCGGACGTCCAGAGCTCAAGTTATAGGTGTTTCCGCTCTGAGGGCTCGGTTGGTTTTGTGATTGAACCAACCCTTCCATATCCAAATTTCTCCAAAATCTCAAGTTTAATATACTGAAACGAACATCTAGATCTGAGGATCACGTCGCAATTGACGGTGCATTGATCGGAGCTCCGTAGCCCATGTTATGGGAGTTTGAACGGATCTATCCGGAAATAGAGGGTTTGGGCCCAGTCCGACCTGGCCCGATACCCCCCATGGGTTGGCCAGAACCGGGTCGACCCGACCCGAGTCGAGGTCTGGCCTATTAGGGCGCGGGCCGGCCCAGCTGGCACGACCCGGCCCCGTCGGCGCAGCTCGGCCCAATGCGGGGGTCCGGCCCTACGCGGGCGACCCAGCCCGGCGCGGGGGGCCCAGCTGGCACGGGCGGCCCGGCCTGGCACGACCGGTTTTCCTGGCGTGGGCGCGGCTTGCATGGCCATAAAAGAGCGGAGGGGGGTGTTTCCCCCCCCCCCCGGTTGACCAAAAAAGCGTGGATTAATTTTCGTGCCTCCCCCTAAACCTTGAACGACATAGATGTTCCGGTCTGTCGCGACTCAGTCATAGAGGTCTCCTCTGGCAGCGCGCCGCTGCCTCTCTCCGCGAACCATCGGATGCGCACCGGTGGTCCGTTCCTCCAGCCGTCTGCGACTACGGTCACTACGGGACCCGTAGATTACTGCAAAGGTTTTAAAACATTTTGCGGCCCGCTTCATCATTGCCCGTCAATCCGTACATCAATAAACAAGCTACGGAGGTTTTTCGGGCCGTGTTTGTTCGGCCCGCACCCTCTGCGTAAGGTGTTGTCAAATGGAAAACATTTAATCACATGATTTTAATCATTGAAGAGGGTATAATTTATTCAAAATAAATTATACGAACACTCTGCAATTAAATATCCACACATGAGGGTATAATTCGCATAAACATTATATACAGAAACCCCCTACCTCGAAATTGATGTCGCACGTTTCCGAGTCGCGGAAGTCGAACGTCATGGTAGTCGGGTGTTTCGGAAGAACAGTATCGATTCCATCGACGTCAGAAGAAGAAGAAGAACATTTTTGTTGGCATTGGTCTCTATGGTCAGTGTCTCCTTCCTTATCGTGGAAGAGGTAGTGGATGGAGAATTCCAGGACTTCCTGGTCGATGTCCTTCTTCAGAGACGTGGCGTTCTTCAACGAAGGAGATGAAGTAGGAAGACACTTTGTTGTTGGCGATGATCACCGCAGTCAGAGACTTCTCCCTTGACGAGGAGTATGATAATAGATGATGGTTGTTCTTCGTCTAGAACGTTCTTCATCATTGGATGAAATCTCTCCCTCCTCTCCTTCTCCTCCTTAGCTCTCCACCATGAAAATAAGCCCCCCAAAATAATAGATTTTTCTCTCTATTATATTTATGGCACTAAACGCAAGGGTTATCACTCATAAAGTGACAACACATAGATTAAATGTGGAGAGATGAATTAAAAAATATTTGAATTAAAAGAATCAATTAATTGACGTCATTAATGAGGGAGAGTGGGTGAGTTACAAATTAAAGAGGGAGTTAGGGAGTTATGGGGAATGTGAAGGGGCGGGGTTTGAGTGGGCCCCACCTCACATTAAACCTCACTTAGGTAGTTAGTTACTAGTGTCTTTCTCCCCAACTCCCACACATAGGTTAAAACCAACTAGGCTATAAATAAAATTGTATCACAAATTTTATTCCCCTTTTTATTTAAACCAAAAATTTTTACAACTCCTTCCATGAAAATGCATCTTCGGTAAAGGTCCTCTTAAGCAATTACCAACATTGAGGTTTCATCGGTGCCCTGAGATTCTAATTCCGAGCACCAATAAAAATGTTATAAAAAACCCACTGGTTCGTTCACTGACCGTACCCGATCTAAACTTCGGAAATTGATTCCGAGCACACTGGGCCTCGGAATCAGGTGCCGTCAGAAACCGCATACTCGTAAAATTACAAAGAAATTAAGAAAGTAAAATTTCCTTGAAATTTCCAGGTCTTTAAAATGATTTATAATGAATTAAGGATTAGTAAACACTACTGTTGTAAGTACATAAAATGGGTCATCAATTGATAAAAATAGTGTAAAGATGTTCCTGAAAAAGAGAGGTGTTAGAACAACATTTTGTAGACCGGGTCTCCAAAATAAGCATATGATAAGATAAAGAACAATTCAACCCTCATTAAATTGGTGTTATAAATTTGAATAATTCAATACAAAACGTATGGATTAAATAATAATTATATTTATTATCTTGAAAAATATATATGACATCATAATAAGAGACATTTCATTAATGATCTATATTGATACCTTCCTGAATCCATTTAACAATCCTAGTAAATAGTGTTACATCTCTAGCACATCAACAAAACATGTCTTTGTGTGTTCTCCTTATACGGGAACCTTCATGTGAACAATGTAAAATATATACCTATAAAGAATACATTCCCATTATCTACAAGTATATATCATCATAATATAATGAAAATTTCATATTTTTCTTCTTAAATCATGAGAAATATCTAATAAGAGCACAAATAAATCATTTCCAAATTCACCTCTAACCTCGTTTTTTTTATTAATTTTTATGCGTAGAATGTAAATATAGTAACATTAAATTTGAAGGTTTGTCAGTTTACAGATCATGATGACTAAGTTTACTATTTAGATCATATACACCAGATTTTAGAGTACTTTGCTATTAAAAAAATAACTTCATTTAAATATGTGATTTTTTTTATTTCATCATTTGTGGATAAAGATACTTCTCATTTTTTTAAAACTAATCCTAGTGAATGTAGAATCTTACCATTAATGGTTTTTTTGGTAAAGGGGATTATTGATTTGAGCAGTGAAAAAATAAATGATTAATTTTTGAGATTAAAATTACTTTAATTCTAAAAAACATGTTGTTATGATAGTGGTATAAGTCTTATTTCATTTTTTGAGTGTCTCTAGTAAGATTTCATTTGATAGGTTTTCATTGAAAAAATATTTTCATCCTTTTGTAATCAGTGAGTTTTTTATCCTTTGAGATTAAGGCATCACACAAAGTAAAAAAAAATATAATATTTCTATTTATAGAAGTGGGTTTTTATGTAGATCAGGTTTATAGAGTTCTTCCCTAAGGAATAAAAAGTTTATCTTTTGTTTTGTATAAGTAGAATAATACCTTCTAATTAGTTAAGTTAATGGATTTCTAGGTTTTGGATGATAGATCATTAGATAGGTCAATGTTGAGAATACCACGAATCATATTCATTATTTAACATATTGATTGGGATAAATACTACTTTATAATATCCTATAGTGTTTACTTGAGTTTTGAATCAGTACTCCCTGTTTTGCTGATTTTTATTTTCTTTTTACCTTAAGTAGTTATTTCTATTTCTGTGGAATTTTTTATTAATCTATACATTTATATTTTTTTATAAAAATATGATTCTAATGTATATAAACTCGGAGTTATAAAATTTATTGTTTAAATAGAATTTTTTATTTCCATCAGTTTTCACTATGCAATTTTATTCATGTTGAGAGCTTTTATAAACTTAATAAAAATAATCCTCTTATATTTTATAGAAATGATTATGAATATTTGAGTTATTGGATTAAAAATTTAACAATAAATAAAATGTGAAAATCATTCTATTTTTGGAAAAATTATAAAACATTCTAGAGGGAGAAGATGTTACATTTTGAAGAGATTAAATATTTTAATTTTAGTAAATATTTAAAAGTTCTATATACATTTTTATGTTCAATCCAATAAAAAAAATTTATCAATGATTATCCCATAAGGTATACATGTGGAATATAATTTTTTTTAAAAACACACATTTTGGAACATAAAATGTTCCAAAGAGTAAAATATATATACTTAGATAATATTATCATACATTTGAATTATTAACTAGTAAAAGTTTTTTCACAAATGATTTGGAGGTTTTGAAAAATTTAATCATCTAAACATTTCTTACTAAGAAATAATTAATATATTATTAACTCATTGTAAAGTTTTTTGATATTTTCCAAATGAGTGGGAATCTAAGAGGGATATTTCTGATGACACAGAGCATATTAAAATTTTAACTATTTATCAATTTTTCCTAAAATAATATAATTAAAAAAACCCATTTGAAGAGAAACGAAATTAAAGAAAATAATAAAAAATTGATTTTATTTTAAAACTATAATATCTTTGAATTCCAAATCATGTAATTAGAAACCATGTACATCCAATGGTTATAGACATATTGAGCTAAGAGATGGTGGAATTTGTAAATTCTATAGAAAATATAATCAATATATGGAAAATAATAACATTTAGAAATATTATCAAAATAAAAAAAAGTGGAAAATATGATAACAAAGTATCATTAAAAGATATCTCCTATGAACACAAAGAGACTGGTCATATTCAACAGAGATTTCTAAAGTTAAAAATCAAGGAATGAAAAGATGAAAAAAATTATAAGGGAAAATCATAGAATAAATTTGAATAATTTCATACATACTGTTCTAGTGTGGGAGATAATACTTATAAAATTAGATTGGAAGACCATGACAATAAAAAAGTAGTTACCCAATTATTTGTTAATTCCATGAAATTGGAAATAATATGGAAACTGACTATCAAATAACTTTACAGTATAACTCTAAAATCAAACTTCTTTTTTATGAAATTAGATGTCATAGTGACGATCCATATAATGATCCTACTATTAATGATATGGATTTGTATTTTAATACACTTAAAAATAGATAAAGTGTGTTAAGAATAAATTTGATAAAGTTATCACTGGATTTTCTAAAGTTTCTAAAAAGTACTATGATCTTAAAAACGAGTCCCTCAATAGAGGTAAAATTGTTCTAAATACCTAAAGACACTACATGTTGAAAACTAAATATCTATATGGTGGATACTTTTAAATATACTAGAACATAGTTACTTGATGAGTTAACCCATTTTTATATTCTAAATATTTTGTTTTTATATTATAGTATTGATTGAATTACTTTTGTTTAAGGATAGTTAGAGTCATGTTTTTATCTAACTTCTTGAGAGGTTAACATTTAACATCTATATAATTTAATATTTATGAATATATATCTGGAAAGATATTATATATTAAAAATTAATGCATGATCAATTGTAGATAATGTAGTACCCCTACAATATGCCTTACCACCACAATATTCTCCATTTTAGGATTGTGATTGCATAATTATCATTTCTATAGTTCACAACCTAAGAAAATAAAAGGAATTTTTATAGATAATGGGACTAAAGGGTCTTATATTCCTTAAATATACCCCACAACTCCTTGATGTGTGGATCAAGATGAAGTTTCACGACAAGAAACATATTGGTCATGAAGTAACACACTTATACTAAGTAGCAGTGCAATACGTTCCAGGTCAAAATCACATTAGCGAATGTTCTTCTTTAAGTGGTCTCTACAATCTCCCACGCAACAATTCCCATAAATATTGATATTGTGCTTACACTTTTATACCAGTTTTAGGACCCCTATAGCAGGCCCTACTATCATAATATTATCGAATTTTTAATTCTAACTATAGAGTTTTTCTTTCATAGGGATCTCTACCTAAGCCTCACTACCCAAGAATGGAAAAGGCATTGTCATACAGATGTGTAATTTTAGGAATTATATTTGATCCCTAAACCCATATATTCCTAAATGTTGGAATCTTGATGATGTGTTGTGGTGTAAACCATATTGATCACATTGTGACACCCTACTATCAAGAAATAGTGAAGTTAGTCTCATTTCACCACCACTTTTGGTCATGTTCTACATTATATTGGATCAAAAAATATTATTCAATATATTTTTCCATCTTGATTTTATATGTAATTATTTTTATACGAAAATTTATTTGATCATGAAATAAATTTTATGGTTTTATTACTATATGAAAATTCATTAAAAATATTGATAAATTTGACCTATAAATTTCGGAACATTTAAAATTTTCTAAAGAAATACTCATTTTCTAATCAAGAAATGGATAAATCTAGAGAGATCACAGGAAGAAAAATTATATGTGAGAGGTTAGTAAACCAAGACTTTTTAATGAATCACACAATTTTATTATGGATTTTTATTAAATTCCAAGTATAGGAATATATTTTTGTGGCTAGTAAAGATTACGATATGTACTTTTATTCATCCCTCCATGAGTTCAAAAAAATGAAAATTTATATATTCAGGAATAGAAAAAGTTTTTTTTTATAAATTTTTATAATCAAATGAATTTTACCTGGGAAATTTTATCTAAACTACTGGGATTATCATTTAAAGGAGAATCATTTTTTAAACACAATGTTATGAAGAATTTTTTATCCTTTAGAAAGTATAGAGTTAAATACAATTTGTTTTTCATCAAGAAGAATGATTAAAAATAGAATCACATTTCAATGGAAATACAAAATGAATTTTATTTTCTATAATATTTTATACTCTTAAAGAAATGTTACAAATAAATGGTTAATGTTTAATATATCTATCTATTATAATTTCTTATTAACATGAAAAAGAAAAATATTGTGAATTTAGTTTTGAAATATATTCATTATATTTTCATTGGAACTGTGATATTGATGTTCTTTTTTTATACTAGACATTTAATATATTTGTTGTGATGTTTTGGGGACCTATGGATTTTATAATGAAGATTATCTTAAAAGGGTAAAGGATAATATTATTAATGATGAAACTATTTATCTGATGACATTGATTATTGAATTCAACATAAAGATATATGATAATAAATAATATTAATTATCTATAGATTCCCATAAATATATCAAATTAAAAATTTTGAGAAGTGTGAATTAAGATATAAAAATGGAAGAGAGAATTTTTTAAGGGATACTTTCTAAAAATCCTACTCTAAAGACGGTGAAATTTAGAGGTGGTAATTTTTTATAAATATTTCATAGAAATGAGTTACTACTAATATAATATATTTTTAGAAATTATTAGAAACTCATACTGAACATTTCTGGGGAAATTCTAGGAAAATGGATAAAATTAAATAAAAAAGGTATCCTATAAATCCTTGTTTTGGCATACATAAATCTAATGATATTTCATTAAGGTAAGAAAACAATTGGAAGTTAGACAAAGAGAAGAGTAATTATATATATATATATATAATAATAGATCCTCTCATGTAGCATTTTAAATAGCAACCACTATTAATATTCAATAACTTCTTATTGAAGAGCCTCAAATCCAAAAATGATGGTTTTTTGAAGGTAAAGGGAAGTAAAAAATTGACAAAAGTTTAGTATAATTTCTTAGAAATCCTCAATTCACCATGAAATTAGATAAGGTACTGAAAATAATAAGGAAGTTATTTCACGAGAATTTATTCCAAAGGATGTCAATCCATAAAAAATTATGATATTTGAAATTACATATTTAAAATTCTTCTTTAAATAAAATAATTTAAAATTGAAAATGTTTTTGATGAAATAGAAGAAGTTATATATGTAGTTTATGTTGAGAAATAGGATGATTTTTTTTATGAACCTTCACAAAATTCCTTAAGTCCATACTTATGAATCGTTTACATCTTCTACATCTAAAGAGATTAGATCACTAGAAGACAGGAAATATTGTTAAAAAACATCCAAGATTTCCAATAAAATTGTAAGTGGGAAGGAAATGCTATTTTATTAAAAAATGTTGAGATATAATTGATGTTGACAAATTGGAATCTAGAAAATTAATTAATATTTCATAGTATAAATTGGATTATCTAAAAGATTAACCAGTAAATATTTCATATCACAAATAAAAAATACATGGATCATTTGAATATACTAAAAGATACAAAAATTAAGGAATAAAATGAATGGTATATTTTTTATAAAATATAATGAAGAAATTCAATACTATAAAAAAATCTTTCAAAAAATAAATGTATTTATATGCGTAATTAAACAATAGGTTATGAAACCTCAGGTTTCAATATGAAAAAAATAATATGTTCAATTATGTCATAGAAGATAAAGTTGATCTGAAAAAATATCCATAAAAAATTTGAATCTCCTTATCAAAAGATGACAGACATTTTTAGTTATATAAATACCAAGGAAAAAATATAAAATCCATAGATATGAATTTCACTATATTGTATAAAAATTTTGTTTTTCTATGAATGAAATTGTATTAAATTGAATATATTGTAAATAATATTTTTCAGAATATTGACGATCCTTCAAAATAATTTTATGAAATTATTTACCTAGTCATATCTCATAATTTATAATTAGTACAAACATATAGAAACCCAAAGATTATAAATAATTAGAAATAAAAATTATTAGAAAATAAATTGTCAGGAATACAATTTCTATACCGACAATGTTAATTTATCCACTCAAGACAGTATGGTTTCTAAACAACACTAAAAAATCAAGACGCTGAAGCACATGATTGTTAAACTTCTTAAAAGTATTGAAATTTAATATTTTTAATCATTATTCTTGTATAACATGCCTGTAAACCCAATTTTAATTTACCATTTCAAAAGATTTGTAATTATTTTTATATATGATTTATACTCCATAATTTATTTATTATTAAAAATTACTATGGATTCAATGTTTTTAAATTACTCTGATATTTCTCTTATTTAATTACATATGAATATTTATATTTATATTAGATATTATGGGGGTGGAAAGTTGTTTGTTTTATTTTCCAGGACTCATATTGAAAATAAATGGTGGAAAATTTTCTAAAACACTAAATAATTCTAAAACGAATTGTTATTAAAATTGACAGAATTTATTTTCTTAGGGGACTAGCGTTTTTATTTCAATTTACTTTTCCTTTGATTTGTATGTTTTTTTAAATCAAAAAGTTGATAATTTTGATATATTGAAAAATAATTAACTATAAAAATTTGAAAAACATTTATGAATCCAAATACTTAATGGAGATGATATATTTTTACATAAGATGTGAAATTTTGGTTTTATAAAAACTGTTAAAAAACAGAGATGTTAAGACATAGTTTTTGAAAAAAAAAATTATTTTAAAAATGCTAATAAATTTTAAGAAAAGAAATTTTAGTTTTAAATTTTTCAATCACATTTTTGAATTTCAAAAAGGGGTATATTTTTTATTCATAAAATCACATTATTCATAGAATTTAAAATCCCATAAAAGTAATGTTCTAATTTTATTTATCTTGATGATATTTTATTTATGTGTTATTATTTTAAAATAATATATTAAGGAAACCTTAAATTTGATGTAATGTTTAGTATAAACATATAAAGGACCCGGTTTACAATTCAGATCATATACACAAGTTTTACAAACATTGGTGTAGATATAAAATTATAAAAATATGAACATAATTTATGAGTTCATTAGATTATGACAAAGATGCTTCTAATAAAGTTAAAACTAAGCCTAAAGAATACAGAATTGTATCACTAAATGTTTTCCTATGTAGATTCCTCTAATAACATTTTTTTATTATGATAGTGTTTTTTATTTTATTTAATGTTTTTGTTTTTTTAATATGAGTTCATCATGGTGGTTTTCGTAGAATATATCCTAGAATCATATTATAATCATGGAATTTATGATCATTTGAGATCAAGGGATTCAGAGGAGGAAGATACTGAAATGATTTTGAGTAACACAATTAGGTTTTATATAGATGAGGTTCATCAAGGGCATCCCTAAAAATGATATTGATGAGATTCTAGTTTTTTTAAGAATATTGATTCCATATAACTATTTAACTCATGGTATTATAGGGTTTGAGAAGATTGACATTTGTAATTGTTAATGAAAATGTTACCTCAAATCGGGCTTATGAATTCAATTATTCCTTATGTTAAAATAGTTCTCTATAATATCCATTAATTATTACTTGATTTATGAATCAATAATCGATGTCTGGATTATTTTTTCTCACTACATTAACTTTTTAATTGTATTTCCCTTGTGTTTTTTATTCTTCAAAATGTTCTTAAATTTCAAAAAACCTAATTTCCACAATTCTTACTTATGTTTATTCTAATATATTTTTTGTGTATCATTTGTGTCAGAAATGGAACATTATTTTTCAAGTATTTTTACGAATTGTGGTGGTGAAAAATTATAAGTCAAGTTTTTACAACAATACCCACCCATAGTATTCTAATTTTAATTATATTATTTCTCTAAAAAAACTACCCAATCTAAGACACCAAATTTTCCATGAACATTCAAGATGGAAAATATAGAGGAGAAAAGAAGAATAATAAGAATAATTATCACATACGATGACAAAAAACTAATTTATTGATGTTGAGGGCCAAGTCAAATTCAAGTGATCTCAAAGAAATATAAAGGGGTTCCTTAGATTGCCTAGGTTTTGAGAGAAATTAGGGAAATAAGAGATATTCAATTTGGATTTTGAATTTTTAACCATGAAAGAGGGTAAAAAACACCATGACATAAGGGGTGGGATCATACTGTAATGGGTATAAGTTGAATAAATATATGGAAATCACAATGTATACCTATTATATCTCTACCCATTTAAAGTCGTTCAATCCTTTAAACTGAAATAAATAGGTTAACTCCATTACACTATGATCATATCTTTATCAAAACTCCCATATTATAGAAATAATAAGAAAACATTTGAACCTAACTGTTGTAAAACACAAGCACTGTAACCTAGTGACATATAGAGTGATAGAATTATAAAATCATCCACCCCTATCTATATTCATCAACATAGAAAACTGCACTAAATCATTCACACCTTATATTCACCCAAAATCAACCCAACCCATAACCATGGTGAAAAAAATTACATAAGTGAACAAAATAAAATAAAGAAGAACTAGGTAATCCCAATCCCCAAGCTCAGTGGTGATTCTCAACCAGCCATGGAACAACACACCTTCTAGAAAACCTCCCTTCCTCTAGAAAATCTATCCTAACATAACACCCAAGGATGCATCACAAGGTTATATTAACAACATAAAAACTAAACTCAAGCTCCAACTTCTCCCATACAATCTCTTTACAACACATCTTATACATGAATCATAAAAAGTAAAATATTGTAAAATTCAAAGAGCTTATATTAGATTCTTATCCAATTACTCCCCTCCTTGTGAATCAGAACTCAACCCAACGAGAAAACAATAATCACCAAACCAAACACTCCATAGTTATATACCTACAAAATGAAATGATACCACTTCTATTTATAAAACAACAATAAAGAAAAAAATCCAATGAAACAAAATTTTAATATTCATATCATAATGTTAAACATCCCAATTGTCACACAAAAAAATCTAGTATCGATCTAATAAAATGAATCTAAAAAACTCATATTTCTAAGAACGCATCTACAACTAATATTTCCTTATTCTCTTTTTTAAACAGTCATGCCTCCCCAAATTAAAAACCAAAAGGAATAACTCACTTGTACTTAAACATATCCCAATGATCCTAGTTCTCAACTGAACACTCCTTGAACATTACATCACCATCTACATCTAACTCTACCCAATTTATGACTTGAGAATTTTCATGAATATATCAAAGAAGTTTTAACACATTAAAAATACCAAATTCCCAGTTATCTATTAGATATATTCCAAAAGATAAATCCTTTCATTGATTTTCTGAAACACCTCCAAAAGAAATAAAGTACCAAGTAGATTTATTACTCCCCCATCCATACATCTCCTACCTAGGAAAATGTGAAACCCTTAAGAATACATAATCCATAAATTGAAAATTTATATTTATACTCCATCAGTTAAACTATTATTTTTTAGATCTTTTCCACCTTTAACTACTCTGAAATCATTTTATGATTCTTAGTAGTGCTTTGAAAAACATATTTTCTTAGAATTGCTAACTCCCCAATATTGATATAGTATAATGGGGATCAATAAATCCCCCCACACAATGCCTCTTACTAATCTATACTTATTGAAGATTGATAAATATTATTATAAGGAAACACAACCAAAGGTAGGTACTTCAAAAAAAATTATGAAAATATAATATGCATGATCATTACATATCCTGAAGGATACGAATGTTCAGTTTCATTTATGCAAATATTTAGGGGTGTAAAGTCGTGTTAAGGAATAACTGGGAGACAAAATCATGATGCTTTTCTAACTAAACATGAAAATGATAAATTATTATCATGATCAGAGATTATGTTCCCTTACACCATTGAAGTATTAATACCACATCCACATAATTCCACTTGAGAACATCAACAATTTCTAACTCCATAATCAATAGGAAATTATCTAACTTCATCAACTAGTACAAAATCACTCAAAAATTATCACATCCTCTTTGGGATCAAGGTAAAACATTAAAAAAAATCAATTATCCCTCTCATGTTTACTCTTGTAAATACAATGGTTGAAGAAAAACTGTGGGAACATAATTATAAGCCTTTCTCTACTAAAAAAATTTACAGTGTTATACAAACTCAACTACTGATCACATTACCCTAGACCACCAAATATGATTCCTCAAAGAATGATGCATCTTTTATATACTCTAATGTATAATAAAAGTTGAACATTAGAACTCTTCTCAAACCTCATAACACACCATCGTTAGAACAAAAAACCTCCCTAAAATATCATTTTATAGCAATCATCCTGTGACTGTCCCATAGAACCATTTTTATGGAATATGTGGTCCTATATTAGCTTTGAAGATAAGTCTATAAAATAAAACTCCACAACTAATTTCAATAGATATGATTTCATTATAATATGAAATAATAAAACTCTCGGAAAACCCTCCTTTATATTAAGAAGAATCACTCATTCCCCTACATCACTTTACAAGAATTTCTAGACACCCAAAAAACATCCCTATATGAAATTATGCTATGCTCATTAGAAAATAGATTTCATTTCCTTACGTTGTATAAGATCTCAAATCCAAACTTCTATGATTACCATATCCACCTCTATTGAAGAAAATTCAAATTTTTATGGGAGATAATATATCACAAGAATTTTGATCTTATATACCTAAGAAGAACTCATTGATGTGGTATATTAAGAACAAGTTTAGATAAAATAACTCATCTACTAAATTGTTATTATGGGAAGAATGATTATGATTGTTGGGATGTGGATTTCTATGACCATACGATATCACTACCGACTTATACATCAATAGGCCACCCAATACAAGGTGGAAAGTGTTATAGAAAACCTCAAAAATCAATCCCTCCTTTAGAAACATAAGTATGGAATCCATGATCAATGTCTCTTACAAATAATTGAATGCTTCTAAACACTAATAAATCAATAAGAATTCCAGCTCATTTCTAGACAAGTATATAATTAGGGATGAAATATATGATAAATTAGACATGAAACTATAATGATATCTCATGAGACCATGGAATATATGGTCCTCTAAAACATTCATGGATACATACTAAATAACTACTAACAAAACATTTGAGGGATCAACTGCCACTACCATTTGGGAAAACAATTTCCAATGAAATTTCACCTCATACATTCAAAAGGTTCACTTGATCCACTTCCTTGAGATATGGTGGTGACGGAGGACATTAAAAATATACCTTAAAAACATGAAACTGACCTCCCATTACATCTAGTACATCCAAATGTTATCAATTAATATTACTATGAAATAATCCATGAAATTTGGAACCACAAAGTTCATGAATCCCATGAAAATAGTTAGGGTATCCAAGATACCTAACCATATATATAAAAAAATCATGTCCCCATAATGACTATAGAAAATAATTCATTAGGATATATTCCTCAATCTCCCACATCTAATGATATCCAAACTGAAGATCAGTCTATAAAAACAAGGGGGATCCATCGAAATGGTAAAACAAATCATCTATCCACACACAATGGTAACTATTAAAGAATGTTTCCTAATTTAGTCAAAGTTAGTTGATACAAAAACATATAAAATAATCTGAATTATTGTTAAATAAATCTCAAGCACCCAAGAAGAAAACACATGGATGGATGAAGCTCTTTTGGATTGAATCATCAGTTAGTATTGTCAAATCTCATAGCTAGTAAGGATTATATGATAGGGATCAATATAAATCGATGAGATACAAGGATAAAAATATATCTCAAATTCAATGTCACATTGATATGGTATGGTCAAAAAATCTATGAAGAATACATCTAAAAACTCTTTGATGACTTTGATAACTCATCCAGAGAAATGTTATACAAACCCAAAAAAATACTTCTAATAAATACCAAAGAGGCTCAAAATGTTTATAAATCATCCAATAAGTTTTCTAAAAATGATAAAAACATGTTTGAACTCCAAATAATAGAGAAAAACTCGTCTTTAGAAAAAATTTATGATATAAAGAATGCAAAAAAACTAGTATATTCTATGAATAACTATATATGGTTATATATAAAGATGAATGAGGTCCATATATGACTTATTTTCTTCCCATTATCATCTCTTAATCATAAATCACAACAATAAAACATGTATGTCCACCAACTAGAATAGTCAGCACTAGGGGAAGTAGAAACCCCTCCACTATTATCCAAAATGTAAAAAAAGGAAACTATTATAATGTAGTGTGATTTTCAAGAACAAAAAATGAATAAAATATGGTAAATGATAACAAAATATTACCTTGGAAAATCTCTATCCCATTTGGAACTAACATCTCCACTGAACACATCTACCCATGTAAACTTCCAATTAATCATTATTTATGGACCCCTATACATCTATGATCAGACTAATGTCCATGGGGGCATCATAATTTTATCCTCTATAGGTTATATCATCTCACATTCGAGCAAAATCCTACAACATCTACTAGTAATATAATCTTTCAGAAAACAAATGTAAAGGTTAGAATAGATATTGTCCACTTCTACTATACAGATCATTAATAAAAGTGAGGCACCGATTTCATAGATGTACATGATCTCCACAAATGAAGCATGCAAGAACATAAATCACAATATATTCATTAGAAATTAAATCTCTAGAGAATCATGAAGAAGTAAACTACTGATGTCAACACTGAAGAGGTATGAAACTCAACTACCATAACATATGAGATCATATACTAATATCCCTACTCCATGGGAATATTTTTTGACTCCCATGATGAGAAAATCTCAACATTTCATACATCATATCATTCACTTTATTTTTCTTCTATAACTCAAAATTTGTAGGTAGTATATATGGAGTGACTACATGGAGAATATATGTGTGATGAAAATTCTATAGATGAAATTTTCTATACCCCTAATGTATAAAAATATAATGGGAAAGGTGAAGGAAGTCTATAAATCATATCCCCTCCTCCAACATGATGAGTCACTCCAATAAAATGGATTGAAGATATTTTCTCTTCTCTTCCCTCGAAATCATTGACACTAACTCTATGTGAAATTTCCATTTAAAATCATCTAAAATAACTTCTTCCTCCTTATAAATTCAATGATACATATTATAACACAGGTGACATTCCCCTCACATCTAAATAACCTCCAATGGAACTTGGTACACTACCCATAAGAGGATCAAAGAAAAAGTAATCTCAAACTCCTCTAATTAGTGCTCTATCTCCATATCAATGAAACTACCCTAATACTTCTCTAACCCCTAATGTTGGTACTCACATAGTGTATATAGTGACCCAATTATTTTACACAAATTATTAAAAAACATTTAATATATACATACAATAGTTACAACTCAAATACCAAAAATAATAGTTTCTTTGGAATACATGGTATAAAAAAAATAAACTCCAACGTAACATTGTTATTTTTATTCTCCTTAGTGAGATCCTATAACTTCATAGGATAACCTATGGAATACATAAATTAATGGTTGAGACATAAAGAACATTTTTGAAATAAACCTAATAATGAAATATAATTTATCAATCAAATGTATTCCATGATTTTATAAAAAATAAGACTCATTCATAAACACAAGGGAGCATAACATTAAGAACATGGTATCATATGTTCATGAAAATATCGAAAATGTGGATGAAAATTATAGCATGACATAGTTATGAGTGAAGGATAACTTCTTAGAAACTATCACTTTGGGGGGGAATTACAATAATTTATTTGGTTTACTTTCTATTCCCATACATAATGCCTTATGATACCAAAAACAATACCCAATGCATTGGAGTGCTATCTGGGTTCACCCATAATAACAAGTACATGATTATGCGTCCCGCAGAAAGGGAATCTAAATTAAGTTATAAAAATATAAATTTCCAAGTGAATGAAATGGGTTTCATAATATATCTATAGTCATAATTAGAGGAGATATAATAAATAAGGAATTATATAAATGAACTTAATGCATATATTAACCCATCAAAGGAGAGTAGAGTGAGTTAGGTATATATGTATGAAACATATATATATATATATATAATTTTAAAGAACTTTATGACATGAATGGTATTTTTGTTTATGAAAATGTATTTAAATGATCACATTTTATATTTCATGAGGAAAATACCCTTTTATCTTTGAATTCACTTCTTTAAAACATTAAAATTTACAAATTATTATTGAAAAAATATAATTTGAAAATAATTGTGGAATATTGTAAAGGAATATTCAAATCATGGAGAAGTCATGATGGATGTAATTTACATTCATTTCTTATAATATAAAAGAAAACATTCCTTTCACACATTTGTAAAATATTCCAAAAGTACATTGTTCAGAAAATGACAGAATTATTCTTTTTAGAACATTTTGTGAAAAGTTAAATGTGTGAAAAAATGTATTTACCGAGTCATTAGTGAATTGAAAACCCATTTTTTAAAATATTTTAAGGAAAATATAGACTTTTAAAATAAATATTCTATATTTATAGTAACATATAAGATCAGTATTACATACAAACAACATACTTGATTTTTATTTTAATTAAAAAATTTTTGAAATGGAAACCAAAAATTTGAGGAAAATTCATGGAAAGAAGATAATAAAATTTATGTAGTTCATTAAAGTAATTTTATAATATTTCCCCTGAATGAAAGTTGAATATAAATAATTTCAGTAAAAAAATGTATTCTAATATTAATCAATTAGTGCTTTGGTAACATTCAAATCAAATCCCCATAGATGAAGTAAAATGAACAGTAACACAAAATACCATAAATTATGATGTATAAATTATATAACATTTAAAATGGTTTTCATATATACAATATAAGATAAATCAGTCACATAACATTTAAACATGCTCCAAATAAGGGAAAATGTGATGAAATGTCTTACCTTGAGTTCAACTTGTCACATACATACTTTATCATCCCGAATAATAAAATTATGTTAATTATTTTTTTTATTAATAATAATTTTCAATTTTATTGTTCCTATTATATTATTTATTACCATGTTATAGTTATTAACATAATAAATTTTTTTAACATCATGAATTTTGATGACATTAGGTTCATGTGTCAAAAATGACTTTGGTAAGTAGAATATTGTAAAATAATTCATTATTCCACCATATAAAGAATAATAATCATTACATAACTATAATTTCTATATATAAATATTATTTTTAAAACCATACATGAATGATTTTTATTAAAAAAACTATTTTTCAATCATGGAGACAGTAGGACCTACATGCGCATGAGAAACATTTCTATTTTTCAACGATCATAATGGAAAGAATATAAGTATTGTTTTATCTTTCCATAAAAATCATCATATGAAAAATAAAATATTATTTCTTTATATATAATTATATATATCACCCATGTGATGCAGTGATGAAAAATTAATCACATCACTTCATAGTGGTTTTGGTCCACACATACACACGAATAAAGTTATCATTTCTTATTAAATTGAAAGGTAAGATAGTAAATTATATATTACCATTTAAGAATGAGAAATATTTATTTATTATCACATATATATATAATATCATTACTACCATCTATAAGAAGAGGTTATGTAAAATGTATTACAATGGTTCATGAGGCGCTAGTCCTTCATACTTACAAACAATGGTTTTGTTTCCCATTTTATGGAAGAGAAGATGGATATAGGTTATAACATTAAAATAATAACATCATATTATGTGGAAGATACTAGTTTGTTATTTAATAATTTTTAAATAATATTAAAATGGGTAGAATATGAAATAAAATTAAAACTCTAGAGAAAAACTATACATCATCTTCACACAACCTCTTTTGGTTTACACCAAAATTTTTCCTCAGTTAGTTTTATGATCATAAAAAGGCCTTAAAAAAATTTGAAGGTATGTCCAAAAGGGATTTATGTTGGGATTTTTTAAACTAAATGGTTCTTGATGTTTGTAGAAAAGAGCTTAATATAGTCCTTTTTATTAGAGATTTGAGGGAGACTCCTGGAATATCGTTAGAAATTAAATTAATATAAATTTATTTCCAAATAAAAATTGATCTAAATTGATATGATTCAATGATAAGATAAGTATGAGTTTATTTATTATCATAATATTTATATTTGACTATTTTTGTGAATTTTTCAAAATTATCTTTTTGTTTTAAAATGTGTTACCTCTTATTGACAATTACTATGGTAAGAATGTTTTTGATATTTATGGGTAAATATAGTTAACATAAAAGAATATTGAATCATAAATAGACTATTTATTATTTTTTAAAACAATTAAAAACTACTTGGTCAAAAATATTATTTTTATGAATTTTTATTCATTTAATAAAAAATTATTTATTATAAATATCCTAAATGTCTACTGTCACAATATTCATTTAATATAAATTTTAAAACATAAAAATATTAAATTAAAATATATTACATTAAAAAATACCTACTCTTTTATATTTACCTAAAAAAATAGATGAAAATAAATAATTCAAATTAAAGTACTTTTAAAAATTTTAAATCATTTATATTATTTTTCATTTTAATAAAATAGTCATTGTGCTGTTATTTCTTATAGATTTAATTTAATTATTTCATTTCTAAAAATTATAAATAAATTAACATGATAAAAATTTATTTAATATTAAAAGTTATAACAAAACAAAGGTTATTTTTATCACTACCACATAATATTATAGTTCTTTAATAGAAAGAATGTGTCATTTTTTTCTTTTCATTCTATAAAGTGTTATAAATGTAACCATAATGGAAATATGAAAAAAGGGTCATATATTAACACTTTAGATGATTATTGACTAAATATTTTCATCTAATAAAATTATCATTAGTCTAGTTCAAATTTTAAATACTTATCATATTATTTTTACCCTTAATTAACACCTTTTTCATTTACCATGTTGAAAATTATTTACAGTTGTTAATGTTCATAACATCCAAAAATAATAAGAAAATATTTTCAAAATTTTAATGTACTAATTAAAAATATTTAAACATTTCTATAATATTCAATATAGATAATCAAAAAAAATTATAATTAAACATGAAAACCCCAAAAACCCACTCCTTAAGAAAAAATGAATTTTTCAATTAATAAATGGACTTATATTAACTCAACCACCTAAAATCATCATTATATGAATTTAAATTAATAAAATTATTTATAGTATATATGTATTTCATTTAAATATTTCATTATTTGTGGTTAATTTTATTACTTAAAATGGAAAAACATTGTGCACTTAAAAATTGTTTTTCTAAAAATGCATTTTTAGGCATAAAATGAACTTATACCAAAATCAAGAAAATTACTCGTTAAAAAGAAATTAATAAGATTGTTATAAATCAAATGGTTCATATTTCAATTTAATACCAAATAAATAATACATTAGTAATTTTAAATATCTTGATCCAGTGGAATGAAATCGTAATATAAGAAAAATAGGTATTTTCACTATTCTCTGAAAAATGAATCATTTTAGAAAAATCCAAAACATTCACCTGGAGTAAAATTTAAATTTACGATTTAAAAATTTATTATTTTTTTATAAAATAATATTTATAAAAGTTCCATAAATTATTAATTATCCTTTCTAACAAAAATTAATAAAAAAATTTTTGACGAAAACATATTTTGAAAGTACAAGATGACTTTACTAAAAATTGATTGATAGTTTAATATGAAATTAAAAATACATATATATTGATTATAGCCTTAAAATATATTTCATAAATAATTTCATCTTATATATACCCACTAATTTTGTGAATTTTTTACGATGATCATATTTTAAAAAATAATATTTTAGGGTTCGTTTTAGATAGGTGATTCATGTTGACAATGCAATCAAACATGGATTTTTTTAAAACAAGGGGGTGTACACCACCACCCTAAATAAAAAATTGAAACCTCACAATTTTGATCCAAACATGGTAATTAAATGTTTGAAATTTAAAAATATCGTTGTTAATATCTAGTGTCATGAAAATGGTTCATAGAACTTCATCTTGAAAAGAGGGAAAATGAAAAATGATGTTCATCACATAACATGGATATCAAATGGGAGAACGTTAGTGGGAAGATAAAATATTGACATGGAGAAATGAAATAATGTACAAATAACTCTGAAGAGTAATAAATAAAATTGTCCATACGAAAGAGATTTATCATGATAAAATCAATGACCACAAAACTATAAACAAAAGAGATTTTTAAAAAGAACATTGATTCATAAAAAAGATAAAGTTAATAGGGTAATATTTATTTATGTTTCTTTTTCATGAGTCAAGGAATTATTTTTCCATCTTGACAACTAACATAATGTAATATACATACTTTATATATATAATTTATTCCTTTAATTAATTTCCCCCACAATATCACCTTTTTCATCAAATGATAAGTATTCAAGATTATTTTTTTATTCATGAGGCACTAAAATAAACTACTAAAATTTCACATAATAAAAAAATAATAATAATAAAATCAACCATATATTTAATAATAGAATTTTTTTGTACAATGTAAGATACTACCCAAATGAATAAACCATCATATAGGAAAATAATAAATTAATCATTAAATTTTAATAATAATAAAAAGTTTACCATTGTTACTTCCATAAATAAAGGAAACATTTCTCCAAATAACCATAATAACATAAAAATTAAACAATGTATTAACCTCTATGGTTTTCTCTCACCTATTATCTTACCCCTCCAAAAACATAATAGGATTCTTTGAAAATTATCCTTTATAGTAAACATAATGGTTATATATACCTCAAGAAAGCATAACATCTCTCCTAATATCATTAATCACAAAAAAAGGAAAATTATTTTAATGTTCAACATGGTTCAAAAATTAAACATAATATTTATTTGTAAAACCATTTAAGAGAAAAACAATTTCATACTAACCAGCGTATCACGTAGGCTAGCGGTAGATGGTGCACCCTTGTTTCCCTTTGGTTGTGGGTTTAATCTCCACAACCTTGATAGATGTGATTCGTTATGACCCAACACATATGATTTATTTTTTTTAAATATTTTAATATAAAACATATAAAATTTAAAAAAACATGACAAACCACTTCATAAATAACTTTATTCATAAAAAAACATTCAATGACATGGTTATCTATACGATAAAACCTATGTTCCCAAATTTTAAAAGTCCATAATTCTCTCAATAATAATGACCATATAAAACCTAATGGTTCAAAATAACAGTAATAATTATCCATAAATAAGCATAATTACTAAAATAACCTTTGACTAATACATATACAAAACCAAACGGTTGTGTTCGATAAATGTTCACCAAAATATTCTTACTAATATTATATTACCATCTCTAGAAGTCTAAAAATGTGTATCTATGACTTTAATAATATCATCAAACCTAGTTTTATCAACCTAGGACACATTAAATTTATTCCATAAATGTTCATGAAAATATTCTTACTAATATTATATTACCATCTCTAGAAGTCGAAAAATGTGTATCTATGACTTTAATAATATCATCAAACCCAGTTTTATCAACTTAAGACACATTACATTTATCCCATATCTATTGTCTGATTTATCATAATGGTTCATAGAGAAAACATTAATTAACCCATTCAAATCCCTTGTGAGTTTCAAACCAGGCAACCAGTAATGGCACAGTCACGGTGCATCATAATGATGGTTAAGATATAATCAACTAACTCTTTTTCTTTTTATTACCCCAATATGCATCTATGCCAAAATTACATCCACATGTAGTACCTAGACAGGGATTCATATCTTTGAAAACCAAATAGTCTCTTCCTTACTGAGACATATGGATTTAATTCTATACATAGAAAAATCCCCATGGTTTTTACTAAATTCAAATAATATTAATCCCTAAAAATAACTAGAATTTTTTAGTATAACCACTATAGTGACGAAATACTTTTATACACATTATTAAATGTCTTTTAACATAATCATCCAATAATTACAACCCAATGATCATGAATCCAAGTATATCTAGAATACAAGGTACATTAAACATTTAAAATAAACTAAAACATGACTTATTTATTTTTATTCTCCTTAGTGATCTCTTGAAAACTGATATTATAACACATTTAATACATAAAATAATGGTGATCTATAAATCTATGTTTGGAATAAACATAATAAGATAACATAGATTATGAGTCAAAGGTATAATGTGATACCATAAAAGGGGAGGATTATGAGAAATCACATGGGAATATAATATAAACAATAAGATATAATAAGATCATAGAAAATATGTAAATTTGGAATAAACATAAAACATGAAATAAACATCATTCAAGGCTATCTGCCTATTCAACATAACATAGTGGAAAAAGTTACATAATGGATTATGTTTACTCCCTAATCCTATATATAATGTACCATGAGTCCAAAAACATTACCGAATGCATTAGATCATTAAATGGGAACTCCAATTCTAACATGAACATGTTTAGGTTCTCAACAAAACAAAAATAAATAATATGGTATAAACATATTAATTACCCATGGAAATTAAATTGGCTGCATAATATTTCCTCATCGGAAAATCAAAGTATATTTTATTAATAATTAATTTCATAAATAAAATTAAGGAAAATATTTCACTCTAAAAGGAAGGGAGAATGAATAGTGACTTCGGTCTCTCATACATGGATATTATATTTTTTATATGATTATTAATTACATTGTAGAAACACACAGCTAGGGATTGTAATAGTTTAGTGCCTTTGGAAACATGGAACAAAATAATATTAATTCATGTAAGATCATCAATTTATTCCATAATGATCTTATCCCTTTAGTATAGAGACTTGATAACCCTTTCTAAATAATATTGGTAATGGAATGATTAGTAAGGGTGACCTCAGATTCTCATTATGGGTAAACAGTAGAGATATGTAAGTATAACATGAGCACCAAAGTATAATAACATGACAAAAAAGTTTCAAAACCATTCTCTATATATCTAAGATCATAATACTGAGTCACGAAATAGATATGGAAATCTCATAAGAAATGAATTATAAGGGAATCAATGAAAATAATCTATCAAATCACAACACATACATTTGTGTACCAAAATATCATAGAACATTCATCATATAAGAACCCATGAAAATAAATTGGTTTCATAAACATTTAATCATATCATGGACTATGGAAATCAACTAGATTTCATAATAATTTTGTCATTTTATAATATCATAAACCATGGTAATAAAGAATATTTCATAAACATTTTATAATGGTATAATTTGTGGAATAGAATTAGGTTTCATAAAGATTACTTTTTCATAAAAAACCAGTTAGAGAGAAATATTATTTAGGCATATTTTGATTGAATACCCAGTAAAGCATATGTATCATTAAGGATGTCATACTAGAAGTAAAATTATTTTAAAATATCACTTGAAACATTTCTAGAGAAAATAAACATTCCACTTTGAAAAAAATATAACATAAAACACTTTGAAAATAAATTCTTCGAAATTACCTTTAAAATTATAATGTAATCTTCAATGAAAATAATGGTCTTAACTTTTGGAAATTTTAATCAATATATAAAAATTAAAACAAATATTTATTTCAAATTTTCTATAAAATGAAAATTGTAATTTTTTAGAAAATGAAATGATTATTCCTTTAATAAAAATTAAAAAATCAATCATTAGTAAGAACTTATTTAATAAATCCTTAAAGTAATGTTAATACATTTTTCAAAACATTTTTATAAAAAAATTGGAATAAAAACTGGGTTTTAAAAGAAAAGTAAATTTTTCTTAAGAAGAATATTTTTGAACTCTTGAGTACATTAAAGATATTAAAATGAATGTAAATCTTGTGTTACTATGAGATAAATATTTTATAAGAACATTAACACTTTTCTTAAGAGATAGATAATTATATTTCATCATTGGAGGCATAATAATAAACAATCTTGATAGGCTATGAGGTTGAAACATAAAACTGTTACAACTTTGGTAACATTGAATCATAAGAACCATAAAGAAATGAGATTAAATTAAACATAAAATATATTGAGGATAAAAAAATTCATGATATTCCTTGACAAAGGTTATACATATAAACCTCGTAAAAGGAGATTGGTGCTAACATATCATATGTCTCAAATAAAGCAAATTGAGAAAAAAACACCTACCACTTTGGTAACTCTTCAATAATAAAAAACAAGAAAGTGAGATCGTAAAAATATATATTTAAATAATTTTTAAATTATTTTCATTCATAATTAAAAAAATTCATGGTAATTATATACACTCCAAAAAAAGAAATAGAAGGTAAATCTGGCATGTGTCTTATAGAAGTAAAAAAGTGAGATGAAAATCCTTAATGATTTCAATAATATTTTAAATCGTTAGCCCAAAAAATCATAAAATAAAATAAATCTCTAAATATCTTTAAAATATAGATAAAAATCATATAAAATTTCAAAGGGTCAGTATATACCCAACCCAAAATAAATTATTGATGAATTTTTATATGTCTCTCAGAAATAAAACTAAGGCAAAAAATCCCTTACCGTAAGTCTGGAATTCGGGCATACACATTTAAACCTAATTTATAATAAATAGAAGTATATTATAAATATTTTAAATATAAATACTTATATATATATCATACCATATATTATTTAATTACTTCCTTCTATTACCCTTATATTAATAATTCTATGTTATAAAGTCACGTTTCAGGTAAGAAATACTTTGTTTTTCATATATGTTTACATTTGTTATTTTTGGTCCTCTTAATTAGATCATGGATTTTACCTGTACTTAATAATAACCACGAAATAATTATAATATTTACAACTAAATTATACTTTCAATATAAATTATTAATTGTTATTTTTAAAATGATATATGTTACGACCGTGGATATGATAGGTTGTACGTATGCATGAGTAACATTTATTTTTCTCAATTATCAACATGGAAATGATGTAAGTAGTATATTTTATTTCCATAATGATAATAATATCATATATACAATATAATTTCATTTTATATACCCACATAAATCATCCATGTGGTGTGGGGATGAAAATAGAGTCACACTTCATTGGGAAGGTGGTTGTCAACACGTACACGAATGATGTAGTCATCTATAAGTGATAGAAAAAGGCATGAAATGAAATAATATTTTGTTTTTTAATAATAATATATGTGTCATTAATATAATACTTATTATTTTTATATAATATAAATTTATTTTAATTGTATTTACTATCTTCCACGAACATCATTTGTAAAAATGAATTGAATCACTTCGCGATGCAGTAGTCCACCATACACATAAACAACGTTATCATATCCCCTAAAGAATTGACATTAAAAGGTTATATATGATATAATGAATAATTATGTAAAATTATGTTATAAAAATCGTATATATACTTTATATTGATCATCATATCAAACCGTGAGACCTGGTAATCGAAAAATGAATTACATCGGTTCACAATGCGGTAACTGCAGGAAAGAGGAATGATGATTTCATAAACATTATGATGGAAGTGGAGAAGGTTTTTTTAAGTTACCTTGACCTAAAAAATATTTGTATATTTATTATACATTGTTTATTATTTAATTATTTTTTAATAATAATTAATGTAGTTTGAGGAAGAATTAAAATAAAAATGATCGTTGAAGATGAATACCTCTTCAACATGTAACATTCTTGTGTTTAAACCAATGGAATTATTAATGTGGTTTTATACCAAAAATATGAATCTATAATGATATGAGGTACTTTTTTAAGTGATTTGGGTAGGTAATTTTATATCTTAAATTTTTTTATGTGAGAAAAATAGAGGAGAGTGGGTGTCCTTTTCTAGGTAGGGTTAGTGGTATACCTGTAATTTCTGAAAAGAAAAAGGTTTACCCACATTTTTCACCTTCTAAGAGGGTAAAAAATGTATAGTTGTAGATAATTATACATTATATGGTCTAAATAGTCCTATAAAATAAGCTTTATACATGTTATTAGGTCATTTTAACGCTTATCATTTTAATTTAAACCATGATAAACCTATTTTTACCTTAACAGTGGTAATTGATATTTATTATTTTCAATATTCATTTTGGTAAAAAATTAATTTAAAAAAATTATAAAATATAAATTATTATTATTAAAATTATTGAATAAATTTTTAGAATTTCATTTTAATTAATTGGAAAATTTGAATTTAAAATTAATACTGCATACGCAATGAGAAAACATGTTTTCAAAGAGAATGTTTAAAATTTTGGAATGTTTTAATATCATATTTCAATATAAAATTGATTAAAATGAACTAAATAGTATTAATAGATATATAATTTAACTAATTATACTTTATAAATAATTTATAATATACTTTAAATTTATAAATAATTTAAAAAAATGAATGTTTTCAATTAAAATTAAGTAATTTTCATTATTCATCAAAAAAAATCTTTTCAAAAAATTATCAAAAATACGCCCTATGATAATTTTTACATGATTTCCTCTAAAATTTACTTTCCTTTTAAAAATATATTTCATAACCTTGTCATAACATCATTCTAAAATAAAATAAGAAAAAGTAAAAAAATGTTTTTTTAGATATAGTTTTTATCCCTAAAATATGATTAATTCTTTTCTACTACCTAGAAAACACATAATATAAATATTAAACATCTTATTGAATATATAATATAACACTTTATTTAATATAATTTACTACCTATGTTTTTATTAATTAATTTATGTAAAACCTTTTCATTTTCAAAAGGATTTTTTTTCCAAAAACACATTTATTTTATTTTCAAATAGTTTTTATTTTACATTTTAAATAATTTGTAACAAAAATATTTCATTTATATACATTTTTAAACTATATATTATCATTATTTACATAATACAACTCTAAAATTCAATTCCAATGGCTATGTGATAAATATCATACAAAATAACAATAATTTAATAATTTTTCATATTTCGTTTAAACTCATGGTTGCGTGTAATGAACGATAGTATCAGTGTTGCATGTAATGAAAAAAAACATCCATTTTCCATTTAATACAAGATACAGTCAATGTTACATTTAACATAAAATACATAAAATATTAAATTTATTTATAAATGAACATTTCATAAAATATCTGGTTGTTACATTCAACCCCAATAAATTGAATATTGTCCCTAAAATTCATCTCCATACTCAAAGGTTGAGTATTTTTGAATTTATTAATTAATAACCACATCATAAAATTGAGTAACAAATCATCCCTTTAAATGTATTGATTGAGACTTAAGGGTTACCTACAGAAACTCATCACAACGTATCCACATTAGAGAACATAGGTGCGAATTTGAGATTAGTAGATGGGATAGGAGCATAAATAATTATAAAAATTGATTGAGATCATTGATCCCAAGATCTGGGCTGATATATATAATTTTCATGAACAAAAACCATACAATAAAGAGGCATAAAAAATTAAATTGTTATCATCAAAATTTTCCGTAACATTAAAATATTTTATTTCAATATCCATTTCCAAATCATGAATTATTTTCATGAGAAGGAATAATTTCATAATAAATTATATTTAATAAGGTCAATATCACTTTGTACCTTCATAAATCCCCACTTCTTCTCGTAATCTATGAAATTAAGGTGAATTTTTCATTCCAAAGTAACTAAGAGATCATAAGATCCATAGATAAAATAAAAATTCATTTCATCTATCTTTAGTTACCATAACAAAAATATAGTTAAATTATGTCATACAATATTCATAAATCATATTATTTGTGTCCTTTTTTTCACAATCTAAACAGAATCTCATTGCACTATTACATTCACTTGGGTTCTTCTTCCCAAATTCTCAAAATATAGTAAACTTAATCCACTTTCTTCCATGGTCTTCATAACCCTAACTCTTATAAAACTATATCATTCACATCTTGGTTGAGACAAATATTAGCTTAATGTTAATGTGGTTAAAAATATTCTATAATAATGGGTTAAGAATAATCCAAATATCCTTCCCTCTATTTATCATCCAATTTGGATTCTCCTCGGAAAATTTTTCATCATAATAAATGTTAACCTAGTTCTTTCTGGTTCATATAATTGACTAACATAAAAAATCATAGTGTGAACAATAATAAATTTAGTTAATAACCATATAATCATGAAAAAATAACTTATGAGAAGTCCAAATTATGACATTATATTTTCAATCTATGAAACCTTATCTTTATCATATTTCATTCATAGTTATCATATATTTATATCAGTGATGATGCTTTATAAAGACTTTTTGATCTTCTAATGAATATCCCCTAGGATTTTAATACTAGATGTGCATCAATACATGTTGACATGCACTGAGTGATGGTCAATTCTAGATTAATGTGCCCCTTTTCAAATTTTTTACCCCACGGTAACACTATAACATAGCCACATAAACTTATTGTATCCAGATAGGATTTTAATTTCATGGAAACGACATTCTTAATCTATTACAAAAATTCCAGTACATTTTACTAGACTTTGACTCATCCTTATAATTTTCCATAGATACAACCCTAACAATATAATTATAAATATGACAAGGTATATTACAAAAGTTTTTTAAACCTAGTTTCCAAATGATAACAAAACTATTTCTTTGATACCAACTATAACAACCCAAGATTCTCATGCATGGATATTTGATTTCTTTTATATGAATATTAATTGAATTTTAGAAACACATTACAAAAGATTCAAAAAGTTTACAAACTTTGGAAACATTGAAAACAGTTTTCTTAATTCATGAGTGATTTTCATTATCTCCTATAATGATCTTACCCATTTAGAAACCCTTATTAAATACCATTTCTTAATAACATGTTGAAATTAAATAGAATAAAGGTTATTATTATATTCTCATTAAGTATAATTAAGGGATATACATAAGCCTAATAAGATAATCATTTTATGAGAATATGACAAAAACATTTTAATGTCATGCCATGCATATCAAAGATCATATTATTGAGTCGCAACATCGATATAGGAAGTTCATAAGACATTAAACACAAGGTAATCAAGTAAAAAGATCTATTATGGAATAGGATTTGATTAAGACATATAATTATGGAAAAAAATAAAAAATTATTTTGTCAATGATACCCACCATGAAATTCATAACATGTTAGTCTTTAGCTGACCATAAGTGTACTTGCTTTAGGCTTTGGGTAACCTCACGTATACCCACTTTTTTTTATTGGTTTAACCTCCCATGTGCCCAATTTTTTGTCTTCGGATAACCTCCCATATACCATTTATGCTCATATAACCTTAATTATTTCCAAATTCATTAAAGGGAGATAATATACCAAGCCACTACATAATCCACAAATTTCAATTCCATAAGATTCTAGAATAATCTTTATATCATAACACATGAAAATAAATGGGGATAATAAAAATTTCATTATATTTTAACTAGTGGAAAATAGATAGATTTTTTAATCATTAAATAATTTAATTTTATAACAACCCGTGAAGAAGAAGTGGGTTTTATAAAACTTTTATCATGGTATCACCTCTGTAAATAAAACAAGTTCTATAAAAAAATTACTTATAAAAAGAAACCATTTATATAAAAAAATTAAAAATTTAACCTTGGATGATATACCTAGTAAATCATATGTAACATTAAGTATGTCATCTTAGATGGAAAATGATTTTTAAATACCACTTGGAACATTTCTAGGTGGAAAATTTATTTTCCACAATGAAAATCAGCTTTTGAAAAAAAAATGGCAGTACATATATTTGGAAATAACCACAAAAAATTATAAAGGAGTCTCTAAATAATGTAATGGTCATACAGGTAAAAATTCTTTTAATTTTTTACATGTTAAAACAATGTCAACTTTATCATTTTTGGAAAAATATAAATGGATAGAGTTTGGGAAATGATGTGATGATTCCTTTGAAAGAATTTTCAAAAATTGAATAATTAGGTAAAACATTTTTTACTAAAAAAATTTATTAATGTAAAAACCTTTTTGAAAACATTTTATAAAAACATTATTTTCAATGGAAAATTGGGTTTTAACTGAAAAGTTGATTTTGCTAAAAAAAATATTTGTTAACTCTTGAGTACATAAAATATGGTTAAATTAAGGGAACATATTTTTTTCATGAAATTACAAGTTGAGAATAAAATTCCTAAGTTTAATGAGATACAAATTATAATATTTCATAACTGGAATCATAATCACAAACAATCCTGATATATGGTTAGATTGTAACATAAAACTATTATCACTTAAGAAAATTTAAAACAAAAAAGCCATGATGGAATAATAAAAAATGAGACAAAAAATATTATTAGGATTAATAAATTATTGGTACAATATGTCAAATTTCTTATATATACATATTGACAAAAGGATATAGGTGAAAAAAAACATATGTCCCCTAGAAGAAAAATTGAGATAAAAATATCATACCGATTTAGTACCTTTTGAACCCTATAGCCCATAAAAGATATATATATCTAAATTAATTTTTAAATCAAAAAATAGGGTATTAATCCCAAAATACAATCCTGGGATGTGGATACACTATAGAAAATATATAGAAGGTAAATATGGTATGTGTCTCACAGAAGTAAGAAAGTGATACTAAAATCCGATATTACATTTATAATATTTTTAATTGTAAGGAACAATGAATAATAACCTCAAACGAGACATTAAATTTCATTAAATTAATGATATTAATGATAAAATTTGTCAAAGGGGATTTATATACACCACCCAAATGAAATAATTAGTGAATTTGTATATGTCACCCCTAAATAAAGAAGTGACTATAAATCCATTACCATAACTCTTGAATTATTTTGAACATGTTTGAGCCTCCTATATAATAAATATATGTTTATTAAATATCTTTTATAGAAGCATATTTATATATATCATACAATATCTGGTTTACTTATATCTTTGTATTACCTGTTTAATAACAATTCGATTTTTTATACTGGGAATTAAATTTTTAATCTAAAAGAACATTTGATGATAATTTTGGAAATAATACCAGTTCACCACCGATAACCATTAAACAAAATAAAAAATAAAAAATCATTAAAAAATACTAAAATTATTGGAATCCCTATATTTTTATTATCCCAAATGAAGTCTGTGAACCTTCATATCTAGGCCATTTATGAGTTGGTATTCAAAATATTTATTGATCTTGTCCTAAGTTTTTATATATTTCTCCACATTAATCATACATTCATTAAATCAAAATGACATAATTATTTCTTGTTTTTATATCCACAACATCTGGTTCACATTGACATTGAATTGTATTTCTCGTTCAAAGATTCTATCCAACTACTCCATTGAATCATTCAGATGGATTGACTCTGATAGCATTTCATCATTATAATGAATAATAAGATCATGTGTATTTCCTTTCCCTTTTTGTTGTCCCAATTCATTATCCTCTTACACCAATCTAGCCGATCCACAATATCCTTTTCCTTAAATTCCTAACTCTTTCTCTTTTGTAGGCTCGAACATTTGTTTCTCTCCTAATCTTGGCTTGTTGTTCCACCAAACATTATTTTATTTCTTCTAGATGACCATGATTCTATCGGTTTTTGTTCTTTCGAATAGTCCTTTAGTGATTTAGTTTTCTTTACCCTAATCAAAACACTCCACCACATCACAGTTTCCCTTCCATCCATTTTTCTTCCTTGGGATCTGAATTCCTCGAAAATATTTCCCCTTTTCACCATCAACTGAGAATGTTATAAAAATATTTTTATCAATTGAAACATATAAATGGAAACCAATGGTATTTTTATCTATTTAAGTAATATGAAATGATAACAGAGATTGAGACTATTTCTCATGAACTAGGCAAGGAGACAATTCCAGATCATATCCCATGTGATCTTGTCAGAGATTAGCCTTATATAGTCCTTCAAATTGGTTTCTCAGGATAAACTTAGAGCTACTATAACAAGGAATATTCCTACTCATAGGACTCCCATTTACCCCTGGTTAAACAAATTTTAATTCTTTTAATAGGCCCTTGCAGCCCAATGAACCCCTTTGATAACCACCTGGATGAAAGCCTCATGATACTATATGACTTCATTACTAACAAGATCCTTATGAGGTAAGGACTGTGGTATGTGTATACCATGTTCCAAAGAGAAAATTTCATGCACCTCTTCAGCTCCTCCTCATCTAGAAGTGTCCTACATGACATAACTACTATAGGAAAAATCCTTTTACTGATGATGGAATACATCCACCACCTTTGGATTCAAGATCATTGATCGTTCCTTACTCTGATCCAGAGCCTCATGTGCTATCCTATACTAGGTCATTGTGGAGGGATTGGTTACCATTGTCTCGACTTCAAGAATCAGATTAGAGAACCCCATACAAAACCCCATAGTCATGATGAGATGTACATTTTAGATAGACAAACAGTTTGCAAGATGAATAGTATTCGGTCCAGGATAATTGTACAATCTATTTCTTCCATTAAAATTCTTCTTCGACCTCATTACATGCCCATTCAACTTGAGTCCTTGAAACAACAACATCATTGCATATACATGTGAAAATAGAGTGGAAATTAGATTTTTTCCAACTATCAGTATATTAAAATTAACAAGACATATTTCCTATCATACAAAAAAAGATAGATTTTGGAATGTAGAAGTAGTTCTTGAAACCTTACCGACAACACCATAGAAGGTATATCATGCTTAAAGTGAATCTCATAGGTCCATCTAATGAGTTAGATGTACCAACCATTAACAGAATGAGTAGATCTTGACTAGGAAACATTCAGACCATCCTCTAAATAAAAGAATATCATTATATGTTGATTGATAAGAAGACCAACCTGTGCCTGGTCTTATAGAACCCAATAGCCAAAGACAAATATATTGAAGACATTGGCTAGTGGAAGATGCTTCCTAAATCAATCCACCAAGGTCGGATTGATAAGATCTGAAGCTTCTAAAAACTCCATCAGTGAAAGCATCAGTTGGCGAGATCCCTTGAATATATTTTGAACCTTAGGAAAAGTTGAAATTTTATGAAATATAGGAATGGAATTCGGGTCAGAGAACATGAGTAAGGGATGATGTATGATACTAGATGATGTTGGAGGAAGAGTGCCCCCCCTCCGGTTGGGAGGGAGGGGAAAAATCCATGGCCATCACCTAATTAGGGTATCATTGAGGGAGAATGGGTAGTAGGATGATAAGCTCCCCCAAAACATTTGGGAGTCATAAATATTAAAAAATCCACGTTAAAGTCACGTTTTGGGTAATAACCACTTTTTTATTATAGGTTTTTATTTGATAATTTTGGTAAAATTAATGTTATTATGATTCCATCATACATATAATAATAATGATGATATTATTGTCATATTTATACATAAGTTATACTTTTAAACCCTATCATTAAAAATGGTATTGATAAATGAAGCATTTTATGATCATGGGGATGGTGTGAAGTACATGGGCATGAGTAAAGTTATCATTTTTCAATGATCATTATGGAAATGATTTAAGTAATATATTATTTTACATAATTATTATAATCTCCAAAATAAATTATAATTTCATTAACTATAATTATAAATTTCTTCCATGTGTTTTTGTGATAAAAATAGTGTCACATCAATTCGTGAAGGTGGTAGTATAGAAGTACAAAAATGAAAATATCATCATTGAGTTAGTGAAATGATAAGAATAATATTATATATTATAATTTTATAATGATAAATATATACTGAATAACATAATTTTTCTGGTATAAAATATATATTTACATTATTTGTCTTTATTATCTTCTATGTAAAGATTTAGTGTAAATGAATCGCATCGCCTCACGAGACGGTTGTCCTCAATACATACTTATGATGCAATCATATCTAGTACATAATAGAATATAAAAAAGGAATATATGATATAATCACTACATTGGTGTTATTATGTTATAAATATCATATATACAATTTATATCCATCATCATATCTTACCATGAGATGTGGTAAAGGAAAATAGGATAGACATTGGTTCATGAGGTGGTGGTCCGTTTTACACAATAACCATGATTTCACAACCCATCAGATGGAATTGGATATGGTTGTAGGTAAATCCCTTAAATTAAATGAATATAATTATATAAAATATTTATAGGTTATTTATTAACATCTTTTAATAATAATTTAAAGATGTGGTGGAAGAAATAAAATGAAAAAACTCATTCAAGTACATTACCTCTTCTTCGGTTAACATCCCTAGTTTTTCACCAAAAACCGTCCTTGGATGGAGTTATGAACAAAATAAAGATTATATTATGATATGAATGAAGTTGTAAATTAATTTGGGTTAGTATTGTATAAATCAATATGGGATTTAGCTTTGAATAAAATTTTATATGGGTGGCCTTTTATAAGTGATGTGAGTGGTACACTTGTAATTAATAAAAATAAAAAGGCGTACCCCCATTTTTCACATTCCAAAGGGCCTAAAATGGAGTATAACTAATACTTAGAAATTATAAAGTATATATATATATATATATATATATATATCAATTAAATATGTTTTATATATGTTTTTAGATCAGTTTATCTCTTTTATTTTTATTTTAACCCTTGATAACCCAACTTTTACATTACCCATGATTATTAATTTTTACTATTTCCACAATTTATTTTGGTAAAAAAACTTACCTTATTATATAATATAAATTGATATGATAAAAAACATGGAATCCATTTTTCTGAATTCAATTAATAAATGGCACTAGGATCCTCATTGGTATCACCCAATGAATCAATTAAATAGAGCATTACTTCCATATATAAATCAATAGTTATAATAGGATATGATGTAAGTGAATGTATTATAACTAACATAGAATTTAGTAAGTGTTCAATGATTGTCTTACTTCTGTCACAATCCTATAAAGCTATTCTTTTTCCCCAGATGCTTATGCATGATCAATTTATAGCATGGTGTCTGAGATGTTTTAGAGGAGCCCAATGAGTACTAATACATATAGGAAATGTTTTTTTTTCAAGTTGGAATCTCCCATGATTCTACTCACTAAATAACATACTCAAATGTTCTTTTGGCCTGAAGACGTCATTTTTAGCACTGAGGGCTTCCAGGGAAGGCTGTTAAAAATATAAAAAATATTTTAAATTATTAATTTCACATAAATATTTCAAATAATAGTAAAAATTATTACAATATTTTATTGTGTTTTTTAATTAACTTCACTTCTATCCTTTTCCTTCCTACTCGTGTATAATAATTTTACTCAAGGAACATAACATTTAATAATCAATTCCCTTTTATGTAATTAAAATAGATTAGTATACACATACTAAGAATATAAACATTTTATAATCAACAATAATAAAAAAATAGATTAACTTTTAAATGGACAGGTAATTAATAAATTTATGCATGTGATAATCATTGATGAAAAAATCATAAAAAGAAGCTCATGGTAAACACTATATAATTTTGGATACTAGTTATAAAAATTCCATTAATAAAATCTTTTATTTAGTTCTAAAAATTTAAATAAAATCCATGGGAGCACTACCAAAATTCATTGAAAATTATTATTACCATAATAGAAAAATAATAAAGAGGATTTCGAGGCCTGAAAGGTTCCTGGAAGAGTAATTACTTGGTGCTTCTCATGCTTGGACATTGTAGTGTGCCCCAATGTGTATAATTACTTGATTGAATCTTTGTTATTTTATATTGAAACTTCCTAAAGAATTAATAAAAATATTATATATTAAATTATATATGAACACTATAAAATTTTCTAAATACCTGAAACTCATTAGTCTCCCAATATGTGATCATTTTTTGATATTTAGTTTCTAGATAGTTAGGGAATATGGGTACATCCTCGAAATCAAAAGCAACTCTACTCTTCTGAAAAATGTATAACTCATTATTGTATGATCTCTAAAACATCCCAATATTAATCAAACATTCAACCATATGAGCTTCACCAAAAACAATGATAATAACCTTTAAAAAGATCGTGTTAATTCATATAAACACAATAATATTATATATATAAATTCATAAAATATTATCACTCATATCTGCACCCTGGCTTATTCTTTAATATCACAATAGAGATGTCTCTATGAGATCGGTTCCACTGAAATGATATCATCATACATAGCTAAATTGTCCATGAAAATTCTACACTACATCACATTTTTTGTTACCATATGATTTTATTGATTTTAGTCTAACATTATTTATGTTTCATGATTCCAGGATTTTTGCACACGGGTGTGGCCATGTCTTTTACTGGATGATTCCACTAAATAAGTTAAAAGGGAGAGAAAAAATTATAATTAAGTAATGATACACCATGAAAATAATGAATTGATATAATTTCCCTTGACTATAATAACAAACATGACATAGGATTCTAAATAGGCTCTGATTTATCCATGGGTTGTCCTGGATTAGTAGCCACTAAACTATGTGTATCTTCCAATGCATGATCTGTGGGATCTCCATGTACATGAGTGGGAAATGAAGGAATAGATACATAAGATTGTGGAGGGATAGAATAAAATATAAGCATTGTAGACATGATAGGATATGGTAAGAATGGTTGGGGATACATCAACAGATATTGAAATGGTATAGGTGTAACCATCACTGCATGTGGTGTTGAAATGTTGTGGGAAGAAGAGTATAGACAATATGATGAAGGGGGAAGGGGTAGTAACATCCTTGTGGGTGATGTATAAATGGTATGGGAAAAACATTAAAAGTGATATGATGATGGAGGAATGGGTAGGAACATCCATGAAAGCAGTATAGAAATGGTTTTCAAAGAAGATTCTAAATGATAGGATGTTGTAGGAATTCCTGGGAAATTTCTTGGAGGCACAAGAGGATGGCGGAAATGTGTGGTAAATGGGGTGTTCTCTAGTTATTCATAGTTGGACCATGTAAAACAGGAGCTCTATCTCTGTCTAAGAGCATCCACTCTCAACTGCATGCTGGTAGGATGAAGAGGTGTACAATATAGTGCAACTGAATTTCTTCAAAAAAAATTGAAAATACATTTTAACATGTCATTCTATTTAACATAGAAGAAAAATATTAAAATTATTATACTAACTAAGGGAACCATATGAGCTAACCCACTCTTTTAGCTTAGTTTATCACCATCAAATAATATATTCCATTGAACATATTTAATAATCATTATAAAACGGAAATGTACAATTTTTATAAACATTTTAAAAAGGTCATTCATATAACATATAACTACAAGAAGTTATAAATAACATGACAACCTGTTTTAGTAACAATAATATAAAACAAAGTTTTACATTTTTTAAATACACATTTGAAATGGGGTTTTATGAATTAAAATAAATCTAATTAAATGAAAAAAACAAAAAAATATAGAAACATACATATCATTCCAAACTAAAATTAAATTACATTAATTTAAGTAATAAAAAATAAATAAAATCATTTTAAGGTAAACTAAATAAATTTTGATCATATAAGGTTGCTTTTATATATTACTCACCACTAATTTGGGTTTAACATTCACTCTCAAAATAGGGGACTTTGGGTCATCAAATGAAATATTTTTGCCAACACAAATTGGGGAGTCACTTATTTCAATATTTTCCTTATTATAAAGAAAAATATATATTGGGATTACTTCAGTAAAGAAAATGTAATCATGTCTTAGATGATCTTTCCCCATAAAAATTGTTTTCCATTGATTCCGAAATGTATGGTTCATCAGTATCTAGGAACATACTCATTTCAATAACTCTGAATCCATAATAATCAAAATATGCACCCTATCACATCATTAATTCAATCCATTTACATTTCATCATAGTGAATTGAAAATTATAGTATTAATACAATAATAATATTTTCTCAACTAGTCAATATTAATACACATCTTCATATTGGGGTTGAATATCTCATGTACTGTCATAATAGTCCCCTGTAGTAGTTAACATAATTCTATCATGTTATGTTCTCATTTTTACCACTTGATTAGTTGTATGAAATTTTTAATCATTGAAATTAATGATATGCATTCATGAATCAAATAATTTGGATCAAAATCAAACATGATTAATTATTCGTAAAAAGATTTGATGGGTAAATACAATAATTATAAAATATTTCTATAATACAATTAAAATGATATCTATATTTTATGTTAATTAATTTAATGGTCATACCTTTGATTTTCACCAAGTAGGAAACTCTTCACAATGAAAATCTTCTCTCATCAATGGAAAATATCGATGAAAACTGGTTATATTTTTTCTATGGCCCTATATAAAATGATAATACAAGTCTAATTTATATGTGAAATTTCATAGTATGAGAAAACATATAAATATCCAAATCACACAATAGATATAGGCATCGAACAAACCACAGTTAATCAAGACATTGAAATGTCCCATATCCTGCTCTTCAAGGATCAATGTCTCAATGTATATTACCAAGTAATTACACATATTTGCGGAAGATTTTCAAACAAAGGCTGAATTTCCCAATACTTATCATCTACATTTCTCATCGTATAGTTTGGACTTGTGCTCACATCTGAAAAATAGATTGAACAAAAATCATCACATTTTTAGCCAGGTATCCTATCTTTATTGAACCTTTAGTATAATTTTTTTCTTACATAATATTTCATTGTGCACGTATTTAATTCAGTAAGATTCAACCACTAAAATCAAATGGGTCCCCAATTAATTTCTTCGGTTGGAAAATTAACTATTAAATGCAACATGCATGTGAAAAATTAGGGAGGTTTTTTTTCCATCTCGCACAAAATTAATGGAACCTCATGTATAATTTTTATCTATAATGAATTGGATATCCTTTTAGCACAAATCCCTAGAAAAATGGAACTATAAAATAATTTTCACCCTTATATTATTGGATAGTGACATTCGAATTTCTATTGTGGTCAATTCATGAAGAAGGATGTGATAATCATATGCTTTTAGGGATTTTAGTTTCAAATACATTTTTCATACTCATTTAGATATGTTTTTGGAATAGATATCTGGAACATTGATACTCTCCAATCTTCCAGAAATGTATTATTCTCTAATGGTGTTATCAAATAAGAAGCACTAGGAACAATCCATTTATTTTTTCCAATACAAAGAGGATGTAGTTATGGTCAAATACCCTAATCCATCAAGTCTTGGAGAGTTCAAAAACTATATTTGGTCTTCCGTTTGATATTTATAAGTATTTAAATAATCATTTAACATATATTTTTCTCAATGTGCATTACTTATAAACAATGACCTAATAAATTGGTATACCATTATAGAAACTCAAAAAATATACTTATTTTTTTCAATTGTAAGTGTATTTAGTGTCAAAAATATTCCTTTTTTTTGTATTTCATCTGAACATTACCTAAATAAATACAAAATTATTTCCATTAATTAATAAAATTATATCTTAACATACAATGAGGTGGTTGTTTAGTTTCAATAGTATTATCAAACTGAAGTAGATTCTTCTTATATTGATGATCCATGGGAAAGAATCACTGATGCACCATGAAACTAAATCTACGGTGATTTTTAATCATTCTTGATCATGTATTATTCATATAAATAACACATGATAGATTTCCTTTTTTTCTTCAACCAAAAATCATTACATGAGTTGGGAAATAATTTATACTCCATATAATGGTTTCACACATCTAAAATATTTTTTTTATGAAACACTGAATGTGCACACACCCATATTACAAAGCTGTGTCAACTATTTTATTAAAGGATTAAAGTTGAGTTCTAAATAATTTTTGGGATTATAAGGTCCAGATATCTGTGTATTTAATAAAGTGAACGGCTTTTCCATACACATCCATGAAAGAAGATTGTAAACATGAATAAAATTGGGCCACATGTTGTGTGCATCAGACATCTTACCAAAAAAATTAAATCCATCAAAGGATAGACCCAAGCTGACATTACACACCTCAACTAAAAGATTAGGATGTTTTTCATAAAATTCCCACCATAATAACACATTTTTAGGATGAACTAACACATAATTTAATTTAATAATCTCAAAATCATTCCATCACATATTGAATGATATTTACACATACGTGAAGAGATTTTGAAGCCTATGAATCAATTGATTTTCCACATTACTTTCTATGGAACATGAGACGATATTCCATCTACATTCTCCATCAATCAAGATGTTCAACATTCTTTATATCCATTATAGTTAGCTATTTCCTCCCAAAATAAACTGCAATCATTCAAACAAGCATAAAATTTAATAGTAGAAAATCAATGCTTCTTAATTAACTTCCATACCATATAATTACTTGATGGAAATCAATACAATTAGGGAGAAATTCCTTCAAAAAGTAAGAATAAAGTCAATGGAGGTATTATAAATTCCATATATGGGTTTTCCATGATATAAATGCATTAAAATTTTTAACCTCTTCATTTTAGTACATTATTAATATACTAGACTGTTAGCATCATCCATTAAATTTTTCACTCTCTCAACATCATCATCTTATGACTTTTCTTCATGTGCATTGATATCATTTCCTTCTTTCACTGGGAAAATATCTCCCCCCTGATGATACACAAATGGAAACCGATCAAATATAAGATTATTCATACCACTTATTTCTTTTTTTCATGAACAATAGAAGAATGTACCTTCTCTCTATGGTGATATGAAATATAATTGTTTTTTGATATCCAGCATTCATTATATAGTATCTAAATTATTCATGTATTAACCATGGTCTTCCAATATAATTATTTCATTGACACTGTATATTAACCTCAATCTAGAGTATTATTAAATGAAAATTATAAAAGGTATTCATCATTCTTTTGATAGCCACTTTAAACTTGATCATTATGATATATCTAGATTCTATCTATTATATTATAAGGACTATAGTTATATTACATTTAATAATGTAAACCTTAATTAAAAAATTCATTACAACTAATTTTAATATTAAATTCATAAAATTATACTAGTATCTAGATAAATAAATAGTAAGATAAATAATATATCACATAAACAATGACTAAAAATGACGAATCGTGATGGGTATCCTTTAAATTTATAAATTCACTATCATAGTGACAATCCAAACATCTCCCTATAAAGTACAATATGTTCAAAAAACAAGAATTAAATGAAAAAATAAACAATTCTTAGATTGTGTAATGAAATTAAATGAAAATACATCAAAAGTGTTGTAAAAATATTTTCTAGTATTAATGTTAGTTAATAACAATAACTCGGAAAAAAATTTCCCTAGACAATACCTCATTGACAAACCACTACATTAATTTTTCATTTTAAAATCATATCACAAACACTCCTTTATAAAATACTAATTTCCAACTCAAAAGAGGATTATAACATCCGAAATTTTTTAAGGAACTTTTAAAACTATCCTTTCAATAAAACATGGCACATTAGCCTAATTCTTTTAAACCAATAGAAACTCATTGATTAATTAACAAACAAAACGTTCTTTCTTATAAAATTTATTCAAAATCTATTTTGGAAAGAAAATTTTAAACCTTTAATAACACACCCTTTAAAACCCATTTAAAAAATAGTTTGATTGAACTCTATGATTACACATTCTTTTTTCCATATTTTAAATCTTTTCTAAATACCAATTCAATACATAGAGATATAAACTACACACAAATATAAAGGAATCACATAGTTAGGAACCACTATCTCAATCCACAAAAATGTTAAACAATACTAAAATAGGTTCAAGAAAATAATCTATGAATTAAGGGATACAGTTGATATTCATGATAAATCCCAAAAAGGGATCCTAAAATGGCTTATAATATCATGAATATTACATATGGGCTCTAGAAAATGGGTTCTATTAGGTCTTAAAATATCCATAGTTTCTCGAATCTCAATGTATTCCAATATAATTTGGAAGCACACCCATTATCTGTGTGAATTTTACACTCTATGGGATCCCTTGGTCTAAGTCAATATTACTTGAAAACATAATCATTTGTCAAGGAAAAAACATATTAAGCCACTTACACCATTCCCCCATGTCTAACATTAAAAGAAATAGTGGGTGATAACAATCAGGCCATACAAAGACCAAGTATAAACCATTTTAAATGGAACTTGCCTCACTACCCTTATTGTAACACCCTGACCCAAAAATCCCAAAGTTGGTCAAATATTATGTATCATTGGCACAATCACAAAAGATCAAATATCGAAAGACTGATTAGTTTAGTATCCTTGGAAGTACTAGATACATACATAAGGTTTATATTACATCATAAAATAGAAAACTAAAACAACATTGTTTCCATAGAAAACACCGATATCATATAGACTATCCCATCAGGTCATTCCTAATATACATCTTCAAATCCTGGGAAAAATAAAACATAGAAATGGGTGAGCTCAGATACACAAGAAGGATAACAATATAGCGGAAACATTCATAAATAAGCATAAATATCTTCAGTTCGGGTATTAACTGATTCGTTTTCCTTCATATGATTTGTTATGTAAGTAATTTTTTTATGGATAGGATGTATATTATTCATATTAAGAATGATATTCAGTCATTAAACATTATTTTTAATCATCTAATGAAAATTAGTTTTGAATGGATACGACGGGGAATGAATCTCATCATATTCGTGGAGACAGTAATTTGTACTTACGCACGAGCAACAATATCATTCTTTTGATATTTTAATAATATAAAATTGGATGGTATATCATATATAAAGAATCATTATAATGTTATATTTATTATTTACATCAATTACACATCATTATTATACTCATCCAAATAATAATGTACAGAATAACAATTACACCACGACGTGCAGATGGTAAGCCGTACATACGCACGTAAGGTGACATGTCATTCAAAGTATGGATAGAATAATTAATTCAGTTATATCATATTTATAATAACATAATTTTATATATAATATATAGTAGTTATTATTTTAGAATGGAAACAAAAAATAAAGTGGATTTGAAAGAAGAAAGGAACTTGAAAGAGGTGATGAAACATTTACATATTCATCGGGTTCATCATTTAGATTTCATCAAAAGGGCTCCTTAGATTGGATTTATGACTAAAGGAAGGCCTCTAGGATTAATGAAGGACATTTGATTGGGTATTTGGGCAGGGGTTGGCCGATCAAAATGGCTTTGAAGGTTTGAATTAGAGAGAAGGGGGAGTGCCCTTTTATAAGAGGGGTGAGGGGCACCTTAGGAAAATCTAGAAATATTATTTTATAATAAAATCAATATAGGTTTCTAATGGATCCAAAATTAATTATTTAAAGGATATGGTGAGAATGGGTGGAAAAGTACTCAACAAATAGGTTTTGTATAGGTTTGGGTCACTATATTAGCTTTATCATTTAGATTAAACTCTTAGTTAAGTTGTTTGACATTTACCATGTCTTTTTGTATTTTTATATTATATGGTTAATAAACAAACTATATACTTCAAAGAGAACCCCAAGTGGCCCATTAATGATACACCTATCATTATATATGTTTTTTGGCCGAACCGTATATTTTTAGGAATAGAATACTAGTTAATAATATAATATTTGTTTTAAAACCTCTTTTATGTTAATTTTGACACTTTATAATTTTATTATTGCTAAATTCATAAAAGCATTTTTAATTTGAAAAAATTTCATTTAAACAACCCTAATATTCCATATTAACCTATAAAATTATTTTAATTCATAAAAACTCTCAAATTACATATATTTGGATATTTATAATATTAATTGTTATAATCGTTCATTAATACGTTAATTACTGCATCCTTATTGTGTCATAACTAAATATAATTATTTAATGTATAAAAAATATAAATAAAATAAAATTATGTAGGAAATAGTTTTATATTTCTAATTAATATTTATAGTCGAATTATTTTATGTGTACCCCTATATTAAAAACAGTTTAGTTATTAAATGTTGGATTTAAAACTTTTAACTTTTCTTTGAATTAAATAATAATAAATGTTCTAATCTAATCCAAGTGGTCCTAAAGGATCATATTTTATTTATAAGGTTGTTTTCTGTCGAATTACACTTATCCAATAGAATTAGGACACGTGTTGGGGTAATAATAATATCTTTTTTACCCTTAATTAACCTATTTACTTTTAACTGTGGTAAATGACAGTAAAAACTCACTATTCACCAAAAATTATTTTCATCTTATTGAACCACATTTTACTTACTGATATCAACCATGTCTCTATAATTTTTTAAATTCAACCCACAGAAGCAGTAGAAATAACTTTTATGTGAATTTGCAAATGCTCTTAAGAGGTGGGTAAAAGACGGTAAAAAGTTCAATAAAATTTTTATATATCTAAAATTATTATAAACTGAATCCAATGGATTAAATTGAAAATATATACATATTATTTATCTATTTTTACCTAAAAGGAATTTTATAAAAAAATATATTTTTTAAATAAAAATTCTGTTTTAAACTACATCTTATTTTTTTTACTATTCTTTAAAAATTGAAAGTTATTAGAAAAATACCAAATAATCACCCTAAGATAATTTCTATATTCCAAATCCAAAAATGAAGTAAATTTTAAAAGAAAAACTTTATAATATTTCAAAAGGTGGGGATTACTATTAATAATTGCTAGTTTGATTGGTTGTGGTGTGTTAGAACACGAAGTTTCATACAACACATGCTATTTTATTATTCAAAGAGAAGCGTAATGTGGAAGCTTGGGGTGTTACATTCTCTCCTACATCAAATAATTTCATCCACATGATTAATAAAATATTACTGCATAAAAAGGCACGGGTGGTCCTTCATAATAAGTTCCTTGGGTTCCCACATTGCCTCTTATATCTTATAGTTTTTCCATAGAACTTTTACCAGATGAGTCATCCAGTTTCTCAGCACTTGTTCTCTTGTATCAATAACCTTGACAAGATCTTCTCAATAAGAAAAATTAGGTTCCAGTTCTAATTCCTCATAGGTACGTACATGCATCGGGTCAGGCATGTATTTTCTCAACAGTGATATGTAGAACACATCATGAACTTTGGTTAGACCTGGCGGCATTGCCAAACGGTAAGCTACCACCCCAATTCGTTCTAGAATTTAGAAATGTCCGATGTACTTAGGACTCAATTTATCATTATTATTGAAACATATAACACCCTTCCGTGGAGATACATTCAAGAAAACACGATCTCCTACATGAAATTCCAAATCCTTCTTTCGGTTATCGACATAGCTCTTCTGCCTACTTTGAGATTCTTTGATGTTGTTTTGGATTACCTTCACCTTTTCCATCGTTTCCACCACCAGTTCTGGGCCAACGAGTTTTCTTTCACCAACATCATTCCAATAGGTTGGTGTGCGACATCTCTTTCGTTATAATGCTTCATATGGTTCCATCTGAATACTTGAATGACAGCTATTATTATAGGAAAATTATACCAGATGTAAATATTGATCCCACATACCTTGAAAGTCAAGTGATCATGATCTCAAAATGTATTCTATGGTTTGAATAGTCTTTTCTGATTGTCCATTAGTATGGGGGTGGTAGGCAGTGCTCAAAAGAAGTTCACTATCCAGGGCTTTCTGAAGAATTTTCCAAAATCATGATATAAAATGAGGATCACTATTAGAAACAATCAATAGTGGTAATCCATGAGGTATTACAAAATCATTTATTTACAGTCTCTCTAAACATTCAAGTGGAAAATCTTCTCTTCTAGAAAAAAAATGTGCTGAATTGGTAAGACAATCAACAATGATCCATATTACGTCATTCTTTCAAGGAGTCTCTAGTAGTCCCATGACAAAGTCCAATTTTAATATTATCCTATTTCCACTCAGGTATGGGAAGATGTTGCATGACTCCTCCAGGATATTTCCTTCCAGCTTTCACTTGTTAACAAACCATATATCTTGACACAAAATCAGCAATATCCCTCTTCATGTTTCCCCACCAAAAAATTTCCTTCTATTCTCTATAAAATTTGGTTCTCCTAGGGTGTATATAAAAATTTGAGCTGTTAGCATCATCCAACAATTCCCTTTTTAGATCAGGTATAGCGAGAACACAAAGTCTCTTCCCAAATTTCATAATTCCATCTTCATAGACAAAGTCACTCAATATCCCATCATTCATAGATTTAATCTACTTTTGAAACTCTTTATCATCGATCTGAGAACTCTTTATCCATTCTAGTAAAGATGGTTCGGCAACCATTTGAAAATGTATAGATGTTTCACCTTCCATAGTTATTCCCAAATCTATCTTTACTAGATCCATGAAAATAGGATCCCTTTCAACTCTCTTCTTGTTAAAAACTCCATTATCCTTTCTTCTCAAAGCCTCTCAAACAATATTTTCCTTCCCCAGGTGGTAGTGTAAAGGGAAATCATAATCCTTGAGTAGTTAAAGCCATCTCCTTTGACTCTTGTTGAGTTTTTCTGTGAGAAAATATACTTCAAACTCTTGGGATTGGTATATATATCACATTTTTTACCATAAAGATAGTGTCTCCAAATTATTAAAGAAAATATTATAGCTGCTAACTCAAGATTATTAGTTAGATAGTTTTTCTCATGAATTTTTAGCTGTCGTGATGCATAGGCAATAACCCTATAATTCTGCATAAGGACACAACCATGTCCTTTCTTTGAAGCATCACTATAAATAACAAACCAATGATTCTCCAATGGTTGGTTCAAGATAAGAGCATAGACTAATCTACTCTTCAGTTCATCAAAACATTCTTCACACTATTTTATTCATACAAATTTAACCCCTTTACGTGTAAGCTTGGTTAATGGGTTAGATAATCAAGAAACAATCTGGACAAAACACCGATAATAACATGCTAAACCAATAAAAATGCGTACCTCAGTTATACTTGTCAGTTATGGCCATTCATGGATTTCTCTTATCCTTGAAGGATCAATAGAGATTCTATCCATGGAGATAATATGGACATGAAAAGAAATATCCTGAAGCCAGAATTCACACTTGATAAACATCCCATATAATTCATGTCTTCTAAGAGTCTTCATGATAATTTGCAAAATATTTTCATGATCATCATATCTTTTGTATTATACCAAGATATCATCAATAAATACCACTAAAAATTCATTATGATATTCCTTGAAAACACTACTAATTAGATCCATGCAGATAGAGGGTGAATTAGTCAATCCAAAAGGCATTACTGTAAACTCCTAATGCACCTACCTCGTTCAAAATGCTGTCTTCGGAATGTCTTCCTTCTTCACGCACAACTGATGATATCCAAATCGAAGTTCAATCTTTGAAATGTATTGACCTCCATGAAGATAGTCTAATAGATCATCAATGTGAGGTAGGGGATACTTATTATTATAGCATTCATCTCCCTGTAGTCAATGAAAAACCTCATAGATTTGTGTTTCTTCTTAACAAAAAGTATAACTGCTCTCCATGGAGAAACACTAGGGTGAATAAATCCCTTATTACTCATTTCCTCTAGTTTTTTCTTTAGTTCCACTAATTCCAAAGTGGAAATTCTATAATGGGTCTTCAATATGGGCCTTGAACCAGGTATTAAATCAATGGAAAACTCAATTTCTCGTTCTGGAAGATGTCCAGGTAAATATTATAAAAACACATCCACATATTCTTTCACAATAGGTACATCCTCTATTTTAACATTCCATTCCTTGCCCATAGTTATTTCATTCTCTTTCTTTCCAATAATTGTATTTAATTGAGCTACTGGGGGTGGATCTAAATAAAAATCAAGTGGTGACGATTCTTCTCTAAATATAAGGTGTTCTTTATTATCGTCATAAAAAATCCTAACCTCCTTCTTCTTACAATAAATTTTTGCATCATGGTCCTAAAGCCAATCCATACTGAGGATTATATCAAATTCAGTCATGGGTATGACGATGAGATCAGAAGATAAAGAGCTTTTATATCCCCTAATAGGGACTGATTCACAAAACATTATTGCAATGATACTTCCCATATGAGTTTTTACTAACAACACCCTTGTTAAATCAAATTGAAAATATCTAATTTTTTGTAGAAAACTGGGAAGATATGAAACAATGCGATGATCTAGAAAAAAATAATGAATTTTCTAAACTTGGGGAAACTATTAAATTACCTGTCACTACATCTTTCAGAGCTTCAACCTCACCAGTAGTGATAACATAAGATTTTCCTTGATCCCTTGGACTTTTCTGAGGAATGTTCCCTTGCCTCTTAAGACATTCATTCACATAATTCCCCCTCTCTCTATATTTGTATCATTCAACAACGACAACATCTTTTTTCCCTTGCAATTAGAATCTTGGTGGCCTTTTTCACCACACTTTTAACAGAATCACATTCCCTTCAGGAAAGTACCGGGGTGTTTTATCCCACATTTACGATAGGATGGATATTCAACTTTTACCTTCATCCCCTTATTTCCATTTCTAGAGTGTTTGATAGATATCTTCTTCTCTTGCTTTGCTTTAATATCATAAGACTTTGAGAATTCTTTTTCTGGCTTGATAGAAAATGAGACAATATCTTCATATGATGAGAAGGATTGTGAGACTAATGCTTGACATAGAAATGGTTTTAACCAATCAAAGAAATGAATAATATTAGTTCTTGGGTTATGTATATAATCTGTCGCATGCCTCTTTATCCTTGTAAATTTAGCCTCATACTTTGTGACATTCTCATACTTATTTTGCATAAGACTTAGAAATTGTCATTCCATATCTTCATTATGGTCATGAAGAAAGTATTTTTCTAAGAAAATATCTTTAAACTCCCTCCTTTCCATATTTTATACTTCATCATCTTCCTTTTTATTTTGAATCAATGACCACCATTGATCAACAACTCTAGTGAGGTGGTAAACTGCCATGACAACTTTTTCTCTTTCACTACCCCCCATGGCATGGAATATTTTCTTTGAGGAATTTATCCATCACTCAGCCAATAATTTATTTGTACTCCCATTTAATGTTGGTGGGTTTTTCCTCATGAAGCGGTCTGACATTGATCCTATGCATTGTGGATCGAGGTTCTCTATATGGGTAAGGATATTATTCATAACCTAAGTGAGTTGTCCTAGTATAGTAATAAGCTGATCAACACAAGTTGTATCACTAGCTCCACTATAATTATCTTGAGTAGGAGGGAAATCCCTACATGGAGTCCATGCATTGATATGGTTTCCATTCCTTCCACTAGGTTCTATTTCTAAACAATGGCATACACTATATTAGTTTATGAATCGAAATTCATAATTCCAAACATGTAAAACACCTAACCTAAACTGAACAGTTTATGGATATAATCCATAATCATAAAAAAAATGTTTTCTTTGAGGATGTATATACTAATAAAACCTTCATAATGGTTTGTAAATAAAATTAGAATTATCCTAAGCATATCCCCCAAAAGTGTCGTAAACAAGAGTGCTTCCAGGCCCGTTGTCGTACACCAGTTCCCATTCGAGTCTAGCTCTAAGCGCTGTTTTCAGGTTTTACCCCTAGGTACATCTGTTCCAGAGTCGCCTCTACTTGCTCATATCCAGAAAGGGATGTATTTCTTGGAAAAATCACAAAATCTGTACAATACCAAAATTATAGAAAGTTCTTCTATAATAATCCTCCAATCCTATCTTAGGGTAATGTGCTCTAATTGGAGTTTATTTTAATATATTTTCCAAGGTTTGTACTAAACATGCTATAATACCAACTGTAACGCCCCAACCCCAAAAGTACAGAGTTAGTGAATTATTATGTATCATTTGCATGATCACAAAATATCAAATCTTGAAAGACCATTTAGTTTAGTAGCCTTGTAAGTACTAGATACATTCATAAGGTTTACATTACATCATAAAATGTAAAACTACAACAACATTGTTTCCATATAAAACACTGAGATCCCAAAGACTATTACTACATGTCAGTCATAATATAATTCTTCTCATCCTAGGAAAAATAAAACATAGAAAGAGGTGAACTCAGATGCTCAATAAGGATAACAAAAAAGCACAAACTTTCATAAATAAGCATAAAAATAAAACACATACATGAACGTCAAATTACACATTAGAAAATAAAACACAACATAAATGATCCTTTGAGAACACCATTAATCCCCTAGAATAACTCTTCTTATCAATAATAATACACTTCTTGGAATCCTGGGAAAATTAAAACATAGAAAGGGGTGAGCTCAGATGATCAGTAAGGGTAACAATATAACAAAAACATTCAGAAATAAGCATAAACATTTAATGCAATGTTTAAGACTAAAAAAAGCCTTTTAAACAAAAAATTCAGTATAATATTTGAAATATAAAATCTAATAATTCTATTTACTTATTCACATCGATATTCTACTATTCGAATATTCACATTCAATATCAATAGCCACTTTCATAATGATGGAATGCATAATTCCAGACTTTCATAACCATATAGTCAAGGCCTTGTGCCAAGACTAAAAAAAAGATTTTTGTCATGGTCTTGTGCCAAGACACTAGTTTGTCTCATGAGACCTACCAATGAGTCGAGGATCTATAGTGGGCTCCACCCCTCACTTATTAAGTCCAATGCATTCCTCATATGAAAAGGATGAAACATAAAAAAACATTCGTATTAAAAATAGCATATGAAATATCAATACTTTATCCATAAACCATGAATGGTATAAAAATAACACATCCAAAGTCAAACATATCACAAAACCTTAAATACAATATGGAAGTCTTGTATCATAATAAATCAACTTCAACTAAGCTTAAAATCCATCAAAGTATGTTGACATAGATGAAATCAAAACCCCTTTTTTAGAGAAATATATTTTACTATTTTGAAATCATTTAAAAGTGATATAAATACAAAAGAAAACATTTATTTTGAAAATATTCTTATAAGATTTTAAGGTAATCTTCAAATATGTTATAACTGCAGAAAATATCCACATCTGCTGTATAAGTTAAAAAAACGTTCTTACCTTAAATTTGTCGAAAAGTTCAAAAAGTGCCTTGTTTAAAAAATGATGGAAAGATTCCTTTCTAAACATATATGGTCAAATAAGGGTATAAATGACTTTAACCCATTTTTGAGTAAATAGTATATGTGTTTTGAAATACATTTTTAAGAAGCATGGATGTGGACAATAAAGTGGTCATAGTAGATAATTACGTATAAACAACCTTGGAAATGAAGATATTGAGAAATTAGCCCTTACCTTGAACATTTCCATGGTCAGGGGTAAGTTAACCTCCTGTATAATGGTTAAATAATTGTTATTAAATTATACAAGAATCATAAAAATTAATATGATATCATATATGATCTTTTAATATTTCTTTGTTAATAATATCTTAGTATTATCGTCGTTTCGGATGTTAACTGATTCGTTTTCCTTTATATGTTTTGTTACGTATTTAATTTTATTTATCGATAGGATGTATCTTATTCAAATTAAAAATGAAATTATGTCCTTAAAAATTATTTTTAGTCATCTAATGGAAATTAGTCTTGAATGGATATGATGAGGAATGAATCTCATCACGTTAATGGAGACGGTAATCCATACGTATGCACAAGCGACAATATCATTCTTTTGATATTAAAATAATATAAAATTGGATGGTATATCATATATACAGAATCATTATCATGTTATATTTATTATTTACATAAATTACACATCATTATTCTACCCATATAAATAATAACATATGGAATAACAATTACACCACGATGTGGAGACGGTAAGTCGTACGTACGCACGTATGGTGACATGCCATTCAAAGGATGGATGGAATAACGAATTTGGATGTATCATATTTATAATAACATCACAGTATATAGAATATACTGAAGTTATTATTTTAGAATGTAAATAAAAAATAAAGAGGAAGTGTAAGAATAAAGGAACTTGAAAGAGGTGATGAAATATTTACCTCTTCTTCGGGTTCTTCCTTTTGATTTGATCAAAAGGGATTTGTAGGCTGGATTTATGACAAAAAGAAGGCCTCTAGGATGAATTTAGGACATTTTATAGGGTATTTGGGAAAGTGTTGGCCGAGAAAAATGGCTTTGAAGGTGGGAATTAGAGAGAAGGGGGAGTGCCATTTTATAAGAGGGGTGAGGGGCACATTAGACAAAGCTATAAATATTGATTTATAATAAAATCATTTTTGGTTTCTAATGTCTCCAAAATGAATTATTTAGAAAATGAGGCGGGTATGGGTCACAAACCACTCAAACAATAGGTTTTAGACATGTTTGGTTCACTATATTAACTTTATCATTTATATTTAACTCTTAGTTAAATAGTTTGACATTTACCATGTCTCATTGTATTTTTATATTATATGGTAAATAATCTTACTATATACTTCCAAGAGAACCCCAAGTGGTTCATTAATGATACACCTATCATTATATATGTCTTTTAGCCGATCCTTATATTTTTAGGAATATAATATCAATTAATAATATAATATTTGTTTTAAAGACTCTTTTATGTCAATTTTGACACTATTTCGAATTTTGTTTTTGCTAAATTCAAAACAACATTATTACAACGAAAAAAAATTATCTAGCCAACCCTAATATGTCATATTAACCAATAAAATTATTTTAACTCATAAAAAGTCTCAAATTTCATTTACTTTGATATTTATAATATAAATTATTTTAATCATTCATTAATATGGTAATTACTATATCGTCATTGTGTTATAAATAAATATATTATTTAATGTAAAAAATATAAATAAAATACCATTATTTAGGAAATAGTTTTACCATTCTAATGAATATTTATCATCGAATTTATCTTATGTTTATCCCAATATTAAAAATGTATTAGTTATTAAACATTGAATTTAACACTTTTAACTCTTCTTTGAATTAGATAATAATAAATGTACTAATCTAATCCAAGTAGACCTAAAGGATCATATTTTATTCCTATGGTTGTTTTTGGTCTAATTAAACTTATCCAATATAATTATTACATGTGTTAGGGTAATAATAATATCATTTTTACCCTTAATTACCCTATTTACTTTTAATAGTGGTAAATGAAAGAAAAAATGTTACTATTCTCCAAAAATTATTTTTATCTTATTGAACCACATTTTAATTACTGATATAAACCATGTCTCTCAGATTTTTGAAATTCAACCCAAAAAAGTGGTAAAATTATGTTTTATTTAATTTTGAAAATTCTCCTAGGAGGTGGGTAAAAGACGGTAAAAAGTTCAATAAAATTTTTATATATCTAAAATTATTATAAACTGACTCCAATGAATTAGATTGAAATTATATAGGTATTATGTATCTATTTTGAGCTAAAAGAAATTTAAATAAAATAAATAATTATTTAAATACAAATTTTGATTTAAACTATAACTCAGTGTTTTTCACTATTAATAAAAAATAGAATGTTTTCAGAAAAAACAAAAAATTCACCATAAGCTAATTTTGATATTCCGAATCCAAAAATGATGTCCATTTTTAAAGACAAAATTTATAAAATTTCAAAAAGTGTGTATTAGTATTCATAACGGTATGTTTGATTGGTTTTGGTGTTTTAGGACTCGAAGTTGCGTACAACACACGCTATTGTATTATTCAAAGAGAAGTGTACCGTGGAAGCTTGGGGTGTTACACAGATCCTCACAAAGAATAATCAACATTTACTTCAAAACACATGTAGAATAAATAAATGTATCAATAATAAACATCCCCTCTGGATATCACAATTAATAATGGGAGTAAATGATTGAAAAGGGGACCAATAAGGCCTCACACCTTTTATAAAAACTCATTCTTCATAAAATATCAAACAGTCCACTGATTTAATGATGAATGCTTGTAATTCCCATTTAACACACCCTTTAAAAAGAAATATTAATATTATTTTGAGATTGAATTTATTAAAATTGTTATTTAAACTCAACGGGAACCCAAACTTCCCATTACAACACATTGGAAATAAAAACCATTTTCAATTATTTGTTCAACAAGGGGTGACACAGTTTTTCAAGAAATGATGTGACTCGAACATAAGGGTCACATTATGCATATGAGAGAGTTTAGAACTATATTCAGGGAATTAAATACCACTTAAATTAAAATATAATTCATGCCCCTGATGATTCCATGATACATTCAAAGAAATAAATACACCCCAAGGACACATGTATTCACTCATTGTTAATTCCATAATTGAGCCATCCAAAAAAATGGTCTATGGTGACCACCACATATGGAGAAACATAAATAATAGAGAAACTAAAATTTACAAAACAACTATTACTCACAATAACCCACCAACGAGTTACCCAATAAATGTCATGGTCGAACTTCATCAAGCCAAAAACTGTTATAAACTCAATAATTACAATCCAAAAAAACGGATGTCATTCAAAAGACGACAGAAGAAAAAAATCTAAAAGGGAAAATCGTGACTCTTTAATGAAAAGGACTTCAAAAATATTAAAAAAATTAATTAATAACATATTGGAAGGATATTTTACCACTCAAATTTCGCAATAATATATTGAAAAATATTTAGGAAAAACACCTTCTAAGATGTGCAATGTCACATGGGGTATGCCAAATTTTCCTAAGGAAGCAAGGAGGAGTCTGGAATCACCGAAGGAGGGGAAGAGTTTCCAAATCATCTTAGGATGAGGGGTTAGGTGCCAAAAATCCCTAAGAGGATGGGGATGTGTAGACACATGGGAGGAAATAGAGTTCAAATGAGGATGAGGGTAGGGGGATGCTTGGTGGGAACCCAAATATAAATCAACATACCAACAAATTTTAAAAAACTGTTGGTATAGACTAACCTATTCTAATAGTGTTTTGAATATGTTGGGATATTCTTTTTTAGAAACACAATAACCATGTTATTTCTAATCCATGGGTATAACTTTGTTGTTATATGGTCACCTTCCAGTAGTGTATTCATAAACAAAATTATTCTTATTAGAAAATTATCAAAACATCACAGTAATAAAATTTTCACATTATGATTTCGAAATTTAAAAATAATGTTTCAAAGAAATTTTATAATAGTTACAAAAATAAATTCTAAAATAAGTTCATAAAAGGTAAAAAAAATTATTTTTAGATAAATATAGTTTTTAAGAATAAAATTGGATTTATTCTTATCTCTTGTCTACAAATAAAAATGGTGAAGGTTTTATTAAAATCATTCACTAAAAATAGTCTTATTAAATTATTGATTTAAAACTAGTTTATTTTCATAAAAATAGTTTTTTAGAATGAGATTTTCCATTATTTTATAACAATTTATATTTTCATTATTAAATAATAGTTTACAAAAAAATAATTTAATATACATGTTTAGATAAAATATTTTATTAATTTGGTTAATACTATTAATAATCTCCTTTCAAATATCTTGGTGATAAATATGATATTAAATAATAATAATAATATAATAATATGTAATGTTTTGTTTTCACTCAGTGATGGGTGTAATGCAATAAAAACATAGTGTTTCATATAAAGCTTAATATAGAAAAGATAAAATTAATTTGAAAAACAAATTCAAAAAATCTAATGGTGTTACAAAATTAGTTAGGTATATATAAATGGTACATATATAGAATTTTTATGCAATACTTAATATGAAAGGTTTTTTCATTGATGAAAACATATTTAAAATATCACATGAACTATTTCTTGAGGGAAGTTCCCTTTTCTCTTTGAAATTTATTATTTAAAATATAATAGTATGAAAATATTTTAGATAATTTTTTTTGAAAATATTCATGGAAATAAGTAAAATAATTTTGAAGTATTTGATTGGAAATTAAAAGAGAAAATAAATGAAAACATTCCAATCACACTTTTGAAAAAAAAATTCAAAAAGTACTTTGTTCGGTTAATGGTGGAAATAGTCCTTAAAACCCATTTTGTAAAAATTAAAACCTAGTTATAAATTTATTTAATAAATCAATATATAATAGTTAAAGAATTATTTCAAATATTTTATGGATAATATATACATTAAAGGAAATTATTAAAGATTTAAATGAAGATACATGATCTGTATCTCTAACAAATAACATTCTTAATACTTTTTTATTCAAGTAGCATGGAAATGGAAACCAAAAATTTGAAAAAATAATTAATAGAGGAGAATAAAATATATTTCGTTTAGTAAAATAAGTTTATATTATTTTCTCTAAAGGAACCATGAATATAAATAATCTCTAAAAGAAATGAGATTTTAACATAAATTCTTTGCCACTTTAGTAAACTTGAAATAAAACACCCTTGGATGAAGTAGAATGAATTTTTACTTAAAACACCATGTGGTATGAAATATTAAACATATAATATATAAAATTGGAATAAAATGAATCGTATAAAATAAATTAGGTTCATAACATTAAAATATTCCACAATCGAGGGAAATTGATATGAAATATCTTATCTCGAGTTCGACTCATCACATACGTACTTTGTCTTCCTAGATAGTCGAATTATGTTCATTATTTACATTATTTACAATGCTTATACATTTTAGGGGTCAATAAGGTAACTTTTAAAGGATACCTAGTACTTAAATGGATAATAACAAATGTTTTTACACATATACCAGTAAATTATCAAATAATTTATTTTAATGAATAGTTATTCATTTAATAAAACATTTTTTAATATAAGTTATCTGTAATGTAAATTTTGAAACTATTAGTTTAATTTGAATTTAAATAAACCAATAAAAAGATGGAATTAAAATATATATATTTCACAATTATATAAAATTTTATATTTTATATGAAAATTATGTTACATAATAATAAATTAAAATTATATTATTTTTAATATTTTTAACATTGTTTATTTTATTTTCCTTTTATTTTAAAAATTACTCTATCTTCAATGTGTAAGAATTTAGGGAAGTTATTTATGAAAAAAATTAGAAATAATTAAACATGATATGAAAAAATCATGTATATTTAATATTAATATATATAAACAATCATTGGTTATATATATCTCTGTCACAAAATAATATAGTTATTTAAAAGAAATAAAATGATGTTTTGGAATTTTATTTATTTAAAGTATTACAATGGTCACAATCATGGACATCTAGAAACAAAGGATAATATATTAAATTTTTTGAGGATTATGGATGAACTATACTCATCAAGGAAAAATAATGATAGTTTTCGGGTTATGTTTTAGTCCTTATCAAATTATTTATACCCATAATTAACTTATTTTATCTTTTTATGGTAATAAATATTTATTATAGTTACTATTAATAATTACAAAAAATAAAAAACTCAAATTTTCATAATTTGGACCCCTTGATTAAAAAAATTGAATTTATTTGTCCAGAATAAAAACATATATGAGTGATAATTTAATTTAAGATTAAATCAGTAAACCAAAATGAAAAATGGTTGTTCAGAAAAAATGTATTTTCAAGTAATTAATCATCTTAACCAGCTCTACGACTAGAAAAAATCATAATATAATTTTCAATTAATATATATATAATATACATTTAATTTAAATATTTCTTTATCAGGGTTTATTTTAATGAATTAAAATGGGTAATCTTTATGCACTTAAGAATAGTAATAAAAAACCTGCATTTTAAGTGTAAAAATTAAATTTCATCAAAATCCTAAAAATTAATAATTAAAATAAAATTTATTATATTATTATAAATTAAATGTTTCATATTTCACATTAAGTCCAACTACAAAATATAATGGTAATTTTATATTATTTTATTTATTGGATACAAATAATAGTTTATAAAAAATTAGTAATTTTAGCTATTCACTGAAAATAAATCAGTTCAGAAAAATCCTAAAATACCACATAAGATAATTTCCAAGATTATGTTAATTATATGAAAAAAATTTATAGAAATTTATAATATTATTTATAATATTTGATTAAAAAATGCAAAAAAATCATTTTTGAAGAAAATATTTTTTTGAATAATATGATGACTTTAAAATTTTGGGTGGTTATTTAATAACAATTTATTATAGAATTTATATTTAATAGATACTTTATATGTATTTAATAATTCACTTAATCATATTCATATCCAATAACTTAATTCCTAGGTTATAATGGTTATATTTAAATACTAATATTTCATGTTTCATTTAGGCTTGGTGTTGTCTGCTGTATATGATATCAAACATAGTATTATTTTAAAAATATTTTGGTGGTGCAACAACTTCATCAAATAATCATCCTCCCTAACTTGATGAATCCTCTGGTGGTTTACCAGATCATCCTGATGGAGCTCACCGACCTGAACCACACATGAAAAATGACCACCAGACATCCCTGCATGAAAGGAAAAAACATATTAATCCTTGAAGCATTGAATTGTTTTAGGATTCATTTAGTTAGATTTTATTTCAAATTTTCACCAAATTCACCACATTTCAAACACATGAATTTACATACATGATGCACACACCACTCATAGGTCTCTAACCTACAAGTAGAAACACATGACATGGTTTCTTTAGTAAACCCATGTTCCTTACATTGGATCATGGTGGATGTAAAATCTCATGTCGTATATGTTTTCTATGGCTTACATATGGTTACAAGGTAAAAATTGTAATGTATCCCAATTAAATCATATTTTCATTACTAGTTCCTAACTACAGTGTCCATCCTAACTCTCATTCATAACTCTAACGCAACTTTTTCATGATCCTCAACAACTACAATATTCGAATAGGCCTATAATAAGGATGATACTAACCACTAAGTCACATATCAAATAGGCCCTCATTTGGTGACTTACACTAACGAAATATAGTATAAATATGTGTGTAACACCCTCATATAACCCAGAAATATTATAAGAACTACACTAATCAAAATAATAATTAAAAGAAACAAAATCCCATAATTAATAACAACGAATCAAATTTATTTTAAAAAATAAAATAATCAATGATAAAAATACCAAAACAAATCTATTATGAAGAAAAATCAAAAACAACCCCAAGATCCAAACTCATTATTTCCAAATTGGTCACTAAATTTTCCCAGAAATCCTAAAATTTAGATATATATATATATAAGGACAAAAAAATTATACTTATTAGGATCTTAATTAATAACACATATAAATATTTGAAATAATTATATAAATTATATATATAATAAATAAATAAACCAATAAGCACTTACTTTGGATATTATCACCCATATTCCCTAAGTCCCACACACCCAAAAGATCATCCTTGTATATTAACATAATAATAAAATAATTTAGAAAAAATTAACCCTATAACAATTTTCCAACTAGTTTTCTACTACCATGCCCCAACATCAAATGTTTTCTACCCTAATCTCTTCTTCAACCATGTCACATCACACCATATAAATCAATTCACATCTAATGTGGGTTGGACCACAAAACTATATACCCCACCCTCTATCAGATTCCACACACTTATTAGAACTAGTATTAGAGATAATATAATTATAACCACAACCTCTATACTACATATACACATCTCTAATAAACATCACAATATCATCATGAATTAATATCAGTTGGGTATCATGAACACGAAGGGAATCATAACTATATCCTACTCCTATAATTAATGACACCCACTTTTTATCATCACTATATTCACATAGAATGTACACTAAACCACACCAATATGTGAGAGTATATAAGAGATAATAGTCATCTAGTTATTCCATTCCCAACTTATTTGTTGGGTAAAACTCTCAGAACCCTAAAAATTTAAGGGTTGGTAAGATTATCCTACTCTGTTGGGGTTTATAATGAAATCAATAAAAATTAAAATTCTAATACAACCACACACAACACTAAAATTTTGGTCTCACTTGAAAAAAGCTCCACCATTTCCCAAATTCGTCACCACACAACCAATAAAACACACTACCATGAATGTTAAACATACAAAAAACCCATTCCTACTTTCCACACATAATATCCATAACAACCCACGTCTATTCCTATATAAACTTTTTATTTAATCACTCTTATATTTACTTATTACTATTCATATTAGATTATCTAATCCATCAAATTTTTTATTTAATGAAAATGAATTCTTATCCAACACCAACATTTAATCCAGTGATTACCTATTTATATAAATATCACAAAATTTCATTTATAGTGTTTTGTTTATTCGACTATAGATGAACCACACTTATAATTCTCATTAATTCCAATAAAATTCCATTACTACATGTAAACTATAAAAACCCACATCACACAAATGACCACTGAATAAAACTACTCATGTAATAAGATATCAACATCCACAATAACCACACATCATTTCCTTTTTCCATAAAACCAACTATACCATTTTACCATATCAACAACCCCATAAAACCTTTCTATTTGGGGTACGGTAGTCACTACCCCACAGTTCAACACCACCCATTAAAAAAATTCCAATCTATTTCACTATAATCACAACAATAGAGAATCAACCGAATCATTCTGATACATAATAATTAGTTACTATAACCATTTCTTCTAAAATACACCCCTTAAAACATGATCTCATATAAAATGAATCCCCCCTAAAAAATATAATTTATTTAACATTAGATTTAAAAACATAAATTTAATATAAATAATTTTTTATTAAACTTTTATGAAAGTTTCTTACAGTAGTATGGTCTTATAAATAGCATCCAAATCACAATAGAAATAATAAGATTTAAAAAAAAGAATAAATCACATGAATAATATCATGGAATCAAGTAAACTCTAATGAATCACTATTTTCCATCATTTTTATTTAGTCTTGTGGATTGTATTTATTAAGACAATACATATAATCTTCCTAAAAAATAAATGTCATTAAATATTCAAAAATAAAATATATAAAAGGAGAATTATCCAACCGCTTACCTCAATCAGTACCGTACAACCACTGTAAAAGAACAAGGTGAAAAAAAATCACTCAAAAAAATAATTCAAGGTTATCCTAAAAAAATATAAGATATAATTATCTTCATTAGATCCTCTACTCAGCTCTACCAAAACCAAGCCACCACTAATGTCATGAACTCTCAATAAAGGAAACAAAGAGGTAAAAAGATGAAGATGGAAAATAAATCTCACCTCATATAAAAATTGAAATATCAATAAGGTTATATCTAAGGAAAATTCATTTTTTCCAAATGTCCTTAAATGGGGTGCCTCAGATCAACTAGGTTTTTAGAGAAATGAGAGAAATAATAAAGATTCGTGTTATATTTAGAATTTATTTTCCAGATTGAAATAAAAAAACAAAATGTAGTGGATGTGGTTATTCCAAAATGAATTCTTGTTCAATTAATATCCAAAAATGAATCGACATATCTACCACATATATCTTTTATTAAACTCATCATACATATTAAATCTATATAATTGAGTTAGGTTTATAAAAATTGATCATCTCTACACTGTAGCTCCCAAATTTCTAAAATCATAGGAAAACCATGGAACCTAGCCCTGGGGAAGCATAATCATGATGATATGACACAACAAAAATGGAAGAATGAAAAAAAATAAACACACTATGACCTAAAATATAAAAAAGAAAAATGTGTTGTAATTTCTAGACCTTCCCTTTTCCCTTAATCAACCCTTGTCTAGAACCATGACATAACCAATGTACCACGGTGAAATGACACCTAAAATATTTGAATTAAGGAATCCCAACCCAAAATATGCATGAAACAACTCAACCTACCTTGATGCAATACAACAGATATAAAAAATTACTTCTTTTGACTAACCACCCATGGGAAAAAACTCAAGGACATGTAGAAATACACACTTAACAGCTAGAAAAAAATCAATGATAGATCTATCTTCCTCTATTTATTCTCATTGTGGAATTTATGTCACCTAAATAATGTAGTGTGATGATCCAGAAGAGTTATGGAAAATAAACCCTACCCCATACTAAGAATATGATATCACGATTTATTTTTTCCATATTTCCATAAGAAATAGTAATGGATTTTATATATGATTTATGGATAACCGTGCAAAGAGAAATTTATTTTCTTGTACTTTTATGATGGGATTTTTTCAAATGAAATATAATAATATTGTATGTATATTTACCTTTGATACTACTAAATATTTGGATTTTGTGTGCTATGGTATATATAGTATATTTATATTATAATAAATAACTACTGACTTTAGTGAAAGGAGGAATCATACCTTTTTATACATGGTCAAATAAATGATGAGTTAGGAAAGTTTTCCATTATCCTTTTGTGGATTCACCCTTCATATAGATACATTTGATCTTAACTGAGTAACAATTAAATCAACATGTGGAATTATATATGAGTTTTGGAGTGGAGAAAAATCCCAATCTATCACACTATTTTTTATGGGGTTGAAAGGATTTTTTTCAGGACTATTAACTACTGATAAATTAAAATCCTAGAGGATGAAGTACATATTTATATGATATCAAAAATAAACCAATGGAAATTACCTATATAACGCTTTATATAGGCAATTTATTATTTTATTTCAATCCATATTTCTTGAAAAGGATCACACATATAGTGGAAATAGTTGTAGAATGATTATTCCAATGTACTTAATGCTCTATAAGAACAAGAGTTGGCATGGGAACAATCTAAAAAAGTGACATTGTGAATTACAGATGTTCCCGAGACACAATTACTTTTTAGGTAAACTGTAGAGAATAGAGAACCTGACCATTATGGGTTTCTAATCACTATGTTAGGTGACACATTAATCCTTGGGGATGATGAACCTATAACCTACAATGAAGAAATATACGTAATGAATACTGCTAAATGGAAATAATCAATTCATTCTAAGATGGATTCCATTTAACAAAATCAGGTTCCTGTTTTAGTATACCCTCCATTTTATTTAAAACCCATTGGGTGAAAATGGGAATTTAATAAAAGGATATACACATATGGTAAGATTGATACCTATAAGGACATAATAGTAGTGAGTATTTTTCATAAATCTCAATGAATAGTCTATTATGAAACTATCTCAATAATAATGATGATTAAATCCATTATGAAATTACATGAAATAACAACCATATGTAATTATGAAATTTAGAAAATTGATTTGAAAAATTCTTTTCTCAATGGTAATTTGGATGAATCCATCCAAATGACTCAACCTATAGTATTTTTATGTAAAATTATTTCAATAAAATGTGGAAGTTATAGATATTCATTTTTGGGTTGAAGTAGGCATCACGATCATGGAATGTTCAATTTTATGATACCAAAAAAGAATTGTTTTTCAACATGAATGAAAGTTATCTATGTTTTTGTAATAACGTAAATAGTAATTCAATCATTTTCCTAGTACTATATTTTATGAAATATTAATTGTTGTAGAAAATTTTTAAGTATTATAGTCAGTTAAGAATTGGTTAAATGAATGATTATCCAAGAAATAATTAGGTGAAGCGTCCTACATTTCTTTAGATCGTGATCTATAAAGATAGATCTCAAAGGATTCATATGCTTTGTCAAAGGACATATATTAACAATGTACTAAAAGTTATTGTTTGGAAATATCCAATAGTAGGTTGTTTCCAATGTCACATGGTATCAATAGTCTCCAAGAAAATGTGTCCACAACTACAAAATGATATTGAAAGAATGAGTATACTCCATTATTCCATAGAAATGTTATCTATCTTGTATAAAATTCTGTTTGATAGGTTTTATGTTACATTTTCTTTAAGAATTGTAGATGATATTAAGGAAATCCCAGAAGCTGCATTGGGCCACTGTAGAAACAGTCCTAAAGTACTTGAGGAATAAGAAGGATATGTTCTGTGTGTATGTAGCATATTATGAACTTGTAATGAGATTATACACCAATTCCAGTTTCTAGATAGATCTATATGGTCTAAAATCATAGTGAGGATACTAATTTTTTTCTAAATAACAGTGGAGTGAGGAGAATAAGCTTGAAGAAACCTTTGGTCACAGATTCTATGATAGAATCTGAGTATATCACAACTTTTTGTGAAGCTAAGGAGGTTTTCTAGATATGTATTTTTTTCTTAGGCATTGGTGTTTTCCATGTAATAGAGGGAGATACTCCAAATTATTGTGATAATACTATAGTTGGGAGACACTCCATAGAGCCCAAGTCACATTAGAGGAAAAAATATATACATACAATGTTTCATATCATGAGGTATTTTTTGCTAAGAGGTGAAGTCATAGTTAGTGGAGTATCCAAATAAGATTACACAGAAGACCCCTAAACTAAGACCATATTTCAAAAAATTAATGATTCTCATTTTTTCGAGATAGCGGGATGAAACTTGTTAGTGGTTGTCTCCAATGCATGTGGGAGTATTGAAAGTTATTTTCATACACCCAACATGTGTAAGTAATTTAATTACCATTACATGTATAATTTTTTAAATAGATGTGTATTTATCTTACCCAAATATTGTTGAAACATCTATGTCCACTATATTTATGGTAATGTCTTTTGATTACTTGCCGTATCAATTCTTAACCTATAATGAGAACCTAGAGATACCATGATAGTAATCTTAATGTAATTTCTTATGGTCCAAACACATCATAATGAAAAGATATAGATGTTTTGTGACCAATATGTTTTTGGGGATCATAAGTAATGATAATTCATCTAATGAATTTCACAATTGGTCATACCTATTTTAGGAGATCACGAGGATAGACCAACCAGTTAGAACACCACTGGTTTCAGGTGTCATTGTTTGTTGCTATCTATGGTCATTTTTATGGGTCTCCTGACTTGAGCTCATTATCAATTTCTTCCATTTGATCACAAAATTTGATGCTATAAAAAACATTGAAAATAATTCATAGAGAGGTATCTTATGTGGGGTGCATCAATGGTGGTATGGATTTTGTTAAATGATCATGGTATAAGTGTTTACTTATAATTTGAGAATTTGATATCTAGGGACTAGTTGTGCAGGATAGTATTGCCTTTATAAATCAATTCTAATGTTAGTCAAAGGTTCTTTTCAGTTAGATCAAAAAATAATAAAGATGGAAAGGATTATGAAAAAATTGTGCATTCTGCATTATGAGATATCAGATGAAAAAGAGATTATATTACATAGTGAGGGTTTGAAGGATTGTTTTCATTATTATAACTATTCCTTGTCTCCGTTGGGGCCTTGCTGAGTTTCTAGACTCTGCTCATGGTCTGTGAATTATGTTCCCTACTATCAATATACGGGAATAGAAGGACACTTATAATAGTATATTCTATAATATTATCTATTTTGGTGAACTGGTATGTTGGAAATGGTGGTCCACCACTATGGGGACTGATAGTTATCTATCAATTATCAATCACTTATAAATAAAAAATTTCATTGTTATTCAATAATAGAATAATTGGGATGAATTTATTTATAACAAGTATTTACAAGTTCTTGAGTAAATAAATATACTAATATTTTATGAATGAAAACTATTTTAATATTCATGGTTCATATAATATAAGAGTGAATTGAAATTTCAGTTATTGACTTCTAATTTATCACATAATATATCTAATATACATGACAAGTAGGTGATAAAATATAAATAATAATTATGGTACAATTACTACATGATAATTATTTATTTATTACTTATTTAGTAGACTGTAAATATTTTGTGTTGGGGAACCCTAACCGGTTAATTTGGATATATAATACAGTAGTGAAGGAGAATATCATTCGTTTTAATATTCATCTATTGGAATTTATAACTTCTTTATCCTCTAAGAATGTAGAGAGATAATCACACAAACAAATTGAACGATCCAAGAATGCCTTTGTGTATCTAAGCCTCGTAATTTTGGTGATCATAGTGACATCAATCTGATCATTGAATATCTAAGCGAGCACCCAAAATTTTATGGTTGATATACGTGCACATTCAAAAAGAATCTTTAGAAAAAATATAGGAGTTCAGTATCAGATCCTTCGAGGAATGGGCACTAGAGACATGCTATCGAAGAAAACTCTTCGATCAGAAGTAGGTACATGATCTATTTAATTTTTTTCATTGAATAATTAATTTGATATCCTCATACCATACTGCGGATTAGATCACTATAGATGATAAAGCTTCATCACTCCGATGTTGAAAATGATTAAATACCCAACCCACTAGTTTCCACTGTGTACCCCGGTACCACCAGTTTCTTCCTACCAAAGATCTCCGTTATTATTTTTAAATCAAATGATTTACTATATGTGGTGAACTAAAAAACATTTTTAAAACTTTTAAAAAGTATATTTTATTACACTTCTATATGATTTGGTTATTTTTGTAGTTGGGGGGGCTTACCCAAGTAGTGAAGGATCAATATAATCATGTATCAAACTCAGGTTTAAATTTTGATGGGAGAAAATTTCTGCATGTATAGTTATGGTACTATAAAATATGATGATGGAGGCCGTGTTAAATAGGTAGTATTATGTCGGCATGTTTCACAAGAACATTGGGCTAACTAGTGGGATATTAGACAATGTAAGGGGTTTCAGGCCTAATAGGCCTTTGGGCAATGTACTAAATAAATAAGTCTTGATGGGTGGGTTATCCATTGGGTGGGGGGTTACAACATGCCCTTCTATAATGTGTGTCTTTTATAAATGTTTTTAATGTAATTTTACTCCAAATCACGTAATATATACAGATTATTTGGGTTTTAATAAATGTATTTTAAAATACTAAAGTAGTTTTATTATCAAGATTGAATATTTCATCTTACCAGCCATATTTCCTATAGAAAACCTTTCTATCATTTTTGTGGATCCATTATGGTTATAAATTTTAAAGTGATATTTTAACAAATTTTCATTTAACATTCCTGAAAATAATTTTTCAAGGTCAGTCGTAACCTTAAATTTTTACAAATTGCATATAAAAATTTATGAAATCTCTTTTTAGTATTTTACATCATTTTTCCACTTTATCTCCAAAATATCTCTCCCTTTTGAATAGTTTTTCTTGAAAAACCCATTATATTCCCTTCAAAAATAATCATTTTGGGTTATTCAATTTTTAGTATCAAACGATCTTAAATCTTGAAGTCATCTTATATTATACCATTTAGAAATTTTATAAAATTTAAATTTCATTACATGTTCTTTTATGATATAAAGAATGAATTTTTTCTTATGGAACAAAAACATATTTATTTTTATTATAAAACATTTGGGGTTATATATTTCCCACCATTGCACTTTTTGGAATTTTTTATTTCATGAACTCAGAGATAGTACATGGATTGTTAACCAAATACGAATTGTTTATAGAAAATTTAAGCCTAATATAGAGAGGTTACATGGAATTTTATCATAATCCTAAGAGGTTATATAGATTGTTATCAAAATTCCATGAATATACATGGGTTGTTTTCCAAATCTTATGAGGGTACAGAAGTTGTTATCCCAATACCAATAGTATAAATTAATAGTTACCCCAATCCAAATATAATATGTGAAACATGTAGAAATACCCAATATATTAGGTTTTGATTTACTATGATTTATATTATACCACATTTCTATGTTTGAAGCTCATATATGTGACCCTGTATCTGAATAACCCAAGGAGTATATTTTTGTGGAAGTTGAAATTGTTATCAATATGTTGAGAAGATGAAAAGTCAATGATTTTAACATGTAAATATTTCAAAACTTGTAATATGTTTAGGGAAACATTGAAAATGTTATTAAGTATGACATATTAATCCCAAAATGAACAAAATTAAATGAAGAATGTTTCAGAAGTGAAGGGAGATTGAATGTTTGTTTTTATTCTTATCTAGAGAAGTGTTTTAATGGTGTTTATAAAAAAAACTTCCTACTATACACTAGATATCCTAGGGGACTATAGCCACTACTTAGGTGGGTAGTCGACCCCAATATATCTATTGTGGGTATTAGTGGGATCATGTTTATAAGTCACCTAGAGAAAGGTGAATGTAATCTTAGTAGAGCTACTGTGTGGGGCAGAAAGGCGAGAGAAGAGGGTGCCACCTTGGGGTGGTGCCTGAGGGTAGTGGGTGTGTACCCCGTAATAACTTCTAGTAGCCAAAGTGGCACATTATAAAAAAGGGAAGAACTGAATTTTATGAAATATTGACGTGGTATAAACACTCTTGGTCACTTTTCATTTTTCATTTATGATTCAAAATGTACAACAACAGCCCATTATTTATTTAATGAGTCGTACGATCATGTTTCGTGGTTTCATTCTATCACGAACCCATTTGAGGTCTTCTGTTCATTATTATTTTCTATAGTTCATACCATAGATGTATCGAGACGAGGTTTTTGAGTATTATTGTATCAACTTATATTTTACATATGATGAAATTCACATGAAAATTTGTTTTCATATATAAAATCAAGATCTACCTGATGAGATGCAGTGTGGAGTAATATACCTTTTCTAAGACTGTGATTCTCATCATTGGATGAAAATAATGAGTGGATGTCTGAAATTATCATAGCACCGAATCATTGAGGTTTTTCTATAAATGTCCCCACAAGTGGATCATTCATTTTAGTTGAGAATAATGAATATTTATGATAACTAATATAGAAAAATAGATCTATGTTAGGGATAATATTTTAAAAGAAGTTTTATTTCATTTGAGTATTGTATCTACCCTCATGATCGCATGAATAAGGAATGATATTCAGAAAACCAGTGTAAACAAACACACTTTTTTTCATATGATATTGATAAACTCATGTAACCAATATTATGAATAAGAATCTATTATTTAATAGATAATGATAACTATGTATAAAATTATATCCACTCAAGAAATATTTTTATGTGAAATTATTTATTTTTAGATAATCATTACATGAGTTCTTGTGAATGATGCGTCATGTGAGAGAACAATTCATAAATAAATTATTCCTAAACCAAACATGAAACCCAATATAATATACATGTGTGAAGTTGTGCATGAATAAGGACACACGGGGAGTAATTATTATGCGAAGGAGAAGCTATATTCATTTGGGTTTGAAAAAAGGAAGAAGTGGATGATCACGTGCATGGTACATATGCACCAAACCATAATAGGAGAAACTAAAATGGGATAGTGTAATAAACACACTCTTTAATGAAGGAACATCTTAGAACATGACATATAAAAGCATTTTTTAACATGCATCTAAGATATATAACTGAGGATTGTGTGTTTCCATGTTCTTTTATAATATAATTATTTTAATTAACATTAAATAACAATAGCATGATATAAATTATTACGTACACCATACATTATTTTATAAATGTATGATGATTAAAGAGTAAACACGAAACATACATTGCAAGTATAGTATGAAACATAGTTTTTTAACTGATGGTGGGATATAATTTCAAACAATATTTTAGACGGAATTCATATTTGAGTTTTCATTGTTCTGTGTGGCTAGGTATTTAGTAGAAGAAATAATTCTTTCCTGATTACTGTTTTACTAAGGCAACTGATGATAACCCATGATTAGAAATGGTTTGAGAAAGAACTCCATTATTGAAAATACACTTGATGTTGCACACAAGCCAATTTGATTTATAAATCTCATGGAGGAAGATCAATAGATCATTCTATCAATGGATCATAACATCTGAAGAATAATAAGAATATGGATATTGTGACATGGGGTGTAACTAGTTGCTAAAGAGGCTCAAGAGATTGTGGGTCTGACTAGTTGAATGGTTGGGGTGTCTAACCAACATAGGAACAAGAGTTTGATTGTTATGGTGTATAACTAGGATAATTTATATGATCAACTACTGGGCTGTAGAACAACATGTTTCCTGAACCATTGTAATTGATAACAATGTTTTAATAGAGAATACAGGTTGGACAGTCTAACCAACATAGAAAGTAGTTGGTTTTTGTAACTGTCCTTGTAAAAATATTTTGTGATGTTTCTCATTTAATTAATGCATTTCATATAGGTCCAAATCATCTTAACAGTTGATATAGATTTTAATTAAAAGGATCATATGAATTCAATTAAAATAGTCACAACTAATCTCCCCCTCCCCACCCCTCTTAGTGTGGTTGAACAATCCATTCGACTATTATATTGGTTTGAGATAGAATACCACCTCTAGTTGGATCTACCAGACTTATCCAGTTGTTATTAATAGAATAATTTAAAGTGACGATTTAGGTTTGATGAAAATTTATAGGTGTATCAGATAGAAAATCATATGTTTTCTACTATTGTTATAATTGTTAAATATTTAGTTATGACTCATAATATGGGAAAGAAATGAGTGGAAAAGAAACTAAATATTAATTTATAGATAAATGAAGACCAACTGCAGGATGAAAAAACTCAGAGTGTCAATTGTTCATCCAGCTTAGTTGATTATAATTCCAATTAATTAAGTTAAAAATGTGATGACGATATGTTAAATTCCGAAATCATAGAACACTAGAATAAAGGTCCTAAATAAGTTGTCACATGTATGATCATAATTTTCAATGCACTATGTGATGATAAATTACAACTAGAAAAAGATTCCAATGTTATTGAATTGGAATTTTATAAAAAGGTTGACATATACAACACTCTCACAACAAAATAGAGAAAGTGATGAAACAATATCTATTTGGAATGAATGATATGATGGAGGTGTTTAATAATTGAAAAAGCAATATTTTTTGTAATTATTTTTTTGAAATGGCCTTTAAATAAGTAATACTTTGACATGAAAAGTGGACTAACAAATATATGAATGTTAATGATGCTCAGCCAGATTTTAATAAAAAGAGAAAAAAGGATCATGAAAAATCTTTAGTGATGAGAAACTAGATTCATGAGGATGATATTCCAAAAATAAATATTCAATGTCAAGAAATAATTAAATCACTTAGGGATGATAATATTTCACTCAACTTAAAATTTATTTAACTATTAGTGAAATTGAGGAATATGGAAGGGACACAAGCTGAGATTTCCAAACCATTTAAGAAAAGAAGTAATTATTAGGATTAATCTAAAAAGATTACTTTTTAGAAAAAGACTCAATCATGTGGAAATAAGACTTAGAGATTATATGAGGAGAAATATATATAGGTTTATTGAAGAAGTTAACAATTTGTCTAGATAAAACTTTTTGTACTAATTCAATTTTGATGAATAGTAACGATTTGACATCAAAATAAGTACAAAAATTGGTGAAGAAAAATTTGAAGTAATCCAAAACATACTTAAATATTGTTGTGAATAAATGTTGAAATTATTGTTCCCAAAACAAAGAGAAAAATAAAAAATGTGATACTCAATAGCAGAAAAATGTCAAAATACAATCATAAACAATCAGAGAAAAAGAAATAAATATTTTTTCTTTCTATTCTTATTATTACATATATGGGAATCATGTAACAAATAATTGGGACAAAAAATTTTTTTTATGAAAATTACCAAATTCATACATTTAGGGGAATAAATATGATGTAAAGTAGAAAATTTCCCTATATAATTAGAACACATAAAAATGGAATCATTCTATTAAGAACAAATTTTATTAATTTGAAAAATTTTATGATTATTTCAACTGAAGTGATCATTTTCAGGATGAGTGATAGTATGCACCAATAATGAAAAAATAACATGTTTATGTGAATATAAAACCAAAAAGAAGTTAAGCATGAATGAAATGAAGATGACTGGTCATCATTGTAATGTGAAAAATAGAATAAATATGTTAAACAAACAACTCCCTAGAATATTATGAAGATTGATGTGATGAGTATCATAACAATGAAACAATTAATTTATTGCACTAGAAAGGTAGCATCATGGATCATTGTGAATTTTACATGAACATAAAATATAAAGGAATAAAAAATGTATTGAATAAAGAATCAATCCAAAAGAGACACAATAAAATTGATTTATTGAAATAAATCTATAATGAAGTGTCTGAAAATATTCATAAAAACTGTAACTTGAGGAAATATAAATATTTGTGTGAATGGTGTAATATTTTTGGAAATTCAGGTAAAAAATGGTTGACATGGTTTCTTAGAACATAATAATTCATGAAGAATGAGTAAACAAACCTGTGAATAATTATGCTAAAAATGTTTAGGAAAATGGAGTATACTCCAAATGTGAATACTCATATTGTTCATAAACAATATTGGATTATATGTCTAGAAATGTTAGAGGAGGAAAGAAATATGGAGAAAGTAGAGAACAGTGAAATAACTTTGTTAGAAAATGTAATGAATCATTTTTCATCAAATAATCTGGATGGGGTGAGAATCAAATCTTAGACCTGATTCTATAACTGAGTAACTTTAAAGAACCACCTTATTCCCATATAAATTGTTTTCTTGTTTTCCATGTATTATATTGACGTTGAAGCATAAATTAAGTGGGATTCCTGAATTTTGTAAAATATATGAACATATAATAGCTATAATGTTGTCGATCATAGACTATTATTGGAATCATTTTTTATTTTTTTTTAAATGACAAATAATATCATAATATTCTAGTAGTTTATTCCTTATGATATCCAATGATATTGAATAGTATATTGACTATACCTCTTTTGGGGGAGCACATAAGAATAACCACCATATTTCTATAACGTAGTTTAAAGGTGATTAATATCTTATGTTCTGGTGAGGTATGCATATGATAATTATAGATATTAAAAATCAAAAGATTGAACCTTGTCATCATTGATATTTGTTTATAGAATTAACATATTTTCATTTATAAAAATCGATTCTAATGAGGGATAATTGTTAAATGATGAAAAAATAGAATGTGAATTTGAAATGTGAAATATATTCTTTCACTTTAATGTTTTTAATAAGTTTTTTGAGATTTATGTAAGAGATTAGTTGAAAATATCATGAACAATTTCTAAAAAAGTGGTTTTAGTATTGGTATCATATGATGTAAATTCATTGACAACATTGAAGTTGAATTTTATAAATCTTGTTTTTTACACAGATAATTTACCATGTGGACATAGAATTGGTTACGTTTAGATCTCCACTTAGTTAGTTGTGATTATATCCTTCTCTAGATAAAATCAGACAATATGGGTCAGAAGAGAAGGTGATTTTCATAAAATCTAAATTTTTTAGATGAGAAAAACTTCCCATACTAATATCTTTTTCTTTATTTCTTATAAGGGGGATAAGATGTCATAGACATCTAAAATGAGGTTGGTGTCCAAAAAAAATACAAAGGGGGATCGGAGAACCCAAATAGATTGTTTTTGTTGAAGTTAAAATTGTTATAAATAGGTAGAGAAGATGAAATTTAAATGAGGGATAATTGTGATGATGGTAGACCAAGTCTTCGGATTGAAGACATGTGTCAATTATTATTGAGGATGACACATTGATCTCAATAAGAAATTAATTAGATGATGAAATTTTGAGAAGGAAGTGGATATTGAATGTTAGGTTCTCTTCTAATATGGACATGTATTTCTAATGGTGATTATTAGAAAAAATTCCTACCACACACTAAATATCCTTGGAGACTACAACCACTACAAAGGTGGTAAGTGAAACCCTAACCAACTAGTTTGGGTGGAAGTTGGTCCATGTGAATAATGATCATAAAGGGATGTGCATGTAAGTATATCAGAGCCACCATGCAGCGCAGAATGGTGGCATAAGAGGGTGTGGCCATAGGGTAATTCCATTAAGTAGTGGGAGCATACGCCATAATCACTTATGTCCTAATGAAGTAACACATTGTTAAAAAAGGAAGTGCTAATGTAAATGAAGATTCAATTTAGGATAAGTACTCTTGGTCATTATTCTTCCTTCATTAAATATAGAAAATGAACTATAACCATCCAATCTATTATTCCATATCCATACAATCGATTTTGGTTGTTGTATTCTACCAAAATCCCATTATAGAGGTTATGTGCCTTAAGATTTACTATAGTTTATGTCATCAATGCATCAATACAATTATTGAGAGAATTTATTGGAAAAATAATGATTTTTATATGATCTAAATCACATGAGACTTAATTTTCATGTATAAAATGAACATCAAACCAACAACATGTAGTGTAGAGTAAAAAAATTACGAATATAGTGATTATTTTCGTAGCATATAGGGAATGTGTGGGAGTCCATGATTATTGAATCACTGATTCAGTGGGTATTTTTCTATAAATATCCCCCCATGAGGAGCTAATTTTATGTTGATGATCTAAATGATCATCTGAGAACATTGGAAGAGAAGAACATAGTTGAGAAAGAACTCAGATTTCGTAAGAAGGTTTCATGCCTTTGAGTTCTGTCTCTAACATGAAGATCTCAATAATATGGTATGAAGTTCCACAAATCAATCAAAACATAAACACTATGTTTTTTGAAGAAGATAAAAGAACCTGTGAAAATAGTTACATGAAAAATAAAGGATCCCATGTATCATGTTATGCATTGGAGAATGAGAACTATGTAAGAAATTATATTTATGTATGATGGAGTTTCTTGTGAATGACTTGAATACAAGAAAATAAATATTTATAATCAAGAGGAGGATGTGATGTGCTGGATAATAGCTCACAAAAACATTTTGAAAGAACCAATATTGAAACTCCATCCATTATTCATGTGTGATAGATTTCACAAATAAGTGAACACACAGAGTTTTTGTTGCACAATAGAGAACCTATACACATTCCAGTTTATAAAAACAGGAAATTGAATGATCACATGCTTGATACAAATTTACTGAACAAAAATAGAAGAAACAAAAAGAGTAAATTTTATTTTACACACTCTTGAATAGAAGAACATCATAGTATATGAGACATATATGAATGTGGAAACTCTAATACATGAGATATGATTGTGGATGTGTGTGTGTGAACATGAATAATTCAAATATTTACAAGAACATGGAATAACACTTTCTTAATAAAAATTGTTTACATGAAAATGTATTGTTTTAAACATCCATGATGATTAAAAAGTGAACATGCAACATAATTTCATTTATAGTGTGCAGTATTGTATTTTAGACTCAAGTTGGGACAAAATTAAGAAAATATTCTTGAATGGATTCATAGTTTAGTCTTCGGTGTTTAAGGAGGTCGCATCTTCATCAGCATAAAGAATTATTTCATGAGTAGTGTTTCACTAAGGCATCTGATTATAAATTGTGATAAGAAATTGATTGAGAAAGAATAGCATTAGAAGAAGTGTACATGAAGTTGTACATGAAATAGTGTATTCTAGTACTCTCATGGAGTAATATCATGTGACCATACTATCTATGGATCAAAACATCTAAAAAAGAAGTGGGATCATGTGACTATAGTTCAAACTAGTTTCTAAAGGTTCTTGATAGATTGGGGGGTCTAACCAGTCCAACTGTTGGGGTGTATAACCAACTATGCCAAAATAGTTGGATCACTTAGGATATAACTAGGATCATTTGGAGGATCAACTACTAGTGTGTATAACTAATTTCTACTTAAAATATTGTAATTAATAATAAGTTTATAGTGTAAAATCCATTTTGTCTGGTCTAACCAACATGTAAAGAAGTAGGTCATTATACCATACCTTGTAAAAATATTTTATTCTATTTTTCATTTACTTTCTTCATTTCATATAGTTTCAAATAATATTTACAAGTCTCAAAGTATTGAACTAATAAGTTAAATATAATTCTGTAAATCAAATAACACATGATTTACCCCCAACTTTCAATGTGACTACAAGATCTATAGAACACTTCAAGGTCATGTTTATTGTCTCATGTTTATGCACTCCTATTCTAGGGTATTTTTTTCATTTTAGACTATATGTAATTCTATTATTCCTTTTCTAAAACTCAGTTTCACGTCATCCTCATAATAATATATTTCTCCCATAACCATGTTATATCTTTTTCTTATTATCTATCCCTTGATTACTTATTGATGAGTTTTTCCCATGTTTATATTTTGAGCTAACCCTATACTTATATTTTCATTCCCTACATTATGAATATTACTATAATTATGATTATTCTACAATAGAGTTTAATGGGGTACAATTATAGAGAATAATTTCCCAGTATTGTAAAATATGTTTCTTTTGTAAATGCTACTAAAAGATCCTAAAATGTTAGTTTTTGTGTTGTGAGGTAACTGTGATATATAATATTTAAATTATTAAAACATATATAAACTTATCTTCTTTCTTCTAACATATTATCAAAGCCTGGATTTAAAGAATTTACATTTGTCATAACATCTAAGAGTGTGGTTTATATGATCTTGAGTTGGTATTAGAGATTGATTTAGATATTTTTTGGTATCAGTTTATTTATTTTAGATATTATGGTGAGAGATCATTAGTTTAAACCCTAGGAATAATAATAAGTATCAGTTACAATTCAAGTGTTTTGGAAGAATAAAAATTGTAGGGATTCCATTCTACGACATCCCTATATGAATATGTAAAAGTGGATTACGGTTTTGACAAGGATGCAACCAAGGGTATAAACCCAAAAAAAGGATTGTTATGTTAAATTTATCTTTTATAAGAGAAAGATAAATAATCCAAACATAACGACTAGTCTAACATTATTGGGGGTATGATTTCATTAATTCTCATATTCTATACAAACTGTTATAAAGGATTTAAATATAATTTTGTTATTTAATATATAACTAGTTAGGTTAGATATCATAATTTGAAAATATCCATGGACAACCTACCTTTAATAAAAGGATTTATAGAGTGTTCCAATCATATCATAATATAAAATGATGGTCCTGTTAGATGATGATGCTAATATTCTGTATATGTTTTCAATAATTTTTTTACAAATTAAATGAGGAATTTCATGGTAAATGTTCTATAGGAAAAGGTTCCTAAAAAATGTTTTTAAGATAGGTTTTGCTGATAACTTATTCCTGATAAGTGTTTAAGGAGTTTATGGAATTATCCTTAAGTAGGCATGGAAAACATCCTTACATAGGATAAAAAAAATTCCTTACAAACGATGTTATGTCATTCTTCATTTTCCTAGAATCAATAATATTTTCATGATCCGACCTTATTCACAATGTTTGAGATAGAGGTTAGTAAATTGATGTTAACAGTTTAAGATCACATGAAATAGAGATGAGACATAGATTATTAGATGGAAAATTCTGGAGAGTGGTAGTTATATAGAGACCACCATAAACAGTCCATTAGAAGATGATCCATTGGGAAAGTATTTTATGATAGAATTTTTCTCTCTCTAGTAGAAGGAATGTTCATAAAGATATTTAAAAATATAATCATATGAATAAATAAAATATCCAGAAATATTTTTATGATGACATTGGATAGAAATTTACAAAATCATCAATTAGTCAAAAAGTAAACCCACTCTTTTCCTTATAAAATTGTATGAGTACTAATATGAGGCATGAGTTCCATCAGATGTTCAATTAAAAACGTCTAAATAATATGTTGTATAGAGTGGTCATCAGTTAGAGAATGAGGGTTATCAATAGAGGAACCAAAATGAGTTTTTCAATGATAGTTTAATTTTTATTGTTTCATCAGAAAGAAAACCCTATGAAGTGTTATCAGATTGAGGTTAGTCAGTCAAGTATGATGTTTGAGATAACATAGAGTGATTAGAAGGATGATTCCATAAGACATGATTATTACATAGATACATGCAAACTCATCCAATAGATAATGTTTGATAAACAAATGTGATTGCATAGAAATGAGGAAGTATATAAAGAGTATTAGTCAATGTTATAATGAGTTCACCAGACTAAAGTAATAAGTAGATGAAGGTTGGGGATTGGTAAATCACCAGATAGAATAATATCATATGCATAGGAAGGAAAAATAGTACACCAGAAAGAATTTTCTAAATGAATTCCTTTGACTAACAAATGTCATATAGAGTAAAAATGATAATAATAGTCCTCATAATGTACATAACATGATGATTTTGGTGTAATACATAAAAGTATGTTATCTATTTGAGATAATGATGTTTTTATAATATCAACAATTCATAGGTTTATAATGTTCAATTGATTTTGTGGATGATTGATTTTTCATTAAGCTTTAAGAACATTATACAAAAGTTTTCTAGCATTCCGTAAATTTGAGATGAGTGGGATCTTCAAAACTGAAATTTGAGTAGGGATGGAAAACAAATTTTAGTTCCCCTATTTTTCCAAGGATGATCACCCATAAATGGGGGTGCAATATAATGGGGAAAATTTTGAAAAAACTGGTCGCATATATTTAAATTGGTGAAGTAATGAATATTTCAAATAGAAGGAGTTTCCAACCATGATAGAACCTGGTTGACAAAAAAGTATCGATACAAGTTCTAATCCGAAGAAATAGATATATCTTTTTACTATCACAGGTATAATAGAAAATGTTTTCGATTAGGTTTATCAGAATAAGTATTGTATAGAGGAACATGGTCTTGTTCATTGGATAGACCACTGATCAGAGGCACGGTGTGCCAATGCGCACCAAATAGTGGAATATTGGATAGAAGTTTGGGCATAGAGTATTGTGGAACAAAGTTAATATGTACACTGGATAGAGGCTTAATAGATGAAAGGTGAGGCACATTAGATTGATTTATTATAGATGAAGGTAGAGGTCCACAAGATGGATTTATTTTATAGATATTTTTTGTAAAATGGTTCAAGGGGAAGCTTGTATGTTTATATTATTGGGAAAAAAGATAATAAATGTTTATAAATTAAGGGAGATATTATTATTACCTATACTAATATTGGTGGAGATGATCAAGAGATATCTCAACTATGAGATTTAGTTTAAATACCCCTCAATTTCAAATGATTAAAAAAAATTAGTAGATGAATCCAAGGAATGAGGGGAGTCTCCATGGAAAGAGTGAATGTTTTCAAACTAAATTCAAACCTAGTAAAAATACCTTTCTTTTTTTATTCATTATATTATCTAAAAAAATAAGGGTAAAATAGCAAGTAAAAATTTCTAAATATCCATAAATCTTGAACAACAACAGAAGTATCGTAAACTTAATATAAGCAAGAGTTGAAGATGAGTATAATTAGTTAAATTTTTTTCAGTAATGATTCACCCCCACCCATCTCAGGGTGACTACAAGATCCAACTAGGAATATAAGAATTAAAATTATAATTGGTTGAAATAAAGGGTTCATAGGAGAATAAAACTTATTTTTGATTTGATGTATTCATATAATTAATTACCCTAATTTTGGTAGATATTATCATAACCATTTTATATTTAGTATTTTGTTGTAGTCGTTGTCTAGATGATTTTATAGGCGTGCCTCTAGAAACACCTATGTCTAATAAGTAAGATATAGAATCATATTTATCATAAATTATTTTTAAAATAAAAATCTAGACGTGATTTTAGTAAGATATGTTTTTTATAGTCTTACCTAATACAATGAGGTTGCAATATTAGTAAAAATTTATCTATAATCATTCTTATCTTATCAATACAATTAAATTTTTTTGAGAGTAATTGATAATAAAAAATATGATTAAAATTTTTATTTAAGGGGTTATAAAATAACTTCCTAATATTTTAGTGTTAAATTCCCCTTAAAAATACCATTTTGAATAATTTTTTCAAATGAAACATCAAAACGAAACAAACAATGATATATTTTACTATAAGTCGTAAATATAAAAAATTGTAAATTAGTATTTAAGTTGGTTGGTAAAAAATATATGTAACCTCATTATGGAATATATTTAGAGAGTTAAAAAAAGTATTTTCTTAATAAAAATTCATTTAAAAGAGTTAAATTATTATAGCCTTATAATTCATAACACATTTTTTTCACAAAAATACAATTTACGAAAAAAATTATTTCATAAGATATGTATGTTACTACATTATAGTTAAGTAATTATTTTAATGAAATTTATTGATAATATATACAATAAAATACATTAACATCAATAATATTTTATTACTAGGAAGGTAATAAATTCATTTCATGTATAGAAGATTCTTTTCTGAATAATTATTTTTATGTGTTATGTGCACATACATTCAAACTAAATTTTATCAATAATATAAATTGAAATATATATAATGTCTTTTATTTTAGTAATAATAAAATTTAATTTAGGTTATATGGTAAATTTAAATTTTATTTATTAAAATAATTTTTCAATATTAAATTCAATAAACATGATATTGGTTAATGAGTTATTTTCAATGAATTGTTTTAAGAAAATTATGTAATTTTTATACAACTAAATTTTTTTACCTATATTTAATAATGAATCTAATTTTATTTTGAAAATATTAATTTTTTTAACAATCATTTTATTGTTAAATGAAATGAAATAAGAAGAAGTAAATTTAACATTTAAAAAATGTATCTTCCTTTAAAATAATTTTTCAATATATTGTTCCATTTAAATGTAAAATTATTAAGATATTATATTTTAATTTTAGAAAATTAACATTATTTTTTGGATTCAAAATAAAAATATTAGATTATATAAATTTTTTAGGGATTATTATAAAGAGATTTATTTAATTTTTGTAAGTTCCCAGTCATTATTTTGTATCATTGAGAGGGGTAGGGGTGAATTAGTGATAGCCTTTTTTAATTTTATGTTTTAATTGAAACAAACATTGCCTCTTGTAAAATGTTTAGTTACTTTCTAACAACAAAACAAACACAAATCCATAGGAACACGTGTGTTTACAATGTTCACTATTCGATATGAATATATATGTCCACATTATTGTTTGGAGACACTCTAATACCATAAAATCTACTATAAAACAATCCTTGGATTACAATAAGTAGGATCTGCCCTTTTCCTCATGTTTCACATTGAATAAAATCCAAATGTGCATGTGCGCCCTCTTAGAACAAATAGGGTAATACAATTGTTTTGTAAAAACTCATGTTAACTGTACTTATTTTCAATTCCACACATGTATTCAATTGAAATACAATTATTCAATTCTTTACCTAGAAGAGTGATATAAACCACCATGACTTTTTTATGAAACACTGGGCCCAATATTTTCTATGTAAGATCCATCTGAGTCTGATTCTCTCTGATACAATTCTCTCAATTTTATTTTCTGATAGAATATAATAGAATTGAATTGGCAAAACATCAATCCTTGAGTATAATAAAACCCAATACAATACTTCCTCAGTCTGAAAATAATTAATATGGAAAAAATCATAAAAAAATCATGTTCTGGTTAATTTAGACTATTATCACAATTCTCCGAATATAATAAACTAGCTGAATATGATGATCCACTAAGTATAATAAATCTTGGATATGATGATCAGCTAGATACAATCGTTAGAATATCATCTCTTTTCTTTCACTTATTCTATGTCTAATTGTCTTCAATACAAAACAAAAAGGTACAACTTCAATTTATAATACAATTCTTCCTCAATCTGAGAAAACCAACAGAAAAACCTGAGGCCGAATAATCCAACCCGATATGAGATTCAGCCGCATAAAAATTCAATTCCTCATCAAAAACTCTTCAACAAAATATTGTCATGAAGAATTTTCCGCTTTCTAGAAACTTGGAGCCTCCCTCTCTACTATGTTGAATAATACACTGTTTTCTTTCAAATATAATGTACTTATTCTTTCTTAGAGGTGACCCATGAGATTTTTTATGGGAATCCCAAAACTCATTCCAACTCACAAAAATTCACTCAAAATATAATTTCCCCAAAAATCCTAGAATGCACTTTGACATCATCAATTCTTCTCGATTATTCTCAAAACATCTAAAATCTTCACCTCTTCTTCTCCATACTCGCATTTCAATTGATTGTCTTATTTTAATAACTAAGGCGGATTCTATCATGTTCATTTCATCAAAAAAATCTATGTACCAACTAAATACTATTGAAGAAATACACTTCTCCACTTGATATACAATCATTATTATAGAATGAAAGGTTCCCCCTCGAGAAGCTCCCCTTAAAAATTAATTCATCAGTTTCCACTTCCTATATCACCTCATCCAATAAAAGTAATTCAAACCTTTTGAAATGGTTGACTACACTATGGATCACCACTTCATATCATCACATTGACACAATTGTAAACAACACTTAATTTATAAACCTATGCTTGTATCACAATACCTTCATTAATTTGAATTCATTGAGGAACAACTGCGGCATAATTTGATTTTAATTGGAAATTATTCTATGTTTCCATTCATTCCCGATTCTATTTTTACATCTGAACTTATATACGATCATTTCTAAATACAAATTTTCAGGATATGATCATCCATGGTATGATCATTCTGGGTACAATCATTATGGATATGATCATTCTAATATTGATCATTATGGTTTTTATCTTCCTTATATTGAAATATCCATTCCTTATCATAATATCAATCATAATGATATTTATTATTCTAATGTTTATTATTCTGATATTGATCATTCCAAGATTGATCATTCTGAGAACGATCATTTTGAGATTGATGATTCTAATATTTATCAATATTGGTATGAAATTTCGATGGACTATACAATGGAAAATAATATAATAAAATAAATCAGTACCACCATTCTCAATTTATACCACCTTTTCAATAAATACCTCATTTTTTATCAATACCACCTTTTTGATTAATATGGGCACGATTATTCTAATGTTTTTCTTTTTGTATGGGGTTTATGGAAAACAAAATGCTAAAGTAAATCAGCATCCGTATTTCAATTGGAATCACTTTAATCGACACCACTTTCATCATCTCCACTTTCATTTTCTTTCACCTGAATATTACAATTTCAAAAAACAATTAGTATCACTTATTTCAATCTGCCACCCAGATATGATAAATTTGGATATGATCTATTTCAGATTGGTATCATCTCTTTCACTCTATCATTCGTCCATCATGATTGTATCACAAATTCTCCATTCAACTTCTGATTTATGTGACATTAAAATCAGCAAAGCATCATCAAATTTATAACATCATAGTTATGTTGACCCCGATTCTCTAGAAAAACCAACACTTCTTTCAAAACAGCTTCTTCTCATTATGATGGAATATTATAGTTAGTCTGATTCATTACAAAACCTAACTCCGCTTATTATAAATCCCACAATGAGTCTAATTTTTATCAATGCTGTAGTGAGTATGAATTTTTATCAATCCCAAAGTGAGTCGTATTTTTATCAACCCCCAGGGAGTATAATTTTTATCAATCCCACAATGAGTCTGATTTTTATTAATCCCAAACCCAAACATCATTTTTCTCAACATACTTTCTTTCTATCAGGATACTAATCAGTTGACAAAAAATACAACCAAAACACAACTTGGGCCTAACAATCTCCCACAATGAGTCTGATTTCTATCAATCCCATAGTGAGTTCTATTTTTATCAATCCCAAACCCAAACATCATCTTTCTTAACATACATTCTTTCTTTCGGGATACCGATCGATTGAAGAAAAATAACACCAAGACACAACTTCGGCCTAACAATACCCCCTTTGTATTTGTTGACAATAACCACTTAAAAAACTTCAATCCCATAAAAACCATGAGTTGTATTATTTCTTTTCTTGATCCACCTATTTCATTAGTCTCTCCACTTATCTTATCTCTCTCATTATTGAAAATCAAATTTAAAGGCGACACCATGATATGTTTCTCCTTTATTATAAAATGATATCCATTTCTAGAGGTTGGGACTTTTCTTCAACATGGGTATCACATGATTTTCCTAATAAAAAACCTTTAACTAGACAACTTTATGTCTATGTGGGTTAACCAAGTGTAGAAAACAAGAGTGTATAATCAAGGTGTTAATTGTTTTCTATAACGAAACTTTCATGTAATACATTTTACATCATTCATCCAACAGTATCATGACTAGGGAAAAAATTTAGAGAATTATTTAAGGATTAATGTATCTTGCATCCATCTTAATAGACACACCAAGGAGTTCAGGTGTATAAAAACACAACTTTTCAAAAATAAACATGTCATATCCTAATTAATTTCTTTTTCAAGAAAAGTAGAGACTTCTCAATTAGTTACTCTTTATTTACACTAATTTAATTACCTACACATTAAAATAAGTATACAAAGATATTTCTAATAAGGAGGAACCAATATTGTTCCTTATAAATAACAATCGGGCTAAGTGTCCTCTCTTAGTATTGACTTTTTCTTCTTCTTCTTGGATTTTTCATTTGACATGCTTTCTTCATTCTGTTCATCCTGCTCAGATTTGGTAACATCTTCTATGTTATATATATAATCTTCTGATGAGAGTGTATGCATTTAATCATCTTTAGAGGAAACTTTTTTACAATCTGTTTGTAATGTTTTTCTCATGTATGTCTTTTATTTTGGAAATATAGTTGAAAAAATTTGATATCATTCTTAACTTTCTCATATTCACAATCTAATGATTCCTCTTTCTCAATATTTATAATATCATCAAAAGTATGATTCTTCCTCTCTTATTTAACTTTCATTTTTTCTTCCTCCAATTTCCTATAAAATACAATGTCTTCTGGAAAGACAACTAAGCACTCTTTCTTTTGAAACTTAGAAGTTCTGTCTTTCTTAAAATTCAATAAATCTGAATTCTGAGAATTATTAATATTCTTTTATTGTACTAGTAAAAAAGGACATTATTTTTTAAGGTGTCCATGTATCTTACTCCTTTCGCAAATAGTTTCTAATGGTTTGAAGCTATTTTCAATCTTTACTTCATTCTTCTTATATTTCTGCAACACAACATTCTCATACATCTTCGTTTTTGTGGATTGTCCCCCATTAAACCTTGCCTTCCATATCTTGTGGAACAATTGTACTATTTTTGATTAAACCAACACATATTATATACATATATAAATACACCACAATACCATTAATATCCATTAAATGAGTATTTGTGTCTAAAACATTTATATTGAATGGAACAATGAATACATTTCATAGAAACATTATTATCTTTCTTTTGTGAGTTACCAACCTTTATATTATAAATCAAATTTTTCATTTTATATTCTGTATTATCTGAAATAGAATTATTGGAAACCATTTCATGTTCAAAATTTTTTTAAACATCTTTGGACTAAGGGTTCTTTGAGCATTTTGAATTCCCAAACGTGTTAGTCTTGCACACATTCATAACTTTACCTACTTTATAATTTTCAAAAACAATTCAATTATTCTTTTCACCCTTTGAAGGTAAATTATTTTTTATCCTTCATAGGTTTCTCATTCTGGAAACATTTACCAATTTCCATGATGGAATTTTGGAAACTTATATTTCTCAATTCAGCTTCAAATAACCTTTGATGTACAAGTTCAAACTCTTCTTCCTTTTCTTTCACCTTAACATCCAGATGTTCATTATGATTATTTTATTCATCAAGATATATCTTCAAATCATTAATCTATTTCTCTATCTTATTATTATCATTAACAAAAAATATTTGATTTCCAATTGAGGAATATTCATCCTTAAATTTTTTTCTTTTCAATCTTTCTAAACATTATCAATCATTCTTTCAACTCTTATTTCAAATGTATCTCAAGTGGAATACCTTCTGCATCTAAACTATTGATACCAAATTCTTCATCATTCATTAATGAAATTAAATTATTTTCCCCATCATGCTCAATTAATTTTTTGGATTCATCTTCACTTTCTTCTACTTCTTTAGAACAACTACTTTCATTTCTAGAATAACTTTTTTCATTAACTATTATAATAAACACGTTGTATTAAGCATAATTTATAACATCCTTACTATAAAATTTATTAGACAAAAAGCTTCTCCTTTTTGTATTTGGAGAAATTACTATATTACCTCAAGGAATAGAATTTTTCTTCATTACCCTTTTTCCTCAAAAATATTCTTAAACTTATTTCTTCTTCTTCACTTTATTATTCATCACATTATTCTTTATTAACTCTCTATGGAAAATTGGAATCATAATGGATAATGAATCTGCATCGAAAAAATTTTAAGGAATGTTTCCCTTTATACATTTCTATCCTCATTTAATATTTTTTGAATACAGGGATAAAAATCAGGAAGTGTTTTTAAAACCTCGTTTTTAGAGTTAGAATCACCATATTTTTCTTCGAAAATAATTTTCTATGAATATTATTTCTTCATATCCTTGAGAGAAATTTCATTATCACCTTATGTTTTTCTATTCACAGTATTATATCATATCATTTTATATATAATAATAGTTCGATGAAAATAATCAAGAGATAATGTTTTTGGATTTATATATTCCTATAAAGAAAATTTTTCATCGATCTTGTTAGGTGGAATTGTAATGATATTTTTGACCACTGTAAAATCATAAAAATTTTTACCAAGTCATCTCATTATACTCACTATGTCATTCACCCTGGTAACATAGTCCTAAAAAGATTCATGCTCATAAATCTTGAGATTTTCATAAATCAATCTCCATATTTTTAAATTTTCCTTATTCACTTTTATATTTTCCTTACATATATGTTTTTCAATTTATCCCATATACCGTTGGTTTTGGAATCAAATTTCACTCTTAAGAATTCACATTCAAAATGTGGTGACAATATATCATTCTTCACCCTTCCATCTTTCTCAAGATTCTTTTTATCAACCGATGTAAGTGGATCAAAATCATTAATGGGTGGAAATCCACCAGTTTCAGCTTCAAGAACATCATAACGGATAGAAATAAGTTATAGAAGAATTCTATCCTTCATGATATGATAATTCTTTGCATAAAAGATTAAAATCCCCTTAATATTTACACATCTAAAATTATCCATCACAACTTATTCTTCAAATACTTTAGCAAAGAATAAATGAAGGAAACCAACCCTCAAATAAAAATTGTAAGTTACCATTCAATGTATTGTTTCACTAAGAGGGGAGAGGGTTAATTAATGACAATATTTTTTCTTTTATGTTTCATTTGAAAGAACCTACACCTCTAATGAAATATTCAATTACCTAGTGAAAACAAAACCAACACACTTCCACATGAACACATGTATTTACAAGGTTCAAAATTCAATATGAATATCTAGGTCCGTGGTATGGTTTGTAAAAAATCCAATACCATACAATCCAATAGAAAACAATCCTTGGATTACAATGAGTCGAATCTATCCTTCCACTCTTTTGGCACTTTGAATATATTCCAAAAATGTGTGTGCACCCTCTTATCACAAATACAATAATAATTTTTTTAACAACTCATGTTACCTAAAATTATATTCAATTCCACACATGTATTCAATTGAAATACACTTCTTTATTTCCCTACCCAAAATAATGGTAAGAATCACCAAAAATTTATTATGTAAAACTGAGTCTAATCTTTTCTGAGTCTAATTCTTATGAGTCCAATTCTCTCAAATACAATTCACCCAGTCCGATTTTCTAATAAAATACAATAAAAATGAATCGGAACCACTTTAATCCATTAGTATGATAAAACATAGTATGATACTTCCTCAGTCTAGAAATTTTCAATACGGAAAAAACTAGTATGAAAATCCCATTACAATTAATTCAGGCCGATATCAAATTACCCAAATAAAATTGACTAGCTGAAAATGATGATTCACTGATTAAAATAAATCACAAATATAATGATTAGATAAATAAAATCGTCACAATCTTGTATCTTCTCTTTCACTTCTACCCCATAGAATTGTCTACAATACCAAATAAAATGGTACCACATCAATTCAGAATACAATTATTCCTAAATCCTAGAAACCTATAACACAAATATTGAGGCTGATTAATCTAGCTCAATATGATAATCAGTTGAATATTGGTTCACATATTTGTCCAAAACCATTCAACAGAAGATCGGTACGAGTACTTCTTCAAGTCTATAGAAACTCCAAGCCTCTATCTCTTCTGTGATGAATAGTACATTATTGGCAATCAAGTAAGATGCACTTTTTTTACTTTAATATATAACCCACAAGTGTTTTGGTAGGAATCCCAAACATCATTCATTCTCACACAAATTCACTCAAAATGTAATTTACCTGGAAATATCATAATTTATTTTGACATCATCAACTCTTCACAATTCTTCTCGAAACTTTTATAATCTTCACCTCTTCTTCTCTAAACTCCTATTTCAATTGTCATTCTGATTTAAATTGTTGATTTTGATTCTATAATTCCATTTTCATAAAAATAAAGCTCTATTACAATTGAATGTGATTGAATAGATACACTTCTCCACTTGAGATATAATGATTATTTTTAATGAAAGGTCCCCCCCTGAAAAACATCCCCTACACAATTCATTCACTATTCTATGATTTCTTCACCACCTCATCCAAAAAAAGTAATTCAACCCTTTTTAAATGGTTGAATATATTGTAAATCACATCATAACATCTTCTCTTGACACAATTGAAAACATAACATCTCTTAAAAACATGTTCTTATAACATGTCTTCCATCATGACCATGAATTATTTGTGGAACAGCTTTAGCATCATCTCATTTTAATTGCAATGTATTGTAGCATTCCATTCATTCCTGCTACTTTATTTTCATCTCAACCAATGTACGATCTATTATAAATACAACTTTTCTAGTTATGATGATCCTAGGTTCGATAATTTTGGGTACAATCATTTTGGATATGATCATTCTGATATCAACCATTCTGTAGATAGTCATCCTTATATTGTTATTTTCCTTACTTAGCTTGATACCAATCATTCAGATGTTGATCATTATGATATTGATCATCATGATATTTATCATTCTGATATTGATCATTCTGAGATAGATCATTCTGAGATTTATCATTCTGATTTTGATGATTCTATGCATGAAAAGATTATGGCCTATACAATGAAAAATAAAATGCTCTAGTAAATTGGTACCACCCTTTTCAATCTTTACCACCTTTTCAATAAATATTACATTTTTAATCAATACCATATTTTTTTTATTAATACAGAAATTTTGATCAATATTGGTAAGATTATCATGATGCTGATGTTTATGTAAGGGGTTCATGGAAAACAAAATGCTAAAATAAATCGACATCCCTATTTCAATTGGCATTACTATCATTGAAAACACTTTCCTCGACACCACTTTCATTTTCATTCACCCGGATTCGATTGATTTGAAAAGAAACTAGTATCACTTATTTATGTATTCTTCCCAAATATAATAAATCTAGATACATTCTTTTTCAGATTCGAAGATATCTTTTACTCTCCCATTCTTCTATCATTCTTATATCACAATTTCTCTATTCCACTCTTTATTTATGGGAAATATAAATCATAAAATAATAATCTAATTTAAAAATAATATTCATGTTGACCCTGATTCTCTAGAAAAAATCAACATTTCTTTCAAAAAAACTTCTTCTCATTATGATGCTCTATCATAGTGAGTCTGATTTATTACAAAACATGAGTCTGGTTTTTATCAATCCCACTATGAGTCCAATTTTTATCAATCACATAGTGAGTTTGATTTTTTTTCAATCCCACAGTGAGTCTGAGTTTTATCAATCTTAGACATATACATCATATATATCAGCATACTTTCATTCTTTCAGGATACTTATCGATTGACAACAAATACAACTTAAACTCAACTTGGGCTTAATAATCTCCCATAATGAGTTTTATTTTTATCTATCCCAAAGTGAGTCTTATTTTTATGAATCACAGAACCAAACATCATCTTTCTCAACATATGTTTTTATTTCAGGATACTAAACGATTTAAAAAAAATACAACCAAAACATAACTTGGGCCTAACAACATGGAATAGAAACAAATATCATTTTTACCCAAACCATGTATTTTATAATGCCAATTAGATAATGAAAAAAAAATTCTTATAAAATATTTATTTAATAATTAATTTTATATAATTAAAACACATAATTATAATTTAAAAAAATCTATTTGAAAATATTGATCAAATGTTATATTTTTCAAAAAAAATATATTTCTAGGACATATATTTATTATTTTAAATTTATTTTATGTTTTCATTATACATTAAATTATATGAAATTGTTTTAATATTTTGAATATTCGTATTAAAATTATATGATTATGGTATCATTGATTTTATCCATAAAAATAAGTTATGATGTTTAAAAATGATTATTCATGGAAAAAGTGAACTATTGTAAAATGTTTAATCAATGGGTTGAAATACCTGAAACATGTTAAAAAAATTTCTACAAAAGAATGGTAGAGACTTTATTGAGCCACGCTCATCCTCTTTTCATCATTTTCCATGATTGAAACAACATTTCATGAATATTTCACCACTTATTTAAAAACATACACTTATATCAATTATAAAAGAATCATTTATCTATACGACATATCCACACAACCTAATCCCCATAGTTAAAAAAATGAAATCAAAATCACTCCCCAAAACTCCTAGATACATTCAAGATGTTTTTGTATTCTTAATGGACCACATCTCAATAATTTATTATAATATATAAAGGTGTTATTCAAAGGAGTTGCATAAAATAAATACACTAGTATCATTATTACACTCAATTTTTATTATATTTATAGATAATTATTATCTACCATTCCCTCTTCCCAAGAAAAATGTGGATGTAATTCATGCATCCCTTCGGACTACAACCTTCATGAAACAATGTATGATGATTCTCATAAATATATTTCATGGCTAGTTAAAATGGGGTATTTATAATTAAATAATATATTTATAAAATTATTACGATTATAGTCATATAAATTAATTTATATATTCATTAAACTATATTGAAAAAAAATTTGATTCTTCTGTTTTTGATAACTACCACCTATGAAATTATGCATTTCATTTTTCATCATTGTCCTACTTAAATAACTCTAAAAATTTATATAATGAATTAAAATAATTCTTACGACATGACTAATGTTTTTTAACGAAAAATGTGACATTATTTTAATAAACTCTTCTATTAGAAAATTAAATTTTCACATGTGTAATGTTTTTCATAGTGATCCATGATCCACATAGGATTAGATTACATTATTTTCGAAATTTGTGCATTATATCTCGTAAAATAATTTAACAATACCCAGAACGAATGGTTTATTGGATTTTTATAACAGATACAAAAGAAATTTTATTTAATATCAATTATGAATATTTCTCTATAATTGATCCACACTAGACATCATCTATCCTTCTCATTTATTATACATGTCATCATAATCTAGGAAAAAACATAAAAAGGGTTGAGGTCAAATATTGAATAAGGTAAAACATAATTTATACTAATCAATGGTCATATGTGGGAATAATATGAGCATATGGGAACATGAATGAAACATAAAAAGTTATACCCATTAATTAATATATGGAAAATTATGGCATAATGCATATAATGACATAAGAATAAATTCTGAAAATGCTTCAATAGCCACATCATCAGTTCCCACACATATGAGAAAACAAAATATATTCTGAAATACATTTATCATATGTTATAAATCATTAAATAATGCATTGGGAGGTGAAATATGTCCCCTCCCGTCATCCTCGATATATATTACTTCCACATAAAACAATATTCCCCATATCATGAAGAACCAATGGAAATAAAATGGTTATCATTTCATTTCAAATGAAATCATATAAAATAATGGTTTATAATTACATTAATAATAATGACATATTAAATACATGTAATGTAAATGGGTATCCAGTAATATTTAGTAAATTGAAAGGAAATCCCCATCAATCAAGATAATAAATCATGTCGTATTTACCCAATATAGATAAATAGTATATAGTTAGTTTAATAATTTACTTAGTCAGTTGACATATTTAATTTAAGGGGACACCCTTCAATAAAATTAATATAAAATAGGTTATTCAACAAATAAATAGATTAGGAAAAAAAATTATTCCCATTCACAATTGATTGTTAGGAAAGACAAATACAATGATGGATGATATATTTGATAGAAAATAATATTACATAATCCATATATAGAATGAATTTTTATGGTAAAATCTGAATAATATCATTGATTAAGAATAAGATATGTTAAAGGACTATGACTTAGGTGAAAAATTATCCTTCTGAGGTTTATAAAAATCAATTTAGAAAAAACATTTCTTGACCGTTTTTAATTGTTTGAAAAGAAATATTTTATAAATATAAGTGAAAAATAATTTATTTTAGAAACAATGAATCTAAAAAGAGAAATATATTTATAAAATGATTATGTTGGTGTAAAGACATGTTCACATAATTTTTTTTAAATAAAGTTATTTTTACACATTAGAAAAAATGACCCACACTTAAACCATTAGAATTTTCCTTATAAAATATAAAGAAGGTAAAGTGTCATAAAATTACCTTAATAAATTATTAAGGCATGGATATGGACATTCATAAAATAATCTATTGAATATTTGTGTGGAAAATAGAGGTTATCTATGGAGAACAAAGGATAGGGTTAGTTTATTTACAATGGGTAAATACTGATCCTAGAGGGAAAATTAAATAGTTATAATACATATAAAAACACTAAAAATCATAGGAGAATGTATTGATGTGTGGTTCTGTTACTAAATATCATACATATACTCTTTTACGTGAACCACATCAGGGGAGTTTTATACTAAGGTGTGTCCTCAATTGTTTCATGGAAACCATGTTCCAGATGACTGGGGTCATCTCCACTTGTCCCTCTATATACCTATGACTTAAAGCATAATGTATTTTAAAATTCACATCCATTATAATTCAATTAATGAGTATGTTAATTGAAATGTGATCAATCTTCTTTCTAGGTTTCACTATTTCTAGAATTCTAGTGAAGAATCATCATCTCATCTCTTCTTTTAAGGAGCATTGGAAAATTTGGTGTTGAACTCTTTTTGTGAGTTTATAGGGCTATTGTATTAAGATCTTACTAGTGGTAAATTTCTCCAAAACTTTTTTCAGGTAAAAAATATCAAAAAACATGAATAAAAGGATAATTTTATTCTCCGTGTAGTTGGTTGTTAGTGTATTGTGAATGTGATGCACAAGGCTCATCTCAAAAGCAACCTTAGCTCGAGGCTCACTTTGGTGTTTAGGATTAGGATTATAGACACTGAATTATCCATTATCATTAACTACTGTGATTATTAACCTTGTTTAATGATTATTATGATTTTTTAGTGCCCACCTCTTCCATCTAGAGGTCATCTCTATAGGGATGTTGGATTTTCTAGAATATACCAAACACCAGCCCTAATAGGATTGAGCTATGTCATTCTAGAAGCATCGTGTGTAGAATTTTCTAAATAGTCTTTTCCATCATTCAATAATATCTAATTAGGAATGTATCCTCCACATAGGCCATTTTTATAAATCCACATCTACAAAAATCTTCTTAATATCTAGGTGGAATTTACCAACACATAACGTTTAGGGAAGAGAGATGATACTTTTCTTATATCATGGTTTACCCAGGATGGATTTTTACATCCTTTACTATTCATGGTTCCCTCCACCCCACCAAATTATGTTGATACTATTAGAGAGGATTATATTAGTTTCATTACTAAATATCCCCATAATCTCTCTAAATTATTGTCTTGTTAATAAAAACACTTTAGTTTAGATGGATAGATTAAATTAGAATCTCTTATGGTGCTGGAAATTTAGAAATCAAAAGAAAATTACAAGGTTACCATGAAATAGACATAAAATTATCATGATGGTGAGTTTATTCATTATAATGAAATTAAATAATGAATTTATTAAACAAAATTGAATAAATTAGGGTGTGCGATATCAAACTTTTATCATGAAATTTTAAACAGAGAAAAATAAAATCATATAACCTTGATATCTATAGAATCATAATCCATTTAATTGAATAACATTATATGGAACATAAAAAAACATGAATCCAATGAATATGGTAAAATAAATTAAATAATAATTAATCAAACAATAATAAATATATCATGGTAAACAATAATAATAATGTGTTAAGAAAATTAATCTGAGATAAAGAAACACCTACCACGATTCATGTATTCCACTAAAGTGGATAAATATCATGTATAATGAAAATAGATATCCTAATATAATATTAATGAATTTTTTTCATATTTATAACCTTTTTATGACATTATTTATAATTTTTCTTCATATATATATATATATATATTTGTTATTTGTTATCTATTTTCAACATTAGGAGTGAGTAATCTTGATCATTTTGAATAATTTTAGTAATAGCATTGTTATTATACATTTTTATCCCATATTTAATCATTCAATTATCACACAAGTTACTAAAATTTATTCTTTATAACTATTTAAAATTTTATAATATCATTCTATTTAATTTTTTTTGATTTACTTAGACAAAATTGGTGACTATCATGTTTTGGGGATTTTTAACAAATGAACAATGATATCTAAATTAATTATTTGATAATAATTTTACCAATATATAACAAAAAATATATATTTTACTTATTTATATCATATTAATTAATTAATTAATTCCTCATAGTCAACAAAGATACACTACTAGAATTTGGACCTACGGACACGGATCTATAGCCATAGACAATACAAACCATGGCTATAGGTCACTTATACCCACTGTTGTTTTTCTCTCCATAGAATTAGATCCCTATGTGAGCTCTTTCCTCCCCCCGTCCTCATGAGTTTCTGATCCCCATTGCCCCGTCATCCTACTCTTTATCCTCCTCCTCTCCTTATGTCTCCGATGAGGCCACCCCACCTGCCCGTGACCCTCCTTCTCCAACACGACTCTGGCACAGTTCTGACTCGACCACCTACACCCCCCCCCCCCCCCCCCGCGATCCTCCTCCTCTCATGACGTCTCCGCAGCCACCCCACCTCCCCGTGACACCCTTCCACAATGAGGCTCCAGCACGACAGTCGCCTCACCTCATGGGATCCTCCTCCTTCGACACGGCCACCCCTACTCCCGGGATCCTCATCATACACAAGCCAGACCCAAGAAACTCCATTGGCCAAGGTAGGTCCTGAAATTGGTTCCCTTTCATTTAGTTATAAAATTAGCACGAATAATATGGATTTAAAATGAATCAAATGGGTTTTACATGGGAGCCTTGACAATCAAGACCAGGTGATGATCCCCTTCAATAGCAGTAATTTCCTGGACTCGAAACCTCAGTCATCCCCTTCATTTCTGGGTATCCCCATCTAATATTGCATGTTACAACCACTATAATTAGGTTCTTAAGCCAAAAATCTAAATAAATAAATATGAAAACTGGTCCAGGTGAAACTAGTGAAGAATCACGCAAGAAGGAAGTGGTTGAATTGAAAATGGACGTGATGTATATGGCACCCGCAGCAAGAGCGATGAGTGAGGCGAAGGTGTGGCAGGGACCAAACATGTTGCAGGCAGTGAACTGGATGAACATCATGTTACTCTCTGATGAAATCCTGGAATTGAAAATGTCTATGGTAGTGAGGTCGGGGTTGTTGCGATCGCAAGGAGGATGGGTGGTGTGCAAAGATTGAGATAAAGTAGGCGAAGAAAATTTGTGGATGGTTTCCCCCAGCCTGCTTGTTTCCCTAAACCGGGATCATTCGGGGCTTGACCTAGGTCTCGCCCTGATCATACATGTGATCGATCCATGAATAAGGAACATTTATCTAGTGTTTATTTCATTGGTACCCTATCTAGGTATGATACCAGACTTATAAAAGTTTTTAGGTATGGTTGACAGTGGGGATTAAAATATGGAATAACCAAAAATTGAAATAGAAATCCTAAAATCAATTTTGATTTGTGCTATTCAAAAAAACTGCTTAGAGGATCCCACAATTGGTTTGTTGGTTTACAGGTGGGGTGACATCAATAACTAGAAAGAAAACCTGTTATTTAATTTTCACTTCATCCCTAGATTCCCAATCCCTCGCATTTACTCTAGGAATGTGAGAATAAACCTTGGGTTTATATCAGCATCCCTCGATGAGGATCATGAGATTTTTTATGATAGGATTTATATGATCGATGTACCGGATATGTCCACATTCTCAATGTTTACCTTAGGATAATTAAATGATTTGGAGTTTAACATGTTATTAAGATCCAACCAGGAGCATGATGAGTGGGTGAACAAAGTCTTGTCTAAATGAATCCCAATTAAGTTAAAAATACATTTTTGGAGGTTTTGTAGTAAGGGCATACCAACTGAAATTAATATCCATAGAAAATTAATTTAGATACCATCATCATGTATGTGTTGTGAGAGGCTAAAATCTGAGTTAGTCTAGAACATATTTTTTTGATGTAGAATGGGCCCTCTTTGCTTTAGACCTTGTTGGGAAACTTATGGGATTTAAGTTTTAGGGGGGGATACATCTCCGACTTTTTGTGTACATTATTTCAAAGTGTTGAGAAACATTCATATATGGTTTACCTTCATGTAATAGTGTTTTTAGTGGTGTTTTTTGTTGTTTAGGAGACAAGTAACAAGGGTTGTGAAGGAAAGAATAGCTCCCTATATTCATTCATGTTCATGTTCTCTCTCTCATGGACAAACTAGGTTCCCTTCTTCCTATTGAATATATAATGGCTACTAGTAAGTGGATCCTCCCTAGGGATCTGATTACAAATCATAGATCTCCTCTAGGGTGTTCGATCAAGTGGTTACCCCCCAATGTTGGACTAAAACATAATGTCAATGGGTCGTGTAAATAGGGAGTTATGAGGAGGGATTGTGCATGAATCTAGGGTATCTATGTTTATCAAATATAGTTTCTTTTATGGTTTAGGTAATTATATCTGGTGGAGAAAATATCATTACTCAACGGCCTTTAAATTTGGATGATAGATAACCTCAATATTTTTATAGTTGAGTAGAACTCCATGATTCTTTTAAGACTCCTAAATGATGATGCAAGTGCTCCTTGGTATTCATTTTATAATATTAGGAAGTTTAGGTCCCCCATCAATCAAGGCACAAATATCATTCATACTTAGGGGGGGGGGATCTTTTCTGCATAAAATTTATCCAGTAAAGAGATACCTTTTGAGATTCTTGTTATCTATCATATTACATGGGATCTTCCACATTACTATGAAATTATTTTTAGTGGTGAAACCATCATTATTCACCACTTTAGACTCCCAAAGTGGAATATTTTCTAATAAAAGGTTATTTTTGAGTGATCAATAATATCCCAACTTTTACATCAATCCATGAAGTTCTTCTAGGGATGACATTAATGGAGGATAATGATCTGAATAATCAATATATTTATGAATAAAACAATTTCCATCACTTGTAAAATGCAAATACTAAATTCAATTGGTTGGATAATCAATTACCCAATCAAATACATAGTCTAAATCCTAACCATCTAGAATATTTTCGAACCCATGGCCAATTTTAATCCCAACCATCTCAACATCGAATCCAATCTTTTCCATATAAATTATTAGAATAGTTTTTAAAAAAAAATTTAAAATGAATTATAAATTTTCACCCTTGAGATTAGATATATAAAACATTGAAATTGTTATGGAAGCCATTCCCACTTAGGTATACCCTTCCTCAATATCTTATAAGAATCTTGTCAAACACAAACCTCTCATGAATAACTCAATGTAGTTACTATTCCCAAGAATGGGAAAACTATTTTAAAACCTAAACCATTGATTCCTAAACAATTAAAGTCTTAAAAATCATAGGAAAAAACTGAATAACCAACATTATAAACTGAAAAATCAGAGCTGGATAATGAGTGAATAGGTTAGGGAATGTTGAAATTCAACCAGAAGAACACGTGTATATTGTGGATGGGTGTTAAAATCTGGAGAAAAATGATTTTCTATATTAAAAGGAGATAAATTTTACATCTTGTAATTATATTCCTAAATATTATTGTATTATTTATGGGAGATTATCTAGAAAATATAAGAGATTGAGAAGTTTAGATAAAGACAAAACAACTCTCGTAGATAGACACATGTAACCCATCCAATGAATAATGAGATTGATCTTTCTTATCGATAATAAAATAATACGTGGAGGATGACCTTGATGTGGACATTAGATATATAACCCCATACCCACTTATAAGTAGATTGATATCAAAAAATATATAATATATCATAATGGTTTTTGATTAGTTAATTATTTTGTTTGGTGATGGTGTTTAGACTACTGATCTCTTCATCATCGATGATGTTGGTAAAATAGAGATGTGCATTTCTCATTTCCTTCCAGAAGTATCAAGTGTTCTCAATTCAGATATCCTAGTACTGTTTTCTATCCCCATCTCTAAAAGAGGAAATGATATTGCTGGAGTTTCAGAATTAAGAAGACATCCAGGGGAAACCATTTTCAAGTTGAATGGGAATTACCGGAAATCCGTTAAAGAAGAGATTTTCTCACAGTGGGAAGATTTTCTTTGTAAGAAATAGTTGGTGAATGCAGCTGTGGAAATAATCCACTTCAAGAGTTAGGTATGAATGTAGTTTAAATCGAGATTTATATGACTGGATTTTTGTCAAATTTTATTTTATTTATATATTTGAACCAAGTTTATGTTAAGATTTAATAAAACATAAAATAATAATAAAATACAACTTAAAATTATTTACATTAAAAGGAGAGACATTCCCCCATCAAAATACATTGATTTAAATGGATTTTTGTTTTCATCTCTCTAGTGTAATTTTCATGAAATCAGATTATTTCTATATGAGTAGTAGCTTATTATCCATGCGCCTTAAAATTATATCATGATTTTCTCAATTAATTTGGTTTACACATAATTCTACCACAATTCTCATTCATTTCTAATATGATGCAGGGGAGTGTAGAGTGATTAAGGTGTGATTAAACATTCTGAATTACCATGGGTAGGTGAATGTAGTGTATCAAAAATCATTTCTTCCACTACATAACCTAACACACTAAAGAGAGAGTGAATGGATTGAGATCTTGGGTCATTCCAGGGTATTATTTAGGGGGTTGAATTTATTTTGTAAGAGATTATTATATAATTGATGAGAGAATTATATAAGGGAACCCTTCATTATATTAATCATTTTTCACTATTATTTTATTTCTTCTATTCACTTGTGGTTCCACTCCTTCATTATTTCATTATTTTAAAATTAATATTGTTATATTAGTGTATGTGTGATGAGAATGAATGATTATATCCTTCCATGCACCATTGGTTCCCGATCTCTTTTTACCATACAATGTAGTATTTTTAATTCTCTATTGTATTACATTTCCAGATTGGAGTTGAAAATTAGTTTCAATCATGTTTTGAGATCATCATCAGATCTACCTGTTGAATTAGAAATCACTGGTGTTTTGCATTATGCACTTTTATCATCCTTTTGGAATCATTATTTTGTTAAAGGACATTCCAAATAAAGACTATCTGTTAATGCATATCTGATAGAATGATTTAAATTTCTATTTCATATAATAATTCTCAGTTGAATCCACATTTGATTAACTTGGACAGAGGGATTAACAGTGCTTATTTACATGATTTTCAGGTTGGTCCGGGAGGAATATGAAGACTTTTTGTTGATGAAGTGAAGCACTTATAATTATTAAAGAGCAAAAAAGTGGATGTTGCAGTAAGATTTTCTGTATGGAGTTTTTCTGCACTTTTTGCCTCATAAGGTGACTCTGTTTCCTCATTATGTGAGGTTTTATTATATGTCATGTTTATATCCTCTTTAATTTTTTGTAATACATTTAGGGATTGGTATTATTCAATTATTCGTGATTTTATCTTATATTTATAAAATAATACTTGTGTTGAATTATTGTTTTGAACATTTTAGAAGAAAAATAAAGGACACACCTATCCTATAGTTATTGATTACATTATAAAAATTGGACACTTTATAAGTTATAGTCCATTTAGGGATGGGGAGGTTAATTATATATTATTGATACACTACAATAGAAATAAGGATAAAAAGAGATGAATATTATAACTCCTTTTAATTAGGGAGGGCTGGTTGGGGGCTGGTTTGGGGGGGGGATAGTATAGGGATGGGGGTGGTGCAGGGGGTTGGGGGGTTGGTGTAGGCTAGGGGGTTGGGGGCTGGTGTAGGATATGGGGCTAGGGGTGGTGTAGGGGGGGCTGGTGCAGGGGTGGGGGGTTGGGGGGCTAGTGGATTCTAGGGGCGGGGGTGGTTTTAGTGGAGGAGACTGGTTTTGGGGGTAGGGGACTGGTATGGTGGGGGGAGGCTAGTACATGGGAAGGGGTGGTGGTGGTGCAGGGGGGGGGGGGGTCATGGGGCCATTCGTTTTCAGTTCAAAAAATAAATAACAAACCCAAGATCAGGCCTTTGATGGAGATGATTGAAAAGGAGGAACTGGACATTGAAGAGAAGATTATAAGTAACTTCAAGTTGGCTTCTAAATATGTTGTTCCTGTTGTTATACAGGAGAAAGTTGTGCTAGGCACCGACTCATCTGTTTCTTCAAAACATGAATAAAAGGAACCAGCGAGTTTCAACACTACTAAGAATGTTGGAAGTCAGGACATGGTACCAAGGGTAGACTCACTGAGTATCCCCGATAAAATTCTCAAGGAGGCTCAAAAGGAGAAGGGCAAGGTCGGAAGCATTTTAATGCTAGCTGATAAATTCACTATTATTGTTGTACAGGAACGGGATGAGAAGGATATAAATCCCTAAGATAAGTAGGAACAGGGTGGGAGGGACTTGATAATGCATCTTGTGGTTGATTCTAGGGAGGAATAAGGAAATCCATGGAAAACTGCCAAATCATGGAGCAGGGGGCAGGGGGCAGGGGCAGGGGGTAGGGGGTATGGGCAGTGGTCAGGGGGTTGGGGGCAGGGGCAGGGGGCAGGGGGGCAGGGTGCAGGGGCATAGGGTAGGGCGGAGGGGGCATGGCGGAGGGGGCAGGGTGGAGGGGGCAGGGCGGAGGGGGCAGTGTGGAGGGGGCAGTGTGGAGGGGGGCAGGGGGCTTGAAACATGCATGTCATTGCTACAATAAAGCTTAGATTTCCTCCAACTAATGGATTTTCTTGAGAAAGAATCATAATGCTCAAAAATCCCCTTGATGAAAGTAAGTGATCAGTCATAATTTTGACAAAAATGGAGAATTTCATCAACATAAAAAAAGAGGGTGGGTGCTCTTATCTTTCTAGTGGCCTTAACTAGTGATAAAGCCCCATAATCTATAGCTTTTAGGAGGAATTTTATATGTTAATCTTTGATAATTCCAAATAAAAAAGTTGAGGGAGGATCCCCCTATCTCACCCATTGGGTATGACCGAAGTATCATTTGTGAGACCCACTAATAATGAAATAGAGTCTTGATTTGTAGATAAGGTCTTGAATAATCTTAATAAATATGGTTGAGAAACCAAAACTGTCAAGTACATAAAAAGTGAAATCCTATCTAAGAGTGTAAAAATATTTAGAGATGTCAAAATTTAAATCAATATTTCTAGGCTTGGATCTCCTCTATAATATATTCACACATTTAGAGTTAGTATATAAATAATCCTTCACTTCTATGTATAATCACCAACTAATACTTCTTCCATATTCAATTATCTAATAGTTAAATTAGTTTTGCATGTTATTTTAAAACTAGACGTTGGAATTCTTAGCCATGTAGCTTCTCACATATTACAACCACTCACTAGTTGAAAACTCATGTAACATCAGTGGCCTTTTCTGGGAGATCATATTTCTTATCTTCCCTGTCTAATTCTTATTCAAAGTTAGATTATTTCGTTGTTGCTGATGCATTCATTGATCTCTGGAAAATTTCATAATCCAATTCCTTGTTTGGTATGGATGCCAATGATCCTCCTAAAGAATAGGCAACCAATAAATTTATTGGTTCCATATTTTCCAATGAAAGAACCATCTTTGATTAAAAAAACAGGATATATGTGCTTTTACATGGAGAAGAAGACTTCTGTTTCATTTGAACATTGTTATAGATAGCTGCCCTGGAAGATGATAATGATGGTTTATCATTCATGACAATGATCCAATTTTTTGAATGGCTGGATGAGTTCTCATGTCATCTATTTTCTTTACATCTACACTTGGAACCAAACAGTGTTATGTAAGTGTTTATGCCTCTTTTTTCTGTCCCTTTCTTCAATCATTTTTGTATTATTCTAATATTTAGTTATGAATTGTATAGTTATTAATTAGATTATGGCATTGCAGAAGTAAAGGGCTACACTCTTCAACAGTTTTAGGAACGTTCCTGATGGAGGATGGTCCCTATTATTTTTTCATGCTAAAAATACTACTTGGGAAGCTCTCTCAAAGTCTCTATAGTCAGGTATGTCCTGTAATTGAAGGTTGTTCAATCTAGTAGCTTCAAGAATCAATTTTTCTTCATTTTTAAAGATGATTTAATCTTTGGAAAATCTTTATAATTACCTAAAGTGTGTAAAATGTGTCCTTTTCTTCTATATACAGTTGACACACTGATCACATATATATAAGAAGTTGTTATATCTCATTTCTTTTCCCACTATTTTCATATAGGTGGTTTCTTATGATAATACCGGTTCTATCCACCACCATCGAATACAATGAGTTCATGATTTGGGTATGGTTTATTCCATTTTTCTTCATTGGATGAATTTTAATCAGGTCTTTTTTGATTTTTGGGTTCCTTAATATTTCATGTTTATATTAAATTGCAATTCTTGAGTAAGTGTTAGTTAATATAATTGTTTCGTTTGATAAATAATTCATGGTTTTGTAATAAAACCCCTCCAATGGTGGTGCGTTGTCTGCGAAAACTCACAGTGGTATACCTTGCTTAATATTATTGCATTGATGATTTCCTTATAATTGATGTCGTTGTTAGTCATAAAACACACATTGTACTTGACCCTTTTTATATCCATGTAGGGGGTTTCCCTCTTTTTTTTAAAACGTAAGTTTGAACCAAGACACTCTTTAAGTGTCATTAGACTTTTACGATGGGTCCCATGTTGTGTGACCATGTCACATGGCATGTGATATTTTAATCCCCCCAGCACCTGCAACCAGCCCCCTTCCACCTGCATTTGAGCCCTCACTGAATTAGGTATATCAGGGGTCATCCAATCCTCCAGTCATCACAGATTAGCATTCATTTCTTTAAATATTCTGGGAAAACATCCTCTCATTCCATCTATATCATCTTATTTGAAACTAAGTGGAAGATGATGCCCCGCAGATGTCGCTGGACCGGGCCAACACGCCGCGGTCACGCCGTGGTCACACCGCGGTCACACCGCAGTCACACCGCGGTCATGCTGCGGTCACGCCGCGGTAATGTCGTGATTTGGCCATGCTCCATCCACATCCAGCCCACACCACCCCCCTTCGACCTTCATTTAATCCCGCTGCCACCAACATTCCATCCCTAGAACCAGCCCCCTTCCACCAGCATTCCAGCCTCCTCCAACTCCCTTCGCTCCTATCTAGATGATGCTACCCTACATATGTCGTTGGACTGGGCCAACATGCCGCGGTCACGCCGTGGTCACGTCGCGGTCACGCCGTGGTCGTGCCGCGGTAATGCCATGATTTGCCCCTGCTCCGACCACATCCAACCCACACCATCCCCCTTCCACCTTCATTTTTAAGGTGTTTTATGGTTTTTAGAATTTTTTTAGGGTTTTTATAAGTTTTATGTTTTTTTGTTTTTTTTTGCAAGGGAAAAACAGTACTATAAATATCAATGAAAAGATGAATTACAATAGATCACTAAAAGGTGAAACGACAGTTGAACCAATAACCCATATTCATATCTCAACCATATCAGGACATGGGAACCAAGAAAAGTTTCCATTAAACACCAAGAAAACCAAGAAAATAAGCGAACATGAGACCCTACGATGTCCAACCAAACAGAAACTCGATGGTGAGGTACGGTTCCAAACTGGCAAAGAAACATCCACGAATGCGGCAAAAAAACAGTAACAAAACCATGACATAATGAAGAAATAACCAAGAATTCATAGATTGAAAGCACCAGTAACAGAATCTATGGAATAAGGGAACATCTAAGAGCTGCCCCAAGCCCTTCCATACTCCACGAGTGGCAACTAGAATCACCATTAATCGCATCCAGTAGAAGATGGGAACACACAAAACTAGCAGGAGACAGGGTGGATCACCCTCCCATCCAATGGCACTCAAGCACTATAGAGATTTCACCTATGAACTCATAGAAAGTAGCGACAGAAAAACCCATGAACCCAACAAGAAAGACCTACAAGTGAAAAAAAGATTCCCTAAAGGAACAAGCAAACCAAACTGCAAGCCAAACTCAGAATATATATCAACCAAACCGATAAACGCACACTCTAACACACCACCAACCACTGACACTGCCCAATCTACTCACTCACACACACACAGACGCAGAAAATCACTCATGAAGCACCACCCAAGAAAGCTCCACTTGAATACCCATAAAGTAGAAACAAGAAAAGAAACTGGAATCCCCCCCAATCAACGACCTGCCCCTAACCACCTATAAGAAACCACTCCCACACACCAATCCATATGAGCATGCACCGCACCAAACAAAAAAATAACTGACAAAAACTTTCACCATGTGACAAAAAAGAACAACTCAAGAACAACCATGACACCTTACCACTGAACCCATTAAAGACCAGCCCCATGCAAAGCAACCTGCAAACCAGCAGACGCCCACCCAATAGACTTCTAACCAAACTACTCCCAAACTGTCCTAATCTACACCTCAAACCAGCCAACTCCACTCCTCCATCCATCAACACCCAAGGACCAATGGAAACCTTATCCCACACCATCCGTAGAATGACCACCAATCAATGACCAAGGAATCCCCAAGAACTTATAGAAAATATAGGAGAGTAGGCACGCTATTCCCTTCACCCCACCAATCCACGAGCACACTAGAAGCAAGCCACAACCCAAATTCTCCTTGAAACCTACTCTAAAAAAAGACAACATGAAACCTCACTAACCTAGAGACACACACCATCCACATGCCCCATCGAGAAACCACCTGCACCGAAAAACCCATCCAAACCATCAACTCAGAAAACATGAAAAAAATATCCAGACAAGAAACATTGAAAAATACTATAGCATACCCAATGAACAACCATGAAAAAAGACCAAGCCTTACAACAATCTGCCTAAACCAAATAACATTCAAGGGAATCCCACTCCAACTGAGCCTGCATCCAGCACAAGGGCATCCATAAGACCTGTAAGAAGAAAACAAAAACCATGGAGGAAGCATTCGTCCGCAATAGCCCCTACAAAACTAGAAGAACACACCTCTATGGGTCGGCCACACTAAGATGCACCAGACACAGCCTATAATGAGAACCCAACCAAAGATATCTGAGACCAACACCAGAAAAACAAAACACAAAAACCCAAAAAAAACCATCAAATCCACTTCAAGATTCTCCAAAACTAGAATGTTCCACGCCTCGACGAGAAACCAGTGGAATGAAAGAAAACCAGTAACAACGGAAGCTAGCAACCAGCCCAATCATCACAATAGTTGCACGGCCAACACATCCCATCTACCCTGCAGAAGACCCATTGCTAGCATCACCAGTAGCTCCATCCAGATACCCCAACACCACAAAATCAAGGCTACCTATAACTGGTTGAAGGACTGATAAAAAGAGAGTCCCGCAACACATGAAACCACACCTGCAAGTACCAAAAATCCACCCGCAACCAACTCCAACCACATGAAACAATAGCCAACGACCTCATGAGTCCAGAAACCAAAGACATAAAAATGGAAGGCACAACATCAAACTTCACCAGATCCAAGACACTCTATGTACACACATCCAAACCTTGCACTAACAAGAGTATCCTAACCCCATACAACATCACCTCAACAGAACCCTCAATTCCAACAACCAGAACCCTCACCCAAATCCCAACAACAAACATCTAGTTCCCTCTCAACCCAACAGGGGGGAGCGGTGCAGTCCAGGGGAGGCTTTCTAGCGGGAGGGGGCTATAGGGGGGGTGGGCTGTGCAGGGGAGAGGGTGGGGGATATTTTTTTGGGGGGAGGGGGGGTTGTCCAGAAGGGGGGGCTGTCCAGGAAGGTATTTACAGGGGGAGGGGGCTTTGCAGGGGGGGTTGTCTACTGCAAGGGGAGTGGGGGGGGGGGGGCTGTCCAGGGGGGCTTTACAGGTGGTGGGGGCTGCAGGGGGGAGGGGTCTGTAAGGGGAGTGGGGACCGCTAAGGAAATTATGTTTCATTAAAGGACGGGGACCCACCATACATTAAGTAAGGTGATGATGTATTTATTATCTAACTCTATAATAATGGATCATATTCCCTCAACCTTTAACCTATTATTTTTTCCTAAGAATACATCTACTTCTCTCTTTTTGACCAGCTCTAAAAATGACTCTCTCTATAGGAAAATATGAAAAGAATAACTAGAGTATAGGACCCACTCTTGATTGAGTGTATAAATGGACTCATTCAAGATTTAAACACCTGTCATAGCCTGAATCAACCAGAAAATATAGGTTAGTGGGCCGTTTGGATTCTAACTCACACATGAGTTTCATACGCTCGGGCTTAATGTGCCCAGGTATACCATAGTGAAAACAGATTACTTTTCTATCCATAGATATTGTCCTAGATTTGGGTTATTTATTAATATTACTTTTGTCCCTACTAAATTGTTTTTTCTTACCTTTAGTTTAAAGTCTGCCATTGTGAAAAACTCGCATCCTAACCTTTTATTTTTTGTTCTATAATGAAATTCCTTAGACAAATGGTCTGATTTCATATCTTCTAATGTTAAATAGAATCAATCATACACCATGGTCGTAACAAGTGTTCTATATCTATTTTCAAGAGTGATTAATATGATCATTTCTGGATCCTCACAGTCAACATAAACATTAATATTGTCTAAATCTAACATGAATTTATTAACCTCATATAAGTGGTTTTTTATAGATGTACTAGGGGGGTGTGTTGGGGTAGGGGATGGGTGTGTAGGTGGGGGGAAGGGGGCAAGGAGAGGGGCAGGGGTTGTGCTGGTGGGGGGGCAGGGGGGTGTACTAGGGTAGGGGCAGGGAGAGGGGGCAGGGGGTGTGCTAATGGGGGGAAGGGGGCAGGGATAGGGGGCAGGGGGGTGTGCATGTGAGGAGGGAGGGGGGCAGGGGGAGGGGTGTGCAGGTGGGGGGCAGGGGGACGTGAGATGGGGCAGGGGGGTGTGTAGGTGGGGGGCAGGGGGTGTTCTGGGGCAGAGGGAAAGGATAGGGGAAGGGGGGTGTGCAGGTGGGGTAGGGGGAGGGGTCTGCCGGTGGGGGGAAAGGGCTGGGAGAGGGGGTAGGGGGTGTGCAGGTGGGGGGGGCAGGGGGTGTGCTGGGGAAGGGGGAAGGGAGAGGGGGAAGGGGGTGTGTTGGTTGGGGGCAGGGGGTGTGCTGGGGCAGGTGGTGGGGTGTGTGCAGGTGGGGGGGGGGGCAGGACGCGGGGCAGGGGGAGTGGGGTTTGCAGGTGGGAGGGTAGGGGAGGGGACAGGGAGGTGTGCAGGAGCAGTGGGTTGGGGTGCTGGGGCATTCCGCCTAACAGCCAGCACAACCGTGCTGGATTTTTTATGTAGTGGAAAGCCCTATAGCCATGGTTTGGAGTCGTGGCTATAGGGCCTTAGCCACGGTCAGCGTGGCTTTTACTAGAATCTATCGGGCTGACCCTATAGCCATGGCAATACCAGCCACGGTTCATGAAACTATTCCTATAACTTATAGCCACGGTTTTGGGGCCAATAGCCATGGTTTAGAACCATGGTTATAGCCCAAATTTCAAGTAGTGATATTATATTAATTCATTTTTCATGTTATTTTTTAGACCAACCCCAACATGAACATACATTAATTAATTAATGATTATGAATTTTGAATTTTTTTATTATTGTATAATATCATTATTTCATAATAATAATGATATTATTTAGTCAATTTAATTTTTTTTAATAATACTTTAAAATATTTTAATAAATATTAAATTAACAAGATGATAAATGAGATATGTTACTTCATGGAGGTGATAGTGCGCACAACACACGGTTAATGTTTTAATTTCTCATAAAATGATAGGGAATAATTGGGGATTATAATATGTATCTTAAATATAAAACTTCTATTATATATTTCATATTTATTCTATAATTAATAGTTATAATCAATGAATATAGGTGGTGGTGAAAAATGAAAGTTGTTGGTTCGTGAAGGTGGTAGTTCGCAGATTGCAATAATAACCGTTTTGATTTTCTTAACAGAAAAGGGAAAAGGTGCATAATATTCATTTACATAGAATAATAAAATTAATCATACAATCAAAACTTATTTAATTATACGGTAATTATAAAATTACATTTGCGAATTAATGGATGAAAAGAAAATAAGTTAGGGAAAAAAACTCTGGTTGAGGCCTTAATCCCTCCATTGAAAGACTCCTCAAAAATAGATGTTTTAGAACATTATATTGTGGCTAGAAGCTCAAGAAAAAAGAATAAGATTATTTTAAAAGGGAAAAAGTTATATTTTGAAGAGAAAATCTAATTTTATGCTAGTCATTAAGTGGTGGTGAGATTCCCCTTTCCTAAGTGTTGAGAATGGAATTTTCATTACATCAACCACTTAATATAAAGGGAGCTCATTTTATACATGTCATGTTACAAAAAAATGGATAATAATGGATTTGGAGATTAGATGTAGATTATAATACCACAATAACTCATTTTTACAAATGTTTTAAACTTATTTTTATGTCTTTTAATCATATAAATTTCACTATTCCTATTTTTAGTTTTATCGTGGTATCAAATATATAAATAAGTAATTTCATTTAGAGGAATAAGAAAATATCCCTTATTATATAATTTCTATAAAATAATTCTAAAAATTATATCCATTTTATTATATAAATATTATATGTATAGGAAAAAATTAATATTATCTCGTGTAATGTGTAAAAACTTATTTTTGGTAAAATTATATTTTTAAGCATTGAATTTATTTATTGGGTAAATTATATATATATATCTTATCTTTATGAAATAAAATATTTTATAAAAAAACTATATTTTATATATCTTTAAAATAAATCCAAAACCAAATTTTACCAAAATATTATTTAATTAAATGAAAACAATAAAAAAAAGTTGTATTTGAAAATATTACATAATCCAATAAAATGATAATCAAAGGTTTTCAAAATTAGAAATACTATTTTTAAAATGTAAAATTTAACATATCAAATAAATTTTTTAACAATTATAATTTTATTACTAACCCCTATATATTTCTTATTAAAACATAAAATTTACAATTTCGGTAAAAGCTATATTTTTCACAGTGAAACATGAAAATAAATTATTTAAGAAAATAAAAAAAATCTATCCTATGATAATTTTTATTTCTTTTAATGATAAAAATGATCATAAATTTTTATTTTTTAATTATATATTTATAAATTTATCTTTTAAATAAAAATGCAATATATAAAAATATACTTTTATTGAAAAAATGATGTTTTGAAACATTAAGTGTTACTATAATCATACCATATAAATAACCACTTTAGATAATATTAATACATTAGTTATTATATAAAAATATTATAATGTGGTTAATTTAATTTATTAGGATAAAATATACAACACATAAAAATGTTTTTTTTAAGTATTTTTTTTATACTAAATACGATTTCACAAAATATCATTAAAATTAATGATATTTTTTTGAAATTTAATTTTACAAATTAATTAATATTAAAATTTTATTTTCATTTTATAAATATATAATATCATATTTAGTAAAATTATTATTAATAGTAATATATAATGCATATATATATATATAATATTTTGAAATTATATTTATATTTCATTATGAGTGATCTTATTCTTAATTTACAACTAAAAAGAGATAACATCTGTATACCAATTGGATACATGTATAACCAGTGACCATATTCTCAATGATCATTTTCCCAAATACCATACTTATAATGCCCATATTTCATTCCTATATATTATGATTCCAAAACCAATAATTCCATTCTCAATTCTTAATTCTCCCTTTTCATTTTCACAGCTTTTATTTATATCTAACTACTTGATTACAACAGTTAGTATTTTATTCCACATTATAGTATTTATTTGGCTATAGGTGATCCTTAAATGTGAATATGGTCCAAGAGATTTCCTATTTTTGAATATTATATTATTCTCTATTTATGTTCTATATTTGATTTATTTACTTTTAATGGATGTAATGATCCATGCTGAGTTATACTTAGTTTCCTTTGATTTTTTTGTAATCATTTCATGTCCTCCAATATTTATTTTAGATTAATCACTTTCCAATAAGACATTTTAGCAAATCTATTTCAATTACCGTGGAAAAAAGTTTATAATTATAAACATATAGTTTATTTGAGGAACCTTCTCCCTATATATCTGCGGAGTTACATGTACACTATCTTCTCCATGGATGACATGCTTAATTTTGTTTCTCTAACTTAATCTATGGTATAAGAAATAATTTTTTCTCCAAATTTTATTATAATAATTATATTACGTCTTATTTTTTATTCTATATGTATGACATAGAAATCAATGATCATTATAAAGTAATACATTGATATCTGTAAATTACCCAAAATAAGATCATCATGGGTCCCATTATTTTTATCCCAGGCAATAGTTTCCATAAAGTTAACATAGGTATGATTAACTAATTTAATAAAAATTATTTAAATGTATCTTCTAATATTTATTGATGAAAATTTTATTAAAAATGGGGTTCGACATCGTAATTATAAACATATGTGAAAATATGAAAATAAGTAACTTTTAATATTGAAAATAAAGATTAGTTCAGAAATGAATGTATAATAAAATATTATTTTTAAATATTAGAGATGGTAATAGATATTAATATTTTTATTAAATATTATATTAATATGGTTATTTTTTCTATACATTAGGTGAAATCGCAATCGTTGATGTGAACGGTTAAGATGGGGGCTTCTCGCTCAATTCACTTTAATGAACAATTTCTTTATATTATGCTCCTATTTTTAATCGATATTGTGTACATACTTCAAAATGGACTATCTTAACTTTTTTAATTCAACATAAATGGATCTAACAACTCTTTTCTTAAACCTTCCAATCATACTCTTTTATTTCCTTTAAAACCTAACTAGTAAGTGTTTCATCTCTAATATCCCACTTTGAGACATGTTTTTTATTATCTACCCTTTTCTATATGGTATATATGATAAATATTTATGTATAACATCATGATTAACCCTATATTGGTGTTATTGAAAGTTTCATTTCAATGTTTCTCATTTAAAAAACTTGAAATCAATTTTCATAAAATCCCTAAGAGTTTTTCTTCTGAATTTTCTTTCTTGGGTACATATTCTATATTAAATAATTTTTTATTATGTTTTTTATTTACTTCACTATAAATATTTTTATCATACATTAACTAAATTAAATGAATATTAATTTCCATTAATATTCTATATTTCATGGTATTTTGATTCAATAAATTCAAATGTTTAAACAGATTTTGATAACTCAATCCTCATTTCATTGAGTTATAATGTTTCACCTTAAACATGGTAACTATATTGTTGGTTTCATTCACCATAAGATTTTATTTTACAAAATTTTTCTTTTTATATGAGGAAATAAAATTTTTTAATTCCAAGATTCTTCATTAATGAATTTCATTCTCATTAAAAGTGTGATGTGGTTATGAATAATTCTCATCCTCTCTAATAATATGATTCTATTCAATGTATATATTCTTTTATCATACCAATTTTCTCATTCATTATTATTAAATATAATTTTTTTTATTAATTATGATCTCTAAAATTATTTTCACTAATGTTCAAAAAAAAATTTATTACTCTATTATATGATGTGGGATTCAATAATGTTATTTTAAAATACTAAAGATTTTTATTTTCACAATCCAATATTTTATCTTCCACCATACATATCCTCTATAAAACCATTATGAACTTTTATGGGATCTATTATTAGTATTTAGTTTCATTTTTTTAATTTTTTTCAAGTTAATATACTAAAAATTATATCTTAATGTAACACATAACTTCTTGTTTTTTCCAAAAGGATAGAAATTATTTATGAAATATATTTTCTTTATTTGTCATTTATTTTCCTCTTTATCTCCAAAATATATATCTAATTTTGAGTAATATTTCATGAATCACCATCTAAAGTCCCTTCTGAAATACAATTTTTTGGTGATTTAATTTTGGGTACCAAATAATGTTACTCTTGAATTGATTATATATGATATCATTTGGAAATTTTATAAAAACCATTTTATTTGTGTTGGAACTTTTTTATATAATGAATGTTTGATTTAATTTGTGTTAAATACGTATAGAAGATTATTATATGATGGGTAAGTACATGTATTTACCTTTAATACATCGGAATAAGTTTTATATATCATTAGATCAATGAGAGAACATCAGTTGTTATGATAAGCTTCAGAGGTTACATTGGTTGTTATCCCAAGACTAGGAGGATAATAGGGTTGTGATCAAAATCCCATGAGGATACAAAAGTCCTTATCCTAGTCCCATGTGATTAAATAATGTTTTTATCCCATTCCTAAGAGGGTAAATGGGTTATTATCCCAAGTCCAGTATATTATGGGAATCAAGTATAAATTCCAAATTCATTAGGTTATGATTTGAATAGTTTTGATTATGAATAATTTCTATGTTATTTGACAAATTTATGAAACCAATGATCATGATTATTTTTTCATGTTTCTAAACACCTATTCCATGGTACAAATGTAATTCCCCAACCCTAAAATCCCAGATCCATTACCTTACCTTATTATGTTGGCATGATTAGAAGGAATCAAATCATGAAGGACCAATCAATTTAGTGGTTTTTCAAAACCATCTTGCATACATGATACCCATATTATATTGGGAAAAATAAAATAAAACAAAATACATAAAAAGTAATAATAAAGTGCATCCTTGAAACTAATTCCATGAATTCATCTTCATATACTTGGAAAATAAAACAAAATAAGGGTGATTCCAAGTGCTCAATAATGGTAAGTGTATAGTGGAAGTAGTCATGATCAATATGAGTAAAAAATATGGAATGTTATATAACTAAATAAACAAAAAAATTAACAACTATATAATACATAATCAATATAGAAAGGTAAATTACTAAAGACACATGACATTTAATCAATAAACTTACAATGAAATGAATCCATAGATAATGTAAAAGAAACAATTTCATGGATAATAGAAATAATAATTTAGTTATCAATAAATGAGATTATTAAATATTGGATTCCTTTTTTCATAGGTACATGGTACCTTTAGCGCCAAGACCTTTCATAAGACTAATTAATATATTGGGTAGAAGCCCAACATATTTTCCTAAAAGATTCATCTCATGAGACTACCAATGCATCGATGAGATTATATAAAATGGTCTCCAACCCCTATCGTACCACTCCAAAGTATTTCTTATATATCAAATAATTTATTTAATCAACAAACAATGAGACTTATCTTCAAATATCTATAATTAATAAATGTTTACATTCATCAAAATGTACACAATTAAAAAAATAACATTCAAATTAAACAAATTTTTAAAAATAAAATACAACATAGGAAATAAAAATATCCATAATATAAGAATATTCATATTTTATATAAATTTATTTTACAATATGATGAATTTTATTAGGACATGATTTCTTTAAGAGAATGTCAACAACCACAAAATAAAGTGAGATTGCAAAGATAACATTGACAACAATGTAATTTTCAAGTCAAACCCACTTGGATAAGATAATTCAAAATGAAACAAAAAATAACATGATTTCTATTTTAATCATGAAAAAGGGTCAGTATATACATCGCACCAAATAAGCAAGTGGTGAATCTTATATTTATCCCACAGATGTAAAAAGTGATATGAATATCCATTACATTGTGTTTCCTTTTGGGTAAAAATACTTTAACATGCCATTATAATTTTTTTAATAATGTTATTAACTATTAATATATCAATAATAATATTTATAATATCATATATTAACTTAATGAATTATATTATTACCTATTTTTTAACAATCATTCATTATTTTCACTATTTCAGGTGTTAACTATCTTGTTATTTGAGAATGTTTTGAAAATCTTATTATTGTAACTTTTAATTAGATCCTAGTTTAACTATATCAAAAATATAAACATTTATTTAAATATCATTTATATTCAGTATATATTTATTTATAATAATTGATAATATTTGGATATAGGAAATGAAATGCAATGTTTATGGAGATAGTAAATTGTACGTATGCATGAACGCTATATCCATTTCTTTTTGGTGTTAAAATAATGAAAAGTAAATGATATATATATATATTTATGTGTGTGTGTGTGATAATTATAGTATAATATTTATGTAATATATGTCACATATTTTTATTAACACCATTCTTAATACATTTATTGTAAATTGTGACTGAGTCACTTCTCTTTGAGGAGGTGCTAGTCCACATGTCCAAAAAAGATGTTATCGTATTCTCACAAAATGGAAGGAGTGAAGGTATAGCTATATAAAATTATAAAAAATAACAAAGATTTTATAAATTCAATATATATAATATATAAACTATAAATCCATCATTATTTCATACGTTCAAATGTGGTAATGTAAAAATAAACGACATCGGTTCGTGTGGAGGTAGTTCATCATACACACAAACGATGATTGTGTATCCCATTTGATTGAAGTTTGTGGAATTCTAGGTCATAACCATGCCATAGAAACATCCCAATATATTTATGATACCGATGTTATTATATATGAATTATATAAGAATTATTTAAGGGGTGGATAATGAAATTAAACAAAAGTGATCATTGAAGAATATCACCTTCTATTCGGGTAACTCTTTTGGGGTTCTTGCAAAAGTAGTTATTGGCTCATTTTCTTCTGAAATTGAGGATTCATTGGGAATGGAAGGTATTTTGGGATAATATTTGGATTGATTTTGGATGAGCCATATTTTTTAATCAGTGTGAATAAAATGGAGGGTTGAGTTCCATTTTATAATGGAGGAGAAGTTGCATTCTTGTGAATCTAAAAATGTAATCACTATTCAGAGGTATCCATTACATCATTTATAACAACCCTACATATTATTATACTTTAATAAAAGATTTATTAAATTTAATTACACTTAACTCAACCTAGAATATTCAAAATTTTAGCGTATTTTGGGATTCTGTACATTAAATAACAATTTAAAATAGAAAAAACAACATTTAAATAGAAAAACATCTTAATATCCTCGCACTTAAAACTACAGGGGATAACCCGGGGAAATACATAAGAAAGAATTGAGCTATATTTCTCACTAAGGTAAATATACTTGGAATAACATGAAGATAAAATACTTATTATAAAATAGTCATATCAATCGATCATAAAAGGGATGAGAATCAAAAACATGAATAATAAGACATTATATATCATGATAAAATGAGAAATGAGGAAACATCTTTAAAAACTAAATCATATACATAGGTCAAGGATAAATTCCAATATATCATGATAACAAATATCTCAAAAATGAATTGGGTTCACTCTTTTTCCCAACATGAATTAACATGAGAGTTAAAATTACCTAATACATTAGAGATTTATATAATTCTAGGTACAACCATCACATTCATTTAATTTTCATACTTAAGTGTCCCACATAGATCATAGAACATGGATTAATTCCTCAGAAAATACTATTCTATGACCAATGATTTTGTAATAGATAAATTTAATTCTCAATTCAAATAATTATTTGTATATAAAGGTAAACACCCCTGAATGGAAATGGGTATGGTATTCACTACACAATTGTTTTGTCATAGAAAACCATGGTGAAATGTTGGAAGCATAAGGTTTCCAATTAAAATTTATAAAATGGGTTACTGATATAGAATGCAGTCACATAATTTGGACATAAGATGTGAAGAAATTGAGGGATGAAAATGAAAATCATAACATTAGTAATTGGAAAAAGATGGAATAATATAAAAAAGATACCTCAAAAGAGAAGAGATGGTGAGGATCCGTTATTTGAGTCTGTGACTCCATATTATTGGTAGTGGATTCTTGAGAGTTTGGAGAAACCATTGGAGGACTCTATAGAGGTGAGAGAAGAGTAAGAAGACCTGACAAGGGGTTTTAGTGAGGAGAAATTAATTCTTGTACATATAATGTGTTCATTTTATCATCTTCCAAGAGACACCGTGGTGATGAAGGACATGAAAAACATACCTTAGACAATTGAAATTGACCTCCCATAACATCAATTATTTTAAAATGTGATAAATTAATACTACCATAAACTAATCTATGAAATCAAGAACCATGGAGTTCATGATTCCCATGAAAATATTCATGTAATTCGAGACACATAACAACATATATAAAAACATGAAGTTCCCTATAATATCTCTTTAAAATAATTATTCAGGATATCCTCCTCTATTACCATCATCTAATCAAATAAAAATATAGTATATCATTATAAAAAAATAATATGGATCCATCCAAATGGTAAAATAAATAATCTATCCAAATAGTATGGTAACTATTACAAACTATCTCTTAATTTAGTCATAATTAGTACATACACAACCTTATAACAATATATGACTTCTTGTGGAATAACACTCAAGTATCCCAAAATAATACACTTGGATGTATGAATCCATTCTAGATCAAATCATCCACAAGGATCATCAACTCTCATAGCTCATAAGGTTCCATATGATAGGGATCCCTATAAAATGAAGAAACATAAGGACGAAACTCTATCTCAAATACAATGTCACACAGAGAGGGATGGGGTCACAAAATATACTTGGAACAAATCTAAAAAAATATTTGATGACATTGATAACTCCTCCATCATAAAATCAACCAAAACCAACAACAACACTACTAACTAAGACTTAGAGGCTCTAAATTATTATAACCCATCCAATAATATTTCTTAGAAAATACACAGCATATTGGAACTCCTTCTAATAGAGATAAACACTCATTTTTAAATAATTTATCACAAAAATAATTCAATAAAACTAGTAGATTCTAAGAATAACTCTGTATGGTTATATATGATTAAGAATGAAGTCCATATATGAGTTATTTTTACCAATAATCATCTCACAATCTTGGAACATAACAATAAAACCTGTATGAACACCAACTAGAATAGTTAACACCAAGGGAAAAAGAATCCTCTCGATCTTGGTCCACAATGTAAAAACTAAGGAATTTATAATAAAGGAGTGTGATTATGAAAAAAAATGAATAAAATTGTGTAATTGATAACAAAACGGTGCCATGGAAGATTTTAATCCCATTTGGAACCAACATCTCCATAGAATTCATATACCCATGTTCAAATCCTTTGAATAATTATTTATGGTCACCTCTGGAGCCATTATTAGGCTAATTTACATGGGGGGATATAATAATTCTAGCCTATACAAGTTCCATCGACTCACATTCAAACAAAATCCTATTATATCTACTACTGATATAACCTTCAAGACAACTACTATTATGATTATAATAGATATTGGCCATGTGTACCATGTTGATCACTAAGAATAGTATGGAACTGATATCTTAGGCGGAAATTAACTACACACATTAAGAATATAGGAACAGAGAACATGGTGGATTCATTAGAAATTCTAGCTCTAGAGAATCATAAAGAAAGAAACTAATGATGCCAATTATTAAGAGGTATGAAACTCAAATACCTTGATATATGAGGTCATTTACTAATATCCATACTACTGGGTAATAGTTTTTACTCCCATAATGAGATATTATAAAATTTTCATACATCATATCATTCACCGTATTTTTCTTCTATAACTAAAGTTTTTTTGGTATTATAAATGGTGTGACTAATTGGTGAATATATAGGTGAAGAACTTCATCATTATGGAATTTTATAGACTCCTAATATAGAAAATGATTATGGGAATGATGAAGAAATTCTTTAAATAATATCTTTAGCTCCAACATTCTTAGTCACACCAGAAAATCGTATTGAATCTCTTGCCTCTTCACTTCCCTCATCGTTGTTGACAATAACTCTATCTGATACTCCCTTCGAAAATAATTTAAAAGAACCTATACCTTCTTCCACTCTCAAGGACACAGAATCCAACCCTGGTGAGATTCCCCTAAAATATGAATAGCCACCAATGGAACCTGGTACTCTACCTATTATTGGATCATAATAAAGTAAATATCAACATCCTAAAACTAGATCTCTATATCCATTTAAAAGAAACACCCATCATAGTTCACTAACCCCTAATGTTGGAACTCAAGTAGTGTCTATAGTGACCCAATCCTTTTAAAAACATTATTACATTGTTTTTAATTTAAATATACAATAATTACAACCCAATAACCTTAAATAATTGTTTAGTTAAAATATGTGGTATATAAAACAAAAAATTGAAACTCAAAATAAATAATTTTTTTTCTCCTTAGTGAGATCCTACAACTTAATAGGATAGCATGGGGAATACATAAAAAACGTGGGACATAAATCATAGTAATGGAATAAAAAGAATAAGGAAACATAATGTGTGAGTCAAATGTATGACATGATATCATAAACGATAATCCTCATTCATAATCACCTGGGATCATAACATGAAGAGCACGGTATTATGAGATCAAGGAAATATAAAAAATTTGGTATAAAAATATAGCACGATAGAGACATGAGTGAATGATAACTTCGTAGAAAATATCACATGGGGGAAAAAGTCCCATAATCCATTTGGTTTACTCTCTATTCCCATACATAATGCCTCTTGACAGCACAAACAACACCCAATACATTGGAGCACTATCTGGGTTCACCCATCATAACATGTACAAGATTTTGTGTCCCCGATATTGGAAATAAATCATATGTTATAAAAATAGTAATTTACCATGTAATTAAATGGTTTTTATAATCTAACTCATAAATTGTGAAGATATAATAAATAACATATGTGATAAGTGAACATAATTTATATATTAACCCATCAAAGGAGTATATAATGAGTTAGGTATATATATATAATATATATATATATATCAGTGTGTGTATATACGAAATTTAAAAGAAATCTTGAACATATATGGTTTTTTTTTCATGAAAATTTATGTAAATGATCACATTAAATATTTACTGAGGAAAATACCATTTTCACATTGATTTCACTTTTTAAAAAAAAATAAATTTTAAAATTATTATTGAAAACATTTAATTTGAAATGAAATGTTGGATATTGTAACGAAATATTCAAAGAAATGGTTTTCATGAGATATAGAAGTTTTATTCATGCCATATATGTTAAAATGAAAAAAAATCTTTTACCACTTTTAAAAAAACACTAAAATTACTTCCTTCAGAAAATGACAGAAAGATTCATTTTAAACAATTTTATGAAAATTCAAACATGTGTAAAAATGTATTTTATGAGTCATTAGAAAATTGTAAAATATATTTTTTATAAAATATAATAGAATATATATATATATATGGAAGATAAATATTCAACATTTAAAATAAGATATAATATTTTTATTACATACAAACAACATTATTGATGTTTATTTTAATTCAATAATTTTGGAAATGACAACCAACAATGTAAAAGATATTCATGGAATGAGGAGAATAAAATTTTTCTTCTTCATCAATGTAATTTTATATTATTTACCTTGAAGGAACCTTGAACAAATTAATATAAAAAATAAATGGGATTTTAACAGTAATCCTTTACTGCTTTGGTAAATTTCAAATCACGGATGAGGTAAAATGAATATAAAAATAGAATCCCATAAATTATGACTGATTAATTATATAATATGTAAAATGGTTATCATATACACCATATAAAATTAATCAATCACAAAACATTTATATATGATTCTGGGAATGGAAATTGAGATGAAATCTCTTGCCTCGAGTTTGACTCATCACATACATACATTATAATCCTGAATAAAAAAATTATTCCAATTATTAACTTTATTAAAAAGATTTTTAAATTTTATTGTTCCATTTATCTTATTTATCAATATGTTATACCTAATTAATTAATTAATTATGTTCACATCAGGAATTTTGATGACATTTGGTTCACGTGTCCAATATGACATTGGTAAGTTCACTATGGTAAAGGTGGTAATTTTTACGTCATATAAAGAATAGTAATCAGGAAATGACTATAATTTTTATACATAAATCATAATTTTGAAACCATTAATGAGTGATTTTATAAAAAATTAATTATGTTACAATCATGAAGATAGTAGGTATTACATGCACATGAGTAACATTTACGTTTTTCAACGATCATAATGAAAAGAATATAACTATTTTTTACCATTCCATTAATATAATCACGTAAAAATGCCATATTATTTATTAAAATATAATTATATATATCACCTATATAATTTGGTGATGAATAACGAATCACATCGCTTCGTGGTGGTTGTGATCCAACACATGCACAAATAACGTTATCATTTATCACTGAATTGAAAGGTAAGATAGTTAGTGATATATTATCAGTTAAGAATGATAAACATTTCTTAAATATAACATATATATATATACATATATAAATTATATATCATTACTCCCATCTATAATAGAAGATAACTGAAAATGATTTACAATTGTTCATGAGGCGGTAGTCCTCCGTACTCGCAAACGATGGTTTTGTTTTGTTTTTGATGGAAGAGGAGATGGATACGTGTTATAACATTAATTTAATAACATCATATTTTTTGGAAGATACTAGTTTATTATTTCATTATTTCTAAATATTATTCAATGGAGGTAGAAGAAAAAATTAAATGAAAACTCTTGGAAATAACTACACATCATCTTCATACAACCTCGTATGGTTTGAACCAAAAATTTAATATGCTAGTTTTATGATCCTACTATTGAAAATAGAAAATGGGAAGGGATGTACAGAAGTTTTCTAGGTTAGTATTTTTTTTAAAAACAGTTCTGTATTTTTTAAGAAAAAATGATAATAAAGTCCCTTATAAAAGAGTGTTAAGGGGAACTCATAGAAATTATTAAAACATTAAATTTATATTAAATTATTTTCACATAAAAATATATCAAAATTGATATTACTCTAATATAAGATATTCATGAGTTGAATTAATCTCATTCTACTAATATTTTAGATTTTTTTAAAATGTTTTCAAACTAATCTTTTTTTTAACATGTATTACCCCTTATTGAAAATTACTGCGGTAATTTTTTTTTACTATTTGGGGATCAATATAGTTATTATAAAGGAATATTTTATCATAAATAGACCATTTAGGATCTTTTTAAAAACATATAAACCACTTGGTTGAATATGGTATTTTTAGGAATTTTAAATCATTTAATAAAACATTATTTATTATAAATATCCCTAAGGTTAATTTTAGTAATATTAACTTAATTTGAGTTTTATAACATCAATAAAATATGGAATTATAATTTATAACAATCAAACATCTCTAATATTTTATATTTACTTAATTAGGACATAATAATTCATTCAATTTAAATTACTTTTAAAGTTTTTTAATACTTTATTTTTTCTTTTTAATAATATAATTGCTGTGTTGTCATTGTGTATGAATTTAAGTTGTTTATTTAATTTCTTTAAATTATAAATAAATTATCATGGAAAAAATTATTTAAAAATAAAAATTAGAAATAAAAAGGTTATTTTTATCAATATCTCATAATATTATAATTCATTAAAATTAATAATGTGGAATTTTGTCCATCCATTATATAAAGTATTATAAGGGTAAAAATCATTAAAATATTAAAAATGGACATATATTAGAATTTTGGATGATTATTTATTAAATATTCTCATTTAACAAAATTATGGAAAGTCTAAGGGCTAATTTTGAATCCCTATCAAATTATTTTAACCCCTAACTAACACATTTTTTCATTACCATGTTAGAAAATATTTACGATTCTTACTGTTCATAACAACAAAAAATAAAATGAAATAATTTTAAAAATTCAATTATACTAATTAAAAATATTTAAACCATTTTACAAGATTAAATATAGAGAATGGAATAATTTAATTAATTATTAAACCATAAAAACACAAACATAATTGGGTTTTTAGAAGAAAAAATTACATTTTTCAAGCAATAGATGGTCTTATATTAACTCTATCCCAATATATAATTATTATATGAATTTAAATTAAAATAAATAAATATATTATAAATAAATTTCACTTAAATATATCATTATTTTTAGTTATTTTAATTATTTAAAATGGATAAACATTAACCACTTAAAAATGGATTTCTGAAAACTCTGTTTTTAAACATAATAAAATTATGCCAAAATAAATAAAATTTATTATTAAATATATATTTTTAAGATTAATCTAAATAAAATTTTTCATATTTGAATTTAATACCAAATAAAAAATATATAGGTACTTTTAAGTCATATTATTTAATGGGATGAAATAGATATATTTGAAAAATTGTTATTTTTCACTATTCCCTGAAAAATAAATCATTTTAGAAAAATCTCAAAATTTCACCCTATGTAAAGTTTTAAATTAGGTTTTAGAAATTTACTTTTATTTTTAAAATAATATTTCTAAATGTTACAAAAATTGTTTCTTAAATTTTCTCACAAAAATTAATAAAAACATATTTCAAGATAACATATTTTCAAAGTAAAAGATGACTTTACTAAAAAATTATTAATTATTTAATATGTATTTTTCCAAAAAAATTATATTTATTATATCCTAAATATATAATTCATAAATAATTTAATCATATATATACCCTCCCACTTAGATGTTATTTTATAATGGTCATATTTAAAAAATAATATTTTAGGGTTCGTTTTGGCTCAGTGTTTCTTGTTGACTATGCTATCAAACATGGACTTATTGCTAATGATCTTATACCAGAGTGGTAAGAGCTCCTGGTTGGAATCCAAGAGACCCATGTTCAAAACCAGGTGGACGTGAATTTCTGAGGTTACTGTAGCAGTACTATAGTGGGTATTGTTTGGTACTTTAGTTATCAGAACTATTCACCTGATTTGGCCATTCGGGTCACTGGTTTGGGCCTATAGGTCTCAATGACCTTCGAGTCATCAAAGGTCATTGGGCCTTATCAACATCAGGCCACAGAGACCATGGAGTATCCTAGTTCACAAAGAGCAGGCCTTAGAATAGGATTAGAGCAAAAAGTGTAGTAGTCACCATAAGTTGAGCTAACCGAATAGGAAGAATGATAGTGTATGAAAACTGCCATCTAGACTAGCCACCATGCATATTTGTACGTGGAAATGATTTCCGAACAGAAATGCATGGTGGGGACCAAGGATATCAATGATTCAGAAACTTGGGAGGGGTAGTTCTAGTGGTTTGGGCCTACGGTTCATGTATTGGGCATGGTATGCCTATGGGCCTTCAGGTCAAGTATTTCAGGTCATGTCGGGCCTTGTAACTTGGGCCTATGGGTCATGTATGGGTTCCCCTTTATCCTTTAAAATAGGGATTATCCATAATAAAATAAAAAATAAGGCCTTCAGTCCATTCGGGCTAACATGGATTTATTTTAAAAAAATGGTGGTGCACCCCCCCCCCCCCCCTCCATAATAGAATGCATCCTAACAATTTGAAGATATACTTGGAAATAAAATGTTTAAAATTTGAAAATATATTTTTTGATATCCACCATAGTAAAAAGGGTTAGTAAATCTTCCTATTTAAAATAAGGAAAATGAAATATGACGTTCATCGTATAACTTGGCTTCCAAATGGGAGAACATTAGTGGGAAGTGGAAATATAGACATGTATAAATTATATTATGTCAAAATAACCAGGGAGAGTAATATATATCATTTATCATTAGAACATTAATGATAATTATAAACTCAATGGCTAAAAAACCATAAACCAATGAGTTCTGAAATGGAAAACCGATTGATAAAAAATAAGAAGGTAATAGGATATTATTTATCTATCTTACTTTTCCATTAGTCACGTAATTATTTTTTCATCTTGATTAACACCATAATAAGATATACACACTTGATTTGTATAATTTCATCCTTTAATTAATTTACTCAATAATAACACCTTCTTCATCAAATTATGAGTATTTAAGATGATTTTTTATTCATGAGGCACTAAAATTATCTTCAAAAAATTCACATAATTAAAAAATAGTAACAATCTATTCCCACATATATTAAACAATACCAAATTTGATGGTAAAATATAAGATACTACCCAAATAAATAATCCTTAATATTAAGAAATAATACATTAATATACATATTTCAATAAAAAAAGGTTACCATTGATCTTTAATTAAATAATGGAAACTCTATCCCAAATAACCCCAATAACATAAACATTAGAAACTGTTTTAACTTCAAAGGTTATCTCTTACCCATTATCTTACCCATCTAAAAATATAATAGTATTCTAAAAAAATAATACTTTATATTAAACCATTATACATACCTCTATCAAATATAACATCTCTCATAATATCATTCATTGCATAAAATTTAAAATTATTTTAATATATAACATTTTTCACAAATTAAAAATAATATTTGTTTGTAAAAATAAATATGAAAAAAAATTCATACTAACTAGCATATAAACTAGAAAAGTGGTAGATGATTCACCCATGTTTCCAATATCTTGTGGGTTTAAGTTCCATGACATTGCTAGATGTGGTACATTATGAATCGACACAAATTTTTTCATTTATCTAAAACTATTTTAATATAATTTCTATAAAATGATAAAAAAATATGATGAACATCTTCAAAAAGAACATTATTCATCAAATCAAATTTCAATCACATGGTTATTTATATGATAAAATATATGTTCCCAAATTTTAATAATCTATAATTACCTAAGTGACTATGATCTTATAAAACCATAATATTATCAATAACTTTAAAAATATGTCTATAAAATTTATAATTTCTAAAACAACCCTAGATTAATACATATACTATACCAAAGGTTTATCTCCATAAATTATTCCCAAAATATCCTTACTCATATTATATTCCCACCAAAAAAAATCTCAAAATGTGTATCTATGCATTTAGGAATATCATCAAACCTTATTTTATCATCCCAAGACACATTTGGTTTATCCCATATTGGTATGGAATATCATAGGTATTTATATGTTCTAAACTCTGATTTATAGTAATGGTATATAGAGAAAACATAAATTAACAAATGCATATCCCTTGGGAGGTTGATACCAGGTTACTAGTAAAGACACACTCACAATGCATCATAATAATGGTTGAGATATACACAACCAACTCTTTTTAGAGCTATCCTAATTTTTTTACTATAGTAATATAATATTGATCACTAAAAATAAATTGAAATTTATAGGATACCAACTACAGTGACCCAATACTTTCATAAAAATTATTAGATTGATTTTAACCTAAACATACAATTATTATGACCCAATGATCATGAAGCCTAACATCTTTGGAATAAAAGGTATATAAAACATTAAAATGAAATTAAAAAATAACATCTTTATTTTTATTCCTCTTAGTGAGTTCCTATAACAACATAGTATGACATGGTGAATACATAAATGAAAGGGGATATATAAATATAGGTTGGAAATAAACATAATAAGGAAACATATATTATGAGTCGAAGGTATAAATAGATACCATAATTGATCAGGATCTTGAGAAATCACATGGGATCATAATATAAACAACAATATATCCTATGATCATGGAAAATTCTGAAATTTGGAAGAAACATATAGCATGACTAAAGCATGTTTCAAGGCTATCTACCTATACAATATCACATAGTGGAAAAAGTCCCATAATGGATTAGGTTTACCCCATAATCCCATAAATAATTTAGCATGAGTCCAAAAACATTACCTAATGCATTGGATCGTTATATGGGATGAATAATCTTTCCTCATGTGAAAATCAAAGGAGATTTAATAAATAATGGAAAATTGATAAATGAACTTATGGAATATATTTCATGGTCAAAGTTGTGGTGAATGTATCGTGACATAGGCTTCTCATACATGGATATTCAATTATTTTATATAAATATTAATTACATTATTGAAACACACAAATAAGTACTGTAAGAGTTTTGTGAATTTGGAAACATGTAACACAATATTCTTAATTCAAGTATGATATTAAATTTCTCACAAAAAGATCTTCTACCTTTCGTACTATGACATAACAACCCTTTATATATAACCTTGTAAAGGAAACATAAGAAAGGGTGACCTCAGAAGCTCATTAATGGTAAATAGTTGAGATATGTATGCATAACATGAGAATTAGGGTATGATAACAAGCCCCAAAAATTTAAAACCATACCCTATATATCAAAGTTCATAATCTTGAGTCACTACATAGATAATGACTTCTCGTAAGACATGAATCACAATTGAATAAAATATCATAATAATATAGAGAAGAATACATACATATGTTTTCCAAAAGATCATAGAACATCCATCATATCAGAACCCATGAAAATAAATTGGTTTCATAAAAATTTCATCATATCATAACCTATGGAAAAAAATATTCTATAATAATTTTATCATTTTCTTATAGCATAAACCATTTTAAAAAAGCATATTTTATATAAAATTTATAAAGGTAAAACAGGTGGATCAGAATTGGGTTTAACAAAATTAATTCATTATAAAAAAACCATTTAAATAGAAATTTTATATTGGTATCCTTGTATAAAATTCTTAGTATATAATTTGTGACATTAAGGATGTCATATTAGAAGGAAAATTATTTTGAAAGATCACTTGGAAGATTTATGGAGAAAATAAAATTTCTACGTTGAAAAAATAAATAATAAGGCTCATTGAAAATATTTTTTTGAAAATTAACTTAAAAATTATAATGTAATCTTCAATGAAAACAATGTTCATAACTACTATAATGTCCATTAAATCTGTACAGGTTAAAACTAATATTGGTTTAATATACTCCATAAAATCCAGATGGTAATTTTTTTGAAAATGAAATGATTATTCCATTTAAAAAAATGAAGAATTAAAACATGGATAATAATGTATTTGATAAATCATTTAACAAATGTTCAAAAATTTAAAAAAAAAATATAAAACATGGTTTTGTAAGAAAAATGGTTTTCAAATGTAATGTTTATTTTTCATAAAAACATTATTTTTGAACACTTGAGTAAATTAAAGAGATTAAAATGTAGGTAAAACACGTATTCAAGTGAAAAAATATTATATAATAAAATTCATGTGTTTCTTTGGAGATAGATCATTATATTTCATCATTATTTTGATAGTCATAAACAATCCTAACAAATAGTGAGGTCATAACATAAAACTCTTACCACTTTAGTAACATTGAATCATTTGAACCATAAAAGAATAAAATTAATGTAAACCTAAAATATAATAAGGATAAATAAATTCATGATATTTCATGAAAAAGGGTTATATATATAACTCATAAAAGGATTTTGGTGCAAACATAACATATGTCTTAAAGCAAACAAATTGAGAAAAAAATCCCTTACCAATTTGAAACTTTTGTACAATAAACAACATGAAAGATAGATCCTAAAATGGATATTTAAATCCAAAATATATTAATTTAATTCCTATTGAAACAAATTCATGGGAAGTATAGACACTGCACAAGAAATAAATAGGTGCTGAATTAGGCTTGTTTTTTAAAGAAGTAAAAAGTGAGATGAAAATCCCTTACTACTTCAATAATATTTTGAATAGTAATCTCGGATAGAACACTAAATCAAATTAAACATTAAATATCTTTAAAATAAGGATAATAATGATATAAAATTTAATGTTTCAGTATATACCCCACACAAAATAAATTATTTATAAAGATTTATATGTCTCCCAGAAATAATAGAGAAACTAAAAATCCCTAACCTTAAATCGGGAAATCCATCAGACACATTTGAACCTAATTTATAATAAATATATGCTTATTAAACATATAGTACATAAACATACATACATACATATATATATATATATCAAACCATATATTATTTATTTATGTCCTTTATTACCCATGTATTAACACTTCCATGTTAAAGTCATGTTTTGGGTTATAACTGCTTTGTTTATCATATATGTTTAGATTTTTAATTTTCATTCCTATTAATTTGATCATTTTTTCTTAATTTAAATAATTTTAATCATGTAATAATTACCATATTTATAAATAAATTTTACCTTTAACACTAGTAATTAATGGTTGTTTTGAAAATGACATATGTTACGATCATGGAGATGATAGGTCTTACGTACGCATGAGTAACATTTCTATTTTTCAATTATCAATATGGAAAAAAGTTAAGTAGTATATTTTCTTTTTGTCATGATAATTATTTCGTAAATAAAGTATAATTTTTTTTATATACTCACATATATCATCCACGTTTTTTGGGGATGAAAATAGTGTCACATTGCTTTTTGAAGGTGGTAGTCCACGTGTACGTGAACGATGTTATAATATTTTGGTGAGTGAAATTCCATGGAATAAAATGATATATTACTTTTAATAATGATAAAAGTTACATTAATATCATAATTATTTAATTTATATCCTATAATGTTTTTTACATTATCCTTATAATCTTCCATGAAAAGTGTTAGTTAAAATGAATTGCATTGCTTTGTGACATTGTAGCTCGTCATACACTTGAACGACGTTATTATACCCCTATAGAAATTAAAAGTTACATATTATACAATTAATACTAATGTAAAATTATTTTATAAACATCATTTATGTACTTTATATCGATCATCATATCCAACTATAAGAGATATTAATTGAAAAAATAATTACATCAGTTCATGATGTGGTAACTATCGTACACACGAATGATGATTCCGTAACCCATATGAAGTAAGTGAGGAAGGTTTTTAAAAATTATATTGTCATAAGAAATAATATTATATGAATTATACATATTTTATTATATCATTATGTTTTAATAATAATTTATGGAGTTGGAGGATGGAAAAAATGAAAATTCTATTTTAAGAACATTACTTCTTCATCAGGTATCATTCTTAGGATTCAACCAAAGGCCTTTCAAGATTAGTTTTATGAAAAAAATACAGACTCTTAGATGATAGGAGGTACTTTGGGAAGTATTTTTGGTAGTTAATTTTAAAAACCAAAGGGTTTTAAGGTGATAATAATATAGGATAGTTGGTGGCCTTTCCTAAGTGAGGTGAGTGGTACACTTGTAATATTTCAATAGAAAACTGTTTAACCACATTTTTCACCTTCCAAAAGGGTGAAAAATTTATTATGATAGATAATTAAAAATTATAAGGTCATATAGGTCTAAAAATTATGTTTTAGACATTTATTTTGTCATTTTAATTCATATCATTTTAGTTTAACCCCCGATAAATCCATTTTACCTTAAACATGGTAATTGATATTTTCTATTTTCAATATTTATTTTGGTAAAACATTAAGATAAATATATTAGGTAATATATATTATGGAGATTTAAAATATTGAATAAATTTTTCCAAATTCAATTTTCTTACGTGGAAAGATTAAATTTAAAATTAATACCACATACGCGACGAGAAAGTGGGGTTTCAAGGAGATAGTATAAAAGTTGACAAAGTTTTTATATCTTATTTCAATATGAAATTTTAAAATTTCATAAATAAATTTGATTGATATATAATTTTACTAATGATACTTTAAAACTAATTTATGATATAATTTATCTTTATAATTAATTAAAACAAAAAAGGTTGTTTTCAATTAAAATTTAGTATTTGTCACAATTCATCGGCAAACTAATATTTTCAAAAAATTATCAAAAATTATCCCTAAGAAAATTGTTCACTAAATATTTCAAAATTTGAAAATATTTTTACAAATAAATTTCATAAAATTTAAAAAAATTAGTTCTAAATGAATTAATAAAAAGCAATAAAATTGTTTTTTTGAAAAATATCATTTTTAAGCGTAAAATGTGATTTATTATTTCGTCTTATCTCGAAAACACATAAGGTGAATTTTAAACATGTTATTGAATATATAATATAAAATTTTCATTAAAATAATTAATATAACATTGATTTATTAATTTATTTATGTAAAACCTATTCATTTAAAAAAATTATAAAAAAAGATATAATTTATTTTCAAATAGTTGTTATTTTAGTTTTTAATTAATTGGTCCCCAAAAAATTACTTTTATATACATGTGTAAACCATATATTTTCATAATTTATGTAATCAAATTCATAAATTCCATTAAAATTCCTAGGTTATATTGATCATACTAAATAATAACAATTTAATAATTTTTAATATTTCGTTTAAACTCAGTGTTATGTGTAATGAAAGCAAATATCAGTGTTTCTTGTAATGAAAACCAAACTCAATTGTTTTGTGTAACAAATATTAATATCGATGTTTAATTTATATTATAATACCCGAAATATTAAATTTATTTGAAAAGGAATATTTCATAAAATCTCTAGGTGTTACATTCTACCCCCATAAATTGATCTCTGTCCTTGAAATTCATCTTGATCGTAAAAGGTGTATTATTTTAAAATTCATTCCTTGAAACCCATATCACAAAAATGGATAATAAAATTTACCTTAAAAAAAGAATGTTGGAGACATAATGTTTACCTAAATAAACTCATCACGATGTTCCCACATTGAATAACATATGTGTAAAGTAGAGAATAATACATAGAAGAAGAACATAAATAATTATAAAAAGTGATTGAGATCATTTATCATAATAAATTAGGGGATCCAAATAATATTAATGAACACAAAACCATTGATCAAAGAGGTGTGAAAAAGGATATTTATATCATAAAAAATTTCCATAACATGACAATATTTTATTTCAATATAATTTTCCTAATTTTGAATACTTTTCACAAGAAGACATACTTACTTAATTAATTACATTTAATAATAAAAAACTCACATTGTTCCCTGATAAATTTCTACTTCATCTCCTACTCTGAGAAATTATGGTGAATTTTCCTTTTCTAAGGAACTAAAATATTGTATCATCCATTTATAGAATGATAATTAATTTATTATATCTTTAGTTACCATCTCAACAAAATGGTTAGAAGATGTTATACAATATGCTTAAATCATCATATGGTGAAGTAATACATTAATATCTAAATCATTGTCCAAATTTCAATATAATCCACTCCATAAATTTTTAACCTTGTAGACCTTCCAAAATATTAAAATCCAAAACTTTTCAAATAAGGTCCCTAAATTTACTAAATTATTTTTTCATTAATCTCCCAAAAAAAGGTGAAATAACTCTTAATTGTCCTATACAAGAAATGTGAATACCTTTATCATGATTTATAATTAAACATCTAATAAACGTAATTACCATAAATCATATTTAAAACATAAGTTCATGTTCATTTGTTACATAAAATAATGATGGTGGTATATATTCCATAATTCCCAAAATTTTGTAAACTCCATCAATGATTGAATAAACAACCCTTTTAAGAAAACATTGATCACTTGAAAGGTAATTGGTAATATCTAATTTTCATTATTTATATCAATCATATCTTTATCCAAAAATCATTATCTCAACATTATGAACATTATGAGGGTTATTTTTCCCTTAATAATGTGTTTCATAGAAAATATAAACATTCCATTAAATAACATTTAGATCATCATCATCATTTAACATATTCTTCCAAATCTGTAATGAAAAAATAATATTGAAAAATCCATATATATTTCATTATTATTAAATTCAAATACACAAACACATCAACCATATCTCTTCCTTCTCAAAAATATATATTGTCTTTGTCAACTTGTTCTTTAATTCCTCCTTCATTTCATATGTCATTCATAATATCTTCATTTCTAACCAAAATACCATTACCCATACAACCTTTTTAATTCTCATCATGATATTTTCCCTCAAGAAATTAATTTTCATAATGACCATAAATTTCACATTTCAAACATTCAATCATTGATGAAATATTAGGGAGATCGGTATTCCCATCCAATGAGTTATCTAAACTTTTCCTTTTCCTTATAAATTACCAGCTCTGTGTCATTATTTTTCACACTCTAAACAGAATTTAGTTCAACTAAGACATTCACATGGTTTATTCTTCCCACATTCTTTACATATAGTAAACTTAATCTACTTTATTCCATGGTCTCCATAACTCAAACTCTTATAAAATAATATCCTTTAGTTTGTTGTCGAGTTGGAGAGTTTTTGAATGGGAGTTTTGTTAATAATATTCTATAATAGTTATTTAAGAATAATCAAAATATGATTCCCTCTATTCATCATCCCATATAGATTCTTATTTGAACATTGTTCATCACAATAAATATTAACTTAGTTCCTTTTAGTTCCCATAGTTTCGTATAAGCAAAAATCATAGTGTGAAAAATAATAATAATAGTTTAGAACCACATATTCATGAAAAATAACTCAGGGGATGTCAAAATTATGATTCCATATTTTCAATCTATGAAAACATAGCTTTATAATATGTTATTCATAGTAATAATCTATTATTATACTTCATGATGGTTCATAAAAATTTTATGAACATCGAATAAATATCCCATGGTTCTGTAAAACTAGGTGTTTAGAAATATATGTTTTCATTCACAAGGTGATGATTAATTCTTGATCAATGTGCCCATTTTAATAGTTATTACCCCTTGGTACCACTATTCCATAGCCACATAAACATATTGTATCCACACAAGGATGTAATTTAATGGAAAAATAATGATTAATCTTTACCCTAATTCCAATATATTTTCCCATACATTGAATCATTATTATAATTTTCCTTAGATACATCCCTATATATATCATTATAAATAAAACAAGTTATCTTACTAATATTTTTTCATCCTAGATTCCAATAGATAACTAAACCATTCCTTTGATACCAACTATATCTACCAAAGCTTCTCATACATGGATTTTTTATTTTTTTTAGATGACTGTTCATTAAATTAAATAAACACATTCTAAAGGAAAAAAATAGTTTCTACCTTTAGAAACATGAAAAACAATTTTCTTAATTAATGAAATATCTTCAATGTCTACCATAATGAAATTCCCACATTAGTAACCCTTCTTAAAAACCATTTCTTTCCATCCATGTGAAAGGAAACATAAGAAAGGGTATTCTTATATTCTCATTAAGGATAATCAATGGAGTTACAAAATCATAACAAGAGATTCATGGTTTGTGGATATGAGAAAAATATATGAAAGTCGTACCATGCATATCAAAGATCATAATCTTGAGTCACAACATAGATATTGGAAATTCATAAGACATTATACATAATGGAATCAAATAACATGATCCATGAGGGAATAACATTATAAGTCATAGAATTGTGGAATAAAAATAATAATTAAAAATTTTATATCAATGATACCCACCAAGAAATTCATAACATGTTTGGCTTGGGCTAACCAAAAGTGTACATACCTTAGGATTGGGATAACCTCACGTGTACCCTATTGTATTGGTATTAGTATAACGCCATGTGTACCCTATTTGTAATCTTGGAATAACCTTCCATGTACTCTTGGAGCTCATATACCATTAATAATTACCTAATTCGTTAGCGGCAAATAAAATCCTAACCCATAAGATAATCCATACATTTTTGTTCTATAATATCCTAGAATAATCATCATATCAAAACCCATGAAAATAAACGGGAGTCATATACAATTAATTATATAATAACCAATATAAAAATAAATAGGTTTCATATTCATTGAATCCTTTAATCGTTTCATTATAGAATAACCAGTGAAAAAGAATAGGGTTTCATATGCATTTTAGCATGGTATAAAATGTGTAATAAAAACAAGCTCCATAAAAATATTTTCATCATAAAAATAATTCATTCATAGGAAAAAAATATAATAATTTTATCCATTTATCATATCCCTATTAAAGAATATGTAATATTAAGGATGTCATCTTAGATGGAAAATCATTTTCAAAGATCACTTGGAATATTTTCATGGTAGAATGGCTTTTCCAATTTGAAAACCAATTTTTAAAACTTATTTTTTTTAAATCCTTTTATTTGGAAATAAACATAAAAATTATAATGGGATATTTAAATAATGTATTGGTCATAATGGTGGGATATTTCTTTCATGTCATGAATGTTAAAAGAAAGTCTCCTTTAACATTTTCAACAAAATCTATACGGATAGTGTTTCAAAAATGATGTTAAAGTTAATTTTAAAAAAATATGGGAAATAGAAGAATTGGGTATAATTTTATTTAATAAATTATTTTATTAATGTTAGAATATTTTTTAAAACATTTTAAAAAACAATATTTTTAAGGAAAATTGGTTTTCAACCAATAAGATGATTTTTTCTAAAAAAACATTATGTTTTAACTCTTCAGTACATGAAATAGTGGAAAATGAAGGGAAAACTTTTTTCTCCTAAAATTAAATTATTAGAATAAAAAACATGAGTTTTAAGAGATACATAGTATCATATTTCACTATTGGAATCATAATTATAAACAATCCTGATATAAGATTAGATTGTAACATAAAACTATTACCACTTTGTTATCATTAAAAAAAATACCCATGAAGTAATAAAAGTAAATAAAACATAAAATATAATTTCAATTAATAAATTCATTATACTAAATTTTAAATTTCTTGTATATACTTCTCATAAAAAGGGATAGGTGAAAAGCATTACATATGTCTCAGAGAAAGAAAATTGAGTCGAAAATCTAATACCACTTTGGTATCTTTTGAAACCAACACCCTGTAAAAGATATATACCTAAATGGATTTTTAAATACCCAAAAAAAATTATATTAATCATAAAATAAAATAATGTTTTTTATGTACACCAAATAAAATATACAGAAGGTGAAAATTGAATCTCTCTCACAGAAGTAAAAAAGTGAGACAAATTTTTAATATTACTTTTGTAATTTTTTGAATCATAATGAACAAAAAACAATAACCTAAAACGAGACATTAAAAATCATTAAAATAATGTTATTAATGAAAAGAAATTTCAAAAGGGATTTATATACATCACAAAAAATATATAAGTGGTGAATTTTTTTATGTCTCCCATTAACAAAAGAGATGTTATAAATCTCTTACCATAACCCATGACGTATTTAGTACATGTTTGAACCTCCTATATAATACATATATGTTTATTATACATATTTTATAGAACCATTGTTATAAATATCATACCATTTCTGATTTACTTATATCATTTTAGTACCCATCTATTAATAATTCTAGTTTTGTTTCTAAAAATTAAATATTTATTAAAAAAGAACATTTAAGGATAAAGTGGGAAACCATACCAGTTATCCATAGAAAACCATTAAACCAATTAGGAAATAAAAAATCATTTTTAAAAAGACTTAAATTATTTTTAATCAATTTCTTTTTATAATCCCCAATAAAGTACATGACCCTTTATATCCGGGTAATTTATGACTAGGTCTTCAAAATGGTTGGTGAGCATGTCCCACATTTGTATATATTCCTTCACATTAATTATACTTTCATTAAATCCATGTTCTATAATTATTTCTTATTTATCTATCTACTCCCTTTATTTCACATTAACATTGAATCATAACTCTCTTTCTCTTATTCAATTCTCTTCATCCTTTGAATCCTTTAACTAGAGTGACTCTGACTGTATTTCTTCCTTAAAATGAAGAATAATCTCTAGGGTTTTCCTTTCACTTTTTTCCTTATTTATCCTCTACTACATTTCTATCTAATCCTCCCTAACTTTTTCATTAAATTCACTACTCTTTCCTTTTTTAGAGCTAAAACATATCATTCTCTCATAATCCTAGTTCATTATTTCACCAATTTTTTCTTTATTTCTACTTGCCGACCTTGATTAGATATGTTTTGGGTGGATATGAGTATTTCTTTTGAGATTTAGTTTTATTTACCTTAAACAAAACATATCCCCCTCATCATGATTCCCCATCAATCCCTTTTTCTTCCATGGGCTATAATTCTCTCTAGCACATTTCCCCTTCTCACAATCAACTGAGAATGTGATCAACATCTCTTTCTCGTCATCAGCCTCTTAATGGAATCCTATCGAATTTTCATTTATTTAAGGCATATAAAAAGAAAAACATTACCTGAGACTCTTTCTATCAAACTAGGCATGGGTACAATTCCTGATCTAATAACCTATGATCCAGTTCGTTCTCAACCACTTCCATCCCTTAAAATCAGTTTCTCAGGATAATGTATGAGCAACTCTGACATGGACTATTCCTACTCATAGGACTCTTCTTTCCCCCCTGTGAAAGAACATGGAATTTTTTATTCAGGCCCATACATCCTGATGAATCCCCTTTGATAAACACCCAGATCAAATCCTCATGAGAATGTATTATTTCACTACTAACAAACTTCTTATGAGGTAAGAACGGTGGTATGTGAACACCGTGTTCCATAAAGACAAATTAATGTGCCTACTAAGCTCCTCCTCCTCCAAACTATACCTTCACAAGCAGAATATTGTTGGAAATATATTGTTGTAGATGATGGAATACATCCACCGCCATTGAATTAGAGATCTTGGATCTTTCCTTACTCTGATTGAGAAACACCTATGCTGACCCAGACTTGGTCACTGTGGGGGCATCAGTGCCCATAGTCCCAACCTCCAGACTCGGATTAGAGACCCACCCATTACAATACCTACATTATTGAAGTCATGTAGATTGTATATGGCCCAATAGTTTATAATTAGAATAGTATTTGTTCTAGGACTCACAATCCACCTCTTTCTTCCATGAAAATTCTTCCCTGACTACAATCCATACTCATTATTCTTGAGTCCTTGAAACATAAAACACATTGCAGATACATGTGGAAATTAGATGGAAAATAGATTTTGTCTAGCTATCATGACATAAAATAAAACCAACATTATTTTCAATCATAAGAATAATATACTTATTTTTGTAGGTAGAGGTAGTTATAGAAAACATATCCACACTGCCATAGAAGGAACATCAAAATTCATGCGAAACTTGTAGGTCCATCAGATGAGGTAGAAGTACCACCCATTGAAAAAATGTGGAACTTTGGACTATGAGACATTTAGATCCTCCACTATACAAAAGTGTATCATTATATAATTATTTTCAAGAATAACAACAAGAAACCGATATTATAAACTAAAATATCTAAATAAAAATTTGTTGAAGAAATTGATTAAAGGTAGTTGCTTCCTAAATAAAACCACCACGGTCAGATTGAGAAGATCTGGAGCTCCAAAAAACTACTTCGATGAAATCATAAAATGGGTAAATCCCTTTAATATATTGAGAACATCAGGTAAAATTGAAATCTATTTATATAGAGTAATGGAATAAGAGTCAGAAAATGCGAGGAAGGGACAATGTCTTGGTTTAGGAGATGGAAGAGGAACAACACCTCCCCCCTATTGTTAGGAAGGGAAAGACTGATTCCATTTCCATCACAAAATTAGTAAATCATAGAGGGAGGATGTTAAGAGAGATGAGTGTCTCCCACAAAAAAATTTGGGAGTCATTCCAATTGACAAATCCATGTTAAAGTCACATTTCGGGTAATAACCACTTTGATTTTCTTATATGTTTTGATTTGTTACTTTTAGTCATATTACATTAATCATTATTCTATCATCTATAGATTAATAATCATGATATAATTCTCATATATATACAAAATTTATACATTTAATACCAATCACATACCATTTTAAATTTTCTATGATCATCAATTCTAAAGGAATCAAGCATGTTTTAAATAAAGAATCGGTCCAGATAAGAAAAAATAGGATTAATTTGGTGGAATAACACTCTAATAAAGTATCTGAAAAGATTTCTAAAATGGTACCATGAAGAAATATAATTTTTTGTGTTAATGGGGTAATATGTATTGAAATTTAGGTGAAAAATTGTTGACCGGGATTCATAAAAAGAATAATTCATGAATAAGAGAGGAAAACCACCTATAAATAATTATGCTAAAAAATTATTTGGAAGAAGGAGCACACTCAAAATGTTAATACTCACCTTGTTCCTAAACAAAGTTGGATAATATTGATAAAAATTTTAGTGGATAAAAAAATATGGATATTGTAGAGAAAACTGAAACAACTTTGTTAGAAAATTTAATGAAGCCTTTTTCATCAAAGACTGTGGATGTGTTGATGCTCTATGTGGGGAGCATTGAAGATCCACCTTATTCCCATATATATATATATATTGTTCATTTTTGAATGGAGGAAATTTAATGTGAAGCATAAATTAAGAGGACACCAAAATTTGATAAATATATATAAACATCTTATAGCTTTAATGTTTTCTAACATAAAAGACTGTAGGAATCATTTTTTATTTTTGGAAAAATTCAAATAATCTCATAAGATTCGGGGATTTTATTCTTAATAAAATACAATAATATTGTAGAATATATTGATAGCATATATTTAAGGGGATCACATAGGAATAACCACCAAATATCTCTAAACTAGTTCACATCTGATTAGTATCTAAAGTTCTGGTGAGGTATACATTTGACAATTCTAGATGTATTAAATCTAAATAATTAAGCTAGTCATCATTGATTCTTGTTGATTACATTCTATTATTTTCATTCTTAAAAATAAATTTTACAGATTTAGAATTATTAAATGATGAGAAAATATAATGTTAATTTCAAATGGAAATATATTCTTTCACATTAATGTTTTTAATAAATTTGTTGAGATGTATACAGCATATTAGTTGAAAATATTTTCAAAAATAACTAAAAAGTGGTTTGTGTATTGGTATAACATGATTAAAATTCATTGAAAGCATTGATGTAAAATATTATCACTCATCATTTATACAGAGAGAATTTACCATGTAGTCTTAAATTTGGTTAATTTTAAATCACCACTAAGCTTATTGTGGTTATATCATTCTCTAGAGAAAAGTAGACAATATGGGTTAGAATAGAAGATAATGTTCTTAAAATATAATCTTTCATGATGAGAATTCATTCCCATACATATATATTTTTCGTTATTTCCAATAAAGGGGAGAAGATATCATCCACTTTTAAATGTAAATGGGTCTTTACAACAAATACAAAGGGAATATTGAAGAACCCATGTATATTGTTTGTGTTGAAGTCAGAATTGTTATAAATAAGTTGAGAAGATGAAAATTCAATGAGTTCTAATTGTTATTACATCATAACTGGTCTTATGTTTAAATATATATGTCAATTATAATTACGGATAATGCATTACTCTCAAGAAAAAATTAATTAGATAATGATTTTCTAAGAATAAAGTGGATATTGTATGTTATATTTTATACTTATATAAACTTGTATTTATAATGGTGTTTGACAAAAAATTGGCCTATCACTCACTACCCATCCTAGGTGAATGCATGTACTACTTTAGTGGGAAGTTAAACCCTATACAAATAGTGTGGGTGGAAGTGGGTGAATGTGCATAAAGACCTTAGATATATATTTAAGTAGATTAGATTCCCCATGTTGGGTGGAATAGTGGTGTAAGAGGGTGTCGTCACACGATGGTTCTAGTAGGTAGTGGTAGCATACAACATAATCACTTATGGTTGGCTAAAGAAACACATAAATATAAAAGAAAAATCTAAACTGAATGAAGTTTCATTTTTTGGATAAGTGCTCTCCGTCATTGTTCATACTTCATTAAATATACCAAATAAACCACAAATACTGAATATATTATTCTAGATCCATATGATCCAGTTCTTTAGTTTTATTCTTCCTTGATCATGTTGGAGATCTTATGTTCATCATGTTTTTCTATAGGTTGTACCATTGATGGTTAAATCCAATGAATAATATAATTATTTGATCAATTTATGATTTTTATATGATCTAGTTTACAAGAAACATCATTTTCATGTGTAAAATGATGATCAAACTGACTAAATGCAGTGTGGAGTAAAATAGTTTTATGAAGATAGTGATTCCCATCATCATTTTAAGAGAATGAGTGGTTTACCACGATTATGAGAGAACCGAGTTAGTGGGTATATTTTTAAAAATATCCCTCCCTAAGGAGTTCATTTATTGCTAATGATCTGAATGAACATTTAATAATATTGGGATGTAATTACATAGTCAAGGAAGAACTATGATTTATCAGTAAGTTTTATTCCCTTCTAGTTCTGTCACCATCCTGATGCTATCATGACGATGGAATGAGATTCCAAAAAAGAAAGAAAACATACACACACAGTTTTATGAAGAAGATAGAAGAACATATTAGAATAGTTACATAAAGAAGAATGGATCCCATGTATTTTGTTACAAGATGGACAAACACAACTATATGTGAAATGATATTCATCTTTAAATGAGTTTCATGTGAATAACTTGATAATGAGAAAATCTATATTTGTGTTTAGGATAAGGATATGTTTTTTTAGAATAAATGATAAATACTTTTTTAAGAGACCAATATTAAAACTCCATACATTATACATGTGTGATGGATTTCACAAATCAGTGAACATGTGGAGTGAGGCTTATGAAAAAATAAAATATACACCCATTTTGGTTCATGAAACTGAGGTAGTGAATTAGAACATGCATGATACATATGTAATAAACAAAAATAGCAGAAACTAAAAGAGGAATGCATATTACACAAACTCTTGAATGGAGAAACACATTATGGTATATGAAACATATATTTATGTGGTAAAATTCATGCATGAGGTACGAGTGATAATCTATCTGTGTGAACATGAATAATTCAAATATATACATGCACATTCAATAACAATTTCTTAAGAAAAAAATTTTACATGACCATGTGTTTTTGTATACATCCCTGATGATTGAGAAGTAAAGATGCAACATAATTCCATGTATAGTTTGTAATAATGTTTTTTAGACTCATGTTGGGAAAAAAATTGAAATCGTATTCCATAAGGAATTCCTATTTTAGATTTCAATTTTCAATGAGGTTGTGTCTTTATCAGAAGAAGGAATTCATTCCTGAGAACTGTTTCAATAAGGAAGCTGGTTATAAATACGGATAATAATTTTTTTAGTCATACCAGCATCAGTAAAAAGTTACTTGAATTTGTACATGATACATTGTGATCCAATAAGCTCATGGAGGAAGATTAAGAGATCATCCTATTATTGGATCAAAACATCTGAAGAAGAAAGAGGATCTTGTGTCTAGGGTTCATACCCATTACTAAAGATGCTTGGGAGATTTGCGGTCTAACTGGTTGAATGTTTGGGGTTTCTAACCAACCATGATAGAATATATGATTCATTTGAGGGATAATATGGATCAAGTGTATGATCGACTACTAGTGTGTATAAATTGTTTTTGCATGAACCATTGTAATTGATAATAATATTATAGTAGGGAACCATGTTGTGTGGTATAACTAACATGTAATGCAGTGGGTATTTGTACTATATCTTGTAAATATATTTTATTCTATTTTTATTTACATTCTTCATTTCATAATGTATCAAATCATCATAATAGGTCCTAGAGTCTTGAATTAATATGTTATAAATAATTGAATAAAACAAATCCCTCCTGATTCACCCCACACCTCTTAATGTGACTGGATGATCCATTGCACACATTGGGATCTTGATTATTGTCTCATGTTTATAAAAGCATATTATATGGTATATTTTTGTTAATTTGGGACAAAAATTAAGTCTATTATGCCTTTTAGAAAACTATTATTGTTCCACATTCATTCTAATAATATATTTATCCCATAACTATGTTTTATCTTATTCTTACAATCAAACCCTTGATTATATATTGATGATTTTTTCCCATATTAATATTTTGAGCTCACCCCATTCTTATTATTTTTGTACCTATGTTATTAAGACGTTTGAAATTATGATTATTCAATAATGGAGCTTATGGGGTAAGATTATGGAGAAGTATTCCATGGTATTATAAAATAGGTTTCTTATGTAATTGATCTTCAAAGATAGTAAAATTTTTGTTTTTGGATTGTGAGATTACTGTGAGATATGATATATAATTTCATAGAATGTCTATACATTTATCTTCATTCATCTAAATTATTATCAGAGTTATTATTTAATGAATTTGTTTTTAGAATCACATCTTGGAGTTTGGTTTCAATGATCTAGAGTTGGTATCAAATTTGTGTTTAGATATTTTTAGGGATTAGTTCATTTATTCTGAATATTAAAATGAGAAAACATTAATAGAAACCCAAGGGAAGATTTTAAGTATAGGATAACGTCCTTGAGTTTTGGTAAAATAAAAATTGTATAGTTTCCATGAAATGAAATCCCTATATAAATATATATGCATGTGGATAATGGTTTTGACAAGGATGCACCTAGGGGTAACAATCCTGAAAAGGATAGTTATGTATTAACTTAATCTTTTCCAATTGAAAGATAAATAATCCTAATATTACATTTGGTTTGACCCTTTGGGGGTATATACTTTGGTTATTCCACATATTCCTTACAAATAGTTATGAAGGATTTAAATAGAATTTGATTATGTAATATATAACTAGTTAGGTAATATATTAAAATTACGAAATGAACCTGGAAAACCTAATTAAAAAAGGATTTATATATTTTTCTAATTATATAATATTTGAACAGGAATATCCTATCAAATGAAGATGTTGATATATTGTATACATTTTCAATAATTTTTTTAAATTAAATGATGAAGTTCAAGGAAAAGGATCTTCAGGAAAAGTTTCCCAAGGAATGATGGTAGGATAAGCATTATTAACAAATAATCCATGATAAGTGTCAATGTACGTCATGGATTCATCCTTAAGCATTCTAGATAAATTTCCTTACATAGATTTATAAAATTTCTTTATAGAAAATGTTATGATGTTTTCAAATTTTTGAGCATCAAGATAATTTTCATGATCCATCCTTTTACCCAAAGTGAGAGATAAATGTTACTGAACTAATCCTAATGGTTTAAGATCACATAACATAGACAAAAGACATTGATAATCTGAGGAAAAAACTCTAGAGAGTGCATAGTTGTATAGAGACTGCCATAAAGAGTCCATCAGAAGATGAAACATCAGGCTAAGTGTTGTATGATAAAAATGTTCTCTCTCTATTAGAAGGAATGTGCATACATATATTTAAAAATATAATCTTATGAATAAATACAATATCATGAAATATTTCCCTGATGACATCAGATAGAAATTTACAAAAACATCATTTGAATCAGAATAAAGGCTCGCATTTCCTTATAACGATGTATGAATACAAATATGAAGCATGAGTTCCACCAGATGTAAAATTAACAATGTCAGACATATTTATAGTAAATAATGGTCATCATTTAAAGATATAGGTATATCAATGGAGACACATGAATGAGTTTTTCAAGGCTTGTTGAATTTTTAATGTTTCATTGGATTGAAAATCACATGAATTTGTACCGGCCTAAGGATAGTCAGTCAATTATGAGTTTTGAGCTAAGATAGAGTGATTAAAGGGATAATTCCATCAGATAAGATTATTTCATTGAGACAAGCTGACTCATTGAATATATAAATATCGATGAAAAAATGTGAGTCCATCGAAATAAACATGTATATGAAGAACACTGGAAAGATATAATATATTCACCAAACTCATGTAATTAGATGATGAATGTTGAGGATTGTTAAATCTCCTTATAGAAAAATATCATATGAATAAGAAAGAGAAATAGTACACCTTAAATAATGTTCTAAATCAATTCATCAGAAAAATATATGTTATATAGAGTGTAAAGGATATTTAAAAATATTTATAATGTACCTAACATGTTGATTTTGGTCTGGTCCTCAAAAGTATGTTATCTAAATGAGATAATTATTTTTTATAAATTTCTCTAATTCATAGGCTTAGTATGTTCAATGAAATATGTCGATGATTGATTTTTCATTAATCTATAAAACTATTATAGAATATTTGAGTATCATCAGGTAAAGTTGAGATGATTGGGATGTTTAAAAATAAATGTTGAGCCAGGAGGGAAAAAAAATTTGTTCCCTTATTTTTTTTAAAGAATATAACTTATATATGGGGGTGAAATTGTATGGGGAAACTGTTGAGAAATCTTTTCCTAAATAAGTAAAGAGGTGATGTCATGAATATTTCAATGAAATAGTAGTTTCCAACCAAGATATAATCTTGTGAAAGAAAAAGCCTTATGATGTGTTATAATTAGAAGAAATGGATATAGATTTTAATATCACATGTATATTGGAATTTTTTTTCTATTAGGTTTATCATACTAAGTACTATACAAAGGCAGATGGTTTTTTTAATTTTATGGAGCATCGATCAGAGGAAAATTGTGTCAATGCACACCAGATAGATTAATATAGGATGGAGGTGGGGAATAGATTATGGAGTCATAGAGTTAAGAATTTCACTGGCTGAAGGATTAAAAGATAGAAGGTGAGGCATATTATATTGATTTATTCTTTATGAAGGTAAAGGTCCACTAGATGGAGTTATTTTATAGAATTTTTTTGGGAAAATGGTTCAAGGGATAGCTTGAATGTTTATCTTGTTTAGATCAAAAAATATGTAATGTTAAAAACTAAAGGGAGTTAGTATAATTACCTATTAGGATATTGGAGGATATTTTTGATTGACAAATAAACTATGGGATTTAGTTTAAATACCACTCACTTATAATTGATGAAAATATTATTAGTCTAAGAATATAAGGACACAGGGGAGTCTCTATAGAAATGATGTAGGTTTTCAAACTATTGTCAAACCTTGTAAAAATACTTTCAGTTTTTTTCTTTATAGCAACTATATAAGGTAAGGGTAAAATAATTTGTAAGAGTATATAAATATCTATAAAAATTAATTGACAATAGAAGTTGATCTTATTTACATAAGTAAGAGTTCTAGTTGAATATAATTAGTAAAAATTTAGTGACAAATGATTCACCCCTAGCCTTCTATGGGTGTCTATTACATCCTCTTAGGAATATGAGAACTGAAATTATAATATATTGAGATGATGGTTTCACAGGAGAATAATCCATAGGATTTATTTTTGATATTTATAAAATTAATTACCAAAATGTTGTTAGAAATTATCTTAACCATTTTGTATTTAGTAATTTTTTGTAATCATGACCATGATGATTTCAAAAGTGTGCCTCTAGAAACCGCTTTGTCTTACAAGTAAACTATGGAATCATATTTATAATATGTTCTTTTGAAAATTAAAATATAGACATATTTTTTGTAATATATGAGTTTCATAGTCTTTCCAAATACAATGATGTTTATATCTTAATAAAAATATATCTACAATCATACTTATCTTATCAAAACACATAGATATTTTTATTAGTAAGTGACAATAAAAATTATGAGGTTAAAATTTATTTAAGAGGGTGTAATATAACTCCATGATATTTTATTGTTAAATTTCCCTTAAAAATATAAATCTTAAGAAATTTCTTCACATGAAACATCAAACCAAAACAAAAAAAGTGACATGTTTTACTATAAGTAGTAAATAAACCAAATTTAAATGTAGTCATTAATTTGGTTAGTATAAAGATATGTAACATAATTACGAAATATATTCAAATACTTAAAAATCAATTTTAATACTAATTCATTGAAAATAGTTAAATTAGTCTAGAAAAATAATTCATATAACAAAATTTTTCACAAAAATACATTTTACTTAAACAATTTCATAAGCAATGTATTTTATTATATTATAGTTAACTATTGATTTAAATGAAATATATTGATAATATATTCCAAAAAATACATTAAAATCAATCCAATGCTATTATTAGGTATGTAAGAAATTCATTTTATGCTAAGAAGATATTTTTTTCCTACAATTATTTTTATGTGTTATGTACGCTTACATTAAAATTAATGTTTAACACTAATAGAAATTGAATCAGATAAAATGATTTTAGTTTTATTATTAATCATTTTTAATTTAGGTGGTAAGGTAAATTAAATTTTTATTCATTAAAAAAGTTGTCGATATTCAAGTCAATTACCACAATAATGGTAAAAGAATTTTTCTTAAGATTTATTTTAAAAATGATGTGTAATTTTTATCTAAATAATTTAAATATATAAATTTTAAATAATGAAACAAATTTTATATTTAAAATATTAAAAAATATTAATACCCATTTAATTGTCAAAGGATATGAAATAAGTACAGGAATAATTAATAATTTAAAAATTCATATTCCTATAAAATCACTTTTCACTATATGATTCCATTTGAAAGTAAAATTATTAATTTTTAAATTCTTATATTAAAAAATTAACATCATTTTTTTGGTTCAAAATAAAAATATTATATTGTAATAATTTTTTTAGTATTATTCTAAAAAGATTAATTTTAATGTGAATAGTAAAAATATCATTTTTACAAAAACCATGTATTTTATAATGACAATTGGATAGTGAAACATTTTTTATAAGAAAATATGTATTTAATATGTAATTTTATATGTTTAAAAAAATTAATAATAATTTAAAGAACACTACTTTTAATTTTAGATCTTATGTTATATTTTCCTAAAACATTATTTTTATGGGACATATTATTATTATTTATTAAAAAAAATAATATTATAGAAATAATAATATTAAATTGGTTTCATATTTTCAACCATCATTTTAAAATTACATATTTAATGTAACATTGTTTTTATCCGTGAAAATAATTTACGATGGTTAAAAAAGTAGTTTTCATGTTAAAATAAAACTATTGTAGAAGGTTAAATCGATGGGGTAAAAGACTTAAAATAAGTTAAAATAATGTATAAAAAAGAATGGTATAGTCTTTCTTGAGCCACAGTCATCCTCTTTCCATCATTTTCCATGATTGAAACCACATTTCATGAATATTTTACATCTTAATACAAAAATTCCACTCCTCTTCCTTTTAAATGGATTGTTTCTCCACATGACTTATCCACACACTGTAATCCCCTTAGTTCAACAAAACATGATCCAAATCCCTACCCAAAACTCATAGACATGTTAATGATTTTTTTTTCTCCTTAAAAGACCACCCCTCAAAGATTTATTCTAATTTGTAACTGAGTAATTCAAAGTAGTCGCATAAAATAAATACAATAGTATCATTATTATACACAATTTTAATATATTAATAGAAAAATTATTTTATATCATTCCCCCTTCTATAGAAAATTTTTAACATCATTCATTCATGAATTCGGACTAAAGCCTCCATTAAATAATGTATTGTGTTTCTCTTAAACATCATTCATGGCTAGTTGAAAGGGGGTATTTATAAATAAATATTATAAATATGAAATTATTATGATTCTATAGATATAAATAAATTTATAACTTTTTTTCCTTATGTATAAAAAAATGTGATTCTTATGTTTTTTAGGGAAACCGCCTCCATAGAAAAATGTATATTAGTTTTCGTCACTACCCTACTTGAATAAATCTATGAATTTAGATAACTAATTAAAATAATTTTTACAACATGACTTAATTTTGGTAATGATAAACTAGACATTATTTTAATAAACTCTTCTATTTGAAAAATGAAATCATCGCATGTGTTATGTGTGTCATAGCAACCCATTCTCAATACGTTATTATTTTACATCATTTTCTTAAATTAAGCATTACAACCTATAAAATAATCTCACAATTCCATGAATGGATGGTTTAGATTCTTTTTAGAGTAGATACATAAGAAACTTTATTTAACAATAATTGTGAATATTTATTTATAGTTGAGACACACTAGACTCCTTCTATCCTTCTCATTATTTATACTCATCATCACAATCTGTGGAACATAATCTAAAAAAGTGTGAGAAAAATTTTCAATACGGTAAAACATAATTAATAATAATAATAAAAGGTTGTATGTGGCAATAATATGATTATACGGTTATAAGAAATAAACACCAAAACGTTATAACCAATAATGATTATATAAAAAATCATGGCTTGAGGAATGTAATTAAATAAGTATACATTATGAAAATGTTTTATATCAAAGAAACAAGGAATACCTATGAAATACAAATATATTAATCAATAAACATGAGTAATTGGAGAATAACATTATGATACCTTATATATTTGGAACAAATATTAGTATGGGGACTCTTACTTTCATGAGCAACATCATGAGTTACCATACATATGAGAAACAAAAATTTACTCATGAATACATTTATCATAAGTTATAAATCATTATGTAATGCATTTAAGGGATATATATGACCCCACCCATCATAATCTATGTATATTATTGGCACATGAAAACAAAAATTCACCAAATCATGAAGAACCCATGGAAATAAAATGGGTATCATTTCTTTTTCAAATGAAATCATATAAAATAATCCTTTATAATTCCATTAATAATAATTAAAAAATAAACCAATGGAATGTAAATGTTTATCCAAAAATATTCATTAAAATTATAGTAAATCTCAATCAATCAAGATAATAAATCAAGTGGTATTTACACTATATAGATAAATGGTATATAGTTAGGTCACTGATTTCCTTAATCAGTTAAAATATGGAATCTAGTCTACACACTTTAATAAAATGAATAGAAAATAGGCTATTCACCAAATAAAGGGATTGGAATAAAATTTGTGCTTGTTCACAGGGGATGGTTAGGAAAGAAAAAGACAGTGGTAGATGATATCTTTGATAGAAAATAACTTTAAATAAGCCATTTATAGAATGAAGTTGGACAGTAAAATTTGAAGAATATATTTGATAAATCATAATATATGCTAAATGACAATGACATAGATGAAAAATTATTCTTATGATTTTTACAAAAATAAATTTAGAAATAATAAATATTTTTGATCATTTTAAATATTTTTAAAAGAAATATTTTGTAAATAAAAGAGAAAAATAATTTATTTTAGAAACCAAGAAACTGAAAAATAAACACATTTATTAAATGATAAGAGTGTTTTAATGACATATTTCTATAAAAAATATTTAAATGAAGTTATTTTCACACTTTAGAAAAAATAACCCATATAGAAAACAATAAAAATTTCTTTAAAACATATAAAGAATTTCAATTAAAATAAAATAACAATAATCAATTATTTAGGTATAGATAAGGATGTTCATCAAATCATCTAGGGAATATTACTATGGAAAATAGAGGTTCTCAACTGAGAAAAAGATATAGGTTTGGTTTATTTACTATTGGTAAATATTGATCGAGGAGGGAAAATTAAATAGTTAGAAGATATATAAACACCCAAAAAATCATAGGGGAAGAAACTAACATGTGGTTCTATAAAGTATGATCATGCATATACTTTTTTATGAGCACCTAATTAGGGAAATTTTATACTAAGGTGTGTCATATAGTGCTACATGGAAACCAAGTAATGGATGGATGAGGTCATCATTCCTAGTGCAAGGACATACCTATGAATTAAACATTAATTTTTTTCAAACACACAAAAATTATGTTTAAATGATTGATTAGGTTAATAGCAATGCGATCAATCCTGTTTCCATGTTTTTGATATGCTGTAATTCTAGTGAAGAATCTTGTTCCCATTTTTTTTTTATGGATAGTGGGAGACTTCGGGGTGGAACTCTTTTGGTGAATTTATTGGGCTAGTGTATCGTGATCTTTCTAGTAGAAAATTTATCCAACAATATTTCCAGGTAAAAATTATAAAAAATTATTAATGAAAGGTTAGGTTTATTCTTTATTCAGTTGGTTGTTAGTTTATTGGGAATATGAGGAATACTGCTCATCTTGAATGAAACCCGAGCTTAAAGCTTGCTCTGGTGGTTAGGACCACAACAATGGTAGCTGACATATCCATGCTCATTACCTAATTTCACAATTTTCTTTATTTAAAAAATATTATGTTTTTCAGTTCCTCTCATCTTTCATCTAGAGCTCATCTTTAAAGGGACATGGGATTTTCAAGAATCCTCCAATCATCAGCCATAAAAATCTTGAGCTCCATCATTCTAGAAGAATCATGTGGATAATGGATTAAATAGTATCTTCTTTCATTCAAAAATATATCCTTATGCATGTATCCACCACATAGTCCATTTTTTTCAAATCATAAACTATAATAATCTTCTTAACAGCTATGTGGAATTTCTCCACACATGATGAGTGGGGACTAAAGTTTCTAATTTTCTTACTTCAAGGTTTACTTAGGATGGTTTTGTATATCATTTTAAAGTCTTGGTTCCCTCCACCACAACCTAATTTTTTTTGATACTATTATAGAGTATTATCTCAGGTTTTATTACTCTATTCCCTCATGATCACTCTATATCCTTGTCTCATTAATAAAAATTCTAATGTTCATATGGATAAATTGAAGTAGAATCAATTATGGAGATAATAATGTAGTAGTAAAAAGAACATAACAAGGTTACCATGAAGTAGATGTTAAAATATCATGAAGGTAATTTTGATAATTATACTTGAATTAAATAATGAATATATTAGACCATATAAAATAAATCATAGTGAGAAATATCAAACATGTCTTATGAAATCAAAAATGGAGACTAATAAAATCATATAACTGTGATATGCATTGAATCATAGTCCATTAATTGAAATGACATGATATGGAACATAAAACTGCATGAATTACATGAATATGGTAATATATATTAAATAAATATTAATCAAACACCATTAAATATATCAAGGTCCTCAATAATAATGCATTAATAAATTAAATTTGAGACAAAGAAACACCAACTTTGATTCTGGAATTCCTCTAAAGTGATTAAATATCATCTACAACTAAAATATCTATCCTAATCTACTATTTATGAACCTTAATCGTATATATAAACTTTTAAAAATTTTCTTTATAATTATTCATTGCATATATTTTAGTTAGTTGTTATATATTTTCAATATTAGGTGTAAGTAATCTTTATAATTTTGTGAGTGTTTCGTAATAGAGTTGTTGTAATTCATTCTTATCCCAAATTTAATCATTCCAAAATCAAACATGTTTCTGAAATTTAAAATTTATATTTATTTAAAATGTTATAATATAATTCTATATATGTTTTGGTTTTGATTCTTATAGAAACAACTGGACACAAGCATGTTTTCGTGATATTTAAGAAATGAACAATGATATTTAAATTAATGATTAAATAATAATTTTTCCATTCTAGAACCAACATAAAATATATTTTACATATTTATATCATATAATATCAATAATTAATTTCTCATATCCATCCATGATATTATATTATTTCATTGTTTGAGTAATTTTTTAGACCAACCTTGGCATGAACATACCAAAATTAATTGATGGTTTTGATTATGGTAGTCGTTTCTTCTTGAATAATATCTTTAATCCATAAAAATAATATTATTATTTAGAATAATTTATAATTTTAAATTATATTTTAAGAAGTATTAATAAATATTAAATTATCTAGATAAAAATGAGATGTGTTACTTCATGGAGTCGATAGTTCGCACAACGCACAGTTAACATTTTAATTTCTCATAAAATTAGAGATAATAATTATTGATAAGAGATTGTATATTAATTATAACAATTACATTATATATTTTATATTTATTCTCTAATCCACACATATTATCAATGAATTAATGCAGTGGTGAAAAACATAAGTTGTTGCTTTGTGGAGGTGGTAGATCACACAATGCATAATTGACGGTTTTTTTCTTAATGGAAAAGGGAAAATGTGTTTAATAGTCCTTTACATATAATAATAACATTAATCATAAAAAAACATATTTAATTATATGGTAATTAGAAAATTATATTTAGTAAATAAGGATGAAAATAAAAGAAGTTAGGGAAAAAATACTCATATTGAGGACTTAGGCCCTCCCTTGGAAGACTCCATGAAAATGGAGGTCTTAAATAAATATATTTTGAAATAATCTCAATGAAAAAAAATATTCTAATAAAAGAAAAAAAATTATATTTTCAATAGAAAACTATATTTCTATTATTGTCTTGACGTACAGTGAGAGGCCCCTTTCATAAGTGGTGGGAATGAATTTTTCATAATATCAACCACTTAATATAAAGGGAGAACATGTTAAACATGTCACGTGAAACTAAAATGGGAAATAATGGATTTTTGGATGATATATGTATTATAATACCACAATTACTCATTTTTATATAAGTTTTAAACTTTTTTTATGTCTTATAGTCTTTGAAATTTTATTTTTCTTATTTTATAGTTTTATCATGGAAACTAATTTGTACATAAGTAATTTATTTTCGAATAAGAAAAAAATTTACCATATTATATAATTTCTAAGTAATAATTATAAATATTACATCTATTTTAATATGTAAATTTTATATGTTTAGCTAAAAATTAACATTATATCGGGAAATGTGTAAAAACTATTTTTTGGTAAAAGTGTATTTTTAAGCATACAATTACTTTATTCAGTTAAACTATCAATGTATCTTATATTCATGACATAAATTGTTTTATTATAAAACAAATATATTATAGGTATCTTTTAAATAAATCAAAATTTTTTTTATCAAAATAATATTTAATTAAAATAAAACACCAAAATTTGTATTATTGAAAAATATTACTTAAGTCCTTAAAATGATACTCAAAGGTTTTCTAAATTTGAAATCCTATTTTCAAAAAGTAAAATTTCACATCTCATGTAAAAAATGTACTAGTTAAATTTTTTTATTCACCTCTATATCTTTCCTTTAAAAATGTAAAAGTTACAGTTTTTTCAAATGCAATATTTTTCATTATGGACCATAAGATTCAATTATTTAAGAAAACACAAAAAATGTACCCCAATATAATATTCTTTTTATATGTATAAAAATAATGATATATTTTAAAATTAAAATTCTAGATTTAAAAATTTATCTTTTAAATGAAAATAAAAAATATAAATAAAAATGATTTTATTGAAAAATAAAGTTTTTAAACATTTTGTTTTATTAATGTCATACCATATAAAATCCCAGTTTTTATAATATTAATATATTAATTCATATATAAAAATATTATAAAGTGGTATATTTAATTTTTTGGAATAATATATACAACACTATATTTTCATTGATTAAAAATTAATTTTATACTAAATACGATTTAAAAAAATATCACCAAAATTAATAATTTTTATTCTAACATTTTAATTTCCAAATCCACTGCTATCAAAATTTTTATTTTTCTTTAATAAATATAAAATATCATATTTTAATAAAATTATAATTAATATTAACACGTACAATATATATATATATATATTATTTTTTTATTTATTTGTGTGTGATTTTATTCTTAATTTATAACTAAAAAGAGATAACGTTAGTATACTTATTAGATACATGTATATACAATGACCATATACTCAATGAACATATTTCTAATAAACATATTCCCAAAGACCATACTTATAATTCTGGGATTCCATTCCTATATATTGATATTCCCTAATCAAGCATTTAATTCTCTATTCATATGTCACACTTCATTTCCATAGCCATTATTTATATCTAATAACATGATTTATACTTTCACTATTTTCTTCCATGTTATAGTATTTATTTTACAATAGGTGATCGTCAACGTTGAAGATGGATCAAGAGATCTCCTAGTGTTGAATTTTTTATTATTCTTTATTTATTGTTAATATTTAATTTATTTACTTTTAAAGGATGTAATAATCCATACAGAGTAATACATAGTTTCATCTGATTTTGTTGTAATGATTTACTATGAAATAATAAAGTTTTTTAGATTAACCACTTCCTTATAAGACTTATTACCAAATAAATTTCCATTAAATTGAAAAAAATTGAATTATAAATAAAACGTTTATGGATAGAATTTGCTTTCTAAATATCTGGGGCATTACATATAGACTATCGCCTCCATAGAAAACATGCTTAATTTTGTTTCACCTTCTTTATTTATGGAAATAGAAATAATTTTATTATTAAATTTAATTCTAATAATTATATTATATCTTATGTTTTATTATATAATGATGAAAAAAACAACGATCATTATAAAGTAATCTGTTGATAATAGTAAATTACCCAAAACAATCTCATCATGGGTTACACACACTCAAACCATGCCAATAGTTTCCATAAAATTAAAAATGGCATGTTTAAATTATTTAATAAAATTATTTATAAATATTTTATAATCTTTTAATGATGAAAATTTTATTAAATAATGGGGTCCGACATCGCCAATACAAAACAAGTGTGAGAAAATTGAAATTACTAACATTTGAGAATGAAAATTGACATTATATAGATAATTAATTTATAAAAAAGATTATATTTAAATATTATGAAAGGTAATATATATTAATATGTGTATTAAATAGGTAATTAATATGGTTATGTTTATTATACATTACGTTAAATCCCATTTGTGGATCTGAACGGTTAAAGTGATGGCTTCTCTATCAAATTTAATTCATTGAAGCATTTGTTCATATTATGCTCTAATTATTTATCCATATGTTGTAAATACATACAAATTTATTATATTATCTTTTTTAATTAAACATAAATGGGTTTTACAACTCTTTTATTGAACCTTCCCATCATACTCATTTATTTCATTTAAACCAATGTAGTAAGAGTTTAATCTCAATTTTCACACTTTGAGACACATTTTGTATTGTTTACCTATTTTTTTATATGGCCTATATGATAAAACTTTAGGTATTATATCATGATTAAGCCTTTATTTGTGTTATTTAATGTTTCATTTCAATTTTTTCCTTTCAAACAATTTGAGTCAATTTTTATAAAAATTTTAAGAGTTTTTTGTCTCACTTTTCTATATTTGAGATATATTCTATATTAACTAATTATTGTATATTGTGTGGTGTATATACTTCCCTATAAGTATTTTTATCACACTTTTATGAAATTAAATTAATTTAAATTTTAATATCATGTTCTACTTTTCATGGTATTTTGATTCAATAGACACAAATATTGAAATGCATTTTGATAAAATGAACCTCATTTCATTGAGTTATAAATTTTCACCATGATAGTAATTCCTCTATGTTTGTATTCATTCCATATAAAAAATTATTTTAGAAAAAGGAACTATTTCTATATGAGTAAATATAAAATTTTAATTCTAACATTATTCATTATTGAATTTATTTCTCATAAAATGTGTATTGTGTTTATGGATAATTCTCATACTCTCCAATAATATATTTCTATTAAATTTATAAATTATTTCATTCTACCAATTTCCTCATTAAATATTTTTTATTTTTTTTATTTATGGTGATCTCTAAAATTATTTTCACCAGTGTTCAAAAAGATTTTTTATTACTCTATTATATGATGTGGGACTCAATAATGGTATCATAAAATAATAAAGTTGTTTTATTTTAATGATGAAATATTTTATCTTCCACTCCACATATCCTTTGTAAAACCATTATTACTTTTCCATATATCCATTTTTAAAATTTATTTTAATTTTTAATTTTAAAATTTTTTTCATGTTAATATACTTAAAATTATTTCTTAAAGTAACTTATAACTTATTGTTTTTACAAAAAGGTTAGAAATGTTTTATGAAATATCTTTTCATTATTTATATTTAATTTTCCTCTTTATGTCTGAAATATATATCTTATTTAGAGTAAAACTTCATGAATCACCATCTATATTTTCTTGTGAAATACTCATTTGGGGTGATTGAATTTTCGGTATGTACTCATCTTACTCTTGATGTCATTTTATATGACACTATTAAGAAATATAATAAAAACCATTTTTCTTTCCTTGGGTTATTTATGATATGATGAATGGTTGATCTCAATTGGAAAAAAAATTATATAATATTATTATGTGACTGGTAGGTACCATTATTTCCCTTTAATTCATCCGCATAAGTTTTATATCCCACTAGATCAATGAGGGAACATGTATTTTTAGGCTAAGAATTATAGGGTACACTAGTTTTTATCCTAATAATAAGAGGGTAACATGTTTCTTTATCAAAATTCCAAGAGGTTACATAGGTCTTTATCCCAATTACAATAGGGTAAATAGATTTGTATCCCATTCCAAATAGGGTCCTTGGGTTATTAGCCCAGGACCACTATATTATGGGAATCAAGTATAAATTCTTTCTCTACTAGGTTATAATTTTTTGTTCTTTGGATTATCCGAAATTTCTATGTTATATGAAAATTTTAAGAAACCCTAGCTCATTTTTATTTTTCCATGTTTCAAAACACTTATTCCATGGTACATATGTAATGCCTCAACCCAAAGAGTATGGATTTGGAACAATACAGTATTGTATTTTCATGATTATAAGGAATCAAATCCAAAAGGATTGATCAATTTATTAGTTTTGGAAAAACATATTACATAATTGATACCCATATTACATTGGGAAATAAAAAATAAAAAATATTCAATTAAAGGAATAATATGTGGCATCCTTGAAACTCCTTCCAAAAATTCATCTTCATATCATGGGGAAAAGTAAAAAATAAGGATGCTCCCAAATTCACAATAAGTGTAAGTGTATTGTAGGATTCATCATGATCAATAAGAATAAACAATATGGAAAGTTATATAGCCGAATAATCACTCCATTTAAAAAATTATTTAAGGAATAATCAATATGGTAATCTAAATAACTGATGATATAGGCCATTTAATAAATAAACTAAGAATGAAATGAATCCATAGATAATTTCAAAGATAAATCTCATGGATACTAAAAAAATAATAGAATTATTAATAAATGAAATTCTTATTTATTGGGTTTCTTATTTCACAGGTACATGGTACCTTTACTATCAAGACCAATCAGAAGATAGTTTCATATATTTGGTAGAAATCAATCTGATTTGGCCAAAAGATTTATCTCATGAGACTACTGATGCATCAAGGGGCTTATTTTAAATGGTATCGAACCCCAGTCATACCAATAGAAAGTATTTCTCATATACAGAATAACTGATTTAATTAATAAATAATGATACTTATCATCAAATATCTTTATTGAATAAATGGTATAGATTTATCAAAATTTCCCAGTTAATCAAATAACATTCAAAGTAAACACTGTATGTAAAATAGAATTACGTTTAGGAAATAATAATATCCATCAAAAAATAATATGTACATTTGATATAAATTTATTTTTTAATAATAAATAATTCATATGGAAATGATTGTTCCAGGAGAAATTCAACAATCACAAGTGAAAGTGATATTGGGAAGATAAATTTTATCACTTGGTAATTATCAAGTCAAAACCACTTAGAAAAGATAATTAAAAGTGAAACATAAAATATAATTATTTTTATTTGAATCTTAAAAAAGTTATAGTATATACACCACACCAAATAATTAAGTGGTGCATATGAAATTTTCCCCACATATGTAAAAAGTGAAATGAAAATCCATTATATTGCATTTCCTTTTGTGTGAAAATCCTTTGGCATCTAGTATAATTGGTTTAATCATGTTATTAATTAAAACCAAAACCATAATAATATTTATAATATCATATATTAACTTATTATAATATATTATTACCAGTTTGTCAACAATTGTTTATTATTTTCACTATTTCATGTGTTAATTGTCTAGTTGTTCGAGAATGTTTTGACTTTTAACATATTATTCCAATTAATTAGATCAGGGTTTAAAAATATCATGAATTTAAACCATTTCGTAAATATCAGATATAATAATATATATTTATTTAGAATAATTCATAAAATTTTGATGTAGGAAATGAACTGCATTGTTCATGGAGATGGTAGGTTGTGCATACGTAGGAACTCTACATCCATTTCATTGTCGTATTAAAAGAATGGAAATTAAAAGATATATATATATATATATGATAATTATAGTATAATTTTTATTTAATATATGTCACATATTTTTTATGAAAACATTTCTTAACACATTGAATGTAATGTTTGAACAAATCACATCTCTTTGAGGAGGCGGTAGTCCACACGTCCACAAACATTGATATTATATTCCCACAAAATAGAAGGAACAAAGGTAGGATTATATAAAAAATTTAAAAAGTAAAAAATCCGTAAAAATATTGTATATATTTTATATATAAATTATAAATCTATCATTATTATTTACTATCATCAAATTTGGTAATTGAAAAATGAATGACATTGGTTCATGAGGTGTAAGTTCTTCTTACACACAAATGGTGATTGTGTATCCCATTTGATATAACAGTGTGTGAGTGTAGGTCATACCTTTAATATAAAATATTTACAATATAATTATGATACTTATGTTATTGAATAGTAATTAAATAAGAATAATTTATGGTGTGTATAAAGAAATTAATCAAAAGTCATTGTTGAAGAACATCACCTCTTATTCAGGTAACTCTTTTTCGTTTCTACGAAATGTCCCCCTCATTTAATTTTCATTCAAAATTGAGGATTCTAGAGGGATAAGAAGGATTATGGGAGAATATTTGAAAATATTTTGGATGATCCAAGTTCCTTTATAGTTGTGAATAAATGTTAGGTGTGAGTTTATTTTTATTGTGTACGAGGAGTATCATTCTTGAAAATATAAAAAAGGTAAACACTATTGAGAGGTCTCCTTTACATCATGTATAACAACCCTACTCATTATTACACATTAATAAATAATTTATGAAATATTATTAACCTTAATAAATCATATATGGCCAAACATTATAATGTATTTGTGAATTAGGAACATTACATAACAATTTGAAATAAGAAAAACAACATCTTTATTGAAAATTTCTGAACATGCTCGCATTTAAAACTACATGGGATAACCTGGGGGAATACATAAGAATGTTTTGAGATATAAATACTTGTAATAGAAATAAAAATTTAATAAAATGATGATAAAAGATGTTTTATACAATTTTCATATCAATAGATCATACAAGTTATGAGAATCACAATCATGAACAATAATACATGATATATCCGGATAAAATTGGAATCATGGAAACATATTAAAAAATTATATAATATATATAGGCCATGGAAAATTTTAAATATATAATGATAAAGAAATATCCCAAAATGAATCAGGTTCACTCCCTGAACCAACATGAATTCTCATGAGAGTAAAAATTACCCAATGCATTAGAGCTCCATATAATTCTAAGTGAACCTGTCAAAATCATTTCATTCCAAGGATTAATTGTCCCACATAGATAATTGAACATGAATTCATTAATTATAATATATTATTACATGATAAACGAGTTTGGAATAAATAAATTTTATTTCCAATTAAAATAATTATGTGAATATAAAGGTGAACACCCATATAAGGGAATGGGAATGATATTCACCACACAATTGTTTTGGAATAGAAAATCATGGTGAAATTTTGGAAGAATAAGGGCACCAATTAAAATTTGTAAAATGGGTTTATGAGATAGAAATGGTTCTCTCATAATTTTCACCTAAAATGAGAAGTAATATATATATTTAAATACATATCCCAATGTTTTTAGTTGGAAATATAGGGCATAATATAAAAATGATACTTGAATAAATAAGAGATGGTAAAGATCCCTTATTGATTATATCACTCCAGATGCTTGATCGCAGCTTCTTAAGAGCTTAGGGGAACCATTGGAGGAATCCAGAGAGGTTATGTAAGAGTAATTAAATTCTACAATGTTTTTTGGTGATGTTAAATTCTATTATGGGTATGTTTAAATAGGAAGATAGTGGGGAATTTGTTAATATTTCTCAAGATTTAGTTTCAGACTCTATATAATAAAATTACCAAAACCACAAAAATTACCATGGTTTGTTCCCATAGTATCTAAAAATGGTATTTTTTCATTATTTTATATTTTTTAGTTTCTAAAACAATAATATAGTGTGATTTATTTTGTGGAGGTGAGTCAAACTCCTAAGGAAATAACTTAAAACCATTAAAATATATTAATGGTTTTGGTGGATTCAAAATAGATTAATAAAATTTATAAAATTAATACAAAATAATATTATTTTAAATGGAATATATATATTTATTATAGGATACACTTTATAGTATTTATTATATCACTTTTGGGTCATTATGATGCCATAACATACACCTTATATTTATACGATATTTAATTTTTACACAAAAATTTGACTCTCTCTGAAAATTGTGAAAAAATCAGCATTGTATAATTTCAACATTATGATTTCAAAAATAATATTTATTTTTTGAAAATAATTTTTGAGATCTTTTTAATTCCCAAATTAAAATAATAATCAACATTAACTGAGAAATTAATGGTTTTTTGACAACAATAATTTTTGAAATTTCAAACTGGTGATCATTGTATCCATCTACAGATCATGTTTTGGGATGTTTTATTCATGAAATTTAAAATTCCTTGAAGCATAAGCTATGACTGTGTCATTCTTAATTTACACATATCCCAATACCTTCTTATAACCATAACTGAATACTATGAAAACATCCCCACTTGTGGGTTGTTTGTGTACATGTGTAGTGATAAACCTCCTTTTCAACTCTCTGAATCTCTCATCACATTCATCATTCCATGAAAACCGGATCCCATTCCAAGTTATATTGGTTAGATGGTTTCAAAATTGGGATACATTTATCAAAAATTGGCGATAGTATCTAGCTAATCCAAGGAATATATATATATCTATCATAGATATTGGACTCATCCATCCCTCATTTTATTTTTTCTTAGAATTGGTCCATTTATATCCCATATATTTTGATTATATTCTATAATAATGAGACATCTATCAACCAGAACACAAATATTCTTTACATGGAATAAAGCTTCTCCTTTTGTATTTTTTTAGCACAACCCCCAAATACTCCTCATAATCCTCCCTTCATTCAAATTATACAAGATTATCATCTTTAAAGAGTACCATAGATATTTTGAGGTATTATATAAAGACATTATTTGTCAATTCCCGGATATTCTTTTGGATCATTACATTGTCCAAATAGAATTACTTTGAATTCATAGTTCATTTACCTTATAAAAAATATAGCCTTGGGGATATCCTCCATTTTTAACCTGTCTTGGTAATATACTGACTAAATATCTACCTTAGAGAAGTATCTTTCTTAAAATATATTATCAAATAAGTGAAAAATCCATGGAAGAGGATAATTTTTCTTTATTTTGTTCATTTTGTGATCAAAAAAATCAATGAAAAGGTGTATTGTCTAATCCGTATTCCTGATAAAGAGGACTGGCCTACCCCATGGTGAAGAACATGGATGTATTAAATTTTTTTCAAAAGTATCCTATAGTTTTTTATTTATCCCCTCAAGTTCCAAATCAAACATTCTATAGGGATACTTTGATAATGGAAAATCTCCATGTATAATATTGATTGCAAATTAATCCTCTCATATAGGAGAAAGACAAAGAAATTCATCAAGAAACACATCATAGTATTCCATAAAAATGGGCATGTATTAATGGATGATCCTTTTAGTAGAATCAATCATTTGATTAGATATAATATCTCATAGGGAAATAATATTCATTATTGATTTTATGGTGTGGAAGAAGATTCATCCTTCTCCTTCCTGTTGAATGGAAATAGATGACAATTTGCGATACACAGAGTTATTTCCTTCTCCTAGAAATTTCTGTTGGATCATTATAGGGAAAATAAATCCATACCCTTAATTTCCTAAAATTACACTAAAGGAAGTCTCATAAGGTTATTCAAGAAGTTAATCCCATAAATTTTGATAGTGGAGGAGTTATATACATGGGATAAAGTAATTTATCCACTTTTTATTTTCAGATATAGATCTACTTCCCTACTTTATGGTGCTATTTGAATATTTATATTAAAAAAAGTTAATATAAAAGAATTCATAGAACCAAAATCAAAAGTTATGTTCTCAATTATTTAGTGAATAACTGGCATAGTTGTCACCAATTCGTTTTTGGGATACACCTCAGCATGTGGGAGAGAAAAACCTTCCCCTTAGTACCTAAGACTTTTTTGGTTCTCTCTGTATACCCTTTGCAAAGTGGATTGTTTTAGAAAGTTCCATGGTTCCATATAGATAAAGTAAGGAAAGATATGCTAAGGGTTTAATAGACAATTCCTTTCCTCTATATCATTAGTGGGTTTCTCGAGTTGGTAATCACTATCTCGGTTTCTTATCTTCCAACACATAAGGAATTTCCTCACCCCCATTAGGAAATTTTTGGGGTTCTTATTTCTACACCTTTGACAAATGGGATGTTGAATTTTTTTTGGAACCATAATATTTCTCCATTATACTGATAAAATTAAATATACATTGAACTACTTATCCCCATGTTATCTTGATATTCACTTATCACTATTTCAACTTTGAAAACACATTATAAAATTTCCCCATATCTATCAATGTATCAAATATCCAGGGTTTTTTAAACTCAGATTTATCCCTCCAAAGAATATGTATGCCTTATATTCAGGGGTAATGATAATGAAAGATGCATATCATGAAAGTATTATTAAATTTTTCTCATATTACCACATATATTCGTTATTTTTTTACTTGGGGTAAATTAGGTACCTTTCTATTTTATGTTACAGAGTGTAAGTAAAATATTTATCAAAAAAAATATTGTAATTCCTTCCACCCCATCATTTCAATCTATTCCTTCGTCCTTTTGTTTTTATCAATGTCCACCACTGATCAACTTATCCCTCCATAATATAAATATCCATTATAACTTATTCATCCTCATAATGGGGAATAATGGAGATTATATTCTAAATATAGTTGATCCTTTGTTCAATGAATAAGGTATTAGATGATCCATTGAAATTAAGAGGCTTTTTTCATATAAAGGTATCAATCAAACACTGTTTTCTCTTAGGTGTATTTTGATTATCCTCTAAGTATATTATGCTATTCATAACTTGATCTAGGTGAGATATTATCATCATTATGTTTGTGATTCACCCTACCATTAGGTTGGGCATTTTCTTGTGGTAGTCATCACATTTCCATTCGTATTTATTGTTTACTCGATTACTCTTATTTTAAGCTGTTATCTAGAACAAAAAGAAAAATAGGGATGAGTATTTTAAAACTATTTAAAAAAGGGACTCCAATTTCATTAAAGTTATAACTTGTAAATTACGTGTATTTTTTAACTTATGAGTTTCTTGTAATCAATCTATGTTATCCTGGATCAATTTTCTAACATATATTCTTATGGGGTTTTTTGGTTACCCTTAATAATGATTCATAATTATATTATGATCTTACAAAAGAATATCCTCCATGAGTGTCAAATGATATTTTCAGTAATCCCCATTATTGCACACCTGTTCCTGGTCAAGTCCAGCACAATGTGGTGTTTTCGGGTTTTCCCCTATCTGCATTTGTTTAAGAGAAACATCCACGTGTTCTATCTAGATAGGGATGATTTTTCTTGATAAATGAAACGTTATATACTTAAAAATATTTATGAATTTTTTCTTATACATTGTTTTATCTCATGGGATTTCATTATTGTTTTGTAATCCTAATACCAAAAATAACTAAACCATTTCTCTGATACCCACTATAATAACCCTTCTCTTTATTAAAATTTAATACATTATTTACTATATATTATTATACTTAATAAAACCTGAATGATTAATAATTCAGTTTCATTTAGAAATATATACATTACATAAAAAATTTAAAAAGGAAAAATACCAATTTTATTGAATGCTTTCATAACATGCTCTCACTTAAAACATCAAGGGATAACCTTGGGACATGAATAAGAAAAGGGTGAGATATAAATCCCTACAATGGAAATAAACATATAATAAAATTAATTTAAAAAAAAAATTTAGACAAATAACATTTCAATGGATCCTAAAATGGTTTAGAATCATAAACATGAATAGTAAGTCATGATATAGTTAGATAACATGGAAAATGTGTCAACATCTTAAAACACTGAATCATAAAAATTGGTGAAGACTAACTTCCACGAAATAATAGTGGAAAAATTACCATGAAAGATTCAGGTTCACTCTTAATCCCAACATTAAATCATATGAGGCTAAAAATTACCCAATTCATTAGAGCACTATATAACTCTGGGTGCATGTGTCAGATTCATTTCATTCCCATCATTAAGTGTGCAACATAGATCCTAGAACATGGATTCATTCATCATAATATTTTATTACATGATAAATATGTTTGGAATAGATATTTGTATTGCCAATGTAAAATAATTATATTTATATATAGGTGAACACCCTTGATAGAAAATTGTTAAGGTATTTAGTACGCAATTGTTTTGGCATGGAAATCATGGTGAAATTTCGCCAGCATAACGGGGCCACATAAATATTTATAAAATGTGTTGGTAAGATCAGAAGGATTAATTATTAATTTAGACATATAATTTTAAATTATAGGGTTATTTAAATACATATCCAAAAAATAAGAATTGGAAACAAAAGGTGTAATATAATAATGAAACCTCATTAAAGAAGAGAATGTGAGGATCCCTTACTTGAGTGTGTGACTCAAAATGCTTTAGAAGGGATTCTTAAGAGCTTGGGGGTCCATTTGAGGACTTTAGTGAGAGGATTTAGGAGAGGTAAAGTTATAAAAATATTTTTAGTGAAGAGTAATGAGATATTGGGTGGGTTTATACAGTAAATGTGTTAGAAATTCTTCAATATTTAGCAAACATAATTTTTGGACTCTATATAATAAATTTACCAAAACCACAACAAATAACCTTGTTTTTTCCATAGTTTCTTCCAAATGAGAGAGGTTTTCAGTGTTATGTAATTAAAATGGAATAATATAATAAAATAATTCTCTTGAATACATAGAGGTGTGTTATACTCCAAATGAAATGATTTAAAAACCTTATAATGTATTAATGGGTTTGGAGGATTCATAATGGATTTATAAAATTAATAAAATGAATATAAAATAAAATTATTTTAAAGGTAAAAAATATATTTGGTCGTGTATACCCTTTATTGTATTTATAACATCACTTTTGGTTCATTATGATGTCATAATACACAACATATATTTATACGGTATTTAATTTTTGACGAAATAGTTGACAGCCTCGGAAAGTTATAAAAAATTATCCATTGGATAATATTAATGTTATAATTACAAAAATAATATCCATTTTATCAAAAAAAGATTCTAAACATGTGTATTTTTTATTTTAAATTAATAGTGGACATTAATTTAAAAATTATGGGTTTTTTTGAAAATAATAGTTTTCGAATCCTTATAAAACATACATTTTACTTGAAAAAAATAATATGATAATTTATATTTAATAAAAATATTTAATAATATTTCTTATTATAATCATATTTATTAAAAAAAAAAAAAAATCATCAAAATAAATTCTTAAATTAATTTTGAATATTACCCAAAAATATATTGTGTTTTTGAGTAACAAAATAAATAACATTAACAAAGTTACAATAATAGGATGAAAATATATTACTTTTTATATAAAAATAACTAAAATAAACATATTTATAGGGTATTGATACATGTCCCATTATTACACCAGAAAATACTCTAAGGTTAAGGTGTGTGACTTTGAGACCTCCATGGGGTACTTCAATGAAAATGGTTTGGGTCATGATACTTATGAGCTTGAACTTCTCCCATAAATGGAATCGATCATCAAAACATTGTTGTATCTCATCTTTTTATTGGTCAAGGTAAAATCATAGTGATTCTATCTATCTTAAAATCTCTGATCCATGGGTTTTATAAGGTGTGATTATTCTTCTTGAGGCCATAATATTCACTGTATGTGCCCATTGGATTTGATAAAACACTATATTTACACTAATCATGATATTACATTTATATGACTATATTATAACTGGTTATGATAATTAATAGTTTTCTAAATCGTGTAGTATATTAAAAAACCTTAGATCTGAATGTTCTTTCTATAATCATAATACATAAGATGTGTAGTTAAATCAAAAGGGTAATTTTACTTATACTAGTTAATGTTGTTACGTCATGTACCTCAAATAATGAACCAAATTCTATAAAAAGGATTATATGGTAGAAATAGATCTATGAAAAAGGTTGTTGACCTTTTTATTGGTCATTTGGGCACTTAAGTTTAAATTTTAGTCTCTTTTTAAGATTACTTTTACCAAAATCGCTTTAATAAATTTTAATCACTTTCAATCATATTTTTTTTCAAGAACTAATATGAAATTATTATAAATTTTAAATTTTTGTGATATCAAATACGGAATCCATTTTTCTAAATTCCAATCATATAATTAGATGAAATAATTTTAAAATTAATCCGGAAAACAAGATGACAAAGCTAGTGTTTGAAGTGAAAATGTTCAAACATTTGATATGTATTTATATCAAATTTCAAAGTGTAATTGGTTTCAATTACCAAGATTGGAATAATTTATGTATTTTTGATACTATTTTACATTAAAATAAAATAATTTTAATTTAATATTACAAATTATTGAGACTAAAATCCAGTTTTAAATTAAAATCCAATATTTCTCATTATTCATCAAAAAATGAAACTTCTCAGAAAAATATCAAAAATTTATCCCTAATATAATTTCAAAATTGATATGTCAAAGAGTTAGTCTATTCTTACATATAAAATTTATATATGTTTCAAAATTCAGTTTTAAGATAGGTGCACCATTAAAAGGCAGTAAAATTTCATTTTTTTAGAAAAATACTTTTTTAATGAAAAATGGATTTTTTCTTATCATAGGCCAATCAAATATATTAAATGAATATCGAAAATATTTTATTGAATAAATAACATATATAAATATATAACATTAATATCAATAAATTATATTAATGAATTAAATTTTTTAAAAACCTATTCTGGATAATTGAAAATAGTTTTTTATGAAATGATTTTTTTTATATTAATTTGGATTATATATTCATTTATAATTGATTGGTAACAAATAAATTAAACTATATATTTTAATAATTTTGTTAAAACTTTTCATAACAACCAATTTAATATCTATGAAATATCTCATCGTATTAAATAATAATATTTGTCATAATATATCATTGTTTGATAAAACTCGGTCTTGCTTATTATGAAAACCATTGATGAAATACATTATTGCATGTAATTAAAGAGAAACTCAATGTTACTTGTAGAGAAATATAATCATTATTTTATGTGTAACAAAAACTTAACTTAGTGTTTCGTAAAATTTTTGTTTGGAACAAAATTATTCTAATAGAAAAATTTTGTAAGTTCTAGGGGTGTTACATTCTACCCTTGTTAAATAAACTACATCCTCACAATTCAAACATGGTCTCTATAATCATGGGATTGACTTTTAAAAATAAACTATTGTTGAAATAAATATCTCTATAATTGGTTTATTAACACATCTTTTTAAGAATTGGGAAAAGGGATTTCAAATGTCACCACCAAACTAGGCTTTCCAATAAAATAATGTTATTGAAAACATGGATATGAAATAGAAATTTATCTATCATGTTATGATGGAGAGTGATAGATTAAAGGTTCATGAATACTTTTTTGACCATGAATACATGAAATATATATTTTAAAAAGATCATTAATATCATCCAAAATGATGATAATAAGAAAACATTTTTGTTTCAAAACCCTTTTACTAGAGTTTTGAAATTTGTTCACTATCTAAGAATATAAGTAAACACACATATATATAAATCCAAAATTTCCCTTTGATTATTACTTGAACTGTTTTTACTACAACTCTTATCATAAGATGCATCTTATAGTGATGTAAAACATTAACCTCTATAACCTCATCCAAATATCAACTTAATCCATTTCATAAATTGTTAACTTCTCAAAAATATTATGATCCACCATTGAAGATTCATTTTCATGGTAGTTTTTAGTATCCTATGTAATTTTTCCATATCAATTATTTATTTATTCTAAAATCATTATCACAACCTTAGGATCATATTAAGGGTTGTCTATCATTAAAACATGTTTTTCCCAAAAAGGTCTAACTTGATACTGAATCACTTTTATTGGTACCATTAAACATAACCTCTCAAATTCATAATGAAATTGTACTGTAGAATAATCCTTTTATATTTTATAAAATCATCAATAAATTAATTTTATAAATATTTCATAGATCTTAAGATAGAGGCACATTAATCCTTCTATATTGGTTGTGTCTAATACATATTCCTATCCTTGATTCCTTAGCTTCTTCTAAGGTGTATTATGTAATGTCCCAAAATTTCCATATAATTTTTTTTTAATTTTTTGGAATTATTTCAAGACTGTGAAATCTAACGGTGCGTAATACGGAGGCCCGGAGGTCCCGGAATGATCTGTCAAAAATTGTTAAGTTTAAAATAGTGTTCGTCAGCGGGTTTCATCAAAAAGTTGAATAACTCTTAAATGGTTTCCCAGATCATAAATTTGAGGGCACCATTGCATTCGGGATAGCGAGTTTACCCTTGGCGCGACTTATTTTTACTCTGCGTAGGCCTCCGGTGAGAAAACCAAAAAATGGTATAAAAGTAAATAAAATAATAAAATAAAGTTAGTTTAGTTTTAAAATTCTTATAACTCACAAACGGTGACTCGGATTTTAAATCTAATACCACCACTTCGCTCATGAGGGTATGATTTCTTTATGAAGACAATAACATTGGTCGGCGTGGGCCAGCAATGGAAGTTAGTTTTTTGCAATAAGTAAAATAATTAAGTAACAACTATTTTATTGTTAAAATCCATAACTTGTAAACGGTAACTCAGTTTGAAAATATGAGAGTACCAATGAGTTTGTTGGGACGTTTTCCCTTAGGCAGAGCCAAACCTTGACTGGCGTGGGTCCTGGGTGACTGTTAATAATTTTCTGAAATTTTTTATGGGTACATTCCATAAACACATGGGAAGAATTTTCTATATTTTGTCGCATTGAACGGATCAAATATCAAAGAGAACCTTTGGATACATAGAAACAGTATTTTCTTAACGGAGGCCTTACTTCGACCATAGTTTTTTGGGAGAAGAAGTTAGTTTTCAGACCTTTTTAATGAATAATAAAATAATAATTGTATTGTTATTTTATCTTCCTTTTCTCCAACAGATGATTGACATTGGCTGGACCGATTACATGTCAATTTATTATGTGGATTGATTCAAAAATTGCATAACCGCACCATTTTGAATTAAATGACGTTCATTAATTAGTCATTTAATGAACCCCATTTATTCATTATGCGGGACACACTCTTTCTCTTATCCAATTTATATGGAGCTTGGGGAGGGGTATTGGAATGGCTTCACCAAGTGATGAAAATCTGGAAATCTATAGTGATTCCAACCAGTTAGAGGATGAGATCGATTTCAGCAAGCAGTGACAAGCACCACTGAGTCACAAACTAACAACAATGACAAAGGAGGTTCCGTAGATCGTCGTCAGAGAAAGTCTCTTCTTGGTAGGGTTTTATTTTGAATATTTCTATGATATATTAAATCCTCTCCCACATACTATCACATTAACATGGAGGGATCAGGCCAAATGAACAAGGCCCAGACCCTCCACCTCGTCGTTCATGCTCTGTTCATCAGGGATGGTTTCCTTAGATTGATGGAAACATGAAATAGCGGGCAATGATATGACGGCGGTAGCATGGGAGAGCCGTAGGAAAATACGACACCAAGAATAGACACTAGATATTTTCTGGTGACCCTTAGAAGAAACCACCAGCGCGCTATGTCAGTGGCGGCTGACGGCGGCCAGAGGAGCCCCGCGACAACTGGCTGTGGGCAGTGGAAGGAAGTGAATGACGATGCGCCATTGTTTCCGAAGGCTACCAGCCTGAATGAGCCGCGTGAGTCAAGGGAGACGCAAAGTGGCCACGACAAGCATACCATAGTAGAAGGGGGGAACATGAAACAGCTGTTGGCAGTAGATCGCGACAGGAAGGGGTGTCGCCACACCATGTTGGCGGAAGCTAGTTGGACAAACAGCCAATCGTTGAATCGTAGTGGGGGAGCACCCCACGGGCAGGCTGAAATGGCCCTGTAACTATGGGGCTTGCGGGTGTCCATGGTCTGCCTTTGGGCGCACTGAGCCGAACGCGGGTTGGCTAAGCAGGCTGGACCCACGGCCCAGAGCACTAGTGCGGGTGGGTCGAGCCCCACCCGGCAGGCCGGGCCGACCATAGCCCGGGCCCGCGAACCAAACTGGGCCGACACCGATGGGCCGGACCCCTGGAACCAGGCCGACCCTTAACGGTCTAGACCTAGGTGGGGTTAGGTGGACCCTGGTACCTGTTACGTCGGTCCGGTCTGACCGAGTCGGACATGTCCTAGACCCAATCGGTCCCTGAATAAAGAAATGCCCGTAGCTGAAAAACCTGTTGTCTGTTTGACATGTTGTCAGGGGCATTGAGACCCCTTTTAGGAATCCATACCTTTGGAATATTCCAACAATCTTGACCGAGACATGCCAGACTATGGTGTGACCACCCCCGTTTCATAGAAAGGGTTGTAACTAACAGACCGAGCATCTGATCGACGCGCCGTCTAGGGAATACGAACCATTGTGACAAGGTGTTACTTTTGAGACACTCTAAGTGAGTTTTAATGTAGTTTGACATGTAAAATGTGTTGGATTTCACTAGAATCTAGATGGGCCTTTTTAACGGAAGTTCCCATATCTCACAGACCAGACGTCCAATTGATACGTCATCTATCACATCCGAAACCCTATGACATGGAGGTCCCTTTGGTTTTCCTTTTTCTGGGGCTTCGTTCTGGTTGAAATAGGATCGATGGCCTAATGTGGTTCTCCTAAAATCAAGTGTGTTAAGCGGGAATTCTTTGGCTGGTTGTGACATGATGAAGAAGAGTGACGAATGCGGGTCGTCATCAAAAACTTCAGAGTGGGATGATCTAGCTGCACGACTAATCATCCCTACCTCTATACTAGTGACCTTGTGTGGATCAGCATCACAGTGACCCTGTGTGGACCAGTATCATAGAGACCATGTGTGGTTCCACATCAAGAGACCCCGTGTAGATTATCATCATAGTGACTCTGTTTGGATCAGTATCATAGAGACCCTGTGTGGATCATCATCATAGAAACCCGGTGTGGATCAGAATCATATTGACCGTTTGTGGATAAGTAGTGCGCGACCCAATGAGGACTAGCCTTAGAGCGGCCCGTCGTGGATCAACGACACATGACCATGTTTTAATCGACAATGGAACAACTCCATCATGGTTCAGTTGTGGAAATTCCTAAAAGGATAAAATTATATAGCTTTAGACTAATCATCTTTATTCATGATCACTAAGTTGTATACGTGTTGTGAGCTTACTTTTGTTTCGTGCTTGTGATTGAGGTCTTTCTTTGTGGTTTTTCCTTTGTGGAACACTGGGAGACCTTCAAGGGTCTTAGGGTCCCAACTGTGTGTTCTAATACTCACCCCTGCATGGGATTTTCCTACACCTTGATGTGTCTTGTGAAAATGATGTGGAGTTGGGCTGAGACTTGAGGTATCCAAGACCAAGTGGTACATGGAAGAGGCGGGATGATGTGCAGTGATGTTGAGACAATTAGTACCAACCCTTTATGTAAGATCCTTAGTGGATGATCTAGGAGATGTTTTCTCTTTTCAGTTGTACTTATACATTTCAGTTGGGCATTTATTCCATACCCTTTACTTTCAGTTCTCTTTTTACTATATCTATTTACTTCGTGGTTTCTTCTCGTTGTGTTCTTGGTTTGTGTGTTTGTACAGGTTTAAAGGAAATGGCTTACATTTATAGGGATACGGCTTTTCGGTGATAGTCACCAACCCATGGCCTACGGATGGCGGGATTGGGGTAGTCAAAACATGGGCCCTGGGGGATGGGTCATGACAAAGTCGTATTAGAGGAGTCGGTTCTACAGAATAAATAGGACTCTGATATTTCAAATGGAGAAATATTGTTATGTGTTTTTAGTGTGGTTTTTAGTTTGTGGAGTCCAGTGTTGGTGCAGCGGCCGGCATATCCATAATCCAAGACCCTGAATTCTGATTTATGACTCGGTGCATGAAAATAAAGATTGCGTGTGTTTTGGATCTCTATTGAGTCATCTCACCATGTATAACCTTTTGACCATGGATCATCTTGATTCTCCTTCAAGATACCTCAACAGAGATAGCCAACCCGGATTCCAAAGAGACTACATGATGACGGCCCACTGAGCGATGAGGCTCCAATGCAAGGCCCTCTTACTATGTTTTCACCTTTGGGTGGTGTACCAGTAGCACCACCCCCTGTTGGGATGTAGTTATTACTAGCCTCACTGGTGGATGGTGCATGCTAATTGAGGGTGTTTCACAAGTTCCAATAGAATAGGCCTCCATGGTTTTGATGCGAGATAGATTCCCATGCAGCTGAGGACTAGCTGGAGGCTGTGCCTAGAGTTTTCTGCCTAGTTGAGACACCAGTAGAGCAGATGGTGATCCTAACTTCTAGTCTTTTGCAGTGCGTGACCATGACAATGGTCTACAGCATGAAGAAGCTTCGGTACATGGATCATTGCTCGAGATGGTCCCTTTGGGTAGTGTGCCAGCTATATCACTACTCGTTGGTCATTAGTTACAACTGAAGGTACTGATTGAGGACACATGTTGGCTTAGTGTCTTACAAGTGTTTCAGTATCAGATTCCCCTCAGGTTCTGAGTAAATCCCAACTCAACGGTGGCTAAGGAATGCCTTGAGGAGCTATCTGAATTTCCATCTAGCCATGGCACCATTCGATCATATGGCGGTCATGGTAGAGATCCATCTACGTGTCTTAGGATGATGATGAAAGGGTTTAGATTACCCTGATCTTGGGAAGAGGTGACTTTTCTGTGGACAATCTTGAGAACCTTCCTCATAGAAGGGGGTCTCTTTCCATAAAATTCGAAGGGGTGATTTTTCCCTAGATCTACTATAGCTTCGGTAGGACAACATGTCGGTAGGTGAGTCTTCATCGAGGCGTACCGACTATCCTAGGTACTCGATTAATACAATACGGTCAGTGATTTAGGGCTTAGACCTTCAAGCAAGGTGTGTTTAGGGACATATGAGCTAGCACTATTCCTCTATGAATTCCTTCTTATGTTAGGGTGCTAGAGAGAAAATTTGTAGTTGAATGTTATTTGGATGAGTGAATACAACCAGTGAATGTCAGCAGTAGGAAAGCGGGAAACTGATGCCAGTCTCAGAGACATGGGCATGTAAAATATTTAGGGAAGAGTAAGTGGTAGGGACAGATGAATCTGCAGGGCAGCAGACGTGGTAGTGGAGCTAGGAGAGTAGCATGAGGTGGTATACATTTCTACATGTTACAACCACGCCTAATGTGGTCCCTACCGGGCTTAGGGAGCTAGAGGATAGGGGAAGGTAGTAGCTGTAGGCGGTCAAGGAGTGTGACCCAAGGGCTCCAAGAATGATTCGAGGTACAGTCTGTGTCTACTACTAGCTATCATATTAATAGACATTGGTACCAATCATTCCTTCTTTCCCCAAATCATGTTCAAGACCTATAGTTTTTTGTTAAACCAATGACTTGACCCTTATGACTGGAGATACTTTTGGGATGAGACTCGATAATCACACATACACCCACGGTGTGATCTAATCCTTGAGGAGAGATTTTCGTTTGAAACCTCTTGGTGGCAGCGTCAAGACCTTACTACCTTAGTTTGGGTATGGACTAGACATCCATAGTTCATACTCAGATTGACTGTTTTAGGCAAAACGAATGTAGTATATCTATAGAATTATAATGGGGTTTTAATTGGTCGACGAAAAAGGAAACCCATGAAGCAAAGAATAATCTCCGGCATAGGAGGGTGTAGATGACCACTCTTGATTCGGCCAGACTTACCGTCATGGTAGTAGGTGTCTTGAGTTTTCAGTTTCCAACATTAGTGGTAGAGTGTGGGGACATCTTTTCCAAAGCTATTTCTAGGATTACCACCCCGAAGGGAGAGGGACTTCTGGATGGTATGGGTACTACCAGAGATTTGTACCAGAATTCTCTTAGGTAGCGACACCCTTTTTAGCTTTAACGAAGAAGGGGGATCCATTCCTATGGATGGAGAAGTGTCAGCAGATCTTTCCAGAGCTGAGATAGAGATTGACGAGTGCCCCTATCTTGCGGCCACCAGAAGAGGGAGTTGGGTATGTAGTCTACTAAGATGATTCAGGAACCAGAATACATTTTTTTATGATGCAAGAGCCGGTAGTGATCACCTATAGCTCATGGAATTTGAGAAAGCATGAGCAGAACTACGGAACCCATGACCTGGAGTTAGCAGTAGTGGCCTTTGCGCTAAAGATGTGGCGGCACTACTTGATGGTTGAGCGGTTTACTATTTACTCTGATCACAAAAGTCTCAGGTATATCTTCTCATAGAAGGACCATATCCTAAGATAATTAAGATAGCTATAGTTCCTCCAAGACTATTACGTTGAGATAGTCTATACTCCTGGGAAGGGTAACATGGAAGCAGACACACCTAGAAGGAGGTCTGGTCTACAGTTGCTGAGTGAGGTATCAGAGTAGCTATGAGTGATGTGGATATCCTTTGTGGATAATGATGGAGCATCTTACCTTCAGTCTATGACTTTCACTCTCCCAATTATTTAGCGAGTTCAAGAGGCACAGCTTAGGGTCGTTGACTGTGAGACCAGACGTGCTCAATTATCCTCAGGACGGTCTTCTGAAGGATTTTCTGAATATGGGGAGCACATCATTCTCTTCAGAGGATGCACCATGGTACCAGTGACGCTTTGGAATGATGTCTTGAGGGAGTTCCACACATTCCCTTTAACATTAAATCCTGGAGTGAAGAAGATGTATCAGGACCCCCGACGTTATTACTGGTGGTCAGGGAAGGAGGAAGCAGTGGCCGAGTTTATAGCACAATGCCTCACTTGTTAGGAAGTGAAGACTGCATAGAGACGATAGAAGTCTTATGCCGATAGTGGACAAAGACCCTTGGATTCTGAGGAGGGAGACCATTTCTTCCTATGGGTCTCACCTCGTTGAGGATTGTGGAGGTTTGGCCGGGGCGTAAATCTATCTCCGAGGTTCATTAAACCTTTTTAGATTTTTAACATAGTGGGCATGGTGGCATACCTTCTATCTCTTCCCCCACAGAAGCACCAGGGGCATAATATTTTCAATGTGTCACAATTGAGGAGATTCATTCATGATCCATCACTTGTTATCGAATAGGGCGACTTGGACTTTGATGATAGGGTGACATTTATAGAGATTCCAGTGGAGATAATGGATTTACACGAGCAATTCCTTCATGGAAAGTCGATCTTTCTGGTGCGAGTTAGGTGGTAGCATGGGAACCTTCAAGAGAGAACATGGGAGTGAGAGCCTTAGATTCATCCTCAATACCAACATTTGTTTTATTTTCCTTTTTTTGGTCTTTCGGGGATGTAGAACCTTATGGTGGGGAGAATGTAATGTCCCAGAATTTCCATAATTTTTTTAATTATATGGAATTATTTTTACACCGCTAAATCTGACGGCGCGTGATTCTGAGGCCCAGAGTTCCCGAAATGATCTGTCAATAAATGTTATGTTTAAAATATCATGTGTGAGTGGTTTTCATTAAAAAGTGGAATAAATCATAAAAGGTTTACCATATTAGAAATCAAAGGGCACTGTTGTGTTTAGGATAATAGTTTTACCCTAGGTGAAACTTAATTTTAGTCGGCACATGCCTCTAGTGAGAAAACCCACAAATAGAATAACCGTAAATAAAATAATTAAATATAGTTATTTTATTTTTCAAATGCTTATAAGTCGCAAAAGGTGACTCAAATTTAAAATATGAGACCACCGCTGTGCACTTGAGAGTATGATTTCTTCAGGTGGATACTAACATTGGCCAGCATCGGCCAATTATGGATGTTAGTTTTTGGCCATAAATAAAATAATTAAGTAAAAATTATTTTATTGTTAAAATACATAACTTCTAAACGGTATCTCAGATTTAAATATCTAAGTGTACCATTAAGTTTCTTGGTATTTGTTTCCCTTAGTTAGAGCCTGACCTTGACAGGAGCAGGTCAAAGGTGATTGTTAATAAATTTCTGAAATTTTTTTCGGGTAAGTTAAGTAAATGCGTGGGCAGCGTTTTCGATTTTTTGACTCGTTGCTCGGATCGAAAATCCAAGAGCACTGTTGAATCCACAGCGCTGGGATTTTCTTAAGAGAGGATTCACATCGACCATAGTTTTTCGGGAGAAGAAGTTAGTTTTGGGACCTTTTTAAATAATAATAAAATAACAGTTTTGTTGTTAATTTATTTTTCTTTTCTCCAACAGATGAGCGGGATTGGTGGGATCGACGACATGTCAAGTCATTAAGTGGCTTGACTCACCAATTGCATAACATCACAATTTAGAATTAAATGATCTTCATTAATTAATCATTTAATGAACCTCATGAACACTTCATGTGGGACACACTATTTATCCTCTCTTACTTATATAGAGATCGAGGAGGGGTGTTGGCATGGATTCACTAAGCGACAAAGCTCTAGAAAAGTACCGCGACGTCAACCACTTGGAGGATGAGACCGAATTAAGTGAGTAGTGACAAGAACCACCAAATCAGGAACTAACGACAATGATGAAGAAGGTTCCATTGATCGTCTTTAGGGAACGCCTCTTCCAGGTTGGGGGTTTATTTTGATGTTGTATTTGATGAATTCCAACCTCTCCCGCTTTCAATCACATTAACACGGAGGGTGCGAGCCAAATAAAGAAGGCCCAGACCCTCTACCACATTGCTCATGCTCCGTTATTTGGGGATGGTTTCCTCAGATTGATGGAAACACAAAATAGCAGGTCACACTATGACAGTGGCATCACAGGAGAGCCATAGGCGCGGACGACACCAAGAATGGGCACCAAAGAAAGCTCGGTGATCCACAGAAGAAACCACCCGTGATCCATGTCGGCGGTGGCTGGAGGAGACCCGTGGAAGAAATCGGAGGCGCATAATGGTGGTGGCGGCCGACGGTGGCTGGAGGAGACCCACGGCAACCGGCCACGGGCAGTGGAAGGCAGCGTGCGATGGCGCGCCGAAGTGGCCAAAGGCGGCTGTCCCAAGACAACCCTACAGGACAGGTGACTCGCCCACAGGAACCGTTGGCGGTTCCAAGAAGCTACAGCCAGGGTTCCATGACAGAAGTGGGGCAACATGGAGTAGATGTAGCCAGCGGTCTACTTTATAAAGGGGCAGCATGGCCCCACACCGAGCTGCATTAGCAGAAGTCGGTTTGTCGAATGGCTGACCGTTGAATGACTGTGGGGAAGAGCCACACTGACAAGACAAAACGTCCCCGAAACCGGATGGCTAGCGGGACTCAACGGTTTGCCTTCATGAAAATAGAGCCAGACATATGCTGGCCAAGCTGGTTGGACTTGCCCTGCTAGTCGGACCTATGGACCAACAGGACAATGCGTGTGGGTTGAGCCCAACCCGGCGGGCCGGGCCAAAGGTGGCTCGGGCGCATGAACCATATTGAGCTGACCCCAATGGGATAGACCTAGTGAACTGAGCCACCCATTAATGGGTCGTACATGGGTGGGGTTAGGTGGACCCCGCGAACCCTTGTGTTGGGCTCGTCTGACCGAGTCGGGCTGGGCCCAGACCCAACCGGTCCCCGAATAAAGAAATTCCCATAACTGATGAACATAGTGTCTATTCGACATGTCATCAGTGGAGTTTGGACCCCTTTTGGGAAGTGATCTTATTTTCATATTCTAGCGGGCCAGACCGAGCCAAGCCAGACCATGGTACGATCACCTCTGTTTTACAGAAGGGGGAGTAACTAATAGACCGAGCATCTGATCGGTTCACCATTTGTGGCATAGGGACCATTGTGACAAGGACGTACTTTAGAGATAATCTAAGTGAGTTTTTATGGAGTTTGAAATGTGACCAGGGTTGGATCATACTTGAATCCAACCAGGATCTTTTTATGAAAGTGTCCATATCTCACAGATCGTGCGTCTGATCGACGCGTCGTTTGTCACGTTGGGACCCCTATGACAGGGTGGTCCCTTTGGAATGCCTTTTTTCAGGACATTATACCGGTTGAAATATGACTGATGTCTTGAGGAGCATTTCTTCCAAAATCAAGTGTGTTGAGTGGGAATCATGTGGCTAGCTGTGACATGAATAAGAAGAGGGACCAATGCGAGTCAGCATCAGAAACTCCAGAGTGGGATGATCTAGCTATAACACCAATCATACATATTTATGTACTATCAAACATGTGTGGATAAACATCATAGCTACCATTTGCGGATCAGAATCATAGAAACCTTGTGTGGATCATTATCATAGCGACCATGTGTAGATCAGCATCATAATCACCCTTTGCGGATCTGCATCATAGCGACGCTGTATGGATCGGTATCATAGTGAACCTCTATGGATCAGAATCATAGTGACCTTGTGTGGATCAATAGTGCACAGCCTGGTGAGGAAAAGCCTTAGATTGGCAGGTCATGGATCAGTGGGACACAACCTTGTGTGGATCGAAAATGGAACAACTCCTTCATGATTCAATTGTGAAACTTCCTAATAGTATTAAATGATATATCTTAAGACTAATAATCATTATTCATGATCACAAAGTTGTATACTTGGTGTGACCTGACTTTTGTTTTGTTCTTGTGATTGAGGTCTTACTTTGTGGTTTTTCTTTTGGGGAATTATGGAAGACCTTTAGGGGTATCAGGGTCCATACTACGTATTGTTATACTCACCCCTACACTGGCTTTTCCACGCCTTGTTGTTTCTTGTTCAGATGACGAGTAGCTGGGATGAGATTTGTGGGATCTAGGACCAAGTGGTACATGGAAGAGATAGGCCAATGTGGTGTGTTTTGTAAATGATCAGTACCTACTATTCAGGTAGGATCCTTGGTGGACGATCCCTGAGTTATTTTCTCTTTTCATTTGTACTTGTACTTTTCAACTTGTCTTGTATTCTGGCCCCCTTACATTCAATACAATTTTTTCTATAACATTATACTTCTTGGATGCTTCTCCATATGTTATTGGTTTGTGTTTTTGTACAGGTTTAAAGACAATTTGTTCATATTCTAGTGATATGCCTTTTCGGTGCTAGTTGCCAACCCATGGCCTATGGAAGGCGGGTTTCAGGTAGTCACGACACGGGCCCCAGGGGATGGGTCATGGCGTATTCCCTTGACTCTTGGGGAATTCAGTTTCATAGATCCCCATATCATTTTAGTTATAACACTAAATAAAATTATTTTCCATCTTCCAATTTCATTTTTTTCCAAGAGACCATTTTCCCCACATTTATAACAAAATCCATATCCTTTCATGAATTTCCTAGGGTGATGCTTTCTGTAGTTATCACATGTTAGGAAATCCTTCATTAAATTGATTACTTTATCTATTATTTTTCCTTCCATACTCTTATTATTTTTCATCCCTTTGAATCTGTAAGACTTGGAGAATTATTTCTCTATCTTTATAGAACATTAAACTATTTAATCATATGAAAAAAATGTTTGAGACACCAAAAATCTTTGGAGACATGGACTAAGCCCTTGAAAAAAGTGATCAATATTTCATTCTGTGTTGCAGGTGAAATCCATATAATACATTTCTATCCTTATAAAAGAATATTCATACTCTAAAACAATTTCTTTCTAATTTTTATTTTAACTAAATAAAATTCTCTTAATATTGGTTTGTTTCTCATGAGGGAAATATTTTTCAAAGAATGTTTCATCAAAACTGTTCCATTCAATGAGTTATATATCCTCTTACTCCCTATTATTATATATTAACCACCATTATTGATCGACATCTCAATTGAGACAATACACTATTAGTAAAACGTCATCATTTTCTGAATATCCCAATTCCATGAATATATTCTCCAATAACATAGTCCATTACTCTGCCAACATTGTCATTGATGTCCCAATAAATGATGGGATCCAATATCGCATAAAGTGATCCAAGTTTAGAGAATCTAATTGTGGAACATGTTTCTCCATATGGGAAAGGTTAGGTTTCATGAACTAATTAACCTACCCTAATATATCCATAAACGTTTAAGTTATAATACAATCAATTTTGATTTCCTCAAATGAAAAATCTCTACATTGGGCATGAGTATTGATAGCTTTAATCATTCAAGATTACATTTATAAACAAGGGAATATACTGGATTAGATCATAAAAGTATGACATTTATATAATTATAAATATTTAATAAGATAAATTAAAAAATTTACGCATAACTAATCTCATAATCATATACGTGGTTCCTTTGGGTATATATTTACTTTGAAATACTTCATTATTTGTAAAGAAAATGTAAATTATTATAATTTTATCCCTAAGGAGTGTTAAAATATGTGTGTATTAAGGCATATTGTCATTTACGTGGTCACACTCGAGTCAGGCTCGACACACCTTTTCATAGTTTCTACCCCAATGTACATCAATTCCATAACCATAACCACTTTTTTACCTATAAGATGATGTATTTATAGGAAGACCCACATAATATATACCTTACAAAAATTTGAGGATGTTATTCTATAATTATCCACAAATACATCCTAAAGGACATGTTCTCTAATATATGTTTCTTGAGATCTATTCTTTATGGTTTCTACTAAACTTCCTTTGATACTAACTATATCACCCCAACGCCAAAATCCCGGATTTGATTCTCACTTTATTACACATCTATGGATACATAGAATCAAATCCTGAAGTACTGGTTAGTTTAATAGTTTTGGAATACCATATTTCATATATGATACCCAAATTAAATTGTGGAATATAAAATAAAACATAGCATATAACAAGTACTAATAAACTACATCCTTGAAACTCATTCCAATAATTCATCTTCATATCCTTGGGAAAGGAAACTAAATTAGGGTGAGATAAAATGATCAATATGGGTAATTGTACAAATGAAGTAATTAAGAATCAATAATAATAATAAATGTGGAAAGGTAAATAACTAAAAAAACACTTTCCATTTAAACAACCAGATAATGAAATTTTCAATATAGAAATGTAAATAACAGAAGACACATTCCATTTAATTGATAAATTAAGAATGAAATGTTTTTAAATATATTATCAAATCACATATATCATTGATAATAATAATAGAAACTAAATTATAAATAAATGAAATTATTTATTTGTGGATTCTATGTTTCCTAGGTACATGTTAAATTTACAATCAATACATTTTTTAAGATGATTTAGCATATTGGGAGGAAAACCAATTTAGTTGGCCAACTCATTCGTCTCATTAGACTACAAATGAATCAAGGGGATTACATTAAATGGTCTTCAAAGTGTTTCATAATAGTAAAATAATTAAATATATATTTAATAATCTATTTATTTAATAAACAATGATATTTATCATCAAATATATGTAATGAATAAAAGATACAGATTTATCAATATATCCCCATTTAATCAAATAACATTTAATATAAACACCATATGTAGAAATGAAATAAATATTAGGAAATATTATTATCCATCACATAATAATATGTATACTTTATATAAATTTAATTTAAAATTTGAAAATTTATCTTCAGTAAGAGATAGTTTCACGAAAAATATATCAATCACAAAAGAAAATGAGATTACAAAGATCACTTTTACCACATGGTAATGTTCTAGTGAAAACCACTAGGATGAGATAATTTAAAGTGAATCATAAAATATTATTATTAATGGGTAAATTATGAATATGTTTCAGTATAACACCACACAAAATAATTATGTTTTGAATATGAAATTTATATCACATTTATAAAAAGAGAGATTAAAATCCCTTACCTTGTATTTCCTTTTGGGTGAATTCCCTTTCACCTCTTGTATAATGGTTTGAATAAATTTAGTAAATTATAAAAACCATTCTCATATTTATTTTATCATATATTAACCTATTATAATATATTAGTACCCATTTATTAAAAACATTTCACTATTTACTCTATTGTGGGTGTTAATTACCTATTTCTTTGAGTATATTTTGACTTGTTACTTGTTTCTCATATTAATTTGATCATGATATAATCATATAAAAAATATAAAACATTTTGTAAATATCATATATATTCATTATATATGAATTTATAATGACCCATTCAATTTTTAGATATGAAATGAATATCACCGTTCGTGGAGATAGTAGGTCGTACGTACAAAAGAACACTAGTTCCATTTCATTATCGTATTAGAATAATCAAATGTAAATTATATATGTGTATATTATATTTATACTATCATATTTATTTCATATATGTTACATATTTTTATTACAAATATTCTAAATACATTCAATGTAATGTGGGAATGAATCACATCTCTTTGAGGAGGCGGTAGTCCACACGTCCACGAAGGATACAATCATATTCCTCAAAAATGTAACACATGAAGGTATTATTACATAAAAAGATAAATAATCATAAATAAATTATAAATACTATATATATCATATATAAACAATAAATCCATCGTAATTTTCAACTTTGAGATGTTGTAATGGAAGAACGAACAACTTTGGTTCGTGTGGCGGTAGTCTGTCAAACACACGAACGGTGATTGTGTATACCATTTGATTGAAGTTTGTGTAAGTGTTGGAATTATCCATGACATAAAAAAATTCCATAGTGAGGATACTGCTTTTATTATATATTAATGATATAAAAAAAATTAATGGGGTGGCTAAAGAAATTAAACAAAAGTGATCATTGAAGAATGTTACCTCATATTTGGGTAACTCCTTTTGGTCTATACAAAAATACTTCCTTGTTTGGATTTCTTCAAAATTATAGGAATATAGGGGTAGGGTAGGGATAATGTTATAATACTTGGGAAGATTTTTTATGAGCCAAAGTTCTTGAGAGGAGTGAAAAAATTCTAGAGGTGAGGTTTTTTTTATAGTGGAGGAGGAGTGAAATTCTTGTAATTATAAAAAGGTAAACAATATTGAGAGTTATCCCTTACATCATGTACCGCAAAAAATGAACCAAATTCTATAAAAGGACATGGTGGAAATATTTCAATCCAATAGGTTTTTACTTGTTTCTAGAAAATTTTGGAACATAATATTAACTTTTGGCCCCTTGTTAATCATAATTTTACCTTAATCACAGAAAATAATTTTAATTACATTCATTAATATTTTTGGGAAAAATAATATGAAATTATTATAAATTATAAATTGTTATGATTCAAAATAATTAATCCATTTTTCCAAATTAAAATTAGAAAATTTTTATAAATTAATTTAAAATTAATCACATCCAAGGGACGAAAAAACTTGTTTTTTGAAGTGAAAGTGTTCAAAATTTTTCTATGTTTTTATATCCAATTCGAAAAGTTAAATTGGTTCCAATTAAATATATTTGTATAATATATTTTTAATTGATATATATTTACTTAAAAACAATTTAAAATATAATTTCACCTTTTAAATTATTGAGACAAAAATGTATGATTTCAATCAAAATCCAGTATTGGATGTATATCCAAAATATTTAATGGAATATATAATATATATATTTAATTAATATCATTCACTAATAGTAATTAATTTATTTTATTAAGATAAAATTCCTTTGGAGGATAAAAATAGTATTTTTATGAAATCATTCCAATAATATTAATTTGGTTTATATATTAATTTCTAATAGATTGGTAGACAATGAATTCTAATATATATTTTCATAAGTTATATAGTACTATTGATAACTAGAAATTTAATATCTATGATATATCTTATTACATTATATAATACTTTTTTAATAATATATTATTATTCAATAAAAATCTATCTTTCGTGTTACACCAACCATCGAAGAAAGTCGATATTGCATGTAATGAAAGCTGTATTAAATGTTCTTTATAATGAATTATTGAAATTAATTGTTTTATAAAATAAAATTAATTTGGTGTTTCATATAATATAATCTAAAAAAATTTGAAATGGAAAATATTATAATGTCGTGGGGAGTTACATTTATTTGATCACTTAAGACTACAAGTCATTATATTATAACATTAGGATAGCTCGAATTGTTCTATGTTATATTTAATAATATATTTCATTCATGATCAGGATTTCTTTTATGTTTATGATTTAAACCATAATGAAATTTTTATATGTTTTTTCCTTACTGATTATTTGAGGTCAACACTTTCTTATTTTTCCATTCACCATGTAATGAAGATTACTACAACCTATGAGAAGTATAGAAGGTAGTATATTAGGGTTTAATTATAGAAAAAAATCCCATTGTATTTTAAAATAAGTTTTTTATATATCTAACCCTCAATGACCCTAAACATTTAATTTTTTAATTTTGATGTTATTTGGAGATTTTGTTTTTAAATTATTTTAAAATATATAAATTTATCTTTCTTCGTATAACATTGTATCAAATATAGTATTTAAAGAATGTATTTTCAGCAATAATCCTTAAATTTAGTGTCTAGGGTGCCTCAATAGGGACCTGAAAATAAGTTGAAAATCCATCAAGATATAAATAGTGATATCTCCTAGCTAATCATTCTAAAATTTTATCTATAAAAGGTATGGTGAATTAGACTTTTCGGGACTCTAGGATTAATTTACTGTATACAATAATGATCATCCAACTATTTTAAATCCTATTGTGTACTGGTTCATCATTCTCAATTTTTAAAATGGTTATTGTAATATTATTATGTAATATCTGAATGGTTCAAACAAATTGGGGTGCTAAAATATCTTATCTTATTCCAACTCAAATTAATATTTTCATTTCATTTTTCAAAACATCTATTAGGATCTGGTTAAGTCTTAATTGGGGTTATCTCATAGTTTTTAACTCACTTTCAAGAAATATGTGATTGATAATGGTTTTTGGTCTAATCTAAAAAATAAATCTTGATGGACAACCCATGTCCCAATAATTTTGTTTCCAAATTCTAAATAGTTGATTATAATGATCATGTGTAAATTTTTTTAAGACTATCACAAGTGAATTATCATATTCTATAATAAATTCATTTTTCAAATTATTTAGTAACAAATTATGTTCCAATTTATGATGTGTTTATTATGATGGTTTCAACTCAATTTTTCCCATGATTGGAACATTTATATATAAATAAGAAGTATCACTAATATATTTTGGTGAGTCATCAAACAGTTTTCATCTTTCACATAAAACTAATCACTATATTGATTTGATTCTAGATCTAATTTATTTTCAAAAGAATATTCATTAAAAATATTTGTTAATTTTTGGATTACTCATAGTTTGATTATATCATATTAAATTTCAATATATTTCTCGGAAATATGGGGAATTTCAAAATGAGAAAGTGTGAAAAGTATTTTTCTTATTAAGGGAAATTAATTGATCCAAAATTCTATAATTAATAGTTTCGTATCTAAAATACATTAAAATTATTCCATCATGGACATTTATAAGAGTCATATAAATTTAAAAAATGGTGTATTAAAGATTATAGGGGAATGATATATACCACATTCTTCCCCTATATTCATGATATAAAAATTAGAAGGGATCAATAAAATATTCACCCTTACCAATACATCTCCAAAAACACATTCCATGTAAGCAATAGCTTCGTTGGATTGTTCTAAAATAATTATGGTAAGTTTTTTTCCAATATAGAGGGAAGAATAATATATGTAAGGAATAAAATTATTTGAATCCACTTTGTATCATAAAATATTGGTGGATGTAAGCTCTCTTATTATGAAGGAGATAGTAAAAGTCCCTTGGTCATGACATTTTCGATGAATTTTTGGGTTATTTCATCATAACAATTTATACATAAACAAACCATTTAAAATTAATATATTTTTATTTTCTACATAAAACACTCTATGATAAAAAAATTATACCATAGTAGTAGATTTATTACAAGAAATAAATAGATATTGACATTTACTTTCTTCAATGGATCTGACATTTTTTCTATAAGGCATCTTCATAGGTTCTATTAAATGGATTCATTCTTGATGTTTAGGGAGGTGGGGGTAGAGTTAGATCTTAAGAATTATCTTTTACCTTATCCTTGTAAACTGGTTTTATTTATATAGGTCCCTTTTCTTATTGTTTCTTCTCATGTTAATCACCCTCCTTAGGCTATGAACTTCCAGATTCAAATTTTAGTGGCAGTTCTTCACTACTCTTGAATTCCCTTCCATTTATTAAATAAATATAACATTAATTTCCTGTAGAATTAGGAATTTATTTCGTTGGGAGATTACCTATGAATTTATTAGTGTAGTTATTAAAAGTATAGTTAATATTTCAAAATTGACGGTTTATTTCCATCACCAATGATTCAAGACTTATATGTGTCTATTAATGGTCAATTTGGGAGTCAACTAATGATTTCAACATGTATTTAATTTATAGTTATTTTTTTTATCATTGTTAACAACTTCAATATGGTTGATAATTGGATATATAGAATGTTGTTCATTGGTATGACTGTTGAAAATTATGATAGTTGTGTTGATTTGAGGATACGGGTTTCTAACACCATATGGAATTTTATAAAATTCCTTGAATTTAAATTATCATGGTGGTTGTCGTTGGTATCTCATATAGAATATGTAATAATATATCTCGGTATCTATTATTTGAGGGAATCCATCTTTAAAATACTCCAAAGAATGGAGAATATGATAGAAACGTGGGTGTGAAAATGGTGATGCTCTAAAACCCTTATTCAACACTAACAGTCACACACGAGACGTTATTTCGTCAATTTTAGATTCTATTAAATGAAATTTGTAACTATTTATGTCATTTACTACTCTTATAGAGGACGTTATACCATATATTTTATATTTTTTATAGGTCCTCTCGATTATGTCTCTTTAATTGGCTGGGAATTTTTTAATTATTGATCATCAAAAAGAATCATCCAATAGGTTCTTACCATTGTCTTGTAGTCTTTAGTAAATTAAATAAAATATTTTATTTTAATAGTTTATGAGGGGGGGATGATGTTAGTCTCTCGAATATCTCCCAAAACATATATAGAGTTCCTCCACATTCGTGTATAACTATATATATAAATTCACAGTTGGGTACTCCCTGAATCTGAAAAGGGTATTTAAAGTAATATCCTATGATGTTCATCCCAGATACTAAATTTTCTAGGATATAGATTTTATATCCACAGTTTTTCTAATCCCCAAAGGGTGAAGTGGAAAACCTTTTAACTGATCTAAGATCCTGATATTCCATTGGATTTGACATGGCCTCATACATTCCCAAATTCTATTATATTTCTCTTGGGTCCCTCTTATTAGAATCCATGAATCTTGGGTATAAATTAGTTCATTCCAATTTTTAGTTCATAATAATATTGTTTATTTGGTTATAAAATATTATTATTATTTTTTCCAATATAGGGGAATATAATTATCTTCAATTTCTATTCAATTGACCCAAATTTTATTCCATTATTTTAGTTCAAAAACTATCTCTAACATAAGTATAGAAATTTGAATATTCTATGAAAGTGAGAGTGAAAAACTTTTCCACCACTTGTTTAGTTATTCTTAAATCTATACCAATATATAGACCGTTAATCATTTTGATTGAAACCAAATTTTTGACCAGAAATGTATAGGATCTTGTATCAAAATCATGAAAAACAAAAAAAACAAAAATAGTGAAACATAGGTACTCCTACTCGAAATGGTGTCGAGTTGATGTTTTGGATATCATGGGATGAAGAAAAAACAATTTAAACCCGAGTAAAATTTATTAGATAGTGTGACTCGATTTGTCTCCAGATATGAGGTATTTTTTAGTGTTCTTTTATTATGATGTTTAAGTTCATTGTTATCTGAAAAAATCAATCAATTATGATTGAGATTTTAATTAAATCAAGGTCTAATTTCAATTTAAGAAGTAGTGATCTCACATGAGATATTTTTCTCACTTACCTATTAAATAATTATCAAAAAAATTAACACCCCATATCAATCAATAATTTTCCTTTACCCCCACTAATTTATTTCTATCAATTTTTTTTCTTTAAATAATGATGGGAAATTTTTATCAGTCTATTCAATCACCAATCCTAGTAATTAGATTTTTATCATTACATATAGATTAACCGACTTCCCTATATTATATGGGAAATATAGAAAGTCCAAAGGGATTGTGTGAGAAACCAAAGAAAAGTTAAGGAAGTAATGAAAAAAATAAAAAATAAGGTCTCATATATAGTTTATGGATAATAACAACAATCAGTAAAATTGAACCAAAGAGAAATAATCAATGAAGTACAATATTCATTCATAGTGGTAAAAGTTATTTAATTTGATTTACCACTATATTAATTGTGTACTATTACTAGATAAATATTATTGAAATTAATGAAACAAAATAAATCTCCAGCAATAGTGGACCTCATCCACTTATTCTTCTCTTATATAGTGAATATCATCCTTTTTTTATAGATGTTTTAGAATGATCTAGGTACTCTGTAATTAGGATGGAATATATTCCTCTCATGTATTACATGATCTTCCTCTTCTTAATTGACTCTTAGGACTTAATAATCCTCCAATATTTTACATCCAATTCCCATTTCCTACAATGGATTCAATTTTCATTGATTAAGGGTCCAAATTCTATCATTAAGGGTTTCTTGAAAACTCATCATATCAAAGCTCATTCTTATGATCTTCTCATTATTTATCTCATTAGATGATTTTAATAGATAATATTGATATATGTTTTTTACTTTCATAATATTACGGATATTGTAATTGAATTTAGTCTGTATCATATTTGTTGTGGGAAATTTCAATTTTCATCCCCTTATCCTATATTTTGGAAAATTATAAAGTCTTATGCACTTGGGTATGTCTTACAAAGTAGAGTATAATGTCTAATAGAACATACAAATAGACTTCTGAAATTAGTTAAATTGATTAAAACATATACACATCATAAAATTCATTCAAACAGAGAATTATATAGTACATAGAGTCTTGCGCAAGACCCAAAAGGTCATATATTATGGAGAAATTCATAATAAGTGGCTCATACAGTATCTCAGAAGACAACTAACATATGATTCACTTCCCAAAGGATGTCTTATAAAGAGTTGGTAAAAAGTCTATGGTTCTTAATGATTAAAATGCATACAATATTCAAGGAAAGTACTTTTCTCTCCCTAGAGTCCTTTGAAATCCAAATCCCTTTTTCATTCTCAAGAACATATATAAAACCCCTGAAAACACATCATAGGGTAGGTTTTTTCTAGTTTATTTTGAAATTGAATCAAAACAATGCAAATTAAAATTCAAATACTTCTAATGGTTCCAATGAAAAATCTAAAAAAATTTATTTAAATTATTAATATTGTTCACTAAAACTACTAAAAATTTTAATTTAATTAATTTTTCATTTTAATTCCATATTATTATTATTTCTATATATATACCATTTATTACAAAAAATTAAAAATAGGGTAAGTTTATTTTAAAATTATGGAGAAAATATTTTGTAAATTTATGGTGTGATCACTACCTCGCACTTAGACAAAAACGATTCCTCTTATTCATAAGGGTTCCTCTTACACTAAATATAAATTTATAGTTAAATGATTATAAATAAAATTAAACTACATGGAATTATGATTTTATTAATTGGATCCTTCTTAAATCCCTCTCCACTGAGATCCTTATTCAAAATTTAATTTTAAAACATCCTAGATACTTACTATATGAAACTCATATATATCATCTTTCCCATATTCATCCAAGTTCATAATTCCTCATATATTTTCATCCCCTTATATAGTTAGTACATATCAATATTTTCCTTGTGATATTTAGTGAAAATAACATATTATACGAGTGATGATAAAATTGGAAATAAACAATCACATGAAAAAAAGTATCCCCCAAGACTCTTTTTTATAGTTACTTCATAAAATAAAATCATGGGTAGACTTTTTTCAAGTGTATTTAACTCTTATTTGATGGATACCAAACACAGACATATGTTTTTTATTGACTTAAAAGTACTTTAAAACTAGTTAACATAATCTTGTTTTACTCTAGTTCATATGGGAAACCCAACTGCTATATAGGGATTATCCTTACGGTGGAAATTAATAAATAATGATAGGCTACATATTTTAAAGTTGAAAATTTTAGTTACCCCATGTTAACATTTTGATTCCACATTATTCTTATATATCACACTCATTTCTAGAATTCTCAATGAAAGAGTTTTAAAAATTCACACTGAATTTTCATGTCTTGTTCCTTTTAGTGGGGGATTGAATTTCAAAAATAGATTTCCATTTATATTATAATTTTCAGGCCATAAACACAAAAGTAAAATAATTCTAGAAAACATTTTTTACAACCTAGATACTTGATCCTCTCCGACATACACATCTCAAATAAAATTGATAATTAATTTAATCATGAAATTTGATAAAAATATAATATTTAAAAATAGAGGATTTTAGATAGTGTATATGATTTCTAAAACTATGAAGTACTCATTCATGTTCATCCATGAATTTTTTTGACTCCTCTATTGGTTCCTTCCAAAAATAATCATCAAACTATGTTAAATATTGTCTGTTAACATTACATTGTTTTTTATTTAACTTATATTACCTCAACTACACCAAATTAGAATTTATTAGTAACTATAAATGGTTAAAAACATTTAGAATGTATATTTATATGAATTTATTTTATCCTAGATTATAACAAAAAAAACTGTCTCTAATTTGAAAATATTTTGTTTGAATGTGTATAATAATGGAAAATATGGTGCTTCATAATATAAAAAAGAATTATCATATGATTCTTTCATCATATCCTCTAGTTTTTTTATTTTTGAGATTTGTTTGTTCTCAATCCTTATTGAATTATATGTTCATTTAAGTCATATTCTAGTAGGTGTTTTTATAGTTCAACATCAAAATGACATATTTTAATATATATTATTAAATAAGGGTACATACTAAGGTGGATTTAAGGGTTGTTAATTATTCTCATATTTCATCTTATAGCATCTAGATTGGCCCCTTTCTATCAGGATGTAATTTTAATTCCAAAAGTATATTTATTTATCAATTTGATACCTCATTCATCCCATTTTTTATTAGATATTTGTAGTGGGTTTTTTTTACTTAATACCTCTTCATTAGCACATCCATTATCTTGTTGCAGAAATGTGTTCCTTGATCACTGATATTTTCGTGATATATTTTTAATCTATAAAAAGTATGCCATCATAAAATTTTAATAACCACACTTGAATTATAAAAATTAGTTTCATGTGTGTCAATTCATTTATAAATATAATTTATTCTTAATAAGATTTAGGTAAATAAATAAGATATATGAAATGGACTCCTAAAATCTATACCCCATACATCAAATATTTCATAGAAAATAAAGTTTGTTTGGGAATTTCATTTATTTTATAAATTCAACAAATACATTCATAGTTGTTACAATAGTTTCAAAAAAAATGAATCCTTAAAAATCATTTCCTAAAACAAAATTGCTTCTAAACCCTTTAATAGTTATTCCCTAAAGTCCAAAATGGTCTCCATGTGCAATGGTATAACAAAATGTGAGCATTTAATTTACCTATTCCATAAGTATAAATTTATTAATAAATATAAATTATCCACCAATAACGTTTTCTAAAAATATAATATTTTTATTTAGATGTTAACATGGTAGTTTTATGCTTATAAAAGAAATAGGGTGGCTCTTATTTGACCAGATATCTCACCATGTCAACATGCTCAGGTGTATTAGTGGGTTCATACAGATGGTCACCATGGAGAGAACCATCTAGTGATGTATCTATGGGTTCTTATACCTCAGGTACATAGGGAAATAATATCATGTGTTTTGAAACTAGGTTCTCACAGCCTCTCTTGTCATTAACCTATAAGTTAAACAATTAAAAAATCTGTATCCAGCTTACCAGTCATTGATTTTCATCATATTTATTTATTAAATACATAAACATTTAATTTCTAATTAAAATGGTTATATTTCCACCTAAAAATATAAATTAATTTTTTTATGTTGAAACATTAGATAAAATTAACTTTTTATATATTTTATTTTAGGTTTGTATAAAGTCTGTGAAGTATAATCTATAACAAGGAGTCTCTATTAATCTTTTGGGATAACACTACTCCAAATTCTTTCTTAATGGAATCAAAAAACACTTTAAATAGAATATTCAATGATATTTGACTTATTATAAGTGATTTGGTAAGGCTCTCCTGGTTTTGATTAAAAAAATTCTTAGAAAATTTATCAAATAAAAATCTAGTATACTTCTTTAGACGGTTGGTTGAAGGGAAATCAAACATTCTAAAATCTATAATAAATCATATATAAAATCTATCATGTCCCATAAATGATCTAATATGTTCCAAAATGATATGTAAAGGTAGTGTGGAAATGATGTTATCCTTTTTATTGTCGACGTAAATACCTTCCCTAAAAATATTGTGGCATAAAACATTACTCTTCTCCTACTTGAAATGACATTTTTTAATGTTTAAAACCATGTTAATTTTAACACATCTATTTTAATAATTATACACTTTTTCTAGAATTATTTCAAAACATGTTCTATATATAGTAATGTCATTGAAATTTATATTCATAAAACTTTCAATAATATCCAAACTATTTTTTCAATATGTAGTTGGATAGTACCTGAGGAATTGAAAAATCCAAAATGTATCTTTTAGTATAAAAATATTCCAAATGGGTATGTTAATGAATTTTCTTCATAGTCTTATAGTGCTATGGAGACATACTAATAACCATTAAGTCCATTAATATATTATTTTGGGTGTTTCTTGGTCTTACATCCTAACATTTCATCTATAAAGGGAAGGGGAGTAGTATTTTTCAGTATCCATGTTCAATTTTTTATTTCCAATGCAGACCCTCTTATTATTTTTAATTATAGTGGGTACTATTCCATTTTTTCTCATTTGGAATAGGGTAGATCCTACTCTATTACATCCATTATGATTGGGACTCACCAAATGGGAGTCAAAAATAGGGTAAATGATTCGATCTCATGACAATCATCCAATTTTTTTTTTGAAAACATCCCTTAAAAATATGTGAAGATTTCATTTGGGGTTATCCCAAATATTTTGACTCATTTTCAAGTAGTAAAGAGTACAAATATTATTTAGGAAAAATCCCATAAATTTATCTTAATGACTATCTTATGGCCTTATAATTTTATTTTTCAACGTTCAATAGTTGGTTCATCTGATTATGTGTAATATATTTTGATAAAATCAGACATATATTCTCTTCCTTTTTAAGAAATGTATATTTTAGATTAAATGGTAGAAACAAAATTTTTAGTTTTTGAGGGTGTTCTAGAATTGGATCCAACTCCTTGTTTCCTATGCTGGAAACATGTATTTATAAAGGTGAATAATTATCAATATATTTTAAAAAATCATCATAGTATTCTTCATTTAGATCCTCAAACTAATCACTATACATATCTAATTCCATAATTAATTCATTTTCCAAAAAATTATTCATCAATAAATTTGCTGATTTTAGGCTAGCTCCTAGTTTTATTATTTATTATTACATTTCAATTTCTTCCTCATATAAATAATGAATTTCAAAAGAATATTTTTTGAAAATTTATTTTTCTTCTTAAGGGTATTTATTTTTCTCCAAAAACTCTAAAACTTAGTTTTTCACCCCCAAAGAGAAATTAATGTTGGAATTAATAAAAAAATTATGGTTTTACTAATTTTCAAAATGGAATATCTGAAATGATAAGGGAATGAAATGTAATTTTCATTATTCTATATGAAAATGTTTTAAAATAAATATGTAAAATAATAATTTTATTCGCACCAATACCTCTTCTAAAAATACTACTGGGTATGCAGTGGTTATTTTGGATAGTAGTGCATCAAATCTTATTGGATTAATTTATTATATATTTACAAAAGAATAAACTTAGTAAGGTATAACATTGGACAATTCCTTGGAATCACTTAATCGATTATTAAATTAATCTCTCTTATTGTGAAAGGGATAGTGAAAGTACCTAGGTCTTGACATTTTCATAGCGATAGTTGGTTTATTAAAGAATAATAATTTCTTCCAAAACACACCTTTTCATCTCCTTTCAATTTTCTTTTATCGGCATACATTTCCTTTATAATATTATCAAAACAAGGAATTTTATTTATTACATCCAATTAGGAGATATTTTCTTCCACATTTTTAATGGTTTCCATAATTTATTATTATATGGAATATTAATTAGTCATCTTGTGTGGGTTCATTCTTGATTGGAATAGAGATTGGGTTTTAGGGATCTCCTTTATCTCGTTTTTCCCTTATCACTATTCACTGATTGTATTTTTATTGAATCTCCACTTCCTATTTTTTCTTAGGTATTTCTTTTTAAATAGGTTGTACAATTCAAGAATAATCTTTTAGTGGATGTTCCCTATTTCTCTTAACTTCATTTTGACATTATAATGATTTATAACTAAAAATTCAATTAGTATTAGTAATTTATTGGGGAAGGAGATTACCAGATCTTTAATTTTACAAGTTATTCAAAGTATAATTAAACTATCCTAACTAACCATTTATCCTCTTTAGGTCTAATTTTTAAATTATAACGTTGGATTGTTAGTTACTTAATGACTAAAATATCAATATTAGAATGTCATTCATTGAGGTTATTGGTTTTGTTCTTATTGGTAGCTTGTGCAGGGCTTATCACGACCAAAAAATGTAATTAGAATATGTTTTTGTAGAACTGTTTTTCAGGAAACCCATCTAATTTTGAAACGTTTCCTGAAAACATTATGCATTTAGAAACATTTTATTAAAACGCCGCAAATTTAGTGTTGTTTCTTAGAAAAAAACTCTAATTTAGAATGTTTACTCACCAAACGTTAAAAATTTAAAGATTTTGTCTAACAAAAACCTCTAAATTAATTGTGCTTCTTGAAAATATCAATAAATTAGTGATGTTTTGTGAAAAAAACAACTAAATAAGAAACGTTTCATGAAAGCTGCCCCTAAATTAGTGACTTTTCTAGAAAACTGTGAAAAAATTAGTGAAGTTTCATGGGAAAGTCCCAAATTTAGTGAAGTTTCTTTAAAATATCAATAAATTAGTGGTGTATCGTGAAAAACCATTGTAAATTAACAACATTTCATGAAACAAAATCTTATACTACAGACATTTCATTCAAAATATCATTAATTTAGAATTTTTTTTCAGAAAATGTAGTTATATATATATATTTATTTATTTATAGCACATTTCACCACATTTATGTAATTATATATTTAGATATATATATATATATATAGAAACACATATATATAAACATATCTATATATATATTTAAATAAATCTAAACACACATACACACACATATATATAAATATATATATACACACACATATATATTAATATTTTTATATATAAAAATAGACACATATACTTTTAATTTAGTCGCGTTTCTAAGAAAACGTAGCAATTTTAGTGACATTTTTACCATTATTTTAAAACATGACTAATTATAATTATATATAAAATTGTAATTACAATTATAATTATATATATTTATACATGCATATATATATTTATACACATTCACACACATATATTTATAAATATATACATATATATATATATATATATAAAAATACATCCCTTAATATACACATAAGATCTATAAAATATATACATAAAATATGAACATATATATATGTTGACCTCACCTATTTTGATAATCTCAATTATGTTTTAATATGTTTTGATAATCCTATCTGTATGTTAAATTATAACATCCTTCTATTGAGTTGACATATATATCAAAATAATCTTTGTAATATGTTAATCAATGTTTATCTATGTTTATACCTATTTTGAAATAATACTAACTCACTCTGGATATGATTTGCATAGAACAGATAAGAATTAAGTTTTTGAGTCACTGTTACAGACCTACAGATACATAGTCCCCGATACATACATAGTCTACCGCTAACAAAAGAGCACCGATAGACAGAGTCTGCTATTATAATCAAGAACTACCGATATAGACAAATAGATAACTATCAATATGAATCTTATTGATACAAATAGACATCTACCGATATGAAGTCTACTGATACAAATAGACAGCTACTGATATGAAGTCTTCCGATACAGACAGAGCCACCGACACACAGAGAGAGCCACTTAAACAACCAGCTACCGATATAGGTGAATTACCGATGGAGAGAGACACCGATACAAGAATGCTATTTATACAGAAGTGATACTAATAAGAGGATCTATCAATACAGAGTCATTGTCACTAATACATAGTCTACCATTATAAAGAGTAACAGCTACCATTACAGACCTACTGACTCAATTCCACTGATACAAGCTCGCTGATACTAAGAGCTACCGATGGAAACCAGTCACTATATCTCTAAACCCTACTTATGTTTTTTATTAACAATGGTCATATTGGGTGCTTTTAATGCCATTGCTATTAATTAATAAATGTCTGTTGAATGTCAGGAAACTGTACCTCGTACTTGTAAAAATGTAATAATTCCCATTTTCAGAGCTAAAGATATATATAAAATGGAACCTCAAACTACAAAAGTATCATCGATCTGTATTTCCATGCACATAAGAAACAACCTTTTGAAGATACAAAAGGACAAAAATGCATATAAGAAGAAATATGAATACATTCTGAATCTTTAAATCCTTATCATTCAAGGAGAGAATAGCTCCAACGATTTCACCTATACTCAAGCTGATTAAACTGATAAACATGGACCTAGAAGTCAAATACAAAAATGACACTCTGTTTTTCTTGACTAAAAACCAGAGAAGGACTCAAAGATTTATCTACATCAATTCAAGGAGTCTATAATTCACTCAAAACATATAGAGAATTTTAATCTCATCTCTTTTTTTTTAACTCTATTGTGTTTTCATTTATTTACATTTTGAGCAGTGTGTGTTCTGTACTTTAAACACTCCCTCTCTCATGTGCTGAATTGGAGGATTTATAAATCCTCACTCAATCATTCCCTTACACTCTTGTATCCCACTATGGATAGTGGTAGATGTCATGTGTGACCTGGACAGCCTGTGAGCTGTTGTTATTTTTGATTTCCCATATAAAACTATGGTAGAGGTCTATTGGACCTGGATAGTTTGATTACTGTTGTAATCCCCGATCCAGGGTGTGGATCATAGTTTATATAAAACTATTTGAGAGAACTAAGTCTTAGTTTGAGACTGAACCTCTTGGATAAATCTATTGTTCATGTTGTGTTGTTAAAACTATATAGAATATTCTTGCTGCTAAGTACTTTAAATACAAATCTATTTTAAAGTTACTCTGATAGTTAAACTAGTAAGTGTTTTTCCTAACTGTAACCTAGTATGTTATTTTGAAAAGCCAATATAATCTTCAGAATAGATTAACTGAGAACTAATCAATCTCTTGAGAACCTAACTGAACCTTTACTGTATTACAAATTTACTATAGTTTAGCTTGTTATTTAAATTGTGGGATTTTTGATACAAATATTTTAAATAGAAATTTAAATTGGAACTCAATTCTCTAACCCCCCCTCTTCTTGAGTATCTACTCCGACCAACATTTGGTATCAGAGGTGGTTGAATGATTTTCAAAACACTCGGTTTGTGAAGGTGTTTTTAACTATGATTTTAGTCATATCTTAAAGATCTCAAAATTTCTGTTGTTTCTAAATTATTATCTCTTTCAATATATTAGCTAAAATCAAATTATGGATAATAGACTAGAAGGTTCTGCTACAATCAAACCACATTTCTTTAATGGAGTTAATTATGCCCAATGGAAACAAAAAATGAAAATTAATTTGGAAAGTATGGGATTTGATTTTTGGACTACTATAGAGACTCAGTATAAGATTCCAGAAACTGAAAGGCCTACTTGGGATGAACCTACTAATGTTTCTTACAATAATAATTGTTAAGCAATAAATGATATGTATTGTTCTATAGGAGATGAAGAATTTAGTCTCTTATCTGCTTGTAAGACTGCTTATGAAATCTGGGATACTTCATCTATTTCCCATGAGGGGAAAACCAATGTTAAGGAAATGAGATTGAATACCTACACTATTATGTATGGTAATTTTAAAATTAAGCCCGATGAACCTATTTGTGGCATGTATCTTAGGTTCAATGAAATTGTAAATACAATTAGCTCACTTGGAAAATTTGTTCCTGGAAAAGAGAAAATCATGAGGATACTAAGATGTCTTCCAGAAAGATGGAGGGGCACATCAGTTTCAATTAGAGAATTTTGTGATATTGGTTCTTTTCCTATCAAAGAACTCCTTGGTAATTTAATGATGTATGAAGAAGAACTGAAAGTAGACAAGGAAGAAGATGACGAACCAAAGAAGAAGATGACGAACCAAGGAAGAAGTCTATAGCTTTCAAAACTTCTTCTTCAAAAAATAAGAACAAAGGGAAAATCCAAATTGAAAGTGATAGTTCAAGAACTGAAGAGAGTGAGTCTGATAGTGATGCTGAAATGGCTCAGATAGACAGACGATTCAAGAAGTTTTATAGAAAGAATCTGTTTTTCTGAAAATCCAATCATAATGGAAAGTATAATAATAAAGTTCATTGGAAGAATGATTGGAAAAGAACTGACAAAAGTGATGACATAGTCTGCTATGAATGCAAGAGGAAAGTACATGTGAATGTTGACTGTTCAAAATTAAAGTACAAGAGGAAATATGACTAGAAGGACAAAAAATATAAGAAATCAATCTAAGAAACATGGAGTGCTTCAGAAGACAGTTCAAGTGATTCTGATTCCACCCAGGATGAAAAATATCAAAATGATAATATGTGTTTTATGAAAAACACATCTAAGGTAACATTGGATAATCCTTCTTTAAATTATTATTAATTTAGAGATGATTCTAATTATGATTATGGAAACATATCTAGTTAAGAGTTTTTTGAATATTTTAACATTCTAGAAGATACTTGAAATGAGATGAAAGATAAGTATAAAACCTTAAAGAAGTATCTTGCTTTAATTAGAACTATTAAATCTGCAATAGAAGTAGAAAAGGAAAATAATGCTCAACTCTTAGAAGAAAATACTGAACTGAAATAGTCTAATGAAAAACTCAGGAAAGAGTTGGAAAAGTTTACTAATGGAAATAACACTCTTACATAGATGCTAAGAAAACAAGTAGCAACAAAGTATACCACTAGGATAGGCAATCAACCTGGACATAGACAGATTACAAAGAATAGATTTATTCCTAAATTTGGAAGTTTGCTGCTAGTTCTAGTTCTGGAAATTATTCTATCTTAACTAGTTATCCACATAGTTATAGATCAAAAAAAAGTTTATCTTTCAAATTATATTTAATTTATTTATTATATGAAACCCATTAGACAAATTTGGGTACCAAAATTTTTTCTTGCTAACCTTTCTGGACCCCATAAAATCTGGGTACCAAAATCATATACTATATAAACCTATTTTGTAGGAAACCTATTTAAAAAGATCCTATAGGAAGACATGGTACTTGGACAATGGATTTTCAAGACATATGATATGTGACATCTCATTTTTTTAAAGCTCAGTCAAAGTTGATGGAGGACATGTCACATTTGGTGATAATTCAAAAGGAAAAATTGTTGTCTTAGGATAAATTGGTAACACTAATTAAATTTTTATTTCTAAGGTTTTACTTATTGATGGACTAAAATATAATATGTTAATAATTTCTCTATTGTGTGATGATGGATTGAATTTTCATTTTGAAAAGGATTCTTGTAATGTTTTTAATTCTAAAAATGTTTTAATTTTTTTGGCCTTATGAAATGAAAATGATTATGTTGTGGACTTAAACTCTTTATATAAGAAAAATATTACCTATTTAAATGATTTTCATAAATAATACTAGCTTTGGAACAAAAGATTAGGACACTGTAATATACACTCACTTAAGAAACCGACAAAGAAAAATTTAGTTAGAGACCTACCTCAACTTAAATTCCCATCAGACAATGTTTGTACTCTCTGTCAAAAGGGAAAGCATCGGAAAGATTCTTTTAAATCAAATAAAGAAATTTGAACTTCTCAACCTCTCAAGTTTAAGCACATGGATTTATTTGGACCATCCAGAGTTTCTAGTTTAGATGGGAAGCACTATGTCTATGTCCTTAAAAATGACTTTTCTAGATATACTTGGGTATATTTTCTAGCTCACAAATGTGAAGCTAGTTCTTACATTATGAAATACTCCAAGTCTGTAGAAAACCTTAGTGGATTTAAGATTAAAACCTTGAGAAGTGATCATGGTCATATGTTTGAAAATCATGAATTTGAATCATACTGCTCACAAAATGGCTACAATAATAATTTCACAACCCCTAGGACACCTCAGGAGAATGGTGTAGTAGAAATAAGAAATAGGGCCCATCAGAAAATTACAAGGACTATGCTAAATGAATATGACTTGCCTATTTATTTTGGGACTGAAGATGCCAATACAGTTTTTATATTATAAATAGAGTCTTGATTATACCTATTCTTAGAAAGACCCCTTTTGAATTATGGAATAATGGAAAACCTCACCACTAGAAAAACTCACCTCTAGAGAAACCTCACTACTAGAAACCTCACGGATAGAAAACCTCACCGCTAGAAAACCTCACCACTAGAAACTCTCACCGCTAGAAAACCACACCACTATAAAATGCACACCACTAGAAACCTCACCACTAGAAAACCTCATCACTAGAGAAACCTCACCACTTTAAACCTCAGTACTAGAAATCCTCACTGCTAGAGAAACCTCACTGCTAGAAACCTCACCACTATAAAACCTCACTGCTAGAAAACCTCACCGATAGAGAAACCTCATAGCTAGAAACCTCACCACCAGAAATCCTCACCGCTAGAGAAACCTCACCGGTAGAGAAACCTCACCTCTAGAAACCTCACCGCTAGAAACCTCACCGCTTGAAATCCTCACCTCTAGAAAAACCTCACCACTAGGAATTCTCACCACTATAGAATCCTCACCACTAGAGACCTCACCGATAGATAAACCTCACTATTAGGGTTCTAACTGGTAATTGTCACCGATATATCATCTGATGTATGATTTTCATTTTCTTTAGCTGAAACTCTTATTGTTTTCAGTATATTTATTTATATTACATTTCGATTCCTAAATGATAAAAACTAAGACTTAGTCACATTTCAATCCACCACAAACTCTTTTCTCTTCAATCCTCGCTTCTCAAACCCCCGCATTACGCGTAACCCTAAGTTCTTCGATTGGAATTGGTAAGACCAAAACTCCCGATATCCAGGGATGATAGTTATTCTCCAAGTGCAAATAAGGAGAAAACAGGACTTCAAGGAAGTGGTAGTGAAATTATAATAAGGTTGGATAAGTGTACAGTAAACCCGCATTTGCAGAATAGAGAAATTGTAATAAAAAAGGAACTCAGTGAGAAATCGCTCTTTCCTAGAAAGTCATTAGTTCTAAGAGTATTGGAGGAAAAGGGATGGCTCGAATGATTTGAAAAAAAATAGCGAACCACATTATCTGAAGTTGGGTAAGGAGTTTTATGCTTTTGTTCCTTTTGAGAAGTCTGAAGAAGAAAACAGAATGTTTTCATTAGTGAATGGAAAGGAAATTCCTTTTTATTATATTGAATGTGATGAATGTATAAAATTCCCACATTTGGTTGTATTTGGGTATACCTCGAAGACAATACCACCTACTAGTGACATTTATGATTACAAGGTTTCTTTGGAAGATCTCACTGGTAGTGGTAAGCAATGAAAGTAGTGGATTCTGAGATGGATGGAGAAAACCAGCTATTATTAAAATTCATCCAGTATGGGCTAAGTCCAAGAAGAGGCGACATTGCCAATATGAGATACCAAGATATTTATTTGTTGCTTTTGTTCCTTTTGAGAAGTCTGAAGAAGAAAACAGAATGTTTTCATTAGTGAATGGAAAGGAAATTCCTTTTTCTTATATTGAATGTGATGAATGTATAAAAGTCCCACATGAGGGTGTATTTGGGTATACCTCGAACACAATACCACCTACCAGTGGCATTTATGATTACAAGGTTGCTTTGGAAGATCTCACTGGTAGTGGTAAGCAATGAAAGTAGTGGATTCTGAGATGGATGGAGAAAACCATCTATTATTAAAATTCATCCAGCATGGGCTAAGTCCAAGAAGAGGCGACATTGCCAATCTGAGATACCAAGATTTTTATTTGTTGCATTTGTTGAGGCATGGTGTCAAGATAGATATGTGTAGGCTGTTGATGATCCAAATTGAGGATATGACCAGACCTATGTCAAAATCCAATGTTTTATTCATTGAAAAGTTTATTTTAGTAATGATCAAGGTGAAAGGTGTAGCTGGGTCTCAGTATGAGACGATATTTTGGAGGAACAATTTTTTCATCACAATAACAATCTGTAAGTATATGAAGATTGGCTGGAACACATAGAGAATTAAATGGGTTATCGATGATGATAAGGTGTATGATAAGTTCAACCCTATTGACCATCCAAATTGTCCAAGAGAAAGAAGAGATCCAGGTCTAGGACCTGATGATGAGGAACCTCAGTATAGTAATGATACTGATGAGGAGGATACCTCTGTAGCTGATGGAGGGGATCCGGACACGCCTTCAATTCCATTTGCTGAAGTTGTATCATCTGGAAGGAATATGTGTTGGGAGTAAGTAATAAAAAAGGCCATATTGATGAGGAAGACCTTCCTGCTCAAGCTACTATTGATGTACCTGCATAGGAAATTGAAAATATTGAGGGGGAGTATCCCACCAAACATGGTACTGTATCAGTAGCTCATGATATTGAAGACTGGGCGGAAGACCCAGGTTTTGTAGTTTTTGGGTTGGACTATCCTGATTCAAAAGTTGAGACACCCATCAGTAGACCTCATGTCTCTTATAATCTACTTTCTGAAACTTTACCTAAGGATATAACAAGAAAATATCATGTAGAAAAGTTGAAATCTGATCTTAATACCTATTTTGTAGAAGAAATGATAACAATGGAATCTTTGTTAATATAATCTATTCAATCTGTGATGATTGAATTGGTATCTGGTTTTCTGGATGAAGTCAAGACCTGACAGAATCAAGTTTCAAGCTTGGAAGAGAATGTTGAATCTCTAAATAAATCAGTTGTCTCTCTGGAATCTTATATGAGCTTTAAATCTCAATTAGACAGGAATTTTGAATTTTTAAAAAGTGTAGTTAGCCAAATGGTATCAGTTGTTGAGGAATTTAAGATTTCAATGGAGCAGCATGTCAGCACCCAGGACACTCTTTTGAAAAATCACATTAGTGGGCTGACTAAATCTTTTATGGAAATAGTATAATTTACTAGTGAAACCCAGAGTACTACCAGGTCTTCTTTCGATATTGATCAGTTTGAGTTGTGATGAGATAAGAGACTGGACAGTATTCCACCAATGGCTCTGTAGAATCTACTTCCTTGACAAAAGTGGTCACTACCACTAGGGATATAGGGAAAGTTTTTCAAAACTTTATGATAGAGGCCACATCTTCTCAGAAAGAGGTAAAAGAAAAAGTGGATTTCTATTGCCAAAGGGTCTTCACAAAACATCAGTTAAACAATAATTTCAAGATTCTGTTTGAGAACATGAAACTACCTCTAGTCACTCAATCTTTTAGAGAAAATGTTAGCAAGATATAGGATTTGAATCCTACTCTAGATATGTTTATGGAGAAAAATGACGACATTATCTCTACAATGGAATGAGGATGAGGAACCGTTATGGACTTTTGGAATCTTCTGCTGCAATTTTTGTATGTAGACATTACTCCTATCATTGTACCTATAGCTCTTCCTGCCTCTGCTCAGTCTGCCTCCATTCCTCAGATGACACCATCTCAAGCAATCAGAAGTCTCTCTCCTATGATCACCCAGAGGGCTTTATATTATAGGTTAGGCACTGTATCAATAGCTTAGCCTCCTCTGAACATTATTGGTGTTCCTAGGACTCCACCTACATCTACCCATCCTGATTCCTCTTCCGATTCCAAGGGAAAATCCAAATCACATGCTGAGATAGTGGATTGAATATTGGCTAGGAAATTTGATAGGAATCACTTGTACTATTTTTACCACAATATTTTATTTCTTAGTGTTTTTCCCCCAAGAAATATCTATGATATTATTATCTTTTACCTTCGGTTACTTCTATCATCGATTGTTTACTACTTTTTTCTAATCACAAAGGGGGAGAAATATGAGCATAATATATTCTACCTCTGGTACATTTACCTCTGGTACATTTGTTTTATAATTCTACCTCTGATACAGTTGTTTTATACCACTGATACATTTTCATGTAATACTCTATTCTTTGATACATTTGAAATTGTCTTTTCTCACACATTGATGTGAGACCCAATGCATTTTATACTGATATATTAATGATTATTTTGGATTATAATACCATAATTTGTGATTATCAAAAAGTGGGAGATTTTTGACCTCACCTATTTTGATAAATTCAATTATGTTTTAATATGTTTTGATAATCTAATATGTATGTTAAATTATGCCATCCTTCTATTGAGTTGAGATATATATCAAAATTATATTTGGAATATGTTAATTAATGTTTATCGATGTTTATACATGTTTTGAAATAATACTAACTCACTATGGATATGATTTTCATAGAACAAATAAGTATTAATTTTTTGATTCGTTGTTACAGACCTACCGATACATAGTCACTGATACAGACATAGCCTACCGATAAGCAAAGATCACCGATAGACAGAGTCTACTATTATAATCAAGACCTAACAATACAAAAAGACGGTTATCAATATGAAGTATACCGATAAAAATAGACAACTGCCGATATGAAGTCTACGAATACAATTAGATAGATAGCGATATGAAGTTTACCAATACAGACAGAGCCACCGATATATAGAGAGAGCCACTGATACAAGCAGCAACCGTTATAGGCGAATTACGGATGGAGAGAGCCACCAGTACAAGAATGCTATTTGTACAGAAGAGTTACGGATTAGAGGAGCTATTGATACATAGTCACTGTCACTGATACATAGTACCCCATTATAAAGATTAACATCTACCGTTATAGTCCTACTAACTCAAGTCCATCGATACATGATCACTCATACTAAGAGAAACTGATGGAAACTAGTCACTATATCTCTAAACCCTACCTATGTTTTTTTATTAACAATGGTCACATTTGGTGCTTTTAATGCAACTGATATTAATTAATTAATCTCTGTTGAATGTTAGGAAACCATGCGTCATACCTGTAAAAAGGTAATCATTCACATTGATGTAGCTAAATATATATATAAAAGGAACCCCGAACTACTAAAGTATCATCGACCAGTCTTTCCATGCACATACGAAACAACCTTCTGGACATACACAAGGAATTACATGAATAGAAGAATATGGAAGAATAAATTCTGAATCTGTATAATCTGATAATTCAAGGAGAAAAGAGCTCCAACGATTTCAACTTTACTCAAGCTGATCAGACTGATCAACCTGGACCTTGAAGTCAAATAAAAAAACGAAACTCTATTTTTCTTGACTAAAAACAAGAGAAGGACATAAATCTTCATCTGCATCATTTCAAGGAGTCCAGAGCTTCAAGCAAAACATATATATTATTCTAAACTCAACTCTATTTTTTTAGCTCTATTGTGTTTTCATTTATTTACATTTTGAGCAGTGTGTGTTTTGTACTTTAAACACACCATGTCTCATGTGCTGAACTGGAGGATTTATAAATCCTCACTCAATCATTCCCTTACACTCTTGTATCCCACTATGGATAGTGGTCGAGGTCAAGTGTGACCTAGACAGCCCGTGAGCTGTTGTTATTTTTGATTTACCACGTAGAACTGTGGTAGAGGTCTGAGGACCTGGACTGTCTGAGTACTGTTGTAAACCCCGATCCAGGTTGTGGATCATAGATTATATAAAAATGTTTGAGAGGACTAAGTCTCATCTTCATATTGAACCTCTTGGTTAAATCTGCTGTGCATGTTTTGTTGTTAAAACTATATTGAATATTCTACTGCAAAGTACTTTAAATACAAATCTATTTTAAAGTTACTCTGATAGCTAAACTAGAAAGTGTTTGTACTAATTGTAACCCAGTAGGTTAGTTTCAAAAGATAGTCTAATCTTCATATTAGATTAACTGAGAACTAATAAATATCTTGAGAACCTAACTGAACTTTTACTGTATTACAAATTCACTACAGTTTAGCTTGTTATTTTGATTGGGGGATTTTTAATACAAATCTTTGAAACAAAAATTTTAATTGGAACTCAATTCAACCCCTCTTGAGTATCCACTCCAACCAACAATATATAATATAAAATATTTGTATATATATAATATAAACAAATGTATATATAATATAAATTATAAACATATATGTAAAATATAAACATATATAAAAAATATAAAAATATATAAATCATATAATGATATCTTTTATATATATATAACCATATTATATATAATATATAATATATAATACATAATATATAATATATAATATATAATATATAATATTTAATATTTAATATTTAATATTTAATATAAATAAATATATATATATATTAACATATATATTAATATATATTTATATATATTTATATATTTTTAATAATGAAACATATATATAAACATATATAAATAGACACACACACACACACAGATATATATATATATAAACACACACACACACACACATATATATATAAACACATATATATTTTAAATTTAGTCATGTTTTTAAAAACACATGGCAATTTAAGTAATATTTTTACTCGTGTTGTAAAATGTGGCTAATTATATGTATATATATTATAAAAGAAATTATATATATGTATATAGACACATATATTTTTATACACACACACACATATAGATAGATATACATATATAGAAACACAAATATATATAAACATATATATATACACACACATAAATATATATATTTTTATATATAATATAAAAATATACATAAAAACAAAATATAATTAAATATATATGTATATAAACAAATATATATATATAATATAAACATATAAATATAAATATATATATTAATTTTTGTATATTACTATATAAATATATATATATATATATTATGTTTTTAAATAATAAAATATATTTTTATATAAATATAAAAAAATTATTTTATATTCATTATTGACATAGATGAGTCAGTCACATCTTTTGGGATAATCCTGCAGGTTGTTTCTTCAAACTCCTGTTGATGTATAAATTAATTTACCTTTCTGCATGTGTGGGAGTGTTGGTGGATCATAGAGCATGGACGATTGGGTGGGGGATAGTGGGAAGTATGTAGTGGACCATGGGAGGAGGCCGGTGAGGATGTGCATTGGGGGTGTGTGGGTATGGTGTGGAGCATGGTTGGTTGGTTGGTTGGGGGAGCTTCTGAGGGTGGGCAGGATAGTAGATGTGTGTAGCTAGTGTAGAGAGCGTAGGGGGCATGATTATAGGTGTGTGAAGCCAGTGAAGAGAGCATGGGAGGGTGGGTGGAGCATGGACCTGGGAGTGTATGTATTATATTTTTTTATTGTAAAAAATAACAAATTTCGAAAAAAATAAATATTTTATGAAAAATTATAAATAAAAAAATACATTTACATAAGATTTTTATAAGTATCATTAAATGATTTTCAAATATGGACGTTTCTAAAAAACATCTGTAAATTGGTGTCTCTAAATAGTTACATTTATAAATATTTCAAATTTTTAAACTTCTATAAATATCTCTATTTAGAGAAGTTTATAAACATCCCTAAATTCTTGATATTTATAAACATCACTAAATTATCGACACCAAAATTACTGATATTTTTTAGAAACATTGGTAAATGAATTAAGAATTTTTTATAGATTCATGAATTAGCTGGGTTTTTTTGTTCGATATAGTTGTTTCAATACAATATTAGCGGCTAGTAAGACCTTAGAAAACACTACTATAACGGTGGTCATTGAGACTTTGTGTTTCAAGATCCATATTAAATTATAGATTTTTTATTGAATATTGGTTTTCTTAGTGGTTGTTATTTGTATTTTCTTTGGTATAAAGAATCACAACTCTCATTATCTTATGCCTAAGTATAACCATCTTTAAAATTCACCAATGAATGGAAAATAAAAAAACAATATTTGGGTTAGAGATAGTGCTGCTTCATGATCCTTATTTAATGTTAACTTTCCCAAAAGAGGATTTTGTTCATAGAATTTAGTTTCAATTAAAGGATAGTTAGAAATCATTAGCTCGTGTAATATTCATGTAGTGGACGCTATAGAAAATGTTGATAATTATATGAGATCCTCTATATTTGATCTATTTAATTATATGGGTATTTGTCAATTAGTGCTCCTTAAAAAGAAGCATCCATGAGTTTTCAATCATTTTTTTCAATCCTTAGTAATTGGACACCATGAAATGATGATCTCTGAATGCTTAAAGTGGGCAGGATGATGTTAGTCTGTTCAAACTTCCTTAAACCCGATATAGTGTTTCTCTACTACGTCATTTAATTTCCTAGGATTCCTTTCTCAAATGGGTACTCCTCAAAATATAAAGTAATATCTAGATGGAATTAATTACACTATGTTTTTAGAAAATATATCTCTTTAAATAATTTTATTTCATTAACAACTTGTGTTACATGAAACCCCGAGTTTATAAAAATCATGATACACTATTAAAATATTATAATTTAATTTCATAGTTATAACCTAGATGTTAAAATTGTCGGTAAGAATATTATAAAATAATTTAATATATATATATAAATTTCCTAATAAATATAAATATACTGATAAATTCTCAGTAAATAATCACTTATTTTTAAGTAAAGTTATACTATGCTCTAGAAAACCTCCTTTTCAAAAACGATTTTACTACTTTTTGTGCGAAAATATTAAAAATAAATTTTTTAAAATTTATAATTTTGTTTAATAAAAATAAAATAATTTTTTATATTATTGTATCAAAATTATAATAGTGTTAATTTTTGAGTTTTTTCAGAAAATATTTATTTTTCAATAATTAGTGAAAAATACAAATTGTTATTGAAAATTGTATTCTAATTTCAAATATTTATGATGTACCACTTTTTTAAAAAATGGATATAAAATATAATTACATCTATTATATTGTTTATATTTGAATTATGATCATTATAATAAACTTTATGGTTTAATTTCTTATAACAACATGTTTATACATAAAAAGACATTTTCCTAAAATCTGATTTTCTTATGATTTCCAAATTTATTTAAAAATTAATTTCTATCACTTATAGGAATTTAATTTCATGAAATATAATTTAATTTATTTTCTCTATTAAAATATACCATGTATATATTTTTACAAAAAATTATTTAGAAGTTAAATTTATGGTTAATATTAAAAAAATATAGTTTTTATAAAATATGGTGTCTTTTATAATATCTCCAAACCATAAACATAATATAGAATTTTTTTTTTGAAATATATTATATTAATATATTATTATAAAATACTCGAAATATAAAAAAAAGTAATCTTAAAAAACATTTACCCTATGATAAATATGAAAAACATTTACAGTGCAGACACAAACAGAGTAAAACATTAGAAAATTAAAATATGATACCCTAAAAAAGATATTTGAGATCAAATAAGTCCTTTATAAATTATTTTTATTAAAAATTATTTATTATGGATTATTTTTATGTTTATAAAATAATTTTATAGTTATATAACAAGTGGATAATCAAAATACATGCGCAATGCTTGCATAAGGCTGTAAAAGTCAAAATAACATATTAAATAAGATTCTATGACATAGATATAAGATAAAATAAATATTTATTTGTTTTAAATGGCTATTTTTTTAATTATAAAATCATCATAATGATGTAAATTTATTTTTAATTTTTAGTTATTAAATAAATACCTTAAATTTTTGCACAACTTTGATTCAATGTTTATTTATTTAGTAGAAAAATGAAATAATTGAATTAAAAAAAATAATATAATTTGAACTAAATAATGTTGAAATATAATTATATAGATCTATATGACATGGTATTGAAGTTTTAAAGGATTATATCCAAAATGTACATTTTTTCTGATGTATTTAAAGAAAAATAAAATGAATAGTTTCAAAATTGACATTAATGATATTTTATCAAAATAATATTTTATTACATTAAAAAATCATTAAAATCATGAAATAAGACAATGTGGATATTATACGTTCAAAATATTCAAAAAAAATTCTTTTATGGGATAATTTTTACCTTATAAGTAAAAATTACATCCTTTAATATTTAAAAATGTTGTAACCATATTTAAAATTAAAATTAGCTAACTAAGGGTTAATCAATATGATAATGTTAAAAATTACCAAAAAAATCATTCCTACATGTTATTTGTATATGGGATTAAAAAACTATTATTAATTATCATGGAATACATGAAAATTTCGAGGCAATTTGATAAATAATTAATTTATTATAATTCAGTCTTTTGAGATATTCCAAAAGTGCCACCCACCTCAATTATAAAATAAAACCACCTCCCTCAATTATTCACAACACAATGAGAATTTTTTCTTGAATAAAATATACTAATTTCCATTTTATATGTCCATAAATAAATTTAAGTGGTTATTGTATTCCCAAAATACCAAACCAATATCCCTTTAGATGAGATCTAAAAGTCATTTCAAAGAAAAGGTAATCGCAATAACTGATCATATTCTTTTCTACTATTCATTACCTTTTATAAATCTATTTTATTTATAAGAAAATAATAAATCTAGTATCTAAAATATTGTTACATGGTATTGTCATTATTAAAACACCATTTTACACACTATATCCCATCAATGAGAGTTGAAAGTATCAATGTTATGTACCTACGTTTTACCGTCTTCATGTGGAGATGCAATTCTTTTTTCATAAAAATATTTAATGGATGAGTATTTTGATGTTTTAATGATTATATATAATATTTATGACATAATTATAATTTTTTAATTACAATACCTTATATACCTACTTACCATTCAATCATTTTAGAAATGATCACCTTGTTCATGAATACATGTGAACCACCACATCCCCGTAGCAATGTGATTCATTTTTTATATATATTTTACTTGGATGATAATGAGTAAAAATTTTATGAATTTAGATGATTTAAAAATGATCCTAGAATGTTGAATTAAAATTTATATTTCCTTTATTCTATCCTTTGAAAAATTAAATCAATGGTCATGCGTACATATGGTATACCATCCCCATGGATGGTGTAATTCATTTTTTATCTCAAAAATTTAAAGATGAATATAAATATGTATATAATTAATATATAATATATTTATATCTTTATTAAAATCATTAATATTATGAAAATATGATCATTGTACGTGGATCCAAACTACCGAACTAAAATACTAACGATAAATGGAACACTTCACACTCAGAAATGATGACTTTAAGGAATTATTGAATAAAAGTGGTGTTGAAATGTTATAGATGGATAATATATGATGTTATATGTCCAAGCATTACTATGGTATATAATTATAAAAAATTAAAATTTATTATATATGAGTTTAGAGTTAATTCTAAGAATGGTGAACTCAAGCTAAATGATTTTCATCTCACTTTTATTTATGTGGGATACATGCCTTATACGCCACATGTTTCTTTTGTATAGTGTATATACTTCCAATGAATATATTTTATGATTTTTATTATAAATATTATAGTGATTTACATATACATCTATGGTTATTTATTTCATGGTTCCTATGATTCCAAAGTTACTATAGTGGTAAAGTTTTTATTTCAAAAATTTCATCAATATTCAGGATTTTTTAGGTTTAAGTATTCACTGGGGATTGTTTTTTCCCTATAATCTCCCAGTCCTAGATAAATATGACGTAAAAACACCTAGTTGGATACATGGACTCAATAATCCCTCCACTTATACCAGATTCTATCAAATAGAAACAATGTCAATGATAGTATGGCAGGGAGACTATACCCTTATGATTAGACCGTAGCACAACATTATACAATAATATTAAGATGTGAAAATAGTTATAATAAATTAATTGTGTAAGTATAATCCATCCATATGTAATAATTGGAATAAAAAAATAAATATAATATATAAAAATGATGTCATGTCTGTATTATATACAAAAAGACAATACATGTAAGCAGAGAATTATGCATATATAACATGCAATTCAAAATACAAAAAAAATGATCTTAAATATATCTCCACTAGAATCATGGGAATAATGTAATTCCCTGACCCTAGTTACCTAGATTAGGTGAATTATTACATATCATTGGCATGATCACATGGGATCATGTCTTGAAAGACCAATTAGTTTAGTAGCCTCAGAAGTTCTTGATACATAAATACGTTTTACATTACATTATAAAATAAAAAAACATTTTTTCTCCTTTGAAAAAAATCATATACCATAGTCTATCCCTACAGGTCAATTATAATATACTTCTTCACATCCTGAGAAAAATAAAACATAAGAAAGGGGTGAGCTCAGATGCTCAGTAAGGATAACAATATAGGAGAGACTTTTATAAATAATCATAAACATTTAAGGCAATGTATAAGACTAAAACACAAGCCTTTCAAAATTAAAAATCACCATAATATGGAAAACATAAATCAAATAATTCCATTTACATATTCACATGTATATTCTACTAGTCGAATAATCAAATGCAATATCAATATCTAATTTCATAATGACGGAATTCAAAATTCCAGACATCATAACCATATAGTCAAGGCCTCGCGCCAAAACTACAAATACAATTTTTTTCAAGGCCTTGTTCCAATACACAAGTTTGTCTCATGAGACCAACAGATGTATCGAGGAGCTATTGTGGGCTCCACTAATCACTTACTAATCCCAATGCATTCCTCATATGAAAAGGTTAAAACAAAACATAAACATTTGTATTAAAAATAGCATACGTAATGTTAACACTTTAACCATAAACCATTAATGATATAAAAATAACACATCCAAAGTCAAACATATCACAAATCCTTCAATAAATATGGAAGATTGTATTATAATAAATCAACTTCAAACAAGTGTAAAATCTAAAAAAGGATGTTGACATTGATGATATCAAAATTATTTGTGAGAAATATCTATTTCTATTTTGAAATTATTTAAAACTTACATAATTATAAAATATAAAATTTATTTTGAAAATATTATTATAAGATTTTAAGGGAAGCTTTGAAGATGTTATAATGGCAGAAAATAACCACACCCACTGTATATGTTAAAAAAACATTCTTACCTTAATTTTTCGAAAAGGACATAAAGTAGCTTGTTTTGAAAATGATGGAAAGATTCCTTTCAAATAAATTATAAAAATTCAAGAAAGGGTATAAATGACATTAACCCATATTCTAGTAAATATTAAAAATGTTTTGAAATACATTTTTAAGAAACGCGGATGTGGACAATGAAGAGGTCACAGTAAATACTCACGTATAAACAACCTCGGATAATAAAGAGATTGTAAAATTAACCCTTACATTATAATTTTACTTGGTTGAGAGTACGTTAACCTACTGTATAATATTTAAATAATTTTTATTAAATTATATAATAACCATATACATAAATATGATATCATATATGACCTTCTAATATTATTTTGCTAATCCTATTTCATTAGTATCATTGTTTCGGTTGATAAATGATTCATTTTTCTTTATATGTTTTGATTTGTAAGTAATGTTTTTTATAGATAGGATGTATTTTACTCGTATTCATAATTATAATAAGTTCTTAAAAAAATTAATAAAATGAAAATTATTCTTGACTGGTTATGATGAGGAATGAATCTCATCGCGTTTGTGGAGACGGTAATCCGTACGTACGCACGGGAGACAATACCTTTCTATTGATTGTAGAACTGTATGTAATTGGATGTTGTATAATATATAGATAATCATTAAAATATTATATTTATTATCTACATCAATTATAGTCATTATTATACCCATCTAAATATTGAAGTGTTGAATAACAAACTACATCACGACATGGAGAAGGTAAGTCGTACGTACGCACGTATGGTGACTTTGTCATTAATTGGATGGATATAATAATGAATATTGTTGTAAAATATTTTTAATAAAATCATACTATGTATAAGCTACTAGAGTTATTATTTTTTTATGGAAAAAACAAAGAAATAGGAATTGGAAGAAGAAAAAATCATTGAAATAGGTGATGAAATGATTACCTCATGTGCTTCCTTTTGATTTGATCAAAAGGGTTTCTTGGGTCATCTTTCTGATCAAATTAAGGACTCTATGTTTCATTAAGGGAATCTAGGAAGATATTTGAGTAGCGTTTAGCTGAGCCAAATGTCTTTGGAGGTGTGATTTTGAGAGAAGGGGAAGTACCCTTTTCTAAGAGAGGTGATGGTAACTTTAGGAAAAGTTTGTAATATTAATTTATTATAAAATCATATTCCATTTATAATGTCTCAAAAAGTATTTATTTAGATTATAAGGTGGGTATGGGTATAAATACTCTCAAAAAATAGGTTTTAGACAATATTAGGTTACCATATTAACCTTATATTTTAGATTTAACTCTTAGTTAAATTGTTTAACTTTTACCATGTCTTATTGTATTATAATAATACGTGGTTAATAAACATACAATAAAATGACATGAAAACCTAAAGTGGTTAACTAATGACATATATAACATTATATAATTCCTTTGTCCGAACCATATATTTTTAGGACTATTATATAATTTAATAAAATAGTATTTTTTTTAAAACTCATTTATGTCAATTTTGACGCTATTTGTTATTTGGTTTTTTTGAAATTCATAAAAACATTATCACTTCAAAGAAATTATTTAATCAACCCTAAAATGTAATATTAACCTATAAAATTAGTTTAATGCATAAAAAGTATCAATTTACATTTATTTTGATATTTATAATATCAATTATTTTAATCTTTCATTAATAAGGTAATCACTACATCATCATTATGTCATAAATAAATTTCATTATTTAATGTCTAAAAATTATAAATAAAATACCATGATGTAGGAAATATATTTATATTTTTAATGAATATTTATAGTCAAATTTATCGTTTGTATAAACCAATATTAATAATGTTTTAGTTATAAAAATTTGAATTTAATACTTTTAGCTCTTTTTTAAATAAATTAATAATAAATGTCCTAATATAATCCATGTGGATAAAAAATAATCATATTATATTCCTATGGTGTATTTTGGTCGACAAACACTTATCCAAAAGAATTAGGACATGTGTTAGGGTAATTATAATATCATTTTTACCTTTAATTACCCTATTTACTTTTAACCATGGTAAATAAAATTGAAAATTAACTATTCACCAAAATTGATTCTAAACCTTATTAAACCAAATTTTACTTACTGATGTCAATCATGTCTTTATAATTTTTTAAATTCAATTCACAGTAGTATTAAAATTATGTTTTATGGAAATTTGCAAATGTTCCTAGAAGGTGGGTAAAAGACGTTAAAATGTTTAATAAATTTTTATACATCTAATTTTATTATAAAATAAATCCAATGAATTAAATTGAAATTATATAGGTATTATGTATATATTTTGATGTAAAACAAATTTAAATACAATAAATAATTATTTAAATAAAAAAGTAGGTTTTAAAGAATAACACATTGCTTTTCCCTATTCATAAAAAATTGAATGTTTTCAGAAAAATACCAAAAATTCACCCTAAGCTAATTTTTATATTCCAAATCCAAAAATGAAGTCCATTTTGGAAAATAAAATTTATAAAATTTCAAAAAGTGGGTGTTACTATTCATAATGGCTAGTTTGATTGGTCATGGTGTGTTAGAACTCGAAGTTGTGTACAATGCAAGCTATTGCATTATTCAAAGAGAAACATACCATGAAAGCTTGGGGTGTTACAAATAATCTTGGTGCTATACTCTATTACTCTATCCTAGAATTTATTATCTGACATCCAGTGTTTGATTATTCCCTTTGTCCCAACCCATATCCAGAAAATTTATTTATGTACCAACCAGTGGCCTGACTAGGATGTGAGATATAATCATAAGGCCACCGACATCGGTGTATAGAACTATCCATTATAGGCATGTAAATTTGGAATTATGTTGTCAATAATTCTAGTATACTATTTAATAAATTAAAACACCATGGTCATGGTTTCTTGAAGGACACACGACCAATACAACCTGCTTCCGCCTAAGATGGAATGTCTCTGAACAGATATCACAGTGTATATATATATAATATGTATATATTTATATATTTATATATTTATATATATCATTTATATAATAATATACTTATGATTATATATATATATATGTATAATATCATCTAAGACCTACGGAGGATACCTAAAGCCTTAATACATAAATATAGGAAGTTTCATAAGTCTTATGGAATATGTGTATGTAAAAGATGTATAATTATAACGTCAATAAAATAAAGTACAGACCAACTCCAATAACATAATTTGACATGGTAGATATTTTAGAAAACATGATTAGTTATAATCTTGACCTCATCAAAAGTTTTTTGTAAAGAAGGAACCTAGGTATCCCTCCATGTGAGTTATAAGAACCCATCCTCATAGGAGTCCATCATTGTCATTCCATATGAGAAACCTATGTTTCACTAGTGGAATGGTATGTAGGAATTACTCATTTAACACATCTATGGTATTCTGCATTGGGATCCAGGTATTGATCATGTCATGGTATAACAACATTACCCACTGATCCCTTATATGTAAATACACTAGGAAACCTAGTATGTCCCATGAGTAATATCAAGTATTTTACCCCGTGAGCCCATCCCTGTTGTTCTTTAAAGAACCCATGTATATCTCCTGAAATGTTCCAATTACTTTTTAAACATCAAATGACTAATCTCAATGATTACATCCATGGTGTTTCAAATTAGAACCCATGTATCACCCTTAGTATACCCAGCAGAATGGCCTGGGATAGAATTAAACCCATAAAATTTAAATAGTTCATTTAATTCAATTTTTCAAATTCATTAGATATTCGTAATTAAATCTAAAACCAAAAAAGATAAATTGACTAAACATGTGGTCTACCATTTTCTTATAGTTCAATTCAAACTATATTTTATTCAAATATTTCAACTCAACTCACCTTGATTGGTTGTTTGATATCATATAGAGAATATGGTTCAATGCCTTTAGAAAGGGAACGCTCAAATGGGTAGATTACGATGGGTAAGACATTACCCAATGTTTATTTTTGGGTTTATAGGGATACTCTAAGAATAGAAATTTCATTTTATTTAATTAATTAGATATTTATAAGGAATCACATGGAAGGTTTGGCATGCGACATGATGACGCATAAAATAAAAATCATAATAATTTGGGAATAAGAACTATACCACATACTATATCTTGGAAGAACACTCTCTATCTGTTATTATACTTTAATTTTATCATGAATGAGATAAAATGATAAAATAGTACAAATTACCTCAAAATAGGTCATTTTATCTCACCTTGAAACAACACTCTTGACACCAAGATAAATTATTCAAATAAGGATGAAGAGAGTATAGAATACTGATAATCACAAAATGCAACCAATGATAGAATAATATGACACCAGATAAAGGACCTAGAAAAAAGACATGGTGGAAGAAAAGGGTGATCCGTCAAGCATGTAATAATCTTAATGTGCAAAGACAGTAACAAAAAATAGTTATAGAACATTATAGAAGGTAGGGGAGAAAATATAATTTCATCTAGTTTCAATAGGAACGTGGTCTGGTAGTGTGGTTTTCCTTACTGTGTTCCTAAATAGTGTGTCCCAACTGACTAAGAGGCCCTAAGTGTGTAGGTTGAGCAAAAACTTTTGGAAAACTATGATAACCCATTCAATTCACTACAACACTCTACAAAATTGTATGACTAGAGGTGCACGGGTTAAAAAACATTATTACCCTCGATAGTACAAAACAGCACCACCCAATAGTTGAGTAAAGTGGTTAACAATAACCACGCGCTAACTGTGTGTCTCAGTCTTCCATTTCAAAATCTAGAGCTTTGATCTCAGAATGATCCCTGGATAATCCCAAATCACTCCTTCAAGACATAAATACTTCAATTAGGGGGAAAATATTTACTAAAAATTAAATATTTCCTTCTATATTTGAAAACACAAGATCTTATATTATCCACACCTTAAATTAACTTGTCGTTGAGTTGTCCTTCTAATGTTGGTAAAGAATCATCTAAGAATAAATCATTATTATGAGAATTTATGTTATCCTCTCCCTCCTAGGTATCATCATATACATTGTCATGGTTCTATAGAAACCATACTAGTGAGACTAACCAGCCTCATAGAATCTTCATGCTCCAAGAATAAATCTTTATAGGATACTCCTCAAAAGAATAATCAACTTCCAATTCAAAATTATTAGGAAAAAATGTGTGAGATGGGACTAAAAAGTTATATCTAAGATGATATACAAGGAAGAAATCATGAAAATCATATTAACTTTGGGGAAATGTTCATAGGATATGGATCTAACTCTCTCTAATATCTCCAAAATCAGGATATGATGTGTTGATAGCTTTCCCTATGCAGGCTCACTTGTTTTTTTCAAAAATGAATTTAATGTAGAAATTTAATTATTTAATTGAAAATTATTTTATGGGGTTAAATATTAATATTATACTTGTATATTATCTCAAATAATTTTTATAGAAACTCTGTTTTTCCTATAATAGGGTTTCTAAATTCAGATGGAATTTTTGTTGTTTTCAGATCCGTTCAAATTTTAGTGAAATATTTAATATTTAATATTTTAATAAAAAAAATAAAAAAAATAATTTTCATAGGTTTATTCAGTAATATATTTTTAATTGAGTCTCAAATTGAGATTTTTTTGTCATTTATTTTAGAGAACTCTTTCCTTGGTGGGGAATACACATTGGTTGGGTGTCAGGGCCACCTTGGCCTGTTTTTATTTTTCTTCTCTTTTTATTCCATTTATATCATTAAATTTTATTTTAATTGTTTATATTATGGATTTTCATGGATAAAACCATATGTTTTCTTCAATTACATGATAAATAGGGAGAGGTAAAGAGTAGAGAGAGAAGGTAATAGGGGTATTTTTTAAGAGCTCAAGACAAGAAAGATCATGGTGCAACAATCATGGACCATAGAAACATGTGAAGAATCAACAGATTCAACCCAAAGGTATTCCATCTTTATGTTAAACCATAAATCAATAAATTTTAATATTTTTGCTGTTTTATTCTACTTATATGATTTATAATGAACACTCATGGTCTGATCTGTTATTTATGGGGAGACAACAATGGTTTGTGGTGTTTCACAGGGTTTATATTCTGTAAAACCTATCTATAAGGAATGTGGTTTAGGGAAATTACATCATGTGTTCTTTTTTTTGTAGAAGATTACATTTAGGATGTATACACCATGTATGGTCATTATACACTTTTTATTAAGACTCAGCCATGTAGCGGAGTACCCATCCAAGTTGCATGTGTTAGGCAGAACCGACCATGTATAGTACATGGGAAGACCCCATGTGTGTCATAAACTGTGTAGGAGTACATTTCTAGTCCATGTGAGGTACACTGCTAGGTACCCCAAGTAGGGTACACACCATGCATAGGGTCAACATTTATTTTACTTGTGGGTTTACACACCAGGTCTGGGGGAAGTATACACCCAGGTTGGGCTTTGGGAGTACATTTTGTGTTCTTTGGGAGATACATCATGAACTACACCTTTTGCAACAATTTTGAGTGTTTTTCATATCTGTTTTCCCAAAATTCAGAATTGGACCCATAATTAGTCCATTCTAAGTATCATTTCGCTTGTATTGCAATGGTATGACCCATGAGTTATTTTTAGGAATACTAGGTGGAGTTTCTTGAACAAAGAGATTATTACTATGGTAATCATATGTAATGTCTCCTAAGAGTGATACATGTTCTGAGATGTTCCATGAGCTATATCTCTTGGACGATTATTTTTTAGATTTTCTTGTGAGTATGTGTCCCTTGAAAGGTGTTCCCTTCTGGCATATGAGTTCATGAGTCTAGTAATTACTGGTGATCCCTTGAAGGATTCCACAATTTATGTTTTTTCCTAGAGGATCAGAGTATGAGGACACTATCTTGTTATCAATTACCTAGTGATGCGTGTGGGTTACCTTCACTTGAATGATGACCTCTAAAATACCTAGTATTTTCCATTTACAAGTGTGTTGTTCTAAGTATCCCTTTTATGATGCCTATGTTGACTTTTTATTCAAGGATTCATGTAGGATTCCTCCCTTACCTTCCCATCTGCAGATCTCGAGTATGATTACTTCATTATGTGTATGCCTCAAGTATCCTAAGTAAGATTACTCTCATTGCTTTACATGAGGGACCCAATGGGTGCCCCTATGTTTCACTGGCCCTATTTCAGTGCATCAGGTTTGGGTCGAGATGGTATCAAGTGTCACCTTAGAACATGTGTTGAACATGTAAGACCATGGAGCTACGACAATAATGTTGGGTTTTGGTGTTTGACCACAATCATAATTTTTTTATAAATTCACTTGATTTTTTTTTGATAAAAGATGGATTCAATAATGATGAAGATCACCAGCCGTACAAACACGAAGCCATGTAGGGAAGTGGTCCATCCAGAGATGGTGGCCATCAAAGGGTTCGGAGGCCTCCAGATGATTGGAATCATTGTTTCCTTCCCTTTTGGTAAAGGAGAAGGTGCATCTTGCAAAGTCATGACGGAGAGAGATGATACTCTTGATGGGGGAGCCAATTGACTGGAGTCCGCCTTCATTATGGTTGATAGCATTGATTATGATGAGGCAGTCTAATTTGAGGTTTATTTTATCCCATCCACGATCTTTAGAGAGCATCATACCGGTGAATATGGCTGAAGCCTCGGCAACTGCAGGTTCCCAAAAGGCATGGTGAGATTCATGTCTAGCTACAATGAGATGACCCAGATGATCCCGGGCCAGAAGGCCGATGGAAACGGGTACATTTATGGGGAGTGATGCATCCACATTAATCTTCAGAAATCCTTCCATCGGCGGGAACCATTGGGAGGAAAAGGAAGGGTCTCTAAAGGGATTTTGTTGTCTGCTGTGATGTTTCCAGCCCTCAGTCCATGGCAAGGCCCGGTCAACCCAGAAATCGGGTGGTTTGTGGTCGTTGTTGAAAACTACATCATTGCGATGAACCCAAATGATCCAGGCTGGGGTAAAAAGTGAGCTCACTTTCATTGTAGAGAGAGATGAGAACCATTGCATCAAGATAGAGGTAAGGTCAGCAGCCATGGCCAGAACGACATTAGAATCCGAGTACCATTTATTCCAAAACAATTTAGCCCCTGAGTAATGAATGATGGTGTTAAAGGGGGATTCTAGGACATTTGGGCAGAAGGGGCACAAATATTCACTGGAAATATGTCGGAAGATGAGAAGGATCATTGTATGGAGGGTGACCATGCATACCTGCCAAAAGAAGTGACAAATATTGCGGGGATGTTAAGTTTCCAGAGCAATTTCCAAGGCCCCCCTTCCGGGTCAGCTGATTGAGCGCCAATGGCGAGCCGATAGCCGGATATCACCGTTTACTCTCCCGAAAGGTCATTGGTCCAGAAGAGATGGTTGGGGGCCGAGTTTGTGACCTTGAAGGTACTTAGGATAATTATTTTTTCACTTTTGTTGAACCAATCGTTGATCGTTTCCAAACACCACCCTAATCCCTGAACTGAAAAGAGGCATCTGACTGTGGAATTTTCGTAACCTGGTTGGACAGGGGAAGATGCTCATTGACCATCCTTATAAATTAGCCAAGGATCGGTCCAGATATTAACAGTTGATCCATTTCTAATCCTCCAGCCCATCCCTTTTTCCAGGAGACATCGGGCACCCCAAATGCTTCTCCATAGGAAGCTAGGATGGGGGCCAAGAGAGGATTCGTGGAATTCCTTATGGGGAAAATATTTAGCTCAGAGAACTCATGCACAGAAATAAGATGGATGGTTAATAAGGTCCCAACCTTGATTCACCAGTAGTGCGTCATTGATGTAAAGGAGGTTTTTGGAATCCCAATCCTCCCTCTGATTTGGTATAGCAGAGTTTCTCCCAGGCAATCCAGTGGGTAAGATTCCTTCCATTATGCTTTCCCGACCAGAAGTTGGTTGTGAATGCATGGATTTGGTTGACCACACCAGGTGTGAACTTAAAAGGGGAAATAAAATAGCTGGGGATGGACTAGAGGGTGACATTAATGAGTGTCTCCTTACCGGCTTTGGAAATTCTTTTGGGGCCTAGCCTTGAATTTTTAATCGATCCTATACAGTAGAGATGCGAAGACTTTATTTTGGAGCTTCCAATCACCATGGGTAGCCCGAGATACTTCAAGTGTTTCTCAACCATATGGACGCCTATAGTTGCACATAGTTCATATTTCTTGGACAGAGGCACCCCTGAGGTGAAAGAGATTTCCGATTCTCCAAGGTTGATTGAATGTCCAGATTCCCACTCGTACTGATGGATCACATGACTAATCGTCTGACATTCATTAAGGGTTTCCCTGGAGAATATAAGGCAGTCGTCAGCAAAGAAAATATGTGAAACTGGTGGGATTCCACAGTACACCCTTTCCCCATGGATAGTATTAGAGGATGCCGCCCTAGAAATGAGGATAGAAAAAACATCAGCCACCATGATAAAGAGAAAGGGGGAGAGAAGATCTCCCTAGCGAAGGCCTCGGGTTGGGGCGAAGCCTCAGGTGAACACCCCATTGACATTGATTCGGAAGGAGATGGACATGACACAGTGCATGACAATATATGTCCATTTGGGAAAAAAGCCCATTTTTAGCATCACAACATTGAGGAAATTCCACTCCACTCAATCATAGGCCTTGGTCATATCAAGCTTCCAGGACATGGTACCTCTTTTCATGGTGGATCGTGTTTTAATAGAATGGAAGACTTCATGGGCCAAAATTGTGTTATCCATGATCAGCCTCTTTGCCATGAAGGCGCTCTGGTTTTCTGAAATGATGTCGGGTAACCATATTCCTAGCTGATTAACTATGATCTTTGAAAAAATCCTGTTGAAGACATTGCAGAGGCAGATAATTCTAAAATCTGGGATTGCAGGAGGTTTCTTAATTTTGGTAATGAGGATGAGGATAGTTTAGTTGATGTCGGAGATGCTTGTTTTCACCGCCCAGATACTTTTCATCAGATTGTAGATGTCGTTACCAATAATGTGCCAATATTTTTTTTTAAAAGGGCATGGAATCTGTCTGGGCCCGATGCCTTAGTAGGATGAATATTCTTCAGAGCCAGACGTATCTCTTCATCTGTCACATGTTTGTAAATATCTTGATTAATCTCGTCGGTGATCACTGGTCTGATATAGTCCTCCACTTCAGATGAAATGTAGCGGGTTCTAGTAGTGAAAATGTTTTGAAAGAATCAAACACAGGGTTCTTGGATTCCTTCGGTGTCAGAGACTTTTCTACCATCAGGTTTCCCTATGGAAGGAATAAAATTTTTTCATCGCCTATCTGATGCTTTCTGGTGAAAATACCAGGTATTGGCGTCCCCTTCTGTAATGTGGGTGTCCCGCACTCGCATTTCCCAAAAGCTTTCCTTAACACATAGGGAGACATCCAAATCACGTTGAGTGGCACCAATCGTAGAGAGATTGAGGGTGGATGGGGGTTGAATGAGAAGTTAATTCAATATTATTTCGAGGAAATCATAGTGCCTATCGGGAACACGGAACTTTTTAATGCTCCAAGATCTCAGGTCGGATGCGACCTGTTGGAGGCTGGATCTCACGTCTTCATGATTACTCTTCCATCTTGATCTGATAACATCTTCATATTCATGGTATTTTGGCCAGAATATTTCAAATATAAAGGGTCTTCTGGCAGGCCTGAAGCATTCTCCGTGACTGCAGTCAATGACAATAGGGCAGTGGTCTAAACAGTTGAGCGACAGGTGGTCGATGTGGAACATGCTAAAGAGAGTAGTCCAATCTGAAGAGCCCATAAATCTTTCGAGCCGCTCAGCGATGTGAGTTCCATCCGTAGAACCCCAGAACCATGTGAACGGATTACCCGTGTAACCCATATCGACCAGGCCCAACCTAGAGACCGCATCCTTCAAATTTGACATCGATGCAAAAGGCCAGACGACACCGCCTATTTTTTCCTTATTAAAAATAATATCATTGATGTCCCCTCCTAAGAGGATAGGGACCGGAAGATCTTGGTGAAGCTTTCAAAGAAGATCCCATGATTTCCACTTCTCATTCTGGGACGACTAGCCATAAAATCCGACAAACATCCAAGCCAGGGTATGATCCACATGAATTCTCGCAGCCACATAGTTCGAGGAGAAGGAAACGATCTTGACGTCGACATAATCCTTCCATAGGAGACAGATTCTGCCGGAATGTCCACATCGGGAGATCGGGAGGAAGCCTTGGAAGCCACATTTCAGTGCAATCTTAGTGGGTTCCTTGTTTCCCATTATGGTTTCGGACAAAAAACCCATATTGGGGCGACTTTGGGTGCAACTGCGCTAGATCATGCGAACCATTCATGGGTTTCCAAGCCCAGGATAGTTCCATCCTAAGACAATCATTTTTCTAGGTGGGGCTGGGACTCACCCTCCACTACCTTTGATTCCTTTGGACTTATATTTCCACCCATCATTTTCCATCTTTTTTGGGCAGTCCCCGCTGACTGACATGTTTCGACTTGTCGTTTGAGTTCCCCGGGTTTCGGGTTTCCCGGTTTACCATATCTTTCCTCCCGTTGCGCCCTTTTCCACGTTTGATGGGTGGTTTAGCCTAGTGGTGGGGTTCCTATCATACCACAGTCACCTTGTGCCTGGACACCTGACACAGAAAAATCTAGATCTGGATCTGGATCTGGTGGTTCAAAGTGCATCTGTTTTGGCAGTGAGCTTTGTTCTCAGAGGTAATTTGGTTTTGACACATGCTTTTAACATGTTGAGACATTGTCCTTCATGGGGGTAGAATACCTGTTAGTTTTCTCTTGGGAGTTTGGAAAATCTTCCGAAAAAAATGGTGGTCCGAGCATAATGTCTTTAACATGTTCCTTAACTGTCCGCCTTGTGTGGGCCATCATGAGACTGTTGCAATCCATTTTTTATTAATTCTCAGGAATAATGAAATGTCTAGTTGTTTTGGAACGGAGCCATGGGCCATACTGAAGGATGATGTCACCTGAATTATTCTTTTTTCTTTGAGAGGCATGCTCTTTCCAAATGACCATGATATCCACAAATGAAGCAGAAGATTGGGAGTTTCTTGAACTTGAAAGATATCCAGGTGTTGGCGCCGTCGATTTTCAAAAACATTCCCCTCATCAATGGCTCTAAAACTTCAATCTCGTCTTTAATCCGAACCTCGGGTCCCCATTAGATTGGGTCTGAGCAGTCCCACTCAAGGAAATGGCCAATACAATCCCCTATTTCCCTCATGAACCATTGCGTTCGCCCGTGAAAAGGGATTCCTTTGATTCTATCCAGAAGGGTGACCGTGTGATAATGATGTACTGGATGTTCCCCCCCCCCCCACCTTTGAATTCTTCCATTAGAAGAAGTTGATTTTAATAGGACCATGACCTACCTCTCAAAAATTTATCTCTATCTCTCTCATTGAAGAACTCAAAGACAATGTGATTGTTTCCCACTTCCTGAATTGATACTCCATCTTCCAGTTTCAAAAGATTTTAGAGGGTGTTTTTGAGGTCCCCCTGGTGGACTGAGGTATTTTCCACAAACTTTCCTACAACCAAAAGAGTCATTCCTTTCACCAGTAGTGAATCTTCGTTCCTCCGTGCCTCAATTTACGCTTTTTCTTTATCCATCCAAGACAACCTCTTCCATTGGTTCACCGGATCTGCATCCATAGCTCTGTTCCGAAGCTTCGCTCTCCACGGCCAATAAGTAGTGGGAAGGATGCCACATCTGGGCCGGTTTCATGACAATTCCCACCCACTCTACCTTGGTTTTCAGACGGGGTTGTCTTCCTCGGTTGGAAGACGGACAATATCTCCATCATCGATCCCTTCTACCGGCTGTAGCCGGCTGCTCCGCGGTGAGGAAGACCAAACTCGACACCAGTGTCAAATCTCGTTTCCTTACCACGACACATGTGAGCTTATGGGAGATGGAAGTTGCAGGTGGAAACAAGTTCTTGGACCTTTGATCTGTTGATCCGTTTCGATGGATTTTTCAAAGGGATTCACCGGAGTTGAGGAATTTTGGTTCCTGAAGACCCTGTCTGTGTTTTTTCACACCTATTCCGTGAAGAACGAAGGCTGAACCCCAACCGGTGGGCGACGCTATGGATCCCTGGCTCGTGAAGGCCTTGGATCTGAAACCGAAGGCCTTCGGTGCTGCACAGGATCAGTGAGTGATGACTCAGCTGTGAGGTAAGGTAGTGAAGACTCAACCGTTATTTGGTTGGATGAGCGAAGACCCTGTTGCAAAAGAGGATTGCGAAGAAGAAATCACCTAGGGCTGGAACGCGATGTCCCTTCACGAAGAAGCTGCCGCGTAAGAGGAGTGCTTCGTGCTGGTGGATTGCATCATGAAAGGAGGTTGCGGTGTGGAGCGCTTGGTCGCACAGTGCTAGTCACAGAAGATGGCAAGGAACACGTTGTTGTGGCCTTCGGGGTAAATTCACTTGATTATTGTTCATGAAATGATGATAGCCCAAGGTTCTTCCTGGTTGGTGTCCATTTATCCGGACACAATGTATCTTTTATTCTCTTTGAGATACCCAAATATGATTTCCTAGTATCTGGAATCTTCTCCATGTTATTTGTTATATTTATTTTTATACCTAGAGGTACTATTAGGGATTTTTCTTTTGAGCATGTATATTTGATTATTTTCTTATTGTTATTTCCATAGGTGATCCCTAGGATCCATCTATTGAGCCTATGATTGTGATGTTCAGGCATGTCATCCCTAGTGATTAGACTTGTGGATGGTGACAGTCTCTCGAGTGATGAGGATGATTCTTCCATCATCTGGCTGGTATGTGATGAGGATGATTTTACTCTCCCAAATATAATGATACTCATGGATGATTAATCTCTCCCAAGGTAGTGATATGATTATTCTCTCCCTGGTCTATTAATAAATAATGGTGTTAGACATGGAGTTCTCCATCATTGATGTGTACTATTGGATGATTATTTTATCCCAATAGATGCGGATGATTACAATCTCCACGGATGATTTATAAATCACGGGGGTAGACTTGGTTATCCTCACTATTTATGTGACATGTACCTAGTGGATGATTATTATCTCCTTGAGAGACAACTTGGAATCCCCTTAGGGTCAGGTGGACTCACAAATGAATCTTTTCTTGTGAATGGATGTCAACAATGACATGGGTATGGAGGGAATTACTTCTATAGATCACATAAGGGTGATCCCCTTATGGATTATCCAAGTCATAATGTTGTGAATGCCTATGAACTAAACCCTATTGATCATAAATTATTAATGATTTACATGGAATGAAAAAATGGAAACTATCTCAGTGACCATTTTACAGGATGTCCATAAGTACTTCCCTAGATAACTTAATTATAATAATTGGAGGTGAGTACGGGTGAATCCAAGGCTAGGATGAGTCTCCCACTATAGTGATGTAGCCTACTCAGAGATATTTCCAACATTAGAAAAAAGAAAATATTTTTCAATTAGGATTACAGAAATAGAGATCAACTTAATGATACAGAGCTTGATTAGAATGACATCCAACTCAATACCTTTTTTCATAGGATGTCCTAGTGATTGGGATTACAGAAACAACGATTGTATGATGATTGGTTTTCTGTTATTTCTTTCACCTAACTCATGAATATTCATATTTATTTATATTTCTATAGGAGTGGGTATATACATGTATATACATATAGATTTGGGCATCAATGTTGGAACTTGACTAGTTGATCGGTATTATGGACCTCAGTGTTAACTGTGGCCTCACGTTATTGGATTTAATTCTTTTTTCAGTTAAATATCAACTAGTATGAGAATTTTTCTTTCAAAAACACTTATGGAAGTGTTTCTATAGGTTCATCAATGGTGTGGAATGATGAGATTATTCCTCACCCATACATGTTCTCCTTGGAGTGTGTGTAGACCTTATGTCTAATTTTGAGGTTGAGAACAGTTTCATGGTGGGTATGGATGAAGCTAGAAGTTCCATGTTTGAGCAGAGCTGCTCATGTGGTTTCAATGGATTGATCTGGTGTAGATTGATAGTGTCTGGAGACTAGGAACATGAACTAGCTCAACGTTAGTATTATAACCATGTAATGTTATTTTAGTTAATTTTTTATTATCTATTTGTATGGTCATCCTAGTAGGTGAGTACTGTTGTATGACTGAATTATTTGTTTGGGATTTTTTTGTTTTTTCATTTATTAGTACATCATTTTCTATTTCTATATATTTACTATTCCTGCACTCTATTTTTTTACAATTTTTTTTTATACTTATCTATTTATATAGTTTTCTTACTCTTATATGAGGGAATAGTATCCCCACTTTCACAACATATCCCCTTGATGTTATTTTCTGAGTATTTACTATTTTGGTATATGGTAGACATTAGTATTATGAATACTTCAGAACTTATAATGAATTTAGGATAGGTTCATCAAGAACACTTGTTCCAGATGGATGTCATGGTTTCTAGGGGTAAGGGATTTTTGTTCTGATTTTTGATGTTATAGTTGTATATGATTTTCCCCTAGATCTTCAAACATTTTCTGTATATGTTATGATTTAATATGTATCACTACCTTTTTTCCACTGGCAAGAGTCGAGTCATATATTTTGACCCTGATAATGAAAAGGAATTATGCGTCTCGTGAATGATATTTTTCATGTAGGATTCAGTTCATATAGGCCTTATATTGTGTGTTTTTACTAACGAATGAGGCATATTCAATTGTTCCTACTTACATGTATGTATATTTCATTTTTATGGAAGGTTATGTGGATATATATTGAGGTAGTGGTGTTGAGGCAGATGAATCATTCCTCTTGCACAAGAGGTGCAGTGACCCTAGTAGATTGAAATGAAATGTGATTCCCATGTGTTGAACCATTCATATTTGTTTATATAGTTAGATCCTAGAATATTATGATGGAAGGTACTGGGAAATTTCTTGTGAACTGGGTGTCAAGAGGTTATTACTGTATATGGATGCTCAGTGAGTATCGATTCATTCTTTATTCGTCATTGTTATTGTAACCTCTAGGGTGGAGCTCCTTAAGCGGATTCTCATTGAGGATTGGTACCACATAGACCATGTTGTTAGTTTTTAATCTCATAGGTAATCGTGATATTTACCTTCTTTAGAGAGGTATGATGTTTTGGTCTTGGAGGTTTAGACCTTGTGACCCAATTGTGAGACAATATCTGTAAGGTCTAGTTCAGAGACCTAGTGACCCTTATTTTTAACTCTGACACTTCTAGGTTAAATTAAGTATTTTTTAAATGAAACGTACATGATATAGGTTTTACCAGGATTTCATATTTCTTTTTAGGCGGTGCGATTATTTATACGCTCATTTTAGGATTGAGGAATGGTAGGTGCTCGAGTTGCGTTATAGGCATATTGATGCCTTTAGATTTTGAAAAGCACCAAGGGTGATTTGGAATCAAGACTGATTTGATGTAATGGACCATTTGGGTCCCTATCCCAGTCAACCTGTGTTTTGAAAATTTCGAATGTTGTCAAAGTGCATGTAGACGTTCATGACTGGAAGGCGTCGGGTGACAAGTGGCCATGGAATAAATTGTGGCATAGGAGAGATACCTGATTTAAAATAAGAGTTCCAAGGTATCTTCACGATTAATGAAACTAACATGATATGTATTATAGTTTAAATAGCCTTGTTTTAGACCACTCACTGGAGTAGTATTTTAGTGATAAATATACTTGCTGATTGTGCATGGTATCGATTGAATCTTGATTAGTGAGAGGTCGGATGTGATCCGAGTACCAATGTTTCCAATGATTTTCATGGTAATATTTTCCCAAGTGTTGAGGTTAATGTGATGAATGTACATTCATTGTAGAGGTGACATCAAGAATAATTGAGGTACAATAATATGGTTGACCAATGGATGAATCCTAGTAAGGTATGGATAGGGTGGTGAGTGTTGATCAAAGAGAGATGTACATGCCTTTCAATAAAATCTCTATGTACTCCAAGATAGAGATGATCATTCTCTTTCTTAAATTCATCTAGATAATGCTAAGATTGGCTAAGCCGTACACTGAACTTTATTTTAAAATACACTTCCTGGAAGAGTAATCTTATTAAGTTTGAACTTGGGGGGGAAATGTAAGATAATCCACATGGTGGGGAGTACACCATTTGTTGTCTAAGGGTTTTGACCCACATTTAAATTGAAATCTAGGATATTTGGTTCGTTGTGCTTAGATATATGTTTTGAGGTGACAAAAATCATATTCATATGGTGGAGAGTACCAGATCGATCGCAATTAAACATCTCCCATGTTGGAGACCATTGTTGACGCAATGAGACTCGTTTTTGGGTAGTTTAGGTTGATTTTTGTAAAGATTATAGGATTGATATTATAAATACAAGTCATGAAACATGGATATTCGAGGATAATAATGTTTATAGTGGGGATATTGTAATGTCTTGGGTTTTTTGGACTCAAATTTTGAGTATAAATTTTAATTTTCTCTTTTAGATGCTTGTAAGGGGTAAAATTGAAATTTTACCCAAGAATATGATCTCGGATTATTCTTTAAACCATTCTATTGGTCTCTCAAAATGGTGTCTATCCTAAGATAGAAATTATGTAATTTATTGAGATTTTTTAATTTTAGTGGAATAATTCATATTTCATATTTATTAAATTAAATACTAAATTATTTGCACAGGTTTTTTCAGTTATGTATTTTGGTTGGACCATTGGATTGAGATTCATTATCCTCCTTTTACATTGTAATGGGGTGTTTTTCTTAGGAGGGTAATAAACATTAGATGGGTACTAGGGTAGGCTCGTGCCCCCATTTTCTTTTATTTTTATTAATTTTCTATATTTTATTTTTATTTTTTTCTTTTTTCCTCTAGATTCTCATAGATTCTCACATATTGGTTCCTCTTTCACATGGTAGATATGGGAGGGAGATAGATAGATGGACGTGTGTGTGTGTGTGTTTTGGAACATGGGTACCACTATAGAGATCATGAGGTAAAAGATCATCTTGCGACAACCGTAGACTACACAAATGGGATAATCATTTGCTGATTTATTCAAAAGGTACGCAATTTTTAAATTTCACCAAAAATAAAAGAGTTTAATACTTTTTAAGTTTTATTCCTAGTATGTTCTTACTTATGACCCCTCATGGTCTGATCTCTTGTTTATGGGGAGAAAATGGTGGTTTAGATTGTTTTGGAGGGTTTTTGTTTGGAAAAACTCATTTACAGGATGTGATGTTTAGAGAACACAAGTCATGTGTTCCTCAGTTTTGTGGAATATTCCTTTTTGTAAATACTTTTAGTCTATTGGCATTATAATCTATGTACCCAGGCTCAGTCGAGTATCCAAGTACTTGTCCATGTTTCCCATATAAGGGGGCACATGTCATGTAGAGTACAAGACCGGACCCCATGTGGGTCACAAACGATGTAGGAGTACACAACCAACCCATATACACAGTCAGTCCATGTGAGGTACATGGACAGGTAGAACGTGTAGGGTATACATCATGTATAGGGCCAACATTTCATGTAATTGGTCATTTACACACCATGTTTGGAATAATTATGCACCCTTGTGGGGCGATGGGAGTACACACCATGTGCTTAGGGGAAAATGTCGTTTACTGCCCATTTAGATACCCTTTTGAGGGGTTTTTCAAATATTTTTTCTCATAAGTCTGAATTGGACACATGAGTCATCCATTTTGATTATAGTTTTTTGTACATCATCATGGTAAGACCTGTGAGGTGTTTTGAGGACTCCTAGGTGGCGTTTCTTGAATGGATATTATCTTCTCCAATAATCATGTACAGGTTTTCCTCATAATAAGTCATGTTCAAAGATGGAACCTAATAAATATATCTTCGGTGACAATATTTTATATTTTCCATTAAGGATGTATCCCTTGTGAGAAGATCACTTAATTCCAATGAGGCTGCGATTCTTGTTGTTTCTGAGGATCGATTGTAGGATTCTTCTATTTACATTTTTACTTAGAGGTCTAGAGGTGGATGTCTCTATCTTGTTACTGGTTACTTAAGGACCCCTCCGGGTTACATATCCTTGCATAATGACCTATGTAATACATAGTATGATCTATTTACATATGTACTATTCTGAGGATCCCACATAGGATTCCTATGTTGGGTTTTCAGTTGAGTATCCTATGTAGGATTCATCCCTTACCTTCCCAGCAGAGGATCTGGAGTTAGATTCCTTCGCATATGTGTATACCTCTAGGATAATAAGTAGGATGTATCTCAGTGTAATAATTTATGGAACCAATGGGTTACTTAATGTTCAACAAACCCAATGTTTGTATGTCATGTTTTGGTAATGATGGTTATGAGTGTCACCTTATAACATCTCACACCCGGTTTTTCATTTCTTTTCTTATGTTCCGGTTTGTTTAGAATGTTGGAATTTTTCATGTTTTCTAGGTGAAATAGGGGTAATATTTTGATGTTTTCCTTTTTCCAATATTTTATCCCTTGGTTGAACCTCAGTTCATTTGGGTGTTTTTGATGAAACTCTTGATTTTTGTCTTGGTAGCGGCCTGCGCATGGTTACCACACAATTTGGTAACCGTGTGGCCAACCCCAGGTAAATGTACAGTAGGTGGGGGTTCAGGAGAAACCTACCCAATGGTCTATGAATATTAGGAATCCATGTGGTTTGGACATGTATTTTATTCCCTCTTGGGCAGTTTCTGTGCCACATTTAGCACATGATACAGTAAATCATGCTGCCAAATCGTGCGAGTTTTCTAGATCTATTTTTCTTTGTTTTCTCATGTTTACCCATTCCTGTATTTCAACCCATAAAACCATATTCCTTCCCCACTTGGTTCTTTTGACCTTAGGAGGTCCCTCCCCTCTTCCTCAATTCTCCCACCTCTTTCTAGGGTGATTTCAAGTGGATTTATTCATGTTTTGTGGGTGATTCTTCCAGGTAATCTCCTCTTTTCTTCTCCCTCTTTCATCTTCATCAATTTCATCCTAATTTTAAATTATACCATGGTTATTTAAATATAAAATCTTTGTTTCCCTTTATTGATTTTGGATTTTTTTTATTTAGGGCTCCTCTTCATAGATTGTAGGTTTTGGAACCCTCAGGGGTATTTCTGGGCATGTGTTGTTAATGTCCCATGGATTCGAGGGTGGTTTCCCATTCACATGCCTTTATAATTTATAAATATCTTATTTCATGCTTTTTTCGAATTCCCTATATGATAAATTTTATTGTGAAGATTTTTGATTAATAAATTGGTGTGAAAAATGACGACTTCTGCCTTGTTTTTTGATCAATAATGATGCTTTTGTTATATTCTACACACCTTGTGTTGGATTGAATGACCAGTTGGATTTTATGGGTGATGTTTGAAATAGAATGAATGATTTGGATTTGAAAATATATTTTCTACATGCGAAACAATGTTTTCATTTCCTTTTGTGGGTTTCCCAATTGGTTTTTGTTTTTATATAGGTATGTGCATTGGATTTTGATGTGGTTTGGCATGTATTTTTGGTGAATGACCCGATTGGAATTGGTGTAAAAATGGTATTGGATTGAAAATGTGTGTAAAAGTTTTAATAGAGTTTTGTAAATGATTTTTTGGGGATAATGGGGTGTTCACACCCTTATTGAAAGGTGGATTTGGTTCTCTTGAAAGTGATTGTTCTTTTAAAAATACTTAATGGAAAGTTTTTAAATTTTGTGAAAGTGGTGGAACTGTTTATTATAAAAACCATATTTGGATGATTCTTAAGCGTTTTTTATATTTAATGGATTTGATTTCATCACTTTGAAATCCTTGTGATCAATTATGATAATTGGAGATCTTCGGTATGGACTCTTTGAGATCTATTCGTCCCATGGCATTGTTCCTAGGAGTGGATTAGGGTGGTGCATGTTATTGAATTATTATATATATATGAATGTGATTGGATGATTTGTTGGAATAATTTAGATCAACCCATTTTATATACCTGAGACCTGGGGACCTATCATAGGGAGAGAATTTTCTAAGAATGATTCCTACACTGGAAAGATTTTTCTCTAACTAGTGGCCCATAGCAGCTGGATATATTTGGTTTATTACTATGGGATTTTCCCATCAGCCAGTCTTGATTTAGGTTGTCTGTGAGTATTTATGGAACTTTTGATTTCATCATGTGAGGCATGATTTTAGGGATGAGTCTCACATTTTAGTATGTTCTGGATTATTAACGATCTCCTAGGATCACCCTTGTTTATTACCACATAACTTCTTGCAGTTATGAGTGGATACTTGGATACACTTGTGAGTATATTTTACATTTCTCTTACAATGTAACCATTATGATTCTCTCTTGTGTGGTTTTTTCATCAAAATTGGTTTTTTATATTCCAAAGGTTTTATAAAAAATGTTTTGAAAGAAAAAGTGTTTCATACTCCCTTGTCCAACTGAAAAATGAAAGAATCATTTTCCCTCTTGTAAATGTTAATGTCTCACTCTTGGTAATGATCATAGTTTTGAAATTAAGTAAGGAAATGGACAATAGTTTGTTTTCATTTAAATTATGTATAAATGTATACTTTTAGATATTGTATTTCAAACTTAAAGATGATTTTTCTTTTATTTTAAATTATGTACATTAGGAATATATTTATTCTGGATTACCTAAAAAATTTTATTACTCATTCCTATAATTTCTACTTTTTTATCCCTTGGGGGAGGTCTCATGTTGAGTTTGACCACCGTGGGTGATGGATGGTCTTCGTATCAGAGTGATACCCTTAGGGTCACATATAGATGTTTGGTTGTTGGAATTTGTTTAGTTTCTTTGTTCAGTCACTGTACTTCTAGTTTTGTATAAAATATGATCATTTTGGTTATTTTTATCCATTTTCCAATTTTTCCATATTTACACTATTTATTTTATTTATTTATTTTTGTGTGAAATCATTACCCTTATGCAATCTATTTTTTTCCTAGTACTAGTTTCCAGCCTATGGGGATCAGGAAGGCCATTTGGTACATGCCATGGATCATCACAAGTGACCAGTTCGGGGTTGACTCAGGTTTATTTGTGAAAAAATGGAATCACAGGTGGTTGGATCTTGGAAGACCCTTATTTTTAGAGCACCCTCGATTAGTTTTGGTATGTAAATGAAGATTTAGTATGATTATTAGGACTCAAGATGTAGGAATAGAAAGGATTATATTAACCGTTTTTAATTTTGATCATCGAGATTCCATGGTATGTACAGTTTTGTTAGTTTCTTCAGTCTTTTTTAATTATTTGGTACTTGGGATATGAAAAAGAGTTGGTTTAGGAGTCTTTGTGAGATTATAGGGCCTAGAAAGCCTTGTGGAGCCAAGTTCATGTTCTTAGAAAGCTCTTTGTGGTAGTGGTATGTTATAAATATATCTACCAACCATATGTCTATGTCACCCATCGACACTAGATTCCCTTATTAGTCACATTGAGTCTTCTTTGAATCTTGAAAAATTGTTTTCATAGACCATTGTGTTCGAATTGTGAAAATGGGGTTTTGAGTTGTAATGGATAGATTATTGAAAGTGGGAGAATGGAATTTCAAAATTAACCTTGCAGAGTACCTTAAAAAAATGAGTTTTTATCAAATAATATCTTGGGGGTAAAATTGAATTGATTTAGTAATATTGGAATTTTATAGAAAAAATTGGGGTTTATGAAAAACATTTGATGGAATGTGGCTGTTTGTTTTGGAAACTGATTTAAGTGAAGATTAGTGGGTTTTTAATCAAATGTTTTTTGGTGAAATGAAATTTTTTAAATTTCTAGAAAATTTTTTGAATTACATGAAATCGCATTTTTGATAGAATTCTAGGAGATAAAATTTTCAATCATGATAAAATGGGATGATGTGTGGAACTTAAAAGTGATTTTTTAGTCGATAGTTATAGAGCCTTTGAAAGGTTTCATGAATTTTGAATTGGATTAATTTATTTTAAATGAGGAAGTTTTGTTTTATCCACTATGTTCTAATCGGTGCCTAGGGTGGCGTGAAAACATGCATGTGAGTGAGACTCTATGTAATACCAATATCCAGTTTTCAACCCATTGGGTTTTTCGTAAATTAAATATGTTTTCAAAATTAATGTTTTGATGCTAATAGTAAATTTTTCTCCTAGGTTCAATGATTGACACCTACTCCATGTTTGTTATTGAAGATATTTATTGATGAGTTGACCTAGATTTAGTTCCTGTATTTCTTCTTATCCTATGGTTTCTCCCATAGAGCTTCAATATGTTATTGTGATGCAGCTATGGATGATTCTACATTAACAATATTTACAGTAGATCAACCTAAGGATTTAATTCTGGAGTTTCAGAAACTAAATCCACGTCTCTTTTATGGTCAATAGAATCTTCTAAAACTAGATGAGTGGATGTGAAATATCAACAACAACATTATCCTCATTGAGTTGCTTGATTTTTTGAAGGTTTAGTTTGTAAAATTCATGCTTGAAGGTTATATATGGAAGTAGTGGAATTTTGTGTCTTAGAACAATCATCTTAAAGATCTTACATGGGTGTTCTTCAAGGATTCTTTCATCTCTTAGTATTTTATGAGAATTAAATGGTGAGAAAGTGGGCGTCGACGTGTTTCTTGCAACAGGGTGAGGGATTGGTGTGGGAGTATTCATATTGTTTTCTGTACCAAGTCCATTACCATTCAAGTATGTTGTGGATGATCCCATGAAGGCTTGACATTTAATTTTTGGGCTTCCTCCCGATCTGCATTCAATGGTTTCAGAGTTCAATCTAACTTTGTTTTCCAACAAGTTGAGGAAAGGAAATAATGTTGAAGCATTGATAGTTGGAGTGCTTGATTTATTCCTCCCTTCTCCAATCCTGAGAATTATTGGGGAAATTACAATAAAAATATGAGAAAGTGGTTGAATGTTGATGGAACAGGTTGTAGAATAAACATTTCTCAGGATCTTTCATCAACCACTTCTACGAAAGAGATCCCCTTGTTTTATAAGTGTATAAAATTAGGTCGTAAGAAGCCTTCCGGTCCCAGTACTTCTAATCCCATCCATTATTGTGGAAGCTTGGTTCTCCTATAGTATTTTTGTTGGGGAATTTATAGAAAGTGTCATGGAGGAAACTCTCATAATTGATGAGTTGTTGGAAACTCTATTAATGATTCCTTGTTGTATGTTTCTTTCAGTGAAAGGGTTATATTGTTGGAGCAGATGTGCTGGGGGTGTTTTCATGTTTGTAAAGTAAGGTAATGTTTTGTGTATTTTAATTAACTCGTGTTTTTAATAGAACTTTGGTTTTTAATTCTGGAATACTGATTCATATTTTAATCTAATGGGTCGATGCCAGTTCATGGTTGGGTTTATCTATTTTTGAAAGTGATGCAGTAGATGATTAAATCATCAGAGATCCATCCAAAGGTCTTGAAATGAATCTTTTAATCCATTCAAGAGACCATAAGTGGTGCAGGGAGTGTTTTCTCAATTCTTGTCCCCTCCATTCTGGAGTTGGTGATTTAAATGCCCTTGTTGCATCCTTCTTAGTTTTTTTTGGTAGGATAATGTGGAAGAATTTTATTTCACTTTTTTGGTAAAGTCTTGGTGTTGGATCAAGTTTAATCCTATCTTGGTCGGTGTTAGTTTGTTCTTAATGGTGGGGAGACCCACCAAGTTCCTTGTTGAGTTTTCTCTTAAGAAGTTGTCAGGTGATAGATGTTTTCTAATGGAAGGGATTCCCTTCTTGACTCCCTTGAGGCCATTGCGGTTTTTTGTGGTCTTTGTTTTGGGTGAGAATTTGTATTTATGAGAGGAAGTCCCAATGGTCTTCATTTCAGCATGTCTATTGATGTAGTGGCTTTGTCCCTCCATTGGTGCTCGAAAAGTGGCATTGGGTTACTACTCTATTATAGGAAAGAAGTATAAGATATATGTGGAAGTGGTTGATATATTCATGGTTTAATAGGTTGGATTATGTGGTTATATAATCCTTAGTAATTTGTCGATCAATTGGATAATATTTTTGGATTTCTGGGGTTGGGAAGCGTTAATGGTAGGGATAATTGTAGCACCTGGTTTTTGATTTTTTATCTTATGTTATGGTTTATTGAGAATCATGACCTTGTTGTTGAGTTTAAGTATGGAATAGGTTAAATATTAATGTTTTAATTTATCTTATTTTTATTCATTGGTTTACCCTCAATTTTTGAGTGTTTTTGGTGGATACTCTTAAATCTTGGCTTGGAAGTATCCTACACACGGTAGGTGCACAGTTTGGTAAACCGAGTGACAGAACCCAGGTACATGTAAAAAAGGTGGTTGGTTTAGGTAAAACCTACCACATAGTCTGTTCATGATAGGAAACTATTTGGGTTGGCCATACGGTTGATCCCCTATTGGGTAGTGGCTAACACATGGTTGGTACATGGTTTGGTAAACCACGTAGCCAAAACACATGAGTTTCCCTGATCTAATTTTTTCCCCAAGTTTACCCCTTTTGGGATTTTAACCCATAACACCCTATTCCCAACCCACTAAGTTCATTCGACCCTAGGAGTCCTCAACCTCTTCCTCACACATCTCACCTCCTTATAGGGTGATTCCATATGGATTTATTCATGTTTTGAGGGAAATTATTCAAGGTAATCTCATCTCCTCTTCTACCCCTTTCTTCTTGTTCAATTTCTTCTTGAGTTTCTCTTCTCCCATGGTCATTTCACCATAGGTTTTGTGTTTCCATCAATTAATTTTTTGGTTTTTGTGTGTTTAGGGTTCTTTTTTAACTGATATTGGGTTTTCGAACCCTCGTGGGGTGATTTCAGGAATGCATTGTTGATGCTCCACGGATACGATGTTGGTTTCTCATGCACGTGACTTTATAATTTAATAATATTTGATTTAATGTTTTTATAACTTTTCGTATATTCTAATAATTCTTGTGTGATATTTGTATTAATTTTATGGTGTAAAAAATGGTGTTTTGTGCCTTGTTTTTTGATCAATAGTGTTTCTTTTGTAATATTGCGCACAAAAAGTGTTTGATTGAATGTATAATTGGATTTTATGGGTGATTTGTGACATCAAACGCATTTTTTTGATATGTAAATATATTGGTATCATGAAAAATGATGTTTTAGGTTCCTTGTGTGGGGTTCCCAAGTGGTTCTGGTTTTTATAAAGGGTTGTGTATTTTATTTTGAGGTTGTTTGGCATGTATTACATGTTAATAGATAGATTTGATTTTTTATTAAAATATTCATGTCTTGAAAATTTGATGTAAATTGTTTAGAATTATTTTTTAAATTATTTTTTTGTGGTAATGGGATGTTTACACACTTTTTAAAATGTGGATTTGGTTCTCTTTAAAGTAATGGTTTTGTGAAAAATGCTTACAGACCCATTTGGAAATTTTGTTAAAATGTTTGATTTTTTTATTATTAAAACCTCCATTAGATGATTTTCATGGCTATTTTATGTTTAATGGATTGTATTTACTTTTTTTGGAATCATTTTCATCCATATTGATAATTAGAGATCCTCAGTACGGGCTCATTTAGATATATTTTTTTCTATGGAACAAGAGCGATTCAAGGAGTATCTCAGGGTGATTCATATTTTTTAATTATTATAATATATGAATGTAATTGGATTCTTGGTTGGCATAAATTGGCTCACCCACTTTTATATACAAAAGGAATGAGAACCTAGAATACTGAGAGAATTTTCTGAGAATGATTGTTGTAAGGGATAGATTATGCACTAGTTTGTGGCCCATAACCGGTGGATATATTGGGTTTATCTCTATGTGATTTTCCCTTGGATAGTCCTGAGTTTGGGTTCTCTAGAGTAATTAGGGTAATTTTTATTTCATCATGTGAGGCATGATTTTGATGATGAGCCACATGTATTAGTATGTTTTGGATTATTCATGATCTCTTAGTTTCACACATGTCTATTAGAACATAACTTCTTGCAGTGATAAGTGATATACTTGGTTATGCTTGTGTGTTTATTTTCCATTTCCTTTATTGTGTAACAATTATAGTGATCTCTTGTGTGGTGTTTTCATGTACAGTGATGTGTTGGATTCAAAACGTTTTGTAAAAAATATTTTCAATGTAAAAGCATTTCATACTCTCTTATGACATTGAAAAATGAAAGCATCACTTTCCCACTTAAAAATGTTAATGTCTCACTAATGGTAATGAACCTACTTTTTAAATGAATTGGGAAAATGGACCTTATTTTCAATTAAAATATATCAATAATCTAACTTATGTATATTATATTTCAAACATGTCATTGATTTTCCCTTTATTTTCATATAAGTACATTGAGAATAAATTTATTTGGCCATGCCTACAAATTTTTAGTACTCAACAATATAGTTTCTTCTAGTTCTTATTCCTGGGTTCATGTCTCATATTGAGTTTTATCTCCATGGACGATGGTTGTTTTTGGTATCAAAGTGTGACCCTCAGGGTCACATCGGGATGTGTGGTCATTAGGTGTTGTTTAATTTTGTTTTTCAGCCATTATAATTCCAATGTTGTAAAAAATATGTTCACTTTGGTTATTGTTTATCCATTTGGTTGTTTTTTTTCATATTTTCACTGTTTATTTTATTTAATTTTATATGGGATAAATTATTCCTTGTATTCACCCATTTGATTCACAACACTAGTTTCTAGTTCATGGGGATCGAGAACAAACTTTGGGTCTTTCCACATTTTGGCGTGAGTGATTGGTTCAGGGTTGAACTGGGTTATATCATGATAGAACCCATGTTGAACTTGTAAACCCATGGGGCTGTGGTTCTAGTATTGTGTTTCAGCATTTTTCTACCCCCACAATTTCTTTTATACTCTAACATTGTTTATTTTTTATGTAGAGGTGATTGAAAAAGGATATTTTTTTTGGTGACTGTTGAACCTGAGGTGAGGTATCCTTCTTTATCTTTGGGATGTCCATATGTGCTTTCTTGTGATCTGGATTCTATGCCATGCAATTCTTAAATTTATTTGTATACCTAGAGTTGCTAACTAGGATCATGTGGTTGATCCTGTATATATGATTATTAGAATATTGGGATTTTCATAGGTGCTTCCTGTGATCTGATTATTGAGCCTATGATTGTGATGTTTTGGAATTGAGTCCCTAGTGATTATACTCATCAATGAATACACTCTCTTGAGTGATGTTTAACATTATGATCTCCTCTAGTTGATATGTGATTAGGATTGTTACTCTCTCCTCAATATGAGGAGACTCATGGATGATCACTCTATCCTAATGGATATAGATGACTACACTCTCCCTAGTTGTGTACTGGATCATAGTGTTGGACATGTAATTCTACATCATTCTGTTATACTAATGGTTGATTACACTCTCCTGAGTGATGGCGATTCTTACGCTCTCCCTAGTAGATTAATTGTTCATGGTGGTATATATGTATATCATCACTATTGGTGTGACTTGTACTCAATGGAGGATAATGATCTCCTAGAGTGACAGTTAGGATTCCCTCTACGATCTGGTGGATACAACATTGATAATTTTCTTGTGAATGGATGTTACGAATTTACTTGGGTCTAGAGGGAATTACTTTTATAGATCACCCAAGGGTGATCTCATTAGGGGTTATCCATAATGCAATGTCATGACCGCATATAGACTGGGACCTAGGGATTAGACATTGGATTAGATTTATATGGAATGAGAAGTACTAATTCTAACATAGTGACCATTTTAAAATATGTCTACATGTACTTCCCTAGAATCCTTATTTAAAGTGACTGGTAGCAAACACCAGGGAACCCATTTCTAAGATGAGTAACCCCTATGATGTCGTAGCATGCTCCGAAATTTTTTCAGCATTAGATGAAGTATATATTTGTCGATTGGGATTACAGACCCATAGATCAACTTAATAAAACAAGGCTTGAGTGAAAATACTTCCATCTCATTGCCCATTTTTGTACAGGATGTCCTAGTGATCAGAATTATAGACCCACGGATCGAATGATGATTGGTTTAATGCCATTTCTTTCACCTTACTCAGGACTATTCGTAATTATTTATGTATGTAAAGGTAAGTGCCTATTAATGTATACACATATAGATTTATATGTAAATGGTGGATATTTTCTGGTTGATTTTTATTACGGACCAGGGGTGATTTTTGTCCACACATTATTGTATTATCTTATCTTTTCAATTGTATCTTCGCTAGGCTAAGCATAATGAGTTCTCATACACTTATGGAAGTATTTCTACAGGTTCATAATTGGGGTGTCCTGCTGAGATTATTTATCACCCTTTCACATGAAACTCAGTGTGCGTGTAGACCTTATGTCTGCTTTTTTGGTTCATAAAAATTATGAGGTTGATTGGGTAGAGGCACTGAGTTGTATGTTTGAGCGGATCTACTTAAGTGGGATCATCTAGCTGGGTTACTGCAATTCTACAGTGTCTAGAGACCAGTTATGTGGTCTAGATCAGAGTTAGTGGAATATATATATATATATATATATATATATATATCATTTTATTTTGTATTCTATAACTATATAGTTTCCCCATTGGGTGACTAGTGTTGTATGAATGACATAGTTGTTCGGGATTTTTTAGTTTTTTCATTTATCATTATAGCGTGCTCTATTTTAGTTTATTAAATTATTTCTCACTTTATTTACATACTAATGTGTATAATATTTAGTTATTTATGTTGTTTTATTATTATGATATGAGGGAATAGTCTCCCCACTATTACACCATAGGCCCTCACTGCTAGTCAGAAACCTATGGTATACTTGGATGCACACGTGAGGCCTTATAATAAACTAACCTGAAGCATTGTTTTAGTGGTATCTAGGTTGGGATGTTTCCTCCAGTCATTGAATTATCCTATGAACCAACCTAGGTAAAACATTCAAGAAGAACCTTATGTCCAACCTTAAACTACAAAGATCAACATTGAAAACCAACATAACTTGTTTCCCCAAACTAATCTATAGCTATATAATTTTGGATATGTTATACCTAATCTGTAGTCTTCTAGTTGATATGAGGTCCTCATATCACGGTATCCCCTATCTCTAGCCGACACGTGGGTGAATTGAATGACTTACCATAAGGGACCTCATATGGACCCATCTAAAAAGTCTCTTAAAAGCTGTTATTTCATGAAAATTAAGTAATAGGTAGTTTTTTCTCCCAATAACATCTAAAATCAAGGCCATGTTCTTGGATAATGGTCTCTATTATTTGAATCATATGAATGGACCACCCTTCAGTCTATGGTGAATGTATGTCCTTAGAAGATCTCATGTGCTAAGATCCTTCTACATCCCATTATAGAACCACAACAAAAACTGAGAATCCCTATATAAAATAATATAATGGGGAACACCATGAAGTCATATGATCTCTCATATATAAATCATCACAAGCTCATCCCTATAAAAGGGCTATCTGATAGGTAGAAAGTGGGATACCTTTGTAATCTATTCAATGATAACCCACAATACACCACTTCATCAAGGGAACCTATGTAAACCCATCCCGAAGTCTATCATGACATCATCCCAATTTTAATCAAGATTTTTTAGATGTTGAAAAGGCCCCACTAGCCACTGGTATTCTTCCTTGACCTGCCAATATGTGGAACATCGAGTGATAAAACGTGAAATATAATTCTTCATAGCCGGACACCAATACTAGAAGAGTGAATCAGGATTCATCTTGGAAACACTAGGATTCACTACCTAGATGGAGGTATGGAACTCTCACATCAACTCCTCCAATATTTTTTTAGGAAACGAGATGCCCTCATGAATGTTTATGACCTCATCCCTATCAATAACCCAAATAGGTGGTGGGTCCTCTCCTAAAACTTTGTCCCACCCTCATGATCAAAATAATTTATCATATTAAATCATTGGAAAAGAGGATACATAACTCCTAAAAAGGCTAAAATATGACTCCCATGATACTCTTAAACCTCTAGAAGCAACTGAAAAAATAGGTTCATCAACATCCACTCACTACTGGACCCCTGGACAGCCATGTATGAGTCTTTTAACATATAGCATCAGCAACGACATTTTTTATCATTAGTTTATACGAATTCAAGATGCCAATGGACTGTATATATTCAACCCATCTTCACTTCCCGATATTCAATTCATGCTATGTAATGATGTATTTATGTATATTGTGGTTAGTATATGCCAAAAATTTCACTCCTAGAAGATATTTCCTGTCACTCCAAAGGGCATGCATCACTGTTTCCAACTAAAGACTGTGCATTGGTTACTTTCTCTCATGATGCCTTAACCATCAAGATCCATACATTGTGAGTTGATCTCCCTACATTTGATTGGATCCAAACCTAATACATGATGCATCACAAAAAACTATAGATCTTCTACCCAAATATAGAAGAATGAATGTTGGTGTTGAAGTTAATATTCCTTTCAAATCTTAAAAGGCTATTTTAATGTCTTCATATCATGTAAAATTAACACCTTTTTTGGTCAAGCTTGTAAGAGGCTATTCTAGAAATAAAATTTTTAGAATAAAATGAATTTAATAGTAATTCATCTATAAGAAACAGTGTATGTCAATGAAATTATTAAGATAATTATAGGAAACTATAGTTATAACCCTTTCAAGGTAAATACACTATGGGAAAAAGGGGTTTTTGCGACAGGTTATTTGCGATGGGGATAAATCTTGTTGCAAATAGTCCCGTTAGAAACTTATTTGTGACGGGGGAATTTTCCTGTCGCAAATAACTACTTATTTGCGATGGGGAAAGCTAACCCGTCGCAAAAGGTTTGGCGCGCAATGCGCGCCAAATCACGGGAAAGTTATTTGCGACGGGGGGTTACCACCCGTCGCAATTAACCGGCGGCGGTAAGAAATACTTGCGAAGGGGAAAGCTCACTCGTCACAAAAGGTTGTTCACGGGAAATTTATTTGTGATGAGGGGTTACCACCCGTCACAAATAACCGGCGGTGGTAAAAAAAATTTGTGACGGGAATATACCCCCATCACAAATAGTCACGTCACAAATAAGCTAACTTATAAATACCACCATCCGTTTTTATCATTCATTCTCAAACTCTATCTTCTACTTCTCTCAGATCTCTATTTTTAGAGTTCATAGTTTCTTAAGTTTAATTTTTATTTCCGGAGTTTATATTGAAGTCTTCAACAACGATCAGATATCAACCTCAAATCAATTTTAAAGGTATTTATGTTCATTTTAATTTAATATTTATTTTAAATTTTTTATTAGTTTTAATTATTCTTAATTAGCTGTAATTTAATTATGTTTAGATTTTTTGTTACTCAATAAATTTAAATTATTAGTATTCATTGTTCAAAGTTAATGGTAATTAGGAATAATTATTAATAATTAGTCATAATTAAGAATAAATACTAATAATTAGTAATAAATACTAATAATTAGGAATAAATAGTAATAAATAGAAATAATTAGTAATAATTTAGAATAATTAAGAATAATTAGGAAATAATTAGGAAATAATTAGGAACAATTATGAAAAATAAGAAAAATAAAAATAATTACTAATAATTACTAATAATTACTAATAATTATTAATAAACCTCCCCCATCCGCGCATTAACCTTTAAAACTAAGCCATTTCATTTTTTTATAAAATTAATGATCTATCTATATATATATAGTTATATTTATTCATACATTAATATAGTTTATATTAAGATAAATATATTTGGTTATATGAAAATATATATATATATTTATTTATTCAAATATTAATATATATATTTATTCGTAAATTAATATCTATTTATATCTATTTATATATATATATGTAGTAATAAATTTTTATTCGTATATTTATTTGTATATTAATATATATTTATAAACTTATTTTTAAATAAATTTATAAAATATGTTTTTTATGTGTATTTATAAATAAATAAATAAATACAAACATACATATATACAACACACACACACACACAGATATATATATATATATATTTGTATAGTTGTGAATGAATACATAGAAATGAGGGGGTAAAAATCCATCGAGAATGTTAAAACGGGTATAACTTCTAATCCGTAAGTCCATTTCAACTCCACAACTAGTCAAATCGAAGAACATGAAATGATATTCGATATGATATATGGTACATGCCAAACAGACATCTAGATCGGATGTTATAGCCATTTGAATGTTAAAATGACCATAACTTCTAATCCAGGAGTCCGTTTCAGCTTAACGATTAGTCAAATCGAAGAATATGAAATGATCTTTGATATGATATATGGTATAGGTTTATCGGATATCGGGATCAGAAGTTATAGCTGTTTGAATGGTAAAAAACGGGGGTACCCCGACTAAAAACTCAGTTTTGGAGGCCTTCTGGGCCTTTTTTGGCCTCGAAAAAACCTTGGACGGGTTCCACCTGTCCTTTCAAAAACATATTTATAAAATAAATATTATATTTATATCAATATAAATAGATTAATATATTTAAATATTAATAATTAATTTTTTTATTTTTTTATTTTTTTAATTTTATTATTATTATTTGCGACGGGATCAGTCGCAAAAAACTCTTCGAAGAGAATATTTGCGACGGGAAAAGGGCCCGTCGCAATTTTTTTTTTAAAAAAAACCAGAAATCTAGTTGCGACGGTCCCATTTTCCATCGCAAGTAAATTTTTTAGCGACAGGCCCGTCGCAAAAAAAATTAGTTGCGACGCCGTTTTCCGCAATGAGTCATTTGAGACGGGGCCCTGTCGCAAAAGGCCATTTGCGACGGGATCCCGTCACAAATACCTGTATTTCTAGTAGTGATATATACCCTTTCCTTTGAGATGATGTTATCTAAAGAGTGAAACCTAACAATAGGAAAGTGGAATTTGGTTACCTTCTCATACATCTCACTCTTTATCAGTTTATTCAACATGATCCTATGATTTTTGGCATGGTTGTGTCAAGTACTAGAGTACACCAAGATTTCAACCATGAAGACATCCGCAAATGAATCCAACTATTGGTCAAAAAACCCGATTCATTAGATCCATGAAAACTGCAGGAACATTTTTCAAACTGAATAGCACAATGAAATACTTTTAATGGATATTCCTAATATGAAATTATTTATGAGGTATGTCCAATGTTTTATCTCAAACATGTTGGTACCCTGAACTCAAATTGATCTTGAATAAAACCCTTTATCCTAAGATCCAGTGAAAGATTTTTTCTATATGAGAAAGTGGATACTGATTCATTACCAAAAGCTAACTCAATAATTAATAATCCACACACAGCCTGAGGATAATCTACACCTACTTAGAAAAAATGATACATCAACCCCATGGTGGAGTACTGGTTCATAAGAAAACCTTAGCTTCTAAATACTATAGATTCTTCTGGAGTACCTAGAGCTCGGATGGTGACATCTTATAAAGATAAATGGAAACCAATGTTGCTCCTGGAACAATCTCAATAGTAAACTCCCCTACCTCATAGGAGGTAATGTAGAACAATATTCAAGGAATACATCTCTGAGACAAACAACCATAAGAGAAATTATTTTTTCCATATTAACTGATAATTCGTAAAGGCTGGAAATTAGGGTTATATCTCCCCAAGACCATGATTCTTGGGTCCAAATCGACTCTCATGGACATCCAATACACCATTTTTAATATATCTACCATCTTTGTGTGACATAAAAGACACCCTATAATGATAAAAAACTACTCGTGCATGAAAATATACTAGTCAGTCCATCCCAAGAATGATATCAAAACCCATCATCTAGAGAGCAAAGAGATCATATAAAAAACATAACCACATATATTAAGGTGTTATTCCATATATCCGTATATGATTTCAGATCGGATGCCCAAAAATGTGGCTAAAGTCATAATTCCCTATAAGTACTCTATTTCCAGGCACAATCATTCCATGATTGATGTAGATATAAAAGAATTTGAAATGCATGTGTCAAATAATAAAGATACCAAAGTATATGCTACTAGAATAGTAACTCAAACTATAGAGGCTCGGGACTACTCTTCAGGATTAGGAAATACTATATAGATATGGATAGAATAGTGTCTTTAATATACACCCTAACTATAAAGAGAAGTTCCTATCTACTAGTGTTGTATATATCAATACAATATACCTCCAATACATCCACCTCCTAATCCATATCATATAGAAGTTGTCTAGCTCCATACATGATATGGAGATTCTGGTTATACTCTCAAGTGTGGAGTCCATGCAGATCCCTTATCACTACCAAATGGATGGAAAATTTAGGAATAACATTTTAGGTGCCCTAACTTTCCACATACTCGTCACTTAATTATGTCCTTTTTACAATCAGGACTATTATGTCCCCCTACCACATTGGTGACACACCTATAATTGATAGTGTATTCCATTTGACTAGAATTTCCTGCACGAGAAGACTCAAATAAATTTTTTCTACTAATAGATGAACTGCCTACTTGTCTTGATGGTAAACCACCCTTCACTACACTTTAATATTCCCTCAAGTTATGTTCAGTGATGAAAACCCAATTCACTATCTCAAAAAAATATTCAACCAAAATAAATTGATCTATGATTAAATTGAATATGTTATACTATACTAAAACTACCTCCATGTAATCATCTCATCACTGGAAAGTGTTGTTGTGAAACATTGAATCTTGGTGAAATGACATGAATACTCCTTCAAAGACATAAAACCTTGTTGTACGTACATAAATTATCCATCACATTGCACCCTCATTATATTGAGAAATATGTAATCATAAAAGTTTGAATGAATGTCCTCCCAGACTATACAATGATTATTATCAGACTGGGTGATAATACCCCACTAATTTTTGGAAAAATGACAAATCATATAAGTCACAATATTTACCCCTCACTGTAGATGCATCTCTAAATGCTCAAATATGGATAAGATGGTCTATATACATTACTCACAAGACTATGTATGTCCACTACCCAATAAACGGTTTGTATTTTTCTAATGATATTCTCACATAAACTCTATCATTGTATGGTCAGGTACGGATAACCCTATACAGCCAACATCATTGGAACCTCTATCAGAACTAAGAATGAGTTCCCAGATCAAGAGTATCATGAGTCTCCAAATGAGGCACTATAGGAGGTAACATTGGTGGCTTAAGGACCACCACCTCCATGGAATGATCATTTCCACCCTCTTAGTACACAACTTGAGGATTTAATGGTGTAATAGATCTATAATTTTCAATTTCCAACCATTGAATAGAAATTTATACCAAAATAAGCTTAAGATACATAAAATGATATGTATATAAACATACAATATAAGATTCACACCCATATACCTACTTCTATATCCAGGTCCACATGATAAGGAAGATTATAATGTTTATAAGAGACACTTACTTTTACCAACTACAATTGTTGACTAACGGTTGAAGTAAAATATCATATAGTAGAAGTCCTAGTATGTTAAGTGTCAATAGAATGTTATAGAGGAAAACACCCTGTATATGGAAATTGACATCCCATTTAATACTGACCATTTTATTAATGAATTTAAATTCATTTATGTTAATTATCATTGAAATATATATATATATATATATATATATATATTATTCTTGTTAAATGATCCACCATTTCCAAGTTAAAATTCATAATCATTAGAAGATTTAATTAGGATGTCCTGTTACAGTGATCGTACCCCATACGTCCTGCATCAATATGTAATAGTTCATATAATATTATTTTAATTGATGAATTACCATTAAAAAATTATATAATTATAGGCTTCAAAGATTATAATAATTGAATTCATGTAATAAAAATCATCTAATATTTCATCCCCTGATACTAGTGGTCCATAACTCAAACATGGAATAATTAGTTAATTAAGGATCTGACTTAAATATAAATGGGAAAATGACATTTATGTTGATTAATATTCTATAATTAATCCAATTATTCTATTCCTTCAAGAATAATTAGAAAAAATATAAATAAAATAGTTAATGAACTAGTAATTTGTATCTAGTAATTTCTGTAGTAATATAAATAGGCCAAGGATTCTGAATGAAATATGAATCCTCATGTGCCTACCATGATGCATGATAATTTCCACTATCCTTTCCCATATAGAGAAAATAAACCCATAATCATAATATTAATAACTATAATGTCACCAAAAATCATTTGTTCTATGAAATTGAGAAATCAATACAGCTATTATAGTAAAAAACTCAAACATCCATATCCCATCCAAGGTAATTTTTCCTTTCCAAGTACATGGGTTACCTACACCCAAGAAAATGTTAATTAAAAAATTCCTACAAAATCCTAGTCTCTTATCATCCATCCATAAAATGTAATATAAAAGGAAAAATATTCTATAATACCCCTTGTAACCAAACATGATTGTCCACATGGACTCAAGAGCACATCCCCATAAGCTAGATGTGGCATACTAGAAGCGAGGTCCTAGGATGGTACGGTAGGGAGACAATAACCTATTGATCAGATTATAGAACAATGGTATACAATAATAGTAAAAAATTGAAATAATAATAATAAATTAGCTATGAAATCATAATCTATCTAGATATAATAAATTGTAGAATGAAAATTAATATCATATACAAAAAATATGTCATCTGTGTATGCTATTTGAAAATACAATACATGGAAATAGATCAGTAGACATATGAAAAAATATAAAAAAATAGAAAATAGAAAAAAATCTACCTCCACTATAATCACAATAATAAATTTGGTCCTCTACTTTTATACTCCATCTTGTTATTAACTATTTGGAATCCAAGGTCGGATGATTCGCATTGTCCATACATGTAATCATAAAGTATATTTGGCTACCAACTCGAAGGCCGATCAGGGTGCTAGATATACTCAGCAGTACACCACCAATATTATCTAGAGCTTTCCAATCTAGTAATATAAAATGAGAAATGTGTTGCGAATAATAAATTCATAGTAGTAAATATATTAAAGAACCTCACTTCGGGTTCCTCGTGGTACACCTGACTGACACTACTTGCTTCCGCCTAGGCTAGACTGTCTCTAAAGAGATGTCACCCTATATCTATATATTTATATATATGTGTGCATAATATATATATGAATATATATATATGTGTGTGTGTGTAATATCATCTATGACCTTAGGTGTTTAACCAAGGTTTTCGTATATTAATATATGGGTTTTCTTAATTCTCATGGTATATATACATGAAATAGATGCATATTTAGAACATCATGAATTTAAATCATGGGCTGACTCCAAATATATTTTTTGACACACCATACACATCATTAAATTTAATAATTTGGCATATTTTTTCCATCCAAGGCCTTTTATTACGTATGAAATTTGGCATCACTCCATGTTTTTTATAAGAACCCATCCCAATGGTAGTTCATGCAAGGAGTTTCATATGAGGAACCAAGGTATCACTCATTGAATTTTATGAATGAATAATCCTATGAACCTATTAATGGTAATCCACATTGGGACATAGGTAACGCCTGTAGAATAGTATAGAAACATTACCCACTAATCCCGTCCAAATTAATCCATTAGGGAACCACGTTTCACTTATGCTCAATATCAAGGATTCTCCCATTAACCCAAAACATGGTGTTCTATAAAGAAACCATGTATCACTACTAACATCGTCCAATTTCTTTATAAAAATAAAATTATAATACTGGATGATATTTTCCAAGGTGTTCCAAATCAGAACCATCATATCACACTCAACATGTCATGTGAAATGGTTATAGATAGAATTTAACCCATATCATTTAAATAGTTCATTTAATTAGGTATATTCAAGTCATTTGATAAGGTTAATTCAAGATGCCACAAGTAGATAAAGAGAATATACATACAAAATTCCATTTTCCTTTAGTTAAATTCAAACTATATCTTATTCATAACGTCCATCTCATCACACCTTGATTGGTGGATATATCTAATTAAAATGAATAAGTATGAGGGTCCTTAAAAGGGGAACACCCTAATGATTGGATTGTTGAGGGGGTGTAAATTCTCACCAGGGTTATTTTGAGTCACACAATAGTTCTGTTTAGACAATGGTTGTAACCCAAAGGAATCATGTTTATGATTAATATTATTGTTAATGGATTGATTTTAATTATGGGGAACTATGTGAAATAAGATATGGAATAGGAAAAAATATGATTATGCCTAATCAACTATCTCATTATTTGATTACGAATCTCATTCTTGGAGAGTTTCTTAACACAGATAATAAGAGAATGATCTAATTTTATAAAGACCATTGAGGAAAGAATATTCATCTTCTGACATGTCTCGAATGTGGGAATAAGAACTCAAATGAATGTCGTTGAGGAATGAGAAGTTATATTGAGTAATGAAAATATGGACACAAATAATGTAATATCATAGAAAAATGAAAATACCTATTAACATATTGGATAAGAATAATGGTCTACCTGTAGAATCCTTGATGGTTGAATTTATTAAATGAGGAATGTATGGGAACTATGAAAATAAATTTCCATTGGGGGATGATTGAGAAAAGACTTGGAATGGTTTTATGAGTAATGGTTTTTCTGATAATAAAGAGACTAAATTTAATTTATAAAAGGTATGGGTTGTTTTTGTAGTATTTAATATTATATGATATAATTATTGGGAAGTAATAAGATAATAAATTGTTAATGGTTTAAAAACTAACTGTCATTATTTAAGTTTTTATGTATTTATAATTAAGAATTATATTATATAAGTGTTATAATAATGATATTCAAGTTATAAAATGATGAAACATCTAAGGATTGTTCTATAGTATATTTTCTTTACGAATTTCAAATATTTTTTTGAATTATACCAATAACCAAGAAAATTGATTAGGAGTTAATGTGGTATTTTTGGGTAAGAATTTATTAATGTAAAGATAAACCATAATATGTGTTTTATGTTAAGTTAATAATGTTTATTTTTTATAATAATATTATTGAAATTGATAGTACTCAAAAAATTGAAATTGTGTAGTGATTTGATAAAAGGTTATTTAAGTCATCTTTGAAGAAGTTTATTACATTTTTTAATTTGTGGAATATATTCAATAGTTGTGAACATATTAAAGAAATATAAACATTGATACTATTTGACACATATATTTTTCCCTAAAAGGTTACAATAAATGTTTTGTATATCATCATAGGTTAAACTGTTTAAGGTTGATTGTGTATTCAAAGTCATCAATACAAACATTTAATTTTTTACTTGATGGGAATTTGATACTCCATTATGGTATAAATACACATTAGGGTTAGTGTATGTTTTTATGAATATTTTATTATGGACTTCAAGATAGTGGGATATAGATAATCTGGATGGGTGAAATGTGATTCATGGAAAAGGTGATATTTTCAAAGATATTAATGGTCAAGTTAAGGATTACCTTTTAGGTTAGTATCAAAATTTTATTCAAGATATGTTAGTGAAATTTCCTATAATAAATGACTATACAGTGATTTATCATGGTGATTAATTATATTTGGGATATGTTTCTTTTAGTTGAATTATATGTAACTGTTATGTTTAACAAGTGATTTAACATGAAAGAAGGGTTGGAAAAAATACAGTAAAAAAGTTTTAAGTTGTAATTTAGAGTGTATAAAATTTCCTCTAAGGTTAATAGAATTATATAATATTGATGTTAATGAGGTAATTTTGAATGTCAATTTATTTATTAAAATCATGTTTTTTGATTATTTATTGTTATTTTGGAATATTTTGGAGTTTAATGTATTATTTCACGGTTTATTCATTTTTACAATTCTCTTTCTCTAACCATTTATGGATTTTTATAATTCTTAATGATGGAATAATTGTAATTAGGTAAATTTTTGATCCATTACAATTTTATTTTATTTCCTTTTGTATAAAAAACATCTAGATTACTCATCATTTAGAGAAACAAATGATATTGTGGTGGAAATTGATTAGAGGATGAAATTTTACTTTTCAAGTAAGTATATTTCCTTATATTTTAAGTATAAATATAAAAGTTATTTCTCAAATCAAGTAAAAGGATCTTAAGACAATTTTTTTTTCTTATTACCTTTATTTATGATAATCTAATAGTCTTTGAACCCATCACTGATTCATGGTTTTGTGATTGTTAACTTTCTCTAAAAAATGTTCTATTTAATTATCCATTAGTCCTTATGCATTAGTTTTCTCTTGTATTTCCATAATTTCAAATAAAATGGACGTTCAACTATTTTAAAGCCTACTATGGTGATTACCTTCATAGTTAAATTTCCCTCTTTTAAGTGTAGGTTTTATTAACCATTTTTATGATGTGGTTTTTCAACAAAGGTCATTTAAAATATCAAGCCTTTGATTACAGAGAAAACATTAAAATTGAATGGACACAATTTTTTAAAGGGCTGATATTGTAACACCATTAGATTTTAGATAATATTTTTCTATAGACAATTTTATTTCTTTGACACCTTGTGTAACATGTGACAATAAGTTTAAACAACCCATGATACACTATTAAAGTATTATTATTTAATGTGATAGTAATAACCTAGTTGTTTAATTTATGGGTATGAATATGATCAACTACATTATGAAATATATTTAAATTTCCAACCGAACCTGAAAAATATTGATAAATTATTTGTAAATAATCATTCATGTTTTGGTAATGTTATTTTATTCTCTAGAAATATGTCTCCTCAAAAAATAATAAATTTTATTTTTAGGAGAAAATATTAAAAGTAATTTATTAAAGAAATAGAAATATTATTTAATAAATATGAATTCACTTTTTAGATCATCATATCAAATTTATCTTAGGGTGATTTTTTTAATTTTTTTGGCAAAGATTCATTTTTTAGAGACTATTAAAAAATTATCACTTTTATTGAAAATGTTATTTTTATTTTAAACATTTACAGAGAATGGAATTATTATTAAAATGAATTAAAAGTGATATTATTTATTTTAAATTATTTATAATATTATTAAGTTCATTATAATCAAATTTATGGTTGAATTTTTTATAAAAACATTTTTATACTTAAAAGTCTTTTTTATAATATCTATTTTTCATATTGTTTTATAAATTTATTTTAAAATTAATTTCTATCACTAATTAGAATTTAATTTTATTAAATTAATTTTTTTTCCAAATATTCAAATTTTTATTAGTATAATTATTTTAAATTTCTATGAACAAGCTAAATTTTTGGTGAATAGTAAACAAATATTGTTTTTATAGAATATGATATCTTTTATGATATCTCCAAGACAACAACATCATATAAAAAATTTATAAAAATTATTTAATGAATAAAATAAGATAAATTACTAAAAATATCACAAACAAGTAATGTAAATACATTAATTATAATTTATTATATTTTAAATATGGAAATCATTTTTAGTGCTGATGTAGAGCATACACTAGGCTGGAAAAGTCAAATTTTGTACCCTAAAGAATTTATTTGACATATAATAAGTAATTTCTATAATTTTTTATTAAATATTATATATTGTAAATTATTTTGTGGTTTAAATGATTTTTTTAGTTATATAACAAGTGGTTTACACAAATTCTTGTGCAATACCAAAAAAGAAAAAAATAACATATTAAATAAGTTATCATGAGGTAGATGTAAGTTAAAATACATATTTAATGAATAAAGTTTTTTATTTTAATAGTAATTAACTTATATTCATTATGGTAATTTATTTATAATATTTAGGTATTATATAAATATCTTAAATTCTTACATAATGTATAAACAACATTTAGTAAATTAATTGAAAAACCAAAAATATATCAAAAATACTAAAACTAATGTAATTTGAAATAATTAATGTTTTAAAAAAATATTTTAGATATCTATGTAAATTTTAAAAAGTTATAATGTATTAAATTCTAATTCCCCCTTTTTCTTGATGTATTTGATGTCAAATTAAATGATTTTTGTCAAAATTTGAATTAAAGACATTTTATCAAAATAATAAATTATTTAATAATTTATAAATAATGAAGATATTGAAGTAATATATATAAGATACTATATGTTATAAAATTTGATAAATTTTCCATTTACGGGACAATTTTCACCTTATAAGTAAAACTTACACAATGTAATATTGATAAAAGTTGTCACCGTAGTTAAAATTAAAATTGGTTAACTAAGTATTAATCAAAATGTTATGGTATAAAATTACACAAAAAATGTTCTAAATTATATTAATCTATGGGATTAAAACCCTGTTCTACTAAATATTTTAACAAATGTCAATTTTATGTAATTTGTTTTAGAATTAATTTATGATAATTTTATATTTTGAGATATTTCAAAAGTGCTTGTCGCCCCAATTATAAAAGGGAACCTCCTCCCTCACATATTAACAACACTTTGATCCTTATATAATGAATAAAACTCTACAAATTTATATGCTAAACATCCCTATAAATATTATATAGTTTCTATTATTCCTTAAATACCATCCCAAAATCCCTTTAGAGGACATCTAAAGGAGTTGTTTCAATGAAGAGGTAATCACCTTAACCAATTTATTTCTTTTATAATATTTATTAACTCATATTAATATAATGTATTTATCATAAAATGAATAATTAAGTATCATAAATATAATTAAATTTTATTCTGATTGTTAAACTACCATTATACTCCCTCTTTCCTATCAAACAATAACTGAAAGTATCGTTCCAACTTTTATACAACATACCAAACCCCATGTAGCGATACAATTCATTTCTCATCACCATATTTTATGGATTTGTATTATGACTATATTATTGTCTATATATAATATTTATGACATATTTATAATTCATTAATTATAATTCCACATATACATACTTACCATCCAATCCTTTGGAAAATTATAACATCGTTCATGCATACGTGTAGAGTACCACATCCATAAATCAATGTGATTCATTTTCAATTATATTTTAACTATATGGTAATTAAGATGAATGTTATGAATATATTTGAAATGAAAATTATCCTATAACATTTAATAATTATTTAAATATCCATTTTTTCACACATCAAAAATTAAAAAATGTGTTCATGGGTACGTATGACCTACCATCTGCATTGACAATGTAAACCATTTTTATATATCTAAATTTTATGGATGACACTAAATATATAATTAATGAATATATATGATACTTATATGTTTATTAAAATCTTTATTATGATGTAACAATGATAAATGTACATGTATTAGAGCTACCAAACAGAAATACTCATGGAAATTAAAACAATTAACACCTAAAATGCTGATTTTAAGGAATTATTGATAAAAGGTGTGTTGAAATGTTATAAAGGGGTCCTATATGAGATTATAAGTATTAGTATGTTTTTGGAAAATAATTATAATAAATTTAAATTTATTATATAATATTATATACCGATTCCATTGAAAGGATAACTCGAGGTAATGGATTTTGATCTCACAATAATTATTTTGGGAAGATACCTTATAAACAACTTGTTTCTTTTGTATGTTATATATACTTCCATAAAAATTTATTTTGATGTTCTTATTATTAATATTATTGGGATTTATGTATCCATATATGGTCATTTATTTAATTGGAATTATGATTAAAAAGTTAGCATATTGGTAATGGTAATATTTCAAAATTTTATTAATATTCAGGATTGTTTGTGTTTATGTCTCCGACTAGGAATATTTTTCATCCATATCCTTATTTTTTGAAAATGTTTTAAGTATGGTTTTTAACTTTATACTATGATTTTTTGAAGCCATTTTTATGAATGTTTTAATTTAGAAAAACATTTTGGAAAGATTCTTTTTATCATTTTTCAAATGTTGTACTTTTTTTATTTTCTAAAAAAATATTGAAGAAATGTTTTTTAACATATATGACCTGAACAGATTTTCAATCCATCATCAAATTTTTTTATTTTAATCTCACATTATATTTTTACATGGTTGTTTCTAAATAAAATATTTTAGATTATAATTAAACTTTTTTTAAAAGATAAGTTATTTCAAAATGGAAGTGTTATTTTCCCATTGATTTATTCCACATGTAATTTTAAAATCATGATTCTTATATGAAGAAATACATTGATATTACTTAAGAATTACTAGGGATATTATCCAAGGTTAAAATCATTATTATTTCACTACATGTTTTATGTTTATTATGAAAATTCGAAATTTTTATGAAATCAATTTCTTTTCCTTGGGTTATGCTATGATGAAATCTTAATCAAACACATTTGATTTAATTGGTTATAATATGGTAATTAGTTTGTGATATAGTGTCACACATATGTTTGATTTTAATTATGTAATAGATTGGACCAATATTTCACTCCCATCATATGGTAGATATTGATATCTCATGAGATAAAATGTAATGTATGGGGAGTGAACACTATTTAGTAAGGTAATTTGTCCTCTATGAGAGTCATGGGAGTAAACCTTGATTAATACGATGGTTTTAGGAGAAACCCCACTCTACTTTAATTTACTTGGAAGTAAGTATTTAATACTTAGAAAATGATTTTTATGCAAATATGTATTCTGCAATTCCATGTATTTTTCAAATGATATACTCTCATGGATCTTGTAAATTGATTAATTTACGATTCAGGTCTTATATATTGCTATTATTTATTCAATGACATAAGATTATGATCTTTGATATGTAGGATATTTTTTTTAAATTAAGATCTTGTTTTAATAACCTGGTGCTCATTTTATTCTTATGTAATCATTTATATAACCATTTTTTACCCTTACTAGGTATTTGAGCTCACCTATTTCTTATGTTTTCTTTCCCTTGTATGTAAAGAAAGGTGCTAAGTATAATATTTCTAAGAAGGGTTCTAGTTATAATGAAATAATTTTAGAATGATGTACATATTTTATGAACTAGAAGTCTATATGTCCATGTTCCCAATGATACTAAACCTCAGAAATTATTGAATGGATCAATGTTTTGTGTAATAATATTAGTCTATTGAGATTTAATATTTAGGTTTGAAAATTATAGGGTTCAATAGGAAGGACATATAAGGTTCATCATTATTGTTGACTTCTCAATGAAATATATTATACATCTACACCTTTAATTACACCTCAACGGAGAAGGGGATAACCATCTAGTTGATCTAATATTTTGGAACACAACTAGGTTTTATTTTTCTATATTCAATCCAAAATTCTATTAGATTTATGTTGGGGACCTCTCATATTAAGATGTAAAACTTACAATGCAATTCAATCATCCCATTTTTTGAGTTCAAACTCATATTAATTATTAGTTTATAAAATCATATTACTATTATCATGAGAATTGGGATATATGAATATAATAGTTTTATATTCAACTCCTATAGAATTTCATTCAGGTTTTCACTACCTAAATTGGATCTAGTATGAGTAGAAAATGATGGAGTGTTTTTAAATGGGTTATGGAAAAACTCCAACTCAATATGTTCATAGATTATTAATTTTATAATTTTACATGGAAAATTATTTTCATCTTATAGATTCAAATAAATGAGGTGGTAAGAGCTGGACTTGTTGATGTATAAAAAACATCTCAAAAATATATAACAAAACTGGCCTTTCTCCCGGATAAAATCGCAAAGTTGATGCTTCAGTTGTCGTGCGGTTCACATAAAATTATTTTTTAACAAAATTAAAATATATTATATAGTGTGAATTTGGTTGTATCTAGAGAGTACTATGAATTTAGTGTGATTTTATTATGTTTTGTGGGTTTATTTTATGTTGAGAATAACAATCTATTGTTCTTTGGATAGAAATTAAATTAGGGTTTTCATTTAGTTTTAAAACATTTGGTATCACCTTATATATTACAATCATAAGAATCATAAATCATTATTTAATAAATTTGAATCTATCCATCTCAAACTAACTATTCATTACCTCAAAAAATTGTTATCTCATATGATTTTTAGTTTTTATAGGGATGCCTAAAGATCACTTCACAACATATCCTTAGTTATCCAAGTAATTAGTGATTTTTAATTACACCGAGATCAATACACTATCTTCCATGATATGGAAAATGCAAAAAATATAGGGGTTGTGTGTGAAATCCAAGAAAATATTAGGAATAGTGGTAAAATAAAAAATAGAGGATGCCACCTATAGTCTATAGCTAACAACGACATCTAGCAGGATTGAACATAATAGAATTAATCAATAAATAAAACAATTCATAACTACGGTTGGGTAAAATATACATGGATAAACCACTATAGGTCTAGTGTTACATTACTAGAGTGGGAATAAAAAACGAAGACAATTTTTTTCTAGATTCACTATATCTACACTGATCAGTCATCCAATTTACATTTAATCTCATCCTATTTTTATAGAAGAATTAGAATAATTAGGGTATTTTGTAGTTGGGATTCTTTATCTTTGTCACATGGATTGGAAGATATTCATATTCCATAATTAAGTCTCCTTGTATCTACCAAAATAGGGATATTTTTACTTTACTGGATATGTATTAAATAAATGAAAAAAAAATATTCTAGATGCACTACATAACCACTTATTAGTCATTACCTTTCCATTGAATCTCATTCAATTTTTATAGAAGATGTAGAATGATGAGTATCATTTATGTTTGGGATACATTATCTTTCTCAAATGTACGGATTGAGATTCTTATTCCATCATAATTTACATGCCTTATGAATCCTCTTGTATTTTAGTTCCCCTCTGTAATTTATTTTGATTGATTACTTATGTCTCATTTGAGTGTCTAATTCCACTAATGAGCACTTCTTGAAAATTTTTAACCTTAATGTTAAATCCCAAAATATTCTCAAAAATTATATCATTACATTATTATCATATGGAATATTATGTGAATTTTGATCGATTTAGGTAGATTATTGAAATGATAATTTATTTTAGGTCGCATAATCTATATATTTGGAAATTAAAATTTTATTTCCCTTATCCAAAACCTTGGAAAATTAAATAGTCTTACATTATTATAAAAATATTATGGATTAGATCAGAAAACCAATAGAACTCCCAAAAAGTCTTATAATATGCATGAAAAGTTTGTAAATTCAATTTTTTTTGAAATAATTCTGAGAAACTACATACACATGAGTAATATTCTTAGACAAACGAAACAAATACATAAAAGACTAATAAATTATTAAGAAGAAACTCAACCAAATTATAACATTTTTGTTAATGTATGAGACACTACCGAAATAAATTCTTACTTAGGATTGGGGAAAGGTATAACATGGTCACTGAAGAAATGTATTATTAACATTAAGTAAAGTATTAAACAATCCATATATTCTTAAATCATCATCGATTGTTCATTTTAAACCACGGAATTTAAACCCATTAAAACACATCTTAGTGTAATATTTTTTAAGGTTATTTTATATTTTAATAAAAATAATGAAAAATATAATTATAAACAATTCAATTGTTCAAAATCAAAATCATAAAATCGATATATATCTTTATAATTAATTACAGAGATTTATAAAACTACAAAAATTCATTACGTAATGGTTTTTAGTTTAAAATCTAGGTTATAATTATTACCAAATTTAAACAATATATTATAAATTAAAGGGAAAAACGGTTGAAAATCCAATAAAATCCTATAAATTGTTTTTTGAAAAAATATGTCTTTATTATATATGCAGAATGATGATTGTGCTAGTGTTTGAATGGGGGAGATTCTAAGGAATTAAAATAAATTAAACTAATTTAATTTAATTTAATTACATATTTTGAGTTTGGTATTTCTCTTTTTTTATTAAAATGGAAGGTGGAAGGCATCTGCATGTTGTTCGGGTGGGAAATTTGGCATGCATAATCCGGTTGATTGTCAGTTGGTTAGACCTAAGAAGGAGGATTTATAGAGGAAGGTTATGTATACGTTATAGAATTGAGGCATACTAAGAATTATGTGACTACCTATTAATACAAGAAGATAAATTTTTAGAGGATCTGTAGAATAGTTTTAGCTAGATACATGTGTGAAATGAGCATTGTATTTCACTAGTTATTATTCCATTTAGGGGAGCTTCTCATACATGAGGGATTCTATTTCTGGAGTTAGTGAGGAGTGAGAGAAATACCAAGATAAGTTTAATGCTTGGTTTCATGCTAATTTTACTTATTAAATGTTTAGAATATTGTGATGTCCATAGTTTATCTCTCATTGGTAGAAGAGCATATGAGAAAGAGGTCTTAGAAATAAAATTCAATGACCATATTCATTATTCATTAAATATTCTCCCAGATCAGAAGGTTTGGAAACTAAATTTTGATGTGTAATTTCATATATAGATTAAAAAATAAGTAAAACCATTTATATTGATAATATATATTGAGGTGTTTTAGAGAGATTATAAGTTCAAGAGGATGTTAATGCAGACATGTTTATATTTATAGGGTAGTTATAAAATCTTTCAAATTAGCATATCTATTGGGGGTTTTATTATCTATCCATAAATTTTATATTTTTAAGAGTGGGGATTTAGTTTCATTGGTGATTCATTTTTATTCTCTCTATTTTATGAGGGTGGAAATTTTATGAATATATTAGGATATCTCGCATGGTATACATATCTTATGGATGTAAGGTCCATATTTGATTATAATATTTGATATTTTTTAATAGATTTTTTCAAGTACCTATCATCAGTGTCAAGATTCTTAGTCATTTGGATAATAATTAGAATATGGAGTAAAAAATTAAAATTATAATGGCCCATTCTTCTATTAACGAAGTTCCATTTTTGAAATAATAAATGAATTATCATGTAATTTAGCAATATAAGACAAATACACAATAGTGGTTATATTATACTATTATAATTTAAATCCTATAGGATTTAAAAGACTATTAAACATTTTAACCATTGATAATATAGTCACTGCATTGTGACCATTAAGATTATTTTTTTAAGGGTTATGATAAAGTCTAATTGACATGGAAGGAATGAGTGATGGCCTCGACCAATAGGATATTCCCATATTAAGACCATTTATTAGAGCTTCCTAGAGAAATTGAATATCTATGATTTTCCCTTGACAAAGACCATTTTGATATTAAAAAAATTAAAACTATTAATGAGATAATTTCAAGATCATTGAGATCACAACAAAAATCATATTCATCAAAACTCCACTTGAAAATATCACCATCACACACCTTACCCCTATGGTGTTCACTAGGGTAATAATGGTCTATCTAAATACACCCTAATAGTATTAATTGATATTCTTATTGTTAATAAAAAAAATCATTATATATATCCTTATTTAATTTTACATTTTAAATGATCAAATGATGAGTTTGATAAAAAAAATATTTTGATATGATGAAACACAAATTGTATTTTTGTGGAATTTATATTTCTAATAAAGACACTCTTTTAACGAATTCAGTAATTTGGTAAATAAATAATATTTTAATAAAAAATTATTATTAAATTATTATTATTAAATATAAATGAATATATAATGTTATGAGGTCATATTTAATTTTTCTAATCGCCATAAACCTATTATTATAAAAAATAGTCATTTTTTATTTAAATATGTAGTTTCATATATTTATAAAATTATTTTGATAAAATAAATTATATTTTTCAAATTAAAATAATGAAATTATTCAAATGTTAATTTTCATAATTTTTTGCGATAGTAAAATATTTTTGTTCAATTTAAATATGTTATAAATATATGGTATGTATTATGACAACATAATGATCAAAAATTGATTTAATTTATTTCCTAAAATTCATCCACAACCAAATATATATTTTTCCTTTAAAATAATTTTTTTTAATTTATTTGATTAATTTTATAAATCATTAACGAATCCTTCAAAATTTATATTATATTTTATTGTTTGAAAATCAGTTATTTATAAACATGTCTCACTTACACATCACAAAGAGAATTATATTAATGTGTTCAATTATTATCCTTTTAAAATAATTAAAACTACTCCTCTTTTCCAGAGATCATGGGAAACAAATGGTATGGTATTTGGTTTTTCTTTTGTTATCCTATAGAGTCTAAAACCAATATTTGGAAAATAACAAAGAATTATCATCTATTTTTCAATATATCTCCACCCAAATTCTCTTTTCTCTTCACTAATAACTCATGGGGAATCATATTAATCGAAATTTACCTTTAATGATTCCATCCAAGATTCCCCTAATCTATTAAGAAGCTCCTCCCATGCTTTTAGAAGCCTCCTCTCAAGGTAATCGATACTCTCCATCTCCCCTTTATTCAAGGACCTTCACATTGAGATATGAATTCGCACATCCCAATTATGATCCATGTAATTTATAAGTTATTAAAATCCCCAGTAAATCTCATATGACCATTTCATGAATCATCATGTACCCCTTTTATACTGTTTAAATCATCTTATGATTTTCCTTACTAAACATTTTTTTACTGAATACCCTTTCCTAGTTCAACCCAATGGTATTCACCAAGTTTACACAATCCTTCATTGTTTTTTATTTTCAATTTATTTAACCCCCACAACATAATCCAAGGGTTAAAATTGATGAAAAAAATATTTATATTTTTTTATCATTATGGCACACTTATGCATATGAATGATATGAAAGGGGAGGGTGGTCTCAGAATTAGATAACCCTCCAATGAATTGGGTAATATTTTTACTCATGAGATGACATGTATGGTCCATGTTAGGTCATCCTAAGAACAGTATGTTATGATTTAGTGGTAATTATCCTTGAATTCTGTTTATAATATTATATATTATGTTGTTTCCACATTTGCGCATTGCCTTTATTCTTTTATGTTATGTAATTCCCCATTGTTTATTATTATGATTCTCAAACCTCTTATGTTACCGCGACATGCCCCTAAATAAAATGTATAACATCACTTCATGATATTATTTTATTATTCCTTTACTCCTACCCCTTTATTATCTAACTCCTCATGTTGTCCAGTGAAATTTTAGAAGAAAGATTAAATCTTTGGATCATGTTATGGAAGAATAAAATAATGTTATTATATTATTGTTACAATTTATTATGATATTTACCTAATTTCCCAAAGAAAATATTCTTCATGATCTTAATAGATTGAATAATTTATACCTCTCTGTGAAAATTCATGAAATAAGATTTATTAATGACATGGGTTGTCATAGTTGGTAAGAGAGAAAATATAGTTATTTTTGGGATTAGGATTAGAAAAAAATCGTAGAGGAATCTAGGATAATAAAAAATATTGGAAAACATCCTTAAATTTGATGATGTATAGAGTAAGTAGTTTCCAATAAAATACATCTGTCTATGGATAGTGCAAGTGCATATGGTTATGGAACAGTTTTACTTAGTGGTAATAACCATGAAAAGACCGTATTGAGTTTGAAGTGACAATCACCTGGTGAATCATAATGGACCTTGATGAATACATCTTTTGATACTCATATGGGATATTATTTTTCAACATTCTAATACATATACAAACCATTATCACAGGAACAAAATTCCCATAATATTTTATATTTGAAAATAGATCATGGGAAAAAAAATACATTAAAAACAAGAAAATTAATAGGTTAAGTAATATATATCGTTTATGAGTTATCCCTTGAATTTTCATTATTTCCTAATTCTGTGATTAATAGTTTAAAAATAATCATAAAAATAATTCACTATATTCTAGTCAATGGCTATAAATAGGATGAATCAAATAAACAATGAATATGGGGGAAATGTTATGATTGCCCTAATGAGATTACCAACATGACAGGAGAAGGAATTGTTAACATTGTGAAAATAATTTCTCAATTGACTTCGTTTTTGGATTGAATCCTGAGTCAGGGGGAATAGTTTTATCCTCTAAACAAAAAATAAAGTTTCTATTGAGACCTTTACAACACAAAGTGCTCCAACTTTATGTGGATAATATGATCCTCTAATTACAAATTAATATTTCAAAATCCACTAAAAAGAGATTTTAAATCCTTCAAAAATATAATAAAGTGTAGTTCATACTAAATTTTTGTTTTATGGAATGAGAATTAGATAAATGGGTTGAGTTGGTCAAGAATAAAAATACTGAGGAGGATGATGAAGCGATGGAGTTTAATAAATTGCAAAAAAATGTATTTGAAAAAATATTTCCCTCATACTCTCTCTATGAAACATTGAGATGTACTCCCATAGCCTCACGAAAAGGGACGATGAATCTATTGGGTTATATGAGGAACAAATCACAATACATTAATGATATGACTTTTTCTCTGTTATTACCAACAAAATTATTATTAATGACTTCTTTTGTGTACTAAAATTGATTTTACAAAAAGCATTGGAAATTCAAGACTATGAAAAATATGGGGAAATTGTCTGATATTGCCTCAAATTCGAAATGGAGATAAATTAATATCAAGGTTCTCAGGGGACATGATTTAATAAGAATATAATGTAATTTAATTTTTTTTGGTGTGACATAGAAATATCACGGGGGAAATAAATCCCCACACCCCTTGTCAAAAGTGTTGTAAAAATCATCCTGGAAATTTCCTAAAGGGGGTAGGGAAATGATTTTATTATAAGAAGGAAAGGGAACCTAACTAGTGATTTATAATAGGAAATACATTCTAATTTCATTGTAGAATGGAAATCTCTGTTTAAACATTGTCATATTATCTAATGCTTCTACTACAAGAAACAAGGAAACATTGTGAATAAATTCCCTGAGATAATGGCTGTCAATGGAAACTGAAAACAACTACCTCTAAGGCCTAGAGAGAAAGGGAAATATTATAAAAAAAAATTTTGAGGTAGATCCGAACAATTAAGTACTGAATGGGGTTCAATTTATTCATTAATGAATAGTGATCATGCTTTTTTATTCTAGTTATATGCATTCATTCATATCACTCCATTTTAGTATAATGATTCAAAAACCACCTCAAAACATGGAAGTTGGGTTATTTGTGAGCATGGTGAATCGGTAAACTGTTTCTTAAAAAGCATTTAACTCATCCCCTATCTGAATTTTATGCTTTATTCATTATACAATATTTTGAGACTCCCTTTATCATATTTTGATACAATTCTTGGTATGCATTGGCTTTCCATATATATAGCTATATAAATTTCCAAGAGATGAAGCCCACCCACCATATCGCAAATCATCTTATCATTATATATAATTTCATGGAGGATAATGAATATCCTTTGGTTTCCCCATACCACTTATGGATATTATTTTGATATAAGAAATTGTATCTTTCTCAAATGATTAAGACTAAGGAGAAGATCATTCTTGAAGACATGTTCAGTTTGAGATAATTTACTAAGTTTTTTCCTAATGAAATGTCTCGTCTTCCTTGAAGGTGATAGGATAAGTTCTCAATCGCGCATATACACATATTGTTCCCACTATTCATGACACCATATCAAATGGACACTATTAAAATTTAGGATCTAAAGAAGTAGCAATAGGAAAATATGGATAAAGGGATTATATGCCCATCTGCTTCACCATGGGGTGAATTGTTCCAATTTTTTAAGAATAATCATGGGTCAATGTGTATTTTAATTGAGTATTGTGGGCTCAATAATATCATCATAAATAAGAAGTATCATGTACCATTGAGTGATGACTTATTTGAACAGCTATGTGGATCCTAGTACTTCTCTAATGTGTATCTCTAGTCATGATATTATTATGTAATGGTGATGAAGGGTGACATTCTAAAGGTTTCATTTCATACAAGGTACGGGAACTATATGATCATATTGATTCCACCTGGACTTGATAATTCTCTAAAAATCATCATGGACTTATTGAATAGATTGTTTTTGAACACCTCAACAAATTTATGGTAGTTTTTATATATGATATTCTTATATACACCAAAAGAAAAGATGACCATGAGTAGAATTTGTGTTCTATATCTAATACTTTTTAAAAGGAATTTGTTTAAGATATGTATGGTAAATGTGAGTTTTTGATAAATAAACTAAGCTTCCAGGGGGAATATTATCACCAAAAGTGATACCAATGTATATTTCAAAAATAAATACATTTAAAGGATAGACCATACCACCATCTATGCTATAAATCCATATTTTACTAGGATTAGATGGGTACTATCATTGATTTTTGAGAAACATCTAAATATTATGTAGAGAACTAACCAATAAAACATGGAAGTCTATCATGTTTTTTGTTTTGATGAATGAGAGGATATCATTAAAGAGTAAAAAAATAACCTATTCACTAAACTTATTCTCACATTACCCTACACTGTTAGAGAATTTGTGATCTATAATGATGTGTTTGGAAAGGAAATCAGTTTTGTACTCATTAAATATTATAATGTAATTCCCATATTACTCCCTCCAATTAAATATCCATGGGAAGAAATACCCAACACATGATCGATAGTTAGATACAGTGATATTCACATTAAATATTTTGTGACATTATCCCTACATATAAAATTGTGTCATATATACTGATCACAAAATCATCTAGTTTATATTCAAAAAAATGGTGACTAATATGAACCAATGAGGAAGATTATATGATAAAAAAGGATCCTATAACCATATCCCTGGTAAAGATTGCATGGGATCCAATCTTCTTTCACATGTAGAGGATGTGAATGGGAATAATAAGATGATATTATTATAAACATGCTCAAATAAATTCACAACCATCAATTATTGATAGGATTAAGGATGCCTAAAAGGATTATGAGTTTCTACGATAGAAGGAAGTGAATATTCTATAGTTCAACTTTGAATACAATGGAGTTATAGGTTTAAGAACTTGGATATTTGTCCTATCAAAATTTTGACTAAAGTTGGAACGTTTTGATGATGTTCATAGACCACAATCCTCTATTCATCTAGGAATCACTAATAGGTATATATATTTGAAGCAAAACCATTGCTGGGAAAACATGATGAGATAGATTACGGAGTTTGTATCTCATTTCTTAGTATGAGAATAACACAAGATGAAATGATAAAAGTATAAGGTATGAGACAACCATTTCTCATACCAGTATAAATATGTGAAAACATAGCCATGGATTTCATAATAGGACTCCCCAAGACACCGGATCTAAATAATTTTATTTGGGTGGTAGTTGATTATCATACCAAGTCAACACATTTCATTACTATTATGGAAGATTTCTCTCTTTTACATCTCTTCATGATATACATAAAGTAAGTGGTAATATTTCATGGAATTTCACTATTTATTATATCTGATTGAGATCTCAGGTTTTTCTTGAGGTTCTAGAGAATCCTTTAGTATGAATTTATATATATCCAATATTTTGAATTTATTATCACCCTCTGATGGATGGTCATTCTAAATGAACCATAAAAACTCAAGAGGATATGATGATATCATGTTCAATGGATTTCTACGGACATTGGATAAAACCCCTTCCTATAGTGGATTTATCATATACAAAAAAATCAATTTTAGAATTAAAATGGTTCCTTATGAGGCTTTATATGGGAAGAGGTTTCAAATATTGAAATGATAGGATAAAGAATGATATAGAAAGGATATGGGACATGATCATATCTAGGAAATGACAGAGTTGGATTAAACTATTCAACATCATATGAAATCCAAAAAAATTCAACAGAAAATATATTGATATAATCATTGATTAGACCTAGAGTATGAGTTCCAAAATAATGTTTTCCTTCAAATATCTTCATGGGTGAAATATTTTTGATTTGGAAATAAGGGGAGGATTATTCCTATACATATCTGCTAGTTTGAGATCTGTGATCGCATTAGAACAATGTCCTATCCACTAGCACTCTGAACGAACCAATCTCAAGTATATGATGTGCACCATGTATACATATAGAGGAAGTACATTCCAATACACTCACCTATAATGAATTTATAGATGGTTACATTTTTGAATGATCTTTCAAATGCGGTGAATCTGGTGATGATATTAGATCATAGGCACAAGGACCTATAAAATAAGAAACCTCATCTTGGAAAAGTGTTATTGAAGATTCCTATGCCTTAGAATGAAATATAGGTACAAGAAGGGGAGATGAAACAAAAGTACCATCATCTATTTTAGAGTATGAAATGAAAATTTCAATGGATAAATTTATGAATGAGGGAAGAATGTAATGACCTTATCCTTTAAAAAAATTATAGTTTTGGGTGAGTAAGTGCATAATTAAAAAAAGTAGTTATAGAAAAAAAATTCACTAATTTGGTTATTTTATATTGTTATAACTTATATCTTTTTAGATTTAAAATACAATTAAGAATAATAACATTTGATAATAAATTATTTCTATGATAACCATTAATATTATTATATTAAGGGTTATGAATAAGTCCAACTAACATATAAGGAAGGATTTTTTTTCATCCACTTGTAGGATTGTACCCTATAAAGCCCATTTATCAAAGCTTATAAATGTGATAGAATCTCTGGGATTTACATTGAATAATCTAAGCTGAAATTCAATAACAAAATCATGAGAGAAACTATTTATGTGAATATTTTAATCACATTAATATCACAACCAAGACCATGTTCATTGAACCACCCCATGTAAATCTCACCATTACCCACCTTACCCTTAATGCATTCACTGGTGTAATAGAGATTTATGTATGTATAACCTAATAATTTGATTTTTTAAAAAAAATTATTTTTTTAAAAATTTATTATATTTTTCTCTTTTTAATTTTACTTTTTAAATGAATAAATAATGTGTGTAATGGAAATTATAATTCAATATGATTAAACAAAAATTTTCATTTTGAGAAATATATATTTTCAATCAGGATACTTGTTTGGATGAATTGGGGAATTTTTTTTAAATAAATAACATTTTAATAAAAATTATTGTTGTATAATATTTTTTAATTATAAATAATTATATAATTTTACAAACTCAAACACAATATTTAAAAGGGTTAGAAAAATGTTTTTAAAAAACTATATTGTTCAATAAGATGATTTTATTATTTAATACAGTTAATTATCATAGTTATATAATTATTTTGATAAAATATGTATTATTTTTAAAATCATAAAATCACCCTTATCTTATGGTTTTTTTCATAATTTTTTGAGACAATATAATTTTTGGGTAAATATTAAATATGGTATAAATATACGGTATGAATAATACCATAATAATGTCCTAAAAGTGATTTAATATATTTTATAAAATTTATTGACAATTGAATATATATTTTACCTTTAAATAATCTATTTTTATGATATTTGACGAATTTTATAAATCCATAATGAATCCTCTACAATATGTATTTTATTTTACGGTTTTAAAATAAGCTCTTTATAAACATGACCCACATCCACATCACTGATGGAGTTATTTTAATGTGTTGGGTTATTAGCCATAAACAATATTGAAAACCACTCCTATTTGATGAAAATAATTTTCAAAATTTATGTTATGGTTTTTGGTTATTATTACATTATCATATAGATCCCAGAACCTATGATTGGAAATTAATAAAGAATCCTCCTCTCTTTTGTATTATAAACCCTCCCAAACTACAATAACTATTCATTGAAAACCCTTGGGGGACTATAATACTCTTACTTAACCACTATATACTCATCCAAACGTTCCTGTATGTTCTTAATAGGATCCTCTCCATCATTTAGGTGCATCATCTCAAGGTAAGGGATCCTCTTCTTCTCTTATTTATTCATGTAAATGTTTTAAATTATTCCTTTTTTTTCCATTTTTTTATTTTTTATCACATCCATATTAATGTCCTAATGATAAAAAGGGTTGTGATACCCCTTTCACCCTCATTTATTCCTCCTTTGAAACTTTTTGTACCCTTGTTATGCTTATGAAATCATCATGCAATTTTCCTTGCCAAATAATTATTTAGTGAATACCCATTCCCATTTCCACTCAATGGTAATAATCTAGAGTTAAATATCACTACATAATTGTGGATTTCTATGTATGTAAACTAACCTCCCTAATAGTGGGGTTTAATGTGATTGAATATATCCTTATGTTTTATGATCTATGTGGTACACTAAGGCATATACATTATATGAAAATGACAGGTGGGCCCGGAATTATATGGCCCTCCAATGCATTCAGTAATGTATTTAACTCATGATACTTCATCCATGATGCATGATAGTTAATCCTAAGAAAAGTATGTTATGATTTCTTTTTGGTTGTCCATGTATTATGTTTCTGATGATATTTATTATGTTACTCCACATTTCTATGTTGCCTTTATGATATCAAGTTATATCATGCTTCATGGATCAAGATTTTGATTTTCCACCATCTTATGTTACATTGATAATATTCTTGGTTGAAATTTAATACTTTACCTCATTCTATGTATGGATTATTCCCTTAATAGGCTTTTTTTCTCCCTTTTCTTATGTATGTACCTAGGATATCCCAATTACTTTATAAGAAAAATAGATTTTTAAGAGTATTTTAAGGAAGTTTTCAATATTGATGTTCTATTTTTCTTACAACCTATTATGATACATGCATATTTTCCCAAATACCCTTGGTTTCATAGTATTTTAGGATTTTATAATTTCTACATTTATATAATAAATATTTAATTTAGGTGTATAAAATATATAGAGTGTCTTCAAAACACATCGATTATTTGTATCCTTTGGGATGTGAGACATAGCATGGTCATAGAGGTGGATTTCATTAGGATTGGTACGGTAAATGATCAATGAGTGGTCATATGAATGATATAGATCTTCCAAAACAAGATATTATAGACATAATTTGAGGTACCATATGTTTATATTTTACCTTAACTTGTTCCTTGTTTCATTTATTTTGTTTTCACTGCTTCATTGAACCCACCATTGTCCAAGAACTGGGATTCGATGTGTAGAGAATTATAGTTCCCTTGGTGTTGACTATGGAAGATGGAGATTAGTCTTGTTTGATAAACGTTTTTTAGGGTTATTAGTTTATTGTATAAAAATATCAATATATTGGGGAGATTTTCTATTATTAAATCCATAACATGGATTTATAATATTAGGCATAATATGTCAGTGATTTTTTCCATTGGAGTGTTTTTCCTTTTATCTAGAAGGTGGGAATAAAGTGTGTTTTAGTAAGTGGATAATCAAATAGATTATTCTTTTATAGATACTCATTATTCATTGCTACCAATGTTTATATTAGTATTAGTGGAATGTTATGTCTCCATTTTTTTAATAGTTTAAACCAAATTTCTTGTTGTATTTCCCAATGAGGGTCTGAAACTACCTTCTCAATATTAATTTTTTTGGGGATACGGTTACAACGAATAATTTACTATATCTCTACGAATCATTATAATATAGAGACCATTGAGTTTTATTATTTTGGAAATCAAATAAAAAACCTATTTAAAATAGGTTTCATCAAGCCTAGTGTGTTTCTTAGGGGGTAATCTAGTGTTCTTATCGAAGAAAGAGGATTGTGGATTAAAATTATAAATTGATTGTCATTAATTGAGATATGTGGATGTTAATAATTTCGATATCCTCATAATATTTGATGATTTTTTTATCAGTTAAATATATTCTAGTTGGATTTTGAATTTCAAATTAGTTTATTAAAATCACTAGATGAGGTTGAAGAAAGAAAATATAAAAAATATTGTCTTTAGGTTTTGTTATGGAAATATTATGTTCATGGTTATGCCTTTTAGTTTCAGAAATTACCTAACTATATTCATAGGAAAATTTTAATCTATATTTCTGGAGTTTCTAGGTCAGTTTTTGGTTATGTTCTTAAATGACGTTTTTAGTTATTAGAAATTACTATAGGATTAATTCAACCACAAAAGGACCATTCTAGGAGTTCTCTGATGATATAAGTTGTATAATAAACTATCCAAGTATTTTTTCTAGAAGAAATAATTATATTTCCATGGATATAAGCTGTCTCTGAATGGTCATTAAAACAATAAATATTGAGGTAGTTGTTTCTTAGTTGAATACTAAGAATGATTCATGGGTTCATATATTCATTGGCCTTGTTGGATATTATAGAATTTTATTTAGATTTATCTAAAATAATATCTTCTTGATATCCTAGAATAAAATGTACTAGTACATCCTCAATATGAATCAATATCATGGTATATTTTATAACCTGATTGAGAAGCAGTTAAGTGTTCTTGTTCTATAGTTTTCATTGGAGTTTGTTATGTTTGAGGGAATTTGTAAAGCTTCTTATATTAATTTATTTTTTGTCCAAACACATCATAGGGGGAAATATCATATGGGTATCCAATGTTTCATCCCCATGGGATAAAATATTATACCCTTAATCTTAATCATGCAATGTTGGTTTTTTATTTGAATTTTTTGTGGAATTATATATTTATAGGGAACTTTTGGATCTCTCATGATCATAAGAATTTGTGATATATCTTCTATCACGACCCATCCCATGGGGCCCGGATGTGACTACCCCAAGCCCGCCTTCCATAGGCTAGGGGTTGTAGACTAGCACCTAAAGACTTTTTCCAAATCGGGAAGACATTGCCTTAAAGATATGTACACAGTCAAAAAGGGAAACTAAAGTATAAAACCACCCAAAGTATGGTATAACCACGAGAGTAAAGTACAACCACAAGTACAACTGTAAACTGAAAAGAGTAGGACATAATAGAAGCCCTAGAAAATGAAAAGAATGTAAACAACCTTCACATCAGCCCTAGATCCCTACCTAGAGGGTAGTAGTTGTATGTTTGAATTTCAATAAGAGGATCTTGAATACTACCATCTCACCAAGCACCACCAAGTCCTGAAACTCCAAATTCTGCCTCAGAGCGTCAGTAGTCTGCACGAGACACAACAAGGTAAGGGTGAAGTCGTTGCAGGGGTGAGTATAGAAATACCCATGAGGGACTCCGAGATCCCAAAATGTCTCTCAGTAATCCACAAATTAAAACATCATGAGAAATACCACAAAGGTAATATCAAAAACATGGTCTAGATCATGAAGCACAAAGAAAAAGAGATAGCTCACTCTAATGATATAACTTCAAGGTTATTGGGATATGGATGACTAGTCATAAAGCCAGACCATTCTATTTGTGGTAACTCTACAACTAACCCATATAGATAAATGTATGCTAACACGTATTGGTCGCTAGATGTTGAACCGTATTTGTCGTTGGTGCTGACCTGTATTGGTTACTCGATGTTGACCCATATTGGTCGCTGGTGCTAACCCATATTGGTCACCGGTGCTAACCCATATTGGTCGCTGGTGTTGACCCATCTTGGTCATTGATGCAGAGGTAGGTATTATTATTTATATAGCTACATCATATAACTTGGGAGTTTCTGATGGTGACCTGCATTGGACGCTCCCCTTCCGTATGTCACAACCAACCACTGGATTCCCACACGAAGCACACCTGATCTCTAAAAGACTCTACACCTCAAGACATCGGTCCCTTTTAAACCAATACTATGTCCCACAAAAATCATACCCAAGGGATCATCCTATCATAGTGATCCCAACGTGATAGATAGCTCATCGATCGAAATCCTAGTCTATGAGATATGGGTACATTTGTAAAAAGGATCTGGTAAGATTGATGTTTTATTTAACCCATTTATTTCATAAATACTCACAGAGAGTATCTACAAAGGACCGCCTTGTCCGAAGGGTCCTTATGCCATAGACAACGCGTCGATCAGATGCTCGGTCTGTTAGTTAGACACCTTGTAGTGAAACGAGGTGATCCCACCTCGATCCAACCTAACATGGTCAGGCCCGCCAGAATATTCCAAAGAGACCGCTTCAAAAAATGGAGTCACAACTCCACTGATGATGTGTCAAACAGACACCATGTTCATCAGTTACGAGTGTTTCTTAATTTGGGGGTCGGTTGGCTCTAGGCCTGGTCGGACATGGTCAGGTCGGCCCGAAACAATGGGTCCCAGGGTTTACCAGACCCCGCCTGGGTCCATCCCATTAAGGGTCAGCCCGATTCATGGGGTTCGACACATCAAGGTCTGCCCGGTTCGTTCACGGGCTCGGACCGTGGTTGGCCCGGCCTGTCGGGTGGGGCATGGCCCAACTGTTCTGGCCCGCTCGGTCGGTGCGGCCCGTGGGTTGGGTCCAGCCTATTAGGCCAGCCCGCATCCAGCTCGGTCCTCCTGAAGGCAGACCACTTCTACTATCTGGCTTCATAGATGCGAGGTCGTTTCTTTTAACACGATGCGACACGGTGCAAGGTCCACACCGGCCCCTCCAATCGCAGCTGCTGCCACTAGGGGCAACTGCGAGCACTGCCCAACTCCTGGACGGCCAGCTCTGGCTGGCCACCTCTAGCCACCATAGCACGTGACGGTGGGCCAAATTTAACCGCCCGTGGCTGGTTGTCATGGGGCTCCTCTGGCCACCGCCATCCGCTGCTGTCATGGTGCACCGACGGTTGTTTCCACGGGCCATTAGAATGTGGCTGTTGTTTTGCGGCCCTCAAACGACTTTCCACCGCATTCGATGCTCCACCACAAAGAACACAACAAGGAAAAGGGTCTGGGCCTTGTTGGTTTCATCCTTCTCCCTCTGTGTTATTGTTTTACATATGAGGAAAAATTAATAATAAAAAAAGGCAAAATAATCCTAGAGTTTAAGATCCCGCAACAACCATCTGCATGATTAGACGACATGCAGGTCAACCCGTTAGTCGGTTGGTCCACATTAATTATATTTTTTCTAGAATAGAAATAGAGGGAACATCAAATCACATAAGCCCCAACATTTTATGGTGATCATTGTCGCATGTTCATCCTCTAGTGTTTACGGCATCGACAACGCTTCTCGGTTCTTTCTTTTGAAAGGCGTACTTCATTTGTCATAATTCTTTGATTGGTTGGAAGTGCATCAGAGCTTCACCTGAGAATCCCCCAAATACTTCCTTCTTATTTAACCCAACATGTAAAACAATTTATAGAACCATGCTACAACATTTCTATAATGATGTGTCATTATTCCGTTATTCTATTTCATTTATGAAACTACATTGTTGTTTTTCACCATTAAATTCATTGTTACGTTGTGGAATATGGGTCATCCATGTGTTTCATTGAAGTGCCATGTCGCCACATTGTCATTTCACCACTTTATCGCCGTCCTCCACACAATGGATAAAAAATAATAAAATAATTAATTTAAATTGTTTTATTATTCTTTGCAAAAATTCAAAAAATTAACTTTTCCACTCGGCCCTCACCAGTTGAAGTTAAGTCATTTCGAGCTGAATCCCAACATTCTGAATTCAATGGTACCATCATATTTTTAATCTAAGCATCGGTTGAAAATATAAAAAAGTCCGCCTATGAACGTACCTTAAAAAATGTTCATAAATTAATTTTGGGCACACCGGGCCTCAAAATAAAACGCCGTCAATTTTTACAGACTCGTAAAAATCCCAAATATTAAAAAACAATTACCTAGATTTTTTGGGTATTTACATCTTCCCTATGAGATATTTTAATATAATTCAATGATGATGAATGGATTTTATGATATATTAGGACTTTTCTATCTTTTTTACACTGTGTAAAGGAAATACGGTATCCAATAAAAAGAGTAAAAATTCACAAAGAGAGGTTTCTTATGAGTTTAGAGATTTAGGGTGGATGATGTAAGATCCTAATCATTTCATTTAAATATAGAGTAAATTGATCATGTGGTATAAAAAATTTAGATGATATAATATTCCATCTTGATGAAAATGGTAGAGGATTCCTCATTAGGTTATCCTCAAGAAATGGTGTTGAGAGTTCATGTGTTATATAGAGATTCCCTAAAGGGGTAGTAATATATTCAACAACATCAGTTATTATTCTTATGGAATCTATTTATTATCTGAGAGATATGAGAGGAGGTTTTGTATTACATTCATATCTCACCTCTAGGAATACATCCAATTATTACCAATATTTTTTTAGGAGTCTATTTTTTCTAAGGGATGAAGTAGATGGTGGTTGATTATATGTCTTCATTTTTAGTGCCTTGGTATGTGATGATTGAGAATTGTGTTCCACCTGATTTAATAAATCCATTGTAGGTTCATTTTTAAATGTGTGAAGATAATTTTGACCAATGATGAGATTCAGTATTTCACATGGTAAAAAAATAACATATATTTCTCAAAAAAACACTGACATCTAGGGTGTGGTAGAGAGTAATTATGAGGTTTATCAAATGAGAATAATGAATCATGGTTACGACTTTAAGAACAAATTATGCAATCATAAAACATTTATTAATTTTAATTAAAATATAAATTAAACAAAAAAAAACTAAATTATTGAATTAATAGTTTAACTATGAATCAGAAGAATGGGGTGAAGGGGTTAAATTCACAAGGATGGTTTTAATTTAATTAAAATAATTCATATTAACTCTTAATATTACTCAAATTAATTAGTTAGGAGAGTCGTTAGGGTTATTAATCCCACATCATCACTACTGATTAAAACTATCTAAGTATGTTAAATTATTATGGAAAAACTAATATTATAATATTTTAGTTCATTATGGATTATCTAAAATGGAAATGAAGAATAAGGTTGGATCCCACTATCCCAGTTAACCATATTATAGTGGTGTTTTTCAATTAAATTTCATCACTCTCACATTGTTTTCTGGATTGAGTTTTTTATTATGATCAATTTTCAACTAAATAACAAGAAAAACTCATGAGAAAACAATAATTTAAAACATGAAACACACATCCTTTTCCATTGAACCACCCTATTCTGTGAAGTTATCAACTCATACATGAATGGTTATCCACCATGAATAATTTATTCATCATAAAGGATGGAATTGAACTAAACAAACCCAAAATATACTGATCAATTATTGATAACATACTTTAATTATGAACAAACCTACAATTTAGGTGTCCCATAATTTTACACGGAAAAATGGAATAAAACATGTAATTATATATAAAGAAATTAGTGTGAATAATGTTGGGTGTTTCCTCCCAAGTCATCATCCCCTCCATGAAACTAACTCCTCATTTTTAAAATAATCCATTATCTTAATTTCATTGATCTTAAAAAATATACTTTTAAAATTATTTATTCAATTATTTATTCATGAATAGATCTTTGAGTATTCTTTATAGATTGATATCTTTTACTTTAATGAAAAATAAATTATGGTCAAAGATTGATCCATAAAGTATGAATCTATATTTTCTCATTCCTTTTCCCCAAAGTAAAATCTTTATCATGGTCAATATTCCACCCAAGTAAAATTCCATTTAAAAAAATCCAGTTCTTAAATGATAAATAATTACAAAATAACTATTTTTAATTACACTTTTATAATCATATAAAATTCTCTAATATTTGTACCAAAACAATTGAGTTAACTTGCGTAGAATTTTCTTTTGCTTTCTATAAATATAATGTTGTCTAGGTCTATAAATTTTTTAGAAATTAAGAAATTATGGTTTTTAATTATCATTTTTGAATGATAATTATTACAAATTCTTTGATTTTTAGGGAATAATTTATTATAATGCAATCCTCCATTCAACCATAGATCATAAAAATTTATATAAGGATGATTTTAACCACCTTTATTGTTATAATGTGACATTACAAATAATCAAAAATCATGGGTACATTATGATATAACAAATATATTCATATTAAAACAATAAATATATTCCCAAAATATCTGAATTTTCTAAAGGTCATAGAGAAACCTTAAAATTTAAAAAACATGGTTTTACTTTACTTTATCTTCAATCAACATGTTTGCGGTATGGAATCATCATTGTGTTATGAGCATAAATTGGTCAGATAAAAAAATTAAAACAGTTTCTTATCATTATAGAATTTTCAAAAACATCTATGCAGGTTGGAATCTTTATTTCTTCATTTTAAAAATATTTATCTTCATTACAGTGTGATTCATCTGATCACGGTGTTGTGGATTATTCTTCTTTCTCAATGTTATTATTTCTAGTCTCCACTTACATTATATTTTTCTCTATGATGATGAATTCATTAACATCCATATTTATTTACACTCTACATATCAAATAATTACAACATGGTTGAAGTAATCATAACACACTACTTCTCCTTAACTATTAAAAATAATTCACATGCAAGTATAGTGTATTGTGATGTTTTGGGTTGTATATTTTAGATATTTAGCATTAAATTCCTTCTAAAATATCGATTTATCAAAATAATGGATTGTGGCATTGTATATTCCATTTTGATTTAGAATATTCCAAAACATCTCCAAAGTCAGCATCAAGATAAAATTTTAAATAAATCAACCAAAATAAAATGAACTAAGTGGTAAAAAATATAGTAAGCAATGAAAAAAAATTATTAAAATATATTCTAAAATTCAATCTATCAATTGTGATGGATTTTATCTTCTATTTTCCATAATCTCAATGGTTATGTGACTATATATGGATGATTATATAAATATTAATGATGTTAGATCATTTAATAATGATGAAGTAGTTTATTAGTGTATATTATATATCTAGTATGTATGATGAGGTGACTGTCTGGCTTTAAGTGGAACCCAGAATGATCATCTATGAATATAATCCTTGTTTTACCTGGAGAGTGTGCAAGATTATACATCATGTTTTTTTCTCAACTATGGATTCACACATATTTTCACCCATATATAGGTGGTAAATGAAGAATATTAGGCAGATGATAAAGTAAATATTGTGTTTAGGGGTTCCTAGTTATGGAGGTTCATGTATAAATCAATTACCCTTGGTTGAGATTTCCAATAATTATAACAACCACCCTCCAATTGGAATTTATCCATTTGAGTCACTGTAAATGAGGCGTAGTAGGTATAAATTATGATTAATAGAGGTTAGAGAGTCTATAATTCTTAATATATATTTGGTGTAAAGCATGATAGAGAAGGTTTGGGTTATTTTGGAGAATGTGAAAGATATCTAAGACCATTAGAAGACTTATGTTGTTCTAAGTTATATAATTCTGCAATTTGATACTAGAATTAATGTGTTGTAAAATATTTCTGCTCATCATGAGAAATGGAGGATTGGTTATGGCAGTAATCATTCTCCCCGGTTTATTATACCTTTTGAGGTGTAAGATATTTTTTATGTAGTGGAGTATCGATTTGATCTTTCCCTATAGGTAGATCGAATTCATGATGTTTTCTAGGTGTCATTACTTAAATACTGCTTGAAGATGGATTTACTTTAAATTATTGGTGAGGGTTTGATGTTGATAATGATGTGATTTTCATGGAATTATTTTTAGAGAGTCAAGGTTATTATAATAAGGTGATCCATGGATACACCTTTCCTTTTTCATATCTTTTTTAGAGGCATCGTGGAATTGAAAAGTGTATGTCGGGGTGTGGGTCATATATTCATGTGATAGAGTCAATAAATACATTATATTTTTTTATATTCAATTCACTTTATTACTTCACATTTATTGATTCATTGAAATTTAATGTGTTTTGATTTTAAAGTAACATTTCATGATATTTCATGACTATTTCTTAAAATGCCCAAAATTATAGATATAATTCCTTTATTTCATTTTTAAAATAATGATGGTGGATATCTATATATTATACCCTATTTTCTCTAATGATTGTTTCAGAAAATAATATGTATATATAGAATATTTTTGGGAGATATTTTTCAAAATTGATTAAGTGATGGATTCTGAAATATGTTATGTTCTGTACATAATATATGTGGAGTAAAGTGAAAAAATTGAAACTTTATAGCCCTATAAGTGGTACATGACATATTTGGTTGTCATGTGACATATTTTACATTAATGACTAATGGAATTATCCATTCATAATATATTTATGATGATACATAATATCATTGAGTGGTGGAAGAGTTAAAGGGGAAAAGGATCTCTATTCATAACATATTTGATCTGATACATAATATATTGAAGTAAGAATAAGATTTGAGAAAGGAAATATGTATAGAGGTGATGTGTAATATATAGATTAGTGTTCAAAAAAAAATGATATGTATTGAGTTTTCCCTATATATGTAACATCTTTGGATAATATATAATATTTTTTACTTTTCTTGTGAGGAGTAATACTAACGGGTACTATTTTTAACTAGAAATCTTATCCTAAATTTTGAGAAGTCGGGAGATGTGTAACATTTTTATCAAGAATAATAATTTTAGTTCATACGTAATATATTTTTGAAGAGACACTCATGGATATATAATATTTTATACTTGGTTTTTGAGTGATATGTAACATTATTTAGTTATCCATTCGGGAGAATGTACCGTATTTATGGAAACTACTCATGGGAGGCATAAGGTTTTGTATATTGAGGTATTTTGGTTAAGATACTACAATTTTTTAATTATTTTCATTGAATTATTTTAAATGGGATTCCATTGTAGAAAATGGTGGGAAAATTTCTAATAGCTAAGATAAGATGTCACTAAATGAAATTTTAAGATAGATATACCTAACTGTCACTCATGATAAAAAAGATAAAGAAATTAATTTCAATAGAAACTCTAGTCTTTCACAAAAAAATATTGTTGTGGTATTAAGAGGTCAGCACTATAAGGTCAGTAAATATTTTTTGGGTTAGATATAAATTTCAATCGAAAAAATATTTTTCAAAAGTAATAGTTATTCATAGTAAAAAAAATTAAACAAAAAAAACAATAAACAATAAACAATAAAATATATAAACCTTTAATAAAAAATATATGAATAATTTAAATCATTATGAGTTAATAAAATTATTATAAAGTCTCTAAGGGGAGGGTTACAACTGATGGTCCATGCCGATATAAATCTGAACCTAAACTATATGTAATTAGTCAAATTTGATCCATTATCTTCTCATAATACTAACACAAATTCTATTTATACTAATGCTACTATCATGTTTGTCTCTTCATGCGTTATATAATCTCTTCTTGAGAACACAACCACTCATCATACTCTAAAGTTGATGATGACTCTACATGAGATCCCTTCACATTGACTAATGAAATCACAAATGTACCATAATAACCGGTAGAAATTAATCATTAACTAATATCGATTACTCTTCTATTATCGATACCTTTCATGGTCACCCATATCTAAGCAGCCACATTCAAAATGGAATTTTTCATGTCCTCTCCCCTACTGTTGGTATGAATATATATCAAATGAGATGTCATGGCCTTATATGTATCCTTAAAATTTAATTATAAATTAAAATTATAAAAAATTAATTTTACTTAATATGAAATATTAAAAAAATACTTACCAAAATCTGACGTTGTCTATCACTAGATATATCTGATATTTTGGGAGCAATGTAAGTTATCATGTAAAAATTAAATTCCATAACAAAGAGTTAACCAATAGTCAATATAAATTTAAAAAACATTCTAAAAAAAATTATGTATAAATTAATAAACAATATTACTCTCCATATGTAATTGATGACTACTAAATGTATGAATTTTAGCTTCATAATGGTTTTTCAAGTAGATTATAAACTCCTTTGAATATCATATTCAATATATTAGGATCAAAATCCATCCCAAACCATAGAATGGATACTTTCAATTCAATGAAAATAGGACACATCAGAACATTTGTTGAAGCTCTCTTCAAAGATCAGTTTAAAAGGTTGAGTACAAATTAATTAAAATTATCATGTATACAAATATTGTTTTCCATCAAGATTGAAGTTATTATATTATCATATATTGGATACTAGAAACTCTATAAATAATTAATAATAGTGATAGAACTATTTTATTCATGTTTATTTTTATATAAAATGTATTATTTATAAACATTAATTTATTAATTGTAACTTAATTTAATTATTTTTATTTTATATAATGATATATGAAATGTATGTAAATGCGATAAAAATAATTGACTTCCACATGATGATGTTGTACAGTGAAAAAGTATAGGTGAAGGCCTGACCCCATAGCTCAAGAACATAAGAACTAAGTAAAAATAGAGCTGCAACTACAAAAACAATATTGTTTTATGAAGTAAATTCCTTTTTAATGTTGTAAAATACTTTAAATAAGTGAGATGTAGGAAATATAGGATGAAAAAAATGGAATATTGAGCCTGAACACATGGGTCACGGTGTGACACATATTTCTTACACATGGATGCACCCTTGAATTTCATACGGTCACAATTTTAGGCTCTAAATCATTGAAAATGTACTTAGACCCTAATATTCACACCGTAAAAAACATTTTACCATATTAAAGCTTCAACAAAGACTATAAATGGTGATTTATGATGAATTTAAGGCCTGAATCATGCTTTGAAGGCTTTTACCACCCCAGTATTTCCTAGGAATTAAATTTGGTATATTTGTGGAATCCATTTATGACAACACAAGAATAATTTAGGCCTGTATATATAATACATGGGGGATTGAAAAAAATATCAATTCCTAAGGATCGACCCCTAAAATATGGAATTGGCATGATACTATTAGTTTTTTTGGTTATTTTCAATTTATTTTACCTTTTAATAAAATCATATTCTAATTTAATTGTTTCAATTTCTTCTTCTGATGAAATTTTTTATTTATTTATCTCTCTTCTTCCTTTCTTCCCTGATCTCTTTCACTTTGAAATGGAAAGTGTCTTACCTGATGCTTGGACTTGGGTTAGTTTTTGAAATATTCTTTATTATTTCACCTTATATTCATAAATTTTTAATCACATTTATGGTGAAAGAAAGATAAGTTCATGGTTGTGGATATCATCGACCATAGATTGTATCATGAATTCATTACTTTTCATTGATTTACATTTATTCCCTCCTTTCACCTGAGTAAAAATATTTATAATAGAGTGTTGAGGATTCACAAAGGGATGAAATAGAATATTGTAGAGTTTGGTCTTTTAGGAATTCCACTATCGGTTGAGTTTTTATCCTACATATCTATTATAGAAGGATGTGTTTGGTGTAGAAGAGTATTTTCCTAGGAATTATAAAATTCATCTCTTAATAAATTAAATAAATCTATTTCATTTATGAGGTTTTTTAAATTAATTATCAAATTGAATTTAAAAAATTAATAAATAATAAATGAACCTATGTAACTAAACCACATGACCAAAACCTTTCTCATTAACCTGAATTCTTTCTATATTTTCATCTACATTTAGGTTTTTGTTCTAAATTGCATTTTTTTCCAAAACCCAAAACTCATATTTCATTGAATTATTAAAATAATGAAAACAAAAAATATATTATATGAATTTATAATAAGTGATTGATTTCATATGAATCTACTCAAGTTAGAAAACCGTGGTTATCCTCTATATTTCACGAGGAATATAAATTTTCATTTGTAACAACCTATGAAAAGTGCATTTAAGAATGCTCCATTTTTGGGGAGCTATCTATTTCTTTATTTCATTATTTATAATTTCACATTTTTGTATTTAATTTCATTATACTTATTAATAAAATAATACATATCTAAATAATATCTAAAATATATATTTTCCATGATCATTCCAAACTACCATTATTTTTCATGGAATTATAACTAACATGTGCAATACTAAGGACAAGATGATAACCATAATGAGGAGTCACTCTTTCAAATATCCAATAAAGTCATTAATTTTATCAAAATATAGACTAATATACATTATATAAGTTACATGTTTCAAGAACTAACATACATGGCCAATCAAACCAAAGGTGACATGCTTATATTAATGGCCAATGAAAAAGGATTACTAGATACTCTCAATTTCTCAGAAGATATCCAAGAGGATGAAGATTTAATTGTAGAATTACCTTAAATAAACCTTCAATAGATCCTTATTAATGAATAAAATGGTGGTATATAGATTAAATATGAAGACGTACATGTTGATGTGTATATAGGAAAACACTTATCAATTTTGTAGTGAATTGATAGAAGATATGAAATGATCCTTGTTTTGAACTGAACAAAAATGAAATGGATTCAGAACTTCTTCAATTACTGGATGGGATATTTTTAAAACAATGTTTCGAAACTGAATTATGAGAGTTAGATCACTTCAAGATGATATATTTGGACTTGGTTAAGGCCCTTGAAGTTTCTCAAGTGTCACGAGCATTTCCAAGAGAACCAAACTAGGAAACTTGTGATTTAAAAGAAGTACATGGGATGTATAGTTTTTCTAAAACTGTGCATTCTAAGGAAGGTAATTATTTTTTACTTTTGTAGTTGGAAATAGTTTATCTCATGGGATGAACCCGGTTTACCAAACCATGTGCCTAGCCCATATGGTTAGGGGGAATTCAACGGTCCCTTAACACTATTTAGCACAAAAATTGTGCATAGTGAGACAAATAATCCTGGAAAAACTATCTGGGGTTCCCCTGGTTCGTAGTGAAGGGAGAAAGGTTGGAACACAATTTTCCAAACCATGTAGAACAAATCTTGCATGATACCCTGTTTTAAAAATAAGATTTATTTAATTAAATACATAATTAAAAAATATAAAAACACTACCTCCCCCTCTCACCCTGCCCTCATGTGAGACCAATCAGCCAAAACCCAATGGTGTACAACGCACCCCTCCCACATAGATCCCTCTTCAATTAAAGATCTGCCCAAATTTCATCACAAATAATGTTAGATGCATCAATGTAATACATCTTATTCTCTTCTCTTACATTGATTGATGTTTTTGTCTTCTCCCATTTCCCTGATTTATTTGGTTGAAACCCTATGTAATGTTTTAATATAGATTTTTAGTTTTCTTCTAGTGTTAGGTTATTCGATGGCTCACTCAGATCTCTTTTAGTTATATTCTGAAAACATCCTCTGATGGAGAAGTAGTTCAGATCATTTTGTCTTTCCGGTATCATTTTGTGATAAGGTTTTTGTGTTGTTCTTTTTTATCAATTATAATTTTTTCCTTTTGTAGATTATAGGTTCCCGATAATTTAATTTTTCGATATGGGTCCTTTCCATGTTGTTTTTGAGTTTCTATATGTGTTTGCAGTGTGTTTGGTGACTCTGGGAAGGCATTCACACAAACACATAGGTATGTCTAAATATATATATTTATATATATTTTCCATGTACATGTTTCTTTATGGACAGGTTAACATTTACATATAATTAAGGGGTATATAAATATATATTGGAATTTATTTTTGTTTATGTGTGTAGTGACCATTGTCATCATCAAGGTCATCAAGGGACGTGTTTTCAGTTTGGTTCCTCATTGAGGTAGGATCCCTTTCCTTGACTTTATTATTTAAGAAAGAATTAATTAATTAAATTCACATTCTTCATGCCCTTATTAATTCTTTCCTCTGTATGGTAGTTTTATAAAATGATTTTAATTGATGACTGAAATATATAGTTTTGTTAGATGATTTTTTCCATAAAAAAAGTCATGCTTTTTTAATAAAACCCCTCCAATAGAGATGTTCTATATTCGAAAACTAAAAGTTATGATTTGTGACTTATATCTTGATTATCTATAATTCTTAGCAGTGTATTATGATTTTTACTTATTTAGTTAAGTGGTATGTTATTTAGTTTGAACTATTTTATGTATTGGAATTATCTAAGTAGGTAGTTTTCCCCTTTAAATGGAATCTCATTTGTGATCATTGAGTTTATGATATTTTTATCATGTTTTTATGAATTTAAATAAAATAGTTTTAAACTGGATATCCCCAAGGTATAGTAAGACCATTCCCTTTGTTGTGTTTTTGAAAATATCTAATATGATTAGAATGGTTTTAAATGAAATTGGACATTGGATAGCTTGGAACATAAGAGGTCATGCCTTATATATTAAATTATGAATATAAACAAGGATTTTGAAATGAATAAGAGTATTTTCCTTATGAACTATATAATAAATTTAAATGATGGTTTTAATGGGTTATGTAAATGATGTTCAGGATAGGTATTTAAATCATCAATTGAATTGTGAATGTAACCAAGCATGTGATAATGTTTAAATTAAAATGGTTGAGATGTGTTTCTTTAAGTATAAATGTGATCATACCTTCTTTTATGTAAATGGAATTGGACAATTAGATCCATGAGAGGTTAATTCCTTATGTAATATATATTATAAATTATTACACCATATATGAAGAGACAGATAGGGGATAGACCATGAGATATCCCCCGGTGATGGATTCCTTTGGGTACGTCTCAATCTTTCCAACAGCTAGAACTAGGATAAAGACAGTGAGAGAAACCCTAGTGATAAATGAAATATGGTACATCCTAGTCCAACCAGATCATGCATGCAAAGGGAGTGTGATTTCCCTTGGGACGGATGACAGTTTGGGATTCCTAGCTAGAGCCAGAGGATTGACCATGAGGGCTCCCCTGATGATGAATGCCTTTTGGTATATCTTGGTCCTCCAAGTAGCCACATACATGGGATAGAATGTGGGAGCACTACTGGTGATGGATGAAAGTGTTTATTCCATAGTCATTCATGTATGTGCATACCAAGAGACTATGATAAATCATGAAATTGGTTTAAGGGATATACGTTGAGTTCATCCCCTAGAATTTAACGATGGTGTTTACATCCCTATGTTTCCAAACATATATTTTTATGTATATATATATACATAATGATACTATATATATAATGTGACATTATAAGACAAACCTATCATAGGTTGAATCTGGTATACCCACTAGGTGTCCTTTAAAAAACTATGTATGAGGTTATTTGAGTATTCAATATCGCTTTACTTTCTCTATAACTACACATTGCCCAAAATTATATTTCACTTTCACTACTGAAAAATGGATCTATCCCCATGGTTTTCCCCAAAACCGGGGGGATATACCCCCCTCCCCTATACCCACGGTTTTGGGAAACTGTGGGTATAGGTGACTTTTCATGACCTATACCCACGGTTTTCCAAAACCGTGGGTATAGGAGGGTCTATCCCCACGGTTTTGGAAAACCATGGGGATTGGTCCTAAAAAGTCACCTATACCCACGGTTTCCCAAAACTGTGGGTATAGGGGGGGTCTATACCCATGGTTTTGGGGAAAACCGTGGGGATAGGTCTGGGCTAAAATACCTATACCCACGGTTATGAAAAACCGTTGGTATAGGTCAATTTTGTGTGCGCAGAAATTTTTTTTTCCGCGGGAAGGAATTTTTTTGGAAGGAACCCTATACCCACGGTTCATCCCTCTATACCCACAGTTTTTATAACTATATTTAACTAAATAGATATATATACATATAGGTGAATTTATGGTAGAGGTTAGATGCGGTGTTTGCAGTGAAGAGGTTGCGGGATCGAAATGCGGTGCCTGTATTACTTTAGGACCTATACCCACGGTTTTGAAACTATGGTTAAAAACCATTGACACTGTGGTAATTAGCTATGTTTCGGTGACATGGTGGCAAGACACATATACCCACGGTTTTGGAAAACTGTGGGTATAGGCTGGGGACCTATACCGACGTCGTTCCAGCATACGGTTCCCAAAACCGTGGTTATAGGCTATACCCATTGTTTTGGGGGCTATACCCATGGTTTTGAATCGTGGGTATAGGACATTTTCTAGTAGTGTTTATGGATTGGGATAGAAATCATCGGTGTTAGCCTACTGCGATTTATATCTCACACTATGCTTCGGAAACCATTGCACTGGGGTACCCCAGTATACTCTCTTGTTTATAGGACAACTGAACTTGGTCGATTGCTTGTTATTGTGTGTTTGTACCTAGGAGTTAGGAGAAAAGGAATGAGATAGAGATCAGGATTCTCATGTAGATTTATCTCGGGTATTTCCTATAATTTCATTATTTTTTCTGTGTATTATAGAGCATGATCTATGATAATTGTATAGATTATGTATCATCACTATGACATGCACACATACTTTGTATAAATTGGCCTTAGCCAACATTAATTTAGTGATTATAATATTTTTATTCTTCTTATTTTCCATTTATTTATTGGTTCCTTCATTTTTTGTCTATTATTTATTATCTGATAAACAATTATTCTACTCTGGTATATAGGGTATAGTCTCCCCACCATACCATCAATATTCCCTCACTACTTGTCTGCATCCCCCAAAGTATAGGGAGGCATGCTTGAGGCCATGTAACCACTGATCAGACCACCATCTTAGTGGGGATCCAGTTTTGGATGTTACAAAGTGGTTTCAGAGGTACTTTTCCCTTTGTATTACAATTTTTCATTGGTAGACAGGAGACGAGGAATGTTTCAGCACTCAGTAAATAGCCATGTGTGCGACTAATCACCCCACATATGGGAAATTTCCAAGTGGTTGGGGATGGGAATTAATATTCATTTTTTCTATTACAACTATTTTTTATTTCACCTTGATTAAATGGTCTAATTTACACTCCTTATTCATTTCTGTGGTTGTTTTTATTTTTAACCCTTCATAGTTTGACAAGGATGAATCATTTTATGCATCATTTTAGGCACTTAGGAATTTAACATTTCATGCATATTCTTTCCATGTAGTTTCATTTGTAGAGATAACTTCTAATTTAATTTTATTCTTTAATTTTTATTCCATGCTTAATGTATATCATGCTTCTGTGAATTTATTCTAGGTTTCATATTTTAATAGCATTCCATTTTTTCTTGGTATTCCATTACATTGTGTTTTAACATGATTCACTATGTTTACTTCTTATGATGACATTATTTTCTTTGTTAATATATGTAATTAGTTGCATGGGATGAAAATATAAGGGTTTTGAATGTATAGGAATCAGTTTTTGATTGTATGGTGTATAAGTGCCTTAAAATTGAGAAAGGGTAACCCATATATTCAAGCCACCTTGATAAATATGTAGATTTAAATTCTAATCCTATTGTTAAATTGTGTAAGGGTGGTAAAATTCAAATGTTAAAGTGAAATTTGTTGTTATTAATTGGAACCGAATGCAAATATGTGAAGTGTACGAGTGCTTTATGGATTGATATATGGCCACCCATATGACTAGACTATCGAACATGATCATGTTGTAGTATGAAATCATTTTAAATGTAAAGACTATTAAAATTTAATTTGAAATGAATTGGTTAATAGCTAAAGGAACAAATATCCCCAATTATGTCATTTGGGGACGCAACTTATAAGTTGACCTATTTGGTTGTTTAAAAACTTTTATATTTCTGAAAATTCTATTGTATTTCTTTCTAGAGAATCTAGGTTGGCTCGATGGAACCCTTGTATGTCATCATATCTATTAAAAAGGAATTGATATTGAATTAACTAATAATGATAGGATGTCAATAAATTAATGGTTTGGATGGATTTTTTGTGAGACCTTCTTGTTTTCCCCTAAGGATATTAGTTAAAATCAAGTACCTTGATATTTTTAAATGGCGCTAGATGTTTGATTAAATCTTTTGATGCATAATGATTAAATATGAATAAAAAAATAAAGCGCCTTGGAAAATGGAATCTATAGTGTCGTCCTATATTTTAAACCCCCATGAAAGGATAGTTAAGGGTTAGTTGAGTATTATTTTGAGTGGAAATATAGTCATTTTCCATAGGCATTATTTTTTTAGCAATGGATTAGATGATTAGCTTTGGAGCCTACTGAATTTTTTTTAGCATGAAAAAGTGACAGGGTCTTTGATTTTGTTTCTATAAGGGGATAATCCATGGTAGGTAGCTACCTTGTAACTTTAATTCATTGAAATTGTCTTGTATTTTCTAACGTTTAGTGTCATTCGGGGTTTTTTCCCCTATAAGACGTTGAGTTTCTAGTAAAACTCATGTTCATATGGGTGGTAATTGTTTCCTTGGATTTTTTATGGGTGTAAGAATCTGGAAATGCTATGTTTCTGTTGGTTATACTTTCCTCTAGAATGGTTGGATTGTTCATGTGTCATTGGCTTCATTTATTTTTCATAGATATGGATGAATGGTTATAGATTCATCAAGGATAATAGTCTTATGAGGTTATAAAACTATGAAATAAATACCGTGTTCTGATTGAGTATGTTCTTGGGTCAACTTAATGGTATCATGACCCACATGTGAAAATTTAAAAGTTCATACCAATGGTTGGGATGGATTTTCAAGAGACTCGGGTATTTTGACACATTGATCGGTTCAATTTTGGATTTCTTTGAATTATTTGACATTATGATCATGGATCAAAGGAGCATCATAGGTTCATTTAATTTAATTTTGGTTTACCGTGATTATGAGATGCTAGTTTATCTTCACTTATTTTCAACTATTATGATACTATAAAGGTGGTAAGAATCCAATCAGTTTTGATAAGCATTACCTTCTAAGTTAGAGGAACACAACTATAAAGGACCATTTGGAAATGGTGAGTTCTACTTTAGTTATATTGAGTCTAGTAAGTGTTGAATCAGATCGATTATTTCTCAGTAGCACAAATTTGATCTGGTTTGTAGTGTATATAACCCTTTTGAAGAACTATCAGTCTCATATGGACTACAGTTGTATATTAAACGATAATAGAAAGCCTTGTCTAGTAAAGGCATGTGTTCAGTTAATGTCAATGTGTTGGTAGATGACGTTTAGTTTCTTTCAAGGTGTCAACCAGTAGTGGTTCGACCATTGTACTTATGGTAATATTTAAAAGACTCTTACTGTGTTTTACTGAGTAAAAATCATGTCCCCTATATTTATATCATCATTAATTAAATAAAAGAATTTTCTTCTAACACCGTGTAAATGTTTTCAAATCAAATAATCATGTTGGGTAGTTTTTTTGTTGTTTCACACTAAATGAGTGGTTTTCTATCAAGGAATGGTGGTTCTGAGTGATCCTTGGGTTCCCAAGTATGAATTCCTTATATGGACTCTTGGACACCAGCCATTTCTTCTAACATGACCACTAGGTGGATATTGTTCTAGACATATTCAATGTTTTAATCTAGACTTTGTGGATCTCTTCCAATCCCTCGCTTTTATTTATGGAGTGTGATGTTTTTAGTTTAGTTCCTTAATATCTGGTTTGTTTAATTTTGACGTTACCTAGGTCGTGTTGAAGGGCTCAGATTTAATGCTTAAAGGGTAAAAATTATGATGGGCTAGATATGGATTTCACCTTTGTTCTTGTGGTGGCATGATAATTTGAATGGCTAGGTGATGGTCTGTTCTTGAAACTCCACCGAAAGTAAGAGGTATAATTAGGTGTACGTGTTCGTTGTAAATGTGGGGTGCCTTGGGAGATGGAATATCAGTTTTTTTTAATAACAACAATCTAAGTCGGGTGTCCTCTTGAATGGTCAGATGAAGTTTATCTATTAGTTTTATCACTTGATCTGTGAAAACTATTGGTGAATAATATTTTTAAATAATTTCATCGTGTGAAAATGATTATAGTATGTATCATCTTTGGCGCATTCATGATAATCTGGCTCTAAATGGTTAAATGCGGTTGATGGGTGATTGACCATTTGGAATGTTCAAAATCATGCTTCGAGCATTGTTAAAATCTTGGAGCATGCTTTGAAAATAAATTCCAATGCTGAAGATTATGTGGCTTGGAATTGTCCCTCTTTAATACTAATTCATAAGGTTGGAATTACATTTGGATAGATTCTTAATGAGATGACTAATGGATTGTGTCTCTATCCTAACGATCTCAGATAGGATCTATTTGGGTTTTACGATTGGAAACAGAGCATTGGGTCGAATTTTAACCTCTTAAATTTCACATGCATAAATGGATTCATGACAGTTCATTTGGTGTTTGGAAACACAATATGACTTTTTTGAATTCGACATCATGACCCTTGTAGGTTGGATAACGTTTATGTTGATCATGAAGGCTTCTTGGTGATGAGGTGGTCTAGGGTGGGAAGGTTGTAATGATCCATGATTTGATCCTAATGAAAATTCAAAGATTTTTCAGCTTTATCAATTATTGGGTGGGTAATTTTAATATCCAGTATTATAAATTGAATTCATAGAGTTGGATCACTTCAAGGTAATTTTTTTAACTTGCGTGAAGTACGATGATGTTTCCTGGTTTTCACAAGGAGTTTCAGGATAACCTTACTAGGAATATTGACTTTTAATGGACATTCAGATAGCACATAGTTTTTCTGAAACTGTGTGGCCCACAGTAGGAAACTATGTGGCCTTATGTAGGTGTAGAAAGTTTGTCTCACATCATTAACATGGTTTACTAAACCATGCACCTATCTCATAAGTTTAGAGGAGACTGGAGTACCTTCACACTATTCAATGCATGGTTTGCGCATGGTTAGGAAAATTATGTGGGACAAATTGTTTAGGGTGCCCTAGGTTCATAGTGAAGGGAACACGATGGGCGCATGGTTTTCCAAAATGTGTCTCCCAAACTATATGAAATACCCTCTATTTAAAATTGGATTAATTTAATTTAATTAAAAATAATACAAGGTAAAACACTACCTCTCCCATTACCCCACTACTCATGTGAGACCACTTGGACAAAACCCCATGGTGCATGATGCACACCTCCCTCAAAACTTTCTATTTGATCAACTATCTTCATATATTTTTCATGGTTCTTGTTTTATGTGTCAAGTTATGCCTTCCACTTTTCTTTTCATCCTATGTTCAGTGTTTTAGTTATATCACATCACCTGAATCACTTTGTAAAAACTATATGTTTAGGGTAAATGTGTATTTTCCGTTTTCATATGGTGTTATGGCATGTGAAGGCTCACCTTGGACTCCTTTGGTCCTATTCAATAAAACAACACCGAAGGAGAAGTGGTTCAAATCATTTTGACTCATCACCGTTAATTTGGGGTTAGGATTTTCCTTCGTTCTTATTGAAGGTCAATTATAATTTGGGGATATTATTGTTTATGGGTTTCTAAAAACTTTCATTGAGTGTGTGGGTCCTTACTGTGGTTTTTTTAGTTTCTGTTTGTCATTATATTGTGTTTGATGACTCAAGGAAGGATTATGCACACACACATAGATAGGTGTTTACATATATATATATATATATATATGCTTCCTATACATGTTCCCCCATGGAAAATGGAATGTGTACGTAATATTGAGGGTTATATAACTATATATATGAATTTATGTATGTTTAAGTGTGGAGTGACCATTACTGTCATCATGGTTGTCTATTGTCGAGTGTTCATTTTTGTTTCTCTTTGAGGTAGGATCCCATTCCTTTTCCTTTTTATTTATAAGATCATTAATTAATTAATTTCACATTCTTATCACATTAACTAATTATCTTCCATGTGTGGAAGTTTTATGAAATTATTTTCCTTGATGAGTGAAACGATTGGTTATGTTACATGTTTCATTTATAAATAATGTGATGGTTTTATAATAAAACACCTTTAATAGTGGTTCAATTTATTTGAAAAATCAATGTTATGATTTGCGACTTATAGATTATTTTTCCATATTTCTTCGTATCTCCTTATACTTTTATCTTGGTTAATTAAGTGGCATGTTTTTGACATTGGTTGGTTTTGTTAATCGTAATTACCAAAGTTGGTAGTTTTCCACTATTAATGGAATCTCCAATGTGATCATAGTGTTTAAGAGATTTATTGTAATGTTTCAGTAAATTGAATGAAAATGGTTTCAAATGAAATAACCCTAAGGGATGGTATTACCATGCCCTTTTTTGTTCTTTATAAAATTTCTGATATGAGTTTCAAGGTTTTAAATGAAATTGGACATTGGTAGGATTGCCATAAATTTGGTAATTCCTAATGTAAAAAGTTATGAATGTAGACATAGAGTTTGAAATACCTAAGAGGGTTTTAATTATGAACTATATTATAAATGTAAATTATGGTTTTAATAGGTTGTGTAAATGACATACATGGGAGGTCTTTGACTGATGAATTGAATTTTGAATGTAACTATATCTATAATAATGTTTTAATTGAAATGATTGAGATGTGTTTCCCTAATAATAAATGTGGTCATGACTGCTTGTATGTAAATAGAATGGGATAAAGATATTAATTATAGGTTAATTCATCATGCTTTAAATATTATAAATGATTATTCAATATAGGTAGTAGGAGCCAGTGGATAGACCATGAGAGATCCCCTAGTGATGGATGCCTTTGGGTACGTCCCAATCCTATCGACAGTTGGAGATAGGGGATAGACCCTGTGAGAACCCCTGGTCATAGATGAATGTGGGTATTCCCTGGTTCTACGGGCATGGGCATCCCATGGTACTATGAGATCCCTTGGGAGGGATGACTCTCTGAGCTTCCCAAATGGAGCTAGAGGATAGACCCTAAGAGCTACCCTTGTGATGGATGGCTTTGGGTATGTCCCAGTCCTTCTAGAAACTGGAGACTATGGATAGACCGTGAGAGTTTCCCTATTGATGGATAATAGTGGGTATGTCCTAGTTTTTTCAATGCATGCATGCCTAGATATTATAAGATATCATTGAATTGGTTTAGGGGCTAGACCGTGGGAGCTTCCATTGGAATTAGATGGTGGTGGTTATATCCGGATCCTTCCCAACATATATCTATATGTATATATATATATATAATGATAATATATATATATATATGAATATAATGTGAGTAGATTATACATACTAGTCATGGGATTAAGTAGGTAGACCCTTGAGGTTCCCTTTAGGTACTTGAGTGGGTGGTTATTGGAGTATTCAGTATTTATTTAATTTCTCTATACCCTCTCACTACTCAAATTTATTTTACAATCTAGTTTGAGTTATACACCATGGGTTATTGCCTACTAATATTTATATCACACACCACAATCAGGCATTCATTCCACTTGGTTTCTTTACTAGAAAATATTGTTCTTAGGACTACACACCTTGGTTTATGACTTGTTTCTATGTTCTTGTACCTGAGATTTAGGAGCAAAAGACCAAGCTAAAGCCCGAGATTCTCATGGAGATCACCCTTGGAAATTTTCTATTATTTATTTATTTTTTAATATAGTGTAGAGAATGTTTTATTGATAATTTTTAATATTAAAGTTCATCACTATTACATGGATGCATGCATTATATAATCTGGCATTGGCCACATTTATTTATGTTACAATAGTATTTGTCTTATGATGCATTATTATTATTTATTAGTACTTATTTTTTCTATTTTTTATTATTTGATAAACCCTTGTGTTACTCTGATCTAGTTGGTATCATCTCCCATTGTACCATCAATACACCCTTACTACTAGTCGCTAGCCTCTAGTGTATGGGGAGGCACACATAAGGTCATGTAACCCACCTGCCGGACCACCATATTAGTGGTAAACCAAGGTGGGACATTACATGATTAAAAAAAACGAGATATCCCTTTCTAACAAAAATTATGTATTAGAAATTAACTATATATTTCTATAAATGAAAGGTGAATACACTAACGATGTGATCATATTTAAAAAAAGTCTAGAGGATATTGACAACATGCCTCCATGTATTACAAACCAACTCTAAGAGGTAATTTCTATTGAAGATGAGATTTGACTTTAATAAACTTTAGGAGATGGTCATAACTTGGACTTAATACATTTAGTTCTGCTAAAGCTAATTTTAGTATAACTCCCCAATATTTTTATTTTCAAAATTTGGGAAACCCATATTTTTCCTAGTATAAAGATAATGAAAAAGATGATGCACTAGTTGAGGAACGCATGGAGCTCCTAGAATATATTGATCATTCATTAGAGGAATCCCATTAAGAGATACAAGTTATTCTTACTAAAGAGCCTAATAAACAAACATCATATAAAAACTAGGGATATTTTTCTTTAAATTATTTTAATATAATATATTTTCAAATTAAATTAGGTTAAAAATTTCCCTTTTCTTATTCTAGTGATATAGCATTATTGGAGAAGGAACTTAAGAGTATTGAAGAGGATATAAAATTACCATTCTACCAATTACAGTACCCATACATCATACTTCCCCCACCATGAAAGTTATACCTCATTGTGGAGGGGGTGGATCTAGTGTACTCTATCACTAGATTCATCCACAAAATGAACAAAGAATTGAAATCTAGGAAGAACAACATGTGGTCGTTAATGTCCATGAAACTCCACCCACTATTAGATTATGAATGATAAAATGTGTCTTCCCATTTTGACATAGTCAATACACAAGTCCAACTTGGGGGGATCAAACCAATAATTTCCCTTTCATTCCTAATTTATTTTCTATTCAAGATTTAGATTTTAAATAATTTTTTATTTTATTATTAGGAATTAGTATAGGATGAATCCATATTTCCCTTTACCATTTTAGTTTTCTTTGACAAGGAACTCTTACTTAAAAGATTTTTTTCATTTTTTAATTTCATGTGCCAATGGAATAGGAAATCCCAAAATAATCAAATGTAGGAAATTGACGAGGTTTTCTACACGCATTTTACACCATAAAAGGGATATTATGTCAAAAAAGGATATTTTTCTTCATAAAAACACTGAAACAACCCTAGTACAAATAAAACCTATATAAACAAAACCAAAACATTGCAACTGATGCATCATTGCAAAGGGAATTATGATATTAAATAATTTATTTTATCTCACCTTATAATTTTAAGTTTTTAGAGATATAAATGAAAATTTAACGCCACACTAAACCCTTGAACTTTGGTGTCGATCTAGGTTAAATAATTTTCATAAGATAATAATTGTGACATGTTTTAATTTTTACTATTGATATAACAAGTCAAATGAAATATTAAAATTAATGATTAAAATTAATAATTAGATAATGAAACAGAAAAATCATTAATATTTTAGATGATTTTATTCTTTTCAATGTAATTCTTCTTGAATTTGGATTTTTTTTGAATTTCTAAAATCAAAATTGGTCGTTTTATTGTTTTTTCTATTTCAGTGGGTAATTGGCCCAAACCATATGTTCTCATCCCTAAGAAAACTTGTAAACCAATATTTACCATTTATTTCTAAAGTATATTTCATTAGAGACAAAGATATTCTATTGTAAAACATACCCCACATCTTATCAATGATATGACTAAACAAAGTCATTTTTAATATGATTGATACAATTTTATTATTAACCCCATTTATCCTTGAACCCAGATTAACACGAGTCATAATATTTCCCATAATATACAACAATTACCTTATTAGAAAATAATCCATGATACAATCATAGTATATAACTTTATAAACTACTAATATTATATTACATGGTAATTAAAACAATCAATAGGGGAAAGGTTATCCATGGTAGATGGGGATGTACAATATTTTTTTGGGTGTTCGTATGAGATTTGTTGAGTTTCCATGTTTTAATTGTACGTTATTATTCAACTCAGTTTCAAAAAAAATGGGTTGTGTCTTTTACGGATAAAAAATCACCATTTCCAAATTGATGATATTATGATTGTATGTTGTTAAGTGGAGGCTATGATATTTTCATAAAGAACAATTTTTAAAAAATAAGAAAATAAAAAAAAAGTGATGGAATGAAAAGGCAAGAGATGGTGATTCGTTCATTTTTCTCAATTTTATAGTGTGCCTACTTTGAGCCTTAGGGACATTGGGAGATGACATATTCATCATTTTTAGAGTATTTTGATTAAGATTTTATTTCAATATCATGAAGTATGATAAATATTATGTAACACCCCAAGATTTTATGGTACGCTTCTCTTTGAATAATGCAATAGCATGTGTTGTACACAACATCGAGTTCTAACACACTACAACCAATCAAACTAGCCGTTATGAATAGTAATAACCACTTTTTGAAATTTATAAATTTTATTTTTCAAAATGGACTTCATTTTCGGATTCGGAATATAAAAATTAGCCTTGGGTGAATTTTGGGTATTTTTCTGAAAAACTTCATTTTTTGATGAACAGTGAAACCACTAAGTGGTAGTAAAAAAAACTGAATTTTTCGTAAAACATAATTTTACCACTTCTGTGAGTGGAATTTCAAAAATCTGAGAGACAGGGTTAATATCAATGAGTAAAATGTGGTTCAATGAGATGAAAATACTTTTTACTGAATAGTAACTGTTTACTTTTATTTACCACGGTTAAAAGTAAATTAGGTAATTAAGGGTAAAAATGATATTAATATTACCCTAACACATGTCCTAAATCTATTGGACAAGTGTATATCGACCAAAAACAACCTTAGGACTAAAATATTATCATTTAGGTCCACTTGGATTAGATTACGAAATTTTTTATTATTTAATTCAAAGAAGAGTTAAAAGAGTCAAAATCAATGTTTATTTACTAAAACATTTTTAATATAGGGTTACACATAATATATATATGATTATAAATATACATTAGAAAGATAAAAAGATTTATTACATAATGATATTTTATTTATAATTTTTAGAAATTAAAAAATATATGTTATATATGACACAACGATGATGAAGTAATTACCATAATATAGAAAAATTAAAATAATTTATATTATAAATACCAAAATAAATATAATATGAGACTTTTTATGAATTAAACTAATTTTCTAGGTTAATATGAAATTTTAGGAATGATTTAATTAAGGTTTTTAGAAGTAATATTTCTTTTATGATTTTCACAAAAATTAATTTTCCAAATAGTGTCAAAATTGACATAAAAGAGTTTTTAAAACAAATATTATATTATTAATTGATATTCAATTCCTAAAAATATAAGGATCGGCCAAGAGACTTATATCATTATAGGTGTATAATTAATGTACCACTTGGGGGTCTCTTGGAGGTTTATAGTAAGTTTATTAACTATATAATATAAAAATACAAAGTGACATGGTAAGTGTCAAACTAATTAACTTAGAGTTAAAACGAAAAGATAAGGTTAATATAATGACCCAAACCTGTCTAAATTATATTACTTGAGTGGTTTTCAACTGATCCCCACCTTAACCTTTAAATTATCCACTTTGGAACCACTAGAAATCGAATATGAATTTATTATAAAATAATATTTCTAGATTTTCCAAAGGTTCCCCTCACCCCTCTTATAAAAGGGAACTCCCCCTTCTCATTAACTCACACCTTCAAAGCCATTTTTCTCGGACAAAATCTCCCAAAATACTCTCTAACATTCCCTAAAATCATCCTATAGGCCTTCCATTATTCATAAATCCAACCTAAGGAGCCCTTTTGATCAAATAAAAAGGAAGAACCCGAAGAGGAGGTAATGTTTTCACCACACTCTTTCAAGTTCCTTTCTTCTTCAACTACTTCTTTCTTTCCCATTATAAAATAATAACTCCAGTATCTTATATATACTATGATGTTATTATAAATATGGTACAACCATATTCAGTATTCTATCCATCCTTTGAATAACATGTCACAATACGAGCGTACATACAGCTTACGGTCTCCACGTCGTGGTGTAATTGTTATTCAATAAATTATTATTTGGATGGGTATAATAATGATGGGTAATTCATGTAAATAATAAATATAACATGATAATTATTCCGTATATATGATATATCATCCAATTATATATTATTTTAATATCAAAATAATGATATTGTCGCTCATACGTACGTACGGACTACCGTCTCCACGAACGCGATGAGATTCATTCTCCATCGTATCCATTCAAGTATAATTCTCATTTGATGATTAATAATAGTATCGAAGGACTTGATATCATTCTGGATATGATTAAGATACAACCTATCCATGACAAACACGGCTTACGTAACAAAACATATAAAGAAAACGAGTAAGTTAATACCCGAAACAACGATAATATTGAGATATTATTAACAAATCGATGTTAAAAGATCATATATGATATCATATTAATGTATATGATTCTTGTATAATTTAATAACAATTATTTCACCATTATACATGAAGTTAGACTACCCCAACCAAGGAAAAGTACAAGGTAATGGTTTATTTCACAATATCTTCATTATCCGAGGTTATTTATACGTAATAATCTACTGGGATCTCTTTATCATCCACATCCATGTTTCTTAAAAATATATTTCAAAACATTATTACTATTTACTAGAATATGGGTTAATTCATTTATACCCTTTTTGACTTTTATAAGTGGTTTATAAAAGAATCTTTCTGTCGTTTTCCAAACAAGTTCCTTTTTATCCTTTTCGACAGAATTAAGGTAAAAATGTTTTTTTTAACTTATAGGGCATGTGCGACTATTTTCCACTGTTATAAAATATTTTAAGCTTCCCTTACAAGCTTATAAAAAATTTTCAAAGTAAATGTTTTATTTTATAATTATATGACTTTTAAATTATTTCAAAAAAAGGGATATTTCTCTCAAATAGTTTTGATTTCATCTATATCAACTTCCTTTGATGTATTTTAAGCTTATTTGAAGTTTATTTATTATGATACAAAACTTCCATATTGTATTGAAGGTTTTGTGATTTGTTTTACTGTGGATTTGTTATTTTTATACCATTCATGGTTTATGGAGAAAGTATTGACATTTCATATGCTAGTTTTAATACGAATGTTTATGTTATGTTTAAACCTGTTCATATAAGTAATGCATTGGACTTAATAAGTGACGGGTGGAGCCCGCTATAGATCCTAGATTAATCGGTAGGTCTCATGAGAGAAACTAGTGTCTTGGCACAAGGCCTTGACAAAATTTTATTTGTAGTCTTGGCACGAGGCCTTGGCTATGTTGTTATGATAGTCTGGAATTATGCATTCCTTCATTATGAAAGTGGTTATTGATATTGAATGTGATTATTCAATTAGTATAATAACCATGTGACTAAGTAAATGGAATTATTTCATTTTTTTTCCTTACTATGTCGAAGTTCATGTTTAAAAGGCTTTTTTTAGTTATACATTGCCTTCAATTTTTATTCTTATTTATAAAACTTTTTGCTATATTATTATCCTTACTTGGAATTTGAGCTCACCCCTTTTCTATGTTTTATTTTTCCCAGGATGTGAAGAAGTAATTTATGAATGACCTGCTAGGATAGTATGAGGGGATAAGAGTGTGGGCTATGAAGACTATACTTTTGTAGTTTTCATTTTATGTTGTAATGTAAACTTTATTAATGTATCTAGTTATTCCAAGGCTACTAAAATAATTGGTATTTCGAGACTTGATCTTTCTTGTGATCATGCCAATGTTATGTAATAATGCACCGACTCTAGGTAACTGGGGTCGGGGCATTACAGTTGGTATCAGAGGAAGTTTATTACAATCCTTGGAAGCTAGATTTAGATAAACTCTGATTAGAGCACATAGATTTAAGATGGAAATTGAGGGTTAGTATAGAATAACTTCCTAGAATTTTGGTATTGTAGAGATTTTGTGAGTTTTCTGAGCAATACATCCCTTTCTAGATACAAGAAGGTAGAGGCGGCTCTGGCACAGATTTACCTAGGGGTAAATCCCAAAAACACCGCTTTAAGCTAGACTCGAACAGGAACGGGTGCAAGACAATGGGCCTTGCCGCACTCTTGGTTACGACACTCCCGAGGGATATGCTTAGGATAACTCTCATTTTCATAACAAATCATTATGAAGGGTTTATGAGTATATACTTCCTCAAAGAAAACATTTTTATGATTATGGATTATATCCATAAATAGTTCAATTTATGTTAAGTGTTTTATAAGTATGAAATTATGTATTTTGATTCATAAACTGATATAGTTTATGCCATTGTTTAGAAATGGCGCCTAGTGGAAGAAATGGAAACTGTATCAATGCACGCACTCCATGTAGGGATTTCCCTCCTGCTCAAGATAATTATAGTGGAGCTGGTGATGCATCTAGTGTTGATCAACTAATCACAATACTAGGACCACTCACTCAGGTTATGAATAATAACCTTACCCGTATGGAGCACCCTGATCCACAATGTGGAGGATCAATGTTAGATCGCTTCATGAGGCAACAACCACCAACATTCAATGAGAGTAAAAATCCATTGGTATCAGAGCAATGTATATGTTCCCTAGAGAAAATATTTCAGGCTTTGGGAAGTAGTGAAAGGGAAAAAGTTATCATGGCAGTTTACCGCCTCACTAGAGATGCTAATCAATGGTGGTCATTGATTCAAAAAAATGAAGGAATATGATGAAGTATCAAATATGGAATGGAGGGAGTTCAAAGATATGGTTTTATAAAAATACTTTCCTCGTGACGATCGAGCAGACATGGAAAGGAAATTTCTGAGTCTGAGACAAAAGGAAGATGAGAATGTTGAAAAGTATGAGGATAAATTTACAAGGTTAGAAAGGTATTCTGGAGATTATATAAATAACCCAAGAAGTAATATTGATCATTTATTTGATGGGTTAAAACCATTTCTACATCGAGCATTAGTCTCACAATCCTTCTCGTTGTAAGAATACATTGTCTCATGTGCTATCAAGACAAGAAAGAATTCTCTAAGTCATATGAATTTAAAGAAAATCAAGAGAAGAAGAGATATTCTGATCAATATGGGAATGTAAATAAGGGGAAGAAGGGAATGGTTGAATATTCATCATGTGGTAAAAGTGAGAAGAAACACCCCGGTAATTGCTTGAAGGTAATGGGTGTCTGTTACAAGTGTGGTGAAAAAGGCCACCAAGCTCGTGATTGCAAAGGGAAGAATGAAGCTACCGATGTTCAGTGCTACAATTTCAGGGAGATGGAACATTATGCAAATTAATGTCCTAAGCATCAGGGGAACTTACCTCAGAAAAGGCCAAGGGATCATGGCCAAGATTATGCGATCACTACTGCTGATGTAGAAGCTCTGAAAGACGTGGTGGCGGGTAATTTAATGGTTTCCTCATGTTTAGAAAATGCCTTATTTGATTCTGAATCATCACATTGTTTCATATCTTCCCAGTTTGCTAAGAAAATTAGATATTTCCAATTTTATTTAACAAAGGAGTTGTCATTTAAAAATCCTAAGGGAAGTATCATTGCAACAAAGTTTTGTGAATCAGTCCCCATTAGAGAACATAAATGTTCTTTATCCACTGATATCATTGTCATACCTATGATTGAGTTTGATATAATCCTCAGTATGGATTAGTTTTTGGGCCATGATGTGAAGATTTATTTTAAAAAGAAAGAGGTTACGATTTTTGATGATGATGATAAGGAACACCTTATCTTTAGAGCAGAATCGTCACCCCCTAATTCTTATCTAGATCCACCCCTAGTAGCTCAACTAAATTCAATTATTGGGGATGAAGATGATGAAATTATGGTGGGTGAGGAAAGGAATGTTCAAATATATCATCTACCAATTGTGAAAGAATATGTAGATGTGTTTCTGGAAGATTTACCTGGACATCCTCCAGAATGAGAACTTGAGTTTTCCATTGATTTAATTCCTGGATCAAGGCCTATATCGAAGACCCCTTATAGAATGGCCACTGTAGAATTAGTTGATCCAAAGAAACAACTAGAGGAATTGAGTAATAAGGGATTTATTCACCCTAGTGTTTCTCCATGGGGATCCCCTGTTCTTTTTGTTAAAAAGAAAGATGGATCTATGAGGTTATGTATTGACTACAGGGATATCAATGCTATAACAATAAAGAACAAGTATCCCCAACCTCGCATTGATGATTTATTTTACCAACTTCATGGAGCACAATACTTTTCAAAGATTGACCTTCAATCTGGATACCATCAGTTGTGTGTGAAAAAGGAAGACATTCCGAAGATAGCATTTTGAACCAGGTACGGGCATTACAAGTTTACATTAATGCCTTTTGGATTGACTAATGCACCCTCTGTATTCATGGATCTGATGAATAGATTTTTCAAGGAATATCTAGATGAATTTTTGGTGGTATTTATTGATGATATCTTGGTATACTCCAAAAGCTACGAAGATCATGAAAATCACTTTTGCATTATCCTGAAGACTTTGAGAAGACATGAACTATATGTGAAGTTTAGCAAGAGTGAATTCTGGCTTCAAGAGATTTCTTTTCTTGGCCATATTGTCTCTAAAGATGCAATCTCTGTTGATCCTTCTAATACCAAGGCAATCCAATAATGGAATGCACTGACGAGTATAACTGAGGTACGTAGTTTTATTGGTTTAGTAGGTTATTATCGATGTTTCGTCCAAAATTTTTCCCGGTTGGCTAACCCATTAACAAAGATCACACGTAAAGGGGTTAAATTTGTTTGGACAAAAGAGTGTGAAAAATGTTTCGAAGAACTGAAGAGAGGATTAGTCAATGCTCCTATATTGACTCTACCATCGTGGAATGATGGGTTCGTTATTTATAGTGATGCATCGAAGAAAGGAATTGGTTGTGTCCTTATGCAGAATGATAGGGTTATTTCCTATGCATCACGACAATTGAAAATTCATGAACAAAACTATCCTACTCATGATATCGAGTTAGCAGCTGTGTTCTTTGCTTTGAATATATGGAGGCACTACCTCTATGGTGAAAAATGCAAGATTTATACTGATCACTAGAGTTTGAAGTATATTTTATCACAAAAAGAACTCAACATGAGGCAAAGGAGATAGCTTGAATTACACAAGGATTATGATTGCACGATACACTACCACTTGGGGAAGGAAAACAAGGTGGTAGATGCTTTGAGCAGAAAATATCATGGAGTGTTGAACAATATGAGAATTAAAAGGGATCCAATTTTCATGGATCTAGAGAAGATGGACATGGGAATAACCAGGGAAGGTGAAACATCAATGCTTTTTCAAATGGTTTCCAAAAAATCATTACTAGAAAGGATTAAGAGTTCTCTGACCGATGAGAAAGATTTCAAAAGAAGATTAAAGATGTGAATGATGGGAGATTGAGAGACTTTGTGTATGAAGATAGAATTTTGAAATTTGGGAAGAGACTTTGTGTTCCCGATATACCTGGTCTAAAAAGGGAATTGTTGGATGATGCTCGTAGTTCTAATTTCTCTATAAACCTTGGGAGCACCAAAATGTATAGAGACTTGTAGGAACATTTTTGGTGGGACAACATGAAGAGCGAGATTGCTGATTTTGTGTCAAGATGTATGGTTTTTCAACAAGTGAAAGCTGGAAGGAAACATCCTGGAGGATTCATGCAACCTATTCCCATACCGGAGTGGAAATGGGACAATATTACGATGGACTTTGTCATGGGGCTACCAAAGACTCCTAGAAGGAACGATGCAATATTGGTTATTGTTGATCGTCTTACCAAGTCAGCACATTTTCTTGCTAAAAGAGAAGATCAGCCACTGGAACGTCTAGCAAGACTATATATTAAAGAAGTGGTGAGACTTCATGGAGTACCCCTATCGATTGTTTCTGGTCATGATCCCAGTTTTACTTCAAGATTCTGGAAATGTATTCAAAAAGCCTTGGATACTGAACTACATTTGAGCACTGCCTACCACCCTCAAATAGATGGACAATCAGAACAAACTATTAAAACCTTATAAAACATGTTGAGATCCTGCTCACTTGACTTTCAGGGTATGTGGGATCAATATTTACCTCTGGTAGAATTTTCCTATAACAATGGCTTCCATTCGAGTATTTAGATGGCACCATATGAAGCATTATATGGAAAGAGATGTCGCACACCAACCTGTTGGGATGAAGTTGGTGAAAGAAAACTTGTAGGCCCAGAACTAGTGGTGAAAACGATGGAAAAGGTGAAGGTAATCCAAAACCATATCAAAGCCTCTCAAAGCAGGCAGAAGAGCTATGCCGATAGTCGAAGGAAGGATTTGTAATTTCAATTCATTGATCATATTTTCCTGAAGGTATCTCCATGGAAGGGAGTCATACATTTTGGTAAGAAAGGTAAATAGAGTCCCAGGTACATCGGACCTTTGGAAATTATAGAACGAATTGGGGATGTAGCTTACCTACTAGAAATGCTTCCAAATCTCTCCAAAGTTCACGATGTGTTCCACGTATCACTATTGGGGAAATACATGCCTGACCCAACGCATGTACTCACCTATGAGGAATTAGAACTGGAACTCGATCTGTCTTATTGTGAAGATCCCATCAAGATTCTTGATACGAGAGAACAAGTACTGAGAAACCGAACGACTCTTCTGGTAAATGTCTTGTGGAGAAACCATAAGATGGAAGAGGCAACGTGGGAACCCAAGGAACTTATGATGAAGAACAACTCGATTCTTTTCATGCGGTAGTATTCTAGAAATTTCGAGGACGAAATTATTTTAAGGAGGGGAGAATTTAACACCCCAAGCTTCTACGGTACGCTTCTCTTTGAATAATGCAATAGCGTGTGTTGTACGCAACATCGAGTTCTAACACACCACAACCAATCAAACTAGCCGTTATGAATAGTAATACCCACTTTTTCAAATTTATAAATTTTATTTTTCAAAATGGGCTACATTTTTAGATTCGGAATATCGAAATTATCCTAGGGTGAATTTTTGGTATTTTTCTGAAAAACATCATTTTTTATGAATAGTGAAACCACTAAGTGGTAGTTAAAAAAACTGAATTTTTCATAAAACTAAATTTTACCACTTCTGTGAGTGGAATGTCAAAAATCCGAGAGACATGGTTAATATGAAGGAGTAAAATGTGGTTTAATGAGATGAAAATAATTTTTGGTGACTAGTAACTGTTTACTTTTATTTACCACGGTTAAAAGTAAATAAGGTAATTAAGGGTAAAAAGGATATTAATATTATCTTAACACATGTCATAATTCTATTGTAAAAGTGTATCTCGACCAAAATCAAACTTAGGAATAAAATATTATCATGTAGTTCCACTTGGTTAGATTAGGACATTTATTATTATTTAATTCAAAGATGAGATAAAAGAGTTAAAATCAATGTTTATTTACTAAAACATTTTCAATATAGGGATACACATAATATAAATTCGATTATAAATATTCATTAGAAATATAAAAAGATTTCCTACATAATTATATTTTATTTATAATTTTTATACATTAAATAATTTAATTTATTTATGACACAATGATGATGCAGTAATACCATAATAGAGAAAAATTAAAATAATTTATATTATAAATAAAAAAATAAATATAATATGAAACTTTTTTTGAATTACACTAATTTTATAGGTTAATATGACATGTCAGGAATGATTTAATTAATGTTGTTTGAAGTAATAATTCTGTAATGATTTTCACAAATATCAATTTTCCAAATAGTGTCAAAATTGACATAAAAACATTTTTAAAACAAATATTATATTATTAACTGATATTCAATTCCTAAAAATCGAATGTTCAGCCAAGATACTTATATCATGCTAGGTGTATCATTAATAGACCACTTGGAAGTCACTTGTAGGTATATAGTATGTTTATTAACTATATAATATAAAAATACAAAGTGACATGGTAAGTGTCAAACTAATTAACTAAGAGTTAAAACTAAAAGATAAGGTTAATATAATGACCCAAACCTGTCTAAATTCTATTTTTTGAGTGGTTTTCGACCCATCCCCACCTTAAACTTTAAATAATCCACTTTGGATCCATTAGAAACCGAATATGAATTTATTATAAAATAATATTTCTAGCTTTTCCAAAGGTTCCCCTCACCCCTCTTATAAATAAGAACTCCCCCTTCTCATTAATTCACACCTTCAAAGACATTTTTCTCGTCCAAATTCTACCTAAATACTCTCTAAACATTCCTAAATTCATCCTAGAGGCCTTTTTTTAGTCAGAAAGCCAACGTATGGGGCCCTTTTGATCAAATCAAAAGGAAGAACCCAAAGAGGAGGTCATGTTTTCACCACCCTCTTTAAAGTTCCTTTCTTCTTCAATTTCTTATTTCTTTCCCATTCTAAAATAATAACTCCACTAAAATATATATAATGTAATGTTATTATAAATATGGTACAACCATATTCAGTATTCTATCCATCCTTTGAATAACATGTCACCATACGTGCGTACGTACGACTTACCATCTCCACGTCGTGGTGTAATTTTTATTCAATAAATTATTATTTGGATGTCTATAATAATGATGTGTAATTCATGTAAATAATAAATATAACATGATAATTATTATTTATATATGATATACCATCCAATTATATATTATTTTAATATCAAAAGAGTTATATTGTCGCTCGTGCGTACGTACGGACTACCGTCTCCACGAACGCGATGAGTTTCATTCTCCATCGTATCCATTCAAGTCTAATTCTCATTTGATGATTAATAATAGTATCTAAGGAGTTGGAATCATTCTGGATATGATTAAGATACAACCTATCCATTACAAACACGGCTTACGTAACAAAACATATAAAGAAAATGAGTAAGTTAACACCCGAAACAACAATAATACTAAGATATTATTAACAAATCAATGTTAAAAGATCATATATGATATCATATTAATGTATATGATTATTGTATAATTTAATAACAATTATTTCACTATTATACAGGAGGTTAACCTACCCCAACCAAGGAAAAGTACAAGGTAAGGGTTTATTTGTCAATCTCTTCATTATCCGAGGTTGTTTATATGTAATAATCTACTCATATCTCTTTATCATCATCATCCATGTTTCTTAAAAATGTTTTTCAAAACATTATTAATATTTAATAGAATATGGGTTAGGTAATTTATACCCTTTTTGACTTTTATAATTGGTTTATAAAGTAATCTTTCCATCATTTTCCAAACAAGGTCATTTTTAACCTTTTCGAAAGAATTAAGGTAAGAATGTTTTCTTAACTTATACGGCGGGTGCGGCTATTTTACGCCGTTATAAAATCTTAGAAGCTTACCTTACAAGATTATAAGAAAATTTTCAAAGTAACTGTTTTATTTTATAAATATGTAACTTTTAAATGATTTCAAAAAAGGGATATTTCTCTCAAATAGTTTTGATTTCATCTATATCAACATCCTTTGATGGATTTTAAGCTTATTTGAAGTTTATTTATTATGATACAAAACTTCCATATTGTATTGAAGGTTTTTTGATTTTTTTGACTTTGGATGTGTTATTTTTATACCATTCATGGTTTATGGAGAAAGTATTGACATTTCGTATCCTAGTTTTAATACGAATGTTTATGTTATGTTTAAACCTGTCCATATGAGGAATGAATTGGACTTAATATGTGATGGGTGGAGCCCGCTATAGCTCCTCGATGCATCGGTAGGTCTCATGAGACAAAATAGTGTCTTGGCACAAGGCCTTGACAAAATATTATTTTTTATTCTTGGCACGAGGCCTTGTCTATGTGGTTATGATAGTCTGGCATTATGCATTCCATCATTATGAAAGTGGTTATTGATATTGCATGCGATTATTTGATTAGTAGAATAACCATGTGAATAAATAAATGGAATTATTTCATTTTATTATTGTCATACTATGTAGAAGTTCAAGTTTAAAAGGCTTTTGTTTTAGTTATACATTGTCTTAAATGTTTATTCTTATAAACTTTATTAATGTATCTAGTTATTCAAAGGATACTAAACTAATCGGTCTTTTGAGACTTGATCTTTCTTGGGGTCATGCTAATGTTTTTTAATAATGAACCGACTCTGGGTAACTGGGGTCGGGGGGTTACAGAGTAAAACCTAACTTTTCAACTTTATTCAATACGAGACTACCCTAAGCCTTTAGAGACATCTTAACCATAACAAAAACTCCTCATGAATAATTTTTATTTTCATATTTACATGATGTGGATTTAAAATTTCATGAAAGAATATGATATGTGACATGCACTCGAGGTCTGAGGACAACTCCATTAAGTTCAGTACCATGATAAATGAGTAAAAAATAATTCAAGGTGTGATAAATTGAAAATTAGAATGAATATTAATGATGAATTAAAAAAATAATGTTTGAAGGAAATATTGGTATTGTTAATTCAAAAGAGGGAAATTAAAACTCAAGACTGATTTCATTTCTTGGAATAAGTATGAGATCAATTAATTATTTTATATTAAATTTGAAGGTTTATATTCAATTAAATAACATTTTATTATATTTATTTTTAAATTTAAATTTTTGTACAGTGTAGTTCCTTTTCAATGTTTTTGAGATTACATGATTAATAAAAATCATGTTTTCATTGTGGGGGATTTGAAAGAACCATTTTAAGCATGTTTATTTTTATATAAAAAGTATTTTTTGTAAATTTTTTTTGATTAATTATTAATATATTTATTTTTTTAAAATTTATGTAAGGATGTAATAAAAATTTGAGAACGAGCTAAAAATGATTAATTCACCATGAAGATGATGTCTCATTACAAAGGACAAGTGGCAGAATGATCGTGAAGCTCAAAAATAGAAATACAAAGTAAAACTGAGTTAGAACTACTAGAAATTGATGATTAATGCTGTAAATTATTTATTTATAACATTAAACACTTCTTAGAAGAAGGGAGGTGGGAAATGGGATGACAAGGATGAATATGGAGCATGAACACTAATTTCAAGGTGTGACACATATGTGTCACACCGTGAAATGCCACCAACTTTCTTACGCCCACAATTTTATAATGTAAATGATTTCCAATGTTCCTTTCCTATAATATGCACATATTAAAACACTAGTTATGGAATAAAAAATTAAATGGGGACCAGAAATGGTTATTTTTGATAAATATATGGTATAGAACATCCTTTGAAGGCTTGAAACCCCCTGAGATTAACTGGGAATGTCTTTTGGACACATTTATATAATCCATTTATAAAATTCCAGGCATCAATTGGTCCAATAAATATGAGTTCATGATTATTGCAGAAAGATAAATTCTCAATGATATTCCATTATGCGGTGGGATTATGATGTTGCGGTTAAGTTTTTGATTTCTTTTATTTTCAATTTCATTTTCTATGTAATGTAATTATAATTTATTTAATGTTTTACACTTTCTTCTTCCAATACCAATTTATATTTCATTATACATCTCTATATTTTATCTTATAACCTTTATCTCTCTTAATTTTCAAATGAAATTTTATAACCCAAGGCTTGGACTTGGAGTAGGCTTCATCTAATTATTAATTATTGTGATTTAAATTCTTAGTGTTTGAATCCCATTTGTGGTGAATGAGATATAAGTTCATTGGTATGGTGTTCATCCTCCCATGTATGGATATTGAATTCATTAATCTTCTTTAATTTATTTATTTTACCTTCCTTCTACCCTATAAACTCTTCATACGGTGGAGTTGAGGATAACTAAAGGGATAAAACAAAATATATTCGAGTTAATAATTCTAGGAATTGAAGTCTCATTTAAGTTTTAATCCATGTTTCTATTGCTGGAGGTATGGTTTGGTGTTCCAAAGAGCATTCCTAGGCATACTAAAATTCAACAGTCTATAAAAAAATAAAAGTAATTGAATTATGGGTTTTAGTAAAATGAATTATAAAATTGAATATAAGTAACAAATTTTAAATTAAGGAACGCCTATAACCAAACCCTATGACCAAGAACTTTCTCTCTAACCTACATTTTGTATGTATTTGGGTTTTTTTCATATTGAATTATATTTTCCAAAACCCAAAACTCATATTTCATTATTTTAATAAAAAAATATTAACATAAATACATTTGAAGATTTGAATTAGGAATAGTTAAATTATTGATTTGGAAGCTCTTTAAGTGAGATGACAATTGTCACCCAATGATATCCATACAAAATTTAATGTTAGTAATTAAATAAATTTTAAATAAAATATATTATTTATTAATATACAATCCAATTATCAATAATATGATTCAAACATTGATAGGAAACTAATCCCATGAAACCTATGGTGAAAAAAATTATTTTTGTAGAATCACACTATCTAACCCAATATCTAAGTATAAAAACTATGAAAATAAAAATAGATAATTTCAAAATATATGTTTAAAAATGTAGAAAAAATATAATTAAATAAGTTCCATAATTGAACATACCACTAAACATGTGGATCATAATCATGAGATGGACACCATATAAGAATAAGGTCTGGAGTTATTAGTCTAGCTAGGTTATGATACCTCATAATTGAATTTTTAGTGGAAGGATCTTATGGATCAGTTGATAGTTTATGGAGAAGATAACTGGAAATCATGGAGTTAGTGATGGTGTGAATCAAATATTATAATTTTTCTATAGAAGTCCAAAACAGAAAAAAAATTATCACATGAAAATATTTTTTCATAAATAAATAAAATATAAAAAACTAATAGATATTTATTGAAAATTAATAATATCTATTGATTATGAGTCTAATTAGAATGTAATATTTAATTATTCATCTTAATATTAGTATTCATCAATGCTAATGTCTTTATCTTACCCAAATTCATTAATTTTCATATGAGATTCAATTTCATTGTCTACCATTATTTCAAATTCTTTTGTTATATCATCAGAATTATCAACACTATCAGCCCTTAACTACTAGATCTCATTATCGATATATATCTCAAAAATTAGAAGATGTATTTTTAGATGTTTCTTAATAATTAAATGTTTTACACTTCCAAACAACAATTTTTAGTTTCTAAAAACTAATTTTCATCAAATTTTATTTTTATTACACCCCATCAACCAATTATATATCTTGAATTAGTAGAGTAATTTTTATTATAAACATGAATGTAGTTCCTATAAGAATAAATATATATTAGATGTTAATTAATCTATTTCATTGATGAACATGAAACCCTTAATGAGTATCAAACCAGTGATATATAATCATTTCTACATAATTCTATTTTGGATAGAATAACTCAATTACTTAATCCAACATGTCATAATATTTAAATTCACTTACTTTTTATGGGTTCAATTTCTAAAAATAATATTTTCATGGATTTTTTTGATTCACCATATTTTATTGTATGAAATCAAAATCCATTAATCATAAATTCATTATATGATTTTAGAAAATTAGATATTGGGTTACTCAGTAAACACAATCAAACATCAATTTCATTTCCATGATGTGATATGTGGAAATATAAAAAATAAAATTAAATAAAATAACAAATTGATGTTATAAGTTTGTCTCTAAATAATATAAAATACTAGACTTAGAAACCAATTTTTAGAATTTTTTCGATATTATAAAAAACCTATAGGGTTGATTTGTATGAATTATTTTTTATAGGATCATTATATAATTTATAAAAAAATTAATATAAATTAACTTTTAAAAAACTTACAACAAATATAATTAAAAGTTAGACTTAGTACACAAATATTGTTATTTTTCACAAATGAGAAAAATATATGTAACAGCTCTATGTGGTTTTTCATCTGAATGATATCTCTCATGATAATAAAAAACAAATATTAACCTTATTATATACAGATAAATTATGGTTTTTGATCAACATTAACCTAATTTTGACCCATTTGATTGTCATTAGAAGAATATTAATATTGAAAAAAATATACCAGAAATTTTAAATTTTGTCTTGCATGTATGATTCTACAATTGTCCTTTCAACTAATGATTTATTCTGTACCATATTTTTTAATTATTTTATACATATCGTATATGGTAACATTCATTAAAACTGCATCATCACTCATGTCTAGCATTATAAAAAATGAAATATTATATATTCTATTAAATAAAATATGTTTGGTGAAAATGTTTTTTCCATTTGACATAAAATTATAACACATTTTTACAGCATACTTAGTGAATAATAGTTTACTTTTTCCACAAAAATTACTTGGAATAAAAATTATGTTTTAGTCAAAACATCCGAGATTAAACAATTGAACCACCCAAAAAGACCAATAGGCCATATTCTTTCTATCATAACATGACATACATTTCTATTTATCCTAGTAATATGACAATTTTGTACCGAAGAAGAAAAATTGAATTCATATCCATAAGATATCCTCAAAATCTATAAAACAATGAAAGAACAATGAATGAATTTATTTAATAATTACATAAGCTTTTTTTGGCTTTATAAAATTTTTTAATATGTCATTTTCAAATAACTCACTTTCTGGATGCCTATAAATTTAGGCAAGATCTGACTATTTCATTATAGTATCATTGGTATTACCATGCATTCCCAACATGGTTTGAAATATGTTATCAAAATATTTCTTCTTAATATGAATTGTATCTAAATTGTGATGTATAAACAAATCAAATTAATATAGAAGGACCCAAAAAATTTATCACTTCATAAAATTATGATATCATCCAAATCCATATATTTTTTATTTGTATATTGTTTTTAAAAATTAATATAATGTAATAAAGATATGATTGGTTTTACTGGGATACCAAAGAGTACAACCTAATTTTCACCTCTTTTGATTCTACATTTTGTGAAACTAATGATTTGAAGATAGAAAATTTAGATGAAAGATAAAAAATTAATTATTTATTTCATTGAAAAGAATAAACACTTTTATATCACCCATGTAGTGTAGATAGGATTTTATACCATGTATACTCTATCTTGATAACATATTCTAAACATTAATTTCACTAATTTTCCTCATTAATTCAATTTATAGTGTGTAAATTTTCACAAAACATTCTTCATATATAGTCGCATCACTGTCTAGAAATAAAATTAACTCATAAAAAGGGATTCAAATAATTATACATTTCGATACTTGGATTTCTTGTAATTAATAACATCAACTAAGCATATTCTCACATCACAAAAATTCAACGATGTATGTCTTATGATTTTATGAAAAATGGATCAAAATAATATTGATTCTCAAAAGCCCCGAAGGGAAGGAAATCATCAGTTGAAAAACCTAACTGCATGTCATGAGGAACCAAATGAAAATTAATTTCCCCTGATAAAAGTGTTTCTACAAATCAACATCACCAAGATAATTTAATCTGTTACAGAAAAAATATTGGATCTATTTCAAGTCATCAATGAAGCTATGTTGCGAGGAATAATTAGAAATTTGAATATAAATGTAATCAAAAAATAAGAAAACTTTTTAACATGAAATATTTTGGACATTCCATGTTATAACTCTTTATACCTTGACTATATAAATATTAGAAAACTAACTAAAGACAAAAATTAACTACCAAATAAGATGAAAAAAATTTGAAAATGCATGGATATTTTGATAACTAAGACACACATTATTGACCAACTTGATGATTTCATGGAAATTTACAGTCTTTTTATTTCCCTCAAGAAATAATTATTTATCCAAACAAAATATTTTACATAAATAAAAACTTTTCATTACAAAATATGATTTTATAGAAATAACTTTTTTATCATTTTAAATTTTATTTTCATCTCGGATATAATATTGCCTCAACATATTTATACAAATCATAAAACTAGGATGAATCAGATTCAATTTTAGTATTATATTTCTGAGTTTTTATTTCTTGAAAAGATTGGCCAACAACCTCATGTACTATATTTTGAAACATTGATAGATATGGTATGAAAATAATTCTAATTTCGTATGAATTTCATACAAAATTTTGATACCAAAAAAACATAATACTTTTGAAATCAAAATGGAATAGATGAACACCAACATTAAAAAAAGTTTTAAATCACCTGAGATGAAATTTCTTCCATGAATGCATAATTATCCCTTCTTAAAAATTGAATTTGATATTTCAAAGGATATAGATTTTTCGGCACCCTCAATGTAGAAAATTTTTATAATAATCTTATGTGTATATTTACGATGATTTATCCAATTATGAACTTGTAATAAAACCTGGTGTTTCTTTAATATGTTCATAAATTTATAAAAAAATAAATTAAATGTTAAAATAAATTGTTAAAAAAATTATTATGAAATTTATTTTCACAAATTTTCTCTTCTCAAATGATTTATCATGGAATAGTTCTTTTTGATATTCCCTACATCATAAAATGTAGTTGTGACAGATCCATAAATCCATCAAAAATAATACAATATCCAAGGCAATTATTTTCTCCCTAAAAAAATATTTCATTAATACAACTAATAATGCCAATAAAAACTATGGAAGTCAGAAAATCTATTGAGAAACACAAATCCATTTATATATTAGGAAAGCCTTTTCAAGTTGCAAAAAACTTTAGCTGTCGAAAAATCCTTCGACAGACATTAATGCATCAGAGTCGCAAAAACCTTTGGTAGTCATGAAATCACTACATTAGTGAAAGTGTGGTTTTTAGGAAATAAATTTAGTCACTGAATTGTTATGATCAGAAAATAATTAGAGTCAAAAAATTCTTAATCTATAAGAATAGAATAAATTTTTTAATATTAATAATATATACTCATTTATAATAATTAATGACTATTAATTTTTCATTTTGGTATCTATTTTTTTCTTAATTATAACATGAATATAAATTTTTATTTTTATTTTAATAATTTATATTATTTTATATAAACTAACAACTATTTTATTTTTAATTTCTTAGTACTCATATTATATTAGTTATTTTATTATTATTTCAAATTTTAAATCATATATGAAATCATTTTAGATGAGAAAGAATTTTAGTCATGAAAGGATTTGGGTATTTTAAATCTATATATTTTTGAATTTTAAAAATTTATAATAATAAATAATCATTCATTTATATATATATATATATATATATATATATATATATATATATTATTTTTTTCCAAATTTCAACTGATATTTTTTATTTTTTATTAACTTTAATAATTAATAGTACTTTAAAAATTAATTACTATTCATTTTTTGTAAATTAATACATCAATTAAAATAGTAATATTTTTATTAATTTAACTTAGTTTTATAAAATTTGTAATAGTTTTGTAGTCGAGAAAGAGTTATAGTCACAATAGAATTAATGTCGTGAAAACATTGTACTTGTGAAATACTTCTACAATTATAATCTTATAAATTTTCTAATTTTCACAATTTATGAAAAATTATAATAATAAAAAACTATTCAGTTTTTATTTTTTATTTTTTATTAATATTTTTATTTTTTATGTTTTTAAAATGAAAACTGACAATTAGTATTTTATATTAATAATAATAATTAATACTAGCTTAATAAAATTAAAATCTTCTTTTTTATTATCACTTCTATTAAAATTTTCATTTTTATTATTTTATATAAAATTTAACTATTATGTGTAACAATTATAGTCAAGAATGTGTTACAATCATGAAACCACTACACTCACAAATTTATTGAGTCATTAAAGGATTCGTAACAAAAATCATATAATTTTTTAAAAATAATATTCAATATTTCATAGAAAATATTAACCATTCAAAATTTAATATTTTTATATATTTTTTCTATTTTTATTTGTTTTTATAAATTTTTACTAACATTCAGTATTTTGAATTAAATTTAAAAATTTATAAAAATTTATGATATTTAATATCAATTCATTTTTTATTTATTATATTATATATCAGCTTATTTATATTTTAATTATTTATTTTAATTTTTGACTAATTATAAATAAAAATCAGTATTTTGGAATAATTTTAAAAAAATTTACTAACATACAATAATTATTTATTTATTATGGATTATATTAAATTGTTTTTTGTTTTTTGTTTTTTATGAACTAAATTTTTTAAAAAATGGAATATTTTTAAAATAAAATATACTACAATTACAATATTATTTAAAAAAAGAAATAAAAATTTAATATTTAGTCTTAATAAGAATTTTAAAATATAATACATTTTATATATTGATCATTATAATAAACTAAAAAATGATAACATAATTTAAATTACAATTAATAATATTTTATGAAAATATAATTAAATCCAAATAATTGAAAAATTTATATAATAAAATAAAAATTAATAAATCAAATTAATAATGATTTAAAAATAATTTCAAAAAAGTACCTTGCAACTAAAATTTGAATCGTAAAAATGTAATCTTCATCTATTAAATATATCTTTTAAATATATTGAATAATTTCATAGAAAATGATTGGGTTTGAAAATTTTAGGATAATAATGATGGACGTATAGGTTAGCTTTTATTAAGAGTTCTTATACAAGAGATTATTGGTAATGTACCATCCATCGCAAAGAATACATTGGTTTAACTATTCTTGGTAGATATATATCAAGTGATTAGTTGTTCGTAATCGGTTATTATGACAGACTCGAATTATTCTGCAATAGGTGCCCACTGTAAATAATTTTTTGCCATATCCAAAAAATATTTTCAACAAAAACACTCTATCGTAAATAAATTTTCTGATAAATTATTTGAGATGGACTCATCTATTTTGTGTAAATAATTTCTAAAATGAATATTTTTTAGGAAGGAAATATTTCTTTTTTATAAATTAATATTTCCACCATAATATTTACAATGAACATGTGGACTCAGATGAGAATAACTATTTTCTAACAGCAAGTGCATAGTGGTAAAAAGAGTATTTTTGACGAGCGACTAGTCCATCAAATATATTCATTGTTAAAAAAATATGCGATCAAAAAATTATTCCATTACAAAAAACATGTTCATGATGACTATTTGTAGAACAATTCTATTCTATCGCACATGTCCCATCAAAAAATGGAATTCATTGTGGTGAGCTCACATGTATAATATTTTCCTAGATATAATTTCGTCTATTCAAATATTTTAAAATATTTTTTTCCCTATATTGGGAATGTAAAATATATATGAAACATGATGAAATATCCCCATAGTTTGGAAAGATTAGAGCCCTATATATTGACTCATATGGAAAGGGAATAAATATTACAAAACTATAGATTTTTATGTAACATGAAATAATTCAGACGACATTAAAATTAAAATGATATAATCTCATGGGAGTTTACCTGGAAAAAATGAATAAATAATGAATCTAAAAAAAGAAGTGATTTCTCGAGAGAAAGAGAGTTGGAAGGTGTTGTTGTTACAACTATTCATGTTTTCAGGGTTTTATTTTCAATTTTATATTGTTGTAATTTCATTGTATTTTCATCAAACTATTGTTTCCCCTAGAATGGAGGGGTAGGAACCTTTTAGTGGCCAAGTTATAGAAATGACATAAAACATATAATGCTAATTTCTATGTAATTAAGGAATAAAAACACTATTTGGTTGATTGATTTCATTATTCATTAAATATATAATAGTTTTAATGTGATTTTGATGTGACCTATTATTCATGTTATTTTTTTGATTCCTTAATTGACTATCATACATCTCCCTTTTGTCAATTTAGTATACTTAATATAGATTTGGAAAGTTAATGTGGTGGGTATCAAGATTTCAATGATCCATGCATGGTTAATGATGTACAAGTCAAATTTAATTATTTCAAACATAATAAATACTTGTATTGTGATAAGTAAGAGTATAAAACCACATATAATGAAATAGAAACTATGTGACAAAAAGATAAATAAATATAAAAAAAGAGTTAAAATTTTGATTCATTGGTAGAAGTGAGAAAGGAGAGATGATAGAGAGAGAGAGAGATTGAAAGTTGATCAACATAGGGGTCAGACTAGACTGCAAAAAATTAAGAAATTTTGTACTCTAAATAAAACCTATCAAAACAATGTTAGTGAAAAAAAAGATGTGTTGATAACCTAACTATTATTAAGTGTTTACCAAACTTCAGTGAACTATCAGTAAAAGTTAATTACTAATCAAAAATGAGGAAATGATTAGTTATTTAATATATAAGATAATCATCATCCTTTCCCAAATTTTGTTACTTCATTTGATGTCTAAAGGTTATGTTTTGACTACCATATACCATTGATACATAGAGTAGTGAAAAAATCAAACACATTAAGAATGAAAATGAGAACCCTAAAAAATAGCACTAACATAAAATTGATGAAAAGAGTACTAAAGTTGAATAATTTCAATGCCTTATAATCTGATGACCCTAAAAAATATGTATTGATGCATATTCAGGGAAAAATACATTTTATTTCCAAAACGTTAATTCAATGTCATAGAACAGATGAAATAAAAAAATAAATAGGGAAATATTATCTATTGTAGTTGATATCATCTCTGTTCAAAGCATATTTTGGTTCTCTATCACAATTCTTCTTTTTTTATCTCTATATACTCTATAGAAAATTAAATTTCTTGGGAATTTTTTCTATCTCTTGATTATGGATTATTGATATCATTTATTTATTTATTTTAATATATTTCATCTCGAATATCATACAACCCCACTTTTTTCTAGGTGTACACTATTGTTTTGTTTACATTAATCGGTAATAATACATGCATGTCACTAGAAATTCATGCTTCAAAAAAAATAATACATGAATGTGCTTCCAGATCATCACCACTTAAACATAAATTTGGAAAACATACTTGTCTTCATTCAATTATTGAACATAATTCTCAATATATTGAATTATCCCAAGGGAAGAATTCACCCTTCTTGGGATCACCATTTTTAAAATCAACATATGCACAAATCACCCCACCATATTCACTTTAAAATGACTCCAAAATTGATCTAGTGAAACTCCATCGCCAAAAAATAAAACCATAAAAGGAATTCCCCAAGAAACATAAAGGTCCATCCATTGTATAGTTAGAGACATGAGCTCGTCGGCCTTGCAGATGTGTAGTAAACCAATTCTTTGTTATTGAAATAATGATCATGACCATATACTTATTATTTACTAAATAATTCAATCCAAAATCTATCATTCACACTCTTATGATCCAATACACACAACAATCGATAAACATGGGGTAATGATGGCTTAACAACTGCATTATAAAATGACTATAGTGATAACATATTTATCAAAGGTAAACCAGCGACATCCCCTTATAAAAATCTCTTACCCCCATTTCTTTTTCACAAAAATAGTTAAAATACTTTAATATTTCATCATCTATATTATTTTTCATCATTTCTACATCCTTCAAATCATATTCAAATTTATCCATGGTCTGTTATCTATGTAATTTTTTGACGAGATCTCAATGGAAACTCATTAATTTTATTATAGATCACCGTGATTAGTAAATCTCTTTTTGATGCATCAGTTGGACCTAGTTATTCTCAAAAAAACCTTTTCATCATATAATAATTGCCATAATATTTTTCATGGATTGAGATCGACTCCATACATTTAAATTCATTATCATTAATCTCAGTACCCTTCTTATATCAGGCTCTCTTGTGGTGGTTTGTTGATGAACTACTTCTTTCCTCATCAACAATCATTTTTGGATTGGCACATGAGGAGAAATCCAGTATGGGTGTTCACAAAGTTGATTAAATGAATATGTGATATCAAAAATTTGGACATGTAGTGCTGCTTTTACAAATTGGCTACACATTATTCTTATAATTTGGCTATATAGATCCTGAAAATTTTAATTTTTTGACAACTCATGGAATAATTACCCAATGTTACCATTGTTGAATATTTATAACATAAAATATTTTACATAAATCAAATTATAAAAAAATTAAATAAATAATCAATAAAAATAAAAATAAAAATTCATTCGATAAATAATTATAAACATAAAAAAACATTTTTATAAAATAAATTAAAAACTCATTATTTTATTAAAATAATGAAATATTATAAATAAAAATCATTTCTATTAAAACAATTATTCTATTAAATAAATAATAAAATAATGAAATGAATAAAAATATAAAAAAATTAAATTATAATTTAATGTAAATAATTATTAAATTATTTAAATAAATGAGACTAAAAATTAAACATTAATTAATTATTTAGTTAATATAAGAAACCTAAAAATTATAAACTGAAAAATATAACACAAAATAAACAATGACACTAAATAAAAATATTAATTTAAATTAATCTTCTGTATTAAATAAAAAAACTCAATGATGAAAAAAAATTAAAATTTAAACATAAAAACAGTCATTTAACTAAAAATTTATTGAATCTAATATTTAAACAACCAATTGAAATAAATGTCTAATTATTTAATAGAATATAATTTTTTTCATTGAAATACACTATAAATTTATGAAAAAGGATGTGAAAAACTTTAATGAATAGAGACATTTTAATCCATCCATACATAAAAATTTCTTTTCATCAAGAATTATTTATTCATATTCAATTGTATAAAATAGATATAAAAATTGAAAAGGTAAAATTCTATAAATAATTGATTTCCAAAAATATTTTATCTATTGCATTCTCTAAAATAATAATATACGATTAACCTCTTTAAATAGAATGAATGAATGAATTCAAACTGCATTAGGATTTTCATTTCAAACTCCACTTGGATTCATATATCTTGATTAATATTCTAATAAAAAAGTTAAAAATCATCGATTATTGTAAAAAATTATCCCACGATTTACTTGGATAGATTTTTTCAATAGGGAATAAAAAATTACTTACCTCATAAAATCCATACATCATTAAATAGAAACCTCTTCAAAATGGCATGACATCCATCAAATTTAAGAGAAATTATCACCCATTTAAGATGCATATGTTATTATTAAATACCCAAAAGTTTGAAAAAAATTAAGGGATATTTTAATGGGTTCAGAAAGAATTATAGTTTCTCACATTTAAAGACCCCTCTCCCACACTTGAAACCCAACAATGTTTAAAACATTGGATTCTATTTTGGAAGAATCAATTAAATATTGTAGATCCAAAAATATTTCTCAATTGTGTAGTGAATGATTTGTGTTGGAGAGTCAAAATTCATATCAATAAATATTATACTACAGAAAAAAAACAAGAAGAATTCACATAATAAAAAAAATACCCACTTGTTACTCCTTGATAAATAAATCACATCAGAAGATAAGTTTAGATAAGACGTATGATAACACTTAAAATTTTTAAAAGGTAATCATTCAAACACAAAAATGATCATCCAAGGAACATAATCTTCAATTAAATATTCTAAAACTAATGTAATTACCATCAGGTAAGACATGAATATGTTAAAATGAAAATGAACTCAAATTTTTACATTTCAATCATTATTAAAAAAATGAAAGAATATTTTTGAACTATAAATAAAAAATATAGTGATGAATTTAAATTTTAGCTCCCTTGGAATAGAGTTTTAACAATTTAATTTTAAAAAATACAATTCCTTTTTAATAAATATGAGTAAGTACCACATGTAGCCCAAAATTCAGCTCAAATAAAATGAAAACACATACATTGATTTCCATAATTCAAAGTTCAATAAAAACAAAATTAGAGGGAATATTTTGCGTATTATTATCCATTTTTTTATAAAAAGTATATCCTTCTTCATTGAATCACACATTTCCTCTTCTAGATATGTACTAAAAAATAAAATAATTTAGAATCATTAATTCCCTTCTTCTAGTTTCAACAAAATTAGGTCATGTAAAAATCAATTTTTTTGGTGTGAAAATGGAGGGCGACAAACAACGAAGATTTATAAATTTATAAAAACTAATAGAAAAATTAAAAGGATAAGAAAATTATATGTTTCCTCAAATATAGATCTAAATCTGAGTCTTCAACCAATATTACAACATAATTAGTTCAAATAATTATCATTCAGTGGGTATGAATTTTTTTAACTGAATCCTGGTTTTTTTTGTTTGTAAATTTATGTAAGTTCACTGAACACTTCATGTAATTTAGTAGCCTGAAATTGTTTCCCTAAACACTCCAAATTTCTAGGACTAATCTATCTTCCACCAGTAGCCTCAAGACCTATACCTTCGATCAAATAATTAATAAAAGGAGAATAAATATGAAATATATTCCCAAAATGGAAAACCACACAACTCGCATTCTTCCTCAAAATCCCCAATACACTTGAGTCATTCAACAATCACTACTGGAAAAATACCCTATACCAATGGTTTGGAACCATTGGTATAGGTCCCCAAACCGTTGGTATATCCTATACCAACGGTTTGGGGAAAACCGTTGGTAAAGGGTCTATACCAACGGTTTTGAAAACCGTTGGTATAAGTAATTAGAGAATCTATACCAACGGTTCTCAAAACCATTCGTATATGTATTTCAAAAAAGAAACATCTGGTGGGATTTGATCCCAAGACCTATAGTTTAAAACTGAATTACTTAACCACTTAGCTAACATGACTTTTGTTAAAATAATTTCATAAATATATATATGTATTGTTCTAATTATTTTAAATTTTTATTTATATAATGTTCTTCGTAGGTAGATTCCAAAAAAATCAAAGGACCTTTCCCAATGGTTTTCAAAACCATTGGGAAAGGTCTTTCTTTTTTTCGAAAATTTGGTTGAAGGTTGAATTCTGGACCCCCTTTCCCAACGGTTTGCCCAAACCGTTGGGAAAGGGGGTCCAGAATTCAACATTTCCCAACGGTTTGGGCAAACCGTTGCGAAAGGGGGTCCAGAATTCAGACTTCCCCAATGGTTTGGGCAAACTGTTGGGAAAGGTGGCAAAAAAAATTGGCATTCCCAATGGTTTGGCCAAACCGTTGGGAAAGGGTACCTATACCAACAGTTTTTACAATCCGTTGGTATAAAAGCGTTGGGAAAAATAATTTTTCCAGTAGTGAATTCAATATTAGATACAATAGTTTCAGTAACAAGAAAACAATAAACCAAAGGCTAACTTCTAGGAACAAATTAATTGGGTGTATAAGGGGAATAGTCCTCAAGAACCATTAATAATTTCTCAAATTCATGGGTATAAAATTCTTCAACCAATAAACAAAATGAAGTAAAGAAATAATTGTTATCCAAATTTGATAAAAATTACATAAAATCATCTTAACATACACTCAACAGGATGAAAAACCACATATTCAAACCCAAACTAAATAGGGCATACTACAAAATAAACACAAACATTAAAACACTTATTTTCACAAGAATAAGCACTAGAATCACGCTCCCTATTATGAGGTTCCAAAGGACAAGAAATAAAAACAAGCTTTGGAACAAGGGAGGGCATTCCACTTTGAACATCTATATGAGAAACCCTTTCAACATGAAGGTTTAAGAGTTTATGGACCACCGTATGGCCTAGATAAATGTGTTTTATAATATTTTTCTGGATTCTTCCCAGCCTCTCTAGCTCATTTATGGACTCAGATTCAACAAAATTTCTTCAAAATGATCATTAATTGTCTTGATTATATAATCATAAAAAATTATTCATGGTTTTACCTTTTTAATGAAATTATCAACTCGTCCTAAAAAACATTTATCATCTTAAAACTCATCAAAAAAAGGAGGCAATTTGAAAACATTAAAATTTTATTGATCCTCACGAAACTGAAGGATTTTTTTCCCTTATAAACATCAATAATAGTCATAAATATAGCTAAAAATAGTATAGCTAAAATGATTGGGACTGTGTTTTTGAAATCCATTTCAAGTATAATCATTTCATTGGGAAAATCTAATTTCTCAACATCAACTAATTGTTCATCATCCCTCCCATAAGGATGGGTAAGTGACCTATCAGTTAACTATATAGAAATAAAAGTATGTTTCAGCTCATTAAGGACTAACTTTTTGATTATGGACTAAGTAATAATGTTAATGCTCACACCTAAGTCGTAGAAGAACCTAATATCCTAAATCCCACCAATTTTACAAGATAAGAAAATGAATCTATGGTCATTTAGTTTGTTTGGAATATTATTTTGTATATTTTAACCATGATCCTCATTAGGATTTCATGTTGAACTCTCACCCTAATCACTTTTGTTATCCCTGAACCATTTAATTATTTATTGATCATATGGGACTTTACATAATGTTTTCTAAAAATGAATGTTGATAAAAAAAATATCTTAAATTTTGGTAGAAAATTCATGTAACTGGGTTTATTATTATTTATTATCCTTTGAAGAAAAGTAAAATGAGGGGAATACATTTTCAATAATGGTTATTCATTTTTCACATCCATAAGCCTCACTTTATTTTTCCCTATAAGAATACATATCATTTAATTTTACTTTTTGTTTTTTAATTTTCAAGTGATTATTAATCCTTTTGTTCATGTTGGTCCTTTCTATATAGATATTTAGATTTATATTATTCTAGATTTTCATTTTTAGATTAAACGTGTTCAATGATGTTATCTTCCATGGCTTACTCCTTAACCAGTTCATGATTTTTCTATCCTATCTTGGTGGTGATATATATCTCATCTCCCATGAATTAAGATGTGTTTTTCTAGATAACTTTCCTTTATCACTTCATCCTAAATTCCATGTAATATACCCCAATTGTATCTCAAGATTATGATTTTTTAATAAAATTTGTTTTATGGGACATATTTCACCTAGCACTTTCTAAATTAAACAATTTAAATCTCATTATGAATTTGAATTCTCTTATTTATTAAAACGGTGGAACTGAGGTCAATATTGTGGCTAGAAACCGAAGGAAGCAGTATGTATTAAAACTCATTGCTCTTTCAAAGACATGTTTGGTTGATTCTTATAACATAGATTTAAATAATTGGGAAATGTATATTTATTCCCTAATTTAAATTCATGTAGTCTAAAAACAAATCACTATCAACCAATTTAATGGCTAAATCAATGTTTATATAGTATCTCTTACTATGAAAAACCATGCCGCAATGTAGGCATTCTTTTCTATGTGTGTTATCATTAACTAAAACATCCAGAGAGAGGAAATCAATCATTATGATGTTTATTTTATATTTTATTTTATGTTTAGAGTTTTAATCAAATTTATTTAATTTATCCTTTAACTCTTCAGGTGTTTGATCATAAAAAACCCACCGAAAACCGTTCAACCGCATTATGGTGGTATAGAGCAGACCATTATAAAGAAATCCCATTAAAAGATGTAGATAAAGATTATAGTTGTTACATTGACTGATAATCCAAGTAAATATATCCCACATTTCATGAAAAATATCTCCATTATCTTGGATTAATCCCATGATATTATGGCTCACCTTAACAACTATATTCAGAGAATAACATTTCCCACACATGTGTTCAATACCTTTTAGAAAATATCAAATATTTCCCCCTTCAAATTATTGAACCAACTTTTAGCCTTAGTCTATAATAAAATGAGAATACTCTCAACCAAATATCATCCCTAAAAATATAGAAATGAGGTATTTATTTAATGGTTCTACAATATTCTCTAACAAACTATAACAAACCCTCACTATGTTGTCTATTAATGGAGGGTAAAATTGAGAGATATGATTATTTCATTTCATAATTTCTAGAACTTTTGGATAAACTTATACCTAAATAATTACTTTAAACTGTAGGTAGTTAAAAATACCTTAGACTATCTCTCTCACAAATATGAATCCTATATTGAGGAGGGGTACGATTTTAATTTTCCTCGACTGCTCCCAGAACATCTAGATTTTGATTTGGATTCCCTATTTCATCTTTATTAATATTATTAATGTATGAATAATAGATATTAAATTTAATTTTTTATGGATCAAGTCCATAATAATACCTTTCACTATTATGCATAAAATATCTAGATCAAAAGGTTCAAAAACAACTCAATAAAGTGATGATTATTCTGAATTTCATATATTTTTATTTTTTTTATAAAATAAATTTTTTATTATTTTTTATTTTTTCCTTTTTTTATTATTTTTTTGTTGGTAACACATGCCTTCACAAGAAATGGTTAAAAAATTTGACATTCATGTAATCATTGATGTGCGAGGAGATTTAATTATTTAAAGCATACAAACAACTAATTATTCGGTAAGTAATAGTATCAAACCATAGATATCAAAATATAAATTATGTTGCCAAAAAAGTATAATAAATTAAATAATACTAAAAATATTATAAATTTTGATGTCCTAGTGGAAGTGATGAAAGATACATAAAAGAGATAGGGAGGGAGGGAGAGATTGGTTGTTGATGAATTTAAGTTATTATACTACAGTAAATTGAGTTAAGAAATTTTATACTTTAACTAAATGAAATCAATGCTATGTCAATTCTAAAACACTTTGTGATGATAACAAAACTATATTTTCAAGTTAAGAATTTATTAGGGAATTATCCTAATTAGTTACATTCTAATAAATACTGAAAAAATTATTAGTTCTTTAATGGGTAATAGTATCATAACCCTTTTCCAATTATTTGTAAATCGGTTGATGAACGGAGGTTAGGTTTTAACTACCATCACCCATAGGTATGCAGTGTAGTGAAAAAAAAACTCAATAAGAACAAAAATGAAAACACTGAACAAAAATTTAACTGACATAAAATGACTACAAGAGTAGTGAAGTTGAGAAATTTCAATGCATTAAAATATAATCACCCCTAAAAATATTCCAACTTATATTCAGATAATCAACTATGATTTATTTATATAAAACATCCCAAGGTTTTCAAATAGAAAAAACAAGAAAATGGAGAGATACATATTCTCTATAGATGTTAATTTCCATTTTCATTCAATATCTTTCTGCTTCATCATCATTTTTATTTAATTTTTTATCTACCTCCTTTCTTTCAAAAAACTTTTTTCCCTGAAATTTTTTAATTATCTTTATAATTACTAAAGAAAAACATTTATTTATTTATTTTAAAAATTATATCACTTGGATTAACTCACATACCACTTCTTTACATGTGGAATCTTCCAGGTTTTTTGCATCAATTGTTAATCTATAAAATAAGTGACTATAACTTCCCCATTAAAAAATAAGTACATGCTTGTGATTATTTCTCATAACCACCATAAATGAAATATAGATAACTCACTGGTCTTCATTTAGTTAGCAAAAAAATTTAAAATATCTTTAATTAATCTCATATCAGTATCCATCCTTCTCGTCCTTACCTCTATCAAAATCAACATATGCACAACTAAACACACAAAATTATCTTCAAATCAAAACCCCAAATTGATTTTGGGACACTATATCACACAAAACTAAAACCAAAAAATGGAGAAGGTGTGAAAACTCATGTTCCCTCCATTATATAGTAAAATACATGAGATCACATATTTTGCAGAAGACCAATACAACCAACATTTTTTGTGGAATGTAAGATCACAATTTATGCTTTTTATTCATTGAGTAATTAATTAAAAAATACATCATGAACCCTCATATGGACCTACAGTATCAACTATAGATAACTATGAGGCCCCACTGGCTTCACACCTTCGTTGGGAAATGGACCCAAAGACCAAATCTTCATAAAATATTATTCAGTGTCATCTCTTTCCCTAAATTTCATACCCCTAGTTATTCTTCCCAAAAATAATTTGAATTATACAATAAATTATTAGAATGATTAATATCCTTCTCTTCAACATCCTTAAAATAATATTCAAAGGTTTCTCTAGTTCATGATCCTCATAAATCTCAATCGATATCTGATCAGCAACTCCTCGATTTGATCCTAGATCTCCAAGCATAGTAAATATGGATCAAGCTACCTCATTCAGATTTGATTCATCTCAACATTACATCATCATCGAGCATGAAGGGACATGTTATTCATCATGGATCAACTTGGGCTACAATTATCTTGATTCATCATCTTCAATCTCACTAATAAACCAAAAATGATGATTTTAGTCAATTTCATTACTACATATTTTATTTTCATAAATCTTGACATTATTTTATCTTCTGAAAATCTCATTAGCAGACATGAATTACTTTCTCCAAAAATGTTTCACCAAGGAACTAGTTATGTCCTCATAAACCATCAATTCTGGATTGGATCTCAGGGATAAATTAGGTAAGTGGGTACATGTATCTGATTAAATAGATATGTGATATCAAAAATTTCTCAATAAATTGATTATTTAGTGATTTTGATATGTATTATACTCAAACATATGTTGTGTTTCCCCTCATAAATTTGGTTATGTGGGAAACACTACAAATAATTCTTTATTATAGCTACTATTTAATTTCCAAAAACAAAATCTTCTACACACAACAACTTATATAAAAACACTATCATAATTAAACTTAAAAAAAATATGAAATTAAATTTTCTTTTATAAATTATTAGAAACATAAAAAAATATTTTAATAAAATAAATTCAAACCCATTATTTTTTTAAAACTAAAATTTATTAAAAATTAAAATCAATTTTCTTAAAATAATTAATTGTTTAAATTTTTACAAAATAATGAGGTGATAATAATTATAAAAATAATTGAATTATAATTTTATGTTAATAATTATAAAATTAATTAAATAAATTAGATTAAAAGTTAAATATTTAATTAATTAACTAATTAATTAAAATAAAGACATTATAAAAGATAAATTAAATAGATAGAAAAAAATTTAAACAATGAAACTGAATAATAATAAATTGTAAATTAATCTTCAGAAATAAGAAAAACAAACTCAAATTTGGAAAAAATTATAATTTAAAGACAAAAACACCAATTTAAAAAGAAAATTAAAAAACATAACATTAAATCAAATAATTGACACAAATTCATATTTTGGGAATAGAATACTCATTTTTCATTAAAATATATAGTAAATTCCTAAAAATAAATTGTGAAAAAAATGTAATTAATAAAAACCACATCAATCATAGATACATGACTCGAAGATAAAGAATTTCTTTTGAATTTATTGTGATCACCAAAACATTATTTTGAGTTTCTTATGTGATTTAGGTGAACTTTAATTTTTATGTTTTATTGATACCTTTTCATGCACATGTAAAGTACAATTGATCAAGAAATGATTCCAACTACATTAAATATCACAATTTATTTCAACCAAGGTGATTGAGGAAGAAGTTATGGATTATTTTTTTTATAAATTAATATGAAGAAGTGTTAATAGTTTTAAATACTATGATAGCATTCTAGTAGGTAATTCAACCCTAAACCCAACCCCTTTTATCTATTTTTAGAAAATCTAATTTCTTAAAATGTTTTTAATTTTAAAATAACTCAAGTCATCAAACCCAACCCCGTTTTTGATAATAGTGAAAACTAATTTTTTTTCACCCCTCTGGAGAGAACCTTTGTTTCAATTTCACAATATATATAAGTCTTATTTTTTAAAAGGATATTTATACACCCTCGATAATTGATTCAGAAACATGGAATTGGTTCCCTGGAGATTTCCCCTAAAATATTTGACATTGAAATTTCATGAATCATTCTAACACTAAAAAAATCATTTATCTTGGTCGAAATATTGATAGAAACCTCTTAAAAAAACATCAATTCATAAGAGAAATCTAATACTTATAAAACATTCTTGAAGAAAGATCTATTTCAAACACTATTAAAACTCATATTTTTCAATGTAAATATATGATAATTTTAGGAATCCCAAACCAAACATTACAATAAATTTTTCACGAGACTTTATTAATAGTAAAACAATATTCTCATGTATAAAATCCAAATGTGTATAAATTAAAAAGGATATAATCCAATTTCTATAAAAATTATATGGTCTGACAGGTGAAGTACTCAACTAGAACATCCATGAATTCACATTAGCATGGACAACACCCAATCATAGGGGAGTAAAAGAAGAGAATGTGAAGTGGATATCCCTCATATTATCCTTAGAAGGATAAATAAAATAAAATTTTTATATTCTTTAACAAATATAGGTTATAAGGTGGAATGATCTATATTGGTGCTACCACAAGTAGGTATTCTTAAATTCCAAGAGAAAAAACCATAAGTAAGGAGATTTATAACATTAGACAGACACCAAGATAAACCATATATGAATACAATGGGGGATTGAGAAATATTTGTACCTGTTTACCCCATAATGAAATTAAAGAGAATCAATTCCGAGTATTTTTCTATTAAGGTCTACTTTATAGATGAAGAAATATATTATATTCATGATAAAGATGATATTTAAATGATAAGTTTGTTGTAGTGGTAGGAGGACTGATAGATAATATTGTCCAAAATGATTTCCAATTAGGAATATTAGAAATGTGTACAAGGGGTTGTATGAGGTAAGCTACTGTAAATTAACCCTTTTAGAGTCCAATATTTAGGAAATAACAATATTTGTTAGTATAATTACTTTGAGAAAAAATATAATGAAATAAACAATAGGTAACGTATGTAGTCTATTGTCATCTCTAAAAAAATTTATTTGTAAATTTGTTGAAGTTCTAGGAACTGATATTTCTAAAACTATCTATACCAAAAGGAAATATCAATAGTCAAATCAAGGATTGAGTGAAATTACAATGTTTAATATGGATTTAAGAATAAGTATCCAAAACATACTCTCATTCCTTCCTCTTGTGGTTTAAATTTTCAATCTATAAATTGTATCACCATTGTGGGTGTTCCTTCATCAGTTTTGGATACATACTCTTCTTCACAAGTCACACCTGTCTCTACTGTTACATGATTGGTTCTCCATTTCCAAACTTCTCCCATCCATGATTCCATAGGAGGCATCTAATTATCCTGTTGATGATGGGGTTCAACATTCTTCTGCCTCTAGATCATATCTTTTGATTTCTATTGGATCACTTTCTAGGTCCATAAAGGAGGTGACATCAGGGTATAGATTTATTCCTCGAGCCCTGCTTCCTCAGACCCTATATTCCCATGGAGGAGAAAGCTTATAAAATGGTTGATGTCTATCAAACAGTATATATTTCTAATGGATGTGTTTAAGTGGATTCATTCTACCAATAGTTGTACCATGTTTCCAAATTTTTCTTCTTCTTGTCCTTTATTAGAGATCTTCCAAATTTTCATCCTCTTATGATCAGTGGAGATTTATTCTCCTTAAGTGGCCTATGACATTCACTAGGTAAATGATTCTTCATTAGTAGATCTCTGGATTTACCTTGGGATACTCCCACTTCCTATCCAAAACCCAACCATACTTAAGTGTATTATAGTCACATTTGGTCATTACTTATACACTAATGAATCAAATATCAACAAGGAAGCTATTATAGTTTCTAAATTTTTAATTAACATCGATATAGTCTCTCATCTTACCCCCAAGGATCCTTCTTAATTTGTGTAGAGACATTACATTTTGGTAGAGGATATTCTTATAAAGGTGTCTAGGTTTTTTCTATCATTTCCATTTGTTGGTCCTCTCATCCCTTAGGTGTAGAAATTATGGTGAAATCACTTCTACATTGGGTGTTTTCCAGTCTTCATCCTCAAAAAATTTTCCTAAATCCCCCCCACTCTTGGTTTAGATATAAACTAGCTGATTCATGAGAAAATATTTTTGTATTAAATAGAGGTGACAATAAAAGATGTTTTGTATGATCTTAAAAAGACTCCTCCACCTTTTTACCTATCCCCATACCATCCTATGATGGAGTTTCTAGCAAAGGGGGCCTCAAAATCCCTATTATAGATTTTCTTCCTATTTCATATACTGGTGAGAAAGATTTATTTGACACTTAGGTTTGGGGACCCGCTAGTTTTTCTAAATACTTTTCATATCTTTTGGTTTCTAATGTGGTCATTTAGCCTCTTGTGTTAGGTTCACTAGGCTAGATAACCTAAGAGGGGGGTGAATCAGGGTACAAAAAAATAAACCAATAGCCCCTTTTGATCTTGTTTTATTGTTAGACAAAACCATCTTCTCTCTATCCTTCCCATTGCAGAGTATAAATGAATCTTAAATCATGAACAGGACACATCAATTTTACTTGGTTCACCCTCACTAGGCTACTTCCAAGGAGAATACACCGGAGATATGCTGATGTACCAAAATCCACTATAAAAACATTGTTGTTTACAAGTTCAAAGAGGACATATTGTCCCTTCTGGTTTACAACCATTCACAATTTGAGAACACACTTCTCTCCCAACTAAAGTGAGATCACTCTTTCTTCCAAATATTCACTACCAGTTTATAGACCAAAAGGTATCTTCATTATCAATATTGAATGAATCCTCCATTTTATGTAGATGCTCTATTTAAGTCCAAATTCCATCCACTGATGAATACCCATTTTCCAGTATTCACTAGGCAACACACTTTGTAAATACATTCACAAAGCACCTTACATCATGAAGCATTGAATTTCGTGAAGCTCAAACAAGCCCTCAAGAATTTCCTACCTTCTCGTGAAGCACAGACCTTCTTAGATCCCAGGTCATTGTAGAGATCAAGTCATTGCAGAGTGACTTTCTTCATGAAGCTCATAGAGCTAACACGGAACACTCCTCTATTATGGAGCTAGATTAGCTGTCTTGAAGCACCTGTCTTTCACAAAGCACTCTAACTTCACGAACAACCTTCGTGATTCAAGAGATAAGGATTTTTCTTTGGAAAACTCTATGCTTCTCTTTAGGCCATATCCAATTATTCCTTAGGATTTCATCTATTATTAAAATTTTCAGGGGAATTGGAGATCTAAATAAATGTAAAATTATCTTCACATGGTACTACATAGTAATAAATTTTCTATTTTGGTATTCTTGGTGCCCATGATTAATGCGCATTCCATTATGGATATTTCAAACATAAAACATGTTAAAAACTACATGAAGTATAATCCAATCAATTATCACAAATGGTAATTCCCAAAAAAATTGATTTAAATTGATCATATTAATTTCTACAAACAACACATCACTATTAAGATTTATAGAAATAGAACCTCATTTTACATGAATATTGTATGTGAATAATAAAAGGTTGTTGGAATAAGGGATCTATGGGAGACCCAGCTGACCTTGAACCCCAGACTCAATTCCTAGTTCTAAGAAGGAGACATTTACACTATTCTAGACCAAACTGATAAAAAAGGAGGTGTCCTCTATCCAAACAATGTGATGTAAAAAAATTAATCCTCTATTTACCATGATAAAATTAATTATATAAGGTATACAAGAGGTAATTACACATGTTGTGATATAAAATAGGGTATTACATTGATCTGGAGTAGTTTGGATATAATTATAGGAAACCTCTAAGACACATCAAGCTTCCTGAGCTCCCTATTCAATCTCCTTTTGAGGTCTTTGTTTGATCATAACCCTTTTTTATTCTAGATTATGAGGTCATTTGAGTTGGATAGATTCTTTTTTTAGTATCATTGAATGGGAATGGAATATTTCAAGGATTTTTTATGTTCTTTTCAGCTTCAACCCATATAGTTTTGGGCTAGGTTATCACTCAAAAATAAATATTAGATGCTGAAAATGAGATTATTATGTGCAGTAATAACCAATCAATCTATATTTCTAAATTATATTCCCTCCAATGTGAAAAGTTTTAGCTAGATAATATACTTCAACACCATTGTTATGGTGAAGTATTCCACCTTTTAACTCTCAAAGGAAAAAAATCTAGATGATAAAATGAAATTCATAGAAAGAGAAGATAACAATGATTTGGGGTTCAGTAGTTAAAAGAATATGACCACAATACATCATATTTCCATTAATGTATTTGATAGAAAAGGTTCACCAGGAATTTCAACAGGTAAATTAGAGATGGTTCACACTCCAACAATGTCTATAATTCCAGTCCTCTTATGGTGACTTATTTCATGGATTTTATTTCAGCCACTATATAGCTTTCGATAGGGTTGACTTGGGGAAGTGGTTGATGACTCTTTTTTTACCACCTTCCAAGGGATGTTAGTGATAATATTAATTCCATTTTAGTTTCCTTTTTTAGGAGAAAAAAATATTCTAGAAGACATCAAAATTTTGAATATAGATATTTCTCTAGGACCTAATAGTTTTACATGATCTTTTTACTATTTAGTTTGGAACATCGGGAAAAAATATTCCATAATTATATCCAAAGATCATTTCATATGGGGTACTCTACCCAGAGTTAACAATGGATCCATTATATTCCTCATACAAAATGTTAACCAACCCAATGGCCTTTGGAAATTTTAGGCTATTAGATTGTGTAACTTTTCATAAAAATTCCTTGCTACTATTTTTGATAGTGTACTTGATAACTATCTTCATATTCATAACTCATATGAATAGTATGGATTCCATAAAGGATGTATCATCTGATGAGCCATTGTTTTGGAACATGAGATGATTTATGAAAATTATAGAAGAGTATTTGGCGCCAAAATTATGATCATGGTTCACATTGTGATGTATTATGATATGATAGAATGGGTTTTATTCACAATTTCCTAAGCAGATTTGGTATCTCAGAGTGGGGTTTTTATCATTTTTTTTATAATTATCACCATTACAGATTAATTCCTATTATATAGGTAAGAGATTTAGGTTATTCAAATCAGTTAGTGGACTTCTTTAAGGGGATCCTCTCTCAATTAGCTTGTTTTTTCTAACTTGGTTTTTTCTAAGAAGAAATATCATCAAATAAATTTTTATTGTTTATTCCTTCCATTCATAGTTCCTGAATATTTTCTCTAGAATTTATCATTATTTTTTTATTTGGAATTCTATTATTCACTAATGGAAGTTGTAACTCCATCCAAAATTTCAATATTATCTTTAATGTGTATTGAAATAGTAGTGTTAAATGAATTATTATTTCCAAAAGTAGTCAATTTACCTCTATCAAATGTATAAATAGAATATAAAATCTTATAAAGTAGAAAGTTGGTAAATTTAATAGAATTTTTCTTATTGTGTATTTTTGGAACCACATAAGAAATGAGAGAACTAATATCCACATCTATGATTATATTTTAAACAGAATCACTGCTTGAATTCTTAATAGGAAAAATAATTTTTTATCCTTTAGAGGTAGAATCATATTGGTTAACTTCCTGATCTCATCTTTTCCCATGCATTTTAATACATTTCTTAGAGTTTCTAAGAGTATTAATAGGAACATAAAAATATATTCACTAGTTTTATCTAATAATCTCACTAAGAATGATATTTTCACTAGGATAGGTGGGATAGACATGCCAAACGATCTGAGGAAGGGGGATTTTACTTAGGAAAATGTAGGAAAACAAGAAATGAATTTAGAAAAAGTTGGTATAGAAAGCCTTCATAGTAAAGAGTCTTTAGTATAGTTTTATCTTGAAGAAATATAGGAATACCCAAACCCTTGGTCTTCATTACTCTTATTTCTATAATCTATGGTGACAACTATAAATAAATTCGAACCATATTCTAAAAAACTATAGATGGATCATTGGAAGAGGTTAAATTTCATTTTGGAGAGATAAATGGATGGGTTCCCCCATCATCATCCTAGGATGTCTAGTCCCCGATATCAGCTACATAAAGGATTCAACCTACACCTCTTTCATTGAATCTATTCTCCATAAAAAAGATCAGTTTTTACATCATATCCTTTGATGATGATCATGACCATCTAATCTACACACCATATTCCTAGGGGAAATATAGTTTTTAATTTTTTTGGAAGATGTTACATGTGGATAAAGATGTGTAAATCATGATTATCAATCATTGGTGAAAATATATTCTAGAGAAAAAATTTCCAGATCTAAAATAGTTATAATCAAGCCTTTCCCATATACATTGGTTTCCAAAATAGAGGAATTAAAGCTTTCTCCAAATAGATCTATTATTTGAATACCACAATTGAGTCAGTACATCACATGTACTTTATAATAAACTAGGTGATTGATGCCTATTGTTACCTTTGGAGGCCTTGTGATACCATAGAAATGGTTTAAATTAGTTGATAAATTCATCCTAACATGTTTTAATGGACTTAAAGATAGGTCATATCTCTTATCTGGAACACTCATATTCTTGATAACATACTTTTGGTTCCTTTAGAAAAATAATAACTCTTCTTGTTATGATGGATTATGACTAGTATGTTCCTATCTATATACTAAAATATTACAACTTAATTCATCGTTTCATTTGTTTTCTTAGAAGGATATAATCTATCATTTCACACAAGGAAAAAATTCTTATCCTAACACTATAGCTATAGGTGACCATTTTGTAGTATAATGGATGAAGTTTTTCTAGAATCCACCATGGTATGGGTTCACGATTAGCACTGTTGGATCGTTTATAAAAGGTATTATGTAATTTGGTGGCCTTTTATGGGATGTTTGGTGCTCCTTCCTAGCCTTTTAAGCATTCATTGGGTATAGAAGCTTCATCCAACAAAAATCTCATGCAATACATACCAATATAAATCATTTTAAGATATTCAATATTGATCTTTTTGACATTGAATAAAATCCTATCCTGGTAATTGATTCCCTTTTGGATGCCTCCACTATCCTTCAGAATATCATTTATTCTATTATAGTCTATTTTAGATTTCTATATCCAAATGTGGAAATTGTGCACACCTGGAGGGAGGATATTATGGATATAAATATTCTTGAATCTAACGTTGATTAGGTGGAATGTTTATTCACTTTTATGAAATTTAAATGTTTCTTTTTAGATTTTATGGATATTGACTGATGGGATTCTCTAGGTTTTCATCATTTTCCTACATATCTATATTTTTATTTTGTATTTTCCCTCTTGATAATAACAAATATAAAATTTTCATCCAATTAAATCATTTCAGACCACATTATCAACAACATTATAAAAAACAACCACCATTCAATAACCCTAAAAATTTTAATTCAATGAACCAATTTTCCAACATCCCCCATTTCCAAAAAAAATCTTTTATATCCACCATTAAAATGTTAATAACTACCAGTACAGAACTAATATGGACTAGTGGAAAAAGAGTTGAGAAATTAGATAGAGGAACTAAATAATCATATAGAATGTCTAGTTTAAATTTTTACCCATAATCTGGGGAAAATATTAGATCATCCAATTTCAAACCCCAAGGGAAAGTTAATCATGGAAATAGGTGTAAGTGGAAAATAAATTCACAACATTTCCAAACCATATTCTTAAAAAAATTGTCCCAGCAGTGAGCCAAAAGTTCCTAAATAATATTAACATAAATCTAAGAAACAGTCTACAGATGAATATGGGAAGGAAGAATATGATTTTCTATAAAAAGAAAATTTATAAATCTTAATCACCCTTAACAAAAAATAAAGGGAAAATAAATCTTAATCACCTTTGTTCCCCTTATGAATGATAAAACAAAAGAAACTACATGAGGGAGAAATTCAAAAGGAAATTCTTGTAACCTTTTAGAAAATGGAGATCAACATACCATTACCAAAAGCTCTCAAATAGTTAATGAAGTACAAAAACATTCTTAATGAACAATGTTGAAAAAAAGATTACTTTAAGTATATGATAGTGTTAATTTAGTAATAATTGTTTTATCATTTATCACACTGCAATTGAAAAATATATTTCAAGATCAAGGGATATTTAATATCTATAGAAAATTGGTTATATGAGTTTTAAAGATATTGGATAGAAATGGACATGATATGGAACAAATACAATAGCGGGTGAATTGTATATTAAAAATTTCTATTAAAACCTTTAAGGAAGGTTCTTAGTCTACTATAAAAAAATATAAAACAATTCACAAAGCCACTTCTAAAACAAATGATCAGACTACCTATCTCTCAAATGATATAATATGATACCTCCAATTATGATAACAATTGTATTCGGATTTAATAAAAATATCAGTGTAATAAAAAATTTAAATGTTTCTACCATATAACTTTTAGAATCAATACTAAATGTGTATGTTGTAATTAAAACAATTACAAAAAAATACAAATTGAAAGAAGTGATAAAATGATTGTTTTTCTATTACAATATGCAGTGGAAAAGTAAAAGGTATTATAATTCTTTTATCTCAAAGAGTAGAGTATCATTTCACATAAGATAATAGGACTTTCTCATCGACACCACTAATCCCCCGATACAATGATCAGGATGTCCATCTTGTTATTCCCTCAAACCCTCGATTTTAAATGTAATTGGCACCTCTATCTTTCAAATATTTGAAAGCCATCGATACGATGATCGGTTGCACCATATTTATATCCCTGGAAGCCCTCGATCATAGTCACATGATCAGACGCACAAATAAAAAAGGACTTATTCAAATACAAAAACAATGAATGAGCAGTTCACGTCTTGTAATTTCAAGGCTTTCAGATGAAGTAGAGAGAAGTCACACATACATTATCCAAAAATTTGATGAAGCTGAAGTTAATAAAATTGTTATCTATGCTTCCAATGACATCCTATTTGTAGGACTTTGGTTTTGTTGGTCATATTTTCCCCAACTGTTATATTTATTTGGAAAACTCAGAGGGACTTGGAATCCTGGCCTTGTAATGGTCATATTGAAATAGAAAACATGACATCATTTTTATTATTCTATATCTAACTCTATTAAATCATTTTGGTTAAAACAAATGATATATGAAAATGATAACATGAATATGATTGATAAAAAACCTTTGTTTTGATAAATGAATAAAATAATTCATGTAATAAATGTAAAAACATGAGTATGATTAATATTATATAGTGAAATTTCTTGATGTGATGCAAAGTAAGTACAATACACAATGTGATTATGATGGAAGGAGTCAGTAAGATAGACCGAGTCAGTATGATTGACAGAGTCAGTACGATAGACTGAGTCAATATGATAGATAGAGTTAATACGATAGAAAGGGTCAGTACAATAGACATAATTTGTACGATAGATAGAGTCAGTATGATCGATATTCAGTACGATAGACAGAGTTAGTACATTCAAATTAATTATTTTATTTGAGAAATAAGTATAAAGATATTTCTGATTTCCAAAACAAAATACATAAAAATCAAAATAATAATTTAGACATAACAATCTCCCCATTTTTGGAATGAAAAATAAATAAAGTAAAACTAGAAAGAAATACTTATCTCCCAATAAGTTATGAAAATTCTTCTAAATATATAAATGAATAAAACTAACTCCTCATTAGGTATATACTTTCTTAAGTATTGTATTCATGGATTTTCCATGATTTAGATATATTATATCCTAGTAAAACATTAAAAATTATCCCCCTTGTAAAAATTTTCCCCTTATATAATACATTCTCCCAAATTGTGATTTAAAAAAAAAGGGTGATATTGAGTTTCTTAAAAATGTTATAGGGAAAAAAATACTAAATAATGGAAGTAGAAAAATAGTTTATTGAAATGTAAAAATGTTCGATGATTTTCTAAAGTAAAATAGGTTAGAGAGATACAACAAAACAGTCATTTTTTCCTCCTTATTTCTATTTCTTAATCATCTCATAAAAACTGGAAATCATATTCTTTATCTATTTCTTGTCTTCTAAGATAGAAACACCCTGAGTTTTGAGAATCTCTTGCTGGTATGCAAAAATTTGATCATGTTTTTTTATAGTCTCTTCTTGAATTATAATTACTTCTTTAAGAGTATCAATTCTGTCTTGAATATTCTGATTTTCTTAAGTCGGAAAAGTATTTTGTACCTTCAAAAAAAACTATTTAATCTATAAAAGTTGAAATCTTTAAAAAATATCACTACAAAGCATTCATCCGTTCTTGAAACTATTTCACATTAGTAATATTGGCTCCATGGGTTTTTGATATCTGATTCAACCTGTCAATTGGTTGTTATCAAACTTATAAAAAGAAATTTCCAGGTCATTTGAAAGTCTCCTTAAGTAATTAATTGATTTCTCATGTTCATTCACTAAGATTTCCGTTTTTGTATGACCATTTAGTCATCCTGTTTCAAGACTACTTATAAGCAATGGATCTGTAACTCAAAATTTTTAGATCGGCCTCAATTTTCATTACTCTCTTTCTGAGCTATCTTATTGAACCAAATTTGTTCCTTTGATTCTCTATAATGAAATCAATCTTTCCTTCTATTCTGGGAAAATAGGGAATAGTCTTATCAATTCTTCTCAAAAAATGAACAATGTAATCACTTTTCTTAAATGAAATTGTATGTTTTGAATCAGTATCATCATCGTACAATTAAAGCATATTGGATCATCTTGAGTCTCTAATAGTTTTTTTTCATTTTACTTTCTATTTTTTTACCCTTTATTCTTTTTTCTCAGCTCTTTCTTATTCAACTTTTTCACTGATGACAATTAATTTCTCGGTATGAGAACTTTGATCCCCTTGCTTGATTGGAGATGGAATTCTTCCTGAATGGGTTTCTAAGGATTTAACTAATGCTTGATCAGTATGAGGAATCTGTCGTTGTACTCCTTCACTTTTTTTGAAGAGAATATTATTCTATAATATTCTTAGAACTCTAAATATACTCTAAAAGAAAGTCATATTCATCCTTTTCTCCATTTTATTGTGAGTATGATTGGATAACATCTTGCACTATTTCATTCGCTCTTTATTTCTTTGGAAAATTATTAATGATCGGTTATTGTGGAACTTATTCTGTCAGTTGGGAACTTACTAACTCAAAACATTTTTTATGTTTAGAAACATCAAAATCTTAATATTTTCATTTCAAAATAATTTTCTTCTTCTTCTCAACCTTTAGAGTATCATCTATTTTTATCTTTTCATCTAGAGCATTAGCTAGATCAAGACCAAATTTTAGATCACCTTATTTTCTTTGTTTTTTCCCCATTATCCACTAGTCTACAACCACTTTACTGTATTAGGTTTTATTCTTGGGCATTGAACTGATTTAAGGAACTTAATTTTGAGAAGAAAAAATTGTTGGAGCTGATTTTATTTGAATTGGTGCCGATTGATTTTTTGCTGAATGATTTTGTGTCGATTATACTTCAACATATTTGAAGAAGAGTTTTGATTCTTCATCAAAAAAACCATACAATTTATTTAATGTAATCTTATATATCTAAGAAGGATTCATCTCTTTCAATTCCCCTTTTAGATAAATAATACAAATCTTCAAACATTCAAGAATGAAATTTGTAAGAATAGATGGATACGTGATAAAATGAGACTTGATCGCTCCAGACTTCACATTCCTTATAGTTTCGAAAATGTAACCCATGATATTTAACTTTCTCATGTTTACAAGATAATATTGCATAAATATTCTAGATACCATATGATTTTCTCTATCTCATTTCTTTGGAATTATAAAACCTTTCATCCAATGGAAAAAAAATAGTTATCTAGAGATTGATGGGATACTTTCCTTTTCGCCTCATTTATAAGAAATAAAAAAATTTCAACTCTTTCCTTGTTAAAAATACCAACATCCTTAGGTTATTATGAGAATGACAAAAAGAGTCACTTTCAGTAGGAACATTTAGGAAATGTGTTGCTTATTTTAAATACATTGCAAATTTTCTGTTATATACAGCAAATTTAATCATCATATTCTTATCAAAAGATGCAGTATTGTATAATTTTCAAACTAATTCAACATGAATCGGATCTTGAGATATGGGTTTCCCAACATGAAGATGTTCCCAACCTTGGAATAAAATAATCCTCTTTATTTTTGAGTCATAATTATAAAAAAATTCTCAAGAAACTAACATTTCTCGGAAGAAATTCTTCACTAATTATTTCATTGAATACATATCGGTCGGAGTGTTGGAAGAAGACTGAGACATAAAGATGGTTTGCAAAAGAAAATATTGTACATACCTCTAAAAAGAGGATCAGAGCTTTGTAGATATATCTGAAGAAACAATGTGGGATTAAAGAGGGGAGTTCTCTATTAATTGGAAAATTTTGGATGATTGTTTGTCTTCTACAGTTGAGATTAGAAGATAAAAAATCTAATGACTAAAAGTAAAAAAGGTTTTTTTTAAAAGGTATAAAAATATTTTATAATTTTTTAAAAAAATGAGAAAAAATAATAAAAAAGAAAAGAAATACAAAAAGAATGAATCTATCTATCAAAGATTTCATGTAAGCCATTTGTTTCATAATAAAATATAGAAAATAAATAGTTGAAATAATGAAAAGAAAATACAATCAAATATTAAACTGATAAAAAATAAAGTGAATATGATCAGTTATCAAACTGATGGAAAACAATGTCATTACCATAGGTTGTCAAGCCAATTGAAAACAAAGTCATTACCATAGGTTGCCAAGCTGATGGAAAACCATTTCATTATGATAGGTTATTGAGTCGATAGAAAACAATTTTATTACCATAGGTTTTCAAGCTGATGGAAAACTATATCATTACCATATCTTGTTGAGCCGATGGAAAAAAATATCATTACCATAGGTTGTCAATCCAATAGAAATCAATCTCATTACCATAGGTAGTCAAGCCGATGGAAAACAATTTCATTACCATAGGTTGTCCAGCCGATGGAAAACAATGTCATAACCATAGGTTTTCATGTTGATGGAAAACATTTTCATTACCATAGGTTTTCAAGCCAATGGAAATAAATGTCATTACTATAGGTTGTCAATCCAATATACAGACTATAATGCCGATAGTTTGGGTTTTTATGCCAAAAGGAAAACAATTCAAATTAAAAAAATGAAGCTGAAAGACGTAAAACAAAAATAAACCAATTAATGAAACATATAGAACAAATAGAATTATTATATTAAATGATTAATGTATAATATTAAATAATGAATAGTAACAACACAAATAATAGATAATACATAGCACAAAAGAGCAAGGTTTTACCCCTATGAAAAGGAGTGATTTAATGTAAGTATAATTGTAAATACAAAAAGTAGATGTGAATGATTATTTTAATGTAATCATTCATAGATTCTATTTAATAAATTAAAATATATCAGAAGGTAATGGTTTTGTGAAAATATCAGCAAGTTGTTCGTGTATTCTGTTGAATTGTAAAATAATATCTCATTTTTGTGTGTGATCCCTAAAAAATTGATGTCTAATATATATCTGTTTTGCATGAGAGTGATGTGAATGGTTTTTACTTACAATAATAGAACTTGTGTTATCACACAATATTTGAGTTTTTGTAAAACACAAACCATATTCTGTGAGTGTGTGTTGCATCCACAACACTTCAGCTTAAAACATCCAACTGATACATATTCTATTTCAGCTGTATAGGGTGAAACTAAGTATTGTTTTTTGCATGACCAAGAAACTAACAAATATCCTAGAAAATGAAAAGATTCATAAGTACTATTTCAATCCATTCTACAACCACCACAGTCAGCATATGAAAAACTTTTTAATACAAAATCATTTATAGGAGAGAACAAAAGGCCTAGATCCAACATCCTTTTAAATACATGAAAATCATTTTCATAGATTTTAAATGGGATTGTTTTGGACTTTATTGATATCAAGCTCATAATAATATAGAAAAAATTAAATATGTATGACTAGTTGTTACCTATAGTAGAATTCCAATCATACCTCTAAATGATTTTTGATCAACTGGTTGTTCAGACTCATCAAGATCAAGAGTGTTTGAGGTTCCAATGGGAGTACTAATACTTTTAGTATTGTCATATCTATACTTTTTGAGTAATTATTTGATATACTTATGTTGAGATATATAAGTACATTCTAGTTTTTGAGAAATTTGACGAACAAGAAATAATGTTAACCCACCCATCAAACTCATTTCAAAATCAAACATCATTAAATTCATAAATGAATCTGTTAAACACTTTTCAGTTGATCCAAATATGATTTCACCAATATAAAATTGGCAAATCATAATATTTTTTTCATTCTTTATAAAAAGAGTAGGATCAACATTTCATTTAATGTAGTTATTTTTTAAAAAAAATCTTATTAATCTATCATACCAATATGTTGGGATTTTTAAGTCCATAAAGGGCCTTGGTAAGCTTGTAAACATATTAAGGATGCCTTGTATCTTCAGAACCAGTAGGTTGATCAACATATACTTCTTCTTGTACATATCCATTAAGGAAAGCACACTTGACATCCATTGAAAAGAGTTTGAAATTAAAGAATGCTGAAAATTCTAATAAAATTATTTTTTATTCGAGTCCTGCTACATGATCATAGTTTTCTTCATATTTTATGCCTTCTTATTAATTACATCCTTTAATATCAAGTCTATATTTATTTCTTATAATGATATCATTTCCATCGTATTTGTTTTTTAAAACCCATTTTAATCCAATGAAATATGTATCCTTATATTTTCAAACAAGGTCTAGACATTATTCCTTTCGAATTCATTTAGTTTATATTTCATTTCTTTAATCCAATCATCATCTCATAAGGCCTCACTTGTAGTTTTAGGTTCAAATTGAGATAGAAAAAGCAAGATGTTCTATTTCATTTCTTAAGGATTTTCTAGTCTTTACAGCTAGATTTGAATCACCAATTATGTTATCACTACATTGATTACTAAGTAAATACTGATTTAGATTTTGAAAAACATTCTCATATTCATAATGTAGAAATTCTTCAGGTGTAAATGTCTCAGAAACAATTTCATGAGTATTTAAAATGTTTGAATAATCTTCTATAGGTTGATAATAAGTTTTAGAAAACACTTCAGAAGTAATATTTTGAGGTTTTTTAAAATAAAGGGATCTAATTCATCAAACATAACATGTATTGTTTCTTAAACAACACATGTATTTTTAATAAAAACTCTATAAGCCTTAGACGTAATGGAATAACCTAAAAATATTCCTTCATCAAATTTAGTTGAAAACTTATGTAAGTTATCTTTGGTATTTAAAATAAATACTTTGCTACCAAAAACATTAAAGTATGAATCATTTTTTTTTCCAGCATGTCCATAAGTAGTAAGGTGATTTATTAAGAAAAGTTTTAATTAAAACTAGATTTATAGTATAACAAGTAGTAATTATAGCTTCTGCCCAGAAATATTTTTCAATTGAGTATTCAATCAACATGGTTCTTGTGATCTCTTGAAGAATTATATTTATTCTCTCAATAACGCCATTTTTTTGAGGTGTTTTTGGTGCAGAAAATTTGTGAGTAATACCTTTTTTACTAAAAAATGTTACGAAATCATAATTTACAAATTCTCCACCATGATCACATCAGATAGTGATCAATGGTAATTTTTCATCATTTTTAAATTTAGCAACATAACATTTAAAGAAACAAAGGGATACTAATTTTTTGGAGAGAAAATGTACCCATGTAAATATAGTATAATCATCAAGTATAACAAATACATAACACTTTCCTCTAATACTTTTCGTTTGGGTTAGACCAAAAATATCCATTTTCACTAACTGTAATGCATCAATAGTTTTGACTACACTGATTGATTTAAATCTTGAAATATGTTGTCTTCTATATAGAAAAGATTCAAAAACATTAGATGAATCAATCCTAAGCTCGGGCAGATCTTTGAGGATTCCTTTATTAAAGAGTTTATAAAAATTTCTAAAATTATTGTGTCATATTCTTCTATTGCATAACCAATATTGGACATCATTTCACTTAGATATGGTAATTCTTGGATCTAAGGTATTGTACGATAAAAGTGTAAACGTTTTCATTCCTTTGGGCAGATAGACTAAATTCATCTTTGGAATTGTGAATAAATATTTATCATTCCAAAAATTTACAAGGAAACCTTCAACACATAATTTTCTTATAATAATGAGTTTTTTCTTAAGACCATCAAAAAAACATTAGAAATTATGATTTTCCAAGGAAATCAATATTACCTAAACCAAAAATCATTCCTTGAGTATTGTCTCTAAATATAACTTTTCCTTTTTTTGTCTGGATTACGTTTTCAAAGAAGTTTTTTTTCTAGCCAGGTTACTAGAACATCAACTATTCATGTATCATATGTTGTTATTGTTTATTTTTTTTTCTTAAAAAAACAATTAAAATTTTTGGATCCGAACTGGTTTGGGTTTGAAAACAATAAAATGAAGAAAAAAATTGAATCCACATCTGTTTTTGAAAAGTGATCTTTTTGAAAACCCAAAGATTGTGTTTTGTCTAAAGAACAGTCTTTATTCCAATGTCCACTACATTTCAACTTGGTAAATAATGAGGCCCTTTTAGGAATAAAAAAATTAATTTTAAAAATGGTTTTTGAATGAGTATAATCAATTCCGTGACAATTACTATGAGGTAGTATTTGAGAATAAATCTTATCAATATTTTCTTTTATAGATTTAAAATTAGATAATTGTTTCTCAGATAAAAGGCTTCATATTTAAGTCTGATGAACAAATTATTACCCTCATTTGTTTTAGTTTTATAATTGAGTTTCTCCTCTAAAATAATTTTCTCAGAAATCATATTATCAAAGTATTTAGAACGTTTTTTCTTTTCATAATTAACTTTATCAATGTTTTTAGAAAAACATTCAATCTCATGTGTTTTAGAATCAATATTTTTATAGAGATATTAAATTTATCTTGTTAAAATATCAATTCTAGTATTTTCTTTCTCATGTTTTCTTGAAACATTATAATTTTCATTTTCTAAATGTTTAGTAAATCTGTAAACTTCTTCATAAGAAGGTAAATATTTATCATTCTATGATGAGGATGTTTCTTTATTAGAATAATAATCTTTATCAGGATAATTTTTACTCAACGAAATATTTGTATGAGATTGAGAACTATGTACCTTGGCCACTATGTAATGATATGGGGTTTTGGAAAAAAGACAATTATTCTTATGATTTGATATGTCACTATCAGAAGAGTCTTATCAAGAATCACCTCTAATGGAACTCTAAGAGTCATTAAAATTCAAGAGTTTATTTCCCATAGACTTATAATATTTTTTTATTCTTCTCTGAATGTTTTTCCATTCTTTCCTTTCTATTCAGTAGTGGACAATCAGGTCGAATGTGTCCTGCTCTTTTATATTCAGAGCATGAGACTTCAGAATCATTCTTATCATTTTTACCTTTTGAATTATTTTGAAATATATATTGTAACTACCTCTTTCCAACAATTTTATTCATTTTTATACAAATATTTGTAAGATCAGTCTCTCACTACTCAGTATCACTAGAATCTGATAAGACATCAACCTTCTTCTTTCTGGATTTGGTTTTCACATGAGATTTGGACTTTTTAGGGTTTGATGTAGTAGTGAATTATACACCACCATTATTATTTTTCACTTTATATTCATATCTCTTAATTCTTTTTTAATATTGTAATATACTTCCAAAGAGTTCATCAAGAGTAAGATTAGTAATCGTTCTAGATTCATCAACTGTTGTCCTCTTGTATTCCCATTCATTTGGCATAATGTCTATAAGCTTTTCAACTAAAACGTCACCTTCCAAATTTCACTCTCTCATTGATTGAATTTTGTTTAATATTTTCATAAATCATTGTTGAACCTTAACTACGGGTTCACCATAAGGAAATTAAAAATCTTGAGAGTTGGATCTTAGCATAGATCTTCTTGTTTCAATAACATTGGAAGTACTAAAATGTGTAATCTCTAATTTCTTCGATATACTATTTGTGGCATAACATGAAGTGAATTGGCTGTAAATGTTCATGAACATGGATCACAACAAAGTATTGTGTACCTTGTAGTTTAGCTGATATTTATGTTTTTATTGGTCAGTAAAACTTCTGACTTCTTTATCATAGATCTTATATTCAATTGTGATTATAACAATGTTATCAACACCAGTATTTATAATAGAAGTCTTCATCCTATCTATCAAATAATCAAAATCATTACCATCAAAAACAAGCGGTCTTGAAGGATTAAGATTATCAATTGAACCAATATTCATCATGCCTGCCATCATAAAGAAACAAAATTCTTTTACCACAAATACAAGTTAGTGTATTTAAAAGAAAACAATGTAAATAAAATACACAAAGCAATGGAAAAACCTGATCTAATACCAATTGTTGGATCAAAATGGATATTAGATGGAAAAAATACAATAGAGGGAACTGTATATTAAAATTTTATATTAAAACCTTTATGAAAGGTTCTTATTATACTGTAACATAAACTAAAAAAATTCACAAAGACTCTTATAAGAAAATTATCAGACTGGATATCTGTCAAATGATATAATTTGATACCACATGTTATGATAACAATTTTCATCAGATTTAATATAGATATCAGGGTAATAAAAATTGTAAATGATTCTACCATAAATCGTATTGAATAAATACTAAAAGTGTAAGTTGTAATTAGAATATTTAAAAAGGAATGAAAATAGAAAAAAGAAATAAAAGTATTCTCTATCTATTCCAATATGCAGTGGAAATGTAAAAGGCCTTACAATTCTTTTATCCCAAAAAGCATGGTATCCTTTCACCTAGGATAATAGGTCTATCTCACCAACACTGGTAATCCATCAATATGATGATCCCCATGTCTGTATTTCTATTCCCGCAGGCTCTCAATTTTATAGGTAATCAGAACCTCTATATTTGAAATACTTGATAGACCTCGATATGATAATCAGTTTCACCATCTGCTTATCCTTGGTAGCCCTTGATCGTAATAACTTGATCGAATCCAAAAAGAAAAACAAAACACTTATTGAAATATAAGAACTAAGAACGAGCGGTTCACATATTATAATTTCAAGGCTTTAGAATAAAGCATATAGAAGTAACAAAACTCTCTCTATAACATGGAAGAATATAAAGTAAATTAAGTTTTTATCTCTTCTTCAAATGACCTTAATTTTATTGTCCTCAGTTTCCAATGGTCATATTTTCTCCACTGGACAAATTTCTCTAGAAAACTCAGAGGGATATGGACACCTGGAATTGTAATTGTCATATTGAAACAGAAAACATGACATCATTTTGTTTAGTTTATAAATAACTCCAAGAAATCATTTTGGTTAAAAAAATATATATATGAATAAGATTACATGAGTATGATTTATATAAAACATGTGTTTTCATAAATGAATAACAAAATGAATGTGATAAAAGTAAAAAAATGAGTACAGTTAATATTACATAGTGAAATGTATTGATATGATGCAAAGTGTGTAAAATGCACAATGTGAGTACGTTAGACAGAGTCAGTGTGATAGACAGATTCAGTACGATAGACAAAGTAAGTACGATAGACATAGTCAGTACAATAGACAGAGTCAGTACAATAGATAGAGTCAGTATGACAGACCGAGTCAGTACAATAGATAGAGTTAAGATGATATACGTATTCAATATGATATAAATATTTAGTATGATAGACAGATTCAGTATAGTAAATAGATTCAGTACAATAGACAGAGTCAGTACATTCAAAGTAATTCCTTTACTTGAGAAATAAGTATAAAGAGATTTGTGATATCCAAAACAAAATACATAAAATTAAAAAACAATACTTTTGAGTTAAAAAAAGCTACATTATGTGATATTATAGACACTATAAACTCCACGCCTCATTTTTTATTTACATTTTTTCTAATTAGATTACTCATTCCCACAAGAGTAGTTTTCCCACATTCTAAAGGTTCCAATACATTCTAAGAGGACATGGAATATGTGCTTGTTTTTCGAATGAATTTAAAATTTCATGCGGTCTTATCTATATTAAAACTGAAGTAGTATGGGACATCTGCACAATATCCTATCATCCTAGTTGTACCCTTCTTGAATATGGCTAGGGCCATTATAAATGTATATGAAGGAAATATCACTGTATAGTTTAGTGCGAACAGTTCCCCTTCTAGTATATTTGATTCCATGAAGTACCCATATGAGGATAATTCACTTTTCACACACACACATTGAATAAGAAAATACTAGATGAGAATTAGAAATGTTGTAAGAAATATTTACTTTGAAAAAACACTTAAGACATGAAAGTTCTTTAAATAATCATTAGAATTAACTTTCAATACTAACACAACCGTTGGAGGAAGAATTAATCATTGGATTATCTAATGGATTTTATAGTTTTTTCAATAATAAATAAGATGACATATCTATTTTTGTGTTGGAATTCAAGGATACAGAGGTAATGAATCCAAATAAAATAATATTTTAACCTTTTCCCTATGATTTTTAAAATTTATTTTTTTGGAAAGAATAAATATTCCTATTGTGATACAAAATAACATAACCCTTGACCAATAATAATAATTGATAATAATGTTAATGGAAAATATAGAATAATTATGCTAAAATTTAGGATATATTCCTTCAATATGTCCCAAAACATACTAAAAAAAATTTGTAACAACATTCAAAAAATATTAGGAATTAATTGAGACGAATTAACCCAATCATAAGATAGTTTGCTAATAATTAAAATAAAATTTCCTTTGGAGTGATATTATCAACAAAATTTTTGACTCACAATGGATGAGTCCCATTTAAATCATTCCAATGAAAACTATACTGATACAGTGAAAATGTGTCGAATGAATTAATTCGTATTAGAGTCCAAAATGGTATGATATTTTGAATATATTACACAAAATTGAACTATTACACTATGAAGTAGCATATTACCTTATAACTTTATTGATCAAACACTATAAAAATATTCATAAAAAACTTATTATTATTATCTCGATGGGTTTTCATAATACATCCACCTAACAATTGCACCTAAGAGCCAGAAAAAAAATTACATGAATTTAAAGGGTATTTTCTTATATAAGGACCCAATTTTGTGTTGATAATTTACTTTGTACCTTTAAAATATATATGGTTATCATTTTCATTGAAATTATTGTTGAATTAAATGAAAATTTTTTGGATGACAATACTATTTTTTGGGAATTATTTTAATTATTTATTATAAAATATTGATAATTTTTTAGAACATTAATTGAGATAAACCTTGTTTAATATTTATAAAAGTTTTATCTCATTTGGGAAAAAATCATGGATTTGGGAAAAATAATATCAAAATATGGTATTTAAGTTTATAAATAAAAAATTATTGATATCAGTGGATTGACTTAATAAATATATGGGAAGCATGTTAGATAATTTCATGGATATAAAAAATTATCTACTAGCTTTATAATATATTTTAATAAGGAATATCTATCACTTTATAACTTTCTTTTAAAATATAATTAATTTACTCTTGATGATGACTAGAAGAAATATTTTGATGGATTAATGATTAATTTGGAAACACCACTTGTAATACAACAACCCAATTCTGATAAGCCCTTTGATCTATTTCATAATGTTTTAGAAAATTATATTAAAGTTGATCTGTATAGTATAATTTAATTTTTGAATCATCTGATTGAATATTATTTATGAATATTGGATGTTTCAAAAAAAGTTCTCCAGGCACAAAAAAATAATTTTTCCTAGTTGTTTTATCGTTGGATAAATTTAGATCATGCATTCATGGAATAAATTTTACTATTTACTCTGGTCATGTATCCCATAGATATCTGATAGAGAAGGAAGAAGAACATATAGGGATGGTACAATGTATGTTGAAGCTATAATATTTTGACCGAAAGATCAATGAAAATTTAAGAGTGAAGAATCTATTGGGAGATCACTATTGTAGTAAACCAAACAAAATTAATGTCTAAATTCTAAAAAAACCACCATTGAATTAATTTATTCCAAGATAACAATCATACTTTGTTTAAGTATAGGTACCATCATATGGTGATATGTTCTACTATTTTTTCACAATTCAAGTCCTATATCACATAAACCCCAAACAAATTCTCACAATCAAATATTGATCAAGCTTTTATGTTTGGGATGACCCATATCTCTAGAAAATGTGTAATGATAAATGATTATATGATGCTTTACTAAGAGTTGGATTAAATTTTTAATATAAATCTATAATACTCTAACTTATGGAATCCACATTTAACCTTAAATTGATGCTAGTAATGTTATAAAATCAAGAATATACTATCCAAAATTGTTCAAATATTCTAATGAATTTTGTAAGAGATGTGAATAGTGTTAGTTTTCTAGTGACACATCTAAAAGATAATAAATATGTTAAAAAAATAATCTTATATGAATTATTTAAATTTTGGTGCATAAAATTCATGGAGTTTTTTTTTCATGTCACTGTGAAAATCATAAATCCTATTAGCAGTGGACTGTGAGTAAAAATGGGAGGAAGCTAAAGAAACTGAAACTGAAGATGTTAAATTTGTTTTAAAATTTTTCTTGAATAATATTTCTTTTTGAAAATTTCGATTCCCAAGAGAAATCATATGTTACCAACGTAATCATTTTTCAAATAGTCTCATAAAATATTTGATGTGAAAGTATTGATTGAATCACAATGTATCAAAACCCTACAACTCATAAATGAATAAGAAATATGATGTGGACAATATACAAATGTAAACAATTTGGGAAAAAAATTAGGTCCAATATAAAGTACTATATCAAAATGTTATAATATACCTTATAATCTTACATATCATCTTATAAAACTCCTATTATAATGGTTCCATATCATTTGATCTATGGGAAGAGTTATAACATACCTGAGGAGATGGAGCAGAAAGCCTATTATCAAGTCAACGAAGTGAATCATGATTTAGACAAACATGGAAAGGTGATAAGACTTCATCTTTATGAACTAGAATCAATCATAATAGAATCATTTTTAAATCTATAATTTCTATTGAAATAATTAGAGTGTTCAAATAAATGTTAATTCAATAAAAATAATTTCACCAAGTAGACCAAATGTTGTTCTAAAACTCAAGACAAATTTTATTTCTAGGTAAGTTTTCTTCCATATGGTAAGGATGATTTATTATCAATAATATATACCCATTCTGTATTGTTAAGATAATAAAATATGCATTAATATCCCATTCACTATCAATGGAATATACAAAAGATATACCATGTAAATTTTCTATATACATCATTTGAGAGGGTCTCACTCTTATAACATGTATACCAATAGAATCATCAATATTTAAATATATTTAAGACATTATTGGTTATTATGATAATGTTGAATATGTATAAAACATATATTTCAATTATAATTAATTGAGTATACAACATTATTCAAGTGTTGTGGAGGAAAAACTTTGTATATTTAGTAATTTCAAAATTTTCTTTCTCTTATTCAATTTTTTGACTTCAATATTCAATTTTAGTGTGTTTTGAATATTTTTTAGCATAATTTGAACACCCTTTCAAATTTTGAACCAATTCCAATTATGATATTCGAATTTGACTCATTAACATAACATATATATATACTAAAATAATTTTTTTTCAAATTTCAAATGTGTACAGTTTATAGAAGGACCACTCTTTTGTATCATATTCTATGACATACTACCCAATAATAAAATCACTTATAAGAGTGGATTCTGAAAAAAGTTTTACATCACCTTCACAATTCACCCATTTCATGAAATAACCATTACATGTCTGAATAACCCAAAATTTCTATGTAACCTAGTCAAGACATTAGAGAATTGATGAACTCATTTTGAAAAAATTGAATCATTTTTTAAGTTAAAATTATTTTTCATACTATGAACTTATATTACTTTGAACCATGGAATTTTACCATTGTGTACCTTATTATCCCTGAAAGGCCCTATTAGGCATCCAAATTACATTATCAATATCTTTATGAACATATATCTTGTATTAGATTCATAAAAATAGTTTAATCTATGTTTGGGTGAGGGACCTATACGATCTGAACTGAAGTAGTATACACACCGTAATCTTTTATTATTTAGGATGAACAATATTATCCTCTTAGAAAATATCTATGATTTTTTAGTAAGGATATGATATTAATAAAAATAAATGTAAATCAATGTAAAATATGTTCTGGGATGGCGAAAAGAAGTTTATATAGTTTCATGAAATTAAAAGTTTCCCCTCTTCCTTCAAAACTCATAGATGGTCGGAACTATAAAAAAGGGAGAAAAACTACTAAATTAAATATAGAAAATAATTTATTATTATTATTTAAATATATATTTTGTGAAGTATAAATTTATATTAAAAGGTGTTAGAGATCAATAACTAAAAGAGAGAGTGAGTGAGGATTTCATTCATTGGGGTCAGCTATTAAATAATACATTTTACTTCAAACAAGAGTCAAACCACCTAATTATATCTCGCAATATTTTAACATCAAAACCTACCAACCCTTAGACATAGAATAACTTTGTAATTTCATCATGATAAACATATGTATCTGAATCATGGATTATAGATTTAGAAATATAGTAATTATATATTTAACCCAATATGAGATTAGAGAGAGGAAAAATTCATTTTAAATTCATACATGAGTATTGAGTGAATTTTTCAGAAACCAACCCTTGTCGACCCTGAACCAGTCACCCATGATGGATACTAATATCACCAAGACAAGTTCCCAATCTTCCTAGGTTGGTGACAAGCACTGAGGTCATCAAATAGTAAAAGTGGGAAAAATGTCACCCAAGATAAATATACAAAAGTAGGATAATTATAAACAAGCATCCCAAATATAAATAAAATAAACAACAAGAAAAATAAAATAAATCTGAAAACCAAACAAAACCAAATGACTCAATAGATCTCCCTGTGACCTTGTGTGTCACTCTCGGATCCCAAAACCTGACATCGCTGCATGGTGGTTCAGTCCAAAGTAGAACCTACACCTATAGTTAAAAATAATGATATAAATAAAGGAATGAGTATATAAAATTGGTAATAATTCCCAAGTAAAATTTTATCTATACCGTTTCTTTAAATAAAATATTCATTTACTTATCGATTTAAATACAATAAAATAATCATCGTGTTTTAATCCGTTTAAATTTTAAAAAAAATCACAGTCTATCTACCTATTTTCATTAAATCAATTTCTTTAAAAGGTGGTGCAAGAAATATGGGAAAACAGTTATAAAAAAATAAAAATGAGAGAAATAATTTCTTTCGAAATTTTTGTACAGATATTATTTAAAGGATAGAGTGAGAAAGAGTGAATTTTTATTTCAAAACATTATTCATGAAAACCTTTCAAATCCAAATATTAATATTTACAAAAGGGACACATCATATATAGGGATCAGATGAAATGAAAAAAAGAGTGAAATAGGAATAACTACTCAAGTAACTACACCAAATTTGGAACCTATATTATCCTCCACAGATAAACAAGTTCTAAAGAACATGGAAATACAGAGGAGTTTAGGGAAATTCTTAAAAAAGTGAAATGAGATCCATCCCATTTGTGCACCTATTCCAATAAAATATCTATAACACATAATCTTACCCCACCTAGAATAAATAAGGTGAATCATCCAAAAATATGATTATATCCATACTAAGGGGCTACGAGCTAGAGCGTAAAAATAAACTAGTGTAGTAGGTATTCTTAGAAAATCATCTAGCTACGCGATTCTCCTTTCTATGTATAAAATAGGGGTGATCTAGGAAATTTCAAGCAATCAAAAACATATATATATATATATATATATTTATATATAGAATAATTATAATTCATAGAAACCAAACACCCATAAGAACCACCCTTAAACACCACTCTAAGGAATTCATATTGATTTAGCCACTATTACACAATGTAAGTTTCATACTGAGGATGTTATCATACCTTTAATAATGAACATGAAATGCGACATGTCCCTAGGATAATTTTTCCATGGAACACCCATTTCAAAACTAGGAATAAAATATCTTTTTAGTGATAAAACATTTCATAGATAGTCAAACACACCTCTTATAAATCAAATGTTTATTTAGAATCCATCTTGGAAACCTGAAACACTATTTGGAATTTTAAACCCAATTATAATGACCAACTTGTAATTTCATTAAACATTTGATGTGAAAGGATCAATAAAAAATTTCACAAAACACATTTCAAAGGGATAAACAACCATATTTCATCAGAAATAATCCTTCAAAATATTGTATTTTATTAATTATCATCATAAAATCATATAAACATCAATCAATCAATGATTCTTAAATTTGAAGGCTAATGTATAGGGAAACCTACCTTAAACAAGGATGCCTTATATGATGGAAACTCAAAGAAACTTCAAGAAGGTCCAAATAAATAATAAATACTAAAAATATCCTTAAAAACGGATAAAACTCCAAATTAGATATAAGGAAACTTGAACCTTAGGTAAATGGAACCAAGGAAGGTGGAGTAAAAAGTAGGAAAGGGAATAATGAATAATAAGAATAAGTATAAAGGATATTACCATGATAAATCACCCCAAAATCATGAAGTAATCACTTATAATCACCAAGGTAAAGAGGTGGGATGCATGGTGAAGAGGGGAGGAGACTCCTAGGTTCACCCGGGATGAATGTAACGAGAAAAGGGCGATTTTGGGGTAACAAATGAGAGAAAAAAATTGCAACAGTCCAATTTTAAAGCACTTGGGCCCTATGTATGGTTATGCTACAAGGTCTTGTAAACCATGTACCAATGGAACACTTCCTATTTGACTCCAAATTCATCAACATGATTTTTCCACACGTTTCGAAAAGCCATTCTCCAGCATTGATGAGCATCACTAAAATATTTTAGACCACATGGGTATGCTTGTTGCAAGGCTTCCACAAAGCATGCTTAAGACACATTTACAGACCCTCAAAACACAAATACCCCACATGGTTTTCCCTAATATTCAAATGGTTTGAACTTAACCATGCGCTACACATGAAGACTAAATCTTGCAAAAAAACAAATGAACTAAAATGGACCCTACATCGGGTGGTAACATAGTCTTCCATTAACCATGCATCCTAACTATGAAATATAATAAAAATATTTCAAAAATCAAAAATCAAATCCAAAATACTAAATAATGAAATTAATATCCTAACAAATTATAAACCAAGACAAAATATTAAAACAATAATTAGGGTATGACAATCCCCCCCCCCAATTATTATAATTCTTTATGTCCCTACAAAGCCTCAATGATATAAGTTGTTTGAGTTAAAAGATAAATTTCAAAACTTTCATATGGTTTAACTCCTTAATCCAAATAATACCTTGACCATAACTTAGATAAAACATGCACCCCTAACTCAAAAAAATCCTTTTGACTCATACTACTTATTGAAGGATAACGAATATAACTAAAAAAATATGAAACACATCACCACTACCAAAACCATTGGGCCTAATCCAAGATCCTAGGATTTTTTCAAGGGAAGAAAAATCAAAGTCGGATGAGTCATGAGGATAGTGGTTGACCACCTGAAAATATCATAAGGGAAAAATGGGGAAAATAATATAGAATAAAATAATTAATTTAAAAAAATACGAGGCCACAATGGACTCCCCATCATATTATAATTATAGTCAGGTACATACCTAATGCCACTGGTAAAACACAAACCATCCAAATTTAAACGACCAAAAAACACTTGAGAGAATTAAGAAACAAAACATGACACAATATGTAATGTGGTTTTACTTCAAAATGATGATATTATGAATTTCTCAAAAGATATTTCTATTAAAATGGTATTTTCCAAAAATTAAAACATTTTTTCTTCATTCCAAACAAATGATAACACCATATAGCTCGAGTGAAACCCCAAAAAACATCTAGAGATAGACTAAACAATCATAGGCATGATCAGTATTTGGAATAAATTGACAAGAAGTATTCTTATTAACCTTCTTACCCCATTGATGACACAACAAGGTCCTATTTTTAGAAGAAGACAACGAATGGTCAGAAGGACTCATAATGCCAAAACATTTATATCTAAATTCAAGCCTCTTACCCATCTATTTACTCGAATTAATAACACTATTATCAGGGACCAAATAATAATTATCTATCTAAATCACCTCTACTAACATGGTTTCAACTCGAACCACTTCCATCACTACATTGTTATAACATATAGACCAAATTCTTACAACCTCGACTAAATAATAGGGTGAAGCCCATTCTCAAATTTTCATGTCTTCAAAAAATCATCCTCATCTCACTCAGGATGTTGTGGGTCCATAATTTAAAAACAACAGATCAACTCTAACACCGACTGGTCACCCTACTTAATATAGAAATACTCTATTTCCTTCTCCCCCATCATACCTTAGAGAGGTACTTTCATATGAACAAATATTTCAAGAATTACAAGGGGTAATTTAGGGGATTTTTTTGATGACCAACTTCCACCAAATATAACTACAAATTTCTATAATTAATTTCATGAACTTGAGGTTAAGAGGTTCAAGATGCTTGATTCAAAAAAATATCCTTAATGGTTTTCAACCATTCGTATTCTTCTTCTAGTTCTAGATTTCTGATGAAGTTAGGATTCTTAATCTCTTTTAACATCTCGAAGAATTACCGATACTGAGGCCCACCTAGGTCCCTGTACAAAATGGATGAACTAGACAACTGAGAAAAGTATATATTAGCAGAAACACATTGGAAGATACTATTATAAATATTCTTCAATATTCCATTGAACTTATTGGTGGAACACTCTAAGTAACAAATAAAAAATCTCAATCAAAAGAAACTCACCGTAAAGAACTCCACATAATTGAACACATAACTAAAAATAAACCCAACCCTAAATTACCAAAAATCTTTCCAAAAAATATTACTAACCACCACTTTGAAAACCATTTTATAGTCCACACTTAATATAATTTCATTATATTAAAATCCATTAAATTATATAAAAAATAAAAATATTTTTCATTAAAAAACCCCATTTTAAAAAATTCTATAAAAACCCATTTAAAAAACACACAGGCTACGTAGGTTGATAAAAAAAGATATCATTTTCAAATTTCCATGGTATAAATAATCCCTTTTAATTTAAAATTCACTATTCAAAACATCCTTTATAATTATTTTTAGAAACTCAATTTTCTCATTGATAAAAATACAATTTTTTTAATATAAGACATTGTTTTCAAAACTATTTAAAATTAGGGAATACCTAAAATAAATTTCAGTAGGGTATGGGTGACAATGGGTGAATTTTTTATATGGTTGGTGGCCATATTCCAATTGATAATTACCCCTTAAAACTTCTTCAAGACCAAATCACATGGCTCCACATAGATTTCTATGACCTATGAGCTCACTGAAAACCATTCTCTCAACTCCCCTTTCATTCCCCAAGAAAAAATAAATACATAAAAAACTCCACAAATTACGATTAAATTGAAAAGATCAACCAGGGAAAATGAGTTTCATGAATTTCATGAAAATGAAATCAAAAAGTAAAACTCAACACCCAACATCCCTATGTATCGAAATGTATAGAAAATAAAGTGTTGACTAGATACATACTCATAGACACAACCCATGTCTCGATAATCCAACTCCTTCACCCTGATAACCAATATATCAATGCCTCTCTAGAAGTTAGGTCCTCTAAAGAACGTATCTTTTGATAAATATTTGTCACAGACCAACCTAAGAAAGCACCAAACCTTCACTCGAGCCAGCCCGCGACATCCCCATGGTGTGTTTATAATCACCCTTGGGTGATAAAAAACACCAAGGGAACCAATGAGAAATAATGGGAATGATTTCTTCCAAAATAAATAAATAATAATAATAGAAAGATAAATGTCAATACAAACATAAATAAAATAAACAACAAACACAAAAAACAAAAACTAAAAATAAATCCACACCTAATGACAGGACAGATCTCCACGTGACCCCATGAGCCATCCTCTAATCCCAAAAACCATAAATCACTTCATGGAAATCGAGACCAATCTAGAATATGAACTTAAAGCTAAAAACAAATATATAAATGCAAGAGTAAGTATTAAAACTTAGTAGGAATGCCCAAGTAAAACTATTCCCAATGCATTTCCTTTAAATAAAATATTCATTTACATCTTGTTAGAAATAAAATGACATAAACATAGTTTTTTTATACATTGATTTTTTTAGAAAAATTGATGAACCACTGCCCACTTTGATTTAAATAAATTTCTATTAAAATAATGGGGTGTTGGAAGTTTGGGAAAAGATTTCTCAAAAAAAATTATCGTAAATTAGATAAAATTTTATTTGAAAACATTAATTCTAAATGTATTATTTAAAGGGAAGAGTGAGAAATAGTGAAAAAATATTTCCAAAAAAACATCATTAATGAATTTAAAATTTGTACATTTGATTTTACAAATCATTCAAATCATAGATATAGAGGGGATGAAATGAAAACAATATGAAGTAATTGAGAAATATTTCTCAAGAAACCATGCCACATGTGGAACATAGCTTATCGACCATAGACAAAAAAGATCTGAAAAACATGGGAATACCAAAGTATCATATAAAAATCTAGAAAATAATCAAACATGATCCATCAAATTAGCATGCCTTATGAAATCAAAAAACCCTAACACTTGGTCATACCCTACCTGGCCTAATCTAGGGGAATCAACACCAAATAAATGCATTCACATACTAAGGGGATACCAGAAAAAGAGTAATATTAAAATAGTTTATTAAGAATACATGGATAATCCACTAACTAATCTTGGTTCCCATGTTATTTCCAAAATTAGGTTGATCATAGAAATGCCATGTAATTAAATATATATATATATAATAATACTTATAGGCTAGAAAAACCACACATCTATAAGTTCCCCCCCAAAATTCAATCTAATTCCCTATAACATGACATACCAGTACAAAATGGAATCCCAATAATCATTAATTTCTCATTCATCTAAAAGATATAAAGGAAATAGCATGTACCTATCAGAGTTTTACAATGAAACCCCATTTTAGAAGTTCCAATCAGGCCTCACATATATTTTTACTGAGAAAAAAATTAAAATAGATCTGAAAAAAGCTACTATAATTCCAGTTTTCATTTATACTACCTCTTGGAAACCTAAAACTCCATTTTGAATTCAAACCACACTTATAATTTCTAATCGATCATTTCAAAAAACATTTGATATGAAAGTCTAAAAAAAATTATGACACATTGCTTTTCAGAGGGAGAAAAAAATGAATTTCAATATATATAATCCTTTAAAACATTATATATTACTAATTATAATAAAAAAATTCTATAAAAATAAATAAATCAGTTATTATTAAATTGAAAATCTGATGACCAGGTATGACAAACTCAAACCATGGAGACTTAGATGATGGAAACACAAAATAACATCATGAAGGTCCAAAAAAGAATGGAATACCAATAAAAACCATAATAAAATAGAAACACCAAGTTATTAACAAATAAATATAAACTCTAGGTCAAAGAAACCATGGAAGAGGAAGAAACCAAGAGGAAAAGGAAGAATTAATACTAGTAAGAATAGAGAACGATATTACCTAGATAAATCGCCAAAATTATTAAATGATTAACTTGTAATCACTAAAGAAAAGCGGTGAGAGGCATGGAGAAGCGGGTAGGAGACTTCTAGGGTCACACGAGATAAATAGAAATAGAATGGGGTGATTTTTCACAAAAACTGTGAAAATAAAATGGTAAAAATCAACTTTTAATATAGCTGGGATCTATTAATTGTTATGATAAATGGTTTCGTACACTGTGTTCCAGCCACACACCTCTTACTGTACTCAAAATACTTATACTTGGTTTATTCCTATGATTTTTAAAGTCATGCAACAACAATGTGGATAGTCTTGGGAAATTTTTTGAACCCTTGAGAACACTTGTTTTAAAATTTTCACTAATCATTCTTAATCCATGTGTATAGAAGCATAATAATAAAAAACCCTATAATGTTTTACCTATGATTTTCATGGTTTGAACTTAACCATGCACTACCTATCTTCACTTAACTATGAAATAACAAAATTAATTTAAAAAGGATCATAGATCTAGTGGTCACACATATTTCCCTAACCATTCACACTAAATTTTCAATAGAATAAAAATATCCCAAAACTCAAAAATACAATTCAAAACACTCAAGACACAAGAAAAAGATACAAATTAAAAATAATAAACTAGAATAAATGACAGAAAATATCTAGGGTGTGATAGAAATAATTCTATAAATATATATATAAATGAGTATGGGTAGATATAAAAAATTGTACACTAATTTAATTTACATAATCAAGGAAATGGAATTGGAAACATTTAAGAGGTAATCTATGTTTGAGTGACAAGTCTATAAAAAATAACTCACACTATATAGTGTTTTGAATTTTTCTATGGACATATCTTTTTTGTTCAATTATTCTAGAGTCTAAGAATTAAGTGAGGGGAATTGATAGAGTTAATATTTGAATTATAATTTATTGATATTCCATTTATTTTATTCCATATAATTTATTATTTAGTTTTTAGAAGTTTCAATATTATTATGACATCTCATTGGATTCTATGAATATTTATTAAAATGGAAAAAAATTAGATTTAATTGATATATTTAATCTTTGAAATAAAATGGATGATAAGGTATTGATTGTCCTATATTTTGTATTTTTATAGGGTAAATCCATTTAAATAAATTGAAGGTAGTTCTATAAAATGATATTCATATATTATATATTTATGGATTAAAGTGGATAAAATTTACTATGTGTCAGGCCGTATAATATATTATTCTTTATATAAAAAATATTTGGAGATAAGTGGAAAAATTGAAAAGAAAAGTATCTATACATGATAAAAAACATATATGTATGTTTCAGAAAATATATTCCATTAAGGATGTTTCCAAATATAAATACATAATATATTTTGGTGATATGTAATATCATTGATCAGTAGAAGAGGAAAAAGTGGAGAAGGATGGGTAGACATAATATATTTGATCTACCTCATAATATATTGGGGAATAAATAGATTTATAAAGGGAATAAAGTTTATGGGTGATGTTTAAGATATTTTTTTTTATTTAACTAACAATTTATAAATTCTAAATCACTACCAAAATGAATAAAAAATATGGAGGGTATGTAAGATAATATCCCTTTCCTGTTAAGAGGAACATTGAGTTATAATATGTGTAAAAGGGATATAGATTTAAAATTTATAAAATTATTGAGTTTCATAACATTTTATAATCATGTGTAATATTTTTGGTCCATACATAACATATTTTTAAATAGGTGGATTTCGATATTTAATATTTTATACTTATCTATATATTAATATGAAGCCTTTTATACATAACCGTTGGGGAGAATATATAATATTTTTAGAATATACTCAAGGGATGTGTAGGGTTTTATAATTTTTTCTATAATAAAACATATTATATTTTTATCCATATACTTTCATCCATTCAAATATCTATTTCCCACATATAGATTTTACACTGAATAAGGAAATGAAGGACAAATCATTTGTATAAGGAATGACTAAATCTTGTTGATCCCTACTTATTGAATAATATGGGAAGGGAAAGAAGAATTAAAAACATCATATTTTTTGAATGTCTGATATTTTGAGGAGGATATTAAAATTCAATTGATAAAATCTCATGATATTAGATTAGGAAAAATGTAAAAAATAAATATTTTATAAAAAATAATGGTCTAAGGGGATATAGAGTTGGAGGGTGTTGGTGCTACTATTGTTCAGGTTTTCTGAGTTTTCTTTTTTGTTTTCATTTGTTACTATAAGTTTATTATATTATCTTCCCCTTATTGGTACACATATAATAGTGGGTTAATGATTGATTGGTTATTGTGGTTGGGAACTAAAACCTAATTGTAATTCATGATTTTTTAGGATTAATGTGTAAAAATCATCTTTTATTTATTTATTTCTATACTCATTATCTAGATAATAGTTTCATCTCCTCATTTTAGTTTATATACAATGGAATATGATAGGTTTTGAGGTGTGTATCTAGTGATCATTGATACTTGTATGGAAGATAGTGAATTTTTCTTGAATTTATTTGTAACACTAAAACCATAGAGTTATTTTCGAGAGATAGTAGATTATTATTTAGATGTCATTGAAACATATTCAACAATACATAAAAGTGGTTTGATCAGGATGTAATTATATATATATATATATAATAACTCACCATTTATTTCAACATAATTTTATTGATGAAGAAATTATGTAATATTTAATTTATCAGTTATTAAAATAAGAGTAGATTTTTTAAAGACAATGAAAACATTGTTTTTGGGAATCAATGTTGAATAGCTTATTAAAACACCTCAGTTTTGATAATTAAAAATATTTAATTGTTTTATTTCCCTAATTATATTAATATATTAAATATTATATTTATTGAAGTATTTTTAAACTTTATCATTTCAAAATATTCCATTTATTAATTTTTTTTCTTTATATTTAATGTTTTTATTTGGTCGTAACATGTTATACAATATTTATTTTCAGTTCCATGGATAAATAAGTCATTTGGGACCTTTAAATATTTTTTAGACATGTTTTTTTACAATTCCCAAAAATAAAATACATTGTATAACACTAAGGGAAATTCTTAACCACGTTTCTAATTTGAAATCCATATAGATAATTTGTGAACCAAGTATTTAATTTTCCTTATTTGTTTACCCTCTATATTTCGACCACATCTTGAGCTGATGAACTCAAGATTGAGTGATTGTTTTTCAAAAATATAATATGTATTATAAATTCCATTATAATACATTATATTATTAATCAATATGTATCTTTTTTGAAAATAGGAAATAATTTTATATGTGATTTTTTCTATTTTTTAAAATTTTTCAAAACTCTTTTTATTTTGTTTTATTATCATAACATAAGTTTTATAAATCAAATTAAGGTGATTAATGATTATTTATAAATATAATAAAATTTTATAAATATAATTCAAAAGGAATATAATATAATTATGACTTTATCAATTTATTCTTTATCTATAAAACCTAAAAATTCAGTCTTTTATTGATTTTAGAAATTCAGCTATATAAGAAATTCGTATAGCTGATAAAATATATTATATAAATAATTATATTACGTTAATCACCTATTTGAGTCCCATATGTGAAATGGATTCATATATTACCTTATTTTATTTCACCAATATTAATACACCTATTTAAAATATTCTTATGTGGTTATATGATTTTCTACAGGTTAATCTAAAATTTGGAAAACTCATTTGTTATATATAACTCATAATATTCCGATTTGATGAATGTCAATTTCATATATTTAAATGGATATAATGGATTTATAAATTCATATTATTAATATGTAACCCTTATGAATATTTTTTAACTATTTTAATCTTTTTTATGAAGATCAGGGGATATTTTATTTTCGGACAAGAACTATACAACATGAAACTCAAAAATAACTTTTATTATTTTATATTTACTCTTAAATTTTAATGTCTTTAAATTAATATTAGTTTATATTAAAATCATTCAAACTTGTTTTATTATCTCTTTAAGGTGGCGTTATTATGTTTTGAATTTAATTTCATGTTTACTTCTCATTTTGAATTGATTGTTTTTAATTTCATATTTTCAAATTCAAACATGTTATTTTCATGGAATATTTTGTGGAATTATTATTCTAGAGAAGGTTTTCTATTTTTAATGGATGATTTCTAATTATTTTAAATTAGTCTATATTATTTTAAATTTCGGTCAAGAGTTTAGTGTTTATTATGAAATGATAAAATTATTTTCAATTTCTGTCTCTCTCTATGATTATCCAGTAGTATTATAATTTAATTTTAAATTTACTAATGGCTCTTTAACTATGTTAAGAACATTTTTTAAGTTGGGAATATAGTTTTTTTGTTGTAAAATAGTTCACACTTGATATAATTGTTATATGATACATCTTCGTTGAGATATTTCAAATTTTAAAGTGATATGTACAGTGTGAAGAGTGTGGTGCTATTGATACTGAAAAGTGTTTAAAATTAGGCATATGCTTAACATTTATCACTAATATTTGGTGATATTTCAAGGGATAAAAATTATATTCTATGAAATCTTATAATACCATGAAGATACAATCTATATGTTCAATCTCTCACGAACCAAACCGGTTCGACCCTGAATCGGTCACCTGAGTCGGCCTGTGACATGGCCTGAGGGGCGTTCCCGATCCCCACGGGTTGGAAACTAGTGTCGGGAATCAAAACCAAACAAGAGGGAATGATTGGGCCAGTGAAAATAAATAAAGCGGTGGAAAAACGTAGAATAACGCAAGGTAAATAAATGACACGGAAAAGGAAGAACAACCAACAACAGTAAACTAACCGGAACACAACCAAAAATTCTTGCGACTCTGAGAGTTGCTCACCAGTCCCCAACCAACTCTCTCTCACTACGAGAGAGATCAAGTCAAACCTGCAACCAAAATAAAATCAGTAAAACACTATAGGATTGAGTATTATAACTCAGTAGGCATGCCCAAAAAACTATTCCCAATGCACTACCTTTAAACAAAGAAATTTTCTAATTCCAAGTTTGAACTAAATTATACAAAATATGGGTTTACACACACACACATCCATTTCTATAACAAGTAACAGACCATTTCCCTTCTTAATTTAAAAACAATTTTAATGATTTAACGAAATAGGTGTGTTTCATTTTATAACATTTCTACGAGCAAGTTAGAAATTCAAATTTTAATTGTTAGTCAAATGGAAAACCATACACAACCCACAACACCCACTAAGGGAAATGGAAGATAAGTGGAACACAGGGACCAGCAACCGAACTAGACCTCTCAATCGTCTGCCACATAAAAAAACAATAAAGATAACATGGGTCGAACCAAGGAGCTCGTGAACAATCCAGAACATACCATAAATGTGACTCATCCTGAAGCCATGCCTACTCTCGATAATTTCATAACACACTAACGCCCAGTGTTTCCTTACATGGCCTAACCGAGGGGCCTAATTCCCTAGAAGATTATCATCCATACTAGGGGCCACTATCTAGTGTGTAATCTAAACTAGTGCAACAATCGTTCTCAGAAGATTCACTTACTATTCCAGGTTCCCATGTCAACATGTATAATAAACAAGAAAGTGGCGAGTCAACAAAGTCAATCAAGCAGTACAAACATCACACACAAATGATGCAGTCAACATACACAAAATATCACATTCGAGTCACCCCAAATACATTTTTCCAAAATAATTTATTTTATTAAAGTTCCAAAAGGGAATTCACCAATTTTAAAGAAAATCCTTATTTCTCACGTGAAGCAAAAAAACATGTTTGCACTTCAAAATAAATCATTTATCAATAAAAAAGAACTACATTTAAAATTCTGTGAATTATGTTGAAAGGACAAATGGGCATTCTTTCACTACTGGGTGTCTGTTCATCAAGAAAATATTTTAAGTGTTGTGTATAAAATAAATGGCTCTTTTTTACATCGAGTGATCATTTAAAAATATTATCATATAATACTATTTATTATTTATTAAAATTTATAAAATATCGAGCAACTAATAAACTATAAATTTAAAGGCAAGTGTAGTGGGGGACCTACCTCAATTTGCATCTCGAACATGATGACGCGACATGCCTTGCAAGGCGTGCAAGCACGCACACACTGATTATCATATTACCGTGGGTTTTCTCCCTGACACGCTGCAACAACCGCCCAAAAAACTAAAAAAACATAAACATGGACATAAAATGATCCAAATTAACAGATATCACAAAATAACCACCTTGACCTACTTTCAAAACATAACTCGCACCACGTTTACTATTTAATAAACCCTATTAAAATTTATAAAAAGATTTCCAAAGAGTAACCCCTAGCCCACACACCTAAAATTCATCCAAAGAACACATTTTTTGATCAAATGCATACCCGTTATTTACCAAAACAAAACATTCACCACTTATATAATTCAGTAAACAATTTAAACCATTTATAGTATAATTTTAGGAAATACCTATTACCATTTAAATTTTAAAATACATATAAATATTTTTTTATAGGTCAAGGAGCATTTGATCACTACAATCTTATATATGTAAAACCAAAATACTGGTTATAAACACCGAAAAAACCATAATGTCAAACAAAACATTTTATCGAACATCTTAATCTTAACCTTACAGATGTAGAAACAAAGAAAAATTTCAAAAACTCTTTTTCAGGTTCTAGAAATATAAAAGATCCATGTTCGACTAATTGATGGTGTTTAAAAAAACAGTGATTGATGTTTGAAAATTTATTAAAACAACTTCAGTACCAACTAATTGATTCCAAAAAAATTTAAACTACAATCAAGGGCCAACGGAACTAATTAAGCCTTTGCTCACAAATACCCATCAGACACAGACCACATGTTCAATCAAAGACGTTGTGCACACTATGCCAATTCACCTAAACATGGTTCACAACCTCGAACACAACTAAATTCTTTTAAATACGAAATTTACACAAAATAATTTAATCGCATCACATAATAAAATAATTAATTAGTATTTATGAACTGAAAAGACAAAAAATCAACATTTTTGAATACTTAGAAGAAAGTGAGAAGGGATCCTACCTCAAACGTGGACGGAGCTCCCGAAGCCGGTGCAAAAACCTTGTTCGCACCGCAACTGCACATGTGAGAAGCCAAAATCAACCTAACTCAACAAAAACGAACACACTAAATTATGATTTAACCCTAAAACAACATCCCTTAATGAAGAGGGGGATAATTGTAAATGGATAGGGTTTCACACCAGTGATTAGGGGTCGCTCCGGCTAGCAGGGGTGCGTCGGCGAGAGGCTCACGCGAGGTGTGGTCGGTGGTGCCCGGACAGGGGGGAAAATGTGTGCCATCATGGTCAGAAAATGAGGGGAGGAGGGTGAGGTGCGGCCCATAATGGGCTAGGGGAGGTGAGGTCATAGCAAGGAGGAAGGGAGAGTAGGGATGGGGTTCGGTGAGGCTATCGCCGCCGGAGCAGGCTAGACGCGGGAGGAGGCCAAGGGAGGCGGGGTGTGGGGTCTTGGGCGAGTGCGCAGTGCACAACGTGGGTGGAAGGAGGCAGCGAGGCTGAGGGCATGGCAAGGACAGCAGAGGGCGAGGCGGCGGGATCTGGAGGGCGAGGCGAGGCAATCCGGGGTGTTGCGTAGGGAACCAAAAGAGGGGTGTCGCATCGTGGGGGGGAAAGGAGGAGAGACAAGTTTCCTTGTGGGTGGTGCTCTGAATAGAAGAGAGGTGGGGGCTGGGGCGGCACTGCGAATGGGGGAAAGGGGGGGTGCTTTGGATATCTAGGGTTTTCTTTTTCTTTTTTTTATTCAATTACAATAATAAAAATAATATTAGTACTATTAATAATATTAATTGTAATAATAATAATAATAGAATGATAATAATAATAATGATACAAATAATAATAATAATAATATCAATAATAAAGATAATATTAATAAAATATATTAACAATAAAAATAATAATAAGAATAAATATTATTATTGTTAAAATAATAATATTAATATAAATAATAATAATAACAATCTAACAACCCTAATAATAAAATATTTTATTTATTTTAAATATCGATCAACTACATGACTCACGTGCCGCCGTGCACGCGGTTGGGAGAACTGCTCTCGAACCATGCCACCTGGCTCTGATCGCATATAGGGTTAAGATGTGTGATTGTCGCACAGTTTTATAACTCGCGCGCAAGTCGCGCATCAGTGAGGTTGGGGTGTGACAATTCTCCCCAACACATTCACTTCTTCCCCTAGAAAGTCACCCAGTCGAACAATAGACAAAACAAGAATACATGCCCGATTAAAACTAGAGGAAACAATAACACAAGAGAACTTGAGAACATGATAGGTTTATCCCCACCACAAGAACTCATCTAGTGTGGAAATTCAACACCCAAACATATCACCCATGGAGGGGGAGACATGGTAACTCCCAACCGATCTAGACTAACCTCTATAGCACGAGAGAAACAACACCTTCGCTGAAACATGGAACTCTCGACTCAAAACAATGAAAGCCCGAACACTAGAGAAAAACATCCGAGCAGAACATAACCCAAGCAGTAAACCCGAGAATAACCACAAGCCTGGACTCCTCCGCAAGCACTCACATCTCTAAATGAACACCACTAAACCAAGATCGACCCATTCAAGGGTCAATCACACTCTTAAGAAAAGCACACAATGTAGAAAACCCTAACCCGACAAACAAAACTACATAGATTACAATAGAGCACGTCTAGCATAACTCCACGGAAAAATAATGAACTTTCAACAACATCAAAACTGTAATAGTAGAAAAACAAGAACAAAATGACTTTAAATGTTCCACCATCAACACAGAACACAAAACACAAACTGAAGCTTCACACCCTTGGCAACTCCGGAATGTGCGTGAGCTTCACCCCAATACCTTTGGCTGGGGCTCTGATGGATGAAGTCCATCCTCACAGTCAGGTACATGAATCCTTCAGCCACAATGTCTTATTCAGGAGACTCTTCCTACAAATCTTCTTTAGATGGCCCTAACATCCGCAACGATAACACAACTTTGAAGGGATGCGACATGACGACCTCACATGCCCAAACCGACCACACTGGTGGCACGCCACTAAATGGTCCGATGAAATGGAATTCATAACCACTACATAAGTCTTTTTAGAAATTCGTCCCTCTCGAATACCCTGCTCTTCAAATGGGGAACCTTCATGAGCAGCTGGATATGCTGGATTTTCAACCATCTGTACTCCGGAGACCAAATCAGCTAAATTCACCTCATCCACCAACATCTCTAAACGATGGTCCCTATAAGGTAAAACCATCTCCTTGATCTCTAGACAAAGACCCCCGATGAAGAGGGAAGTATTCATCAAATCATGTGATGTTACCTCAGGAGAAAAGGATAAAGCTCCTTGAAATGGTGAATATATTCCTTCACTGTTCGTTGTCCTTGTTGAATGTGCATAAGGTCTTCTCGTTTATTCGTCTTCACATCTTAAGGTATAAATCATCGGACAAAGATAGATTTGAAGACATCCCATGTCATCCCAACATGCATTGACGGTGGTGCGAGAAACTCCCATACATCTAGAGATGGACCTTCAAACAGACCCAAAACAGCACGCACTCTGACAGCTTCACGAGTTCCCAATACCCTGAAGACACGCTTGACATCTTCAAAACACATAACTACCTTTAACAGACCTCAATCACCGTTATGTAAAGACAATTTCCGTGAAGGACCCAAAACTAGGCATGACTTATCAGAAACTCTAGGGACCTTTCTAGGTGGCATCTTCTAAACAACATATGAAACACAGAAACAATGCCATTATCAAGCCGAAGCAATATCATTGAATTCATTTTCATCCAAAAACATCCAACTAAAAAATCAAAAAAATACCAAGACAACACAAAAATACTTTTTTATTTTATATTCCAAAACTCCCTTCATTGAAGGCCATTTTACAAATACCAAACCCACTTTTCAAACCAATTTTTTTTTCAAAAATCATTTCCCTTTTTAAAATCACTTTAGAAAAAAACAAGTTCAAGCCTTTACTTCCAAGTGCACATCCCAATAATCCCATTAACCATTGAAAAAGTCTTTATCTGCATTCATCCATATACACCAAAACCCACTTTCCATGCATTCCCTCATATGTGAAAACGTTTATTAAGAGTACTCGAGGTTGCACCAAAATCATATCTCTAATAGTTCTAAGAAACCACAAGATTTTTAGGCCAGGAGCTTGTAGATTTAAAAATACCTTTCACAAATTTAAATCCATTTAAGAGAAAAATATCTCATTTCAAAAACCCATTTTAATTTTCAAAAGTGAACTAACACTCACAAAAACAAACACAATACACAACTTGCATCAAATCACCGAAGAGAGGGACTAGTAGTTATGCTTAACCTAGTGACATGGTAGTGGGTCGTGCCCCAAGTAAGCGTCAATGAATAGAAAGAACTTAATCCATGTATGCGGACTCCACATGGGTCACTACTCCATGTAAAATCACAATGTAACATTATTTTTCCTATGTTGTCATCCCCTAATCCAAAACAAATCAGAATGAGATAAGAACTCAATTCCCAGACTACCCCCGGCGACTCGAGGTTTGGAACGGGCGAGGGTTCATGACGTACATCACATACCTACCTCTCGAGTCTTGACAGTCCTAATATCTATCTACTAGATATACTAAATAACAAGGGCCTCCTCGGATACCATTTTGTCACGAACCAACCCAGGTCGACCCTGATCTGGTCACCCGATCCGGCCCACGACATGGCCCAAGGGGCGTTCCCGATCCCCACAGGCTGGAAACTAGTGCTGGGCATCAAAAGCAAACAAGGGGGAACGATTTGGCCCAGTGAAAATAAATAAACCAGTAGAAAAATTAGAATAACTCAAAGCAAATAAATGGCAAGGAAAAGTAAGAACAACCAAGAACAGCAAACTAACCTGACCACAACCAAAAATCCTCGTGACTCTGAGAGTCGCTCACCAGTCCACAACAACTCTCACTGAGAATGAGAGAGCTCAAGTCAAACCTACAAAAAAACTAAAAATAGGAAAACACTATAGGCTTGAGTATTAAAAACTCATTAGGCATGCCCAACAAACTATTCCAAATGCACTACCTTTAAACAAAGAAATTTAGTAATTACTTGTTTGAACAAAATTATACAAAATATGGGTTTCCACAAACACTCTTCCATTTCTAAAACATGTAACAGTCCATTTCTCTTTTTAATTTAAAAACAAGTTTAATTATTGAAAGAAATAGGTGTGTTGCATTTTAAAACATTTCTGCAAGCAAGTTAGAAATTTAAATTTCAATTGTTAGTCAAATGGAAAACCACACACAACACACAACACACACTAAGGGAATTGGAAGAGAAGGGGCAGACTGGGGCTAGCAACCAAACTAGACCTCTCAATCGTCCGCCACATAAAAATAAACACTAAAGAAAACATTGGTCGAACCTAGGATATCCTGAACAATCTAGGACATACCATACATGTGACTCATCTTAAAGGCATGCCTACTCTTGATGACACCATAACTCCCTAATTCCCAGTCTTTCCCTACATGGCCTAACTGAGGGGCCCAATCCCCTAGATGATTTTCATCCATACTAGGAGCCACTAGAAAGTGCGTAATATAAACTAGTGCAGCAATCGTTCTTAGAAGATTCACCTACTATGTCAGGTTCCCATGTCAACACGTATAATAAACAGGAAAGGGGTGACTTGACAAAATTCAATCAAGCAGTACAAATATCACACACAAATCATGCAGTCAATGTACACCAAATATCACATCTGATTCACCACAAATAGAGTTTTCCAAAATAATTTATTTTATTAAAGATCCAAACATGCCTTCACCAATTTTAAGGAAATCTTTATTTCTCACGTGAACCAAAACACTTGTTTGCTTTTAAAAATAAATCATTTATCAATAAACCAGAACTACATTTAAAATTCCATGAATTTTGTTTAAAGTCCAAGTGGGAATTCTTTCACTTCTGGGTTTCCTCTCATCAAGAAAATATTTCAAGTGACGTGTATAAATTAAATGGCTCTTGTTTACATCGAGTGATCATTTAATAAAATTATTATCTAATACTATTTCTTATTTATAAAAAATTATAAAATATCAAGAATTTAATAAATTCTAAATTTAAAGGTGAGTTCAGTGGGGGACCTACCTCAATTTGAATCTCAAACATGAAGACGCAACATGCCTCGCAAAGTAATGCAAGCATGCACATGCTGGTGATCATAGTATCGCGAGTTTCCTCACCGAAACACTGCAACAACTGCACAAACAACTAAAAACATGTAAACATGGATTTAAAACGATCCAAATGAACAAAAATCACAAAAGAAACACCTTGACCTACTTTCACAACATAACTCGTACCGCTTGTACTATTTAATAAACCACTTTAAAATTTATAAAAATATTTCCAAAGAGTAACCCCCATCCCACACACCCAAAACTCATCCAAAGAACACATTTTTTGATTAAACACATACTCGTCATTTACCAAAACAAAACACGTTCCACTTATATAATTCAATAAATAATTTAAACCATTTATAAAATAATTTTAGGAAATACCCATTACTATTTTAATTTTAAAATACATATACATATATTTTTTTATTGGTCAAGGAGCATTTGATCACAGAAATATTATATATGTAAAACCAAAATACTGGTTACAAACACTGAACAAACCATAATTTCAAACAAAACATTTTATCGAACATCATAATCTGAACCTTACAGAGGCAGAAATAAAGAACCACTTAAAAACCTTTTTTTCAAGTTCTAAAAATATAAAAGAGCCAAGTTCAACTAATTAATGGTGTTTAAAAAAATAGGGATTGATATTTGAAAACTCATTAAAACAACTTCAGTACCAGCTAATTGATTCCAAAAAATTTAAAACTACGAGCAAAGGCCAATAGAACTAATTAAGCCTCTACTCACAAATACCCATCAGACATAGACCACATGTTCAAACAATGATGTTGTGCACACTACTCCAAAGACCTAAACAGGGTTCAAAACATCAAACATAAATAAATTCTTCTAAAAACTAAATTTACACAAACTAATTTAATTACATCACATACTAAAATAATTAATTAATATTTACAAACTCACAAGACAATAAATAAATATTTTTAAATACTTAGAGGAATGTGAAAAGGGACCCTTCCTCAAACATGGAAGAAGCTCTCGAAGCTGGTGTGAAACCTTGTTCGCACCGCAACCGCACCTGTGAGAAGACAAAATCAACCTAACACAACAAAAACGTACACACTAAATTATGATTTAACCCTAAAACAACATCCCTTACCGAAGAGGGGGAGAATTGTAAATGGAGAGGGTTTCACACTAGTGAGTAGGGGTCATGCCAGCCAGCGGGGGGTACGTAGGCGAGATGCTCACGCAAGGTGAGGGCATTGGTGGCCGTACAGGGAGGAAAGTGTGTGCCATCACGGTCAGAAAATGAGGGGAGGAGGGTGAGGCGTGGGCCGGTGCTGGGCAGGGTGAGGTGAGGTCATAGCAAGGGGGCAGGGAGAGCATGGCTGGGGTTCGGTGAGGCTTTCACCACCAGAGCAGGTTGGCTGCAGGAGGAGGCCGAGGGAGGCCGGGTGCGCGGTCTCGGGTGAGCATGATGCATGCAACGCAGGTCGCAGGAGGTAGTGAGGCTGAGGAAATGGTGAGGACATCGAAGGGAGAGGAGGAGAGGTCTGGAGGGTGAGGTAAGGCCATATGGGGTGCTACATAGGGAACCGGAAGAGGGGTTCCACATCGTGGGGGGGGAGGAGAGACAAGGCGCCTGGTGGGTGGTGCAGCGAACTAATGAGACGTGGGGGCTGGGGCGGCGCTGTTAATTGGGGAAACGGGGGGTGCATTGGGTAGCTAGGGTTTTTTTCATTCAATTACATTAATAAAAATAATATTAGAAATAATAATAATAACAATAATAATAATAATAAAACTAGAATGATAATAATAATAATGAGAAAAATAATAATAATAATAATATCAATAACAAAGATAATATTAATAAAATTAATTAATAATAATAATATTATTAATATTAATAATGATGAAAATAATAATAATAATAATATAAATAATAATAATAACAATTTAACAACCCTAATAAGAAAGTATTTTATTTATTTTAAACATCACTCAACTGCACAACTCATGTGTCGTCGTGCACGCGGTTGGGCGAATCGTGCTCGAACCATGCCACCCAGCACTGATCGCATATAGGATTAAGATGCGTGATTTCTACGCAGTTTTATAACTCGCGCAAAAGTCGTGCTTCAGTGAGGTCAGGGTGTGACATAATCACTTAATAAACAACACATATACTTTATTTTTCTTTTATATTTTTCATTATTGATTCATGTGTATATAAAAATTCTCCCTATATTTAACATGATTTCACATTATCTTTACGTTTTCACATAGAAAATAATTTTTCAGGTTCCAAAAGGTCAATAAAAATGATAAGGGCTGGGTGAATCTATTGTTTCCTTTATACAAATCTCAACTTTACTAAGTTTAACTCATATAACTTTTTTAGATTTATTTCATTAAAAATGATTGGAAAACTCAAGTTCTTGAAGAAATACAAAAGTAAAAAATAACACATGATATTCAAGTTTCAGCCTCTGTGTGAGAACCTATATCCTTTCCATAGGCACTCCTATGGGTCTATGGAAATTCACTATTACGAAGAAATGAATAAATCATGAATAAAATTTTATTAAAAACCATCTATCTCTTGATAGGAATGATTATTATAACTTTCAACTATTTATAAATTTTTCTTTACATCAATTTGACCCATGACAAAATAAGTAACTTTTTCAAACTGATCCACCAATGATCTATCCAAATACTCGGTCTAATAATACACTATCAGATTCAATAGAATCTAATGGATTCACTCTAATATCTCGATTTGATGACAGAATTCTCAATCTATTAGGTTCTAAAATATTTTGATCTACTTGTATAAATAATATATACTTTTCAAAAAAACTACTCTAAACTCATTTTGATTCCCTCTGTCTGTTAAAATGAACTTTAATGTGCCTAATCTTTTGATTAGTACAATTTTTTTCTAAAAACACTTCTTCAAATAAAACAAATCTAGTCGGAAAAATTGGTTCTAACCCTAATTCTATGTAGTAATAAATTTTAGGTATTTGTGAATGGTGAAAGTACTAATTTACTATGCACTTCTATTTTTAGGTTCTCCCAGAATAGAAAAGGTGGAAACTGAAATATCCTCATGCTCACCTACATACACACCTATCTAAATTTTACTAGCATTTTAATTTCATTTTGACCATGTGGAACCTTTTCATATCTCTTTTTGTCTTGTCAAAACTTCTTTATTCTTCACAACTCTTATATAGTTTCCTAAAAATTAATCTTGTAACACTGATCTAGAAAATTATTTTTGAAACAATTTGGATCATTATGATACCCTTAAACCAATTAAAACACAGAACCATATTTTTTATCATAACTAGTTTTGATATAAAAAATATATAATTTCTCACTTTTATGATCCACATCAGCAGAAAATGGATGAAAACATTATTGGAACATATAGAGACTTTGGTTTCCTATATCCACATAAGTAGAAACTCTGGTATTTATGACAACTTATTTTATTAGATTCTATATCTACTAATCTACATCAGATCTCATAGATTATTATCTTGTTTATAATGAGAATAGATCTTAATGCAACTTGATCTCCCCATTTGCCTTTATTCAGATGCAACAGATCAGTGACAACAACTCTTCTATTGGATCAGTGTCAATAACTCTTTTGTCATATTAGTGAAAATAAATCATCACTGTCAATAAATCTTTATATTAAACAACTAAAAAATTTGTCACTCCTCATTAGATAAGTCTAATAATAAGACACAAATAGCTTCTTCATCTGGTCAAATTTTATTGAGAAGAAACTTATAAATTCTTCAAATTTTTACAAACTCACATATTCAAAAACCAAAAAAAATCAATCTTTCTAAAAAAATACATCCAATGATCTATGAATAGTTCAAATTCATATTTATTTACATTTTAATCTCCAAAAAAATCATAACTCATAAATCACATTTTTATTTGATGGTACATCAGATGGTGAAACTGATGGTCCATCATATAGACCACACTTTTAGTCTGACAAATTCTATGTCTCGTGCTTCTTGATCTGATGAACTGCATCCATAATACATCAATTTTGTATAAATTATAAATTTATATTTCTCACTACTTCTATAAACTCTTTAGTTTATCATTACATATTTTGGATTTCTAGGAACTTTAAGAAAAAAAATGAATTCCTTGACATTCATTAGAATTTTCTATGACTTCACATATTCGTAAGTCCCAAAAACGTTCATACTAATTTCATTTCAATAATTTCAGATTTTCTTCATTTTAATGACATATTAATCAAAATCTTTTTTTTCTGATGCATTTCATCGACATAAAAACTCATACTTTCTCACAACTAATGATCTAAGTCCGATCTAGTTTATCCAGTTGTTATCTTTTAAAAACACATCCTTTTATCTAGATTCGCATAAACATCTCAAAAAAATAAGATATAACCATTTAGAAAAACATATTTCACCTAATTTATAAAATTTTTCATTTAAAAAAAAGTTTTTTTATATAAAAATTCAAAACAAAAACATCAAAAATAAACTTCAATATCCCCCCTTGGATTTTTTGACAACTCCCATTAATAACATTTTCAACCCATTATTTTTCAATACTCATCCATTTACTCTAATAATTTTTTAACATTTATCAAATCACCACCTTTATCAAAATAAATTTTCCTACCACTATAGAATTGGATAAAGTAGTGTTTTTAAATTAATTTCATCCCTTGTTAGAAAAGAAAATTTGAGTTCATGTTAAGATAAAATCTTCCCCAATTTTCTTTACTCTCACTCTTGTTTTATCCCCAATATTTTGATAACCACTACTCTAGATTCATTAAGTAATAAAAGTAATTCTTACCTCGTAGCATAGAATCGATGCCTTACTTTATTACTTTGGTGTGATTATAATGAAGTCGAATCCTGAAGGTTCAAATAGTTTATTAGTTTCGGAAAACTAGATAAAAACATAATTTTTACATTATAACTTGAAAATAAATACAATAGGGAAATTCAATAGGAATCATCCATAACTATTAGATTATCCTATCAAGTCATTCAAAATATTCATCTTTGCATCCTATGGAAAAATAAAACATATGAAATTTATGATCTTAGATACTCAGTAAGGTTATGTAATACAACAGAAGCATAAATAATTTTGGGTGGTGAATAACTAAAATAACTCATGCCATTAAAAATAGACATGAGCATAATATAAAAGGAATGAGAGATGAGTAAATAAAGTTATATAACCAATCATAAGAGAATGAACCTTAATCATGGATATTATAGTAGTCAAATATCGCATGGTTTATCAATTATCAACATCATAATGAGGGAATTCATAATTCCGAATATCTGAAACCTATCTTCTAGGCCTCATCCAAGATGTCTGAAAATACTAGGGAAATGCTTTAGACAAAACTCAATTTTGTTTTGTCTAATGAGACCTACCGATGCATAGAGGGGATTTAGTGGGCCCCAACCATCACCTGAGAATTACGATGAATTCCTGACATGAATGGGGATAAACATAAACAAAATGAATATATGAAATATAAATATCTTTCCCTAATCTATAATTATAATCATTGACCAATCTAAGTAGCATGGTGAATGCTATCAAGATAGAACATCCACAGTAAATCAGTTAATAACCATTTAATAACATAAATTAGATGAAAATAATAAAATTTCAATCTCAATAAATCATAAAATTCAATAGAGGTGTGTTAATAGATGAAAATACTCTAATAAATTCATTGAGGAATTGTTGATAGAAATACCCCTTTTACATTTCCAAGAATAGTTCATTTGGAATATCATTTTTATTTGTCCTAATTATTTTCATGAAACTAGTAATGAAGAAATATTGTTTTTCATTAAAAAATAAGTGATTTTATTATAATAAATTTTCCTTAAAACATCTTATGCATGATACTTCAAAATGGGTAAGCAATCAAGATGTTCCCTTTAACCGGGCTTGCATATCGAGAAAAATTGAAAAGTGACCCTGTAAAACATTTACTCTCTCATAAATTAATGATTAAATTATCTGAATATATGATTTTGGAATATATATAAAATATTGTAATATTTATATAAAATAATTAATAATTACATTGGTTTATTGAGGTAGAAAACATAACCCGAATGAAAATGAATGTTTGGGAAGACAACCCTTACCTTATGTCCAAATGTGTTCTGCACATTACCTTAACTTCATAGATGATCAAATTATAACCATTAAATAATTAATTAATAACCTTATATAAAATTATATAATTTTATTTACTTCATTTATGGCCTTTTTTATATGTTATAAGAAACAATTTTATTTCATGGGAATGTTCCTTTCCATGGTTTTCACGAAGGGTATACTTGTATATGAGTATGGAAGTTCATGTGGAATGGGTATAATTCTAAAGAACATAATTTATACAATATTAATGAATATACATAAGTTTAAATGGTGATATATATCATTTTTATATGGTATGATGATGAATCATTAGATAATACGTTTAGTGATAATCATTTTCATTATTACGGTTGTTATTGATCAAAACGAACTCATTTTGTTTAATCATTTATTATTATGTAAATATGTCACATAAAAAACATATGAAATGTTTTAATACAAATATTATAGTCTGTTTTGACCATAAAAATGTCTTCATTACCATACTTGAAGGATTAATTGATTAAATAAAATATGTCATCCCTGAAGGTTATAAATCGACACTTCTCGAATGATGTTTTTTTTAAATAAAAGAGAGGGAGAAAAGTGTTTGGGTAAATATATTCCATTATAATGATATAAATAAAATATATAGATGATAATGGAGATATAATTATCATTTGGATAGATTAGTTAAGGAGAGAATAATAAATGATAATAACTTGGAAAGAGACAAAAATGAAAAGGAAGAGGATTCCACATCTTGAATGCTCATCTTTGAGACCCTCTTTAATAGGATTGGTTTTGGTCTTTAGTTAATACCAAGAGCTCCTAGACGTGGGATATATTTTTAGGGAGATTAATGGGTATAAATATTACAATCTTAAAATCATATAGGTGTGAGGGGAAGTGGTGCTGAGGGGTGGTATTTATAGTGGAGAAGAGGGGTGTTTTTGAATATTTTATTCATTGGTTTATTATTTTAGCTCAAGAATATGAATAGTTTCATAATTATCATAAAATATATTAAAATAAGGAATAATATTTCAAGATTATTTGATTTCATGATCCATACATCACTTATGACACAATAAATCAATTATTTAACATATATCACAAATTTCTATATTTTATTATTCCTAAAAAAATCAAGTATTTTAAAAAAATATCAAAAATTCTCCCTAACCATTTATCAACATATAGAATTAAAAAATGAACTCCTTTTTATGAAAATAATTATCTAAATATGGTAAATATAGGTTTTAATAAAAATCATAGTTTGCTATTAAAATATAATTTTTACAATTATAACTAGTTTGGTAACACAATGAAAAATTAAATAAGGTCCCATTAAATTATCCTAAAATTATAATACAACAAAATGATGATTTATAAATAATTTTTATGAAAATGAATTTTATTTTATATCATAAAATTAATTATAAAATTTTAATTAAATATTTATTACTTACAAAATTAGAAACACATAATTTAATAATTTTTAAAATATTCATTTTCTTATACTATGATATAATTTTATCATACATTCATTTATAATGTGCATAAATTGAATATATAATTTCATGGGTGATGATACTATTAATTTGGCTAATTTACTATTAATAATGGGTGTATTACTATTCCTAGGGTCAGGTTAATAGTTCATCAGTATAGGTTCTTTAACTTCTAAAAATACCTATTATTTCATTCACTGTTCATTTATGATGTTTTTATTGTGTCATATATGTGATTTTATGTGATATATAATATATTAAATAAACATAATAAGGTAAATTTAAAATGGAAGGTTTTGGGTCATTACAATCTACCCTTCTAAGAAAATTTCAGCACTAATATTTCCATATTTTCACCCCCCAAAATGATTTGGGAAGCTCTTCACCATAAGATCCCCTGGATCCCACATCACCTCTTCAATTTTACGATTCTTCCAAATTACCTTTACTATCCGAGTTATCTGATTCTTCAACATATATTCTTTAGTGTCTAGAAACCGGATAGTCTCTTTACAGTAAGATAAGTAAGGTTTCAATTATATTCCATCATAAGTAAGAACATATGTTAAGTCTGGAATGTACTTCCTTATCAAAGAAGCTTGGAGCAGATTATCTACTTTGTAAAGGATTTGTGGAATTTCTAAACGATAATCCATTGGTCTAATGCTGTACAGAATTTAAAAAGGACCAATGTACCTGGGGCTCAGTTTCCCCTTCCTTCCAAATATTATAATAACCTTCCATGGAGATACCTTCAAGAAAACATGATTTCCTAATAGAGATTCCAAATTCTTCAATCAATTATCAGTATAGCTCCTTTCCTTCTTGGAGATGATTTGATATGGGTTTTAATAGTCTTTACATTCGATGTTGTTTCCTCCACAAGCTCTGGGCCTATAAGCTTCCTTTCACCAACTTCATCACAACATGTTGTTGTAAGACATCTCTTTCCACCTAATTCATAGTATAGTTATATTTGAATACTTAAATTGAAACTATTACTGTAGGAAAACTCTATGAATGATAAATATTGATCCCACATACCTTGAAAATCATGTGAGCATGATCTCAACATGTCTTCTAAATTTTGGATCATCATTTATGATTGAATATCAGTTTAAGGGTGACAAGAAATACTTGTCATATAAATAGATTATTTTAAATTTATTTTATTTTAATTTCCATTAATGCTTTGTTTTGTGGGTTTCCAAAAGGTTTTATGTAGAATAGGTGAGTTTTCATGAATTGGGCCAAACTGTGAGACCAATTCCAGATTTAAAAATAAATTTTTTTCTTTTATAACATTTTCATTTTTTAATAATTTTCACTCATTCCAACTAATAAATGTCCTCCCCTGATATATTAACTCCAAAATTAAAATTTGGAGCTTTTAGAAATCCATAACCAATGTTTAGTTTGGTTTTTATTTAAGGGATTGGGCCTGCCCGGAAGCCCATATCCAGTTTTAAAAATTAATTTTATTTATTTAATAACATATTCAATATTAGCTATTTTTCAGTGATTCCAAGTCTCCCACGATCCCATTACACCCTTCCACGCCCCTAGAATCTTTCCCACCACTTTGGAGCTCTTAGGAATTTCTATTTGGGGACGAATTGATTAGGGTTCATCAAATCATCCAGATTTGAGAGGGTAAGTTGATTATTTCATAAGTATTTTAATTTTCATCTTTTTCCCCCATTTCGGTCCCCAAATGACCTAATTTAAATCCATAAATCCTCAATACCAGTTTTGGGTACTTCAAGATTCAAATATAGGTGGATTGGGGCCGATTTCCTCATGATTTTTCAAGTAAGGGAATTCATTCTTGGTTCCTTCCATCCTCTTTTAGTATTATTTCCACTTTCTTGAAGTTAATAATATCCAGAAGCTGGAGTTTGATCCTAAGGTCTGATTTTGTGTCTTTTGGGTTAGTATTTGTGGTTTAGGTCTGTATTTATATTTCTTGTGGTGCAGCGATGGTGCGCTTAAGATTTCGCACCATGTTTTGAGGGTTTTGACTCAAAAGGGTAGGTGATTCCATGTGTAACCAGTTTATTATGAGTTAGCTTGCTTGGTTTATTAATTAATCAAGTTTATAATCTATTTTATGTGATGTGAAAACTATTTTTGATGGATTTGGTTACACATTTAATTTTTAGTAGCATTTTAGCTTGAAATTTGGTAATTTTCATGTCTGACTATTGGGGTAATGTTTTGGTATAGTTTTAAACATATGAAGGTAATTTATTAGTCTTGAAAGGGGCTGAGAATTCTGGGTTTTTAATTCCTTATTGTCATTTGGGCCTTGAAAAGAGGATTTTGAATGAGTTTAATGTGTAAAACCATGTCGTACTTCTTGAAGGTGAATTATGAAAACGTGTGTTTTTCATGTGTATCTTTGGGATATTATTTGATGTATTTTTATAACACTTGGGGGTGGTTTAATAATTGTTTTAGGGCTGAAACTTCTGTTTTGGATTGTTATTGGTATGATTTTGGTCTTGAATGAGGGTTTTGAAATGGGTTTAGTGTGTAAACAATGGTCATACCTCTTGGGTTTGTTTTATAAAAATTGAAAATGTTTTATTTGGTTAAACAAAGTTGGAAAAAGGTGTATATGTACTGTTTGGGTTAGTGTGTTCACCTAATGTGGATTTTTAAATGGTAAAGTGGTGATTTGAGATGTCAAACATTTTTAGAATGTTTTATAAATTGACAATTTGTTTTACTAAATTGTGTTTTCTATGCGAAACACGAGTGTGGGATGTTTCGGGTGAGTTTATTGATAAAGTGAATTATGAAGGTCAGAAGGGTATTATGTGACATGTTTGTGGGCTGTTATGTGATTTTAATATCTTGTAATGGATTTATAAAATTTTTTAAAGGCTTTTTGGAAGTTTTTAAGAAATTTGAAAAGTGTTGTAGGCAATTTTGGTGTGAGTTTGATTTCAAAATACATTTGGCAGAAAAGTGGAATTTGTGACTTCTGTGATGTACATGGGGCTGTTGGGTTAATGTGTGATGTGGAAGTGATATTTTCATGTGAAAACTATATTTCCTGGATTGTTTAACTTGTTTGAGTACAAAGGGAAAACCTAGGTATCTAGGTGGGTAGACGTGTACTAGTATGCTAGTGGAACTGTGGGGTTTGGCCTCAGTTTAACTTTGAAATATTGACGCTTACAACTCTAACTAAACTATTATGATGATGATTGGGTACCACTAGGTTATGGGTATGATCCCTACTAGTGGCTCATGCATGAGAACTGGTATTTCTTTGTGGTTACTCTCACCGAGATACGAGGTACCTGGGACCCACAACTAGATAGTTCCTAGGGGTTATTTCCTTTTACTTGTGCTCATTATATCCTTTTTACTTACCGTCGGTATACAGTATTGTTGGATGGAAAATGCAGTAGCTTTTTTATTTATTTTAAAATTGTTGGTCCTTTAAAATTAGTCCACGTGAAAACTGTTTTCTTTTATTATTGCATCCTTTAGAAAATTGTAACATGCATTTATTATTTACAAAACTTGCAATGCTTTTTTTCATGAAATGTTTATCACATGGAATCTCTTAGCAGTGCTATCCTGCTGGGCTTTCTCTCACACCCTACTTACACCTTTGGGTGTAAGTAGACTTTCTTATTTTGTGTCATAGGTTTGGGTACAGGTTTTATGCCATTAGTTCGGGGTTTTAGAGATCCATTGGGATGTAGTGTCGTGGAGATGGCTTGAGGGTGGTTCCTATTTCCATGTGGAGGTTCTTGGGCTATCATTTCATGAGATTGTACCTTTTTAATGGTCGTCATAAATTTTTTAAAATTGTGTAATTCAGTTCTGAATTTTAGTAAATGATGTTTTGGTTTGAAAAATCCAGATTTGATTTCTTGGATTCATTTGTTGTTGTAAGTATACAAATTCAGGTAAATCATTCCCAATTTTCAGTTTTTGATAACCAGGAACTTGTGCCAGCCCGTGGGGATTAGGAAAACCCTTCAGGACTTGCCACGGGTCGGTTCGGGTGCCATTTTTGGTGGCGACCAGATTCGGTTCGTGACAGTACTCAAATGAATCTCAGTATAAAAAAATTATGAAGCCTTTAATAGAATTTTTATGTAAACCATGGATTACGATAAAAATATTAAGATAGGTTCTTCATGAAGTCTCACAAATTCACTAATATAAATTCGTGTAAGTCCCTATAGTGTAAATTCCTCCCTTATAGTGAAGAAATGTGCATATTTTGGTTTTCTATCAACAAATACCAATATTGCATCATTCTTTATTGGATTTGTTTGTAATCTAGTGACAAAATCCACGGTGATGTCATCCCATTTCCTTTTAGTAATAGGTAGAGGTTTCATAACACCTCAAGAATGTTGTCTTTCAGCCTTCACCTATTGACAGACTAAACATCTTGATACATAGTCAGTAATTTTCCACTTTAAATTATCCCACCATAAATGTTCCATTATATCACTAAAAATCATAGATCTACCATGGTGTATTGAGAAATTAGAGCTATGGGAATCATCCAATAACTCCCTTTTTAGCTTGTGTATAGGGGGAACACATAGCCTACTCCTATATTTAAGAATTCCATAGTCACACATAATGTCTAAATACATCCCATAATTCACATCTTTAATTTTATTTTGAAGATTATCAACATCACACTAAGAACATTTAATTATTTCTAATAAATATGGTTGGGAAAGGAGTTGAAAAAGTAATGATGTTTCACCTTTCTTAATAATTCCCATAATAATATTCACTAGATCGATGTACATGGGGTCTTTGTCAATCCTCATTTTGTTTATAAATCCATGATTCTTACTCCTCAATGCATCTTATACCTAATTCTCCTTCCCAGGGTGGTAGTGTATTGAATAATCCTAATCCTTGAGAATCACAATTCAACACCTTTTCCTTAGGTTGAGTTATTTTAGTGAGAATTTATATTTTATACTCTTCTGATCTATATATATATATCACATATTTCACCATAGAGATATTATCTCCATATTTTTAAAGAAAATATTGTATACACTAACTTAAGTTCATGATTTGGATGGTTTTATTAATGTATATCTAACTACCTTGATGCAAAGAAAATAACTCTATAAGTATGTATAAGGACACACCCAATTCCTTTCTTTGATGCATCACTAAAACTCACAAATCCACCATTTTATGATGGTATATTAATGATTTGAGAAATAACTAATAATATATTCAATTCTTTAAAACATTATTCACATACATTTTTCCATTCGAACATAAACACTTTATGAGTAATATTAATTAATGTGTTCGCTAATCGGGTGATGTTCTGAATGAAACTCCAATAATAACCTAGTAAACCAATAAAACAACAAACTTTAGTTATGTTTTTTGGTGTAGGCCATTCTGGGACCACCATTTTCTTTAAAGTATCAACTGATATTCCTTGATTTGATGTAATATCACCAAGAAAAGAAACTGAATGTATCATAAATTCACACTTTCTAAACATCCCATGTAATTATTTTATTCTACGAGTATTTAGAAAAATATGCAATTGATTTTCATGATCTTTGTATCAATGAAAACAGACGGTTAATTGACTAGTCCAAATGGTATAATTGTAAACTCATAATGTCCATACCTTGTGTGAAATACTATCTTTGGAATGTCTTCCTTCCTCAAATGCAATTGATGATATCATAATAGAAGGTAAATCTATGAGAAATATTGATCTCCCTTAAGTTGGTAAAATAAATCATCAATACAAGGTAGGGAATAATTGTTTCTTATTTTAATAGCATTGATTTCTCTATAGTTAATGTGTAGCCTCATGGATCCATCATTCTTCTTCAGAAAGAGAATATGGGATCCCCGTGAGAAAACACTAGGGAGGATAAATCTTTATCACTAAATTCAACTAGTAGTTTCTTTAATTCTAATAATTAATTTATGGATATTCTTTAAAGGGCCTTTATGTATTATATAAAACAATAGTGAAATCAATTAAATACTCATGTTTCCTCTCTAGAGTATTTCTTAGAAAATCCTCTTGAAATACATCAACATATTCTTTCACAACATGTAAATACTCAATTTGAATATTTAATTCCTCATCCATAGATATTGTGTTCTCCTCCACCCAATGAATTAAATTGAGTATAGCTCCTAGGGGTGTATCGAGATAATAATTAGATAGTGATGTTTATGTTCTAAATATAAGGGATTCTACACCTTCCCCACAAATCATAATTTACTTCTTGTTGTAATATATTTTCACTTCATATTTTGAAATACAATCCATACCAAGGATAATATAAAATTCAACCATAGATATAGTAATAAAAGCAGAAGATACAACACATTTGTTTTCCATAATGGGAATTACCTGACACATCTTTGTTGTAATGAAACTTCCCATAGAGGTTTTGATTGAAAAATCCCTTGTTATATAGATTAAGAATTATTTAATTTTTAATTAAAACTGGGAAGATATAAAGGAATACGAAGATCCGTAATCAAATAAATATTTATCTAAATTTGATGATATTATTAATGTACCTGTAACCACATCATTAGGAAGATCAAACTCTGCTATTGTTATTCCATAATCTTTTCCTTTCTCTTGTGGGGTTTTCTTATGAATGTTTCATGGATACTTGAGAAAATCATTTGAATAGTGTCCCATCTCCCTAAAATTGTATAATTGATCATTTGTAGCATATTACATTACCTTGAAATAATGGGCTCGGTGGCCTTTTTACCCACACATTTAATAGACTACTTTTCATTTTAAGCAGGCTCTGAGGCATTTCCTTCCCCAGCTATCACATGTCGCAATACTTCTTTTTTATTATTCCCTTTATAAATTCTTTCCTCCTCAACCCTATTCTTCCCTTTCAGAAACCATAAAGTCATAACACATATATCATTCTTTCTCTATCATGATTTTACATGATATTATATCTTTGAATGATTAGAATGTTTGGGAAAATGGTGTCCTTTGGTGAAATGGTTTTGAAATATCAAATAATCAATCAATATTGCTCCTTGGATTACATATATAGTTTTCATAATTCCTTTCTAGTCTTGTAAAGTTTTCATCATACTTGGAAATATTCTCATCCTCTTTTTCCCTTAGATTCAATATTTTTCCTTCCATATCCACTCGTTATTTTTGATGAAAATATTTTTGTTGGAAAATTCCTTTAAAATTCATCCATTACATATTGGTAATTACTTCATCCTCTTTTTTTTGTATAATTAAAGACCCTTGATATAAATCTCTCAATATATATTAAACTATCATGACAAACCTTCTCCCATTCATTGATTCCCAAATTGAGAAATTTCTTCTCTAATGAACTTATTCACTGCTCAACTACAAATGGGATTTTAGTCCTACTAAATGATGGAGGTTGTTACCACATAATGTTGTATAAAATAAATCCTCCAAATTGTAGAGCAGGATGCTCTATGAGGGAAAGGTTATTATTCATAACATGAGTCAACTATCCCGGTATAGTTATATGTTTCTCATCACTAGTAGAAGCTCCAATACTGACATAATTATATTTCATAGGAGGAAAATTCCTACACAGGATACATGAATTTATACAGTTTTCATTCCTTCAACTACACTTAATTTGAAATAAAGGCATACATTAGATTAGTTAATGAGTTGTAATGTATGATATCAAACTAGAAAAATAATAAACATAAATTTACATTTTATGCATAGCTAATATCATTACTAAAAACATAGTCTCTTTGGGGGAATATTACTTTTAAATCCTTCATAATGGTTTGTAAAGAAAATTTTATATATCCTAAGAATATCCCCCATGAGTGTCAGACTAGGTGCACAGTAAGGCCTATTTTCATGTACCAGATTACCCAGAGTTAGGCTTGGTACACCTTGTTGAAGTTGTTACCACTAGATATATCTCTTCAGAACCATATACACTTATAGTATCCAAACAAGTGTGTATTTATTGTAAGTTTCATATAATATCTACCTTTCCAAAATTCTAATATGTTATTCTATTCTTATCCTCAATGTATATCTTAGGGTTATCTTACTTATTATATGTTTTCTAAATCTAGATTCCAATGTTTCTATTAAACTACCCTTAATAACATCTATAAAGAACCACACCCCAGTAGCATGGATCCATTGAATTACATTATTATATTTGTATGATTACAAGGAATTTAATCCTAAGGGACTGAATAGTTTATAATTTTTGGAAAACCAGATACAAACATATGATTTACATTACAACATGAAAGGAAATACAACATATCAATTCAATTAGAAACATCCATGACTCCTAGACTATCCCATTAAGTCTTTCATAATATTCATATTTTCATCTAGGGTAAAAATAAAACATAAGAAATGGGTGAGCTAAAATGCTTAGTAAGGGTATGTAATACAGTGGAAGAATAAATAATTAAGCAAGTTGAATAACTAAAAGAACTCATTCCATTAAAAATAAGCTGGATCATAATACAGAAAGAATGAAATATGAGTAAATAAATCCATATAACCAATAATTAATAGAATGAACCTTAATCATGGATATTATAATATTAAAATAGCCATGGTTTGTCAATTAATAGTATCATAATGCGGTAATGCATAAATCCAGACATCTGAAACATATTGTTAAGGCCTCCTTTAAGATGTCAGAAAACAAAAGGGTGATGCCTTGGCTAAAACCCAGTCTTAATTTGTCTCATGAGGCCTATCAGTGCATCGAGGGATATAGAAGGCTCCAACTATTAATTGATATGTCCAATTAATTAAACATATTAATGTTTCTAACCATAAACAACATGAACATAGGAAATTTAAATAACTTTAAAAAATTTGTAATGATAATCACTAACCAATCTGAGTAGCATGGTGAATGGTATCAAGATAGCACATCAACAGTCAAATCGGTCACAAACCATTTAATAACATATGGTAGATGAAAATAATAAGATATCAATCTGAATAAAGAAAAATATTCAATAGATTTTTGAAATATATAAAAATAATCTAATAAAATCATTGCATAATTCTTGATAGAAATAACCCTTTTACTTTGAAAGAGAAGTAATTCTGGAAAAATCATTTTTATTTGTCATAATTGTTTGTACAAAACCATTAATGAAAAAATATTGTTCTTCAAAAAAAATTTTATAAAAATAACGGTGTCTTAAAACATACTATGGATGATTTATGAAAATGCGTAAGAAATTGAGATATTCCCTTTAACTCGGCTCGCGTATCTGGATGAATTGAAAAGGGAAACTTGTAAAAAATATTCTCTAATAAAATAATTATGAACTTATCTAAATATATGATTCTAGAACATATATATATAAATATATAACTTATAATAATTATATAAAAGTATGAATAATTATATTGGAATATAGAGGTAGAAAACACAACTCAAATGAAAATGGTTATTCTGGAAGAAAACCCCTACCTTATGTCAAAATGTGTTCTTAACATTACCATAAGGTCTTGGATAATCAAATTAAATCCATTAAATAATTATCTGAAAACTTTATATAAATGTATATAATTTTATTAAGATCATTTATGGCCTTTTTTATTATTTTTACGATAAAATTTTATTTCTCACTATCATTCGTTTCATTGGTTTTCGTGATCGGTATACTTGTATATGATAATGGAAGTTCATGTAGAATGTGTATAATTATCTAGAATTAAATTTATATGATTTAAATTAACATATAGAAGTTTAAATGTTAGTATATATCATTTTTATATGCCACTAGGAATATTTATTAGAAAATACATTTAGATATAATGAGTTTCATTATTATGGAGGTAATTGATCATATCGAACTCATTTTGTTTTATCTATGTCACTTCCATAACATAAGAAAGTTTTTAATTCATATATTATAGTCTGGTTTAATCATAAATATTTTTTCATTACCAGCCTTGAAGGATAAATTGAAGAATGAAAGTTTTTCATCCACGATGGTCTTAAATCGGCACCTCTTTGATGATGATTCCATTTTTAAAATAAAAGAGAGAGAGAGAGAGAGAAAGAGAATGGAGTATGAGTAAGGATATTACATTAATATGATATCATTCCATAATATATATGATATTGGAGTTTTAATTAATATTTTCAATGAAAATTTTAGGATAGAATAATAATATAAAGGAACTTGAAAAGAAACTAAATGGAACTGGAAGAGGATTTTACTTCTTGAATACTCCTCCTTGAGAGCCTATTTAAAGAGATTGGTTTTGGTCATTTGTTAATAGAATGAAAACCTAGACTTGGGGTGGGGCTTGGGGAGAGGATTGGGACTAAGGTTTACAATCTTCAAGGCTGATAGGTGTTAGAGGATGTGGTGTTGAGGGGTTGTTTTTATAGTGGAGGAGAGGGGTGATTTTTGAATATTTTATTCATTTGTTTGTTATTTTGGGTCAAGACTATGAATAGTTTGAGAATTAAAATAAAATATATTAAAATAATGAAGGAGGTTTTGATATTATGGTATTACATCATCCATAAATCACATATTAGACAATAAATCATTTATTTATCATTAATCATAAATTATCATATTATACTATTCACAAAAATATTAAATATTTTAGAAAAATCACTAAAATTTACACTAACAATTTTTAGATGTGTAGAATTCAAAGATGAAATAAATTTTATGAAAATTACTGTTAAATATGATAAATTTAATTTTTAATTGAAATCCCTATTTACTCAAAAGATACAGTTTTCAAAATTATAACTGATTTTATAACACTGTGAAAATTCAACTAAGGTATCATTAAATTGTCTTAAAATCAGAACACAACAAAATATTTATTTCAAAATACATTTTACAAAAATGAATTTAATTTTAAATAATTTAATTAATTATAAAATTATAATTAAATATTAATGAATTAAAAATATATCAACATCAAATTTAATTGTTTCTTGAAAATATTCATTCGCATATACTTTGTTAAAAGTATATGATACTTAAATTGTTACAGTGCCTATATTTTATTGATACTTCCATGGGTGATGATACTATTCATTTGGCCAGTTTATTATTCACAAAGGTCATATTACTATTCCCAATGTCGTGTTACTAGTTCATTATTATAGGTTCCTTGATATCTAGAAATACCTCTTATTTAATTCATTATTCATTTATGATGTTATTATTGTGTTCTATAAGTGATTTTATGTGATCTTTAATGTATGAAAAAAATAAGGGAAATTTCATTTATAGAGCTCAAGGTCATTACAAATATTTTTTAATCCTGAAAGTTGGACAATATATTTATAATAATTAGTTGCACTATGATTATCACAATGTATCTTATATGGTTTAAAAACATTATGTTTACAATATTACAAAAAACATTCATCGAAATCATTTGAGTAAAATTAAATGTTGCATCAAAATATATTGATTGTGCTATATTAAAAATTACAGAACTCAATTTTTTAGTATGAAAACTCACACAACATTATCCAAAGTAAAATGTTCCTCTGGAAGATGATTTTTTGTCACTGAAATATGTAGTCCAATCAGCATCAATATGACCATGATTGTTCATTTCAAAATATATTTTGTATAATAGACCATGCGAAGTTATTCTATTAACACATATAATAATACTCTTTGCTTCCAAAAAATGATATTCATTCATATCACATTGATACTCTATATAAGATTCATCATATCCTTATTATTCTTCACTATATGATGAATATTTTCTGTTCTCAATATTTTTTGTGAAGGATATAAACTTTTCTGAACATTCATCTAATGATGAATTATTTTTTGATGATTCTGATTCATCTTTCTTAGTCAACATAAATATTTTTTAGTGAACTTATTATTTTAACAAAAAAACTTTTTTTCTCTTTTAGATGATTTGTAAAAATTCATCCACTGTGCGTTTTCTTTCGAATGATATTCCAATTCATCAACATTATTTTTTGGAAAATTAATTTTAAAATTATTGATTCCACCACACTCAAAAAAATTTGCGTTTGTTTTTCTTCAATAAATTACTCTTCTTATCTAATAGTTATTGGAGGTAAGATAAATGTTTTTCCTTTTAACTCTTAATTCTCTTTATCTAAAAAATCTCAATAATCATTATCTTCATCATCTTGAATTTTCATATTTCTCATAGCTTCAAATGGAATTTTTTCTTTCATCCTCTTTTTGTAAACAAGATATTTTCACAATTGATAAGAAACAAGAAAGTTATATAGTTCTTCAAGTGGTAAATAAACATTTTCTTTAAAGTATAAATTTTCGAATCAAACCTTTCTATAATGTTTCTGACGAGTCTTTTCAAAATAGGAGAATCTTACAATACATATCTGAAACCTATGATGTTTCTAACAACTTCATTAAATCTAGTGAAGTAATCATCAAAAAAATATTCATATATCATTATTCTCTGTTAAAATTTTATATACCATATTTATATATTTTATTCCTTCACTTCAGTATTCTATTCCAAAATAATTTTGAGCTTGACCCACACACTCTTTATTGTTTTCATGCATATCACCTTTATATAAACATTTTTTGAAAAAGACATAGGAATAGAATTTATATATTTTCCATAAAAATCAATATTTAAATTTTTAGAAAAATTAAATGGGGAATATTTCTCAATGGGTGGATAAACAATTATAGGAGAAGCAACAACTTCCAGGCTAGGAGATATAAGATATTTAATCATACTATTTTTTCAGAAATAATAATTTGTTCAATAAATAGTAATAATTTGTCTAATATTTATAGAATTTATATTTTATATGATAAGGATTTAATAATGTAAACTTCTTTGGTACAAATTGATCTTCAAAATGATTCAAGAACAACTGAGAATGAGGCTTGAATCAATTTGTGCCTTTTAAAAAATTTAAACTTTACTAAATTTATCCCATGTAACATGTTGTAGTTATTTCCTTACCATCTTTATGAAAAATAAAGTTCATATTTAAATAGAAAAATAAACAAGGTACGCATGATTTACAATTTTTGGCCTCAGTGTGAGAACCTACATCCTTTTCATATCAACTCCCATGGGTTCATAGAAATTCACTATAATGAAGAATTGAATAATACTTGGGTCAAATTTTGTTAAACACATTCTATCTAACAATAATAATGATTATACTGACTCTCATCAGTTTGAAATTTTTTATACAAACAATTTGAGCCACCATAAAATATGTAACTTTTTAAAACTAATCCACAATAAATCTATCAAAAAACATAGTCTGATCATTCTCTATTCGATTTTCAAGCATCATATGGCTTCAGTTAGGTAGCCTTAGTCTGATGGCCCAATTATCAATTTAAACAATTCCAAACTCTTTTGATATACCTTTATACCAAATATGTGATTCTCAAATAACATTTTAAAAATCAGACCATTATCCTCATTATGATTCTCTCTATCTGGTAAATTCTACTTGAATGACTTTGGTGTTCTAATTAAAACTACTCTATATAGAAACTATTCATCAAATCAAAACAAATTTTGTTCATAAACTCATTTCTAACACCAATTCTATGTATTTAATAATTTATGCAAGGGTGAAAAATGAAAATTATGAATGTATTGTGTAATTCTATATTTTATTTTCTCCTAAAATAGAAAACCTTGAAAACTGGATTATTTTATCACACACCCAAATTAGCAGATCTTCAAATTTAACTCACATTTGAAATTCATTTATTATCATGTCACACATTATCATCCCTTATTATTTATAATAAAAATTTCTTGAATAATAATAAATTATCCAAAATTTCATAAAAATAAATCTGGAAACATTGATCCATAAAATTCATTCTAACACAATTTTTATCATTTTAAAAATAATTGCCCAATTGAAATAAATATTTTTTTTACATTTACCCATTTAAAAAAAACAAATATAATGGAATGATATGATGATTAGGGTCAACTAAAAATTGTTGACTATGTTTTTTATACATATAAAGGCTTAAATTACCTATAAAATAATTATTAGCAACTCAAAAATTTCAGACAACTTGTTTTTCCAATGGCCTTATCTACTCATCTGAATTTCATCACACCACAACTGATCTTGTCTTCCTAGAGAATAGATTTTGATGGAACTTGATAACCCCCTGTGTATTTACTCACGTACAATGGATAGATATCAACAACTCTTCTATTGGATCAGTGTCATCAACTCTTCTACCAGATTGGTTGATAAAAAATTTGAGTATCAATAACTTGTCAATGTCAACAACTCTTCAACTCCCACATGGCTATTCAAGTTACTATAATAGAAAAACATGAATAACTTATTCATCTGATAAACTTATGTAGTGAATAAACTTTAAAATTATTCATTTTTTAGATCCAAACTACCCATCAACCAAAACACATTGAGATTTTAGAAAACTTTTTAATCCAAAGACCTATGAATGATGCCTATTTATATTTATTTAAATTTTAAACACCACAAAAACTCATAAATTATAAATCACATTCATTTTTCATTGTTCTTTATATATTGAATCTAATAGGTCATAAAATTAATAATACATCTAGTATAAATGGATCTTCATGTGGTGCTTCTTGATCCAATAATTTGTGTGATGAAGACTTAAATTGTTGAGACTTTATAGATTTTCATTTCTATCTTCTTCAATAAACTCCATCTTGTATCATGAATTATTTATGATGGTTTGTAAATTCACTGAACAATAAAGACTCATCTAAATTCTAAGTATTTTTCATTAAATTTCCGTCAACTCATGTTCCAAAAACTAGAAAACTATTTTCATTTCAAAAGAATCTAATTTTCTTCAATTTAATAACTTAGGACGCAAAAACTTATTTTCTCAGTGCATTTTATCATTGTACAAACATAGAGATTTTCACATCTGAAGATATGTTCTGATAAGGTGTATTTGATCACCAGTATTAAAAAACACTTCCTTTATCTAGATTCCAGAGAACATCTCAAAAAACAACATATAAAAATTCAGAATCATATCATTCACATAATTTACAAAAACAATATTTTATATAAAAATTGAGTTTTCAAAAAAAAACAAAACTATTTCAAAACAAAAATACCAAAAATGAACATAAATTTTCTTTGTTCAGGTTATAACTCTTGGATTCTAATGTTAGGACTCTTTAGGTTGTGAATCCTAGTATCTATAATAATCATTTTAATTATTTTTTGACTCTCCATACAAAATTCAAGAGTCTGGTTATTCTTCCACTATAAAAAAGAAGTTTGTTATTCTGTTATGATTCACATTAAAAAATTATATTAGTGCATAATGTATGTCTTGCTTATTAGAATCATATTAGAGTAGATTATGGACACATTGGATTGAACTACTATAAAAAATTCTTGCATTATATCTTTTCTTACACTACTAACTCTATCAATTCCTTCGTTAATTATTCCATCTTCTTAAAACTTTAATATGACCTATTCACCCCCACCATCCAAACCTTATAACATCCTCCTATCAGACATAAAAATTTGTATCAGGGTGTATCCCTATTAAGAATATTTTGAACTCTATTTTTCTCATTCATGATTCAAAAAAAATATCAAATTTTGTTCCTTTTGTAAATTACCTAATACTTTTATTAATTCTGTTATTTATATTTTTTATGTTCACATTTTCCAAGATATGATAGTCTATAGAAAAGATCTATAAGATGACATACATTAATGTAAATGATGTATGGATTAATTATAATAAACCTCACTTTTATGGTAATGATTATGGTTACTATAAATATAGAATATATGCATAACTCAAGTGTCTAAGCATAGAACAATGGTATGTCATGAAAAATTCATACAAGCTACCTGAAACTGACCAAGATACTCTCGTAGGAAATGATGATGCTGGATATTTTATAAATTAAAAATTCCTAAGTATATAATATTTTTTGAATAATATAAGTGTGATTAGTCATGTTTCATCATGTAATATAACTCATGATAAATAAATGATTTTAAAAGATACTCACCTTTTGTTAGAAAACCAGATTATAACCAAACTTGGAATGCTTTGAGAAGAGTACCAAGACTTCTGTAAGGGTGAAGATGAAATAGTGAACAAACTATTCAACGGAATCACTAAAATTTTGAGTGGAATGAACTCCCATAGAGAATATTTGAAGAACCGCTATCTTTTTTAAATATTCTTAAGAAATCTACCCATGATATGGCATCCAAAGAAGGTTGTATCTCCATGAATAACCTTCTTTGAAAACATTCACCATGATTATCTAGATATTGGTAATAGTTTCTTCTCGAATCTATATATCTACCAAAAAATCATGGAATCCTTGAATCCCAAATAGTATCACCCTTTTTGATAGGTTGGATTCTAAAGAATCAGAGAAAAATGACATATCATATTATGATACAAATTGTGACATTCCTTTAAAATAAAAAGGAATATCCTTATTGGAGTCTCTTAAAGGACATGATCTACACAAAGTCACTACCTAGAATCTTCATCCTCACAAAAAATTCAGAGGATTCAGGTTTTTTAATTTCCGGTAATCTTGAATCCATACAAAAGAGGCTCAATATGTGTATGTTTCCTATTCTATGAATATCATTTATCTTAAAGTGGAAAAGCCATGGCCTATTGTGGGTCGGAAGTCTCTAACCTCCCACCGCTGGGGTAAAAAAATTGAAATGTTTGTTTAAATCGGAGGAGGATAATATCACATTATACTAGGCACCCAAGAAGATCTTAATTTTTTCTAGAAGACTGGATATTTTCAAATAGAACTTGTCCTTTTATGTTTATATGAATGTGATATTTCATTTAACCCCTTTAGTCAATGGAATTATCTATCACAAATATAGGTCATGATTCAATTATTAAACATGGTTTTCCCCCCAAAAAATTTTAAATGATGTTACTTATTGTTCTAATGTTCCATTTAATATTGATCAATGTGTATTAAATAAGAATATAAGATTTTAAATAAGAGTTATGGTTGAATTGAATCTGGATTCAAAATTACCCAAAATCATAATATTCAGTACTAATTATTATAAAGTAGATATCAATGTGGAATATAAGTAAAAGCCTCCTTTTTTGTGAATTATCAAAAATAATTGGACATTCCATATCAAATTATAGGGAAATTTAAAAGAAGCTTATATGACCCTCAAAAAATGAATGGAATGATTTTAGAAGACATAAAATGGGAAAGGTCCATGTCATTAAGAAAGGGTAACCTTATAAGCAAACTGATATTGGTAGATGGGTAAAATCATAGGATATCATCTCTACCTCAAAAGATTCATGTTGAAAGCTTTAGGCTGATTTTTCTAAGGGGGGAGAAATAATCTGATGAATATATCATACCTGGTGAATTTGCTAAGGATTTATGAGATATTTTCATTAATACCTAGTAGGAGAACACCCTTGAAGACATAAATATTAGAAATGATATAAATACTATGGACATCTTATCAGTTAATACTTATGATTTGGGTAGTGAAATACATTCAAATATAGGTCCATGGAATATGAAAATACCCTAGAAGAGTTACATGAGAATGAGACTATGGATAAGATATATTATTAAAAAAATCCAAGTGGATACAAATGAATGCCTACTTGACTCACCTGAATAGTACCTTTCTGATGGTAAATTCAATTCTAAATGACTTTTAAAATAGATTCATTCCTTATTGAATCAATCTGGAATATTTGACAATTCCACAACCTCTGATGGGATAAAAGAATTCAACATACATGGAACTGTAGCTAATTTCTACACTACTAACACTTTTATTCGTGGTTCTAATTTAATCCTTCAAATTGTAGAGGTTAATTCAGTGAAATATCCCACCTCATACTTGTAAAATAGTCCCAATATAATTTCTTCTAGTAATATACCTTGTGATGAGAAAAAGACTCCAACTGGTCTAAAGGCAGGTGAGTCTATAAAAAAATTTATTTATATACAAAAACCAAATAATTTTTCCATTTTGGAGACTGAGATTAAATTTTTAAATGTATTTTTTCTTTTGTAACATAATAGATATGAATTTATTGGTGATTTCATTAATAATTCTACTATTGAATATATTTTTTTGGACACTCCTCTTTAAACAATGTTCGTGCTTATGACATTACATTCCAATTTTTCTCTTTTGAAGTGGTATCTTAGAATTATAAAATGTTTCATTCCATTATTTATCCAAAAAATGGGTGCAAAGAGAGAAGATATCTTTGGTATAATTTTTCCTTGTTAAGAATCATAATTAATGGTCCTTGTATCATTACTACGGATTTTAATTTTATCCTATTTCTCAGTGAAAAAAAATGGTTTGGCACATTCCCCAATCACTTCAAGGGTGTTTAAGTCCTACATTTTTATAATCTCACTCAGATTAACCTAGTTGGAGCCCATTATACTTGGTATAGAAGTAACTACAATAGAATTGCAACTAGTTATCTTGGCATAGCCTTTTTTAATGATCAACACCTTGATAAATAAGATATTATCTATAGAACTACCCATCCTAGATTAAACTCTGATCAAAATCTTATTTTGGTCAGTCATTCTATTAGAAGCTCCATACCTATCCTTTCTTTTATATTTTATAACGGTTAGGACACTTTCATAGATTGTGGTGATATTTTTAAAAAACATGTAATTTTGTGAATTAGGGAAATGATACTTTTTCTTATATCATTAAATTAAAAAATTTAAAAGAACTAAAAGGATGGTGAAAAATCAAATCCAACCAAATTGACAATGATATTTCTACTTTAGGATCTAATCATAGTCAAATATAGGTTTCCTCAACTAAATATGAGTTTTCTAATGGTCTTCAATGTGAAATATATCTTTCTACAAAACATAACTCTATTTTCACTATAAAAGATAAACTTCTAAAAGAGATCATCAAAACTAAATGGATTGATGATGGAAATAGGAAAAAAATTCTAAAACTTTCTACAATGTGATAGGAAATCACACAGGACTATTACCATTCATAAGTAAAGAGACAACATAATTGATAATGAGGAAATAATTACTGACATATTGTCTCTTATTTTAGAAATACATTCAATGGTATAGATCCTAATAACGATTTACTCCAAATTATCATTACAGTCATTTTTAGCAGTGAAGACAAATATTTCCTCACCTATGTCTCCCTTGATTATGAGATCAAATATGTAGTTTTTATTATAAAGAAATATATATCCCACAGGCATGATGACTTTACTAATTCCATTTTTCATAAATATTGGGATAATATTCAATTGGTTTTTTTTGAATTTTTCAAATCATTCTTTTCCAATGGAACTCTTATAAGGACCCATCCTTAAACCTTACTTAATCTAGAGTTATTACAGGATTACATATTGAGGATCTTTTTAGGTTTAGAGTTTTAGAGAATTAGATCATGAAACTTGCATTACATTCCACATTTAAACAAAGTGGTTATATAAAAGACAATATTCAATCTTCCCATCAACGGAAACATATTTAAAATAAAACACAGATTCTTTCTTGACACATCCTTGACACTATCATCACATCATGTACCATTCCCTTGACCTATGAAAAACATTTCAAAAACTTGGGATGAGCATAAAAAGCTCAGTAAGGGTTATAAAAATATGGAAAGGAAACATGAGTTCATATATACATAAGAATGAAATCATACATTACCCATAAAACATAGGCACTTTAACATACCTCATCAAACCATGAATAAATCATATAAATCATAAGACATAAAGGTAACTTGAGGAATTCATAACATTCTTATGTAGGGAGAAACCCTCTTGGTTACGTTTGGAATACCCATCATAGTATATTCCCTAAATCTCTTCGGATAAACCTTAACGTTTCACTCCTTCACGTTAACCAATGCATTGGAGAGCTATATCAGGCTCACCCGCACTTAGTTTACCACGAAACCACCCGTCTTCATAACAATGCCCAAGAACCATAACATAATCTTATCACATAAAACATGCATAAAGGAAACATAACATTTCCACCTTTCAATAACAAGATATCAATACAACACATTGATATAAATACATTTATGAAAACCATTTTCAATACCAAAATAAAAGAAAAGTAAAACATGGTATTTATTTTTCTTTTAAAAAGAAGGTATGGCTTGTAGAGAAAGCCGAAACTCAAATAATTGTCACTGCGGCGGAGAAGTCTTTTTCACCGCATACGTACGACAAAAACCTTCCCTTTTTTCGTTTAGTAAAACGCTTTGTATAAAAAAGATTCCTTTTTGGATAAATGTAAAATTCAAAGGGGTTTATACAACGTATAAAAGAATGTTGTGTATAAAACAAAATATTCCTCAATGAAAGGAGATTGAGACGAAGTCCCATAAAAAGACGGTATCCTTGGATTAAGGATAAATCAATTACATAATTATGTGTGACAAACTAATACACCAAATATAAGTGGATATTAAGTGTAAAATAATCAGAGGTTATTCCCACATATTCATAGAATGACATATTCAAGGAGTACAAGCTTATCCCAAAGAATCGAAATTAGGTTAAAAAGTTCCCTTGCAAAAATTCGACAGCCTAACGGCGTCACTTCAAAATTCAGAAAAAGAGTTGATGAGAGATAAAAAGGGTATCTCATCACTTGGACATAAAATTTACATCAATAAGGATATAGAAGAACATATACCAAAATAATATTATGTGAATTAAAGGACATAACAAAATAAGTCTTTTAAAAAGAGGAGGGTGAAAGGTTCCCTTACCGACATGAGTATCTTTCGAAACATACGCCCCGTGAAAGAAGGACAATACAACATTGATATAAATACTCATAAATGAAAGAATATTACAAAATGAGTAAAATAATGGTCAGTACATACACCACTCAAAGGAAATTGTGGCAAATGTAGCATAAATCTCACAGGAATAAATGTGAGATGAAAAATCCCTTACGAAAACTCGGCAGCCTAACGGCGCCACTTAAAACTTCCAAAAATGGATTGATGAGATCAAATAGGGTATCTCATCACATTAAAATAAAATGTACAGAAAGAGGAATATAAAAAAACATCCCCCATCATAACAAATAGGATCTTAAAATAAGTGACACAAACGAGAGTACTTAAAGAGAAAAAGAGAGGTTAGATCTCTTACAAAAATTCGGCAGCCTAACTGCGCCACTCAAAACTTCCAAAATGGATTGATGAGAGAGAATAAGGTCTCTCGTCATATGAACATAAAAATTAAAGTAAGAGTAATATAAAAGAACATCCCAATAACAAGAAATATGAGCTTTAAAAGGAATGACATAAAATAGTGTACTTTAAAAGAAAGAGAGGAGTCGGATCCCTTACCTCGTGTCCGACATGACTCGATCGTTCTTTAACGTCCTCAAAATCGGGTAACTCCCTTTGGTTTGAGCTCAAAGGCTTCCTTGGGAAGACTTATGCACAAAGTAAGGCTTCAAGGAGTAATATAGGGAATTGTATAGACAAAATGGGCAGAGTTTGGCCGAGCCAAAGGCTTTGGGAGTGTGGGTAAGGAGGTAGAGGTGGGGGCCTTTTATAAGAGGATAGGAGGGGCACTCTTGGAAGGTAAAGAAAAGTCACTTTATTTTAAAATGGTATTCGGATTTAAGAGGTCCCACATTGATTTGTTTCGAGGATAAGGTGATAAGGGTTCGAAATCCACTCATCCTATAGGTTTTTGACATGTGTAGGTCTTAGATATTACATTATCCTTCCATTTTATTTAAATCGTTAAATAATGAGGTCATCGCTGCATTTTCAGGATTTCATAAATAATTTAATTTATTTAATGTCTAAAAATTATATAAACAAATACTATGATGTAGTAAATCGTTTTATCTTTCCAATGAATATTTATAGTCAAAAATGTGATTTGTATAACCCCATGTAAAAATTGTTTTAGTAAAACATTTCATGTTTGTCTCATTTTTACTTTAACTTTAAATAAAAAGATATTAATGTCATTTTCCAACCAAAGTGGCTTCATGGGGTCCCCAAGTTGACCCATGGGTTTTCTTGGTCGGCCATGACACATCCAATGAGGTTAGGACATGTTTCAAGTTCATTTCATATTATTAAAACATTATTTTTACCTTAAACTACACTAATTACCTCTAATCACGATTAAAAACTTAATAAGTTACTATTCACCAAAATATTATTTTTATCTCATTGAACCACATTTTACTTCTTAATGACAAACATTTATGTCGGATTTTTGAAATTCAAAACACAAAGATGGAAATATTTTCATTTAAACGGGAAAATCAGTTTTTATAAGTACCACTTAGTGGGTTCACTATTCATCAAAAATTGATGTTTTTCAGAAAAATCCCAGAAATTCACCCTAAGATATATTTGATATTCTGAATTCAAAAATGAAGTCTATTTTACAAAATTCAAAACATATAAGTCACATTAATTAATTTAATAATTAATTCCCGCTGTCAGAGCAAATAGCGTGTTTTTATGAAACAATAAGTGTCAAAAGATTGACACTAGTTTAAGTCTGATTTCAAAGTGAAATTAATTCCAATGGCCACTATTGGATTTAATGGTAAAAATATATTCTAGTGTCACTTTAAAACCAATTCAAAAGGTAATATAATCATATAAATAAATTATATTAAAAAAGAGGTTTTGAATTAAAATACAAGATTTTACACTATTCATTAAAAAAATGAACTTTATCAGAAAGATACCAAAAATTTAAACAAAGTAAATTTTGATGTCCCAATTCTTAAGAAGAGTTTTATTTGGTCCAATAGAATGTATAAAAGTGAAAAAAACTATATTTAATGACGGTTAGCCATCAAAAGGCGATAAGTGAACCTTTAGTGAAAAACTAGGGCATATACGCCTAAAATTGAATTCTTTCTGTATTTTAAGCCTTTATCTTTTATTGGATAAATGTAATAACATTTAAAAACATATATAATCATATTTTAGTTAATTCTATCCATTCCCGCCAATACAACGGCTACATGTTAACTACCATATAAAATAATATTATTTTATTATTAGAGTGCAATGTAAGATTCCCAAGAAACTTGTTGTTGCGTGTTGGGTACTCCATCGAGCATAGCGTCCCCTTTAAAGTAATATTAATATTTTATTCACAAATATGGATAAATATGAAAATTTCATATTCTTTATTTACCTGGGGTGTTATATCCTTCCCCCCTTTTGAGAATTGTGTCCTCGCAATTTTTAAAATTGAGCTTTGAAACATCCTTGAAAGTCCCACATCGGAACAAGAGTCGGTAAAACAATCACTTTAAAATAAAGGAAGATAAGTATAGATGTCACCCGAGTTAACCAATAATAGGATTCCGTGTAGGAAAACATGGACATGGAAGAAAAAGAAAAGGGTCATGTTCTTGAGGGAGAGTGATAGTAAACATGTCTAGGAGAAAGTTAACCATAAGAAAATCACAAAATTGTGATGGGTTAAACGGTATTCGATTCCCCAGTAGGAAAAGTTAATAGACATAATTTTTGTTTTAAGTTACTTTTTATTGAGGAATTTATTCATAAGGAAACATAATCACTTATCATGTTGACTTTCAACTTTTACTAGATTCCTTAATCAAACTCATATTTTTTTCCAAAAGACAAGTATTTAGGGAGACTTGTTCGCATTAAGAGTACTATAATCAACATCTAGAGAATCACCTAATCCACCAAAGCGAACTATATACATCCCATGTCTTTAAGCTTTAACCAAAACCAAAACCAAAAAGTTTAGTACAAGGTCAGATAATCCAGAAAAGGATAATCCATTAAAAAGAAAATCTATGCTTAATCTCCAAAATTTGTCCAACAAAACCCAAAGTTCAACGAGGACCATCCGATAAACAATTTGTCCATAAAATTCTTCAAAGTAAACCAATCTAAGATTGAAACCCAAATATTTTAAATATTTAGTCACATAGTCTTCCATGTTAAATCCTAACATTTATCTCCAAACAACATCAGTTGATCCTAAAGTCTCGTATTGAAAAGTAATTAACCTAATCACATATCCTCCATGATAGGTTAATCATTTTCATAAATAACCCAAAATCAACTTACTATTAATTCATAAAATCATATAACTAAAAAGAATCAGTCAAAATAACCAGGGACTTCACGTAGTCCAGTGGTAGGTGATAAATACCAGTCGCACTTTGGTTGTGGGTTCGATTCCCGCAGCTTTGTCCGACGTGACGGGTTGTCACACGGTTTGTGTGTTGTCCTTTTTCCAAAACTATATAATTCTTAAATCATTCCCCAAAAAGAGATAAAATCATCAAAAATGATCATAACATATTTTAACCTCAAGTTTATCTCATGCCTTTCATTTTCCAGCATATCATATAATAACCTTTAATTACCTCAAAAGTAAGGATCATATAAACTCTAATGGTTACCTTTATAATTATTACCTGAAATTCCACATCGATTGGTCATCTCATACAGGATGCATTACAAAACATACCAAGGTTCAAGTGGTTGATCATGACTCCTTGATATTTGGTCTAGAACAACCACGAGTTTCCTCATTAAATCCTCCATTTTATCAAGTATCTTAATCAGAGAACCACCACAGTTTCCTTCAAACCTGTTGTCTCTTTGGTGCCTGCTAGATCCATCCATTCACTAAAAACAAAAATGTTAGTGTGAGTATATCAAAAAAAACCATCATGTACTAATGAGGAAGATAATCACTAAGATATACTTACTCATTCACTTTATCTAAAACTAGGACTCTTTCTGAAATCCTAACCATTATGGTAATGCCACTTATGCTTAAAGAATACGCTAACCTCTAAATTTATCTAAACCGACCTCTGATACCAACTATAAGGCCCGATCCTTAAACCTTACTTAATCATGAGTTATTACAAGATTACAAATTTAGGATCTTTTTAGGTTTAGATTTTTAGAGAATTAGATCATGAAACTTGCATTACATTCCACATTTAAACAAAGTGGTTACATAAAAGACAATATTCATTCTTCCCATCAACGGAAACATATTTAAAATAAAACACAGATTCTTTCTTGACACATCCTTGACACTATCATCACATCATGTACCTTTCCCTTGACCTATGAAAAACATTTCAAAAACTTGGGATGAGCATAAAAAGCTCAGTAAGGGTTATAAAAATATGGAAAGGAAACATGAGTTCATATATACATAAGAATGAAATCATACTTTACCCATAAAACATAGGCACTTTAACATACCTCATCAAACCATTAATAAATCATAGAAATCATAAGACATAAAGGTAACTTGAGGCATTCATAACATTCTTACGTAGGGAGTAACCCTCTTGGTTACGTTTGGAATACCCATCACAGTATATTCCCTAAATCTATTCAGAGAAACCTTAACGTTTCACTCCTTCTTGTTACCCAATGCATTGGAGAGCTATATCGGTCTCACCCGCCCTTAGTTTATCACGGAACCACCCATCTTCATAACAATGCCCAAGAACCAAAACATAATCTTATCACATAAAACATGCATAAAGTAAACATAACATTTCCACCTTTCAATAACAAGATATCAATACAACACATTGATATAAATACATTTATGAAAACCATTTTCAATACCAAAATAAAAGAAAAGTAAAACATGGTATTTATTTTTCTTTTAAAAAGAAGGTATGGCTTGTAGAGGAAGCCGAAACTCAAATAATTATCACGGCGGCAGAGAAGTCATTGTCACCGCATACGTACGACAAAAACATTCCATTTTTTCGTTTAGTAAAACGCTTCATATAAAAAAGATTCCTTTTTGGATAAATTTAAAAGTCAAAGGGGTTTATACACCGTAAAAACTAATTTTGTGTATAAAACAAAATATGCCTCAATGAAAGGAGATTGAGACGAAGTCCTATAAAAAGAGGGTATCCTTGGATTAAGGATAAATCAATTACATAATTATGTGTGACAAACTAATACACCAAATATAAGTGGATATTAAGTGTAAAAAAAAATCAGAGGTTATCCACACATATTCATAGAATGACATATTCAAGGAGTACAAGCTTATCCCAAAGAATCGAAATTGGGTTAAGAAGTTCCCTTGCAAAAATTCGACAGCCTAACGGCGTCACTTCAAAATTCAAAAAAAGAGTTGATGAGAGATAAAAAGGGTATCTCATCACTTGGACATAAAATTTACATCAATAAGGATATAGAAGAACATATCCCAAAATAATATTATGTGAATTAAAAGACATAACAAAATAAGTCTTTTAAAAAGAGGAGGGTGAAAGGTTCCCTTACCGACATGGGTATCTTTTGAAACATACACCCCGTGAAAGAAGGACAATACAACATTGATATAAATACTCATAAATGAAAGAATATTACAAAATGAGAAAAATAATGGTCAGTACATACACCACTCAAATGAAATTGTGGAAAATTTATCATAATTATCATGGGAATAAAAGTGAGATGAAAAATCCCTTATGAAAACTCGTCAGCCTAACGGCGCCACTTAAAACTTCAAAAAATGGATTGATGAGATCAAATAGGGTATCTCATCACATTAACATAAAATGTACAGAAAGAGGAATATAAAAGAAAATCCCACATAATAACAAAAAGGATCTTAAAAGAAGTGACACAAAGGAGAGTACTTAAAGAGAAATAGAGAGGTTAGATCTCTTATGAAAATTCGGCAGCCTAACGGCGCCACTCAAAACTTCCAAAATGGATTGATGAGAGAGAATATGGTCTCTCATCATATGAACATAAAAATTACAATAAGAGTAATATAAAACAACATCCCAATAACAAGAAAGATGCGCTTTAAAAGGAATGACATAAAAGAGTGTACTTTAAAAGAAAGAGAGGAGTCGGATCCCTTACCTCGTGTCCAACATGACTCCATCGTTCTTTAACGTCCTTCAAATCGGGTAACTCCCTTTGGTTTGAGCTCAAAGGCTTCCTTGGGAAGAATTATGCCCAAATTGAGGATTCAAGGAGTAAGAGAGGGATATGGAGAGACAAAATGCTCAGAGGTTGGCCGAGCCAAAGGCTTTGGGAGTGTGGGTAAGGAGGTAGAGTTGGGGGCCTTTTATAAGAGGAGAGGAGGGGCACTCTTGGAAGGTAAAGAAAAGTCACTTTATTTTAAAATGGTATTCGGATTTAAGAGGTCCCAAATTGATTTTTTTCGAGGATAAGGTGATAAGGGTTCGAAATCCACTCATCCAATAGGTTTTGGACATGTGTAGGTCTTAGATATTACATTATCTTTCCATTTTATTTAAATCGTTAAATAATGAGGTCATCGCTGCATCATCAAGATGTCATAAATAATTAAATTTATTTAATGTCTAAAAATTATATAAAAAATACTATGATGTAGGAAATATTTTTATCTTTCCAATGAATATTTATAGTCAAAAATCTGATTTGTATAACCCCATGTAAAAACTGTTTTAGTAAAACATTTTATGTTTGTCTCATTTTTACATTAACATTAAATAAAAAGATATTAATGTCATTTTCCAACCAAAGTGGCTTCATGGGGTCCCCAAGTTGACCCATGGGTTTTCTTGGTCGGAAATGACACATCCAATGAGGTTAGGACATGTGTCAAGTTAATTTCATATTATTATAACATTATTTTTACCTTAAACTACACTAATTACCTCTAATCACGATTAAAAACTTAATAAGTTACTATTCACCAAAAAATTATTTTTATCCCATTGAACCACATTTTACTTCTTAATGACAGCCATGTATGTCGTATTTTTGAAATTCAAAACACAAAGATATAAAATTTTCATTTAAACGGAAAAATCAGTTTTTATAAGTACCACTTAGTGGTTTCACTATTCATCAAAAATTGAAGTTTTTTCAGAAAAATCCCAAAAATTCACCCTAAGCTATATTTGATATTCCGAATTCAAAAATGAAGTATATTTTAAAAAATTCAAAACAGATAAGTCACATTAATTAATTTAATAATTAATTCCCGCTGTCAGAGCAAATAGCGTGTTTTTATGAAACAATAAGTATCAAAAGATTGACACTAGTTTAAGTCTGATTTCAAAGTGAAATTAATTCCAATGACCACTGTTGGATTTAATGGTAAAAAAATATTCTAGTTTCACTTTAAAACCAATTCAAAAGACAATCTAATCATATAAATAATTTAGATTAAAAAGAGGTTTTGAATTAAAATACAACAGTTTACACTATTCAGTAAAAAATGAACTTTATCAGAAAGATACCAAAAATTTACACAAAGTAAATTTTGATGTCCCAATTCTTAAGAAGAGTTTTATTTGGTCCAATATAATGTATAAAAGTGAACAAAACTATATTTAATGACGGTTCGCCATCAAAAGGCGATAAGTGAACCTTTAGTTAAAACTAGGGAATATACGCCTAAAATTGAATTCTTTCCGTATTTGAAGCCTTTATCTTTTATTGGATAAATGTAAAAACATTTAGAAACATATATAATCATATTTTAGTTATATCTATCCATTACCGCCAATATAATTGCTACATGTTAACTACCATTTAAAATAATATTATTTTATTATTAGAGTGCAACGTAAGATTCCCAAGAAACTCGTTGTTGCGTGTTGGGTACGCCATCGAGCATAGCGTCCCCTTTAATGTCATATTAATAATTTATTCACAAATATGGATAAATATGAAAATTACATATTCTTTATTTACCTGGGGTGTTACAACTCTTCTACATGTTCTTAGTTCCGAATTCTTGTATTTATTTCCCAATGTTTAAAATATCTCCATGATTCACCTTTTTAGACCTGTATCCCTTGTTAAAACACTCTATAAAATAATTTCCACGATAATTTCAAATAGTATTTCTATAATTTCCATTAAAATTATATCATAGAATCATCTTGATTTTTTTCAGGTAAGAACCATTCAAGATTGCATCATATTGGTCTCTGAATTCACTAATATCCTATAGAAATATATTCGAGGAGGTTTAGTTACTATTAAAATTGAAATTAAAAATTTATTTGATACTACGCTTTAGAGTTTCATATATAAGGTTATTAAAATATTTGGTTTCAATGATATTATTGATAATACAATCAAACACATTTTTTACTCTGCTCATATTTATCTTCCCATTAATATCTCTCCTAAGGGATATTTCAATTTCACAGAAGGTTTTATATAGGGTGAGCCCTTTTAGATATCCTATTTTCTATTACTGATGATTTTTATGTAGGATTCCCACTTTTTTTAATAATAGTAATCTTAAGCCCATCCTTATCTCGAGAAATTTTCTTGTTCCTTTTCACCTACTTTATAAAGATAAAATTAACTTATTTTTACAAAGGGGGAAAATAAATATCAAAAATCATAAGGTAGATCTCTCACATTATGAATTAGTTTTAGGACAAGCTATAAACTAGAATAAATACTTCAGTTTCTTTGTAAAAAGGTTTCCTATTGCCCAAAAAATTAACATCATGTATGATTTGGGGTATCAAAGGGTGGTCATTTCCATTCACCAATCACTGTGTCCCTATTTTTTGGGAATCCCAAAAAGCAGTCACTTTTATAAAATAGTAGATCAAACCAAAAATCATCTTTCCTCTTGGAAATAAAAATACTTATATATGTCGGGAAGAATTTGCCTGTTCAAATCCATCATTTTTTCCTAAAATGGTAAATTTTTTGATGGTTTACAAGTAGCCTATTGGACTTCTTAAAATAGGAATGTCTCCATTAAAATATTCATTTGGAGTGGGATTACTCTTGAAAGAATGTTAATTAGTGTCGATTAATTTAATTGTTGCAAGCCACTTTCTAATGGAGTACATGGAATCATGAATATCAAGTTATTTAATGATTACTTATAGGCTAAGATCATATTGAATCTTATGGATAATAAGTCTATAGATATTAATCTACATAGATCATTGTTTCTCAAAAAATTTAGGAAAATAATCTTGATTTATATAAAATATTCTATTTTTCATACATCAAATATTATTTCAAAAACATTATGTCTTACTCTAGATGGATGGTTTATAGGGAGTTTTCCCTTAATTTTTGGTTGGATAACTTGATTGTCTCTCCCCTTATCTCCTTATGGATCCCTTTCACTTAGCCGTTAATATTAATATTTTAATTAATTATTTCATAAATTCTCTATGTATATAATTACTTGTTAATATTATTAATATAGTCAAAAATTACTCTTCTTATAATACTAATAATTTTTTAATCTGTGAAACTACTAAAAATGGAGTTCTCTATTCTAAACGATTCTATAGACCAAATTTTTTATTCAAATAATTTTATTTTACTTAAATGAAAATCATCTATAATACTTTGATAAGGCCTTCTATATTTACTCTTGTTTGTAAGATTACTCAAAATCTAATACCCACTAATACTTTTCTTCAATTATTTGGTGTTCAATTATATTCCAAATGTTGTTTATGTAAATGAAACATGGAATATTCTAACCAAATTTTCTTTTCTTGTGTTACATCTTCCTCTTTATATAAATACATATAAGATATTTTTAATTTAGGTGTCAAGAATTATACTCTATCTGGCCACATATAGTGTGGCGTACTACAACATATTCCTCTCAAAGGATTAAGAACCTCTTTTTTAATATAGTTTTTGAACTACTTCACATGATATGGCATGATAAGAATTATTTTTTATAACACCCCATGATTTCATAGTAAGTTATTTTATTTGATGTAATTCAATATCTTACGTTGCACGCAACACCGAGTTTGAGCACACCATGACTTACCAAACTAGTCGTTCAAAAAAATAGTGATGAATAGTATTAACTAAATTATGAATTTTATATACTCCATATTATTTTAACATCTATATTATGTGTTTCTGAAACATAATATAAGAACAAATTCAATTTTTTTGTTAAAAGAATTATTTTTTAAAAAATGAAATTTTACTATCATTTAATGGAGAACCCTTTATAAATCCAATATATGAAACTTTTATATATTCAATTTTAAAACATTAACTTCTTCTTTAGAATCAGGACACAAAAATTGAGTTTGGATAATTATTTCGCACTTTTCTGACAACTTTTATATTTTGATGAATAGTGAAAATATTAGATTTTATTTGAAAATTTATTTTTTTAATAAAAAAAATTTATAGTGTTAAATTATAAATTTGAATGGTTTTGAAGTATAACTAGATTATATTTTTTTCATTTAATACAATTTTAGTCATTGGAAGTAATTTTACAATTATATTGGACATAAACACAAATCAATCTTTTGATAGTTTTTTTCCTCAAAAACCCACTTTCTAGTTTTGACAATGTCACTATTTTTTTATTTATTAATAAGAATTATATGTTTTGAATTTTTTAAAATAGAAATAATTTTTTAATTTTTAATTTCAAAATTATATTTGGGTGAATTTTTTTTATTTTTCTAAAAACATTCAATTTTTGATGAATAGTGAAAAACATCGCATTATTGTTTAAAGAATATGTGTGAATGTACTCTGATTGATTTACAGTAAATTTCCAAACATATTGAGTGTATTTATATTTTTCACACATAATTATGTCATCGATTTATTCTTAACCTAAGGATGCGGTCTTTATATGGGATTTTATCTCAATTTACTTTCCATTGGTACTTCTTTGTTTTTATATGCCAATTCACTTTTATATGGTGTACATGTTATACATTGTCATAGTGTATAATTAATCCCTTTATTCTCATTATATTATAATGATTTTATTACCCCAATTATCAGTATTCAATCATCTCTTATTTTATTATGATCTCTGACAAAAATATCATTTTAAATGTGTTAAAGATTTATTCTTATAAATCATTCTCATTAATTTCCATGTTTTAAAAATGGTGTTAATGATTTATTTATATGGACTTAAATGTTTTAAAATTAAAATTCCTTTTAAAAGTTTCAAATTTGTATGGGACACTTTGATTTAAAAAATTTTTTTAACAGATTCTTGATAAATAGAGAGACTTTTAAATGTTTTCAAGAAAAAGGGGATAATTATCTCAAATAGTTTTACTGATTATTTTCATTTATGTCAATATATTTAATTATTATTGATTGAGGTTTATTTATTATAATACAATATTTTATATTGTTTTTAATGAGTTATTTTTGATTGTGGATGTGCTATTTTTATACCATTCATGGGTTGTGGTTTATATATTGGTATTTCATATGCTAGTTTTAATAAAAATCTTTAGATTATGATTCAACTTTTGCATATGAAGAATGAATTGGACTTAGTAAGTGACGGGTGGATCCCGCTATAGCTCCTTGATGCATCGATAGGTCTCATGAGACAATCTAGCGCCATGGCACAAGGCCTTGACGAAATCTTTTTAGTAGTCTTAACATGAGGCCTTGACTATGTGGTCATGATGTCTGGCAGTATGCATTCCATCATTACGAAATTAGCTATTTATATTACATGTTATAATTAAACTTATAGAATATCTATGTGAATAATTTAATTGAACTAATTGATTTATCTTTTCCATATTCTGCTAAAGTTTACATTTAATAGGCTTGTGTTTTATTCATATACATTGCTTTTAATGTTTATGTTTATTTATGACAGTTTCTGCTATGTTGTTATCCCAACTACGCATCTGAGATCACCCCTTTCTTATGTTTTATTTTTACCCAGATATGATGAATTATATTATGATTAACCTGTAGGGATATCCCAAAAGATATGAGTGTCTTCAAAGAGGAAACAATGTTGTTTTCCTTTATTTTATGATGTAATGTTAAACTTATGTATGTATATAGTACTTCTAAGGCTACTAAACTAATTGGTCCTTCAATACTTGATCTCTTATGATCATGATAATGTTTTTTAATAATTCAAAAACTCTAGGTATCTAAGGTTGGGGTGTTATAGTTGGTATTGGATAGATTTTACTACAATCCTTAGAAGCTAGATTTAGAAAACCACTAATTTGAAAACACTACCCTAAGACATACTTTGATGATTTGTATAGAAGAATATCCAAAAAATTTGGTAATGTAAATATTATGTGGGTTTTCCAAGAAACACATCCTTATCTAGATACGAGATGGTAGAGGCATATCTTGAGCAGATGTACCTAGAGGTAAAACCTGAAAACACCACTTTGAGCTAGACTCGAATGGGAACTAGTGCACGACAATGGGCCTTACTGCACTCTTGGTTACGAAACTATTGAGGGATATACTAAGGATAATTCACATTTTCTTTACAAACTGATTTGAAATATTTTAATATATGATGAGAATAAATAAACTTTTGTTAATCCTAAGGTGTTTTAAATTGAAAATAATGTGTCTTGATAATCTCTAAATGATTTTATGACTATTGTTGCTCACACTATTCTTTCTGGTTTTAGTAAATGGATGGATTCCAAGGAATTCATAGTAACATTGAACATGATGTTCAAGGTAGGCATGATGGTGCAAATGAGAAACAAAATGGAATATTGATAGGCGTAAAAGATATTGTGTTCATGTCGAAATAGGTTTCAAAAAAATGATCAATAATATATACATTAACCAACTCTTAAACTTAAAAAAATAAGAGAAATGTCAAGAATGATAAGATCTCCAGCAGCGGAGACCATGGTGAAAAGGACTCTCAATTTATATCATGCCAAAAATGTGTAAGGAGACACCTAGGAAAGTGTCTCAATGGAACAAAGAAATTCGTTAGGAGTGGTAAAGAAGGACATAATGTAAATACTTTCCGTGTAAAATGAAGATTACTATGGAAGAAAATAAAAATGATCCTAAGAATCCATTTACAGTCATTTTCTGTAAATGTTGGGGACCTGGGCATTAACTAAGTCAATTCCCTATTCTATAGGATAACCACTAGGTCAAGGAAGAACCTATGTGGAAATAAATGGATGGATAAATGATTAAAAGTATTAATTCTCTTTGTTTATGGGATTACTTTGGAATACTTTTCTCTTGTATGTGTAATAATATATTTTGTTATGTAAAAATGATATTTGTGGATGAATTATCTTTTATTTTGTGGATATATTTATAAATAACCATTTCTGTTAATATGATCCTTGAATTTGAGGTAATTACTGGTTATTAATTTTTTGAATGAAAATGAGCAGTGTGAGATAAAATTTGTGGTTAAATAATGTTATGGTTATTTTGAGAAGTTTATACCAATTTGGGAATGTTATAAAATATTGTTTTTGAAAAATAAAAACAAGCATACCATGTGAAAACCCGTTGTGTCATACAAAGATGCGGGAATTGAACCCACCACCATTGTGTGAATATGATTTATCGCCTAACACTGGACTACATGAAGTCCCAGGTTAGTGTGACTAATTGTTTTTAGATAAATTATTTTATTGATCAATAATAAGTTGATTTGGGATATTATGTTTTAACAAATGTATATCCATAGTATAGGAAAATGATTTGGTGATTAAGTGATAAATATTATTTTTGAAGATGTTCGCTCTATTGGGAATACTATATACCTAAGGAAAATAAAATACTATGGGATTTCATTTGATGAGTAATGGCGGATTTTATTATTTTGGAAGAATCTTTTTTTTATAGATATTCTTTCTATTAATGGAAATGATTAACCTATCATAGAGAATATGTGATTTGGTTAATAACACTTATTTAATGAGACTTTAAGAGTAGTTGATGTTATTCAAAGATAATAGTAAGATTTACTATGAAAGACTAATTGATTAAATTCGTTTGTGTTTTGGGTTTCAATCTTAGTTTGGATTATATTGAAGTAGTTTAAGGACAATTGTTTATTGAATGATCTTTATTGAACTTTGGGTATTGTTTGTTCAATTTAGAAAATTAAGATTATTATTTCTTTCTATAAAGTATTATCCATTTTAGTGATCATCTGATATTGTACTAACCATTTGGTTTTGTTTAATCTCCAAATAAAATGGAAATAAATAGTTCATCCTCTATGGATTATGTGATTCTCTAGAAGTTTATTTTAGCACTTCAGGTGTGACCAAGTCATCTTGAATAATAATCATTTGGAGAAAATATTATGTAATGGTATAAATTTATTAAAGGATGAAACAATACTTTAAAATTAAGTATAACTGTTCATGTTATTAGTCAATCTCATTAATAAATTCCTCAACTTTATGAAATTGGACTTAAAAAAATTGTGTCTTTACATTTCCTACTGGGAAACTAATGACCATTTAACCCATCATTTGTTTGTGGTTTTTTCGTTTTTAACTTTCTACATATCATGATTTATATCACTATCCATCAGAACTTGACACATAGTTTATCTTCCACATCCATGTTTTCCCGCATGAAATCCTAGTATGAGTTATATCGAATGACCTTTGTACTTATCTTTCTTTCTTTTAAAGTTATTGTTTTATTTACTTTTTTCCAATGTGGTGATTTCAATGATGTTGTTATGCCCAGTTTTAAAATTTCAAGGATAAAATTTTCAAAACGGGGGAATAATGTAACACCCCAAGATTTCAAAGTAAGTTATTTTCATTAAAGTAATTTAATAGCTTTCCATACACGCAACACATAGTTCGAGCGCACCACGACCTACCAAAATTGCCATTCAAAAAAATAGTTATGAATAATATTAACTACATTTTGAATTTTATATACTCCATATAATTTTAAAATCCATATTATGTGTTTCTTAAACATAGTATATGAACAAATTCAATTTTCAGATAAAAGAAGTATTTTTCAAAAAATGAAATTTTACCACCTTTTAATGGAGAACCCTTTTAAAATCCAATATTTGACACTTATATAAATTTAATTTGACAAAATAAACATCTTCTTTATAATTGGTACATAAAAATTTAGTTTCGATAAATTTTTTGTTCTTTTCCGATAATTATTATATTTTAATGAATAGTGAAATATACTAAATTTTAATTGAAAAAATTTTTTTTAATCAAAATAATTTATAGTGTTAAATTATTAATATTAATGGTTTTGAAGTATAATTAGATTATATTTTATCATTTAATCCGATTTTGGTCATAGAAAGTGATTTTACATTTAAATTGGACACAAACACATATCAATCTTTTGACAGTTTTTACTTCTCAAAAACCTGCTTCCTGGTTTTGAAAACAAGAATATTTATTTAATTAATTAATTAAAATTATATGTTATTAATTTGGTAAAATAAACCTAATTTTTAAATTTGAAATATCAAAATTATATTTGAGTTCATTTTTGGTATTTTTCTATAAACTTTCAATTTTTGATTAATAGTGAAAAAAACTGCATTATTGTTTAAATATGACTTTTTATTTAAATAATTATTTTTAATTTAGATTTTTTTAAAGTAAAAATAGATACATAATACATATATTAGTCCAGTGCAATTAATTTAATTAACTTAATAATAATATTTGATATATAAAATTTTATTGAACTTTTTACCCTATTTTACTCACCTTCTAGGCACAATTCCAAATTTGCATAAAACATAATTTTACCGCATCTATAAATTGAATTTCGAAAATCTTAGAGAAATGGTTGACATCGGTAAGTAAAATTTATAACTAACCTAACATGATGTATATGGAAAATAAATTACTTTTGCGAAAAACGTAATGAATGACACAAATAGACTCCCAATGACCGTATTAGTTTTGTGTCTTTCGAATCATGGAACATAATCTTCTAATCATAGTGAATGATATTCCACATCTCCAATAAAGATCTTAATCTTTTTTTCTCCCTAAAGCCTTCCTTTATATCTTGGGGAAAAGAAAACAAAAAAAAATGTGAGCTTAAATTCTAACTAAGGGTAACCATGTGGAAAATAAAACAAACCATATGCATTTGATCATACAAACATGAACATAAATTTTAAACATCAAAATCTTGAGTTGTGAAATAAATCTTGGTAGTACGTAAGGCATAGATCATATAGGAAAGTTAATCATGATAAAATAAAATGGGAATAAAAAAGTTAATTGTTGAAATGGTGGAAAACCATTAAGAATATAATATGATTTAAATATTATCCATGTAATTACTACCAAGACCACCATAGCGGATGAAGTCCATTATTAAACCAGGTTTACTTGTCGTTACAACCCTGTATTACTGAACTGGATTTACTTGTCATTCCATACATGTCTATCTCATGAGATATAAATCTTTACCCAATGAATGGGAGGGAGATATAGGTCTCACCCATCGCATAATGAAATTATTATTTCATGTGCCACAAAATAAACATAAATCATTCATCATAACCCAACGAATAAAATGTGTTTCACAAACATCATCCCATCATAACATAATACATATTAAAATAATCGATATAATTTCATCACAATCAAAATTAGAACATTTAAATAATAGGGAAATTATACATGAAACATAAAAATATTAAATTGTGTCATCTTATATGGAAAATATTTTTGAAAAAACAATTGAAATGAATTATTGAGGAAAATATCCTCTCTTATTCAAAATCATTTTATTTTCTAAAAATGTCGTTCAATTTTAAAAGAAAATAATTTTTTGAAAATAATCATGAAATCTTGTATAGGAAGCTTCCTGGAAATAAGGTGTCATGAAACCATAAAAAGCTGTTCGTGTCGTATAAGTTAAAAAACAAAATTCTCGTACTTTTGCTGAAAAAGTCAAAAAGTACCTTGTAAGGTAAACAAAATAAATATTCCTTCCATACAACATAGTGAAAGTCAAAAAAGGTAAATGAATGTAAACATACATCTAATAATGGTAAATACTTTATAAAAACATACTTATAAAACATGGTAATGGATGATAAATATAACCCCAGTAAATACTTACGTATAAGCAATCTCAGATTAAAATGAGATTACAAAATTATCCCTTAACTTAGGTAAAATTTCATCCGTATGTGTCTGAAACTCCGGTATAGTGGGTTTAAACATATTATTAACTTGTAAAAGAACCATAATATTATTTATGATATCATATATGATTCACGTTTGACTTTATATTACCCGTTCATTTGTCAATTTCATGTTAAATCAGCATTTTGGGTAAAATCGTTTCATTTATCGTATGTGTTTTGACTTGTAATTCTTCATATAATTACTTATATCATGATTACTTACAACCAGAATTTAAAACATTATTTATATATAATATATATTCAGCATATAAATATATATAATATATGGATAAATGGAATTAAATACACCATTCATGGAGACTGTAGGCCGTACGTATGCATGAACGTTGTTCTCATTTCCTTATTAAATTGAATTGAAGTAAGTAAATTACATAAAAAAATATTATTATTATTACGTCATATATTTCATGATTATTTATTATATATACTTCATAATCATTCTTGAATGGTCAACATGGAAAATTAATCTCATCCTGTCGTGGAGATGGTAACCCATACGTACGCACGTGCGACGATATCATTCCCATGATTGTGGAATTGTATTGAAGGGTATGGTGTATAATATTTTATAATAAATATATTTTTAATATTATTATATATATTTACTTCTTACAAAATTATACCCATCCATGTATGTTGGTGATGAAAAACAGATTACACCACGGCGTGGAGACAGTAGGCCGTACGTACGCACGCATAGTGATTTCATTTTTAATAGGATGGATAGAAGATAGAATATGGTTGTTTCATATTCATAATAACATATCAGTATAAAAGTGATACTAAAGTTATTACTTAAAAATTAAACAACTCATATTGAGGAAGTAGAAGAAGAAATAAGTTTGAAAGAATCGGTAAAGGATTTTAACTCTTCTTCGATGTGCCTCTTCAAAACCACCTCTTAGAGAACTAAAGTTGGTCTTTGAAGAAGTCCAATACCTCTAGTATGTTCTAGGAAATTTTATAATGTAAATGGTAAGGGGTTTTCTGTGTTTGAAAGGTCAAAATGGAGTGAAGTGAAGAGTGAGGAGGTTCCCTTTTATAAGAGAGGAGTGGGGCACTTTTGAGAACTTTCAAAATATTAATTTATAATAAACTCAACACCCACCTAAAAACATCAATCAAATGACTCAAATTATAATATAAGCTGAGATAGGGTTGTAATATCATCATCCAATAAAATTTACACATGTTTAGAGTTTATTTTAATTTTTATCATTTGGATTTATCCTTATTTAATATATTTAATTTTATTTGTGGTAATAAAATTTTAAATTTTAAATGTTTATAAATACGTACTTATGTGTTGTTAATTTTTCATAATTAGATACTTTATTAAATTTTATACCATATAATTTTTAATTTTTAATTTTTAAATATTTTTTGATCTGTAAACAATTTAATATTATGTTATTTTTATAGAATATCAATAATGTCAATTTTGACACTATTTATTTATTTGAATTTAAATAAAATCCACATAGAGGATATATTCAAATGAATATATTTATTAGATTTCTAACATGAAATATTCATCTATAAAATTCTTAACGAACATTAAATAATTTATATAATATTAATTTTAATATTTGTAAAACCATTTATTTGATATTTATCATGAATAAATAATTACTACAACATTTTTGTATAATTATTTTATATACTTATATGTTCCATAAAATTAAAAATAAAATTATATCATGAATAAAAATCTATTATATTTCATAATAATACTTTTAGTTGAATTTATCTTCTAAAAAACACATATTTTAAATGTTATATTTATAAAATTATGAAGGTGACAACTTTGACATCATTTAAAATAATATAATATAAGTGTCATAATCACTTTTACGAGGATCCAAATGATCAACAAGTAGACCCTTGGATTCTTATGGTTTATATACACTTGACCAATATGTTTTGGTCATTTTTTTGGGCCCTTTTATGTATATTAGTATTTTAAGAATAACTATATTATTGATTTTTCACTAAATAAACAATTTCTGCATCATTTATGTATAAGCTATTAAGGTAATTATATATTTTTTAAAACTTAAAAATAAATTACCATGATAAAGAAAATCTTTTTATCTTTAAAATGAGTATTTATAATAGAATTTATATTATGTAAAACTTTATATTAAAAAAACTAATTATTAAAGTTTGAGTGAGACATATTTCACTTTTCATTAAAGAAAATAAAATAAATGTTTTAATATCATTCAAGTGGGTTAAAACATACTCCATTTAGAAGGACCTATGTTTTAAGAAAAAATATAATCATCCAATTATATTAAGAAAGTGTTGGTAATTTTATAATATTATTTTTACCCTTAATTACCTGATTTACCTTTAACTGTGGTGAATAAAATTTACCATAATTACTATTCATAATACCCAAAAATTAAAAATAGCCTATTAACAAAATTTTGACCTTCTGATTCCACATATGGAACCAATTTTTCCAAATTCATGACACAGATGTTGCAAAAATTAATTTTAAATTAATCCCATTGTCAAAAAAATGGGTTTTTGTTTAAAACATTGCAAAAGATTGAAATGATTTTACCTATGAATTCACTGTAAAATTAATGCTAATGAAATACATTATATTAAATGATAAAATTATATTCTATTTATTCTTTAAAACAATTCAATATTATAATTTAACTATATAAATTATATCAATGAAAAAAGTTTTTTTAATTTAAATTTAGCGTGTTTTTACTATTCATTAAAATATGAAAGTTATCAGAAAAATATCAAAAATTTATCCAAAGTAAATTTTTATATCCTAATTCCAAGTAATATGTTTAATTTATCAAATTGAACTTATGAATATGTCAAAAACTATATTTATAATGGGTTTTCCATCAAAAGGCGGCAAAACTACATTTTTTGAAAAATACTTCCTTTATAAGAAAAATATATTTTTTTTCTCATACCATGTTCTAAAAAATTTGTTATATTAATTATAATGTTATAAAATTCAAAATATGTTTAATACCATTCATAATGGCTAGTTCATAATAATATTATAATTTATTGTTGTTTAGTGAATCTTAGTATTGCGTACAACACAACCTATCAAGGACGGTCGCTCTTGTGTGTAACACAAGCCAAGAATATTGTTGTGTATACTACAAGGTAATATGGTATTGAATATAGCGCAAGATAGTCTTGGTGTAGCATACAAAATAAGATATCAAAGACATTAATATATCTCATAAAATCTCAGGGTGTTACATTCTACCCCCCTTAAAATGAATTTTTCCCTAGAAATTCATCGGGGTTAAAAATGGTTTTATAAATAAAATCTTCATTCATAGAAACCCACATCGTAAAAAGGAAAACTAAAACATAATTTTAAAATGTAATGTAAGTAAAATAAAGGTTACCCAAATTTACTCATCACTGGGTTTCGACATAGGAGAACATATGTGAAATCATGAATATGGAATAGAAATCTAACCATAAGGTTCTGATGAAGAGTGATAGAGAACATGGCTATGAAAAAAGACAACAATCACAAAGATGTAAATTTGTGATGATCTAAGGTACTATCTGATTTATCAGATATGAAGGTACTAGGACAACATTTTAGGTTTTCAAGATCATTTCCCTAAAGTTGTTGAATTTTCGCCTTAGGAGAAATACTTAGTTGATTTCAGTGTAATATCATTTTTGGTCATTCCATGAACAATTTCCTCTAAATCTCTTACTTAATGAAATGGAGTTGAATTTTTCATTCTTGAAGCATTAGTAGATCTTGCGATTGAATGAAAGGTCATTCCATCTATCTCTATCACAAAAAGGTCTGCATAAGTTCTTAAATATACACATGTCCGTATATGGTGAGATTAATCGTATATGGTTCCAAAAAATGTACTTATACTTCATCTATCACACTTCTTGTTAGAATAAAACTAATTTCTACATACTAGTGACTTAATGTAGGTCATTGGTAGGAAATAAAGGCTTGTTGCACTTCGGTTTTGGGTTCAATTATCGCATCCTTGTCTGACACGTCGGGTTGTCACCTGTCATGCAGGTTGTCCTTTTTCTAAAACTACACTGTTATAACATTCCAGAAATAATATCGGAAAAAGTTCTAACCTTAAACAACAATATCTGATTTCCAACTTAATCCCTCCCAATCTTTTTGATTATCCAAGATACTTCTATACAATCTCATATTATAAATAAAATGATTACTAGAAAGGTCATCTACCGAGAAAACCATCATTTACCCCCATATATCATATGATATATCTTGTTGGTCACATTCCAAACATGAGAATACCTTAATCATGTGTTCACTTGAAACATGAATTACTATGTAACCTTAGTGAAAACATGAATCCTATCAAAAGTTAACTCTTTCCACCTACCAAAATCCCAAAAATACTTTATACATAAACCATTATATCACTTTTCCCTTATATCAGTCATGAGCTCATTAATACTATCAAACATATTATATTATCCTTATCCCTTTTATATGTTCATATCATCTACTTTCCAAAATTATTTCAATCAATTTTCATGGTTATAGGTACCATATAATTATTTAAAACCAGAATAAACCAATACATAGATATTCTAATATACCATAAATGTACCTCAACAAAATTATTCTTGAATTATAATACATAAACCCTTCAATCCATCCACTTCAATGAATGGCATGGAATATGTCCTTCATTGATTTAGAAGTAACCTCTTAGGTAGGGTCATTGAGTTGGGTAATTACTTTGTTCTCCACAGATAAGACATTAAACTCCACGACAATCTGTCACTCTATGACCTTTTTCCCCCCATAGATAACATATTCCCCTCCATTTTATGTATTCCTAAAAATTCTTCTTCCCTTCTTCTTGATATATAGGAAGCTTAATCTCTTTTCCTCTATGTTCCTCACCATGATAACTTGAATGTAAGTATATATTCCTCTTATTAGATATCTTAGGAATACCACTATGGTTCAACTTGTTAATCATATACCACGATGACGGATTCAGCATAATCATAATATCTTTCACTTTAGTCATTACACAATTTCGTTTCTCATAGCCACCAGTTTGTTCATCAGATTCAATGTTCACCCAATTCCTTCTGGCTCCCTCCATTGACTAAAACACAAAAAGAATAGTGTGTGAGGAAAAAATCATACTAAATAAACAGCATAATATAAGGGGAGAACTTTTAATCTCTAGAATATTTGGTTGAATCCATGTTTATTCATGATCGTTATCATAATTGTAGGATTGAAACCTATACATATACTTAACCTTAAAGACATCCCTAGACATACCTTAGAAATATCTCTACGGATCCCACTAAATTATTCGCATCCAAGATTCCAATGTTTGACTAAACCTTCACTCTGATACAAACTATAATAAACCATACTTGAGGTGCATGGAAATTACATTACTTTTGCTGAAAACTTAATAAATTACACAAACAGACGCCCAATGACCGTATCAGTTTATTGTCTTTGGAAACTCTGAACGTAATCTTTTATCACGGTGAAAGATATTCAACATCTCCCATAAATATGTACCTCTTTTTTTAACCTAAAACCTTCCATTATATCCTAGGGAAAAGAAACATAAAAAGGGTGAACTGAAAAGCTTATCAAGGGTAATCCTGGATAAAATAAAAAAAACATATACATTTGATCATAAAAACATGAACATAAAGTTTAAACAACAAAATTTTGAGTTGTGAAATAAATCATGGATGTACATAAGGAATAGATCAAAAAGGAACATTAATCATGATAAATAGCATAGGAATATAACATGGAAATGTGGAAATGGTGGAAACCATTAAGAACATAATATGATTTTTATATTAGCCAAGTCATTGCTTCCAAGACCATCATAGCAGACAAAGTCCATTATTGAACCGGGTTTACTTTCCTTTACAGACCTTTATCACAGAACAAGATTTACTTTTCATTCTAGAAATGTCTATCTCATGAGATATAATTCGTTACCCAATTAATTATAGGGATATATAGGTCTCACCCTTCTCATAATGAAATCATTCTTTAATCTGCCACAAAATAATCATAAATCATTCATCATAACCTAATGAATAAAATGGGTTTCATAAACATCATTCCATCATAACATAATCCATATTAAAATAATGGATATAATTTCATCATAAAAAAATAAAATAATATAAATAATAGGGACATTATATATGAAACATAACCATACTAAATAATGTCATCTTATATGGAAAATTGTTTTGATAAAACACTATAAATAAATTCTTGAGGAAAATATACTTTCTTCTTCAAAATCAATTTCTTTTCTCAAAATTCCATGAAATTTTAAAAGAAAAGAATTTGTTGTAAATAATAATGAAATCTTGTAGAGGAAGATTCATGAAAATAAGGAATTATGAAACCATAAAAATATATTCATGCCGTATAAGTTAAGAAAACAATATACCTGTTCTTTTTCCGGAGAAGTAAAAAATTACCTCGTATGGTAAAAAAAAGAGATATTCCTTCCACAGCACATAGTAAAAGTCAAAAAAGGGTAAACATAACTTTAAAAATACATGTAATAATGTTAAATACGTTATGAAAACATTTCTATAAAACATGGAAATTGATGATAAATATAACCCCAGTAAATACTTACGTATAAGCAATCTCAGAAAAAAATTAGTTCACAAAATTATCCTTTATATTAGATCCAATTTCTTCCATATGTTTCTGAAAATCCTATAAATTGGGTTTAGAAATATTATTACCTTGTAACAGAACAATAATAATATTTATTATATCATATATGATTAACTTACGACTTTATATTACCCGTTTATTTGTCAATTTAATGTTAAAGCGGCGTTTTGGGTAAAATCGTTTCATTTATCATATGTGTTTTGACTTGTAATTATTTATATGAGTACTTAGATCATGATTACTTACTTCTATAATGTAAAACATTATTTATATATAATATATATTCATCATATAAAAATATAAAATATATCGATAAATGGAATGAAATACACCGTTCATGGAGACGGGAGGCTTTACGTACGCATGAACGCTATTTCATTTCTTTATTAAATTGAATAGAAGTTTGTAAATGAAATATAAATAATAAAAGTATAATTATTATGTCATATATTTCATGATTATTTATTATATATACTTTATAATCATTCTTGAATGGTTAACATGGGGAAGGAATCTCATCACGTCATGGAGACGGTAACCCGTACGTACACATGAGAGACGATATCATTCCCATGATTGTGGAATTGTATTGAAGTGTATGGTATATAATTTTTAATAATAAATATAATTTTACAATAATCATGTATATTTATTTCTTCCATAATTATACCCATCCATGTATGTTGGTGAGGAAAAACATATTACATCACGACGTGGAGACGGTAGGTCGTACGTACGAACGCGTGGGGATTTCATTTTTCATAGGATGGATAGAAGGTGGAATATGGTTTTTTAATATTCATAATAACATATCAGAATACAAGTGATACTATAGTTATTATTTATAAATTAAAAAACTCATATATAGAATGTATAAGAAGAAAGAAGTTTGAAAGAATCGGTAAAGGATATTACCTCTTTTTCGATGTTCCTCTTCTAAACCTCCTGTTAGGGAACTAAATTTGGCCTTTATAGAAGACCATGACCTATAGTATGTTTCTAGGGAAGTTGATAAGGTAAATGGGCAGGGTTTTGCCAATTTTGAAAGCTCAAAATGGAGTGAAGTGAAGAGGGAGGAGGTGCCTTTTTATAAGAGAGAAGATGGGCACTTTTGAAAACCTCCAAAATATTAATTTATAATAAACTAAAACCCCAACAAAAAACCTCAAAAATGACTCCAATTAAAATATTAGATGATATAGGGTTGTGATATTATCATCCAAAAATATTTAGACATGTTTCAAATTTATTTTAAACCTTATTATTTGGATTTATCCTAATTTAATCTATTTAATTTTATTTGTGGTAATAATATTATAAATGTTAAATGGTTATAAATAATTACTTATGTGTTTTTAATTGTTCGTAATTGGATACTTTTTGAGTTTTTACAACATATAATTCTAAATTTTAAATTTTGAAATGTTTTGGTGATTTTTAAACAATTTAATAATATGTTATTTTTATAAAATATCATTACTGTCAATTTAGACTCTATTTATTTATGTGAATTTAAATAAACTCCACACAGAGGATATATTAGAAAAAAATATTTAATATATTCCTAACATGTAATATGAATCTATAAAATTCTTGGGGAACATTAAATAGTTTATATAATTTTTATTTTAATATTTTTAAAACCATTTATTTCATATTTCTCTTTATAAAATAACTAGTACAACATTTTTGTATAATTATTAAATATACATATTTTATGAATAAAAATTAAAAATAAAATACTATGATGAATATAAATCTATTATATTTCATAATAATACTTTTATTCTAATTTATCTTCTAAAAATCCCTACATTTTAAATGTTATATTTATAAAATTATGAAGGTGACAACTTTGAAATCATTTATAATAAAATAATATAAGTGTCATAATCACTTTTATAAGGATCAAAATGATCAAAAAGTAGACCGTTGGATGATTATGGTTTATATATACTCTAAAAATAAGTTTGGTCATGTGTTTGGGCCTTTTATGGTTATTATTAATTGAATAATAACTATATTATTGATTTTTCACTAAATAAGTAGGTTTTTCATCATTAAAGGATAAGATATTAAGGTAATTATATATTTATTCAAAAATAAAATCAATTACCATGATAAATAAAAACATTAATTCTTCAAAATGAGTATTTATAATCGAATTTATATTCTGTATAACCTTATATTAAAAATGATTTAATTATTAAAGTTTCAATGTGACATATTTCACTTTTCATTAAGTAAAATAAATTAAATGTATTAATCTAATCCAAGTGGGTTACAATAGATTCCATTTTTACCCAAGTATGTTTTATGGGGAATTGTAGTCATCCAATTATATTAAAAAAAGGTGTTAGGTTAATTTTTTAATATTATTTTTACCCTTAATTACCTGATTTACATTTAACAGTGGTAAATAAAATTTACCGTAGTTACTTTTCATAACACCCTATAATAAAACGTTTCCTATTAACATAATTTTGGCCTAATGAATCCAAATATGGAAAAAAATTCCCAAATTTATGACACAGAAGTTGTAGAAATTAATTTTAAATTAATCATGTTGTCGAAAAAAACTAGTTTTTGTTTAAAACATTGCAAAAGATTGAAATGATTTTACCTGTGAATTCAATGTAAAATTAATGCTAATGAAATATACTATATTAAATGGTAATATTATATTCTATTTATAATTTAAAATAATTAAATAATATAATTTTACAATATAAATTATCTCAATGAAAAAGTTTTTTTAATTTAAATTCAGCATGTTTTTACTATTCATTAAAATATGAAAGTTATTAGAAAAATATAAAAAATTTATCCAAAGTAATTTTTTATATCCTGATTTAATGGAATAAGTTTAATTTGTCAAATTTAACTTTTAAACATGTCAGAAACTAGATTTCAAATGGGTGTGCCATCAAAAGGCGGATAAACTAATTTTTTTGAAAAATACTTCCTTTATACAAAAAAATGATTTTGTTCTCATACCATGTTCTATAAAATGTGTAAGATTAATTAAAATTTTATAAAATTTAAAATGTGTTTAATACTATTCATAATGTCTAGTTCATGATAATGTTATAATATATCATTGGTTAGTAAAACTCAGTATTGCGTACAACACAAGCAATCAAGGAAGGATGCTCTTGTGTGTAACACAAGCCAAGTATATTGTTGTGTATAATACAAGATAATACGGTGTTTCATATTGTGAAAGCTAATCCTGGTGTAAAATATAATAGAAGATATCAATGAAATTACTATATCTCATAAAATCTCAGGGTGTTTCAATTTGTGGTTCAATAGGATGATAATAATTTTTGTGAATAGTAACTTTTGAATTTTATTTTCCACGGTTAGAAGTAAATAGGGTAATTAAAGGTAAAAATATATTATAACTACCATAAAACATGTCTTAATTATATTGGATAATTTTATTTCAACCAAAATCAACCATGGGAATAAAATATGATTCTTTTGATCCACACGGATTATATTAGGACATTTGTTATTATTTTATTTTAAGAAGAGTTAAAAGTGTTAAATTTAAAATTTAATAACTAAACTATATTTAATATAAGTTTATGCATAATATAAATTCAACTATAAATATTCATTATAAATCTAAAAAAATTTCCTACATCATTTTATTTTATTTATAATATGTAGGCATTAAATAATTAAATTTATTTATAACACAATGAGGATGCAATAATTACCTTATTTATGAATGATTAAAATAATTGATATTATAAATATCAACATAAAAGTAAATTGAAGTTTTTTATGAATTAAACGAATTTTATAGGTTAATATGATATGTTAGGATTTATTTAATGTATTTTTTTTGAATTAATAAAGTTTCTTTACTTTCAAACAAACCAAATACTAAATAGTTTCAAAATTGACATAAATGAGTATTTAAAACAAATACTATATTATTAAATGATATAATTTTCATAAAAATATAATGTTTGTCCAAAAGACTTATATAATTATAGATATGTAATTAATGAACCACTTGATGTTCTCCTAGAATTTTATAGTATTTTTATTACCTATTTAATATTAAAATACAAGAATACATAGTAAAAGATAAACTATTTAATTAATAATTAAATCTAAAGGATAAAGGTAATATGGTGGATTAAACTTGTCCAAAACATATTGGTTGATGGTATTTCGACCCATCAATACCATAGCCTCGAAATAAATCCATTTAGAGCCATTCTAAACCGAAAACAATTTTTTAATAAAATAATATTTCAAGATTTTCCTAAAGTGACTCTCACCTCTCTTAGAAAATGGTAGTTCCCATTATCTCAAACTCACACCTCCAAAACCATTTATCTCAGCCATACCCTGATATAATATCCTCCCAACTAACCTCACTTGAATCTAAATTCCTTACTTTGATCAGAAATCCAACCTAAATATCCCTTTTGGTCAAATGAAAAGGAAGAACCTGAAGAAGAGGTAATAATTGAATCACCTATTTCAAAGTTCTTTTTTTCCTCCACTTCCTCTTTCATTGTTGTTTCCATACCAATATAATAACTTCAGTACTTAAATACTATGGTGTTATTATAAAAATGTTAAAATAATATTCATTATTATTTCCATCCTATGAATGACAAAGTCACCTTATGTGCATATGTACGGCTTACTGTCTCCACGTCGTAGTATAGTTTTTTATTCAACACTTCGTTTTTTGGATGTGTATAATAATGATTATAACTGATTTAAGTAATAAATATAAAATTTTAGTTATTTTTTTATAATATATACCACCAAATTACATATTATTTTACCACTAATATAATGATATTGTCACTCATGCATACGTACAACTTACCGTCTCTACGACGCGATGAGATTTCATTCTCCACCGTAACCATTCCAGAATAATTTTAATTTGATGATTAAAAATAATTTTAATGTTCTTAATATCATTATGGATATGAATCAAAGACATCATATCAATATCCAACTTGACTTACGTAACAAAACAAAATGAAAATGTATCAGTTAACAACCAAAACAATGATACAACTGAAATATCATTTACAAAGTAATATTATAAGATCATATATTATATAATATTTATGTATGTGGATATTTTATAATTTAAAAACAATTATTTTTCCATTATATAGGAGCTTAACCAACCCTCTACTAAGTAAAAGTACAAGGTAATGGGTTTTCATCTCACTTCTCATTCCCATGAGATTCATGCTATATTGCCACTATTTCCTTTTGTGGGTGTATGTGTTGCCCATGATTGTATTCTTTATATAATATAATATAATTAGTGGGTATTTAAATCATTATTTTATGATCCTTTTTTCATGGGGTTTATTTTTTGTATGTTACCTAATAGGTAAAGGAATTTCTAATTTTGATTTCCACTCATTGGGTTTTACGCAAACTTCATTGATTATTTTACAAAAATATTATGTATAAAATTACTATTTATTTATTTATGTAGTAATTTACACTCCCCTTTGTGTGGATATACTTTTGATACACAAAATCACTACATTGATAAATTCTCAAGTCCTTGATATGAACTTGATAAGAGTAATCTTAACTCAATTACCATTCATTGAGTTAAACATCCTAGTCATTGGTGTTGTTTTTACAAGAATATGTGTGAATGTACTATGATTGATTTACACTGAATATCCAAACATATTTAGTGTATTTATATTTTTCATGGATAATTATGTCATTTATTTATCCTCAACCTAATGATACTGTCTTTATATGGGATTTTATCTCAATTTACTTTCCATAGAGACTTCTTTGTTATTATGCACCAATTAACTTTTATATGGCTTAAATTATGTACTTAGACATAGTGTATCATGAATCCCTTTATTCTCATGATATTGTAATGTTTTTATTACCTCAATTATCTTAATTCACGCATCTATCATTTGGTTAGAAACTCTAACAAAAATATCATTTTAATTGTTTTAAAGATTTATTCTTCTAATTCGTTCTCATTAATGTCAATGTTTTAGAAATAGTGTTAAGGATTTATTTATATGTACATGAATTTTTTAAAATTTAAATTACATTTAAAATTTTCAAATTGGTATGAAACACTTTGATTTAAAAATCTATTTTTAATATCTTCTTGATAAATAGTGAGACTTTTAAATGTTTTAAATAAAAAGAGGATATTTATCTCAAATAGTTTTACTAATTATTTTCATCTATATCAATATATTTCATTATTCTTGATTGAGGTTGATTTATTATAATACAGTATTTCATATTGCATTAAATGAGTTATTCTTGACTGTAGATGTGCTAGTTTTATACCATGCATGGGTTGTAGTTAAAATATTGACATTTTGTATGCCAGTTTTAATACGAATGTCAAGATTATGTTTCAACATTTTCATATGAGGAATGCATTGGACTTAGTAAATGATGGGTGGAGCCCACTATATCTCCTCTATGCATCGGTGGGTATCATGAGACAAACTAATGTCTTGGCACAAAGCCTTGGAAAAATATTATTTGTAGTCTTGGAAAGAGGCCTTAACTATATGGTTATGATGTTAGTCATTTTCCATTCCATCATTATCAAATTAGATATTGATATTACATGTGACTATTCGACTATTAGGATATCAATGTGAATATGTAAATGGAATTATTTGATTTATCATTTCAATATTATGCTGAAGTTTATGTTTGAAGGGCATGTGTTTTAGTCTTATACATTGCCTTAAATGTTTATGCTTATTTAAGATATTTTTTACTATGTTTTTATCCCTACAGAGATTCTGATCTCACCCCTTTATTCTGTTTTCTTTTTCCAAGATGTGAATATGTATATTATGATAAACATACAGGGTTAGACTAAAGGATATGAGTTTTTTAAAAGGGTACAAAATATTGTTTTTCTTTATTTCATGATGTAATGTAAATATTTTGATTGTATCTATTACTTCCAAGGGTACTAAACTAATCATTCTTTCGAGACACGACCTATTATGATCATGTCAATGTTATGTAATAATGAACCGACTCTGGGTAACTCTGGTCATTGAATTACATTTTATACATCGTAATAACATTTTCAAGCCTGAGGGTACCTTTATTGTTTTTTTGGAAATCCCCTCTTCCTGGTCAGAAAAAATTCAATGTAGATGGTGATTAAAAGGGAAACTCGGGTCACCAAAGTTACAGAGCAACCTACAGGGACCATAATCGGAATATTCTTGGGTTATGTTTTTGGTACATGTGGTATTTATTAATTATTGAAAGTTGAAATTTTTTGTTTTATCAATGTGGTTATATTTCGAAGGAAAAAAGGTTAGATCAACATATGGATTTAAAGTGATTCTACCACCATTATGAACGTGGTCCAGAATGGAATGTCACATTATTCATGGCCTCCCACAACATGATGGATGGACTAATTTCACCCACATTCAGAGTTCAACCATGTTATTACACATGAATTTCATGAGGCGAAATCAGTGGCGAACAAGCTTTCCAACAAAGGTTTCAACACCAACATCACATGGTTGGACAACCTTCTAACAGAATTGATTCCTTTTTTAAAAAGAATGTAAAAAAATTCCCACTTTCTAACTTTTTTAATTTCTTTATTTTAAATAAACATGAATCTTACTTTTGACCAAGGGAACACCATTCTAAAAAAAGGTTGTAAATGATGAAAGTAATAATTTCAAACAATAAAAACTAGATGAGCTCTTCAGATCACATATTCAATATGAACTTGAGTAGAAGAATATTACATAAGAATATACTTTAAAGAAGGAAGTTATTTCTTTCAAATCACGTATAAATGTTATTAATAACTCATCTAAATATAAGTCATATAAATATGAAAAATGAGAACTCAAAAATATAATAAAATGTATTTATAATTTGGCGAGTAAAAATTGAAAGTTAAAGTGACTAATTAATGATCAAAATAATGATTTAAAAGATAAATAAGGGTACTACATATGGTCCAGATGTAACATGTAATGAATGTAGAAATAAAGTTCGGATAAAACCCACCTATCAAAATTTAAAGCAAGAAGGTAGGGATAAGTAATATAAAAAGGAATTGAAGAATAATCATCATGTTAGATGAAGTTTCACTAAATATTCTCATTCAAGTGATGAATCTATATATGAAAAAGGGTCATCCAACATATGTTTAATGGTGATAAATAAAAATTAGTTTTTCGATGAATCTAATTTCAGTAATTATTCTGATAGTGTTGGTTATAGATTTGATGTGTTGTATAAAGAAAATGAGAACATAAAGAATATGTTTTAAGAGTAAAATAATTATATAATGAATTAAAATAAAAAAAATAAGATGATTATAAAGGAAGGTAAGAATGTTAATAGGAATGATAATTATATTAAGGTAGAAATAAGAAATTATGATTCATGTTATAAAGGTAAAATCTATATGATTTTCAAACCATTCAGATGAAAAATGAAATTCATAGAAATGAATTAATAATATTAAAATAAGAGTTATCTTATTTTTTTCACGGAAAGGAAAAATATGAAAATATGGCAGCTTTGATGAAAAAAAAATAAATATAATTTTCTTGGTAAAAACTCTATAGATTCCAAGTTATAAAAAACTACTTTTGTTAAAAGTTCCACTGGAAAATATTCTGATGTTACTGGATTTAAATGTTATATGCAAGGACTTTATGCTAATGAATATTCCCTTATATATCCTATATATCTTATTTATACCAATACATTTATTTAAAAATATTTATCTACTAGAGTACCTTACAATAGAGGTTCTAAATCTATATATGTACCTAACAATAATACGATTAACCCCATTCTACATTGAATGTTGTATTTCCTAGCACATGACTAGAGAAATATTAAATTTCCCCGATTATACCACATATTATGGAGGTTCTATCAACTTTAGAGATAACTCTAAAGAAAAGGTTAAAGCTTTTGGTGAGTTAGGTATTCTAATGGGGTTTTGATTTTTAAATTTTTATACATTCATGGTTTTAAACTAGACATAATTAGTATTAAATTATTATGAGATAATGGTATGTATGTAAAATATGAAAATTATAATAACTTATTTTTAAAAAATGCAATTTCTTTATTTTAGGATAATAGAAAAAAAATGTTTTATCAATTTCTCTAATTTATCTAATAAAAATGTTAAGTGTCTTAATTATATATAAATCAATGATGTTATTCGGAATTGAGGGCTTAGATATACTCATTAATGAATAAAACACAAATTATATAAGCATGGACATGCTCAAGATTTACCCAAGTAAAAGGTATGTAATTTTTTTTTGATTCTTTCTTAAAATTTAAGCAGTGTAAGGAATAATTAAAATTTATAAATCATATATCTACTTCAACACCATTTAAATTACTACATATTTATTTTTTTCGTTCAATAAAAACATATATTTAAAATGAAAATAATTTTTTTTTCATTGTTGACGATTTAAGTATATTTACAATGATTTATTTTATGCCTCATAAGCATAAAAGTTTTGATACATTTTTTAAGCTAGTTCAAAATAAAAAAGGTTGTTTAATTATTTCTGTGATAAGTGATAATTAAGGATAATCTATTTATTTTAATTTTGAAAAAATTTGTGAAGTAAATGGTTATACTGAAATTTTATTTCTATAATTCAATAAGATATTGTGTCATATAATGAATAATATAAATATTCATGTGATGCTTTGAATTATTCTTAATGTATATACTTAACCAAAATAATACTTGGGTAAATATTTTAATAATACATGTTATGTTTTGAATAAATATTATGTCAGAAATTTTATTAATAAACCACTTTATGGAATTTTTAAATGTTGAAAATAAATGGTTGGTTATTTTAATGTTTTTTGGTTATAACATCTTAATCTTGAATATGAAATATTATTTTTATAAGTTTGATGCTAAAAGAGTTAAAGGTATATTTATGGGTTATTATTAAAAAATAATAATTTTTATTGATTTAATAATAATAATACCATTATTATTAAAGAATCTATACATATAATGTTTGATAAATATTTTTATTTTGAGATATATATTATGGAAAATATTGATGTTTATTTCAAGGATTTAAATTTTGGTGAAGAAAAACCTAAAGATAGTGAATATTTTTTAGGGGATAAAAATTATTCTTAGTATGATTATAAATAATGGAATATTCTCAAAGATCATACCATTGACAATGTGATTGGTTATTTTTTGTTCTGATATGAAAACTAGAAGCTCTACATTAAACTTCTCTGCTAAGTCTTTTTTTTCTGATCATGTTCTTAATAATGTTACTAATGCGTTAAATGATCCAAATTGGATTATTAATATTAAATATGAGCTTTATAATTTTATTAAAAATAATGTTCCATCTTTAGTTTAATTTTTTAAGGATAAGAGGGTAATTGGAACTAAAAAGATATCTAGAAAGAAGCTATATGAATCTAAATATATTTACAAAAATAAATTTAGACTTGTTTATTGAGGATACTATCAAGAAGAAGCAATTACATTTGATTATTTATTTTTTATTTGTTTCTATGTTAGAGTATATGATAATATTGTTATATTGCACTTATTTTTATGGTTTTCTGTTATATCAAATTGATGGTGAAATTTCTTTTCAAATAATTTTATAACTGAAGAAGTTTTTCTTGAACAACCACATGGTTTTGAAAGATAAATATTTCCTAATCATGTTTTTATATTATCTAAAGATTTATATGGTTTTAAAAAAATCACCTCGTTCTTAGTATGAAGGATTTATTTGTTTCTATTTAATTATGGTTTAAATAATGTTAATATTGATCCTAATATTTTTATTAAAATAATTTCCAATGCTATTTTAATTGGTAGAAATTTTTGTTGATGATATAGTTTTTTGTTCTTCTTCTGAATTACTATGTAATAATTTTTACACTTTATTTCCATCTAGGTTTCATATGACATTATTGGGAGAATTGAGGTTCTTTCTTCGAATTAAAATTTCTCAATGTAAAGATGACATATTTTTTAATCTATCTATGTATGATAACGATGCAGTTAAAAGTTTTGGTATTGATTCTTATAAATCAATGAAAAATAAAATAATTACTAGTTTTAAATTAGATGTTGATGTATTGGTGAAATAATTTGATTTTAATTTTATAGAGTAATGATAGGTAACTTTATTTATCTAGTTGCATATAGAAAAATTTCATGTTTAGTGTTTGTTTATGTAAAAGATTTCAAGATGGCCATATAGTGCTTCATGTTAATGAAATGAAAATAATAATTAGATATGTTAATGTAACTATTAAATATGTTTTATTTGGCCTAAATAAAACTATTTTTATTCATTATTTTATTCTAACTTTGATATTGGAGACTGCTAAATTGAAAAAAATGTACATAAGGTGTTTGTAATTTTCATGTAAAAAAGCTTACTTTATTTTTCTTCTAATAAGTAATTATTGATTTCCTTATATACTACATAATATAAGTATATTTCTCTTAATAGTTTTGGTGTCCAATGTTTATGGATTAAGAAAACATTATGTGATTTTGGTATTAATCGTGATGAATTTTCTATTTATTGAGATTTTTTTAGAGTTTACCATTATAAAAATCAACTTGTAGAAATGCTTACTAATCCATTAAAATTTTCTCAGATAGAAAAAAAATAAATTTTGAGCTTGGAATATTGTAATATAAATAGTTTTTATGTTTTCTGTGTTTAGAGGAGTTTTAATGTATTTATATACTAAAATTTTCAAATTTTCATGAAATTAGTAAAATCTAGAATTTTTGTTTTTTAGATTAGTATTGTTTACTTTTTGTATATATTTTTTCACTATATAACTATTTTATTACCTCTCATACATCTTATATGATGTTAAATTATTTTCTAAAACCTTAGTTTACATGAAATATTGTTTTCTAAAATATTTATCATTATTAATTCTAAAAAAAATTAAAATAATTAAACATGGTATATTTAAATCTAAGTTTGAATACAATATGAATTGGTAGTGGCTTCTTGATACATGTTTTAAAAATTAAATAGTTATGGAAAAATTTTATATAGAATTTATAGTTGTATTTATGTCCTTACTTTATGACATACAATCATGTTTTCTAGTTGAAATATTATCTTTTTTATGATTTAAAACTAGGGTAGATGTTTTTGAAATTATAATTGTTTTTTATAATTATCAAAACATGTGAGAATGTTGAGTGACTCCATAAAAAAATTTATGTTTAGATAATTAGAATGATTTATATGATTTATTTATTTTTTATTTCTTAATACATGGAAATTTATTTTGACAAAAATATTTGAAATTTTGATCATATACAAATATTTTATTGATTAATTTATATTTATATTTAATGTTTTGATTTATAGAAACATGTTCTACGAGTTTTATTTTAGTTACCTGGATAAAAAATTCATTTAGGACCTTTAAATAACATTTAAATATGTTTTTTACTCATCACATATAGAAAATACAATATAAAATACATATCCAAATGCATAACCATGTAGTCGATTTGAAATCCATGTAGACGAATTCTGAACCAGGTAGCAGCTTTTATAGATTTAGTAAACCTCGGTATTTTGACCATATATTTATATACAGAACTCTAAACTAAGTAATTTTATTTTGGAAAGATAATATAACTTCATATATGTCCTTAGAATATATGAACTTATTAATATATCTCTATCTTGTGTGAAATTAGGCCAGATGTTAGTATTTTTTTAGATCTTTTTATATAGTTTTTAAAAACTATTTTCCTCTATTTTTTTAATCATAAGGTATTTTTTATTTATCAATTATGGTTATTCATGATTATTTATAAGTTTAGTGACATTTTATAAATTCAATTTAAAATGAATAAAATCAGATTATTCATTCATCAAGGTATTATTTAGCTCTAACATTTTTAAGTCTATAAGTTTACAAATATCAAAATATTATATACATGATAAATTCTGATAACTGATAAAATCAACTATGTGACGAATTCAATTAAATGATTCCCATATGTGATTTGTATATGTCAATTTTTATACATGAATTCACCTACATCAAAACACATATGTAAAATTTGATTATGTGGTTTTGTGATTTTCTATAGATTTTTCAAAAATACAGAAAAATGCCATATTTTTTGTAATACATCATATTATGATATTATTTATGTTAATTTCATATATTTAAATTTTTTTAATGAATTTAAAATTTTATATTAATTTTTTGGGACATGTGTTAAATTTTTCACTATTTTAAACATGTTGTTATGACGATCATGGGATGTTATATATTCCATCATGAAATATAAAGCTTGAATCTCAAAGATAATTTTTATTATTTTATATTTTTTCTTAAATTTTATTGATTTTAAATTAAAATTAGTTTATATTAAACTCATTCATACATTTTTTTATTTTTTTAATGTAGTTTTATTATTTTCTAAATTTATCTAGATGTTTACTTCTTGTTTTAAATGGATTTATTGGATTTTAATATATTCAAATTCAAACATAATACTTTCATGGGATATTTCATTGATATATTAATCTAGATACTATATAATTTATTTAACATATGATTTAAAATTGTTTTGAATCAATCTTTATTGTTTGAAATTTTACTCATGAGTTGAGAATTTATTATGAAATGGTAATATTATTTTCCTATCTCTCTGATAATCCAATGTTATTCTATTTAAAATGTAAATTATCTAAAGACTTCTCAGATATGTTATGTTTATTTTTTAATAACGTGAATCAAGCATTAATATTGTACAGTAGTGTGTGATTAAAATAATCCAAATACGAAACATCTTCAATGAACACTTTCATATTTTTTAAAGTTTGGGGCCAAAGCCTCATTTTATTATTTAAACCTAAGACCAATTTTAGAATGGGTAGAGGGAGACCTATTACATATCCCAAAGGCCCAAGGCCAAGTGGACTGAATATTATGCTTGAAGGCCCATTTTTTGGCCCAACGAGCCCCTCGGTAAATAGTACTGCTATAGGTATATCCTAAACATCCAAGATGGAGGGGATATGGATCGTTGTCTACAAAATTTTCCTTGCGCTCTCTTATGGAAAAAGTATGGATGGTAGTATATTGAGTTTTTGGTGTGTAGTTTTGTAGTATCACCATTGTCACATGGTTGATACCTAAATAGAGAGGTGGTCACTAGGTTCATCTCCATCATGAGGCATCTTTGTCATAATTCAACGTGGTGTGACAATGCAGTATATGGTTTAGATTTAGTATGTGGTTTTGATATGTAGTAATTGGCTATTATATATGGTATGTGGTTTTTATTTGGTTATATAGTACATGTTTATTTACATATGGAATGAATAAGAGTTCAATAATGGATGCCATCAGGGAATGTTGGAGAACAATTTTGTAGGGAAGTGGGAGTGGATACCTTCATCACTATATTGTCTGGATATTAAATTACTATAATTATGTGGGGATTTTGTGAGATATCCTTAGTGAGGTTGAGTGTTTATTTACGAGGTATTGGTAATGAATTGTTTATACAATTTATTAGCCAATATTTTTGCACAATTCATCTATAAATTCATTGGAGAGTCCAGGGAGGATCCTATAAATTATATATTTATTCCATCTGTAACCTTTTATATCATGTTTTTGTAGATTTATAGGGTAGATTTGGTGATGATTCTAGAAATAACTAGCATATGACATGTATTTGGACATTTTTCGTGGAGTTTTTTCCTTAACAAAAGCAAATTTTTTATATTTATAATCGGTATTGTTTTATATATTCCATTTCATGTAATGTGGGATTGGTTTTAGTTTATATTATATTAATTTTAATTATAATTATTCATTATTCCTGTAACTTTTGAGGGTAATACATTGCATATGACTCCTTTATACTATTGGATCTAGTCATCATACAATGGCCTAGTGCAGGTGGCCTTCAGGGGTCACACTCAACATTACTACCAATCCAATAGGGATTCTAGTGGGGAAGGGTCAAGTAAATATTTTTAAATTATCAAAAAGTTATTATTTTATAACCTTCATAAATATTTTAAAAAACCATTTTTTATTTTCCAAATTATTCTTCCAAATAAAATAGGTTCCTCTTGTATAGAATTCCATTTACATATCATTATTCTTATGTTTTATATCCACAATATATTCTTGAAAGGATTTTCATTTTTCTTAAACATTAAGTGTATCATATTTTCTCTGTGTGACATATATATATATATATATATTATTTATCAACACTCTTTATATATGTATAAACATTATTTTTATCTTAAAAAAGACCTTGGAAATTATTTCATAGTCATATAGTTACACATTTATTTATTTTTTGATGTCTATTGTTGATAGAAAATTTTTATCTTATAATTTAATTCTTCTCAACATAAACACAATTAGTCACATTAAAATTGTTTATATTTAATGCATACCTCTTATTGAATGTTTCCTCCATCAATCCAATCACATTACATTAATTTTAATACATTAATTCCATTTTAAATTATTCTATAAAGTTCACACATTATCCATAGAAATAGAATACACCATCAAATCTTATTTTCAGATGTATATAAAATTTCACCACTACATTATTGTAACTACTTATATACTTCCTTCATGATTCATATTTGTAATTAACAATAAAAAAACCATGCTTAATATAAGTAAGTTCATCAAAATGAAATTTTTTACTTTCCATATTATGAAGAACAACCATTGATGAATTAAATAGTTTAATTAAAATATCTAAGAATATTCAATTTCATTTCATGCTAATAATACTTTTGGACATATCTTACCCTTTGACTCTATCTTCCAAATTAAGCATTATTATTTACATTGCAATTGATTTTTATTGTGAATATTTCATTTTATCATGTTCTAATTTAGATATTTTTTCACTAAAATTTTATTATTCTTTTTAGAATTTGACATTAGACCTCATTCTTATTTAAAAGGATTTTCCTTCACAACAAAGTCTAAATTAAACAATGTAACAAAGTTATTGAATTTCATTTCATTATTCTTGATGTCTGAAAATTTGAAAAACATTAATTATATTTTATTTCTTGAAAAAATAATTCATTCCATTTATTTAAATTTTAATTCAAGACCCTAATACCTTGGGTTCATATTAATATTTACATCTCAAATATTTTTGAATTTATCTACTTATTTTTCCTTAATAAAAATAATTGGATATTCTTAAAAATATTGAAATTAGATTATTTTATCTAATCTACCATAAGTCTTCGTAATACTATTAATCTCCACTTCCAATTGATAAATATTTTTTACCTAGGAATATTTTATTTCACATTTCATGACTTATATATTTTTCTTAAAAGTTTTGATATTTGTATTCTCATTAAAAATTCTATCTTTATTTAATATTTCCATAATTAAATAAAATGGCTCATCCAAATCGATCTTATACCTTGCCATCACATTAACTTATTCAATATTTTTATCCAAAAATTTTTAATTCATAATTTCACCGTATATTGTTAATTCATGAAGTTATGAATTCATCAACTCACAGAAAAATGATTGATTATCAAAAAATAATAATCAAAATTCCCATGATATATTTTTCAATATAAAAACTTATTAGAGCATGAAAATTTTATTATTTAGTATTTATATTTCCCATTTAATTAATAGACATCATAAATAAATCATTTAATGATTACTATTTTAAAAAAAATCTTCTTCCCATAAAAAATTAATGAATTATTTAGTTTTTCAATTCTCAAGTATAATTTCTTTTCTTATATTATATAGTGAATTACTTCTCTTCATTTTTTCCTTTCATGTTTTGTGTCACGACCTAGGTTTTTCTTCCTTGTATGGATCTATTGATTTTATTTTTGAACCATTAATTTTATTCTTATCAATTTATTTGACTCGTTAAAGAAGGGTATTGGATTTTTTAGGGCTACTTCACAGCCCAAAGCTCCATTTTTTGAGAAAATATGAGAGGTGAAAGATTAGTTCTAACTATTCCCCTTAAACGATGTTTCTGAGTAAGGGTGTCACATGGTTTTTCTAAAGTAATAAAGTGTGGATTTTTATATATGGGGCTTCAATAGAGGGTTCACATGGGTTGCACATGGATTATCTAACTGTGTGATGAAATTCATGCAGGGTGTGTCCCTTGGATAGTGCAGCACACCTAGTTGGTGAAATATTTAGATATATGTGCAACCAAAGCATGTGCCTTGTAAAAATTTATTAGTGGAGACCATTTTCTATTCCTTCTATTTTAAGCCCCCTATTTTTTTCCTCTCCTCAAGAACAACACTCTCATCCTCCCCATGAAATCTCTTATATCAATCCAATACTAGTATTTAAATTTTTTCATCATCCAGCCACCAATTTGAGTGTCATCATTCATTTTAGATAGCCACCGGAAAAAATAATTATTAAATTATCTCTTTTAATCATTCACCTTACTATCTAATGTGTTATTTTGGTTCAACATTGTATGCCCTATTCTTAGTGTGTTTTCACATTTTTCTATTCTCTTCCTCTCTAGACCAAATCAAGGGTCAATATTGGATGACTCATCTACTATGGTCATAAGGTAGGTCATCTGATAATTATACCTAATGTCTTGTTGCATAATATTATGTTTCATTTGTCAATATTCTTTATTTTCCATGTGTTTCTATAAAAATAAATTTATCCCTTGTTTAATGTTTTATTCTTGATAGAAAGAACCTCATGCATCTTTATTCTTGATGGTATAGGTTATAGTCAGATAATTCCACCATTGATATGTTCCCATGAATTTTAAACATTATGCTACAATGGATTATGTGACCTAACCACCTACTATGTTGATTTAGCTTGACTTCCGTGGGTCGTTCTATCTCTCTTGTTTCCCAAAGGATTTGAAATTGGAACAACTTTGATGCGGTAGTTTATTATCAATTTGCAGCAGTCTCTTGTATGGTGTTTGTTTGATTTTTAATTTTAAGGTTTTCTAATTTTGTTTGGAAGGAGGGAAGTGGTTATTTTATGGAAGTTTTGGTCTTGATGGGCCATAGATCAAGGGATTCTGCAATCGATTTCTTACAAGAAGATGCTCCCGATGAGGATCGGGGCCAAGAGGTTTCATTGTTTCGTGGCTCATCATAATCATATGTGTGAGAGGGTATGGATTTAGCCATCAGTACCAGGCCCATGCTCTTTGGAATGGGACAGCTAGTCGCGATATAATGAGACAATGTAAGATGGTCATAATTGTTCTTTTTTTCTTGGAGGAGCTTCTATATTGTATTGAGCACTACATTTTATCTTGAGGTTCAGTCAGTTAGAGACTCATTTATTTTATTTAAATCTTGATGTCTTGATGGTTTTCCCCTTATCCCTTAAAATGGGGTTTCTTTAAATAAAAAAATCCACCATAACCATAATTAATTAAATGTAAAGTGAGTGGTACGACTATGTTATGTTATTTAACATAACAATAGTTTCACCCTTTTGAAGTAAAATATTTATAAATTATAAATTAAATATTGTTTCCCTTATACTTGTGATACTCAGGAATGGAATCCCATATACTTTTGATACATGGTCACGACATCCAATATATTATGATACATAGGCATGGAATCCCAATTGATATGATAAGATGTCATTGCATCCATTATACCTATGATACATGGGAATTAAGATCCTTATGATTCATGATACTTGGGAATGGAATCCCCTACTACGTTATGAGACTTTAGAGACTAGACATGGATGTATGAGTTATGCCTCAGGTCCTATATAACACTATGTATGTAACTATATGGTTATAAAAGTCACTAAATATAGAAAACATATATAAATAAATGTATATAAAATTATATATATATATATACGTTTATGGTGACATTTTTTAGAAGTTTTCTAGAATGGGATAAAGTAGGTAGAGTCAACCTAGTCTCCTTTTTTAACTAGAGTCGACCCTTTATAATTAACTTTACTACTTTACCATTATTATATTGACACACTGCTCATATTATATTCACTAACTTAATAGTTTAATATAATGTTTCTTGTGGATGACTAAGTATATCACACACCCTATTTAGGTTGTTATTTAGTACCCATAAAGACTTCATGGATTCGAGTAGTGATCGGGGAAAGCACATAGTTTCCGATTCTTGATTCACTATAGCATGGTAGTGGGGGAGTATAGGACCAAGCTATGTCTCTTGATACTATCTGGTGACAATATCTTGGTATTTTTGGTTCTTTTGGTATACCTATATGTTTGTATGTCTACTTTTATATTTTCCTATTCATTTTTTATTAGAGAGATGACACTACATCATTTGGTGTATAGTACACGATACTGTTAATGATAGTTTCTTAATTTATCAAGATGATTTATCTTTTGTTGTGATTTGAAATTATGGTTCCCCCATTTAAAAAATTATTATACCATTTTGGTACTCTAATCATGAGGTTACAGTCTCTCCACTACAAAACCTCAGTCCCCCACTGCTAGTTGACATCCTTTGGTGTACGAGGATCCATTCTTGAGGCCATGTGACTGACTAGGTTCCGTGACTTATGACTGATCTGGTTCTAGGATGTTGCATTTTTTCATTAAAAAATTTACATCTTTAAAATTTATAATTGAATTATCATTATCACATATATGATTCAAATGTGATAATGAAACCAAACATTCTTCACATGATATGAAAATTAATCTACACTATTTTAAAATATTTTTTATATCTCTTTGTATATTTTAATGCAAAAAATACATCTATAAATCCAGTTTCTAATTATATCATCTAAAATGTTCTTTTCTATCTATAAAATCATATTACACTCTGATCCATTAAATTTCCCAAAACTTATTATTTTTCATAAATCATGTATGATTTCATAATAATAAAAAGTGAATCTTAATTAGAATACATCAATTTTGATGTAAACTTTTGTTTTAAAAGAATAAAAATTAGAACCATGGTAATTTGACAAATTTATTATCATAAAATATGAATTTATAAATAATATAGTTAATGAATACTAAATAATTATATATACGTACTATTTTGGAAAAAATTGTGAAAAGAAATATATATGTAAAAACATTCAACCTTGCAGATCTGAAAAATGTTGAATTCCATAGAGATGAAAGTAAATGGAGAAAACATTTGGCTCTGATACACATTTTTAGTTGCAAATAATAGGTTTTATGGTAATGAAGTTTTTGTGAGACTCACTAAGAGGGATTTTAGATTAGAGAGTGATTGTTTAAAAATATTTTCTCCTTTACATTAATCAATATTAGTATTAAAATATAATTTTTTTTGATATACTAGTATTATGGATTTCTATTTGGATCCACGAACTAATTCCACTCCCATATTAATTTTTATGTATTAAATACACACACATAAATTTTAAAGAAATAAAACAGACCATATTTACATGGTTCACCTAATATGGTAAATATGGAGGGTATGAGTGATCCCACTAATCATGTCATGGTTTTGATAGAATATAATTCATCGTGATCAGAACTCTTTCAAATACACACCACTTGATTGGTATTTTGAGAACATATACTAACAAAAATATAAAATTAAATTATGTAACCCACTATTATATGACATCATTTTTACATAATGAGTTTAAGTAAGAACAATGTCACATTCATATGGTACTCCAATTTCCACCCTCCTTTAATAGTTAATCTCCATGTTCTTCTTAAAACATTATGTGATTAATTAGGTAAATAATAAAACTTATTTTCCTCTTCACTCCATCATATAAAGTTACTTAGATGTAACTCTTCATCTTACGCTTCTTCTACTCCATTATAGTAAACTCTAAAATGCATGATCTCTTATATTCCTCCTTTATCAATATGGAATTTGGATTTTATACTATCATTTACCTCACTCTCAATGGCCTTAAACAAATAGTATGGTAACTAGATTTGAAATTATTCCTTACTCTTTTTTATGTCTTTTTTTACTTATCAAGTACTTATGATTCACCTTTCTTCTCAAAACATCATCAATATTAGATCCTTATATGTGGATTTATTCAAATTTTCATTCCATTAAAAAATAATGAATCTTCTAGAATCCCCTTTATCCAGATCAACATTTTTTATCCTCTAAAAATTAAAAAAAATTCCACAATAATTATTTATTTGGATTATACAACTTTAACAATTTATATCATTCAATTATCAACACTTATCCCCATAAATTTAATATTTTACCTTTCTAAAAAAACAAACTCATATAATGATTCTCAATGATCCTATAATTTTCTCCCAGTATGCGTGTAAAAGACTTATCCCATGATCTATATCAATTTCCTATGATACTTAATTGATAAATTCCTCTCTAGATCAGACCACATGTAGTAAATACTTTACATCATCTTCATAATTTTTTATCATAAATAGAACACATATGCCTTTATATTCATTTTAAACATAATATAGTTGGAAAAATTTGGAAAATGTGAATCTATATAGGAATAATAATTTTCCCTTAATTGGATCATTTTCCATTATAATTAATTTTCATATATTAAAATGAACCATTAGATTAGTTATGTTATTTTCAATGACCTTTCTTTGGTCATACCCATTTTTTTCTTGTACCATTTTTCAAGAGATAAGTCACATTTTATGTCATGGCCTCTAATATACTCTAATTTAATTCTATTTATAGATTAAAACATGTGATGGAGTTCGATAATTATTTATAAAATGGGTCACATTATCATTGTTTCAACCCCTATCTTCTACTACCACTCACATTTATTTGTGAGTTGTGTTTGTTCATTACTGTTGTGTAAAAAATAACCCACAACCATGACATGGTTATATATATAACAATTTTATTTCTGTCATTATTCACCCTAATTTTAATAGTCATGTTTTTTGTTTGGTTATGGAAAATATTTATAAAGATAGATATTTATCAAGATATTACAATGAAATATTGAATTTTGAATCATTGTTGAGAGGATGTGAGGTCTTCTCATCCCATGACATTCTTATTTCCTAGTCTATAAATATCTTATAGATTTAAGGAATTATCTAAATTCATTACCAATTAAAATATTTGTTACCATAGTATTGAGTTTGATTGGTTTTTACCCTTCATCAATGTCAAAATATATATGTATTAGTTCTTCTCTATATTTTACTCATTAATTTGTTACACTGTGGTTTAAAGATGAAAATTTGAGAAATTTGGAATTTATCACCATCTAGGGTGGTTGTAGGTTTTGGGGAGTTATTATTAGTCCCATGATTGGTAATTCAAACATTTCCCTAAAATCGAAATCAGAACCCATGAAGTTTTGTGCCTCTTAAATGGGTATGTCATAAAATATAAGATAATGTGATGGGGACTAATGTGGTCCCTTTTAAAGTTGTACATCCATTACCAACTGAATTTTATTTTAAATTCATACATTTAGGAAAAGATGAAGTTCCATTTAAGTCCATGAAATCAGGTCAAAACGAAGTTCCTTTTAAGGTCATACACCCCTGACAATGGTGTGTTTTAGTTTAAAACATTATGATTAGGCCTTATTATAAGCAGGTTAAAGTCATGTGGACTGGACTACTAGGTGAAAGGATCCTTACAATAGGGTTTTGAAACGTACAGCTAAGTGGGAATTTCTGGTTTATCTTGATGGTTGGTAGCTAATAGGAGTGGGTATGGTTGGGGCTTAAACCTTATAGGTGGCTCATTGTTTTTATGGATCATTATTCGAACAAAGGTATGATATCATCAGTGAGAACATGGTTGAGGACTAAACCTCATAAGAGGCTTACATATGTTTGGATCATTGATAGGGAATGTGGATAAGGTCATCAATGGTAACATGGTTGGGTTTTAAACCAAGTAGGTGGCCCATATAGATGGGATGCAGTACTAGGTTGGTATGGGATATAGAGTATCTGAAAGTGATATTGGGTGATTATTTAATCGCAGTTCAGAGGTCAATGAGAATGAGTCACACATATAATATTCAAGATATTGGGGTCTTAACAAGACCCATGATAGTTATCCTAGATGGTGGAATTCAGTAGGGCTCTATAAGGTAGAATAGGAAAGAGGAACCCTAGTATGGATCTCTTGGGAGGCATGGGTGAACAGTACCATAACATGACTTATTTTGATGTCTTGGGTGTGGATTCCTAGTGTAACACCCAATAATGAACTACGTGGTCCATGAAGGAGTTCTCCATGACCTCATTACACCACCCCATATGAAACTGGTTGTTAATTAGCATTGAGGGTCCAATGTCTTTCAATGGGGATACTATAGCCTTTGTATCATATCCTTTCACCATAAAAATAATTAAAATATAATATCTAAGAGTATACAATGTAGATGAACAATATTATTAAGTGGCACACATGTCATATAATAAAATAAATGGGATCCCAATGTGGCAAGACAAACCATTGTAATAAGTACAGAAAGATAAGTTAATAAATTAAACCTTGTATTAGTCCTCAGAAGTCCATCCTAGTACCGTTACAAATCCTTTATCCTTAACTCATCCATCCATTACGGGTCCGTTTCCCTTTCCTAGACCCCTATACATGAAATATACATGTACATCAAGATTCCAATATAGGGTGAGAGTGATAAACCATGTAGGACACCACCCATGAATCATTAACATGATTTGACATAATATATGAAAATGTATTACATTTCTTTAAGTCAATGATCAGATATATATACAACCACATAATTTACAAGTTATCATGCACTAAAAGACTCCATTAGCCTCAAAATAACCTTCTATGACATGACTATGGTGAGTATGTTAAAGTATGCATGCCTATGTTTTTCCATTAAGGAAATAACACATGACCCATCCTAATGACGGTCTTTATTAGGAACTCCTCATACCCCACCCTGACTATGGTCATTATACTTGGATGATAGTAAGTCTCATCTAACATGTATGACCTAAATGGATAACACATCACCCATTAATGGAATTCTTCCACTTCATCTTGAAGCTAACATATTCTAAATTCCCATGCATCGTATACTCCCGCAACATCAGAAATTTCCATGATATTACCCATATTATCAAATGTTTCCTAGTTTTTAGCTATTACCATGTCATCATGCTCCTCATCCAAGGTGTTGTTTAGCCAAAACTGTGCAACCTGATTATCATAATACCTAATGTCAGGTTACATAGCTTATTCAATACCATAAAAAATTTACCACTATAAGGAACAACAAGGCATGTCAAGGACAATTCTCAAGAGAATACACACAACCATATGATCAAAAACAAGTAAGGTCTAAAACCACTAACGCACCCACGTGCATACAAATAACAATCATGGTTTATCAATAATAGACTACAATTTTATCCAAATATCATATACAAGGTCCTTTATTGAAAGGAAATTATTACCTCAATGTTTTTTATGATGCACTCCAAATTCTTTTAAGGACAGTAGACTAAACCATGTTACATACCCAGTGAGAATGGGTCACACATCAAGTATTCATAACATAGGATTTAGTTTATAAATAAATATGTTTATAATAGATTATATAGAATATTACACATCAATATGGTCGGTTCAATAATCACATACCTTAATGAGTCCACCAACAGATCCAATTTTGAGTTTTATTGAAGGATAGGTTTTTAAACACTATATTAGTTGTAAATATAATAAAAGATCATGAATTAATCCCTAATACTAGAAGGAAACCTAGTGTATATCAAAATATCATTGTTCCACCATCAATCCATCAATGGAAAAAAATTTCACGATTAGATTCAAGAAAGAGAATATCTCATGTTAATCGTTCAAGAGAAACCTACCAGGAAACATCCACCATTATTGATAAGATTATCATTGGTAATGGGAATTTTCATTGAACCATAAATACTTCCCTAATATACCAATGAATCGTCAATGGCTTATGGTCCTATCATTAATCTGTAATTGAGAAGGGTTCTATGGATATTATTCAATAAAAATTACTAATAGGATTCTTGTAATCATTGGTAGATCATGATTTGATAAGGTAATGATTTCAACTTTATATATTCATCACCATTATATAAATAAATAATTCATCATCAGATCATCATAAAAATCAAAATATAACATAAATCCACTCAAATCTAGTGAATAAAAATATAAAATTGAACTTTATCTAAGAAGAAAACACTATTCATCTCTCAATGGATTGGTGAAACAAAAGACAGATAAGGGGAAAAGAATGGGATAGTCTAGATACATGGGGAGAGTTCTAAAATTATCAACTGTTCCATTATTGTTGGAATTAGATAATAGATAATAGAAAATGGTGTGTGTAATTAAAACTCATAGGGTGAATTTAACACACCTGAAGACTGGGTGCACTAGCAGGGTGGTGAAAAAATAGATGGGATATTGTGCCTAAAAGAATGGAAGTAGTTTTTCCTTGTATACTAGTTGGTAGGAAGGATCTTCACTTTTACATATCCACTACTAGAACCACTAACTCACAAGTGGATCCCTACTCGCTAATCAGTGGCCTCGTTTTAGCCACCATACATCCCTTAAGCTCCAACCATTAGAATTCCGCCCTAGAACCCCTGTAGCATAAATACCAACATCCAAAACTCCCATTTCATATACAAAACAATAGAGAAATATAGAATTTTTTTATTAAAATTAACATCCCATACATCAAAAAAGATATGATGTTATAATTCTCTACCTTAAAAGAATTATTTTCCTTTATTAATACCTTAAAGGTATCCACTCAAAAAACATAGCAAACTAGTCCCAAACATCATCCTATCACTCCTAAGTCCCCTCCTAGATCCATCCTTGATTCCATAGTATCTAGAGTAGTGGTATCGTCTTCCCTCCATATAACTTCTCACTCCGGTCTATAATCTTTTCCAGGAACTCTACATATGATGCATCTGGATCTATCTCAACATATTTATAGTTGAGGAAATGTGTTGGATTGGGCATGTACTAATGAATTTTAGACATGTGAAACATGTCATGTATAACTCAATAGAGAGAAGTAATATTTAGATGGTACACCAGACTTCGAAAAACAAAGCGGGGAACAACATAGTATGCCATTGAGAGCTTCATGTGGTTCAATCTAAATCAAATCCTAGTAACTATCATGTTATGGAAATTCAACCGAGTTTAGTTGAACATACCAAGATCAATTAAATCTTAGAGCATGATATCATAGTGTATCCTTTAATATTTGAATCATCTTATTTGACTTTCTATATACCTAAGTATAGTATATTATACAAAATATCGACTGAGTTCCAAAATCATTTAAACATCCCTACGAATAATGAGATGTAAAACATTTCCTCTCTCAGATAAAATTCTCCATGAATTTCCATGATAGTGTATGATATCACAGTTATACAATTTCCACATCTCAACTAAAAAGTGTGTCTCATGAATCAGTAACAAATGAGAAACCATTGTTAGTCAATCGGTTATCAAACAAACAATGTCATGGTTCCTAAGGGCCCTGGGTAAACCTATCAAAATTTTCAACATAGAAACCTCCCACTTCCAAATGGTCCTAGGAAGTGGTTGTAAAAATACATTCAGGTATTATTTCTTGACCTTTATACTATTATAGTTATGGCATTGGGAATGGAATCTATAAATTTCCCTCTTCATCTATATCCATCAAAATAACCACCTAAATTCATGGTACATCTTTGTTTCTCCTAGATTCACCAATCATGTAAAGTTATGGAAGCCTCGCATCATCTCTTCGTCAAAAGAAGTAGGGACTACAACTTCCCCATTCACAAATATCGCAACATTTTTTCTAATAACTACCCTAATATTGGGTGACCACTTTCTAGTTATTCCCACATCATAGAACACTCTGAGTCATTATCCAATAAAAATATTTTCCAATATACAAAATAACTTTTAAAAACCCATGGGGAACATTTCATATATCCATAGCCCTTAGAAGCATCCATCCTATAATTATCTGACAAGATCAACATGTACCATTGTTTCTCCAAAGTCCACTCACTAACATCATGATCTATCTACCTATTATGATTAATAGAATACGAAATGTCATTACCCTTTCTTGTTCATAGGTAATATCAAAGTAAAAAAATATTAGGTACTCCACCTAACACATCTTCCTTAGATTGAATTCCCATTATGTGATGATAGAGTGGGGGATTATGTGGTATATGTATATAAAAAACCTCCTGCTAAAGAGACATTATTTCCAACACATTAAATCATAGACCATGAATTATAACTCTAATTCATGGGTACAATAGTTTCACTCATGGTTCACATTTGACAAGACCCATAAGCTATTACATGCTCTATTTTCATTTGTATATCTCCCAAAAAATGTGTGATGAAACATAGTAAACAACATAAATAATCCCTTTATCAGGAAATATCAACACACACATTTTAGTTGACCTCCTATTTAGATCAAGAAAACCCTCTTCACACTAGTCTGGGAACTGGAAAGTTTCTCCCTTCTTCATTAGTACAACCATGAGTGCTGATAAATTAGAGTTGTCCTATAGAAAACACTGGTAGTATCCCATTGAACCTAGAATTCTATTGATCATGAAAATGTACCAAGAAATTATCCAGGAGATCACTACCTAAACCTTATTTGATTCTATGCATGTAACTCTCTCATACACCACATTCCCCAAGAATTTTACAAACCAAACCCAAATGTTACGCACTGGTATCTTGGAATAGAGATAATTTTCTTGACATGTACTTAATACTATCCAGATATATATGTAATACTACACTGGGGTTGATGAGTAGATGAGGATATTGTCAATTAACACTATAAATAAAAATTCATGGTATGGTTGGAAGATCTTTTTCATGGGATCCATTAATATAGTTGGTGTATTCATGTATCCAAATAGCATCATAATGTACTCGTATAGACCATACAAACTCTGAAATTCCATATTTGGTTTTTCCTCCTCTCTAATGTGTGACTAATGATCACCTGATCAAAGATAAATTTAAGAAAACTGTTGATATCCATATAACTGATCAAAGAGATCATTAATACTAGGAAAATGAAACCTATTCCTTGTCATAAATGCATTAGCTTCTGGTAATCTATACATGGTAAAAAACTACAATCCTTATTCTTGGTGAACAGAACTAGTGCACCCCATAGTGATGTAATCGACAAGATGAAGGATTTATACTCCATGTCCTAAAGTTATTCCTTGATCTCCTTTAAATCATCTGGTTCTATATGTTAAGGGGGTTTCAAAATGGATTAGGTACCTAAAACAAGTTAAATTTCAAAATCAACTCCCCTATCAAGGGGAATTCATGTGAATTAATCAATAAAGACATATTGATATAGATAAAAAATAGAGGCAAATACAATGGGGTACCATTAATCCTATTGTAAAAAACAATGTTTTGGACCAGGTAAAATTTCAGGATAATATTAATTTTACCATTTGGTGGATGTCTTGTTATTTAGACTGAGCCCTAAGAAGAAATTACGAGACCTGGAACATTAAAATGTGTTTTTTAGACTTAGTGAAAGGATTTAGGGGTTCCTCGGATTATCCATTGAGTTTTGGGAGTATCATGAACTAAAAACTAAAAACTGCGAAGGACTGGTAGCTGTACATGGATTGTCTAAAATAGTAAAACCCACTAACTGAAACTGTGTGGATGATCCAGTACAGATAGGGAACCTGGATGGTTTTTTATAACAACGCGAGAGGATGTGCATGGATGTAGCATCCTATATCTGGATGCCACTGAACTGGTGCCCTGCACCAGATTGGCCACATGGCCTCAAGTTCATTTCCACAAACACCTGAGGCTTCCGACTAGCAGTGAGGGCCAATGGTGTGATAATGGGGAAATTGTGACTTTGTTGTCAGAGTGTAACATAGAGGAATAAATAATTATACAATAGTGAAAGAAGTAAACATCATACAAATAAAATAAATAGTATAAGACTAATAAGATAAATAACCAAGAATTATTCCATAAAAAATATTATGCAACGTGTTATATGTTCTAAAAAATCATCCAAAATGAGTACATCGAAGTAATGGAAAATATATGTCTCAAAGGCACAAAATAAAAAAAAGAGGCTTGGAAGTATCTAAATCCTCATCTCGGTCCCATACTCTCCCACTCTTAAGAATCACATCAAGTACATGTAGAAGGGAACTTTCCCTGATCAACACCGAGAATGATATAATCTATTTGGGCCCAAAATCAGAACCCAAATAGGGTGTTAGACTAAATCATTTTAGGAAACCACCCATGGACTATGCTAATCTGTTACTGAAAATATATAATAGGAAGTTTACAATAGTGAATGCAGTAAATATTAGGTACTAAAAAGTAATCACAACATATATCTCAAAAAATAATGTAATCAAGTATCGGTGAAGCACAAATCCAAGCTTGTTCTTTGGATTGACAGACACATCATTAGTCATTTCATTTCATTATTCAATTTATAACGAAGTTTGATCTTGACATCCTAATGTGAAATTCAAGTATCACTCATATTGTGTTTAACCCAAACCATATTACCACGGTATAACATAACACCAAACTATATCAAAACCAGCTATACAAGAATTTCCGTAGTCAATCTCAGTGGAAACATGGTATATAATCATTTCAACATGTGCTAGGGTCAAAACCTGGTATATAATCATTTCTGCTTGTATCAAGGCTTTGACAGATTTATAAGAATTTTAAAATGAGTAAAACACATGTAACTTACACTATTATATGGTTAACAAAATAATAACTCACGTAGGAATCAAACATGTTACAACCTTTCATGTAATCTAACCATTATCAGGCATAAAAATTATAAACTCACATGGTCAACTCATATCACAAGTCTATCATGTGAATTAAACAATCAAAAGGCATAACCATTTATTATGTCACATGGGGAAACCATTCAATTAACCAAATACATTTTAAACAACCCATAAAAAGTGAATCAAATGCATTCCCATAGGCAACCTAGTCTAAACAGTAAACGTTGGTCATCTAAGGTAAAACACACCCAATGGGGTGGTCTTGAATCTAGGATAACAATCTCAAACATGCCTTGTAATAATTTAATTGATTACCTAATCAACCTTAGGTAACAATATAGGTTAATATTTAATTTCAGTGACACCCAAAATTGGGCATGTGACACTCCGACACATATAATAATCATAAAAATCATCGAAAGGAATGGTACCACATACCTCATACTTGTATGACTCTCATCATCCATCATTATGTTTTGATTATACCTAGAATAGAGTAGATCAACAAAATGAGAAAATACTCTCAACCTTTGATAACTCAATCGAGAGATAAAATTAGGACGAAAGGATCAATGGGAATCAATCACTCAATGAGTGGATTTCAAAAAATCTAATGGTGTTCGAATCAGGCGTCCAATTACAAAATGGGAGGAAAATTATTATTTAGATTTCTAGGGAACACTAATCTTCAAAGGGGTGGGGGTCATTTCTATCTCTCTAGAAAAACGATGTTATTTCCCGACTTAATAAAAAAAAATTGCATGGAATGTTTTGGAGACTACATGTTGTGTCAATAAAATTTATCTCTAGAACATTACATGGTTGTGTACTGGGATTTCTTGGTGTGTATCCCTCCATACACGACATGTACATAAATGTACAAGTCATGTAGTCCCCAGTCACATCATGTAATAATCCTATATCTATCCCTTGACCTCATTCCCCATATTTTCATTAGTTTAAACTGAAAAGGAAAGATCCACACCTAAAGGAAGAACAAGGTTGTTACAAAAATCCCCCCTTAAAGAAATTTGTCCCAGAATTTCCCTTGAAAGTGTGTTGAAGAAACACTAGAGAATAACTCCAGCCATTGCAATTGAATGTCGGCCTCTCTCTACCATGTCTCATCCTACACTCGGTTGTAATTCCATAGCACCCATATTGAAAGAATAGACCAGCCACAAAAAACATTTATGCTACAATCCACAAATCATTTTGGGATACTCCTCAAAGGATGCATCTTCCTACAACTCCACTTCCTCAGGCCAAAATGTTTCAGATAGGTCTGAAAAGTGACATCACAATAGAGAAACATGTATAACATCGTTCATATCCCAATACCTTTGAGGTAACTACAATCAATAGAAAACCAGCCTGACCCTCTTCAAAATAATCAAAATGTTCAATGAATCTCGGAAAAATCTTACCTTATATAATAATCCTATTGGGTCCCAACCTTAGTGCATCACGTAAAAAATCTGATCCCAAGCCTCAAACTCTGGATGTCATCTGTGTTGATCATCTTAATGTTTCTAACGAGACTGTGCAGTAGCCATCCACTTCTGAATCAAATGAAACTTCTCAGTGGTGTCCTATACAAAACCTCATAAGGAGCCTCGTGAAAATCATCCTAAAATCAATTGTTATAGGTGAACACAACCAAGGGTATGTTTCTCTCCCCAAAACCCTTGAAATTCAATATGGATTCATAAATCCTTTCCTCCAGCACCTGAATCGTGCACTCTAACTATTTATCCATCTGGCAGTGGTAAGGAGTGGTTAGAAGAACCTGTGTACCAAGTTCCCTTTTTATATCTTGCCAAAAACTAGAAGTAAACCATGAATCCCTATCTGAATGATAGAATACGGAACCCCATGTAGTCTTATAATCTCATAGACGTACAACCTTTCAAACTCATCAATAATTAATTTTTCCAAGATTGGTAGGACAACGCATGATCTATCATTACCATAACACCTACAACATTGTAAAACTCCACCAAGAATACCCATGATAATTATATAGATGTTTATAGCATGATTTTCCTTTAACTGGAAAAACTCTAACATAACTGGCATCATAACTATGGAATCATAGAAAATAATAGTCAAGCCATGATCAACCTCATTAAAAGCAGTCACGTAATCTTTCCTTAAAATAATTGTGGACTTTTAAACCACACCCACCTTAAACTGGTGGAGTGTTTAAACAATTAAAATGGAACCAACCATGAAGAACAAGAAGGATAATTAGTCAAACCATCCCTGTATGACTTATCTCAGAAATGGACAACTTAGAAGGTCATGGTATTGCAACCAAACCCAATGCATGCTCCCCTAGCACCATACACCCACAATGATCCCTCTCATCGAATCTCATACCTATCTCTCAGTGGTTCTCCTTTTTCAAGTAATCCCTTGATCAATTAAAAGGTCATTATATAGCTCGATTAAAAGTGTAATTATAGATCCATCACAGTGGAACCATTACCTCTATTTAAACCATCACTTCTATGCCCAACTACATGTTTGATATAACCACATATTCACCAACCTAGAATCTAAGGAACACACTATGGTGGTCCATACACCCCGTTACAAGTGAGACATTAGTACAAGGCCAAAAGTACACATAAGAACACTGACTGAACCAAGAGAAGCATCCACCTAACAGTCATGTCAAAGAAAATGGAAGGCATTCCTGAGTCCTCCAAAGGAATTCCTACAAGTAAACCCAAGTTTCACCTATGATTAACCAAGACTCATTTAAAACTATGCATCCAGCATACAACACAGAAGGAGAACATGAACTAGCACAAAGACTATCAACTATAGTGTGGCATATAACTGATGCTCTCTTAGTGTGTTCAGAATGATGTCATGATCGGGGAAATGATCATCTCATAATAAATATGACAGTAAAAGGATTTCATGAATCACAATAAATGGAAAACTGAACCACTAGTGGTCAACCACCTAAATGAAAACTCAGCTTCAACTACCAATTCATTCTCATTTAGCCTATCATAAAGCCTTTATCCCAATTAATTTATATAAAATCTAATATTTAATCACTGATGTCCACCCACGATCATCGGTGCATAATAAAGGATGCGCACTTAGTCAACTGTAACAACATCATTCTACCAAGAAAGAAAAAACATGAAACAAGAATCACAAGTTTCAAAGGCATTCAAGTATAAATGACCATCTCCGAATTTTCATTGATTGTGATCATTCTACCTATAAGAACACATTTAAACAGAAATAACATGATTCTCCCCATCTAGGATTGTCTTAAACATCAAGAAGAAGGAACAACTGATCTCAAATGCGCATGTTCAGAACCATCTTAAATGTGTGAGTGTCGTTCCACCAACCATGATCCCCATGTCATATAACATGGAATGAAAGACAAAAATAAACAAATTAGTGTGTCAAAATACCCATATCATAGATGTACTCCTAAGAAGTGGGACAATCTTTGTTCTAAAATTTTCAGGTCACTCTACTCCAGAGATAACAAAGAATAGACACATTAGCTCAAAGCTCGACAATTTAACTGAACTCGACAGCTCGTTTTTTACATTTAACACTTAATAGGTACCAAAAATGTGAACATATTCTGCCCTGAGTTTACAAGACAAAAAGAAACATTATAGGTATTATTCATAGCCTTTCTACCTTATGAAACCTAGTACTAGATGGATCACAAAAGAACTGGCTAAAAACACAATATCAATGCAAAAATTTACATGGTTGATAAGGTACTAAGTCTCCCATAACATATGGAAAGAGAGGTTCAGATGACCTCCTAAGAAGATGACCAAGATCATGTCATGTCTACTCTACTGAACCGAGCATTCCACAATGCTCATTCCTGTATAAAGGTTCAAGATATAATTATCACCCATCTAAACAAGGGTTTCCTCTTTAAACACTCAAATGTCCTACTAGGTACAATGACACATGGGTGGTACAAACATTGGAAAGCTCTACCATAGGTTATCCCCTTATGAAGCATAAGAATCATAACAATGACCGGCATCCTACTCAAGATCCTCCATGTTACATGAGAAAAGGCATCCAACACAGGATCCTTAGCTAAAAAGGAAATGGAGGAATCCTACAAAGGATCATTGAAAGTTAAACAATAGAGGAATCCTATAATAGGGATCCTAAAAAATAGTACACAATAGAGAAATCTTACAAGGGAATCCCTAGAATAGCATGTAAGAAAATTAATATCTCATGGGATCCTTAAAAGAAACATGTATCATGGCCTAATAGGCCATAAGGGAACTTCTCACATGGGAAACATTCTCAGAAGCGTTGGTCATGAGAGATGGCTTACATCACATCTCAGATCGAAGGTCTCAACTATGCTGGTCACAACATCCAACCATTCATTCAATCCAAGTTCACTCTCAGGTGAAAAATGAAAATGGTAACTTGAGGAAGAACCTATCCATTTTGAAAGAATCCCTAAAACACTCATTAGGGGTCCTCATAATGCTCCATGTGTTTCACCATTGTGATATACATGGAAAAACTACTCAAAAAAGACTACACACGAGTCCAAAACTGACAATAGAGAATAAAATAGGAAAGGACCCTTAAATGGTTCCAGAAAAGAATTAAACACCAAGTTGAAACCACACATAGTGTGTACCCTCAAACTCTTACATAGTCATATACTCGTATGTACCTAGGATTGTAAACATCCTAAGTACACAGTGTGTCATCCGGATACATGGCGTGTACTCATATTCTCCCTCCTGGCCATGTACATCCACATGGAAAGAGTCGCATGGGGTTTTCCTATGTAAAACTACACGTTGTGTATCTATCATACATGGCGTGAACTAACCAAAATCCCAAAACCCGTGTTCTCTATAACACTACCCGAAACAAATTAAAAAACCACATGGAATGTACTCAGAGTACACGACATGTACATAATAAGTCATTTTCTTCCCAAATATAAGAACATATGGCATGTTTTCATAGCATCACACATCATGATGTCTAGTTTTCCTGACAATAAGCCTCTGAATCTTCCCTGGAACCCCTATTTTTTAAAATTAAAGCATTAATGGGAAATATTATGATCTTTGGGGGCCCATACTTCTCGCAAATAAATTTTATTCATCAAATATATCACATAATAACAAAATTTACATCCCATGGATGAAACATGATCCACAAAATTCCAATCCAAGAGGGACCATACTCCTCAGGAACCAAACATTAGCATCCATTCTATTAAACCATAACATGTACCAATTCACCTGTCACAACAACATGCATATCTAGCATGACATCTATCACCACAACAAGTAACCAGTAATGTGCTCTAAATGGAATGGTAAGATTGTATGGCATGTGATTTCTAATAATCTACTATATGATGCATGAGATTCCATACCCTAATCTCATCCGGTTTTAAAAAAATAGAACCAAAATGATTTCAATGATAACATCACAAAACAAGTGCATCACTCAACGGTGAAATCGAATCAACAGTAATAGCTAAAAATCCAAAAATTACAATTTCATTTGAGGTCATTTTGATTTACCCAATATGTGGGGTAGCTAGTCCTAGGAACAACCTAGTACCAAATCCCTTGAATTTCTATCTTTGTCTATTATCTCCAAAAAAAGAAGGAAAACCAGAAAGGAAATTCTATGATACAACTTTGTAACGTCCTGGTTTTGGATGCCACTAAACTGCGGCCCCTTACTCGGTTGGCCACATAACCTCAATCTCATTTCACAAAACATAAGAGGATACTGACTAGAAGCGAGAGTCTAAGGTGTGATAGTGGGGAAAATATTACCTCATTGAAAAATTGTAACATAGATGAATAAATAATAATAATACAATAGTGGAAGTGGTAAATAGAATACAACAAATATAAATAGTAGAAGACTGATAAGATAAACAACCAAGCATCGTTCCATAAAAAAGATGATGCAACATGGTATATGTTCTAAGAAAGAAATCGAATCAAGTACACTGCTATAATTCAAAATATATGTCTTAAATTAATAAAATAAACAATAAGAAACTAGGAAGCATCGTTGTCCTCATCTCATTCCTATGTTCACCTGCTCCTAAGACACACTTCAAGTACTTGTAGCAGGGTGATTTCCCTGATCAACACCTTCAATCATATAATTGTTTTTGGGCCCCAAAGTATGACCCAAAAAGAGTGTGAGAATATATACCAGTAGGTAAAAACCCAAGGTCTATTCCAATCAATCCTTAAAAATATATAATATGAAGTGTGAAATAGTTAAAGTAGTAAGTAGTAGGTATTAAAAAGTAATAAGAACATTTGTCTCAAAATACATTATAATCAAGTATCGGTGAAGACTGAATCCAATCTTGTGATTTGGATAGGGAGATGTGTCGTTAGTCATTTCATTTCATTATTCAATTCATAGCTGAGTTTGTTCTTAACATATTAAAGTGAAATTCAAGTATCACTCATGGTGTGTTTAACCCAAACCATATAACCATCGTATAACATAACACCAAACTAGATCAAAACCAGTTATATAAGTATTTTAGCAATCAATCTAGGTCAAAACCAGGTATATAAACATTTCAGTATGAGCCAGGGTCAAAACCCAGTATATAAGAATTTCAGCATGCATCAGGTAAAGGCCCAATGTATAAGCATTTCAGCGTGAAAACAACACATGTAATTTAGTACCCCCATTTTCTAGTATTTAAACCTTACATGAATCTTTTCTGGTTATATACTTAAGGTTTGTGAATGGGAGATTTGGTTTGAGGAAAAGGGGAAGTCACACGGGTGGCACACAGTTTGTCTAACTGTGTGGTCAAACCAGGTGTAGTTATTCCTTTTGAGGTAGTGTCCCCCACATGGTTGGAACACAGTTAGAGAGATCATGATAGAAATTCACTGAGGGTCTTCCTAGGCAGTGGCTAACACTCGGTTAGCAGATTGTTTGTCAAACCGTGCAAACTAACTGTGCGAGCACTTATGTGATATCCTAAAAAAGTGTATCTCACACATTTTTCCACTAAGTGGCTATTTTTTCCTCCTAAGTGGATATAATGCGGTATTTTTCTTATCATAAGGCCAAAGAAGGTTCTCCCATCATTTCGGAGGTGATCTGAAGGATTCCCTTGGAGAATCGAAGCCGGATTATTGATGTACGTGATCATTCTTCTTCGTTCTTTTTCGGTTTCCTAGATCCACATAGATCTACTTCTCCTCTTCTCTTAGTTTCTTATATCTACTCCAGTTATGGGTAGATTTAGGTGTTTGGATGCCAAATATGATGATATTTGGTCGCGGTCTTGTTAGGATAAGAGATCTATAGCAGGTTCTTGGAGAATCGACCCAGTTTTCTAAAGCATTCTACATTTGTTGTGGTTTTCATCAAAACCATTGAGGTTGGGGGATTCTCTCTCAACTCCTCTTTCTTGAATTTATTGGCTTAGTTTCAAATTGGTTTATTTGAATGGGATTGATTGTGAAAAGCATGGAATAAATATTCTTCAGTGATGATTTATGGTTTGAGTATAATTGCAAAATCTTGGTGAATTGTTGTGCAAAGTGATTTAGCCTCTTGAATTTTAAATTATGATTTTAAATTATTTATTTTCAATAATTATTAAATGGTTTGATGAAAATTTAGTTTTCAATGAAACTCTTTTTTATTGAAATGGTTTGGTATTGAAATGACTTTGATAGAATTGTTTTTCAATAAAAGGGATGTTTTATTGAATTGGTTTGGTATTGAAATGACATTTCTTGAATTGGTTTTCATGAAAAATGGTGTTTCATTGAAAAGGTGTTTCAGCAAGATCCTTGGTAATAATCGTGTGAGATTTCATATTGCATTTCTAGGGCTTGGTTGAAATATGACCTTGTGCTCAGTGCCAAAGGTTAAATCGAACATGAGATATTAAGTTTATATTTAATTTTTAGGGCTTGGTTGAAATGTGACCTTGTGCTTAATGCAAAGGTTAAATGGCACATGGGAAAAAAATACCTTGTGAAAAAAATTTAGATCGAAGAGAAACTGCTCATGAGTGTGGAACTATCATAATGTAACAAGTATGGCTGGCTACATGGGTTTCTGGAATGGTTGGGTATGCCAAAAATGGATATTAAGAAATGGTTTTCAAGCTTGTTTAGTTATTTTTCTGGAAAATTATTTTTCTTCAAAAATTTATTTCAATAGAACTGGTATGATTTTGGTAATGAATGGTTTTGGAAACTTGTTTATATTTAGTTATAAACATTTGTTGAGAAATTGTTTTATATAAATTGTTTTATATAATTGTTTCTAACTCTTATTTCTTATTGTAATGAGTAGGGAAGTCATTAGGGAAAGCCTACTGAGTTTTATAGTCTCCCTTGCTTTAGAACATTGGTTCTTTTGCAGATGATATCTTTCAGGATAGGGTCAAAGTTAATTCTTAACACGTTTTTAGCACTACCTCATGATGTTTGGGTTGTTTGGAGATTTTTGAGGTTGGAGATTTTGGAGCATGGAGTCTTGTGGTCTTTTGAGAGTCTTGTGTCGTTTATCCATTGTGTACTTTGATACATGATTATTCTTCTATTGTTCCATAATTTGATGAGGTTTTGAGATACATAAAGTTATTTATTTGTATTTCATTTGTTCATGGATTATATATTGAATGTTTGGTTATGGTTGGTTAGTTTATTAGTTTAGTTATTAAAGGGTAAATCATCCCCCACTTGTATATTAAACCCTTCAGCATCTATTTCCATCTTTTGGCATCTTGTGGTTGTCTCTTAAGGCCTAGTAAGGACTCGTTGTACTCCCAAGCCAATGAGAATTAGAGGGGCGTTACAAATTGTATCATTCTATTCTTTCCCTTGTGGTAAAAATCATCAATGTCCTTGGTCTTGGAGTGGGAATTCCTTTTTGTGTATTCCTTAGGTTAGAATCTTAGACAAGAGTTGGATTTTCAAAACATGATATGTACATCAAAAAATGACGTTTCTAACCTATTTATTCTGAACATCAAGTTACCATGGGGTTGGGTATGTAAGTGTTTTCGATACTCTTTTAGAATGTTGGAAATCTCATATTCATGGGTTTAGCCAATGAGATGAGCTTGAAATTCAATTTAGAGGGATGAATTCCCATGATTAATAACATATCTCACTGTGAGGAATGATTTATGATTTTTGAAAAAGATGTAAATCTTTGAAAAATGCAGAATTTTTTTTCAAATGAAATATTTTGAAAAGATGATACTTGGTGTATTTTGAAAATGGTTCAATTTTCATAACCAATAGTTGATTTTAGAAAATGGTTGAACATGGAAAAATGTTGTTTTTGGAAAACAGTGTTGTGATAGTTGATGCGATAGAATTTAGAATGCTAAGTCTTCTATTTCTAGAGAGTGAGATTGATGGAGCTTTTTGTTGGTTTAGAAAATGGAACCCAGTAGGTTTCATCGAAACCAGCCTGATGAAACTACGGAGAATGTGGTTTCACCTGAACCATGGGTGAACCAAGATCTCGTTCAGAGTATTGTCTAGGATTTCCTAGCTGTGGATACGGGGAACTAGAGGAATGATCCATGACATGTGGATCATACCATTTAGTTCATGAAGAAGAATCCACTTAACTTCCAAGGTGATTATGAAATCGAGAAGGCAGAGGTGTCGTTGAATATGATGAATCATATCTTAGATTTCATCGGCACACCATCAGAGCTCAAATTCATGTTTGAAACTTATATGCTTGAGGATCTTGCATGATAGTGGTGGGATTTAGCCGTGTAGGCTAAATTGGATGAATGCCTTAAATGGGAGGATTTTTAAGAATTTTTCAACAAAAAATTCTATCCTTATACATTCAATAACTAGAAAACAATGGACTTCTTTATCCTAGAACAAGAGGGACTCTCTGTCATAGAGTACGTAGCTAAATTCATAAATTTAATCCATTTTTTCACTAGAGGTTGTGCAAAGTGCATCTTTGAAGGTGTACATCATCGAATCGGGGCTAAGGAACAAGATTCAATCAAAGATTTTGGTGCTCTATATTACATATTATACAGAGATGGTGAACAGAGTGACTGTGGATAAATGTTATATCTAGGGATCGATATGAGGGTGAATGATGATACCTACAGGGAATGGTGGGAACTTGGTCACTGGGAGAAAATGGAAAAGGGAAACCTATATCCAAGGTGGAAGTGGAAATCAGAATCAGATGGCGGGATCTGTGAACCTTCCTCCAAAACCCCAGAGTAATGAAGGTTGCTTTCAATGTAGTTCGCATGACCACATAAAGAAAGAGTGTATGGAACAACCTAGAGCATGTCATAATTAAAATAAAATGGGTAATATTTAGTGCCATTGTCACAGTTCTCCAAAGTCAGGTTATCAGAACACTTCTCAAGCATCCCAAGCATCATATGCTTTGATAGGATGAGGACAACATAATCAGTTTTGTCAAAAAAAAAACAGATCTATCCATGGTGATTCTCAAAATACTATGACTCCTCAACAAGGGAAATATCAGCAAGGAAACAATTAGAACAATGCAATGATGAAGAAATTGTATAGAGCGGAGGAGATTATTATCGATGATCAAGATGGACCATCTATAGTGAGAGGTATGATTCTTTGGAATTATACCCTAGTGCAAGTGCTCTTCGATAATGGTTCATCACATTCTGCCATTTCTTCTCATGCTGTTAACTTGCTACATTTAAAGTTGGAAATGATACATCCTATTTCAAGACTACAAATACCTCATAGTGAAAGAGAATGTCAAGTTGTTATGTGTCGAGCATGCATTATAACTGTTGATGAAGTTGAGTGGAAATGGAACGTCTCAATGTTGGACATGGATATCTATGGCATAATCCTGGGTATGGATTGGTTGACAATGTTAAAGGAACACATCATCTGTTATAGGAGAAAAATTACATTCACAACTGAGGACAACATCAAGCATCTGTTCAGAGGATATAATATGGAAAATAAAGGTTAAAATATCATATTGGCCCCAGCAGTTGGAAAAATCTCTTATTAGTTGGCAGTGTTGATGTTGGCATTAATGGAAGAGATCAAGGAAAATAGTTTTCTAGTAGTTTTGGATCAATTTCCAAATTCCTTCTCTAAGAACTACTCAGGGTTACCACCTCTAAGGGAAGTTATGTTTATGATTAATCTCTTTCTGGGGACCAATCCTATTTCCCTTCCATCATATAGGATGAAACCAATAGAGTTAAGTGAATTGAAAGTGTAATTGGAGGAGCTAGAAAACAAGGGTTTCATTTGGCCAAGTACATATCTGTGGGAGGCACTAGTTTTGTTCATGAAGAAAGCAGATGGATCTCTTTGGATGTGTATTGATTATCGTAAACTTAACCAAGTTACGATACAGAATAGATATCCACTTCCACACATTGATGATCTGTTTTATCAATTAAGGGGAGATCAGTGGTTCTCAGAAATTGAATTTCGATCTGGATATCACCAATTATGATTTCCAAAGGAGGATATTCCAAAGACGTCTTTCAGAAGAAGATATGGCCACTACGAATATGTAGTTATGCCTTTCGGTCTAATGAAAGCTCCAGCGGTCTTCATATATTTGATGAATCAGATATTTAAGCAATATCTGGATTCTTTTTTTGTGGTGTTTGTGAACAACATATTGGTGAATTCAAAGACAAGGGATAACCATGAGGAACATTTGGAAATAGTGTTATAAATATTGAGAGATCACCATTTTCATGCCAAATTATCAATGTGTGATTTTTGAATATAGGAAGTACATCTTCATGGCCATTTCATTTCTAAAAATAAAATTTCTGTTGATTATGAAAAGATATAAATTGTTATCTCATGGAAACCATCGAATAATGTCTTCAATATACAATGTTTTATTGGTTCTAGATGGTTACTTCCAATTCTTTTTGTGTGATTTCTCACAACTATCATCACTAATGACAGCTCTAAAAAATAGTGCTCTAATCCAATGGACAAAGGAATTCTAGAAGTCTTTCCAGGAGTTAAAAGATATTCTTAAATTAGTACCTATCTTGATTTTTCTAGAATCAGGACAGGGGTATGTGGTGTACTATGATGCTTCGATATCAGGGTTGGGTTGGGTTCTCATGCAAGGAGACCATGTGGATTCTTATGGTTCAAGGCAGTTAAGACTGCATGATAAGAACAACCCAGCACACAATTTGGATTTAGCTACAGTCTTCCATTATTTTAAGACATGATGACATTATCTATTTGGTGAGAAATTTACTGTGTTCACAGACCAAAAAGGCCTGAAACACATTTTCTCATAGTAATATTTAAATATGTGGAAAATGAGATGGATGGATTATATCCATATGGTTGACATTGATTTGATGTATACACTAGGAAAAGGGAATTCCATAGTGGATTAATTGGGTAGAAATTCATATGCTCAGTTGGAAAAATAAGCATCAGATGAATAGAAGTTGATGTTAGTCTTAGCTGACATTCACATGGAATGTGGAGACCGATGTGATGTTGTGGGTTTCATTTCAACTACGCTTATTTATGATTTGGTAAATGTTGTCAAAGAGGCACAAACATCTAATGCAGAATGTCTGGTTATGAGTTCAAAACTCAATGGTTTGGAGATCATTGAGGGCTAGAAACTTGATAGGAATTAAGTTTTGTGCTTTAGAGAATGTATAGTGGTATTTTTGTCTTGTAAAGAACAACTCCTTAATGCTTACCACTATTTGAGATGGCTTATACATCTACGTAAACTTAATATGTATAAGGCATTAAAGGTGCAGTTTTGGTGGAGCGGCATGAAATAAAATGTGGTCAAGCTCGTCTCGCGGTGCTTAAATTGTCAGCTGGTTAAATAAGAGCATCATAGACTAGAAAGAATGTTGAGGTCATTACCTATTTCTATGTAGAAATGGCAGTATATAACAATGGATTTTTTATAGGTTATTCAAGAATGGTTTGGAAACATGATTACATATGTGTGATAGTGAATTGGCTTACCAATCGACCCATTTCATCCCTATTAGTGAAATGCATACTGTAGAGGACCTATCAAAAATATACATCCATGAAGTGGTAAAGAGGCACGGAGTGCTAGTTTCAATAGCCTCAGATACAGATATGAGGTTCACATCTCGTTTTAGGAAATCCTTACAACATGCTCTTGGGACTCAGTTGAATATGAGCACGGCGTATCATCCCCATAAGGATGGGAAATTCGAGCGGATGATAAAAATGTTGGAAGACATGTTGTGGGATTGTGTAATGGATTTTGGTGGCTCATGGGAGGATCATATACCTTTGGTAGAGTTCTCATATAATAATAGTTATCACGCCTCGATACACGTGGCTCCATTTGATGCCTCGTATGAGGGTCGATGTCGTTCTCCACTATACTAAGTGAAAACAGGTGAAACTTCACTAGTTGGGATGATAATTTTCCACGAAACAATATAGAATATCCAATTGATCAGAAAGAGGATGGATATGGCTAAGAGTCATCATAAATATTATACAGATCACCGTAGATGACTGTTGTCGTACGTTGTGGGTGACCGTGTCTTCTTGAGGATATATCCAAGGCTTACACATAATCATTTCAAGAAGTAGGGAAAGCTATATCCTAGATACTTAGGCCCTTTTGAGACACTATAATGGGTTTGTGAGGTGGCATGTTGGTTGCATTACCACCACAGTTAAATTTAGAGCATAATGAGTTCCATGTATCTCAGTTGAAAAAGTATCATCCTAATCCTGAACTTGTGATCATATGGGATCATGTTGACCTAGAGCCAGATTCTTCATTGATACATATCCTTTTATGGATTATGGATAGAAAAGGGAATGTCTTGTGTGGAAAAAGAGTCAGTCTAGTGTGGGTTTTATGACAGAATGGTCAGATTCATGAAGAGACTTGGTAATGTGAAAAGGAATTGAAGGAGCGGTGACTGGAACTCTTTTAGCTGGGTGAGGGTTTTAAACTTTCTTAGGAAAGAAAGACCAATGGTGGGGAGAATGTAGTACCCCCATTTTCTGGTATGTATCCCTTACTTGATGCTTTTATGGTAATAGATTTAATGGTGATGAATAGGATATTCAGTGTGAGGCCAAGGGGAAGTCGCGCGGGCAGCGCACGGTTTGTCTAAACATGCAGCCAAACCACGCATAGTTAGTCCTTTTAAGGCAGTTTCTCCCGCACGATTGGAGCATGGTTAGATATTTGTGCAAGGAAGTTGTGTGAGGGTCTACCTTGGTAGTGGTTAACACATGGTTAAATCACAATTTGTCTAACCGTGCAAACTAGCTGTGGGAGCACTTAAGTGAGATCCTAAAAAAGTGGATCTCACACATTTTTTCCTCTAAGGGGCTTGTTTTTCTTCATAAGAGTCCATAACTCGTGAATTTTCTTCTCCGAATGTGAAAGAAGGTTCCCCCATTATTCTGGAGGCGATCTAAAGGCTTGCCTTAACGAATCAAAGCTGAATTCATGAGGTATGTGATCGTTCTTCTTTATTCTAGTTCGGTTTCTTTGATCTTTTTAGATATACTTATCCTCTTCTCTTTTCTTATATGTACACCTGTTATGGGTATATATAGGTGTTTGGATTCCAATTTTTATGAGATTTTGTATCGGCCTTGTTAGGAGAAGAGATCTAAGGCAGGTTCTTAGAGAATCAACCCGGTTTTCTTGAGCATTCTTCATTCACTATGGATTTCATCAAAACCATTGAGGCAGGAGGCTTATCTCTCAACACCGCTTTCTAGAATTGATTGTCCTAGTTTCAAATTAATTTATTTGAATGATATTTATTTTTAACATCATGGAATAAATCTTCTTCAGTGATGATTTATGGTTTGAGTGGAATTGTGAAATCTTGGTGAATTTTTGTGAAAAGTGATTTAGACTCTTGAATTAAAAATTATGATTTTAAATTATTAATTTGCTTGAAATGCTAAATGTTTTGATGAATTTTTTTTCAATAAAAATGGTGTCTTATAGAAATGGTTTGGTATTGAAATGACTTTGATGGAATTGGTTTTCAATAAAAGGGGTTTTTTACTAAAATGGTTTGGTATTGAAATGACATTGAAGGAATTGGTTTTCAATAAAAAGGGTGTTTTATTGAAAAGGTGTTTTTGGATGATCCTTGGGAATATTGTTGTGTGAGTTCATATTTCATTTTTGGGAATTGATTAAAATAAGACCTTGTTCTCTGTTCCAAAGGTTAAATGGCACACGTGATATAAAGTTAATATTTCATTTCTAGGGATTGGTTGGAATATGACCTCGTGCTTAGTGCCAAAGGGTAAATGGAATATGGGAAACAATTACCTTGTAAAAAATTGGTAGATCGATGAGAAACTGCTCATGAGTATGGAACTATCATAACATTGCATGAATTGTTGGTTCTATGGGTTTTTGGAACAGTTGGGTATTCCCAAAAGGGATATTGTGAAATAGTTTTCAAGCTTGTTTAGTTATTTTTATAGAATAATAACTTGCTGAGAAAATTGATTTCAATTTCACTTATATGCTTTTGGAAATTAATGGTTTTGGAAACTTATTTATATTTAGTTATAAACTGTTTTTGAGAAATTTTTTTATATAAATTGTTTTATATAATTTTTTCTAACTCTTTTATCCTAGTGGCGTGAGTAGGGAAGTCATTTGGAGAAAACCTACTGAGATTTATACTCACCCCTTCTTTGGAACTTTGGTGCTTTTTCAGATGTTATCTTTCGAGATATGGGAAAAGGAAACATTTACCACATTTTTAGCACTAACTCATGATGTTTGTGATATTTGGAGATTATGGATCTTGGAGCTTGGGGATCATGGAGTCATATGGTCTTTTGACAATCTTGTGTCATTTATCTATTATGTATTTTGATACTTGGTTATTCTTATGTTGTTTCATACTTTGATGAGGTTTTGAGATAAATGAAGTTGTTGAGATGTAATTAATTTGTTCATGCATAATATAGTAAATGTTTGGTTATGGTTGGTTGGTTTATTCATTTATTTGTTAAAGGTTAAATCGTCCCCCAATTGTATTTGAAACCCTTTAAAATTTATTCCCAGCCTTTAACGTCTTGGGGATGTTTCTTAAGGCCTAGTAATGACTCGTTGTACTCTCAATACAATGAGAATTGGTGGGTAATTACATGTAACATACACTATTACATGGTTAGAAAAATAATAACTCATATGGGAATGAAACATGTCACAACCATTCAGGTAGTATAACCAATATCAGGACTAAAATTAAAAACTCACATGGGCAACTCATATCAAAAGACTAACATGTGAATTAATCTTTCAAAAGGTATAAAAATTTATTATCTCACATGTGAAAACCATTCAATTAACCAATTCCATTTTAAACGGCCCATAAAAAGGGAATAAAATGTATGCCCATAGGTATCCTAGGCCAAATAGCTAAATGTTGGCCATCCAAGGGAAAATGCACCGACATGGTGGCTCTCAATACAATATAACTATCTCAAAAGTACTTTATAGTTATTTAATCAATTACCTAATAAACATTAGGTAAAAATATAGGTCAATAATCAATTTAGGCGACACCCAAAAATGGGTGTGTGGCACTCCGACACATATAATTTAATTTAAAAATAGCAAATGGCACAATACCATATACCTCGTACTCATATGACTCTCCTCGTCCATCGTTGGGATTTGATTCGACATTGAACATAGAAGATCTAAAAACGAGAAAGACCGCTCAACTTTTATAACTCGATCGAGTGATAAAATCAAGAATAAAGGCTCCAAAAGAATTGAGCACATGTCGAGGAGATTTCAATGGATTTCATGGGGTTAGAATCAGGCATTGTATGATGAAACAGGAGGAAAACTCATGTTCAGATTTCCTAGTTTTGATGCTTGTCGAAGGGGGGTTCATTTCTATCGATCTGGAAAAACGATGCTATTGTCCAACTTAATCAAAAAATGAAAAGCACACAGTGTGTACATGAGACTACATGTTGTGTCTGTAAAATTTCTATCCAGACCATTACATGGTTTTGTACTAGGATTACATGGAATGTAGACCTCCATATATAGCATGTACATAAAAGTACATGGTGTGTAGTCCTCTATCGCGTCATGTAATAGGCCTGCAACCATCCCTTGAACTCTTTTTCCAAATTTTCATAAGAATAAATTGAAAATGAAATATCTGTACCTCAAAGGATAAACTGGGTTCTTACAATGGATATGAGGGTGTTGTAGACATCTAGACAGAGGGATTTTTTATGGGTTCTTCGTGGTTAGTCAAATCGTGAAACCATCCCATATGAATGGGTTCCTTGGATAGTGTTGGGTGCATAATTAGGACATGTTTTGTCCAATCGTGCGGCCAAACCTATCATTTCATTTAAATGGGGTGAAATTTCTATTTTTCCTTCTTATTTTTATTCTCCCTCCCTCTTTTGCTTTCCTCCTACCTATGTGTATTTTCTCTACCATGGAGCTCATCCTCTCCCCTCCTATGTATGAAGATATTTCCTCCATCTGTTTCCTAAATTTCTTATCATAGGTCTTGTTATATACGTGTTGATAAGTGGTTCTCTCCTCTTTATACTTTCATTATTTTCATCTTTATACTCTGTGTTATTTTCTTACGAGCTTATTCACCGTATTTTCATCGATTTTATTTTTTACATCAATTTCTCTAGAACCTTCTTTATTGAAGCCTCGATATTAGATGAATGGACCATCCCAAGATTGTGATAGGTTGTATGTATCTTTTTTCTCAAGTTTCATCAAATTTAAAATTCTACAATAATGTCGCATTATAAATTCGTTGGTGTTTAATTTTAAATTTTAAAACTAAATGTGTAGAACTTAATGGATTTAATTAAAGGAATTATACTTTGAAATTTAAGCCTTGGCAGTCGTACGCATCAACGCAGACCACCTGTTAGTGCCCATTCATGAGATTTTATTAATTCATCGATTATTTTCTAATAAAATCCCTTGTTGGGATGCACTATATTCTAAAATGTAATGATTGAATTAATATAATTCAATATTTCAACCATCCCATTCTCTAAAATGGAAAAGTATGTTTGAAATAATATGTGATACACAACACTGAACCCAAACAAATTATTATTATTTAAATATGATTGTTTTAACCATTCGATAAATTTTACAGATATGAGTAGGGTTAATTAATTTATTAAATATATATATTTCTTAAAAATATTGATATATTCTTTGTAAATAATCAATGAATTTTTTGTAACTTCATTTTATTCTTCAAAATAAGATTTCATCAAAAAAAAATTATTATTTTATGAAAATAAATATTCTAATTATTATCTATAACAATTTGAATATATATTTAATAATATGAGTTCCATTTTTCATATCATAATATAAAAAATAACTTATGGTGATATTTTGGGATCTTTTTGAAAATAATGAATTTTTAATAAATAGTGACAAATAGTGTTTATATGTAAATTTTTCATTTTTTTGATAAATTATATAATATTATTTCCCCAATATTATATTAATATGATTTCAAGATAACATATGTATTACATAGTTATATTTAATTCAATTAATTGCATTTAAATCATATTTATACCATATTTTAGTATAAGTTTATTTTTAGGATTCAAAATAGATTACTCTGAAAACTGTTTTAAAATGAATAATGTTTTTCTATAATAATTAATTAAAATAACCCCTAAGGGTTAATGATATAAATTAAAATTTTAGATTATATATCTAACTTTATGAATTAAAATTTATATAATGATGATTACTGGTAATAGAGTTACTATAAAATCATCTTTTCCATTAAAAAATTTATTTTTCAGAAAATTGCTTTCCATCGTGCATGAGGGTTTTATATTAAATTAAATTCTTACACCTCTGGGAATTGATTTTGATAAAATGGATTCCATTTATTAAATCATCGTAATTAATATTATGCAATAAATTTAAATTAATTTTGGAACTTATTAACATTAACTATAACAGATATTTATTTCCATGGTAAAAGGAAAATAGGTTAATTAAGGGTAAATATAATTTAAAAAATAATAAGAAAAACGTAACCCTAATAGAATGATTATTTATATTTCCTTTAAACTATTATTATATTTATTATATATATTTTTTTAAATAAATTTTATTTTAAAAATCATTTTTTTAATTATGATTGATAAATTTAATTAATAGTATAATTTTGGTAATAAAAAATGTAATTTTTAAAGTTGTTTAAAAACTATAATTGTCAAAAAAATCAACATTTATCGAAAAATAAAATCATTTTTTAAAATTTAAAACCCATAAATTTAAAAAAAAAATTATTTTTATAAAATAAATATTATTTTAGGAATAATCATGTAGAAATTATCCAGTGGTGAATTTTTAATAATTTGTTGAGGCATTTGAATTTTTAGGTAAAATTTAAATATGGTATAAATATATGGTGTGTATTATGACATTATAATGACTCAAAAGTTGTGTAATAAAATATTGAAAATGGATCAATGACCAAATATATGATTACCATTTAAAATAATGTAATATTATTTTTATTGGATTAATTTTATAAAGCCTTTATAAATCCATAAAAACCCAATATTATAGGTTTTAAATCATTTCATTAAGGACATGATTGACTTCCACACATGTAAAGGTATTAATTTAATATGTTCTGAAATTTTCTTATAAAATAATTAAAACCACTCCATTATTTGAAGAAAAAATGGTCAAATACCACAGAATGGTTTTTGGTTTGATTATATTATTATATAGAGTCCCAAACCTATGTTAGGGAAATAATAAACTCCCATTTATTTCCCTATATAAACCCACAAAATATGAAATTTATATTTTCAAAAAACCCATTGAGCACATCCTTAATCTACCATACCGTCTCTTGATTCCTCCTAAGGTTCCACCAAGATCCTCCCAATATTTTTGAATCACCCTGTCATGTAAGGGATTTCTCTCATCTTTTTTATTCAAGCGCCTTGTCTGTGTTATGCATCATAGATTCCATTTGTCGATTTTTGGGCATGTTTTCCTAAAACCTTATTACTATAATTATTTTTTATTGTGATGATATAACCCTTTTACTCTAATTAATTTGTCCCATGGTCCTTCATGAACACCTGTTACCAAAACAAACTGTAGTAAGGGTTCTCTCACTCTTCTTTTTTATTTTAGAACCTATTTTATGTTATGCCACGTAATTTCCATTTTTAATTTTGGGATATGCTATTCCATATCCCCATTACTATAAAATTGATTTATAAATGATGATATACCCCTTTAACTGTCATTAATCACTCCCATAAGTATTTATGTACAACCTTTACTATGCTGAAATTTATTAAGGGGTCCACTCCTTCTCTTTTTTATTCATGTTTCTTAATTATCTTATGTCTTTTATCTCCAATTATAAATGATGGGATATGTTATTTTATATCTCCATAACTTTAAATTTTATTTATAAATGTTGCGATAACCCTTTAACTCTCATTAATCCCTTCCATGTATATTTATATTCCCTTATTCTCTTTCCATAATTTTAACATGATTTTCCATGATAAACAATTGTATAGTGAATAAATGTACCCATTACTTATCAATGGTGTTCACATTCATATTCTTATATGTATTTTATTTTACACATACATGTATTTATTCAACACTCCTTTATTGTGGACTAATATTTGATGATAAATGATTCCATGTTTTATAATCTATATGTAACACACAAGTATATGAGTGAAATGAAAGTGATGGGTGCACCCAGAATTATATATCACTCTAAAGCATTGAGTAATTTTTTTCTCATGAGACATCATGCAAGCGATTAAGGAGTAAATCTAATCCATCACAAGACTTTTTAAATCATCATTTCTTTTAAGTTAACCTTGACCTGTGTTTCTGATGTATGTTTTATGTTTTTTCCTCATTTCATAAGTTTCTTTTATAATTATCATGTTATTTGAGGCCTCATTGTTCATGTTTATGATTTCACCTACTTTTATTACCTATTAATATTTCTATTGTCTATAATGTATATATTTATTTATGTTAGGACATGTGTATTCTCTTAATGGGTTTTCTAGCTCACCCCTTTCATAAGTATGTCCCAAGGTTATCCCGTGTAGTTTTATGTGTGGAGGAATAATATGAGAATGTTAAGGAAGGTTGCAATAAATTTGATGTATTACATGTTTAAGTTGTTATGTAATGTACCTAATTACAAAATAAACTAGTCTTATCAATATTCCAGGGTTTTTTATATATACTCTTATGTAATAAATCATGAATTAATTTTTAATGAATAGGAGACTTTTCGTAGTTGGTATTAGAGGAAAAGTTCAGTTATTTTTTATATTGGTATTAGATCACTGTGGAGAAAGACCTAGTTAAAAACAAAGTAAAATTAAACATCCATAAATTTTGGTAGAGTATTGAGTAAGTGGTTTATCATGAAAATATAACTCTTTCAAGATAATAAAAATGGATTTGGATCTAGAACAGATGTACATGGGGTTAAAACCCAAAAATACCATATTGAGATAGACTCAACTAGGAACATGTGAACTAAAATAGGTCTTGTTGCACACCTGGTTTAATACACCTAGAGAACATGCTATGGTAAATTCTCAATAACATTATGAAACTTTATTAAGGGAAAAATTACCATAATATTATATACTAGAAAAAATATCATGGATAATGTACATTGAAGCCTAGAAACTCATAAGTTAAGGAATAAATGTCATTTATATGTTATCCATTTAATTTCACAGATTTCTAGTTTATTATTTTAGTAGTTTTAAAGTATAAATCAATAATTTTCAAATTATTCTAGTAAATGGATAGAACTAGGAGGAATATCTTGTTATTATTTGGTGTATTGTGTGATTCATTAGAAGATTATTATAGAGCATTAGGCATATTTTTTCATTCTAAGTTCTCATCGTTTGGAGAATAATATGAAATTATAGAGGAAATTATTTAAAGGATGAAATTATGATTTTGAAGATAGATAATTTCCTTATGTTCATTGTCTAGATGGTAATGGAATTCCTTAACTCTAAAATAATAATCCGGAATAAAAAAGGGCTTCATATTATGATCATTTATGATAAATTGATGATCTTTTTATCCATCATAGATTTAGGGTTATTTTGGTAAAATAATTTTTCCTGAACTTATTCTCTACCACACTCAATTAGTTATTTTTTGTTATTTTTCTATTCCATTTCCAAGTTTCAACTTCCCACTAATGTTCTCCTTACGAAAAACCTAGTTATGTGGTGACCTTCAAGCATTCTTTTCTCTCTTTTGAAGATGATGTTTCATTGACCCATTTTACAATGTGGGTTTTCAATTATGATATTTTAATGTGTAAAAAAATTCTTATCAAGTTAAAATTTAAATTTAAAACAAGAAATTTATTAAATAGGGGAAGAATGTCACGTCCTGAGTTTTTAAAATAGAATACTATTTTCGATAGTAGATGTGATATGCAACACCGAACTCAAATGAAAAATGATTATTTAAATATGAAAAATTTAAACACTCCATTAATTTTTCATATATTACTTGTATTAAATCATTTCATAAATATAAATATGTCCTAAATATATTCAAATATACTTATAAAATAATCACTCAATTTATGGTAATACCTTTCTTTCATTAAAATGTGTCTTCATCAAAAATGATTTTTATATATTTTAATCAAAAAAATATAATAAATATTTCATAAAATAACTATAAAATGTGTATGATAAAATTAGATCCATTTTTATATCATAATATCAAAAATAACATCTGGTGATTTTTTGAGATTTTTTTGAAAATATAGATTTTTTTAGTGAATAGTGAAAAATAACATTTTTAAGTAATGTTGTCATTTTTTGATAAACTATATAATATAAAATTAAAAATATTCTGTTAATATTATTTAAATTTAATATAATTATTTCTTGTTTTTATTTAATTCTATTTTTTTCATTTAAATTGTCTTTATAATATATTTTAATATAGTTTTAATTTTTGGATTAAAAACAAAATTTTCAGAAAAGTATGTTAAAATGCATAATGATTCCCAATTATAAATATTTAAAATAACCCATAATTAGAAATTATATAAATTATATGTTTATATTATATATATTACCTTATGAATTGGAATTCATATAATGAATATCAGAAGTTATATTGTTCCTCTAAAATCATATTTTCCTTAAAAATGTATTTTTCAAAAAACGACTTTCCCTCGCGATTATGAGTGTTAAATGAAATTTAATTAGCACAACTATATGAAATTATCTTTACTAAATATATTCCATGTTTGGAATCATCATAATTAAAATTAGGTAATAAGATAAACAGAATTTTGAACAATATGAATGGAAACTATAGAAGATATTTATTAGCGTGGAAAAAGAAAAATAGGTAAATGAAATGTAAAAAAAAATTATCAGAGACTAGAAACTAAGAAACCATAATATTATGAATATTTACATTTCCTTTAAATAATTATTATAATTGTTCTTTATTTCCATTACTTTATAAATTATTATGTAATCAATGACATAAATTATTTTATGATATGACAAAACATAAGTTGTATTTTAAAGTAATATTCAATTTAAATTAATTCATTTGTTTTAATGAATTAATTTATTTAATAAATATATTATATTTGAAATAAAAATATTATTATTAAATTATTATTGAAAAATTTAATTAATAATATAATTTTTATGTTGTGAAATCTAATTTTTATAATGGTTTGAAAACTATTACTATCAAAAATCCCATTATTTCTTGGTAAATGTCAATTATATTTTAAAAGTGATAATTTATATATATACAAAATTATTTTGATTAAATAATTATTATTTTTGGAATCAAAACATCTATATTATCAAAATGGTGAATTTTTCATTATTTCGTGAGAGAGCTGAATTATCGGGTAAAAATTAAATATGGTATAAATATACGGTGTGTATTATGACATCATAATGACCCATAAGTGATGTAATAAACATTATAAAAGGTAAAATTGACCAAATATATGTTTATAAATTAAAATAATATAATAATATGATATTTTTATTAATTTTATAAAGCCTTTATGAATCCCTAAAAAGTAATGTTATATTTTAAGGTTTTAAAATCATTTCTTTAATTATGTGACTCACTAACACATCAGAATGAGATTTTTTTTAATATTTTCAGCACAATAAATTATATAATAAATAAAAATCCTCATATTTTCACAATTCATGGGGAAAACCATGTGTTGGTTTTTTGTTTTGGTTAATTTATCTTGTAGAGTCGAAAACCTATGTTTTTGAATAAATTAACAAATCCCCTCTATTCTCCAATATAATCCTTCACATGATCCCACTTCTCTTCACTCAATAATCATGGGGCATGTATTTTGATTTTAAATTTATATTTTTTATTTTTCCACATCATTTTATTATGTTTTTAATTATTTAATTAATTAAGTTTTCAATTTTTTTCAAATAATTACACTTTTGAAATTATTTAGTTTATTTATTTATTAAATCAATTTTAATAAATAATTTTTTATTTTTAAGTCTTTAAAGTAATTAATTTTTTCTTTCTTATTTTTTTGGTTCTTTAATTCTCTTATGACTTGTTATGTTTTTATTCTACCTAAAATTTTATTTTATTTGTTTTGTATGTTTTAATTAATTAAAAAATTAATTAATTTGTTTTCATTTAATTAAATTAATATTTACTGTATTTTTAATATTTTAAATAACTTTTTCTTAATTTAATTAAACTTTATTGATTGAAATTAAATTTCTAGCGTAATTCCATTAATTAATTTAGATATTTTAAATTTTGTTAATTTTATTTAAGTTAATGTTTCTACTTAAATTTTTTAGTGTCTCTAATTTATAAATTTCAATTAGTTTCTAATGAAAGTGTTGGCATCAATTTATAGACTTTTATTTTTGAATTTTATTAAATTTTCAATTAATTTACGTTTTATTAAATTCTAAGCTTAATTAAGATTAAATTTTAAAATATTAATTTATTTTCATCTTATTAATATTTATATTTATATTTTATTTTATTTTATTAATGTTTGATTGTTTATATCTAACATTTATTTAACATTCCATTTTTATTTTTTCTAGTGTTAGGTTAGTCACCGCTAGTTATTTCAGTAATAATTACATTTCCCATAGCCAATGGTGGCTCATCCTTTATCAAAAAAACACAAATAACCATTGCGAAATGATGACTCAATTTACAATAGTGAGTCCCACTCCCCTTTGGGAATCACTCTACTAGATAGTTTTCCATAGCGGTGTCTAGTTTAGACACCTCGAGAAGTAATCTACACACATCGTCAGACTTGACGGTGTCTCATGACCCTGCCAAAATTCTCTATACATCATCTACCACCAGGGCTACCAGTGATTCTATGAGACACCCTCCGGAAACCTCCATTCCTACACACTGTTACTGATCCTCTGTCTCGATATACAACCCTCTTTACATCTAATATACTATAATGATAATGAAACACTTGTCACACCTCCAATAGAGACATTGTTCCTGCTCAGCCAAATCTGAGCTACATCATTCCACTGGAGGTCCTTGAAAAGTTGATCTATTGCTACTATATTCCATGGAAACTGGATCTGATATTCTACTCAAGATGAGATGAGATCCCCTTCGAGCTGCCTTCATCAACTCCATAGGCAAAGCCACCGCCGACCATGGATTTTGTTACCACCATTTGAGATTCTCCTACCATCGCAGAGTTGGACCATATAAGGGAGACATGTGACTACTAGTGGAGTGGTTTTGTCATCTTTCGAGTGGATCCGTCACAGATCTGAGAAATCTAATGCCGACAAAGAGGGTTGATTCTTTGATCTATCACCTGAATCATCATTTGTTGTTTATTAAAAGAACTTCCACCACCACTACCTTGCACCGAGTCTCTGGCACCACTACGGAGGAGGAAACGTGGAGGTGCCACCCATAGCTGTTGTGGCTTCTGAACGAAGCCAATAACACCCTGGTCACACTACTAAGGGAAATTTGGGGTGAATAAATACAAAATAAATAATAATCAAAAAAATAAAAATAAATATATAAATAACAATACAAAATTAAATATAAATAATTAATTAAATTAAATAAATAAAAAATTATTAATAATAGTAATTTATAAATATAATTAATTATTAAAATAAAATAGTTTATTCAAATAAATCATTATAAAATAATAAAATTAATTCTTTGATATTTACCTTAATCAAATAATAATAATTTTAATAGACTTATTAATTATATTAATTAAAATAAACATTAAAAATTATATTAAATAGAATAATTATTTAATTAAATCAATAAAATAATAACATCTTATAATCTTTTAAAATAATTATTAAAATAATTTTATTTTGTAAAGTAATTTACAACTTTAAAAATGATTAAAAATTTAAAAATAACTTTACTAAATTAATAAATTCAAATAAATAATCTTTATTATTTATCTAAGAAATAAATTTAATCTTATAATAATAATTACAATGACATTAATTTCATTGTTCTATTCATTTTTATTTTTATTTTTATTACATTGTTTTTGTTGAAGTTTTTTTACTTGGACAAAGGAATAGTCCATGTATATGAACTCTGACTTCTAGAATCAGTTAGAAGAGTTCTACTAAGTTGACAATCAAGGAAGAGTAAAAGCCAGGTGTTCTATGTTTTTGAGGAAGACCAACTTATGTCGGTGATGATGTTGGTGAAAAATAGTATACTTGAGTATAATTTTAAATAAGAGAAGCACCGACAACATTGGGGTGGTTGGGATCATTTAGTGAACCTAGGAGTCGTTATATATCATTCGACACCTAGAGAAGCTGATCTAGGGGTCTTTCTTAGAAAATAAGAGGATCATAACATCAGACCGAGCAAGATAGAGATACGATGAACAACAACAATTCTATTTTTAATTGTTTCAGATGGATATTTATTTCTCTATTACATTCATTTTTCTCCTTCAATTTTTATTAGAAATGTCAATTCTTGTTTTGTTTTTGATTTTGGGATGAACTTTTAAACTTGGGGATTTATAATTCTACTAGTTCATTTTTTTCTGCTTCTTCACAAATTTTAATATTCATGATTTGGAATTAGTCTGTGAGATTAGTATCATATCACAATTTTTTATTATTTCTCACATCTAGAATTCTATTTCATAACTCGATGATCATTTGGAGAAACTGAACAAGGATGTATTTCTCAAATTTTAATTAAAAAACTTTGGAATATATAGGTGAGTTATATTCTATTGATTCCTTTTGAACTATCATTAAAGATTGATGAATCTTGGAGTGGAAAACTCCAATATTTCATATTTTTGTAGGTATGATCTCTTGGTGAGGGAGATTTTTCAAACCATTTTCTGAGGTTTCAAATTCAATTTAATTTTAGTTAGTAGGTTATCATTTCGACAAGTAGTGATCATATTTTGTTAGGCATTTTTGTAGATCCATTTTTCCTCAATATATATATCCACACCTTTATCATTATTTTACCCTGAATTCTTTTTCATTTTTTCTCTATTTTAAATTACTTCAAAAAAAGAGTAATTGTATTCAGTACTTTCATTCTTAATAGTATAAAAAAGTAAAAAGTTAAAAAAATGAAACCCATACACTATTTTCAAGAGTGGCGTTTTGTTTCTAAATACTTGGTCATGCTACCTTCCCTGTGGGTTCGACCCGAGTTACCACTAAACTGTAGTCAATAGCAAAACATAAAAAATTTAAAATTAGACACATATTAAAAGACAAACATGTCATGTTGTTGAAAAGGTTACTGAGGATGGAATCGAGTGACCAACCATTTTAAAAAATTTTTAAAAAATTTTTAAAAAATATTAAGAATATACATCCAGACTTGATTATTAAAATTATGTTTTGAATATATGTGAATATGTATTTAATCTGATTCACTTAAAAAATAAAAGTTCATGCGAATTGGAATCATTCTGGACGTTTCTGTGTTTGTTGTGGGTGTCATGGACCCACTACCTGGAAGTGTTCTTATAATGAACCACAACAGATTAATTGTTTTGAAGAAAATGAATGTCACATTGAGCCCAATCCTAACTTCCTAGAAAATTTTAAACATTTTATGACTAAGATAGATGTTAGGATGAATACTATGATATATTTATTGTTCCTCCAAAACCATGAAAATCAAATTAAAAAAATCAACAACTAGATCAAAATGTTAGAAAACATTTTATTATAATTACAAATATTGTTTGAGGAACCATAATAAATTAAAATTAGTGAAGAATAAATGGTTATATAAGAAATTGAGAAATAAAGTGAAGAGGATTCTGAGGTTGAATTAATGGAACAGAAATACAATATCGTTGAAGAATTTGATTTTGAAGAAGAGAACAATGAAGAAATAACTAACTCTATGATTTGAGAATTACATTATGATGATCCCATAAAGAACTTAAATGGATTTCATTTTGATAATTTTGAGAAATATTTAAAATAGATTTATGAAAAATGAACTATTCTTTACATGAACCATGGATTTGAGAAAATTCATTGTTTTAGGAATTTCAAAAATGTTATTTCTTAGGTTGAGGTGAATCTGAATAAAGATAACTTGAATGTTAAGAGTCATTCACCTAAATTTCCCTAAATTTTGAATAATAAACCTGAACCTAAATTTTGGTATACTATGGAAGATAATATTAAACTAGAAATCATAGAATCTAAAATTATTGAACCTATGTGGAAAAATTCTCTTCCCTGTTTTGAAATTGAAAAACCAACTATCACTGAATTGATGTTTAAGGACAAAGATGAAGAAATTTTCTTAAAATAAATGTTGATTGATAAACTTTCACTCCCTTGTTTACAGAGTAACCATTTTTATAAAGATTTTTGTTAGGAGATAAAAAGTAATGTTGACCAACCTTGGGATAATTGTCTCAATATTAAAATTATTGAATTTTAATTTATTGAAGGTGAATTGAACAATTCATCCCCAATAATTGAAAAATAATCGTCAACAATAATTGATTTTGAGAGTGATAATTTTTAATGTGATCATAAATGAGTTGTTGAACACAGGTATATTGATTTAAGTAGAGTAAATTGTTTAGGATAATTTGATGTTAATTTTATATTTTCTAATTAGGAATAATTGTATAATATTTAAAATATTGTGAAACTAGAAATTTTGGATGAAAAAAATTTTACTCATCCCTCCCTTTCTAAGTCCTCATCAATTAAGTTTGGGTTTGAACCTTTTTGTGGGGGTGTGAGTGAATTGGAACTGGAACTCTTTTTAATTTATAATTTTGAAATTTTATATATATCTTATGAAAACCCTCTTCACGATCCTCTTATTCAGAACTAAGCCAGTAGTACCACTGCATTTGATTTTGTTGGGGTTGAAGTTGAGATAGATAGTTGTGAAGACAATTCTGCATCCCATGCAGCACTAAGTTTACCCCTGTCCCTTCATAAATATTTAATTTTTTTCAAATCTAATCATAATATAAAATTGGAATCAGTGCTTTCAAGATATACTTTGATGTTTCTGATCTTAAAAACTTCATTATAGATATTGACGAAGTTTTTTCTACTTGGGTCTATATATCATGAAAATTCTAAAAAAATTAATTTGAGTGATGATTTTTATGAACAACTTCAAGAATCCTTTGATAATCCAATAAAAGTTAAAGGGTATTTATTAGGTATTTTAGTAAGTGTGAATGGATTCATTTTTTCCCTTAAAATCCTAAGTGCCCAAAAATTTCATTCTTCTATTAAAAACATCGAGGCCAAATACATGTGGTGCTTCCTACTTATGAAACCCCACCCTCCTACTGACTTTGGTTAGACTCTAGGGGTGTCTAGGTGGGGAATTTAAAACTTGAATTGTATTGGAGGAAACCCATGATTTTACTAGTTTCAATATATTTGTTTTTTGTTTGGATTTTTTGTAATTCCATAAATTTTATCTGAATACATAAACCTAAATTCACAATGTGAGTCATCTCATGGTCTATGATTTGTATTTACTTTTATTCTTATTTTTCTTTTTAATATTTTTTTTTGTTGTCCATACATCTATATTTCTACTATATATGAGTTCTATATTTTTTGGTTTATTATTCACAGAAAAAAAATATGTTGTTGTTGGTGTAAATTAGGATCCAACCATCCCTTTTTTCTTCAATTCACATGGAGATTCATGATTGAGTATATTTTTATAAAATTTAATTTATAGAAGTACCTTCCAATAATTTATGAATACTTTTTTCTACTCCTTATTAAATTCTAAAAAAAAGTGTACTATGTTAAGACATTATTCATGAATTCAATGATGTGTTGATTAATCACTCTTGAATTTGAGTCACCATTCCACTTCTGGTGGTGAGTCACCACAATGGTGACTCACTGAGAAGTTAGTGATGGTGATTCAAATATTTTTTTCTGATGCTAGAAAAATTTCTATGTATGTCTCTTTTATGGAAATTATTGATGCATGTGTTGGTGTATGGAAAATTCAAATGATTTACATTATTATTGATAGAAATTATGTTTTATTTCTTTTAAATTTCTTACCTATATGTGAACATAAGTTTGGGGGAATAATACCCCATTGTTGTCTGACTAAAAATGATTGTGCTTTAATTTAATGGGTGTTTAACATTTATTTTTTCTTCTCATTTATAAATCTAATTGAATCATTTGTTTTCTCTCTTCCTTACACCCAATTCATTATGTACTTCAATACGTTAAATTATAATTCGTGGAACTAAATTAAAAATATCTTTTTAGAGGATTAAATAAAATAAATGGTAACTTTTTGTAAAATAATTTGTTTACTATGGAAAATATTCTGTTTGAACAAAAATGATACTCTTAGCATGCCATTAATCTATTAAATGGAATATATGTTTTAAAAAAGTCTAATTGTTTTCTTCTCCACCTTAAAATTCAATTTTGGGTAAAAAGATGTGTTTTTTGTGTGGGGTAGGGGTCAATATACATTTATCTAATTTGTGCTTAGCCCATCATATTTCTCAACTCATTAAAAATGGTCAAAAAATTCAAAATTAGTTTTAAATCTTAGGTTATTTAGGATTCACACTTTACTTCAAATTTATATTTACGAGGGGTAATACCGTACTAGTAGACATGATTTTCCTTGAATCTGAATTTTTTTAAGATGAATGATTACTGAGTGATTTTTCTCAGTGATTTTAGGAATTTTCTATTTAGGAACTGGATTTAAGAGTGATATAGGATACATCTTTGTGGAGTCATGATCATAACCTTAAGAAACTACAAGATTGAACTTTTTCCTAGTGGTCCAACATTTTAATTATTAAACATATTAATCACTTTAATGAGCCAATATAAATGGTATTCATATAAATCTTTTGAAACTAGAGTGAAATGGTCATTTGGGAACCCATAATGAACCTATGAGACATTCGGTACTAAGTGTGTGAGTAATAACTCTATACTATAATGAATAAGTGCATATGCATAGTTCTAAACAAAAGATACATGGCTTTGGATAAATTCAACCAAAAAATCAATAAAGTGACTAGTTGTAAAAGATGAGTTCATTAAGGTGAGGGAAATAATAAATGCCATAAAAAGAAGGGGACAATCGATTTGTATGAAACTATATATGTTGTAACAATAAGCTGATTCGAAAAAATATCTTATTTTTTTCTTTTGGGAACCTAGTATAAAGTCAAAGTATAAGGTTACTTATTTTAAGTTCTTAGTTACATATATTTCATACTTGTTATCACTCTTATATTTAGAACTTTGGATTAAATTGAAGTAATTATTTAGGCAGTTTTATATATGAGGCATGAATTCATCAAAGGCGGATGATTTTATACTCTGCTGATCAACCAGTGAGTATTAAATTATGTAAAGAATTATTTATAACATTTTATTTAAAAAAACTATTTAACCATTCTCGATCCTTTTCTTTTTATCTGCTTACATGCTTTTTATGAGCCTAATATTTAATGAAATTTTTCATGTTTTAAAATGACAATAAAGTAAGAAATTTATTGAGGACAATCAATGTTTACGTTTTGGGGAGTATGATGTGGCCTTAAATTTACATGATTTTCCACATAATTTACTACTGTTTTAAATCATTTGAATTAATTGTTTTTTAGGGTAAATAATTACACTTTAATAATTTTAGTGTTAAATTTGTCAATTTATCATTTTTATTATTAATCTTATACTTTTAACTTTTAAATTATTTATTTCTATTCTACTTATTTTTCATTTTTCTTATTCTAGATTCTTATTGTACTTAAAATATTAATTCTATTATGCATTTACTTATTAAAAAAAATTATTTATTTATTTAAATAATGTTATATTTAATATAATTTTTAATCTTTTAATTTTTCTTTATTCTAATAAATTTACGTGTCTTTAATTTATTTTCTCTCAAAAATAAATTTAAATAAAAAATTTAATAATTTATTTCAATATATATAACCTTTTTTAATTCATTTATTTGTTTTATTTGTTAATTTCATTCAGTTTATAATTTATGTTTAATATTTTAAATATTCTCACTTCTTAATTTTAATTAATTCAATTTTTTGAAGATTTTTATTTATTAATTTCTTTATTATAATTTCTTTTTAATAATTGTTTGTATTTTTATATAAATATTTATATTTTATTATTTGTTTGATTGTTTAATATTTTATTGTGAATATTTAATTTTTATTTATCCTTATATTTTTTCTTTGATGCGGGTGAGTCACCGCCAGTTATTTTTTTTAAGCTCTAGAAGAGTGAGTTAGCATTTCTAACCCAATGGTAGCACATTTCGTCCTTTTTTATTTTCCATCCTCTATTTTTGGCGGCCACTTAGCCTTTACCGCTACACGTGGAGCTGATCGTTTCTAGAAGAAGGTCGAAGTAGCATCCGTAGAAGGGGATTTCGCGCGCCTAGCTATCGTTAGTGCCTAGAGAGCTTGTTTAAGCTGCAACCACTTGAAATCAAAGTTGTGGGCTTCCATTCTTAGAGGCTATGCTACTTCCCTAAAGAGGACACCAACAGAAGCTTCCTGGAAGAAGCTGAAGACCCCCAGGCGACCCGCGAATGGATAAGGGGGAGATATGATTTAAAAATAAATAAATAAAATAAAAGGAAATAAAAATAAAATAAATAAATTTAATATAATAAAAAACATAATTAATAATAATAAATATAATATAATAATTAATAATTAACAAAAAATAAAATTATTTATTATAATCGAATTAATTAATTTAAATTTTGGGTTTAACAATTTAAAATTTATATAAATTAAAATTATAAGAAAAATTAATTAATAAATTAATAACTTTAATAATAGTAATATTTAATAGAACAATTAATTACCTATTATATTAATAAAATAAGAACTTTTAATTGAAAAATAATATTATTAAAAATAAACTTTTTAAATAATAACTTGAATAATGTTAATTAAATAAATCAATTTTTAATAATAAATAATAGTTTAAAATAAAAATATATAATTAAAATAAAATAATAATTAATAAAAAATAATTATAAATGAATAATTTAATATAATTAATTAAATTTTTATAATAATTAATTATATAAATAAATATTTATTAAAGCGTTTTATTACTTTACAAACTGTCTTAATTTATCTATGTTTTCTTTTGCAAATTCATTCTGGTGTGATTTTGACGTGCATTTTCATGAATTAATAGAGGAGTGGAGGTTGTTACAAGGGTTCTACTCAATTAATAAGTGATTCAGGATTTTTAACTATGTATACGGTGAATAATTGAAAAACCACAGGTGTCGGTGGGGGGAGTGTTGTGACAAAGAAGCAGATCCAGAAAGACTTTAAAAATTTAGGAGCATCAGGGAGGTAGGGGATCTATGATTTTATTAATTACTCATATGACACACATCTATCATTAGAAGACTTTCTCATGGATAGCTGGGGCGCAGTAATGACACTTTTGAGGAGGTCAGGGGGAGAAAAACCAGGAAACAAAGCAGTAAAAAATCAAGAGGGATAATATCTCTCCTTTATTTTAAAATTTTCTGTACATTTTAATTTAATGTTATCATATATTAATATGAACATAATTTTTGGATAAAATTATAGTTTGGGGGAATTTCTTTTTCAACTGGAAATTATTATTTTCCTTTTTCTCTTTTTTATTTTAAATGTTTTCACAATTGATCAGAGAAATCAATTCTGAAATCATTCAATTTCTTTGTACCACTATTTCAAAATCTGAATTCCATGATCTTGTAGTGGGTTTGATCGTGGATTCATTTTTTTTAAAGTTTCGATGTCAAAAAAGAAAACATCATAAAAAACATTGAGTTTGTTATTATTGTCCATTCCAAATTTTTGTTGCAAATGAATCTATCTTGGAGTGGTATACTCCAATATTATTTAATCAGGATGATTAATCTCTTGGAGAGGGAGTAAAATCATTCATTTTTAGTGATTAAATTTTCATCCATTTTATGAGAAATGGAACCCTTTTAAACCAGTAGGATAGATTTTCCCTGGGCATATCTTCTTGATTGTTCATCTTTAAGAATCAATACTCTCTCTTTCTCATTGTTTAGTTTATCTTAGCTTGGTTCAACATAGATTTTGAAAAAATATATAAAAAATCATTATGCCACATTACATATTAAAAAATAAAACACAATTAAATATAAAGTTTACCTGTTTCTAAAAATAGTTGTATTTTTTAATAAAAAAACATTTTCACTCTACCTTCCCTATAGGTTCGACCCTACTTACCACTAAAATATAGTTAGTAGGAAAGCATAAAAATTTCAAACATTGACACTTATTAAATGACATGTGGGTTATCCTTACTCTATTATTCCCTCTCTATATTCTTATCTAGTTTCCCCATGCTCCCAATAATCTCCTCCCATGATTTTGGAATCACCCTCTCAGGTAAGGCATTTCTCTGTTCTTTTTTATTCAAGCTCCAATTTTATGTTATGACTCGTAATTTTAATTTGTGTTTGTTTGGGTATGTTTTACTAAAACCATATTACATTAATTTTTCTTACCATATAATTAGAGACCCATGTCACTCACATTAATCCCTCCCATGAACATTAATGTATACATGTTACCATGCCAAATTTTATTAAGGGATATCACACTCTCATTTTAATTCAAGCGCCTCTTTTATGTTATGCCTCTTAATTTACTTTTTTTATTATTATCATATGTTCTCACATATCCCGTATACAATTAGTCTTATTTATAAATGATTAAATACACATTTCACGCTCATTAATACATCCTATATACATTTATGTACACCTTTTACCATGTCGAAATTTAGTAAGGGATCCTCTAATTCTCCACTTTATTCAAGTTTCTTCATTATCTTATGTATCTTATCTCCAGTTCCAAATGATGGGATACATTCTTCCACATCCACCTTACTGTCCATTTTATGTATAAATAACGATAGGACTATTTAAATCTCATTAATCCCTTCCATGAACATTTATACGCCCCCATTATGCTGTATAAATTTCACTGCAATTTTCCTCGCAAAACAAACGTGTAGTGAATACCCACACCAATTTCTTGTCAATGGTGTCCACCTTCATTAACTTATACTTATTTCATTATGTACATAAATTTATGTATTCTATACTACATTATCATGTAATAAAATGTTATGAGAAATGATTCCTTGTTTTATAATATATGTTACACACTTAAGCATGAGAATGAAATGAAAGTGACACGTGCACCCGGAATTATATAGAGCTCCAATTCATGGGTAATGATTTCATTTTTATTCCCTTAGTGGGATTTATAGCTCACCATTTTTATATGAATGTCCCAAGTTTATCCCTTGTAGTTTTAAATACTAAAGAGTAATACGATCATGTTAAAAAATTTATCAATAAAGATTATGTATTTCCTAATGTATGTTGTTATGTAATATACCTAATTCAAAAATACACTAGAATTTTCTATCTTCTGGATTTTATTATGTATACTCATATGTAATAAATCATGAATATATGTGTAATAATGATAAGGGTTTTCATAGGTATGATGTGGTACCCCTCTAAGTTATCTCATAGTAACCAACCCATCTCTTATGTGATTATGGTCTAATCCTTGTGAATCAAAATTAATAATTTATGTTTGTTATGCATGTTATTATGTAAAATCATTCACAATTGATTATATGGTATTTTCTTCCATGGAAAGTCCACTTAGCCCTATTACTTTCGTTCAATGCTTAGTGTTCATTAATAACAGAAATGACCCCATAATGAATAAATGAAATTTTTATGGGCATGTACCTCTTTTAGTGTCCATGTATTTGGTAATGGAATGCTTAAGTTCTTGGCCTCTTGAATTCATTACTTTAATTGGTAAATGGGATGGGCCCTCTTAATGTACATGAATATTGATGCAGTGTGTGTATAAACATGGGATTCTCCCAAGTTGATATAATTGAATAAATAAAGTGTGATATTCCTTGAGAAATTTATGGTTTCTATTACCGAATTCCTTGGATGGTCTCACAAGCTATTATAAATTAAATTTTCCTCAGAAATATGGGTATCATTTTTATATAATTTTAAGTACATGCTCATAGGTTACTTGTGTAGTGATATACCATGAGTGATACTTGGTATTCTAAGGATGGGCTCGTCGTGTGGTTTCTCTACCACATAACGGATGATACTGGTACCTAGGGAAGACACTGTGGATGGTATTAGTGGCTAGATGGTATTACCAGGACTTCAATGATACTTATTCCCATATATGTGATAACATGTATAAGCATAGAGGGGTATTGTCTTTATGCCAGGCCAAGGGAGATATTTAGGATTCTAATTATGGATCTTCTTTGATGGACTCTTACTATGTTTCTATTTATTGTTCTCATGGAGTGATACCTGGGATTCCATTTCATATCACCATAGATGGGATTAGGGTATGTCAAATTAAATACTCATGATGATATATATATATAAATATAATATGAATTCATAGTCGTTTTCTACAGATGTGTCTGCCAAGCCAAATCACATGCTTTGGTTTGGTTCATATCGTCATAAATGTTCCATGATGACTTAGTATCTTTGTACCATATCCCATATATATAGGTTCAACCATGTTCAGAGACATTCTGGAATAAGATGAATCAGGTATGGTAAGCTAGCCTCCCTTGTGGAACCTAAGCCCAACTTATATATATATATATATATATTCACCTATTTATTTATATTCCACATCACATTTTTTATTTATATAAACATACTGGATTATTCATTAAACATAATTAGTGGTGGACTACTAGGTACATCTCACACCTACACGGTCCCCCATTACACTGGGATACCAAATAAGACTTCATGTTCATAGATCCATGGATTATTCTTTATGTTGTTATGCTCGTACATAGAGACGGGAGTATGGAGTACAGGACTGAGCCATAGCTCATGATGCTCATGGAGTCAAACCATGTGGATATTTTCCCTTTTCATTTTACTTTTATTTTACCACCTCCTTCTTTTTATTGATTTAGTTATGTATCATCATCCACACAAGCCTGGATATTGTTATATTTTGCATTGTTGATTTTATATTGTTTCTTTAGTTATTATTATCCCTCAGTTTCTCTTACTTTTCATTTATTATTAATATATCTAATGTTTCCTATTGATTTATTTATATTATTATTATAATACACTACTATGACCATGTAGGTATAGTCTCCCCTCCATACCTTCATTAGAGCCCTTCTACTAGTCAGCAGATTTTGTCTTTTGGGTAGGTGCGCTATAGGTCATGTGGTGACCGGTCCGGATACTGGTTCATAGTCAGTCAGAATGGGAGGTTACATAGTGGTATCAATGGCATCTTTCCCTTTTTATTACTATTTTGGTTTATAGGAGACATAGAATATGGGGATTTATGGTAAATTGTAGTTTATGGAAGTGAGAAACCCACACATGGGGAAAAGTCTAAGTGTTTGAGGATGGGATTTTTTCGTGTTTTTTACTATTATAGTTGAATTTTATTTCACCTCGAGTGATGGTTTTAATTTCAATAAATTACTAATTAACGGGACTTATTACATTAATCCCATGACCAATAATGGAAATTATATACAATTACATGCATCTTTATAGGCACACTGGTATCCACAATCCATTTCATGTCGATTTTATTTCTAGGATAATTGAGATTTATTGATGTGCCTTGAAAGTTTATCAGCATTCATATTATATACCTTCTTAATGATTTTAGTAACATATTTAATTTTAATTCCTATTTAGGTATTTCAATACAATTGTAATTTTTATAACATGTCTGGGTGAATTATTTAGAATCCTTTACCATTTTTCATGTTTTGAACACTTATTTCTGTACCATGCTTGCATGTTACCTTCTTACGTAGCAGTAAGACATGTTTAATTATAATTAATTTATAATAACTGAACATTTTTACGTATATTTACTACAAGGAACATAATAATTAGTTATAATTTTAATATAAAATTGGCTTTTAATGAGAAATCATCAACCAAAATGGTTTTTTCCCACATAGATTGATGGTGATACCTTAACTCACCAATCCTAACATGTTTGAGTCATGTACCATTTTTTTCATGGGGTAAAAAATTCACGTTTGTGATTAAATGGCAATGAATTTACAATCTATAATGTTTATGTGGCCATTATAAATTAGGAAACTTTAACCAATATAATCAAACCTTTTTTATGAGATTTATCTACCTAGAAAATCTATTATAAATATGAAATAAATTGAATTTTTAATTCTAAGTGAATTATTTTTCCCTTATATAGTCTTTCACCTCTATGAATTTTTTTTGTAAAATCATATGACTAAATTATTAAATGCAAAACTAGACACAAGTAGGCTTGTTTGGGAATGTTTCTTACGAGATAGACTTGACTCGGCCCTAGTAGGGTGGTCAATGTTTTTTTGATTATGATAAAAATCCATTATGGGTGTAATTAAATCATGGAATAGTTGACAGGATCGTTGTAGGTCGGCTATGTTTTGATATACCTAATTATTTAACCCCATAGGGGTATAATTATTCTATATAGTGATGGTAATTTAAAGTGTCTTCATATTCTTATATGGTGTTACACATTAACATGTGGTCGAATATTACATGACCAGACCCCCCCCCCCCATTGACTCATACCTGACCTATTATCTATTTTTGAGATTTAATACTTTTGAGGCCTATATTAACTAAAAATCCAATTACAACATAAAGGGTGTTTTCCACTATACATTGGAATTTATATTTTATTTAACTAAGACCAATTGTGAGAACATTATGGATAAAATAATTTTATGTTGTAATTTTCAAATTACGAGAGAATGTAAATTAAATAATTAATTATTAAAAGTTTGATAAAAAAAATTTGTAACCTATGGAATCAGCTAGATAAATATGATAAGTAAAATATTCATTATAACCGGTACTTGAAATTTGAGTTGAGCCTTTAAAATGATAAATAACTAAATGGGAATTGTGTAATGGATTGAAATGGAACCATACAGGGTTTTCTTAGTTTCAACCACTATGTAAGGGTACCTTAGAATTTCGTTTTAGTCCTTCCTGGAAATGGTAATTTTAGTATTATCCATAGGATCTTCATTTATAGCGTGAACCTAAATGATAGGTGGTAGAGCTTTGTGAAATTTCCAAGTATAACCACTTTTTAGGATCAGTTCATCATGTTTTTGTAAGGGGCTATCCCAGGGTAGGTATTGACCTTATAAAATTAAAAACCATTCTAAATACTTTTGAACCATTTCAGACATGTGGTGTCGATAGGGAGATGTTTGTCCCATGTAGGGATCTTTGTTTCTAAAATGAAATCTTATCTGGATGGGTGGTCATTCAGTATCTTTAACATTTTGTGGGAGTGTGAATCATGTAATTCTCAGTTTCATTAGGATAGACATTCCTTAAGAATGATCGACTACTTAATAGGTCTTGTGACAAATTCTCCTTCTTTAGTGTTGGACAACTCGGTATGTTGTCACCCATTATTGCAGTAGTATGTGATGGTGTGACACTATGATGGTTCTGTTTTTGGGATTTAAAACACTAGGATGCATAGGGATGATAATCCCATGGATAATATCAATGATTTTCCATTTTTCTCATTAAATAATGGGGTAGTATGCATTGATACATGTGGTACCTGTCGAGTACTAAATAGTACAAAAATTCATATGATTTCGGTGGGAATAGTAAAATTCTCAAGCTATTATACTACATTGTTGGGTCATTTATAGAGTAGAGAGACCTAGGTGTTATAGGAAATTTTCCTCATTCTAATCCTCGAGATGATGTTATAAAGAGGGTTAGATTCTTGGACATGTTGGTTGGTTGTTTTGGCTCTAATTCTTAATGCCCTGACATTTTTAAGCATGAATCTGAAGAGAATAATGTGTGTATATAAAGTAAATATAACCTAGTTATCTTTTAATAATCTATTCTATCTATTCTTTCTTTTTGAAACTTTCAAAAATCATGTCAGACACCTCTATGACCTACAACCAGTGGTCGATAGAGCGTGCTTCCTGGGATGAGTTCCCTTTTTCATAAATCTGATAATAAGGACACTCCTGTGATGGGGAGAATTTTTTGAAACATGTTTTATAATTTATTCCATGTATAAGTAACATAATCAAGGATGACCATTTGTAAATGTCCAATTCTACTGTTTAATTCCCATGAGGATGGTAAGATTTGTATTGTATTTATTCTTGTGAAATCGCTTCATGATGATGTGGTTTTCTATTTATGAAACCATTAAAATGTTGATTATAATGTTGGAATCTATTGTTCATGCTTGAGTGAATCAATAAATGACTCTAGTGGGAAATGAATCATATTTCAGAAATGATGGTATGTTGTAGGTGAATCCAATCTCATCCAATGTAAGTTATCCGGACAAGTTCAACTATCCTTTCTGTGTGCGGTTTGACATGGTTAGTTTGAAAATTACCAAGAACTTTATCTTGAATATGATGGAAGTGTACCAATTCTTCTTAGAAATTCAAAATATCCTCCTGGTGAACTCTTATCTTATAGGATATCATGTCCCCTATATTGACATCTTTCATGATACACTGAGAGTGAATCAGTTATATTCCACAATAATTTTAAATCCCATATATTCTAAAAATAAATTACATGGAAGTTATGATTCAGTAGCATGAGTTTAAAATGAGTGGATTTTCGGGTTGATATTTCGGTTCCCAAGTAGGAACACCATAGAAGTACTCACGAGAAAAAGTTGTTTTCCTATGACCTTACCACTAAAAAATGAATCTCTGGACTCCATCGTTGTTCTTGATACATGTATGTTTCAATATTGTACCAATGTCTCACATTTAATTCCAGTGTATAATCTACCTTGAATGAGTTCCTTGGAATCCAAATGGTGATTTTGAGGTAAACCTAAAATTTACTCAGGCTCGGATAAGATGCTTAAGGGGTAAAAATCCTAGAGTGTTGGATCGGGTATATGCTATGTTCATGCAGCACCACAACAACGTAAATGAATTTTTGGGATAGTTTCATCACCAAAATGAAGTTAAAGTATTTTTTGATTGTGCACAATGAAATAATGATGTACCTCAGTTAAAATGTATCAGAATCTAGTTTTTGAAATACGCTGGCTGTATAAGTCAAGAATTTTGAGGTTAGTCGACTAGAGGTGGTTCGACTTTATATCTCTCTCTCACTCCTTTTATCTCTCTATTATTACATTTAGTCTTTGAGGAACAATTCCAACAACATATTCTATATTATTTGAGTGAATTTCATGTTCATCCAGGTATTTTCAAGAAAATTTGGGTCAACCTAGCTAAATGGGGCCGATTTGAAGTCAACCATTATTTTAAGCAAGGGATCATGATGGAATTATCATTAAAACACCAAGGGATTGTTCATAGAAAAATTCCTATGGTGGAGATAACATTCCATATAATTTACCATTAAAAACTATATCATATGGTTTTAAGAACCATAGGCCAAATGTTTAAAGGGGAAATTATTTGATCATATCTATTGTTACATAGGCTCAAGTATGTATCATATCGATGCTTTATTTTCTGTTTCAAATTTTTAACAAAGGCTTATGTGACATATGTACAATATCAGTAATAATTTCTTGTAGGTGAGTTGGGTATTTGGAAATTAAACACTGTCGTTTGAATGAAAATTTTCAACCTAGGTAGTTTAGGTGATGTTTTTTTCTTTCCTGAGGGATTCTCAGGGATGAGAAGTTTTATGGTGGGTAGGATCTAACATCCCATGTTTTTATATGAGGTATAATTATAATGGAATTTTAATTTTACCATTTTTTGTATGGGACATTATTTAGACCTGTACTTGGAATGAAATTTTAAGAGTTGAAACTCAAATGTTTTATTTATAAACTTTTCCAAAGGCCTAAGGGGTCCCTCGGGTGATCTGTTGAGTTTTGGTAGTATCGTTCTATGAAAAATGGAAACTCAGAAGGAATCATGTGGGTGCACAATATTTCTAAAACTGTGTAACCCATATGGTGAAACCATGTTGTTGATCCATTGGAGCTAGGGTTCCTGCATAGTTTGGTCTTAGCAAGGGGTATGTGGTGCATAGACATTTGGGTTCTTTAGACATGTAGATAGAGGTATTTTTCATGGACATCACATGGTTAGTCAAACCGTCTGGCCAGCCTATGAAATGGGGTTCTTTGGACAATGTTGGGCTCATGGTTGGTGCATATTGGCCAACCGTTTGCCACATTTAAAAAAGACGAAATCCCCATTCCCACTAACAATTTTTATTCATCCTTCATCTTTTTATTTCCTCATACCCACACATATCATCTCCTCTAAGGAGCTCCTACAATCCCTTCATAGGGATGGAGATATCTCCTCTATCTATTTCCAGAATCACTTATATTTTGTCTCATTGAATGCGTACCAAAATGTGATTCTCTCTTCATTCTCGATTCATTGGTTACTCCACCATACTCTGTTATATCTTCATGAGAGATAATCCATCCTATTTTTAGGGGTTTTCTTGTTTCTTCAATTTCTATGAAACCATATTAATTAAAAACTCGATATTGGATGAGTGGCCCATCTTAAGAAATAGGTAGGTGGTATATAGGTTTTCCATCAATTTTAATAGAATTTTAAATTGTGTCATTGTGAAGAATTAAAAATTATTTCGCATTGCATTTTAAAATGTAAAACTATATGTATAGAAAATAATTACTTCAATTAAATGAATTCTACCTTGAAATTTTAATTTTGGGGAATGTACACCTCAATGCACATCACCCATTAGGGTGTGTTCAAGAGACGATTTTAATTAATCATTTATTTTGTAATAAAACCCTTTTTTGAGTTTTATTTTCTTATAAAATATAATGATTAGACTATTTAGAATGTAGGATATTTTTAAATCCCTCTATGTTATCCCTTAGTGACCATGGAATCTCATTAGTGATTATGGACTAATATTTGTGGAACGAACATAATGATTTATGTTTTTTCATGCATGTAAGCATGGCCAATTTTATAAAAATTCATCTATGGTGTTATTTGGTATTGGTAGTCCACCCAACCCTATTACCTTTATTCGATGGTTAATATTCATTAGTAATGGAAGGGACCCCATACTAAATCAAATGAAAATTCTATGGGAATGGCCCTCTTTTGGTATCCTAGTATTGGATTATGGAATACTTAATTCTTAAGACTCCCTTATTCATTGTTTGAATTAGTAAATAGGAATGGACATTTTAATGTACATGAATGTTGATGTAGTGTGTTTATGAATATGGAAAACTCCCTTATTAATTTAACAAATTAAATAAAGTGTTATACACCTTGTGGGATACTTAGGTTCCATTTACTAAACTCCTAGGACAATCTCCTATGATGTCTGAGATTATATGCACCTTGGGAGATACTTTGGTCTCCTTTTTATGGAACTAAAATGATGGGATCATTAGTTACTTTTGTTTTTATATGACTTGATTGGCACTCGGTATGATAAGGACAAGCTCACAATGTGGTTTCTCTCTCTCTTTTTGATCGATACATGTTTATTGGGGGAGACATTATGGATGGGCTCAGGGTCTAGATAGTAATACCATTCCGTGATTTATACTTTGACCCCAATATGGGATGCTAGGTATGGGATTATATGGTATTTTTTTTCACATCATAATGATAGTGATACTTAATATTCCATTTATGTATCCCCTATGATGGAATCTTACAGTATTTGTATTTCTAGTTCTTTTCGAGTGATACTTGAGATTCCATTTCAGATCGCCTTGGATAGGTACAGGGTGTCTCTACTTAAATGTTCATAATGACCATTATATTAAAAACTAAAAATTCGTAGATGTTATCCATGGATGCATCCACCATCAAAATCAAATTCCTGGGTTGGTTCCATATCATGATATGTGTTCCACGATGAATTACTATATTTATACCATATGACTTCTATATATGTTGACCCTAGTACAAATAAATTATATCTTAGGCCAAATAAGGTATAATAATCACAATTATCTTGAGGAACCTGAGACTGGCGTGGTTATCTATTTATATGCTCATCAATTTATTTTTATTCCTTCAAAATATATTAATTTATATTCATATACAGTATTATGATTTAGACACCGGTGGTGGTGTCCTAATGAGTAAATATCACACCCTTCTCTAACTATAATTACACTGGTGTACCCATGGATACTTCATGTTTGCAGTTCAATGGATTATTTCTTATGATGTTATGCTTATATCTAAATATTGGATTTATGAGAATAGGACTGAGCTCTATATTAGGATTCTCATTGAGTCATCCCATAGTTATTTTACTCTTTATCTTTTTGCATGTATTTTCCACCCTTTTACATGTTAATTATATTAGCTATATATCCTCATACAGGCAAGCATGAATAGTTTTATATTTTGAGTTGGCCATTCCATATTGTTTATGTAGTAATCATTATTCCTTCACATATCTTTCTTATCATTTATTATTGTTGCTTCTACTATTGAATATTATTTATTTGTTAATATACTGTGGTACTACTCTAACCATATGGGTATGGTATCCCCACCATAACAACATTAGACCATCATTTATTTTCGGTAGCCTCTGGCATACGGGGAGTCATGCTTTAGGACATGGGGTAACTGGTCCTACTATTGGTTTATAACCAATCAGGTCGAGGCGTTAGACCTAACAAAATATCCAAGCTTGCAATCTTTGCAATGACCATCCAATGTGTGATCATGTATAGACAAGCTCTACCATATATCAACTCTCATTATCCTAAAATCACATACATCACAACCTTGGGTGGTGTATATGATACAAGTATCCAATAGAAATCAATGTGATCTCATAGGTTTTTCATCCATTCCATCACCAGAATCCAATCAAATCGCATTATATCTGGAATCATGATGCCCCATATATTTCTGTAATTGGAAATGAATTTATGACACTCTAGGAATTAATAAATATAGTGTACTTTTTCCAAATGTTATATGGATAGAAATTAAATTAGAAGTTACCATGATAGGAAATTCAAGACCAACAATAACATATTAAAACATAACGGAATTAGAAGATCATAAATCTAACAACATAGTTTACAATGCATTAGTGATCAATACTATACCTCATATAACATATGGTCTATCACCACCACCTTTTGGATTTTGATGAACTGTATAAACTCAACAGGGAATATCTTGATTAACTTACCCCTCAGTCAATATATTCTTGGAAGTTTGCATCCTCTGATGAGGTCCTCTACTCCAATATTGCTCGGATATCATAGTATTCCTCCAAGAATCACTGAAGAAAAAATTCCAAATATTACCAATCCTTCCATAATGTTTGTACTCGATAGACATCTTCATGATAGAGTTTTTCTTGTTCCCCATTTACCTATAATTGAATCGCCAGCTAGAATAATCTCCCATTAAGGGTATATGGGAATTTCTTCTATGAACCCACTTTCTAATTTCCCTTTTATTCCTAGTACTCATTCCTCTTTCTACTACAAGAATAATCTCCTATATTAGTGAGCATAATCATAGTCATAGTTCCCCTATGAAATTCTATTAATCATGTTTCATGATCCTCCTCAATCCCCTTTCTCAAAATTTCGGGCCCTGTAAACCATCTGTGAATATGTCATTAGTTCAAATATCTTAACCTAACATATCATCTCCATTAAATGGCATATTTAAAACATATAATCCTTTTAAACTTCATTATCATCCAAAATACGAGAAATAAAAATAAAATATGTTAATCTTGAACAATATTAGGAGGTAGTAAAAGACCCCTATTGCAACTCCATCAACTCTTGGGAATGGTCCATATTCATCAAGTTATGGAAATATTGATCATGAAAAAGCTCTTTGAAGGTTTCCCATGTATGAAAATATCTACATCCAACATGATTCTTGGTGTTCCACCATATTCTAAAAATTATATGAAACATGAACAAATCCAAAATCACTCGAACCTCCTCTAGAGTTTAAACCAGATAAAAATAATCTAAACAATATATTCCCATTCCACTACATTTTTAGAGCCACCGGTACTCTAAAAAGATTGAGGATTATGGATCTAGAAGTTTGAAGAATCATCTGTGATGTTCTTCTTGATGTTTCTTCCATGAATGAGAATAATATGAATGATTCTTGACAAAACTAGCTTTGAATCCTTAATCACTACTGGTGGTATAAAAAATGTTGGGGTACATATTTATACACTACGGGCAAAGGTACATTCAATTCCTCCCTAATGTGAGAAACCTAGTCTTCCATAGTTGGGTGTCCAATCAATTGTCTCTATTGTTGAAATATATGAAATAAAAATATCCTTTAAAACATCTAAATTTGATACATCAAGATAGATTTTAACCATTCTATGAGACCACAAAATGGTTCTTCTAGGTGTTCACCATTCACTTGAGGAATATCCATCCTATAACTATCCATGGTTTGTTGTCCTTGAAAATTAGTGAAAAACAATTATATATATAAACAAGCCATCATTCTTAGATAAAACTATTCAATTCCAACAATGATATATAACAATATGATGGAAAGTTGACATATCACTCAACGGAGAATATAATTCAATCTATAATTAAAAGAAAAATCGAGGATGTAAATTTAATAACTGATATTTATCATATAAAAAGTGTTAATATTTATATAATTTGATCTTATGTTCACAGTTATAATGTATTATTCCACAAACAATTACATAAAATAGTAATAGAAATCTTGTCAATGGTAACTCAAAGGTCTGTTACACAATATCTGGCTAGGCGTAATGAAACAACCTTGTATGAGTCCCACAAAATCTATCTTATTTATACCATATACTAGGTTAGTTAAAAACAATAAGAAAACATTCCTTTCGGACTATTTTTAACACCCTGACCTGAACTGCTTATTCCATGCTCAAGAGTCAGATGACATCATGCACACTTCCCCACACCCAAAAGGTTGTAGGCAGGCATCAAGGGTCTAAATACCACAAGTGGGGAGGATATATCATTAGTGTCATATATTTGAACCAAAAATATAATTAAAAAATAATATATTATATTAAACTATGTAGAAGATAAATAATATCAAGTGGATTACATGATTACTAATAAAATAAATTGGTTCTGAAAGTTCAAATAAAACCCATAGTAATAAGTGAAGGATAATAGGTAAATAAATAAGATATTATGGTAGTTCACTAGAGTTTATCCTAGTATCACTACATGTAATTTATCCATATTTCCCCATCCACCATGGGAAATTTTCACTTTCATGGATCCATATACTTTAAATAAGAACATGAACGTTGATACACATAGAGACAGTGTGTAATAAACCCTGTATGACACCACTAATGTGTCTTTATCTTGATATAACATAACATATAGTATTTAATGACATCCTATAAAGTCAATTCTCAAATATATATACAGACATACATGTATTTAATTATCATTTACTATCTAAATGTTCATGAACCCCTTAACAACCTTCTTCGGCATGATACTAGTAAGGATTTGAAGTTTTTTTTAACCCCAGTTCCTCCTTTAAATAAATACCACATGTCACACCGTAATTTTGGTCATTATTTGAAAACTTAAAACCCACCCTAATGGTGGTCATTATCCTCTTATGATGGTATGCCCCACCTAACAGGTATGACATAAATGGATAACACATCATCCTTGAATGAAATTCTACTACTTCGGCCTAAATCTAAGGGATTCTCAATTCACTTGAATGGAATACTCACATCTCATCAAGGATTTCCCTAATTTGACTCATACCATCAAATTAACCATAGTTTATAATCATCATCATGTTATCAAGATCCCCCAATAAATGGTTATCTAGACAAAATTGTGTCGCCTAATCATCAGGGATACCAGTTCAAGGATCCACTAGCTGTGCAATACCTTAAGAAATATAGATATTTCCAACAGAAAATGAGGCACATCAAAGAAAAATTATAAAGAGACTACACACACTCAAATGATCATAAACAAGAAAGGTCTTGCAGCTAATCACACATCCTCAAGAAAACATATAAAAAGTATGTGTTATCAAGAATACATGGACATGTCCTGAAAAAATCATAGATAAAGACCTTTATGGTAAGGAAGTTCATAACTCAACTTTTCTAATGATGCACCTCAATGGTTATCATGGATCATAGGTCAATCCACATCGTATACCCATAGAAAAAGGCCCACATGTTAATGAATCCTAACACGGGTTTTGTTTTATCAATAAAGAGGTATATAACATAGACTTAAGAAGATTTTATGTCAAGAAGGGTGGTTCTAGAATCTCATTCCTTAACGTTTCCACCAATTGGACCAATTAGGATGTACGTTGGAGTAGAGGTCTCAAAAACATCATATCCATTATCGATTCAAGAACTGATGGTTAATTCCATTAAAATTATTTAAGATATCCTCTAGATTAAGTAATGATCACTGGTCCCCCATCAATACAATAATTGAAAAAATATTTAAGATGAGATTAAATAAGGGGAAGGTCTCATGATAATCATTAAAAACCATCCTAGAAACAACCATCATTCGTGATAATTATATCCACAGACAATTGTTTTTTCATAGACATGACAATACCTCCTCCAATATAGAAAATAATATTCAATGGATTAAGGAGTTATCATCAACATTCAATTTTGAATAGGAATATAAGAAGATGATTTAATAATACTTACCTGTAGAGTGATCATGTTCATTGGTAGATATTGATTTTACCAAGGAATGAAAACAACTCTCTAGATAAGTTACCATGATAAAAATAAAGTGGTAATTCATCCCTAAATAATAAAAGAAACCATAGATCCATTATAGATTAATTCTAATATCATAAATAATAATAGTAATTTGGAATATATCTAATAAGAACTCATCATTATGGCATAACAAATTGTTCAAACATTTAAGAGGTAGGGTAGAAGAATGGGGGAGTCTTGATACAATGGTAGAATTACAAAATTCAGATTTCTTCCACTGTGGTCAGAATTTGATGATAAATATTTGTTATCAAAATGTGTAATAAAAATACATTGGGTGATTTTAATAAACACATGGACTTGAATCACTGATAAGTTGGTTTTCTTCATTGTCTTATTGTTGTGCCTTACAAAATGCAAGGTATTTATCATTGTCCACTAGTTGGCTGGAAGGTTCTTAACTTTTTTAGTACCACTACTAATACCACTGGTTTGTAGGTGGATCCCCACCAACCACATGGTTTCCTTGTTTTATCCAACTCCCATCCCTTAAGACCCTCCCCTTTAACATTTATATTCACACCCCATAAAACATAGAGATAAACTTACAAAACTCCCATTTAAATGTTAGAACATTATATAATCAAAGAATTATTTATTAACAAAAAAATATGATACATAAAAATAATTGAAGATATTATACCTAGTAGGAATGTTTTTGGTATCCTATGTGAATGGTTCCCTAGTAAATATCTCTTGAGATTCCTAGGAGAATGGTACCCTAATAAGCCTCATTTCAATAGCATGTGTAGTGGATCCCTAGTTTGAAACTGTAGGGTATCATATAGGAGTGGTTACCTATAAGGAGTATATAAGGTATATTAGGTGAATAAAACCCTAATATTCCTGATTAATATGTAATGGGTAGTCATTCCCTAGTATTTCTCTTTGAGGTAGCTTCGGAGAGTGGCACCTTAGCAGGGCTCCTTAAAGGTGGGGGTCATTTCATTTAGTCTTAAGAATGTATAATAAGTGGTGTTACCTAATGGTTATGTTTCACAATATTTTGATTATAAAATTACCATGTATTCCCATTATTTTCTTTAGGTTTTCTATTACATAGTTTCATAAATGATAAATATGTTGTCTTCGATAGCTGTGAGAATTAATTTGGGTATCACCTTATAAAACATTATTTTTGGATCATCTAGATCACTAAAATGAATGAAATAGATCCTTTTATAGGTAAAAAATGGGGTTTAATGGGTCCAAGTAAATTTCAATTATCATAAATTCATCACATGTCTATGTATGTTGATCAGGTGTTGTGGGGTAGGGAAAAGAGAACCAGTTTCCAAAGTAGTGCGAGGAAAAGACTGTTGCAAAAGGCCTTAGATTCGGGGTTCTCAGAGCTATAGAGGCTAGTAAAAAGGTGAGCGGTGAAAAGGGGTCCAAGGTATGAGGAGGCCCTAGTATCAAGCACGATCATACATAAGTATAAGGATACCAAGGTTCAAGGAAGTATGGGTTCCACATGATGCTTCAACTAAAAACACTATTCTCTCAAATAAATTCACAAAACCTAGAAAATTCAATTACCCATAAATGACCCCTCCTAATTAAAATTTATTAGAATGTGGATAATTGAAATAGGTGGAAGAAAATACCCTAGCATAATGGGGAACTTTGAGGATGGTGCATTCTTAGTTTTGGGATTTGACAACATTCAAAATTGGGGGACAAGGTTGTGGGATGGAGTTAAAATGTTAGGCATGAAGGTGCACCCTAGTTGTTTGGTGTAGGTCATGGATCAGCTTCTATAAATAGGTGGACTGCTTTATCTAGTGATTCTGTTGACTAGGGAAAATATTTTAGATTTTTTCTCACACTATTCACCTAATCTTAATATTATACCCCTAGTTAATTTAGCTTCAACTATTCTTTTTGTATTTTCCTTGGCACATTAATATATTCAAACTTTAGTCCAATTTAATTCACCTAGACATGATTTTCAAATCATAGATAAGCAGAGAAAAACACCTTGGTGCCTTAACTTGGGTGTAGCCACAAGGGTTATAAATGCTAGATAAAATTACCTAGAAAAAATGGAATTGGAAAACTAACTTGTAAAATTTTAATAAATAACCAAATTTTCATGAAATTGTGATTATGATTCGATCTCATTAAATCTCAAGGTTATTCAATAATCATTTATTATCTAAATAACTAATATATTTTAAGGATTTTATTTTAAGAAAAATAAACCATTCTTCATACATGGTTTTAGACACTAAAGCATCCATCTAAATCGACTAGTTATTGGAAGGAATCAAAGTGGTACAAGATCAATAGTGAATAACATATCTTAAAACACATTTAAAATTTATAAATTTTAATTATTGAAGATTTACATTGATAGAATTTGTCCCATTATATGGTTATGGACTCATAACTGATATAATTGTCCTAAATCTAGATAAAAACATTCCAGATTCTTGGTTCATCAAGTATATAAATATGGGATGAAGAATTTTTTTAAGGGTATCATATATCAATGAATGTGATATCAAACTTGATTAAATGTAGTAATAACCATGATATTTCTTCAAATATACATGAATCATGGAATTTTAATTCCATAAAAAATTATATTACAAAAATATATTGTATATTTTGGTCGATAAAGAATCAAATAATTCAAGAATAAAGTATAAAAAAGTTCGAAAACTAAGAATTAATGATTATATATAATTTTATGTGACCAATTTAGGTGAACCAAGTTAGTATAAAAGAATCATGTAGATGATGTGAGGAGAGTTCTGGTAGTGGATTTGTGACAACAAATTGGGGAGACTACTATAATGACATGTACTGCAGAGGGTTTGGGATGCACCACATGATCACAAGAGACATAGGTGGATGACATGAGATACAGTGTATCATAAGGTTGTAGGGTAGAGTATTTTAGTATATATTGTGACATAGATACATCATATAGAGAGGATTACATGAAAAGTTGTTTAAAAATGGATCATGTGATCTGTGTGGTAGAGAGTCATGGAACCATAAGGATAAGTTGATTCATGAACTACTTGAGACACTATTACATGATTTTAAGGTGGTTTTTTGTGTCGTATTGTATATACCTTTACATAGTGTGTTTTTTTGGGAAGGGTGAAAAATAATATTGAGGGATAAAATTTAATTCAAGGATCTGTATCTTATAAATATCTTTATATTCACATCACTAATGGCTCATAAGAAGATTAAAAAATATATATATAATAGAGTATTGAAATTGGTTTATGGGAGGTCAAATTAAGGAGTCCTGCAGGAAGAGACATGTGGAAGCTCTCACAGTGAGCATTCACATGAAAGGCTTCAAGCATAACAGTCAGGTGGAAGGCCTCAGGAAGGGTAGTCATGGTGAAGGATACTCATGATCGAGTAATGTGGAATGGATATCATGGTTTATTTATAAAGAAGGATTTATATAGGTGTATTACATTATGTAATTCATGCATTGAATATTGATCCTTGTCATACATATGCAGTAGGTAGTTTTGAGTAATAAATTTTTACGTGAATATTTTCGGTTTATTTTTACAGTGGTTGAAGTGTTCATTAGAGAATAACATTCTTGAATTTATAAGTTATTAATTCATATAAATCATAATAATTATGAATAAATATTCAATATAACAAATTTAAGAATACATAAACCAAATAATTGAGCAAGTGGGAATTGAGGGAAGTGATATAAGGTACATAGTGAACATTCCCTAAACTCGTTATAAAGGAAATTCACCAACAAATTATTGAATATAACTGATTAATTATAATAGAAAAAATAAATTAAATCATTGTGGATTTTGGTATGACCAACACATAACTGATGAATTCTCCTTAAACTAGAAAATGGTGGTGAACCAAGTAAAAATTGATAGGTTCTATATTACATTGGAATTTAAGATTTTGGTGAATGTTCATTTCAATCAAATAGGTTTGAAAAGTTCATACCAATGTGGGGAAAAAATCCTTTTAAATTAAAATAAAAATTTGAACACCCTAATTCATCTCTCCACCCTTTGAGATTCTCGATGTACAACATTCCAAACTACTAAAAAATTTATCTTTAGTATTTGAAATAAAAAAAATTCAAACTGTTATTCAACTTTTTTACATAGAAACATCAATCATCAAGAATTTTAATTTATATTTCATCCATTTTTCATTCCTATAATCAATATATTCCGAAATTTAATTTTCTACAAATAGATTCTTATTTATCTTCACAGACTTTTTATGTTCGTTACTCATCTTCTTCTGATTTACTAAATGATATTAAATTTTGTTCATGATACTTATCACATATTTCATTTTAATCATAAATAATAGGGTTTTCATAATTATAATAATCAATAGAATAAAAATAAAAAACATAACTAACCTTAATAATTTCTGGATCCATGTGATAAAGATTTTCAGTATTCGTTTCACTTATAGATTCTTCACTCGAATTATATTCATTTATGAAACTTCAACTAGAATATTGTGCTTTCTTATTTTTCAAATCCCTATCCATTTATTTTATTTTATTTTTATAGTCGTGGTCATTTATATTTAGAATAACCATTATTCCAATTTTTATAACATCTAATGTTATAATTTGGTACACCTTTCTACCATTTCCTTTTATAATCCTTCGTCTACTTCTTTTTTATACTTACATTGAACCATGCCTCTTATTAATGAGTCATTGTACACATTTTGAATGCTAACTAAAATATTTACCTTTTTATAAACTATATGAACTTTAACTATTATAACAATAATAAAAAATTATATGTTCAGATGATTTAAAATCCACTATCATATTTGTTTCATTAACTGCATTATCAATATCACTTAACTCGGGTTCATATTTAAGAAATGAAATCATATCATCCATGGTTTATTTAAAAAAATATTTTTTCTTCTATCACAATATTCATTGAATGAAAATTATTAGGTATTTCTTGATTTATTCTTTCAATCAACACATTATTCTCTATGGTATCTCCATGAGTAGTCTTATTTTTTATAATATTTGTAAACATATTGTACGTCTCACTAACACTTTCTTGATAAAACACTTGTAACTCTTGAAATTTAACATTGTAATCACCATGTTCGGTTCAATATAATGTTTCAATACCTTTATGAGTGAATTTTAAAGTCCTCCAAATGATAGAAGTAGTTTTCTAAAATGAAATCTGACTACAAACACTTCTACTATTATAATAATAAAGAAAATTCATAACATTGTAAATAAAAATATATTTAATAGAATCATTACTAAAAAAATTGAATTGAACTTCACGTAATTTATAATCTCTATCAATTATGGTTTAATAATCAATACCCATATTCATTAAAAAACTTATATTATTTCCTTCTAATAACTATAGTAACTACGACTGAAATGAGGTTGACTGTGTGGATTCAAATTTTCAAGCTCCCAACATACTATAAATGAAAATTCATCTACCCTTAGACTGATAACTCTTTGATATATATTATGAACAAATTGAATGAAAAAATAGTTTAACTTAATAATAATAATAAATTACTAAAAAATAATTCTCTAATACCAATTGTTAGGTCCAATAAGAGTGATGGTAATAGATAAGAGGGAGGGTTAACTGTACTTCCTTAAGAAAATACAAGTATAAAATATTTTTAAATTTTGTGGATAAGGAATAAAAAACTCAGTATAAAAGATAAAACAATTAGAATAAAAATAAGAAGTAAATAAAAGGAATTTTATAGTGGGTTGGATCAAAGTGATTATATATTTACTCTTCACACACTCTCTAACTCTTTGAGATATATGTGGATCCGCTATAAAATAGTATTTTATAGGTGGATAAAAAACCCCAACTTTTTATATTGGTTGAAATGTTACCTAATTTATTATAGAGGATGAAACAAAAAAAAATTAGTAGTTTCAAGTACAACCTTGAATTACTATAATTTGATCAAGTTAGACTAACTGAATCGTTAGATTTTTATGGGTGTTAAAACCATGAAATTTTTTAATGAATTCACAACAAAACATGGGAAATGATAACTAATAAATAGAATCAGATAGATATTGTATAATGAAATTCTAGAGAAATAAATTAAACATTAACACTTAAGATGTAGTAGATAAAATATCCTCCAAAAGATCAACAAATGGATTCATAATTTGAATTAAATTTAAAAATTGAGCTTTCAACATTGAAATAATTTAATATTTATAAATTTGAATCATATGTATCCCTTCTTGCTTCCATCTCTTTTTATAAATGACTTATAAACAATTAATTATCTTCATCAAAATATAAATGACCATTCTTTATGTGGTTTTTTCTAAAATTCACTTCACTACCAATGCAGATAGAGGTTATATATAAAAAATGAAATATTACTTTTACATTTATATTGAAATATCATGTGTATCATTCCTACATTCTGATCCTTAAAGTAAAATTCTCATCAATGTAAACTAGCAGTAGTTATTTATAATAAATTCAGAATGAAGTATATCCTTGGTATACTTTGGATAATAAATTATTGATAAACATAAGCTCATTATAATTCTTAATATAACAATATTTTTTCAATATCTTATAACACTTCATCTAGATAATTCATTTTTTGAACAGTGTTTACGTCATCATTAAAAATTAACTGTAAAAATGGCCAACAAATTTTTTGAACCTACATCAAATACCTTAAAACCACTAAAAATAAATTTTTAGTATTTAAACTTGTTTTAAAAAATGATAGAATATATATAATAAACTATATAAAATTACAAAAAATAGAAAACTAAAAATTAATGTGAAATAGGGTTTCAAAATTCTAAGTACATTGGTGGAAACAATAGAGTCTCACACATAGTATAGCACAAATATTATCCTTATTTATCACTGACCCAAATGTGAAGATAGTTACCGTAATTTATATATGAATAATATAAAATCATAAAACTCTTTTACTGATATTTTTTAATGAATAGAGAGCTTCCCACATGTCATTATTCGTATTCTTCAAATTCTAGACATAATAAAACTCATTCCGTGTCTATATATAACAAGTTCATATCATAATGCTTGTCATTTATATTTTATGTATGTGAAATCTTATAAAAAATGAATATGAAGAAACTATGTACTGTAATTTTTGATCATCATAAAATTTTAATCATGTGTAGTGCATGCATCAGTTCCTTTATTTTTTTCATGTTCAAAAGCCACTCTTTATACAACATTTAATGAAACCTTAATATAATACAATTTTTTCTTCATGGAATATATCAACTCATCTGATATATAAAAATTCATGTAATATTATAATATGGTTGATGAATAATATATCTAAGGTATAATCACAAGTTCATGAGATTCGTTTTCAAACATCATAAGGTTAAAAAAATATCATTATATTATAATTTCTATAAAAAACAAAAATGAAGTTTTTTATAATAAACAAAGACTTCATAAGAACCAAATAGAAAACCATAAGGTTCATTTTTAACTTAAACAAATTATGAAAAAAACATTTCTTAAGGATTATAAGAAAATTTATAAGGATCAGTTTCTATAAGGGACAATTTCTATAAGAATGATATTATACTTAGTAAAAAAACAAAATATTAGTAGAATATGAGGATTAAGTTTCATAAATGTAAAAAAATTATTAATAATAATAATAAAAAAATAATAAATAACAAAATTGAGGATTGTGACTATCAAAACACAAATAACACAGAATAGAGAGACTTAGTAACATGATACATTATTCCGTGGTCAATCTTGATAATCATCCATGCATACCGGATCCCAAGGAATACAATTATTCTTTAATCTACCATTGTTCATCAATTTATCAAATTCAATTGTGGAATGAGGTGTAAGAATCCAAATCATCTTTTCAGGAATGGATCTTGATTTCTTGTGTTTTTGATAAAAATAGGAGTTTTTGGAAATTTTAGGAGTACATGTCTTGTACTTAGGAGTACACAACATGTACTTCGGAGTACACTCTGTGTACTTAATATTACACTCTTTGTACTTAGGAGTACACTTCGCATACCTAGTTTCCATGGGCAGCCATGTAGTGGCCGTGTAACGACCAGTACAAGGCCATGTGGGGTGACCTGGAGACCACCATGAGTAGAGCTCGGTAAAGGCCTATACACGTTGTGTATCCTCATGAAACACACTGTGTATTTTAATTTTTATTTGTTATATCGGATTGGGGTTGTATCTAATTGACAGGAGCGTCTTATTCTATATTCGTCTCATCCAGGAGATACCGAGAGTAATGATTCTTCTCTTAGACCCCGAACAAGTGTTTGTGCTCTGAATCGTACACTATCAATTATGTTGGAATCGCATCAGTGAGTTCTTCTTTCTTCCAGATCCACTTCTATTGATTTATCCTCTTTTATGAGATATCTCTGGTTGATTATTTTAGACGTTTTTGTAGATATAAAGCATTATTGGTTGATTCATAGGCGCAGGTTCAACTATATCAATTGTAAAACATCAAGGTAGGTGGTTTGTAACTTTCTATATATTTTCATTGGATTATATGTGCAGAAGTTCCCAATACCCCAGTTTAGGTTATTGCATGTTTAGGGAATTTAAACCTTTCATTCCTAATATGACTTGATTTCTTGAGATAGGTATCTTGATTGGGAATATTTTTTAAATACCTTACTATGGATGTGTTTTTCATTTTTGAACTGATATTGGTCATTGGGTCTAGTGTTTCTTGTTAGGATGCTCTGTTTTCTATGCCTAGTGTTGTTAGGATGGAGTGATGTTATCTGAATTGCTTATGACATGCCTTTTTTTTATCCAAGTAGTATATTGTGATTAAATTTTTCTACTGGATATCGTTTGTACACGATTGATTTACACTGGGCTGTGGGAACCTGTTGTAGTTGTACCATAGGGGAAATTGACTCTAAGGGATTTCCCAGTGTGTCTGTTATACTTTTATGTCACGACCATCCTTGAGGCCCGTGCCGTGACTACCCCAATCCCACCTTCCATAGGCCAAGGGCTAGAGACTAGCACCAAGGCGTAAATCCAGGTAAAAAGGGAAGGCATTGCCTTTGTAAAGTAAATAAACACCACAGAGCAAGCTAGCAGTAGAAATAAACACTAAGTAAAAACTGGGTACAACAGTAAGTGAGAAAAAGTAAGTGGGCTAGTATATAAACCCAAACTGAAAGTAAAGTACAACTGGAAGGGAAAACAGCAACTGAAAAGAAAAGCCGCAAAGTCGAGCTGTCCACTGGAAATCCCAACTGAACGGTGAGTATAGATAGCCTCCATAGCTCCTCGGGTCCAGCCGTTCGCTCCGAGAACGTCCCGCCCAGTGGTCTACCTCCAGGTACCGTCTTGCTCCGCAAGCCTCAACCACGATCAGCGCTGTCTGTCGTCTGCAACCAGCACAACGTAGTGTGGGCATAGCCCGTGCAAGGGTGAGTATAAGATACTCAGTAGGGACCCCGAGACCCCTAAAGGTCTCCCAGAATCCACAAAGGATAAACCACAATGGAAATATACCATCACGAAGTAACATCTGACACTGCTTAGGTATATGCCCATACATATACCTAAGTCATCAATTCTCATTCGGCTCCAACATCCGAGCCTAAGTACAACCCAGTCCACACAGGAAAGAAAAATTTAAATCCACACAAGATGGCACAACACAATCCACATAGGAAAGAAAACAGGTTTTCATCTCACACAGTTATACTTCTTCGTATGACGATAGATATGATCAGATGTAGCCACTGATTCATCTAAGCTGTCGGACCCACAAAGGATCGATAAGTACTAACCCCCGCAATGACCCACAAAGGATCGATAGGTAACTAACCCCCACAAATACCGACACAGGATCGGACCAACATAGGATCGGTAGCACTGATCTACGTAGGATCACTGAGTGTTGTAGTCGTCGCCGTCGAATCCACTGAGGATCTCTGTACAGTCGTCGTCGTCATCACAGTCGCAAACGCAGCCAGCTCTAGGGTTCCCACACACAGCAAGCTCGTTCAGGAGGGTCCGCTCCACGAGCCGAGAGGCTGATACATCCACTGACACAAAGTCCAGAGTTGATGTATCCAAAAGTTCCGTATCGTCAACAGGAACTCAATATCATAGACGGTGCGTCAATCAGACGCCCGGTCTGGAAGTTATTGGCTTTTTCATCCCAGGGGCCCGGTTGGTTTTAAAGTCAAAACCAACCCGACCGTACTCCACTTGCGTCCAAACCTCGGGCGGAGTAAGACAAAAGATCTGTCTCACTAAAAGGAATCCTTCAAAGTCTACGGCACGTCCATCGGATGTCCGGAGCTCAAGATATGAGTGTTTCCGCTCCGAGGGCCCGGTTGGTTTTGTGTACGAACCAACTCGGCCGAACCCAATGTATTCTAAAACCTTGAGTGAGATATACCGAAACGACCGTCTTGATCCAATGATCGCATCACAACTGAAGGTGCGTCGATCGGAGGCCCGTAGCTCAAGTTATGGAAATCCGACCGGAAGAGGGTTGGTAATAAGGGGTTCGGGCCCAGTCCGACCCGGCCCGATACCCCCAGGGTCAGCCCGAACCGGGTCGACCTGAACCGGGTCTGGGTCCGGACCGCTTGGGCGCGGCCCGGCCCGGCCTGGGTGCGGCCCGACCTGGCGGACCAGCCAGGCAGCCGGCCCGGCCTGGGCGCGGCGCGCTGGCCAGGCGCTCGGCCAAACGGCCGAGCCATTTGAAGGGGGTGGGGGGCGCCTGCCCCCCTGTATTTTGTAACCGCGGCCCCCATTATGGGGGGCCGCTTGAGCTGGCCACCGGGGGTTTTTAACCCCCGGCCTCCCCTTGTCCGGCCGGCCCGCTCTTGCCGGCCGGCTTCTGCTGCCACGGACCGGCGACGGCCGGTCCCCCCTGCTCCGACGCCGGCGGCCCGGAACCGGCCGCCGGGCACCCTGCTCCGCCACGGCCCAGATCCGGTCGCGGTCTTGGTTCTTCCGGTGCGGCATGACGGCGCCGCACCCCACCGCCGTGGCCCCGCTCCGGTCACGGTGTCTTCGGGTTTCTCCGACGCGGCGCGACGGCGGCGCGTCCTTGTTCGATTTCACGGCGCGGCGCGATGGTGCCGCGCATTCCTTGCCAGATGATCCCGCGTGGTGCGACAGCACTGCGCCAATCCCATTCCAATCCAAATTAGAAACACATCATAGATAAGAGAGGAGGGTCGTCCATGTTTGTGGGGTCCGGCCCCATCTCGTTAATCGATATAAAAAGGTTAAAATCACGAAGAACGTCAAGGTAGTAATCATGAAATAACAACACACATAACCCCTACCTCATCGAACAAGTTGGGTGAGGATTCGTCACGGAGATAACCGTCGCGGGAAGAGGCGTCGTGGAAAGAGATGTCGACCTCAGTGTAATCCGACGTTCTTCACGTTTTTCTCTTTCTTCGTGTTCTTCGACGAAGAGGATGAAGATACTCAAGTCTCCCTTAGATTTTCTCCCAAATCTCCCAAGCAACAAGCCTCTAACCCAAAATAAAATAAGTCCCTTACTTATTTTATTAACATAACATAAGGTTTGAAATTCAAATTTTTGAATTAAACCACATATTTAAATTACACAATTTTTCTAATTTAATGAAGGGTTATGGAAGGTTAGGGAAGGTGAAGGGGTAGGGTTTGTGTGGGCCCCACCACCCTCATAACCTCCAAATGGAAGTTGGGTGGTTTCCCCCAACTTCCACCCCAATATTTAAACCACTTAGAGTAAAATAAAAATTGTAGTTAAATTTTTATTTTAACCTCCACAAAATTTATCAACTTCTCTCGAGATAACGCAACTCCGGAAAAGGTGTTCCTAGGAAATTACCAGCACTGTGAATCTATCGATGCCCTCAGAATTAGATTCCGAGCACCGGTTCAATAGTTAGAAATTCCCGCTCGTTCGTTCACTGAACGTACCCGAGCTAAACATCGGATTGAAATTCCAGGCACACCGGGCCTCGGAATCAATTGCTGTCAGAAACTACGTTCTTGTAAAATCCCAAAGAAAATTAAGAAAAAAATTTCCTTGAATTTTACGGGTCTTTACATTACTCCCACCTCTATTCTTTACGTCCCCATAAAGATACATCATAATCTAGAGAAACAAATGTGGGTACTGAGAACGCATCTGAGCCTCCCTCTCCCAAGTGCTCTCCTGGAGATTCCCGTGCTTCCATCTGATGCGCACTAGAGAAATCGACCATCCGCATTGGACCTTCTCCTGTCGATCCTCGATCTCCACTGGGACCTCTATAAAAGTCTCCCCATCATCAATTTCCAACTCCCCATGGTCAATGATATGTGTCGTGTCGGGCACGTATCTCCTCAGCTGAGATACGTGGAAGACTTCGTGCTCCCGGTGCAACTGAGGTTGTAGAGCCATGAGATAAGATACCTCGCCAATCCTGCTGAGAACCTGGAATGGTCCGATGAAGCGTGGAGACAACATGCCGCCTCGTGCAAATCTCTGTAACCCACGTCGTGGTGAGACACGCAAGAAGACGTGGTCACCATCCTCGAACTCTAGTGGCCTTCGTCTCCTATCAGCATAAGACATCTGCCAGCTCTGAGCTGTCCTCATCCACTCGTAGATGACCTAGACCTTCTCTGTCGTGGCATGGACCATCTCCGGTCCCACAAGTGCTGACTCACCAGGGTCTATCCAGCAAAAATGAAAATCTGCAAGTTCGGTCGTACAATGCCTCGTATGGTGCCATCCCGATGGTGGAGTGGTAGCGGTTGTTGTATGGAAACTCCACCAGGGGTAGGTGGTCCTCCCAGCTGCGACCAAGGTCGAGGACACATGCGCATAGCATGTCCTCGAGAGTCTGTATGGTCCTCTCAGTCTGACCATTCGTCTGAGGATGAAACGCAATGCTCTTACGTAGCTGCGTCCCGAACGCCTCATGAAACCCCTTCCAAAGTCGGGAAGTAATGTGAGCATCCCGATCGGAGACGATAGATGATGGCACACCGTGAAGTCATAAAATCTCCTGAACGTAGAGACGTCCCAATCTCTCCACTGAGCCCTGCTCTTTGATGGGTAAGAAGTGAGACGACTTGGTGAGTCGATCGACAATCACCCAAATGGAGTCGTGACCCCTGGAAGTGCCTGGAAGTATAGTCACGAAGTCTATATATATCCCGTCCCACTTCCATTCTGGAACCTCCAACAGCTGTACGAATCCTGCTGGTACCTGATGCTCTACCTTCACCTGTTGGCAGGTGAGGCACCGAGAAACGAACTCTGCCACAACCTTCTTCATGTTCGGCCACCAGTGCTGTCGTCTGAGGTCCTGGTACATCATCGCCACTCCAGGATATAACGCCAAGGGAGAAGTGTGAAACTCTCTCATCACCTCTTCCCGTAAAGCAACTGGTACCAAGGTACGTCCTCTGAATAGGACGTTATGCTCTCCTCCTAAGGAGAAACCATTAGGTTCCTGTACTGAGGATATCTGTGCACGCCGCGTCTCATTGTTGGTGTCCCCACACTGTGCCTATCTGACCCGCTATAGTAGTGGAGGATTGACTGTGAGTGACTGAAGGAAATCTGCTCCATCTCTATCCACAAAGGATATCTGCAAAGCGGCTAGCTGCTATGTCACCTCCTGAAGTAGCTGAATGCCCTTCCTCCTGCTGAGAGCATCAGCTACTACGTTCCCCATTCCATGAGAATAGACTATCTCAAAGTCATAGTCCTGGAGGAAATCAAGCCATCGTCACTGTCTCAGATTCAGGTCCTTCTGAGAGAAGAAGTGCCTGAGACTCCGATGGTCAGAATAAACTGTTAAGCGCTCGCCCATCAGATATTGTTGCCACATCTTCAGAGCGAAGACCACTGCTGCTAACTCCCGGTCATGGGTAGCGTAGTTCTGCTCATGCGGCCTCAACTGACGTGATCCATAGGAGATCACTACCCGCTCCTGCATCAGGACACATCCGAGTCTGGTCCCTGATGTATCGCAGTAGACTACGTATCCTACTCCCTTCTCAGGCAACCTCAAGATAGGGGCGCTGGTCAATCTCGGTCTCAGCTCCTGGAAGCTCTACTAACATCTGTCTGACCACACAAAGGTTTTCCCCTTATTTGTCAAATCTGAGAGTGGTGTCGCAACTCTGGAGAAGTCTAGCACAAATCTCTGGTAGTATCCAGCTAGTCCCAAGAAACTTCGCACCTCTGTCGCACTCCTTGGTGGGTCCCAAGCTAGCACTGCCTCGATCTTCACAGGATCCACCGAAACTCCCGCCTCAGAGATGACGTGCCCCAAGAAATGGACCTCACATATCCAGAACTGACACTTCGGGAGATTACCATAAATTTAGTGATCTTGGAGTGTGTCTATCACAACCCGGAAGTGGTAGGCGTGCTCCTCCTCAGTCGTCGAGTAAATCAAAATGTCATCGATGAAGACCACGACAAATTAATCGAGGTATGGCTGAAAGATCCTTTTCATGAGGGACATGAACACTACTGGAGCATTGGTTACGCCGAATGGCATAACCAAGAACTCATAGTGGCCATACCGACACCTGAAGGTCGTCTTCTGCACGTCCTCATCCCGAACTATGAGCTGATGATAGCCTGACCTGAGGTCTATCTTTGAGAACCACCATTCTCCCCTGAGTTGATCGAAGAGGTCATCAATCCACGGTAGTGGATACTTGTTTCTCACTGTCACCTAGTTCCGGCGACGATATTCGACACAAAGTCGCAAGCTCCCGTCCGCCTTCTTGGCGAACAAAATCGGGGAATCCCAGGGTGAAACACGGGGTCGGATGAAACCCTTACCATGCAAGTCCTCCAACTGTACCCATAGATCTCGAAGCTCAGCGGGGGCCATCCGATATGATGGTGTGGATATCGGGGCTATCCTGGGGTACATATCAATATAAAATTCTACCTCTCTGTGAGGAGGTAGCCCTGGGACGTCGTCAGGGAAAACGTCCACATACTGATCCACCACTGCAGGAAAAACAGGACTTCGTATGTCAACTGCTCCTAAGATGAGGCTAGCCAACTGATGAGGGATGATCTGTCCTCTCCTCTGCAAGATTCCATCCTATGTTGCAAAGGATCCCTTCTCACCGGTGAAGGTGAACCTTCTCCCGTTGGTGCGTACATATCGTACTTTGCGCCTAATACAGTCGATCTAAGCATGGGCTGTAGATAACCAATCCATGCCCAAGATGACGTCGTAAGGCCTCAACACTGCTACAAGAAGATCCCAGCCAAATCTCTCACCCCCTAGAGTAAGCTCACACTACCGGCACCAGTTCATAATTGTCGATTCTTCTCCCGTAGGAGTCTCTAGCCGTAAGGATCGATCCAACGGCTCTGTCGGAATCTCCGACCTCCGAACAAGGGCAGCTGATATGAAAGAATGACTTTCTCTTGTGTCTATAAGTACTGCATAAAGGGTGGAATAGACACAAATAGTACCTCAAATCATCTCAGGCGCGCCGTGGTCGTAGGCCTCCACTGCCTGGAGTTGTGCCTCTCTCTGACTGCCAGCTCCCTGTGGTCGGGGTGGACCTCCTGGTGGTGGTGGTGGTAGAGCCTCAAAGCGTCGCCCACCACCTACTGCTCGGCCAACTCCTCTGCCTCGTCCGCCTGCTCCCTGCGGACCGCCACGTTCGACCCTCTGCCTCTGCCTGGGTGGTCCATCAACTGTTTGTTGCTCCACGACATGGCGGGTCGGGCTGTCATGAGCCATGTGGCCCTGCCCGCCACATGAGTAGCACTGCCTGCCTCTCAAAAGAATGGACCCACGCTGTGTGCCCCGCACAACTGAGCCAGTTTCCTGAGGTCGTCTACCTAAGGGTCTGGTCTACCTGGACCCATGAGTCATCCATCGACTGCCTTCTGTGGAAGACTCTACTACGTGCCGCCCTGCGGTGGGTCTCGATGCTGATGAAGGCTCAGCAAGAAAGCTCTCGATCAAAAGTTCTCGCTCCAGTACTCCTACCTGGGTCGGAATGCTGATGGAGATCAGCGATGCCTTGATCTCATGCCTCAATCCCTGCTCAAAGGTCTGTGCCCGGAAGAATTGGTCTCGTACCATGTCTGTCGAGTAGCGCGAGAGATCGGTAAATCTCGCCGAGTACTGGGCAACCATCAAGCTGTCCTGCCGCAGCTGAAGAAGCTCCTAGATGTGCACTACACAGAGGGTGGCTTGGAAGAACTCCGAGCGGAAGAGGCTCTCAAAGTCTGTCCAGAGGAGAGATGCCTCATCATGCACCTGGAGCATCAGGCTCTACCATCTTCCTGCTGCCGCGTGCAGTAGGCTCGCTGTGAGGATCACCATGAGGTCTGCTGGTGTCCTCACTAACCTGAAAACCCATACCACTGCCTCCAACCAGTCCTCGGTTGCCTGGGGGTCCGTCTCCTCGTGGAACCTGGGTGGTCGCTGGCGCTGAAACTCGTGCAGTGCACTAAGGTAACATGCATCTTCAGCGGTTGGGGCTGGTAGCATCGGTGGCTCGGCAGGTAGCAGTACCGTCGGTGCCTCTGCTGTCAAAGGGCTCGGAACCGAGACCTCGTCGCTCGGTGGGCTGTCATCACGCACAACTCTCAGAACCCTAGCTGGCTGCCGTCATGGGGCCATCCTGAAAAGAAACAGGTGCGCCACGGTAAACAGTATACCTGGTGAGCTGACATAAACTAATCATAAAGAAAACTAAAAACACACATGCAATCAATGTTTTCGTGCATTAAGTCAGAAGTCAGAAGTCAGGGTCCTGGTGTACGGATACGTCGGCCTCCGCACCAACACTGGACTCCCGGGACTGATAACCACACCCAATACGCTTAAAACTATTTCTTCACATAGAAAAAGATCAGAGTCCAAAGTTCTGCGGTAGAACCGAACTCCTCTTATAAAAATTTCTCACAACCATCCTCGAGGCCCGTGTTGTGACTACCCCAAGCCCGCCTTCCATAGGCCAGGGTCTGGCAACTAGCACCAAGGCGTAAATCCTGGTAAAAAGGGATTCCATTGCCTTTGTAAAGTAAACAAACACCACAGGGAAAGCTAGGAGTAGAAATAAACACTAAGTAAAAACTAGGTACTACAGTAAGTGCATAAAAGTAAGTGGGCCAGTATACAAACCCAAACTGAATGTAAAGTTCAACAAGAAGGGAAAACAGCAACTGAAATGCAAAGACGCAACGTCGAGCTGTCCACTGGAAATCCCACCTGAAGGGTGAGTATAGGTAGCCTCCACAGCTCCTCGGGTCTAGCCGTCCGCTCCGAAAACATCCCACCCAGTGGTCTACCTCCAGGTACCATCATGCTCTGCAAGACTCAGCCACGATCAATGATATCCATCGTCTACAACCAACACAACGTAGTGCGGGCATAGTCCGTGCAGGGGTGAGTATAAGCTACTCAGTAGGGACCCTGAGACCCCCGAAGGTCTCCCTGAATCCACAAAGGATAAACCACAAAGGAAAGATACAATCATGAAGTAAGATCTGACACTGCTTAGGTATATGACCATACATATACCTAAGTCATCAATTCTCATTCGGCTCTAACATCCGAGCCTAAGTACAACCCAGTCCACACAAGAAAGAAAAACGTAAATCCACACAGGATGGCACAACACAATCCACATAGGAAAGAAAAACAGGTTTTCAGCTCACACAGGTATACTTCTTCATATGACGATAGAGATGATCAGATGTAGCCACTGATTCATCTAAGCCGTCGGACCCACAAAGGATAGATAGGTACTAACCCCCGCAATGACCCACAAAGGATCGATAGGTAACTAACCCCCGCAAAGACACACACAGGATCGGACCCACACAGGATCTGTAGGCGCTGGCTCACACAGAACCGCTGAGCGCTGACCCACACAGGATCGGACCCACCCAGGATCGGTAGCACTGATCCACATAGGATCGCTGAGTGATGTAGTCGTCGCCGTCGAATCCACTGAGGATCTCTGTACAGTCGTCGTCATCGTCACAGTCGCAAACGCAGCCATCTCTAGGGTTCCTGCACACAGCAAGCTCGTTCCGGAGGGGCCACTCCATGAGCCGAGAGGCTGATACATCAACTAACACAAAGTCCGGAGTTGATGTATCTAAAAGTACCGTATCGTCCATAAGAACTCAGCGTCACAGACGGCGCGTCAATCGGACGCCCGGTTTGGAAGTTATTGGCTTTTTCGTCCCAGGGGCCCGGTTGGTTTTTAAGTCAAAACCAACCAGATCATACTCCATCTGCGTCCAAACCTTAGGCGGAGTAAGCCAAAAGATCCGTCTCACTAAGAGGAATCCATCAAAGTTGACGGAATGTCAATCAGACGTCCAGAGCTCAAGATATGAGTGTTTCCGCTCCGAGGGCCCGGTTGGTTTCGTGTACGAACCAAATCGGCCGAACCCAAAGTATTCCGAAACCTTGAGTTCGATACACAAAAAAGAACATCTCGATCCAAGGATCGCATTGCAACTGACAGTGCATCGATCGGAGGCTCGTAGCTCATGTTATGGGCATCCGACCGGAAGAGGTTTGGTAATAAGGGGTTCGGGCCCGGCCCGATACCCCTAGGGTCGGCCCGAACCGGGTCGACCCGAACCGGGTCTGGGTCCGGCCCGATTGGGCGTGGCCCGGCCTGGCGGACCGGCCCGGCCTGGGCGCAGCGCGCTGGCCGAGCCGTTTGAGGGGGCGTTTCCCCCTGTCTTTTGTAACCGCGGCCCCCATTATGGGGGGCTGCTTGAGCTGGCCACTGGGGGTTTCTAACCCCCAATCTCCCTTTGTCCGGCCGGCCCGCTCTAGCCGGCCGGCTTCTTCCGCCACGGACCGGCGACGGCTGGTCCCCCCTTCTCCGACGCCGGCGGCCCGGAACCGGTCGCCGGTCACCCTGCTCCGCCGCGGCCCGAATCCGGTCGCGGCATTGGTTCGTCCAGCATGGCGCGGCGGCACCGCGCCCCTCCGCTGCGGCCCCGCTCCGGCCGCGGTGCCTTCGGGTTTCTCCGACATGGCGCGACGGGGTCGCGTCCTTGTTCGATTTCATGGCGCGGCACGACGGCGCCGCTCATTCCTTGCCACATGATCCCGCGCGGTGCGATGGCACCACGCCATTCTCATTCCAATCCTTATTAGAAACACAACATAGATAAGAGAGGAGGGTCGACCATGTTTGTGCGGTCCAACCCCCTCTCGTTAATCGATATCAAAAGTTTAAACTCACGAAGACCGTCAAGGTAGTAATCACGAAATAAAAATGCACATAACCCCTACCTCGTCAAACAAGTTGGGTGAGGATTCGTCATGGAGATAACCATCGCGGGAAGAGGCGTCGCGGAAGGAGACGTCGACCTCCGATGAATCTGGAATTCTTCGTATTCTTCGCGTTCATCGTGTTCTTCGACGAAGAGGATGAAGATACTAAAGTCTCCCTTAGTTTTTCTCCCAAAGGTCCCAAGCAACAAGCCTCTAACCCAAAATAAAATAAGTCCCTTACTTATTTTATTAACATAACATAAGGTTTGAAATTCAAAAGTTTGAATTAAACCACATAATTAAATTACACAAGTTGTCTAATTTAATGAAGGGTTATGGAAGGTTAGGGAAGGTGAAGGGGTAGGGTTCGTGTGGGCCCCACTGCCCTCATAACCTTCAAATGGAAGTTGGGTGGTTTCCCAAACATCCACCCCATGCTTTAAACCACTTAGAGTAAAATAAAAATTGTAGTTAAATTTTAATTTTAACCTCCACAAAATTTATCAACTTCTCTCGAGAAAACGCAACTCCGGAAAAGGTGTTCCTAAGCAATTACTGGTGCTGCGAATCCATCGGTGCCATCAGAATTCGATTCTGAGCACCGGTTCAAGAGTTATAAATTCCCGCTCGTTCGTTCACTAAACGTACCGGAGCTAAACTTCGGATAGAAATTCCGGGCACACCGGGCCTCGAAATCAAGTGTCGTCAGAAACTGCGTTCTTGTAAAATCCCAAAGAAAATTAAGCAAAATTTTTCCTTGAATTTTACGGGTATTTACATTTTAACATTCCAATATCATAGGGGGATGGACATGAGTGATCCCTCAGAGTGTCTATAGTTCCACCTTGCGAGACCGTAGGGGGAATTGGACATTGAGTGCTTCATCAGAGTGTATGTAGTTTACCGTTATGAGACAACAAGGGGAATTGACGGTGAGTGATTCCTCATAGAGTCTTTTTTAAGATGAACCAGTGGATTTAAACTATGAGAAATTCCAAGAAGGTTGATTGAAATTGTTTGGTTATTTGTTTAGTAAATTTAAATGATTGTAGTTGAAACTATAGGATTGATTAATTTTGAGTACTTCCTTATTTATTACATCATTTTTCCTATTTCCTTCCATATATATATTCAATGACAGATAGGCACAAATCTTTAGGTGGTTGCCTAATGGGATTCGTCTCACACCCTGTTTGGGTCATGAATCTGAACCCAAACAGATTACATTGTTTTAGGTATAGATAAGGGAAAATGCCCTTCTACTTCAGGTACATGATTTTTTTGGAGTTGGAGAGCGTAGGACCAAGCTGTGGCTTGATATTCTATTTGATTTATTTAATTATTTTCCTTTGTAATTCAGTTTAATACAGTTGTTAAACATTGTGACTTGTTTGGAATGTCTCCTAAACATAAGTGACATGTATCATTTATATATGGGCTCCAATTATTTATGTACTTACAGTTTTCCACTGTTTACTATTGCAGTGTATTCTTACTGCTTATTCTACTATTATCTGTTTATTTCCATTGTGTTACTCTGCCAATGAGGGCATAGATTCTCCACTATTAAACCCAAATCCCTCACTGCTAGTCAACGGCCTCTGGTGTTCGGGGAAATTCTCTTGAGGCCATGTGACCAAATGGGTATGGGGCACATTTTGGCGTCACCCAGAACCTGGACATTACAAAGTGGTATCAGAGGAATTCCTTTCATCTTTATATAGTATTTAGAGAATATAGAAATGTATTGGAAATAATAGGTAGTTATTAATAAGATATTCATGATAGTAGCTAACCTGTGTACTGGGAAAAGCTAATTTACCTCGATTATTGAAAATTTCTGGTTTTTCAATTTTACAGTTGATTTGATTTCACCATTGGTTGATTCAAATGTTTGATGTTATTTTTATTGATGTTTTTGAGGTTTTATTTTTGTTGAAACACGATAAAATGATGGTATTCCATCTCATTTATTATATAGGCACATTCGAGAGATCACATGTCATTTATTATTGCCACGCCATTTAGGGGGCATTGCTGATTTCATGTTGTTGTGATAGATGTTGAGTTAGATATGCATGTTGTTGTGATAGATTCCTTGATAAAATACCTACTATTGGATAGGTTTTTGGATTGTGAAATATTTCATTTGAATTAACTCCATACATTCGTCCCTGAGGTGTTATGGTACCTCATGGAACAGAATTTGGTGGAGCACTGCCCTGTTATACTTGTATATGACCTGAATAAGATGCCAAACTATGATTCAGAGAGAGTATAGGACCTCACAGATCTAAATTTTGAACGTTAATATTTATTTCAGTGTTTTTATGGGTTCCAGAATAGTTTTTGAGGCTTACTGTCTGAAAAAACCATAATACGTGGTATGTATTGATGAATACATGCCATGTATCCTTCTGTTCGGGAGGGATGGACTCTTCTTAAGTACACTCCATATACTGTATATATACATCGTGTAGTCTTTAATCATGTAACTAGCTATGTGAGTAAAAACACGTAGTTGGGAAACCATTGGTGGAAACACTGTGTTCTTGACGTACATGTCGTGTTGTAAAGACCATGTGTTAGGCCGTGTGAATAACGACATCGGTGGATGAAAACTAGTTAGTACACACCGTGTCTAGTAGAAACACACCGTGTAGAGTCAACTGTGTCTCCATCTGAGTGACTCACGACACAGGTAGTTGAAACTCATGTAGTACATGTTGTTTCCATCTTGAACATGCCGTGTGGAGTCAACTATGTGACCAGTCGTGTTAATAAGGACATGGGTCGGTGGATTCCTTCTAGTACACACCTTTTTTAGCAAAAAAATGTTGTGTAGTATTATCCTAAGAGGGTCATATGGGTTAGTCTTATAGGGGAACTAGGGTAAGGAAAAAATATTCAAGTACATGCTGGGTCCTATGGGATCATGCTCTGTGTATAGGGTGTCACATGACTAGTGTTGGAAGGAGAACATTCCCATGTAATGGCTTAAGGTAACACACTTTATAGGGGTTATACACGGAGTGTATCCATGTTTTGAAGAACACAGATGCTTTCTTTATCATGTTCCTTTCTTGAACTTAAATGTTTCAGTCCTTGAGATTATTTAAATAAGGTGTGTGCTTGACCTTGCAGAGTCGTACCACTGCGACGTCCTCTGGTTGTACACCAGATACAGGGAAGTTAACAAACTCTGGGCATGGTATATCAGGGACTACCAGCAGATCCTATGGTTGTGCCTATCTTAGAACCAGCCATTATCCTAGATATAGGTGTCGATGCATAGTTCTGAGAAGGCTTCATGAGGTTTATGCAGACCTTCCAAGGAGCACCGCATCCTTCCCTGTCTATGGAAGAACTGACACGGGTCTTTCTGCAGCCACATCCTCCTACTTTCTCAAAGAATGGACGACCTCATGCAGTGGAGTCATGGTTAGAATCCATGTTGTTGATATTCAAGAATCGGGAGATGCCTCCAGAGAGGATGGTGAAGATCCCTACTTATATGATTTGGGATTCCTCCAAGAGATGGTGGGTTGTGAACTCACAGGTGGGATGCCAACAGTTTCTGGATTTTGATGAGTTACAACATGCCTTATATGATTAATTTTAACTTGAGACTTTGAGGGATAATCGAGCCTGAGAGTTCATTAGTTTGGAGTAGAGTACTCTCTCGGTCATGGAGTATTTTTATTGCTCCACATAGCTATAATCCTTCACAGCCATTCTAGGGGTTGATGAGTTATTTCTTGAATGTATGTTTGAGGATGGTCTTAGGAATGACATCCAATCTTAGGTGAAAATTTTCATGTTGACTTCCATCACATCTATAGTCAATCATCCATTGATCACAAAGCACAATATTATGGATTATGGGGATGTGATCTAGGTAGGATCAGTATCCAGTGTTGTTACCCCTCTGACAGATAGTAGGATACACTATAGGGTGTCTACGCACGGAGATCCCAGATGGCGGGATACGTATTCTCGTAGCCCGGGGTATGCTACTAGTGCGGGAAGAGCAGAAATACGAGGCCACATTTCCCAAGAGACCCAGTAGAGTTCCGATCTTTTGAAAAAATGGGACATCTTCAGTTCTTCTGTCAGATTATCTCACCAGTAATTGGTGACAAGGGTTCTGTTTTGACTCCTCGTACCGGAGCAGGACCACCAGTCCCACATCAGACTGGGGGATGGAGTTCATCAGGTCATTCCAGATGAGGTAGAGGTCATGGCCTTAGTGGTCAGACATAGGTTTTTCGATAGTAAAAGGGTGGATTAGCTCATGGATCTCAATCAGCTTCAAAGGGCCGCAGTGAAGGCTAGGCTTTGCGATAGAGAAGATCCAGTCGGAGCAGGATCCCGAACCCTCTACAGTTTTTGGGACGATTCTCATTGACTATGTTTTATCTTATGCACCTTTTGATACAAGGGATTCCCATAGTTTCATATATGTCTCTATTATGGAGATCATTGTGCTCTGTATCTTTACTTCTGCTGATATGATGATGTAAGACACTCTGTTGGGGAATATAATGGCTAGTGTACATCAGTCAAATGAGTGACCTCTTGAGGTTGTTGGGTGTCACTTATTGTGGGACCTCTATGTATTTGAGATTTCAGTCTATGATGTCATTCTCATAATGGACTGGTTAGTTCCCTTTCAGGATGTTGTCGATCGTCATACGATGAGTTTGATATCACCAAAGGGTGGTTTGTTTCTATATAAAGGAAAATGGAATGTATAGGAAAGCAGAGTGGGACATGGGCATCATGGGTTGGGATGACATATATCCCAGATTGGTAGTTTGTATCTAGATTACCAGGGAACTTCACAGATGGACTTTCCTCTAGGGGTAGATTGTTTTAGTTATGTCTTTCCAGTAGCCTTTTTAGGTTTGACTTCAGAGTGAGGGGAAGACTTTTCTATTGAACTTGTTCCTGGAGAAGTACCGGTGTCAATTCCTCCTTATATGATGGCTAAACTAGAGTTGTAGGAGCTCAATAAGTATTTAGAGGGGTTACATGAAAATGTATTCATCCGACCCAGTACTTCTCCTTGGGGTTTTCCTGTCCTGTTTTCAAAGAAGATGGACAGTACCCTCAGACTTTGTGTGGATTATCAGAACTTGAACCTACTGACGTTCAAGAACCAATATCCCTTTTGATGATTGAAGATCTCTTTGATCAGCTTTGAGGATCCCTGGTGTTCTCAGAGATCGACATGGGATCTAGTTATCATCAGTTGTGTGTTAGACCGTCTGATATATCTCTTACTACATTTTGGAGTAGGTATGGTCTATATGAGTATGCGGTTATGCCATTCGGTCTCATAAACATGCCTGCATTTGTCATGGCACTAATAAACTGAGTGTTCTATCCATACATTGATTTCTTCATGGTGGTTTCTATGGAAGATATCTTGGTGTACACGCTCGACATGACCATGGTACCCATGTTGAAATCATTTTGATTACACTAAGAGAGAATCAATTCTATACTAAGATCTCAAAATTCCTCTTTTGGATGGACTAGATTCACTTATTGGGTCATTTTATCTTAGAGATATGAGTATCAGTGGACCCGAATAATGTGAGAGAAATAGATTCCTTGGAGAATATGAAGAACTTCTTTTAGGTTAAAAGTTTTCTAGGGCTGGCTGGTTACTACAGATGTTTCACATACGACTGTTAATGCTTAGCAGTGAAACTAACAGGCCTGACTAAGAAGGGTGTGAAGTACATGTGGACGGATTTTTGTAAGTTATCCTTTCAAGAGCTAAAAGGGAGGTTGAATTCAGCATTGATACTCTTTTTTCTAGAGTCTAATGAGAGTTATATAGTTTACTGTGATGCATCAGGTATCGGTCTGGGAGTAGTTCTTATACAGAGGGTGGCGTCGTTGCGTAAAATTCATAGAAATTGAGGAAACATGAGAGGAATTACCTGATGCATGATCTCAAGTTAGCTTTAGTTGTTCATGCTTTACTATATTGGAGACATTATCAATTGGGAGAGCATTTTTTGGTTTTCGCAGACCACAAAAGTCTCAAGTACATCCTCACTCAGCGTGATCTGAATTTGAGAGAGAAAATGTGGGTTGAGTACCTTCAGTCCATTGAATTTGATCTCTCTTATATGCTTAGGAAAGTCAATGTAGTGGATGATGCATTGAGCAGGATGACTCAGATATAGGAATCTTAGGAGGCCAGTAGTGAGTGGAAGCTTATGGCTCTATTCTTTGATATGAATTTGGAGGTGCACGAAAGACATGGACAAATGTTTTTTTATTCTATAATTGTAACCTCTACTCTTCTAGAGCTAGTGTGAATGAGGCAGATATTAGAGGTTGAAGGCTGAGTCCTGTGGGAGAGTGTGTCAGGAGAGGACCCTATTCCTGGATGGACTGGAGGAAAGGATAGGATTTTGTGGTTTCATGTGCTTGTATGGGTGTCATTATACATACGCGAGGAAGTGATGTGGGATTTGAATTCTTCAGGTTGGGAAGTTCATCCTTGTGTCACCAAGATTTATAGATATCTACACCAGTAGTATTGGTGGTTAGGAATGAAGTGATATGTTGATGGTTTTTTAATGAGGTGTTCTACCTGTCAGCAGGTGAAGGTGGAGCATCAGCGACCAGTAGGGATTTTGTAGCAGTTACCCATTCCTTAGTGGAAGTGTAATGATGCCGTGATGGATTTGGAGATAGCTTTTCTGAGGTTGCCTCGAGGGATTGATGTGGTTAGGGTTGTCATTGAAAGACTCACAAAGGTTTCACACTTCTTACCAATCAAGAAGAGCTTCAGTGTTGATGAGTTGGGAAAGTTGTACATTCGTGAGATTGTAAATTTACATGGGGTTATGCACTCCATTGTTTCAGATAGGGATGCTTGTTTCACCTCTTAGGTCTAGTAGGGACTACATAAGGCTTTGGGTACACAGGTACTTCTGAGTACAACTTACCATCCCCAGACAGATGGCCAGTCCGAGCATATGATTTAGGTACCAGAAGACATTCTTCGTGCATGCATCCTATATTTTGGAGGTTCTTGGGAGAAGCACATACCTCGGGTAGATTTTTCATATAATAATAGTTTTCAGGAAAATATGCAAATGTCACCTTATGAGGCTTTGTATGGTAGGCCATGCCGATCACCCATTTATTGGCTGGAGGTAGGAGAGGAATTTATACTGGGACCTCATCTTTTCCAGGAGACCACGAAGTAGATAAAGTTTATTTGGAAGAGGATGGATACTATACAATCATGATAGAAGTCTTATGTTGATTGATGGAGATGACCTCTAGAGTTAGAGGTTGGAGACCAGGTTTTTCTACGTGTCACACCAAGGTTTGGACACAGGAGTTTTAAGAGATAGGGAATGCTTTTACTGAGGTATGTCGGGCTGTTTGAGGTTTTGGAAATAGTTAGGCCAGTAGCCTATCGATTACAGTTACCTCAGAGTTTCTAGGCTATGCACAATGTCTTCCACGTTTCTTAGCTACGTCGTTACTTCTCAGAACCATCTCATGTTTTCCAACCCGAGGAGGTTGAGTTGGAGATGGATGGATATTTCTAAGATAATCCAATCTAGATATTTGATCACAGCGCGAAAGTTCTTCATGTCCAGTATGTTCCTCTGGTATGTGTGTTATGGTAGCATGGACGAGTATAGGATGAGACTTGGGAGATGAAGGCCGATGTGCGATCGCAGTGGCCGGATCTGTTTGATGTTTCTTCTTCACCGCCTTCTTAGGGAAATTTGGGGATGAATTTATTTAAGGGAGGATGTTTGTAAGAGACCAACTTTTCTTTTCTAGTATGGATCTTGATTTCTGGTGTTTTTGATAAAAAAAGGGCATTCTATAAATTTTAGGAGTACATGTTGTGTACTTAGGAGTACATGTTGTGGACCCAGTTTCCACGGGTAGCTGTGTACTGGCCATGTAATGACCAGTACAAGGCCATGTGGGGTGACCAAGAGACCACCTAAAGTGGATCTAGGTAAAGGCATATAAACACTATGTATCCTCAGGTAACACTCCGTGTATTTTTATTTTTATTTGTTATATCAGACCGGGGTCGTGTCTAATTGACAAAAACATCTTCTTCTATCTTCGTCTCATCCAGGAGCAATAGGGAGCAACAACTCTTCTCTGAGCCCTCAAACCGTCATCCATACTCTGAATCGAACACCATCGATTGTGTTGGAATCGAATCAGTGAGTTCTTCCTTATTCTAGAGCCTCTTACCTTGATTTATCCTATTTTGTGAGATATTTTTGGTTGATCATTTTAGACGTTTTTGTAGATCTATGATGTTCTAGGTTGATTCAGAGGCTAAGGTTCAACTATATCAATCGTTCAACATCGAGGTAGGTGATATGTGCCTTTCTGTTGATTGTATTTGATTTATTTGTGAACAAATTTTCCAATACACTAGTTTAGGTTATTGTGTGTTTTAGTAATTTAACCCTTTAATTCCAGTTATGCCATGATTGCATGAGTTAGGGATCTTGATTGAGAATATGGTTTAATTACATTTCTATTGATATGTTTTCCATTTTTGGTCTGATACTGGCCATTGGGTCTAGTGTTTCATGTTTGGTTTCTCTGTTTTCCATGCCTAGTGCTATTAGGATGGAGTGATATTATCTGACTTTCTTGTACCTTTCCTTGTACCTATTTATCCAAGTAGTATATTGTGATTTACTTTGGATGATGGATATCATTTGTGTAGGATTGATTTACACAGGGCTGTGGGAACCTGTTGTAGTTAGACAATAGGGGAAATGGATGCTGATGACTTTCCCAGAGTGTCTGTTATACTTTTCAAGTTTTCTTACCATAGGGGGGATGGACATGAGTTCTCCCTCAAGGTGTCTGTAGTTCTACGTTGTGATACCAGATGGGGTAATTGGACATTGAGTTCTTCCTCAGAGTGTTTGTAGTTTACCGTTACTAGAACAAATAAAGGATTGACAGTGAGTGATTCCTCAGAGAACCTTTGTTAAGCTGAACCCGAGGGGTTAGACTATGAGAACTTCCTAGAGGGTTTATTGAAATTTTTTGGTTGTTTATTTAATAAATGTAAATGATTTCATTTGAAACTGTATGATTGTTTACTTTTGAGTACATCCTTGTTTATTACTTCATTTTTTCTATTACCTTCCATATATATCCACTGACAGTTAGGCAAAGATATTAGAGAGGTTGCCTATTGGGATTCGTCTCACACCCTGTTCGGGTCATTATTTTAGGCCCAAACATATTACCTTTTCACAGGTATAGATAAGGGAAATCACCCTTATACTTTAGGTACTTGATTGTTGAAGAGTTGGAGAGAATGAGATAAAGCCGAGGCTTGTGATGCTGTGGAGTTATTTATTTTTTTTCTTTTGTACTTTGGTTTAGTAATATTGTTCAAAATTGTGACTTGTTTGCCTACCTTCATAAACATAAATGACATGCATAATATATATATATGTGCTCCAGTTGTTTATACACTTGAATTTTTCAATTGCCTGTTGTTGCATGGTATTATTACTTCTTCCGCTACTCTTATCCATTTATTTACGTTGTGTCACTCTGCCAATGAGGACATTGTTTCCCCACTATCACACCTAAGGACCTTGCTGATAGTCGGAAGCCTCTGGTATTCGGAGAAATGTTCTTGAGTTCATGTGACCAACTGAGTATGGGGAACGATTGGGTGGAACCCGGAACCGGGATGTTACATGAGGATTGGGACATATTCCCCAAAAGTGGTTTCTAAACTGAATGCACATTTTTTTAGATCTAATGGACATATGTTAAATATATAGATCAATTGAAGTTCCGATCCAATTCCTAAACTACTATGCCCATGGATTCCATTGATTAACACATGCCACTTGACACGTTGATAAGAGGTAATTATATTGTTGAATGAAAATATGATTTCCATAGCCCCAATCCTTATAGTTACATAAAAAAATTTCTACCTTCCAACTCAATTTGGGGAAATGTTACAAGTACACCACCACAGGTTTGTGAAATACTAGAAGAAAATGAAAAGTCAATGTTGAAAAGAACTACCGTATGAATGAAAATTAGTTTTAACACGTGTAGGAAGATATTATAGTTCCCATGATGAGATTTTCTAACCTCCAAATTTCTAACTATTTGTCCCTACATACAGAATGGTGGAGACATGGGCACCTTTTAGAAATAATTGGAAAGAGGCTAATACCAGAAGTGGGGATAAGATGTCAATCTAGATATCACCCCTCATTTTTCTAATGGATTTTTCTCCAGGTTGATCAGTGGATATATTCTCTGGATCTATGATTCATAGACAAACATATGGTCCAATAACTTTTTCATGGGGGGTATGCTAGTATAAAAGAGGCATGTTGTCTTGATAATATCAGTGTTGGCCCGGATTCAACAATTTCTACTGCGTATATGTAACTGAAAGTCTCTTTTCCACATCTCATAATTGTTTCCAGTGATATGGGGGTAGATAACATTACATTTTATCATATATAAGCACTATAATTAAGTTTTAATCTTGATCTATATATTCAATACATTTATTTAGATGGGTTCTGGTATTAAGAAAATTTCATTGAAGGGCGAAAAGTCTTTTATGAACATGGAACCACACTTATAGTTTATTTTCATTCTATATGATATACATCCCACCAGGAAAATTATATATGATTGTTTTGGAATTTATAACGAAAAGTAATATAAGGGAGACATAGATGATAGAATTCTATCAGATCATATGTATTATGATATTATCAATAAAGAATACATTCATAAATTTTTAGTTACCATATCTAGTGAATATGACCAGTAGTAACACAACTTATGAATATAATAATTGAGCATCATTCAATGGTAGCATGAAAGTTAAGTGTGATGTTAGCCTAAGAGACCCCTCAAGAAGAAATAAAATTACCATCCTCAAATGAAATTATTGTCCATGTACTTTGGTTTTCCCAGGCTTAGATATCTTCATATCCTCATGGTATTCATGCAAATAGTATCCCCATGATTCATGTATCTGTATCCCAAGATAAATGGAAGTAATATAAGAGGAAGTCTCAAAAAAAGAGAATGACTAGTGAAGTGTATAAGAATTATGAACAAGTATAGTTAAAAAATCCATAACAATCACTATCAAAGAGCTAACACATCATGAGTAAGATCATAGATATTCCATCTAGATGTAATGAGGTAATGTCCTAGTTCAATATAAGAGGCTTGAAAAACAAAAAAAATGAAGGGGCTTGAAACCCCTTTAAAACAAATATGGGATCCAATCGATACCTCCTAATAAAACATATATATATAATCTTGTAATTTTTTTGTGAATGTATCCAATTTATAAAGACATCATGAGAATATGCTCTTCCCTTTGAGGTGGAGTCTCTATTATCCAACTCAAATACAAGAAGGCACCTAGGAATTTCAACTTAAATACAAACCCCAATAAAGCCATAAAGTATATTACGGATCTAGATATGATAGTAGATTCTAGTATATGTGATAGATGACTAAATTCCCATCATGAGATGGGTTTGATACATTATGTACTAGGGAATCACCGAAGGGTAATAAATATGACATCCTACCTTTTTAAAAAAATAACATTTCATTACCTAGTACAAACATATGATATTTTTATGTTTAGTTTCTTGGAAATAAGGATCATGATACAGAAAAACATTAAAAATTATTCTAAATTCATATCAAGGAAATATTCATGGATTAAACATAAGTTACTTTTATTGCATCACATTTCCTTTGTAAATACAACAATGGAAAATGGTGAGCATGAATCCCATTAAGTGAATAATAAAGAGATACATATATCATGTCATCATGGGATATATAAAAAAGAACATGACGCATTAAAATAATTCTATAAAAAGTGGAATATCATAATAATAAGAACATGAATCATAACATAGAAATGTGGAAAAAAAATTCAAATGATAAACATATCACCAATGTTTGTCACCGAGGTGTCATAAATTAAAATAACCATGGTTATTCACCAAGGTGTCCTAAAATATGTCATTTGTAGAGATTAAATTATTTAACCAATGAATTGGTAAAATATCATGGTGCACCCTTCATATATCTTAACATCATTTGATCCACATAGATCATAAAAATTCATTTCTTTAATAACCCATGGAGAATAATGAATGGGTTTCTTATCAAAATCTTGGCAAGAAAAGCAGCTTAAAGACATGATCATTACATCATTTTTGACCCATAAAAGGAAATGTTAGTTTCATATATTTAAATCCCAAAATAAAAAAAAATTAAATCTATTTGAATACCAACAGAAAGTAAAAGAGTTTTGGTCATTCAAATAAAAAATAAAATAAAATTTTACATGTCAAAGAGGGAAATTTGAGAAGTAAATTCAGCAGCATGATGGCTATAAAACATGTTTTTATAAAAGGATTAAATGAGATTAGATATGGGTATTACATTAATAAAATACTATAATTATAGTAATTAAATAATATAAATTCATCAAAATATATTATTTTGTAAATTAGAATACATACCACAAAAGAAAAGGAACTCGAATGGAAAGATAAGTTTAGATTTCCCTTACCTTGAAGAGTTGTTCCTAAAACATAAGGATGGAACCTTGAGATATTGAGGACAACTTGGGGGGGACTCATTGGGAGGAAAAAACTAGAAAATCATGGATAATGTATCGGTTGTGAAATGAAATGGTGAAATTGATGAGTATTTATAGAAATAGTCCAGGAATTGTTTAATAATTTCCAAATACTAGTCTTGGAAATCTAGGTTATAAAAATAAAATCCATTTGTTAAAGCATGATTTTTCTCACATTCTGAACATATTAGTCATAATTTATGACATTAAAATCCACCTTAACCGAAATTCATTTTAAAATACTATTTTTTTCTTGGAAAAGTCAATATTCCACAATGTTTTTTTTCAAAAATCAAACATTAATTTTTTGACATTAGAATGTCAATTATAGTTTTATAAATTAATTAAAATATATTAAAAACATAATAGTAATAAAATTAATATTTTATGAAATGGGTTTTGTATAATTAATTATTAAATCATTTTGACATAAATATGATGTCATAAAATATACAAAAACCCAAAAATGTATATGTTTCTATTCATGAAAATATAAAGTATTTAAGAAAATTACCATAAATTAACCCTAAAATAATTTCAATGTAATGATTTCAAATATAATATTTATTTTTCTATAATAATTCTATAAATATGATGCATTTAACTTTTTAGTATAAAAATACTTATTTATATAAAAAAATCTATTTTTATGGAATAATAAAACTTCTAACAATTATAACAAGTTTTTGATTGGTAATTATAAAATTTATTTAAAACTTATATTTAAATAAAAAATTTCTAAAATTTATTTTATTTAAAACAAATACTATTCATAAAAACATGGTTTATTATTAAAATTTATATCTTATTTAAAATAATAAAATATTTCTTTTTTGTGTCCAGAAATCAATTTATCAAATTCCTAACAATTAAAATTATATTGTTTGTTAAGAAAGGTTTTTGTTAAAAATAATTGATGGAATAATAATTTTATTTATACAAAGCAAATTTCACTTTAAGTAATCATGTCTTGGACACATAACCTCTTATTACACCCACATATGACCGAAGGGTAACATGACCGATGGTGGTAGTTTCATGAGGTAGCTCGGCTAATATAGATAGAGTGGTAATCTCAAAAAACATGAACTTATCTTGTGGCCGATTTAGATCTAGATTCACTTATTGAAGATCTTCTTGGGTTTGGTCAATGTAAGACCCCAATGATGATACCTCCCTCCCATGTTTTGAAAAATGGAATTTAAATGACATGACTCTACTAGTTGATGCCATCAATTCCCCTTTTGTATAAATTATAAATTGTAATTACTACTTATAAACAGTATTTATAATGGTAAAATTATCACTCAGTGGTATATTTTATAATGGTCAGGTTGATCAATTTATATATAAACCAATGGTCGTATAATTGTCAAATCCCAATAGAAACATTTCTTTTTATAGAATATAAATGACACTTCTTTATTTCACCCAAAAATTCACTATAATTTCTCTCTAAAGTTATATTTTCATTTCATAATATTTTTACTGGTTTAACAATATTTTTTTTCATTTCTATATCATTTTATGTGGAGGTAATAATTCAAGTAGATTTTAGAGATCCTTATTTTCCAATTTTGGCTTTTAATTTAAATATTTGGTTTTCTAGTTATTTTTTTGACAACTTAATTGGTTTCATAAATGAATAATATAGGGATAATTTTTAATAAGATAAATTTTTTAGGTATCCCTTTTTTGTGTATGTGTGTAATATTATACAATATCTATGAAACATTTCTTCAAGAATCAAATATCATTTAAAGAGTCTGGGTTGTTACATTATTCTTCCCTTATGAAATTCCTTCCCAAAAATTTCAACTCATTCATTTGATTGAGAAATAGTATGAGTACTTATATCTCATTAAATACATTATTTGTCACATCACTAATTCATATATAAGGTTCCTCCACAACACTTTGATGTTGTGGGTATTTCTTTTTAGAACCTTGTCTCTATGATCAGAGATCTCCATCACATACTCCCCATAAGATAGGTCATGTTCTTGTTGTACCACCTCCAAATTTAGTACATCTGAGGGATCATGTATGTACTTCCTAAAGAGAGATACATGGAATATATCATGTACTTGATAAAGATTTACTAGATGTTTTAGCAGATAGGCCACTACTCCTATGCGATCAAGGAGTTCAAAGGGTCCAATGTATGTAGGCATAAGCTTCGTTTTATTTCTAAATTACTTGACTATCTTCCCTGGTGATATACAAAGAAAATCAAGTTCCCTAACTTCAAACTCCAAGTCCCTTCAATGGTTTTCAGCATATTTATTATGTCAACTTTGAGAAAACTTTATGTGTTATTGGATGGCATGAAAATTTTCTATCATCTCCTGCACAAGATCTAGGCCAAGCAACTTACTCTCACCAACTTTATCCATAAAAGTAGAATTTCAACATTTCTTTTTATGTATAGATTCTTATAGATCCATTTGAACACTAGAGTGGAATCTGTTGTCGTTTGAGAACATAACTATTGGGAGGTGTTGATCCAATACACATTTAAATTACATCGAAGATGTTCTTAGAATATCCCCAATTGTTTGAATAGTCACGTCAGATTGGCAATTAGCTTGGGGGTGATAGGTCGTAATAAAATACAGTTTAGCATGAAAAGATTATTGAATACTTCTCCAGAATTTATATGTGAACCTTATTTCTTTATTAGAAATGATATAATGTGGAACCCCATGAAACCTCACCACATTCTTTACGTATACCTTGGAATGTTGGTCAAGATAAAAAATTTCCTGAATACCAATTGAATGGGAATTCTTGGTGAGTCAATCCACTATATCTCATATCATATATTTTTCTTTGTTTAGTCTTGGGATACTAGTGAAGAAGTCTATAGTGATATTGTCTCACTTCCCTATATGTATGGGTAGTGGTTGTAATATTCCTATAGAAATTAGTCACTTCACCTTCACTTGTTGACACACCAATAACCTTTTAGTTTAGACAACAATCTATCTTTTCAAATTCTCTCACCAATAATGGTTACAAAGGTCCAAATACATATTAGTGCATCCATGATGTATATATAATTTAGATTTATGACCTTTATCCCATAGTTCCTTCTTTATCTATAGTATAGATAAAAAACATAGCCTTATTAAAAATTTCAATAAAATTTATTTGTCAATATTGAACTGAAGAAAATTCCCATTCTTCACAACCACTATATTTTTTTATAAAAAAGGATCTTATATTAGAGATTTTTTGATCTTATCAAATAATAATGGTTGATAAATAATTTGGGATAGGGTTGATGATTTAGCTTCCCTTATTATTCCCATGTCCGATTTTACAAGGACCTTAATCAGTGGATCCCCTTTAATCCTCATCATTTCTAAAACAACAAGGGCATTATTACATCATGCATCACTGCCTTTTTTTCTCTTCTATGTTGATGATGACTTGAATAGTCATAGTCTCTTTGAAGTTCCAACCATATCTTTCATCTTGTGTTCAATTCCTTTTGCATGAAAATATACTTCAATATTTTATGGTTTTTGTATATATCACATTAATCCAAATAAATATTATTCCTTCATATTTTAAAATAATAAATATTTTGAACTAAATCTAGGTCATGTGTTAGATAATTCTTCTCATGATGACTTAACTATTGATATGAAAAAAAATCACCTTTTCATTTTTCATGAGGACGCATCCAAGCCCTTTCAAATATGCATCACTAAAAATAATGAACCCTTTTCTAATAGAGGGTAGAGTTAATAGATGTGAAGTAACCAATCACTTCTTTAGTTCATGGAAACATTATTCTCACTATTTTTTTCTGATGAACATAGACCATTTTTAGTTAACTTGGTTAGCTAATTAGAAATTCCTGAACCATTATCACAAACATCCTATAATATACTAAAAAACAAGGAAACTATAGATATCAGTTACCATTGTAGGATGAGGCAAAACCTCTACAACCTTTTTCTTCATACTGTAAACTGAGATTCCTTCATTGGATAAAATATTCCCTAAGAATGAAACTTTTTTTAACTATAATCCACAATTGATGAATCATATATATAACTTATCTTTATTTAGAGTTCCCAACATAACCCTTAATTGATCCCCATTCTCCTTAGGAATTTTGGAGTATATCAGAATATCATCAATAAAAATCGACAAATTTATCAAGGTAGTCCTTAAAGACTCTTTTCACCAAATCTATAAATATAACAGGATAATTATTCAAGGTGAATTTCATAATAACAAACTCAAAATGCCTATATATTGTATATAAGGAAGTATTTGGAATATCTTATTTATTCACGTTCCATTGATGTTAACCAGATTAAAGGGAAATCTTGGAGAAAAATTTCCCCCCAAGAATCTGGCCAAATAAAGAATCAATCATTGGGAAATAGTACTTGTTCATCGTTATGATCTTATTAAGTTCCCTGTAATCAATTAATAGACTCACTGATCCACCCTTATTCTTCCAGAAAACGAAAGTTTCTCCCCAACAAGACACACTTGGCCAGATAAATCCCTTCTCAAAAGTATCTATATGTTTTTTCATTAATTACTATAACTCCATATTTTTCATTATATGGGGTGATTGATATTGGAATTGATCCATATATGAGTTCAATAGAGAACACTACCTATCTATTTGTGGGAGGAATAGGTAACTTTTTATGAAATATTTTAATGTATTCTTTAACTATGGGGACATTTTTTATCTTTATAATTTCATTTAATTCCCCGTATTCACTGATCTTCTCCATATGGAAGGCTACATGAGGTTCTTCTAGAAACTTCTAGGCCCATGATAACTCTCCTCTGAAAATAACTATAGGTTGTTCATTCAAAACTACATAAATTTCAATAATTATTCCTTTGATCATAGAATTGTACATTGAGATTCACTTTATCTCTAGTATAGTGTCAAATTACACCATGGGAATTGCTACTAGATTTTTGATGAGATTTTACTCTCCAAAGTTAATACAAGAGTTTATATACACTGATGATGCTTGGGTAATCCTTCTAGTAATCTTTTTTGAAAATAGTAATTCTATCAGTTTAGAGTTTGATTCGATATTATTTGAAAACTTGTATGAAATAAAGGAATATATAGAACTGGAATAAAAAAAGTACTTTTTAGGTTTGGGGGAACAACCTGTGTACCTTACAACGCATCATTCAGATCCCCTGCTTCATCCATCTTGATAGAAGAGTGCTGACCCATATCTCTTTGACTATGATGTGTATGATGGAGGTTTACCTCCAATATCTTATAATTTTAACATTGATAGGGAATATTCCCAAGATTTCCCCACCTGAAGCATTGACCTTAATAATGGGTTTTCACTATCTTCCCTTTGCGGCAGTGTTGAGAAGTTAAGGCCTTACCTCACCAAAAATGTTCAAAAATATATCCTTGTCTCATTCTCATTTTTAGAACATTCCACTCCTATGAAATTAGATTCCCAAATTATTCTTCCCACATTTATCGCATGTGGGAAGTTTAACATTCATTCCTCCCCTTCTATGATCAAAGATAATCCATGATTTTAGCTTTATTTATCTCTTCTTTTCATTCGATCTATGTGTCCACTAATTTTATACAAACATAAATTCAACATTCATAACACTCTACAATATATCCTCATAGATTTAATAGTTTCTATTTTTTAGATTCCTCTATATACAGGGTCTAATTCCACTAAAGAATATATCAACTTTTCCCATAGGATCCATCACAAAGCTAAAGGTGTATCGAGAAAGTATTTTATACTTAATCTAATATCTTAACACCAATTCATTTTCCATCTGCTCAAGTTCTGGGAATTCATTTTCCATTTTCGTTCGCATTGAATGGGGAAAATATTTATTGAAAAAGATTCCCCAGAACTCTTCCAACTCCATAGCATTGATCTACCTTCTTAGATTCATGTTTTTAATCAGTGATCAGCACTGATCAGATCCTACTTATAAGAGGTATAATTCCAAGTCTAATTTCTCATTCTATGAAAAACATAGTATAGAAGAGATATTTTTTATAGAGCTAATCCATAATTCAGAAATCAATGGGTTGGTAGTTCCATTGAAAGAAGGTTTTCATTGACGGATAAAGGACTTATTAGAACATTTTTTCCTTATAAGTGAATCTTGTCTCTCGACTTGATTCAATTTATTTTTCATAACCATAGTTAGTTGATTCATAATCCTAATTATGTTTTCAATTCAATATTCCATTGAAATTCCATCAGTTCATCATCTTTTTCACTCTTCATTTATATGGTTCCTCGTATTTCCTGTAATTTATTTAAATAATATGACCTTAGTGAGAAATGTGTTACTTTTAAGAATATTATAATTATAAAATGATTTTACTTCTTAAAACATCATGAATTAATATTTTATTAATATTATTTAACAAAAATTACATTTTATATATATCCTTCATAAAGGATCATAAAAATATTGTGATTAAATAAACATGTCCTTCGGGAGTGTCGAAATAGGTTTCCAGTAAGGCCCATTTTAATTCACCAGTTCCCATTAATGTCTAGATGAAATTGGTGTTTTTAGGTGTTACGCCTAGGTGAATTAGTGCTAGAGCCACATCCACTTATATTATTCAGACATAGATATATTTTTTTCAAACCACTAGCATAATACATACAAAAATACAAATATTTTTTCCTATATATTGACTTGTCTCTAGGGTTCATACTATAGTTTTCAACCGCTAATTACCAAAAATAACTAAACTATCATTTGATATGAACTATATACTCTTGCATTTTTATTACATAACTTTCCAATATGTGGTACAATCATAGGATTTGACAAAGTTTAGTTTCTTGGAAATACAGTACATAATAAATAAAAACATAAATAATTCTTATAAAATCCAAATGAAAGTCATATTCAAGGGTTCACTATAAGTCACTTTTACTGCATCTCATATCATGAGTATATAAATCAAATGAAAAGGGGATCATGAAGCCCAGTAAGGGAAAAATAATGACAGACATATATCATGTCATCATGGGACACATAAAAAAGAAAAGAAAGCATAATAATGAGGCATGACCAAGAGGCATATCATAATAACAAGAACATGAATCATAACATGGATGTGAGGCAAAAAAATTTAAATGAGACATTTATAATCATGTCACCAAGGTTTAGCACCAAGATTTCATAAATGAAAATTACCAAGGTTATTCATTAAGGTATCATAAAACATTTCACTTATAGAGATTACGTTATTTACCCAATATATTGAAGTTATATTAGAGAGTTCCATTCATATATCATAATTTCATGTTAGCCACATAGATCATAATAAATAATTTCATTAATAACCCATGGAGAATAAAGAAATGGTTTCTTATCAAAATATTGGAATACAGAAGAACCTAAATCCATGATCATTACGCCATTTTTTACCCGTGAAAAGAAATATGGGTTTCATGTTTATAATTCAAAAAATAAAAAATTATTTTCAAATCTAGTGTAATTAACATATAAAATAAATGAGTTTGGGGTATTCAAATAAAAATAAAATTTTAATTTCGTTTGTAAAAGAGAAAATTTTGATAAGTAGATTCAGCAGCATGATATGTATAAAACATTGTTTTTGAAAATGGTAAAATGATAGGGGAAAAGAGTATCCCATTTATAAAATACTATTTTCACTATAATGGTATAATAGAAAGTGGAAAATATAAATTATTTTTGAAATTATATGATATTCTACATTAAAAAAAGAAACTTGAATGGAAAGAGAATTAGAGATTTCCCTTACCTTGAAGATTTATTATTAACACGTGTAGATGGAACCTTGGGGCCTTGAAGAAACCTAGAGGGATAATTGAGAGAAAACCCCACTAAATTTCATGTAGTATGGATTTTTAGTTAAAATTAATTGTGTAATGGTGTGTTATTTATAGAAAATTGGAGGAATTGTTTAATAATTTCCAAATATATGTCATAGAAATCTTGGTTTTGGAAAATGAAAAACTATTGTCTTACACATGGTTTTTGCTCATGGTTTTGAACATTTCAGTCAAAATTTATGATATTTTAATCCACTTGAACCAAAAATCATTTTAAATACTTATTTTGGACTGAAAAGATGGTTATTACACAAAGTAATGCTTACAAAAAAATCAAAATTTCCTTTATAGAGTTTGAATAGTCCCATATAGTTTTAAAAGTTGATTAAAATATGTTAAATACTTATTATTAATAAAATAAAATGTCTTAGAACATGAATTATGTTTAATTTATCATAAAATAATTTTTACATAAATATGAAGTGATAAAATATACTGAAAACCCAAAACATCATTCTTTACAATTAATGAAAAAATTATGTATTTTAGAAAATTCTCCCAATTTCAACATAACCTAATTAAAATATTATGATTTAAAACATATTTTTTATTTTTCCATAAAAATATATATAAATATGATAATTTTAACTTCTAAATATAACATTATTTATTTATATAAAAAAATAAGTTTTTAAGGCATAGTAAATTTTTTGATACTTACAAAAAAAATTCCTAGGCTATTATAAAATTGTTTTATAATTTAGATTTAAATAAAATAATTTGAAAATAATATTTAAATGAAACAAATTTTATTCGTAAGACATTTTTTATTATAAATATGTATATATTTTCTAGAAAAATATAATTAGGTTTTGTTTCCTTTATGAAATCAGTTTATCAAGTTCATCTCAATATAATAAATATTTTTTCAAGAAAGTATATTCCTAAAAACAATTGATGGAATAAGAATTTTATTTATATAATGTTATTTAAAAATTAAGTGGATAATTCTTGGATATGTATCCTCTTATTACATCTGCATTCACCCTAAGGGTAAGGTGTTCAATTGTGGTAGTTTAATGGGGTGGATCTGGTAACATCTACTGAGGGGTTATCTCGACTTACTTAAACTTATACCATATAAAAATTCATTAAAGTATTAATTTTTGAAGCTCAGGTTGGTCTTGATCAAGGGAAAACCCCAATGATCATACCTCCCTCTCACGTTCTGACAAATTAGCTTCATCCAGCATGACTCCTCTGGTTGAGGCCATCAATTATCCTTTTGGTATATATTTTAAATTATTATTACTACTTATAATAACTTATTATAATGGTAAAATTATCTCCCATAGGTATATTTTCCATTGGAAAAATTGATCATGGGATATATTAACCAAAATTCATATTTTCAAGTGGTCATATAATGGTCAAATCCCAACAGTCATATTTCCCTTTATATCCTATAAATACCACTTTATTGTTTCACTAAAAAAATCACGAAAATTTCTCCATAAGTTTATATTTTAATTTTTTAAAAGTTTTATTGGTTTACTGATATTTTGATTTATTTATGTTTTATTTGTAGTGGGGGAAATGATTCTTGTAGATTGGAAATATCCTTATTTTTTCATTTTAACTTTTCTAGTTTTTTTCTAGTTGTAATGTCTAGAATTTGAATTTGATTCATAGTTGAATAATGTAATGATAATTATCAATGAGGTAAAAATTTTATGGTTTCTCTTTTTTTACATGTATAATATTATATAATATGTAAAAAAAATTATGGAAACAATAATCACTTAAAAAGTCTGGTTCGTTACAATAAATTAGTTGATTGATGAAGAAAGGGATCCTATCATCAACCCTAAATATGTATAATTATGATTATTTGAAGATATTATCTTAAATATTAGGTTTTCTAATAGAAAAATATGTTATTCCAGAAATGGATGGAGAATTATATTAACTAATAGGGCCTCCCCAATATACAAAGTATGGAACCATGATAGGTAGTGTGGAAATGGTGGAAACCCTATTGTAAGAGGAACTCTCTTCGGGTTATAGAATAATGTTTGTGGTATAGGAGTGGGACCCTCTATAAACCAATTATAGTATTTTCTATGTCAAGAATTTAACTGATAAGTCCATAACCTCAAATCAAGTTCTAATGAAGACTTCCATATTGGACAAATTCATTCATTATAATAAATGAGGTTTTTTAATATCATCTCCCTTTTATCCTCATATGAATATGATTATCACACTCTTTTCCTTTGAGAATATATTTTGGTCTAATTTGGATTCATATGAGTGAGGCTCTATGGATAATGATGGGAGACTCAAAGAAAATATACTTGTTTCTATTGAAGAAAAGGTTGTTCCAATAGTAGAGGGGGAATTACTAATGGTTATATTAACCATTTTATAAGTAAAGGGACACATGAGAAAGGTGAAACCAATGAGTGAAATTATTGTTTTCTTTACATAGTACACATGATCTTTATCATGATTAGTCTCAAAATGCTTGTTGAATCCACAATAATGTGTGAATATATTCTATTAACGATAAATATTTCTTTCATCTCTGGATGTGGTTAGAAACACCAATAAAGAATTAGATGTATGTAATTTTCATTATTATTTATTATTTCCTTGTTATCCTTCCTCATTTCATGATAACATATACTCTAGGTGTGAACATCCTTGTTTACAGAAAATATAACCAAGATAATACTCTAATCTGATATTATCATTGTTGTTCTCCTTTATGTAGAGAATTCAGTGACCCATGATTTGGTGAGAATATAACCATTTTATATGACTCAGATGAATTTTAAGGGACCCATGTTGGTTTTAAATCATTGGGATATCCCTTCCCAATAAAAAATTGAGATAGTTTTGATGGGATGGGATCAGAATCTATTGGTTGATCTGGCCACAATAGGATATGAGTACATTCCCACAATAATATATGATGGGGGTGATGACAATGAATAGGGAAACTCTAAAATTAGTGAATGAAGAAGTTGAAACTACAGACTTGAACCACTTTTCACCACTAGAGGGGGTATAAGTAGTTGATGAAGTCAAATATAAAATAGGAATTTCTATGTGTCTATAGTTATTTTCAATAACTTTGACACTCATTCAATAATTCATATACCCCCCATGTCACATTTAGTAATTTTATAAAAACGGAGAAATGATTTTAGGATGTTAACATATCAACTCTTCAAATTCTATATTGTATAAAGGATAAGGTTATTCCAGTGTCAATGATCCCAATTAATGATAAACGTGTGATGATTTTGGGTAATCTAGTTTTGTAATATGTTTTATTATCTGAGAGTGACTCTGAGTTATACATAGAGTAAATTAATTTTCAGCATACTTCCAAAAAAATATGTTAAACTATATTTGGATATTGGTCCCCCAAACTTACATGTATTTAATATAGAGTAAACTAAATAGTCTACATTATATGTTTATAACATTGGGAAATGTTGTATTCCACTACTATAAAATTCATGATGTTTTCAACAAAATTATCCTTCAAAGAGTGCATGAATATATGTTATAAATGGTACATTATAAAAAATAATAATTGGTACATTCTATGATTCATAGAGCTATAGTACTTCAACAAACCTCTTCTTATACTGAGTTCATGTTAGAGCACAAACATTTTACCAATAAGATAAAAACTCTACTTTAATGTCTCCAACAAGAATTGAGTGCATCAAAATGAAAATTAGTAAAACCCAAATATCTTATTTATAATTACGATATTGGAAAAAAAATTCTTTTTCAAAATCAAAGAGGTTGTTCCTCCTTAAAAAAGTTGAATATGGATAACTATATGAACGTTAATAAAACATTAATGATTCAAGGTTATTGATAGGTAAAATCTGATAATCCGTAGATTATAACTAGAAACAAACCATAATTTGTAAGCCCCCACTATTTTTATATGTTCAAAGAAAGTCTCTAATCAAGGGATACTCGTCTCCTTGAATTTGAAGAATAAAAATAAAAATTAATTTTCTATCAAATTGATGATTTTTTTTATTTCCTCAATAAAATATTCATGATAATATTTGAAACTCAAAAAAAATTATATCATAATAATTGAATCATTATGAAAATTTCATTGAAATTGAATTAGTAAATCATAATCTGAAAATATATGATTCAAAAATAAATTTTTTGAATCAATCCAATGTCATCAAAGAATGTTCCCTTCAATTAATATTAGAATGTTTGAATTACAACACATATACCATCACTGTAATTCAAGGAAAGACTGAAAAAATACTAATGGTTACACGGTGTTATTACCATTACCATACGAAAATATTATTCTCTGTTTTTATGAGATCGGGGAATTTATTAACATTATTTAAATTATAAAGGGGGTTTTTATGATGATTATAATGATTGAGAGGCACCAAATACCCTAAAATTAATTATTCTTGTAATTGGAACAAATCATATGGACTAATATATTTTAGGAAAACAAAGGTACCTTAAATTTTTCATAAGTTGAGGGATCTAGAAAGCATACGTTGACTTTTTTTGGGGTTGGATGGTTGTCCCAACAAGATTTATAAATCATTATTTTTATCAACTTTTTTCTAAACAATGAAAGGAGAGGGGATTAGTGGGAAGGAATTCATATTTTTTACAGGCATCCCTTTGTGTGTTCTTTTACATATTATTTTTTTTGAATTTTCATTTCTTTTAAACTATCTTATTTCTCCTAATTTTTTAGAGGAGAAAGAGTAGAGAGTATGGTCTCATTTTCATCATGGATACCTTTACTTATTTCAACATGGAATGTTCCCTATCTCGTTCATTTGGTAGTTTATGGTTTTAATTTTAGAACAGTAATTTTTATGTTTATATTTGAATATATTTCAATGAAAATATCATAGTGATTAAGGAAGAACAACTTTGAGAAGAAGAGGAGTTAGGTATCGTCTATTCCATAGAGGAAAAATCTACCCAACTTGAATTGGTTTGATTCATGTTTGTAAACCCACCAAGAAAATTTTTAATGTCATACGGTTTAGACCAAAAAAGAAGATGCATCCTATTTAGTAATAAGGTAAAGGTGACATCATTTAATGAATGAGTAAGGTCATGTATCTATATAGACAGCCTCAAAGAGAGGTGTTTATATTTTATGGTCATGGATTATGGAATAATGCTAGAAAATTTATTTATCCATAAATATTCATAAAATAATGAGTATTTACATCTTTCGGTAAGGGTATAATTAACCAAATTCAAATGGTGAACCCAACAAGAGTACATGCATTCTTTGGTAGAAAATTGTTCCAATAGCTTGTAACATCCCATGTAAATAAAGAGAACAACATTTTAATATTTATTAATATTTATGAAATAAATATTTATTTTACTTTAAAAGGGATGAAATTTACTATATCTTACCCGACACAGAACAACGGGTTTCTCCAAAATCTTATGTTGCACCCAACACTGAGTCATATCGAAAAATGATATAATATTATTATTATTATTTAAAATGATAGTTAACACCTAACTATTGTATTAGAGGGAATGAATAGAATTAACTATATTAGGATTTTATATATTTATTAAATTTATCCAATGAATTTTATATGTTTAAATGAGAATGAATACAGTTTTAAGAATAAATATTGTTATATTTTTAAAAAGTTTTTGTGCTGCCTTTTGCTAGACAACACTATTAGAAATAGTATTTTTCAAGTTTATATGTTCTATTTGTTAAATTAATATTATTATTTGGAATCAGGACATCAAAATTTCCCTTGGTTTAAATTTTGGTATTTTTCTGATGAACATCATATTTTAATGAATAGTGAAAAATACAGCATTTTAATTCAAAACTGTCTTTTCATCTAATTTATTTATATTGTTAAGTATTCCTTTTAATTGGTTTTAAAGTGTAATTTGATTAATTTTTTATCATTTAATCTATTTCTGTCAATTTTAAGTAATTTCACATTGAAATTATACATAAATACATGTCAATCTTTTGATAGTTTTTACTTCTTAAAAACCCGCTTTCGGGTTTTGACAACGGAAATTAATTTTAGATTAATTAATGAACCTTATGTTTTTTGAATTTTAAAAATGGATTATATATTTGTAATCATAAGATACAAATTATATAAATCGGTGCCTTTTATTTTTGGACATTTTGAATAGTGACTTCAGTAATTATTTTTATTTACCATGGTTAAAGGGTAAATCGTGAAAATAAGGGTAAAAAATAGTATTATAATAATATAAAACTACCCAAAAATGTGTACTAATACTATTTTATGATATTTTTTCTACAATTTCCATCCTTTGGTTGATTTGAGGACCCCATGGATCCACATGGGTGTAATAATGACTTGTTATAATAATTAATTTAATGTAAAGTGAAATATAACACAAACATAAATATTTTTAGTAAAACAATATTATGGTGGGGATATATAATTGATATTTTTGAAAATAAATAGTCATTATATATCTAAAAAGATTTCATACATCATGGTATTTTGTGAATAATTTTTATAAATTAAATAAATATATTTATTTTTGACACAATGATGATACAGTGATTACCTTATTAATGAAAGATTCACATAAATGATATTATAGATATAAAAATAAATATAATATGAAAATTTTGATTTCATAAACTAATTTTATTTGTGATTATGTCATTTTATCCTTCATTTAATGCATTTTTTGGTGGAATAATGTTTTTATGACTTACAAAAAACTATTACTAAATTGTGTCAAAAATTACATAAATGAGATTATAAAAAAAATACTATTTTATTAAATGATATAATAGTCCATAAAATTTAATATTCTTCCAAATTAATTATACAATGATAAAAAAGTCATTAATTATTGACTTTTGGTTCTATTTTCATTTTATAGTAACTATAGTAACCATATATTATGAAAATACAAGAACACACGGTAAGCGTTAATGTTTTCAACAAAGGGTTAAAGCTAAAAGATAAGGTTAATTGTTTTTACCCAAACTTGTCTAAAACCTATTGGTAGAGTTTATTTATACATATAATCATATTATCCTCAAAATAGATAACTTTTTAACTATTTTAATTTGAATATAAATTTATAATAAAATAATATTTCAAGACTTTCCTAAAGTTCTCATACTCACTCTTATAAAAGGCCACCAACTCTACTATATTGCTCACAGTTCTAATGCATTTTCTAACAGAAAATATCTATCCAATCCTCTTCATATAATCTCTCCCCAAAATTATTAATCCTTATTTTATGTATAACACCCTTCTTTAAATTCTTTAGGTGTTCTTCAATGGCGATCAGCCAAAGAATATGTATCATTTTCTTTAAGTGTGTCTATTTTTTTTCTTCTTCCAATTACTCAAATATTATATTACCATGATGAGATAATAACTAAAGTATCCTCAATATACTGATATTTTATTATATTAATATCATCCCCTAAAATCATCTCTACTTCCATTAAATGGTAAAGGAATTAATTGTTCATGAATACATGTTAATTAACACCTCCACAAACCGATTTAGTTTATTATCCATTAAAATCAATTAAGATTGTTTATAATGATATAATTAATCTTCATATGTTATATTTAAGACATATTAATCACTATAAGATAATAATATATCAATTATATTCTTACTTCCATATGCAAAAAATGATAATGTCGTTCGTGCGTATGTGTTAACTACCACCTCCACAAAGTGGTGTCACCCATTTTTGTTAATTATATAACTTTTATGATATATATATATATATATATATTGAAATGATTATTATAATGTTAATATTATCATAATTATTATGGAAATATAAATTGATAATTACTTTATTTCTATAAATATCAATGAAACATCTAAACATCACTCATGCATACATACAACCTACAGTCTCCGTGATTATAACAATGTTCATTTTTCATAACCATATTTAAATTAAAAAATTTTATTCATGTGTAAAAGAGATGAATATGTCATGAATACAATTTTATATATTATGGAATTATGACCACATGGACTAGTGACATCATACCATGTTCATTTTCGACTCATGGCCTGATTATTGATAAAATGTCTGACATGAACTCAAATAATTAACTAATTGTTATGATATGGTCATAAGTGATGTAAATTGAATAATAAACACGAAAAAGGTTGTGAATAAATTATAAATTAACCTAAGTTTATTGTTTAGGAATATGGATAACGAACAAGACAATTAGGACTCAAGGTGAAGGACTTTATTTCAATATCCTTTCATTGAGGCATATTTTGATTTGTATGCGACCTTATTTTATACCGTGCACAATCAACCCATTTGAAATTTAATTTCATTCAACAAGTTTCAAAATGAATATTTTTTTTACGAATCATTTTACAAAATGACAAAAGGAATGTTTCTTTTTAATGTACGCTGTGACAATGACCTTTCAGCTGCCATGAACATTATTTTATACCTATATTCCTCAACAAGACATAATGTTTTTAAAAAAAATAAGTAAATGTTATAATTGTTTTTAGGAATTTTTTTATTGAAAATGGTTTTGAGAGTGTATTTATTATATAAATATCTTTAAATGATGCCTTATTATTTCAATGATTAAAATTTATTTATATCTTTATGTATGTTCATGTGTAATTATTATGGTTCTTGGGAATTAATTATGTATATGGGTGGTTCCATAATAAACTGAGGTTGGGTGAGACCATGATAGCTCTCCAATTCATTGGGTAACATGATGGAGGTAAATGTTAAGGTTTCTTCTAATAGAGATAGGGAATATACAATGATGGATATTCCAAACATAACCATGAGGTTTACTCCCTATCTTACTATGAAAGCTAAAAAGTAATTATAATATGGAATCCACAAGTTACCTTTATGATTTATGATTTCTGTGATCTTATGATTTCATGAGGTATGTTAACGATCTTATGTTTTATGAGTGAAAAGTATGATTTCACTTGTTTGTACTTATTCGTGGACTAACGTTTTCTTTCCTTATTTTATATACCTTATTGAGATTTTTATACTCATTCTATGTTTTTGAAATGTTTTTCATAGGGTATAAGGACGAGTAAGATAAATAAATAATTCATGAATATTTCTATAAAGAAAATAAATCATGTTTTTTTGTGGAAAAATGGTATACTATTATGATAGTATCCTATTGTATGATTATTGGATGATATGTAATAATAATGGCCTATTTATTAAAAACTATAATATTGAAAAGATCCTATATGTGAATTAAATTAAAATTATTGAATTATCTCATAATTAAGTAATGTTATAAGGATGGGGCCAGATAGTTGGTGTCAGAGGTTAGTTTAGAAGATATTAATGGTTAGGATATTGTTAATAATATATCCACAAATTATTTTTTCATTATGGTCAAATTCAAATAGAATTTTAGGATTACCATGTTGATTCATCTAAGATACGCTTATTCAGAATGGTTTTCCACAGAGGAAACAGGTAAGCTATGTTGGGATGACATCCAGAGGGAAAGAAACCTTCGAAATAAAAAACTTGAGATGGTTGGAATCTGAACTGAATAGATTGTTGTAGTGATCGAATACGTGAATCAGGGTATAAATGGAGGTGGTATCCATACAAGAGATCAGTCGGATCAACCAAATAAGAACATTTTGGTAGTGGAGAATTTCATGAGGCAATGTCCTCCATCATTCAGAGAACCATATGACCAAGTTATAGTTGAAGAGTGGATTAAATACCTAGAATAGATTTTTGATGTCATGGGGTGTTCAGAACACCAAAAGGATAGTATTACTATTTACTATTTTAAATTTGAAGACGATTAGTGGTGGTATATGGTTAAAAATATCTGAGATAGCGAGTATATTTATTCTCTTGATTGGGATGAAGTCAAAGGTATGTTTTTTGAGATATATTTTTCTAATTTGATTTGACTTAGAATGGAAAAATATTATTATAATTGAGGTAGGAGGATGACTCAGTGGCTGCTTATGAAGAAACATTCACTCAACTAGGAAGGTATGATCGAAATTTCATACGGGGTATTGATAGTAAAATAAATCATTTTTAATCAATATAAATAAAAATTATCATAGGGCATTAGCTTATCATCATTTCAAAAGTTATGAAAAACTTGTTCTGATATACAGAGATGGTGGAAATAGATTTTTTCAATGATCAATTGTTCTTTGAAAAATTGCATAATAAGAGGCTGATGTGGAAGAAGAAAGTGAAGAACTCTTAAAAAAATATGATGGTAAGAAACTTAGGATTTCAGTTTGTGAAAATTATTGTAAAAATCACACTAGGGAATGCCTTTTGAAATCTGTTAAATGCGTCTGAAGTGGTAAAATGGGACATAAGGCTCATAATTTTATTTAAAAATACTACGGTAGTGGTATGAGAAAATCTTATTTACAATAATTAATATTTTTTAGGTGCAATGAGATGGGTCATTTTGAAAATTAATGTCCAATAAATAACTCAAATGATTGGAAGAAACCAGAGTACAACTAGAAAGGGGTGTTCAAATCCTTTGTAACTACTTCTATAGATGTTTCACCATAAAATAAAGTTGTATCAGGTACATTTTTTATTTATATAGATTATTCCAATGTGTTGTTTGATTCTGGGTCTACACATTCTTCCATTTTCGAGAAACATTTTAGTAAATTGGGAATTCCATCTCAAGAATTGAATCCTAAACATGTTGTAAAAACACCTGGGGGAAATATTGAGACAAAAAAATTATAAGAACCTTCATGTCCTTGTATGTGGAAAAAATATACCTTAAAACCTTATTGTTTCACATGTTGTAGAGTTTGATGTTATTTTGGGTGTGGATTGGATTTCCATTTATCCTGATAAGATTGGTTGCAGAGATAAGTAGGTTTCTTCTCTGAAAGAGTTTTAGTTTGAGTACAATAATAAACCCCTATTATTGATAACATACCAGGAAGATGGGAAACCAGTAAAATATGGAAAGGAATGTTACCTTTAACATATTTATTGAAAATAAAGGAATTGTTCACATTGATGATGTGCCAATGGTAAATGAGTATCTTGATGTTTTTCCTAATGATTTTCTTGGTATAATGCCTGATCCAAATGTTGAATTTACTATTGAGTTGGTTTCTAATCTTAATTCAATTTCAAAACCCCATTATTCAATGTCTCAAATTAAAAATTTAGAGATAAAGAAGCAATTCCAGGAGTTATCAGATAAAGGATTCATTTGACCTAGAATGTAACCATGGGGTGCCTCTGTATAGTTTATTAAAATGAAATATGGTTCAATGAGACTTTTCATTGATTATAGAGTGTTAAATAACATCACTATTAAGGACAAGTATCATTTTTCTCATATCGAAGATTTTTTTGATCATCTCCAGGAAGCTTAGTATTTTTCGAAGACTGAATTGAGGTAGGGGTACCATCAGTTGAAAGTAAAGGAAGCAGAAATTTTGAAGGCCTCATTTTCTACTAGATAAGTCCATTATGAATTTTTATTTATGCCTTTTGGGTTAATAAATACACCTTTTGTTTTCATGGATCCTATGAATAAAATTTTTCATGAGTTCTTGGATAAGTTTTTGTTTGTGTTTGTTGATGATATTTTGGTATATTCTAAATGTAAATAGGAGAATGATAGTCATTTAAGGGTTGTCTTGAAAACCTTAAAAGAATATAAACTCTATATGAAATTCATAAAGAGTGTGTTTTGGTTACAGAAAAAATCATTCCTTGGTCACATTGTTTCTAAATATGGCATAACAGTTGATCCTACTAGAATAAAAGTTGATAAATAATTTACAAGACCCACACATAGAAGCAAGATTCATAGTTTTCTTAGTTTAGTAAGTTATTATAGTAGGTTTGTTAAAAAAATTCAAAGTTCTATAGCCTAGAAACTAAGTCTACTAAAAAAGGTGTTATGTTCATCTTGACAAAATAATGTGATGTTTGTTTTCAGGAGTGAAAAATAGATTGGGGAATGATCTAGTTTTATCCCTACCATCCAAAAATGGGGAATTTATTATCTATAGTTATTCTTCATTGAATGGACTTAGTTATGTCCTAATTAAGAATGAATAGTTAATTTATTATTCTTCACATTATTTGAAAACTAATGTGTTAAATTACCCTACACATGATTTGAAATTTGCTACTATTTCTGTTACTTTAAAAATTTGGAGGCATCATCTGTATGGAGTAAAATGTGAAATTTATACCAACTATAAATGTTTGAAGTATATATTTACTTATAAATAATTAAACATGATACAGAGAAGATAACTGTAATTAATCAAGGATTTTTATTGCAAGATTCATTACCATCCTCTAAAGGAGAACAAACTGGTCGATGCTTTGAGTTGGAAAAATAATGCTACATTAAAAATGTTATATTTAGAACGTGATCCTTAGATTAATGATTTGATGAACATTGGTGTGAATGTTTTTGGTGCATGAAATTACTATGTTTTTTTTCATGTTTCAGTAGAATCATCTCTACAAGACAGAATAAATAAATCATATAAGGAAGACAATGAATTGCAGAAAAAGGTAGAATTCATTAAAAAGGGTAAGTTTCTGGAATTTAAAATTGATAAAGATTATGTTTTCAGATTTGGGAAAATATCATGTTTTCCTTTTGATTCACAGTTGAAGAAAGAGTTTTTATGTGAAACTCATAGTCCTTTGTTTTTACTGTATCCTGACAGTACTAAGATGTAGAGAGATCTTCTGTGATGTCGTCGGGACGAGATCCAGCTCATGCGGCAGTGTCGGTCCTTGATCTGGCATGAGGGTTCCAGATCCAGGTTCCCAAATCAGTGTCAGTTCGATCCATGCTTTTGCAGCATCATTTATTCAGTGGCATTGTCGGCCTGAGCTGGAAGGCTGGATTCAGTCGCAATATCACCTGTTAATGATGATCTTGGGATCCCATCTCCACGAGGGCGCAGTGTGGTCTTTTGGTCTTTTCTATCCTTTTTTTATTCTGTGTGTTGCCACATTTTTATCAGAGTGGTCTTTGGATGGTTATTGTGGTCTCCCCATGTAAGATTAATGGCGGTGATGGGATTGGTACAGTTTGTAGAGGGGCCTTCCTCTGGCGTTAGTTTCGGCACTTAGGAGGACACTTTAGTGGTGATGGATTCCTATCTTTGAAATTTTTATAACTTCGTGATTCTTATGCTACTGTGAATCTGCTTCTACTATGAATCTGCTTCTTACCGCAGAACTACTTCTTGTTAGGATTTTTCTTCATGATGAGAATCTATTTTGTGTGTGTGTGAATCTGTTTTGGTGGTGTTTTCTTCATACTATCTATGTTAAGAATGTATATGATTCCATGTCTTCTTCAGAGGTATCCCCATATTTGGTTTAGAGTTTAGAGTTTCCTCCTGAACATTGTTATCCATAATTGAGTGTTTGAGAGGTTATGGATTTTTTCATCGGTACCAGGCCCATTCCTTTTTGCACGGGATAGCTAGCCAACTAGTGATGGGAAAGTGGAAGCAGGGCTTAATGTTTTGTTGTTGGGGAGGGGCTACCCATTTTTTAAATTTATTAGTTTTTATATATTTTGGACAATGGGGGTGCGGTTTAATGTCTTAAGTCCTTGATGTCATGTTGGTTCCCCCTCAGCACTTAAAAGGGGTTTATGATAATAAAAAAAATTAATTTTCAGTCAGTCATCCTATTTGAGATACTCTATTTCTAGATCAACTTTCTTGGTTTTAGCTTAAAGAAATAGTTAGGTTACATAGATTTACTCTCTCTATTGTATCTGTTTGTGATCCCATGTTTACTTATAACTTTTGGAAATTCTTTCAGAAGTCGTTGGTTACTAAAATAAATTTTAGTACATCTTTTCATCCTCAATCTGATGGGTAGTCAAAATGAACAATTCAGACATTAGAGAATATGCTACGTGCTTGTTCAATGGATTTCCATAGATTTTGGGACCAATATATTTCTTTATTTGAATTTTCTTATAATAGTAGTTTTCATTCCAGTATACATATGAAACTATTTGAGGCTTTATATTGAAATAAGTGTCGAAATCTAGATTTTTGCGATGAATTTGGAGAAAAGAAGTTAATGAGACCAGAATTGGTATAAGAGATAATAAAAAAAGTTTTGTTGATTTAGAAGAACATGAGGATAGTTCAGAGTAGGTAGAAAAGTGATGCAGATTACCGGGGGATCTTTCTTTCGAGGTAGGTGAGCATGTCTTTCTCAAAGTTTCTCCATTGAAAAATGTGATGCATTTTTGTAAGAAGGAAAAGTTGAGTCTGAGGTTCATTATACCATGTAAAATAATAAAAAAATTGGATCAGTTTCCTACATATTGGATTTACCTCAATTTTTATCCTAGGTGCAGACTTTTTTTCATGTTTCAATGTTGAGAATGTATTTGTCGGATCCATCGCATGTTTTGAGGCGAGAGGTAGTTCAATTGAAAGATAATCTCTCTTATCGGGATCATCCAAAAGAGATTATTAACTATAGATAGAATTGTTTTTCAAAATAAGGTGATTCATTAGGTAAATATTTTGTTTAAAATATGGTTGAAGAGTTAACATGAGAATTTGAAAATTCTATGAGGGAAAAATACACCAAAATATTTATAAGTGAATAAAATCGTGAGGATGCAATTTCTAAAAGGGGAGAAATAAGTAACATCCCAGGTAAATAATAAATAATAAATTATAATATTTATTAATATTTATGAAATAAATATTAGTTTTACTTTACAATGGTTTCAATGTACGATTGCATACTCGACCCGTAATAATGGGTTTCCCTGAAATCATATGTTGCACACAACACTGAGTCATATCGAAAGATAATATATCAATATTACTATTATTTTAAATTATAGTTAATTCCTACCAATATTTTTGGTGGGAATGAATATTATTAATGATATTATGATTTTACATGTTTTTTTAATGTATCCAATGAATTTTAGAGGCTTAAAATGATAATGAACCCTATTTTAAGTATAAAATACTGTATTATTTTTAAAATTTTATTTTACCGCCTTTTGACATAGAACACTTTCTAAAAAAAGTTGTTTTCAATTTGATATGTTCTAATTAACAAAATACATTTCTATTTTTGGTAGTGAGACATAAAATAATTTCTCGGATTAAATTTTGGTATTTTTCTGAGAAATTCATATTTTAATGAATAGTGAAAACTAGAGCAATTCAATTCAAAACTTCTTTTAATATAATTTATTTATATACATAGGTAGTCGTTTTAACTGGTTTAAAAGTTTTATTGGATTATTTTTTTTCATTTAATCCAATTTTTTCCCTTAGAAGTAATTTCACATTGAAATTGGACATAAACACATGTCAATATTTTGATAGTTTTTACTTCTTAAAAACCCACTTTTTTGTTTTTTACATCGGGAAATAATTTTAAATTATTTAATGAAACTTTTTTGTTTGGGATTTGGAAAAATTTATTCCATATTTGGAATAAAAAGGTCCAAATTATTTAAAAAGATGCATTTTATTAACATTAGGAATAGAAACTTTAGTAATTTTTTTTATTTACCCTGGTTAAACTATAAATCAGGTAAATAAGGGTAAAAATAATATTATAATAATATAAAACAAACCTGAAACGTGTAATAAAACTATTTTATGAGATATGTATGATGATTGACATCTATGGGTTTATTTTAGGACCCCTTGGATCCACTTAGGGTGATAATGTCATGTTATAATAATTAATTTAAAGTAAAGAGAAATATATAACAAACATGTATTTTTTTTGAAAAATAATTTTAAGAATGGTTATATAATTTATATATTTTATATTAATAAGAAATATAAAAATATTTTATACATTATGGAGTTTTATATATCATTTTTAAACATTATATAAATAAATTTATGTATGAAACAATGATGAGGTAGTGATTACCTTATTAGTGAAATATTGAAATAAATGATATTATAAAAATAAAAATAAATGTAATTTTTATTTTTTGACACCATAAAAACATTTATGGATGTATATGTCATGTTATCCTTGATTTAAGTCATTTTTTTAAAGTAACCATGTTTATATGACTTTAATATAAACTAATTACTAAATAGTGTCAAATATGATGTAAATGATTTTTTTTTTAAAATATTATTTTATTAGATGATATAATAGTCCTAAAAATATAATATTCATCCAAATGAAATATATAATGTTACAAATGTAATTAATGATCCAATTTTGGTTCTCTTTTCATTTTATAGATACTATAGTAACTATGTATTATAAAAATAGAAGAATACATGGGAAGAGTTAAGGTTTTTAACTAAGGGTCAAAGCTAAAATATAAGGTTTATTTTCTAGCATAAAATTTTATAAAACCTATTGGTTGAGAGTATTTAAAACCATAATAATCTTATCCTAGAAATATATAAATTTGGAACTATTATAATTTGAAAATCAATTTATAATAAAATAATATTTCAAAATATTCCTAAAGTTCCCCTCCTCCCTCTTATAAAAGGCCACCACCTCTACCCACTTACTCACACTTCCAAAGCCTTTTAGTTCGTCCATGATCTATCCAAGACACTTCCTATAATTCATACTAACATTATTAAATCCTTATTTTATGTAGAAATCCCTTCTTTGAGGTGTTTAGGTGTTCTCCAAATGCGATCAACCGAAGAAGAGGTATCGTTTTCTTTAAGTGTTTCAATTTTGATTCTTTTTTAACTTCCTCAAATATCATCCAACCATGATGATATTATAAATCTAGTATCCTCAATATAATAATATTTTATTTGGTTAATATCATCCCCTAAATCCATCTCTACTTAAATCAAGTGGGAAAGTAATTAGACATTCGTGTGTACGTTTGAATTATCTCCTCCATGAACCGATTTAGTTCGTTTTCTATTACCATATATTAAGATTGGTTATAATGGTAGAATTAATATTTATATGTGATATTTATGACATATTAATCATTATAAGATAATAATATATCAATTATGTTCTTACTTCCAAGTGCATAAAAATGATAATGTATGTCGTGTGTACGTGTGAACTATCACCTCCACGTTGCATTGTGACTCATATTTATTCATTAAATCACTTGTATTTTATATATAAGTATATGTAAATTATTATTATGTTGTTAATAATATCATGATCATTCTGGAAGGTTAAAATTATAATTACCTAATTACCATAATGATCAATTAAAAATGGAAGGTTACTCATGCATACGTACAGCCTACCGTCGCCATGATTATAACGTTGTTCATTTTTCATAACCATATTTAAATAAAAAAGTATGATTAATGTGTAAATTTAATGACCCTATCATAAAAACTATTCTATAAATTATTTACTTATGACCACATGGACTAGTGACATAATACCATGTCCATTTTTGACTCAAGAACCGATTATCAACAAAACATCTGACATGAACTAAAATAATTAACTAATTATTATAAAATGGTCAAAAGTGATGTAAAGAAAATAATAAACACGAAAAAGGTTCTGATGTAAGAAGAAGTTAACCTAAATTTAATATTCAGGAAGTTAAATATTGAACAAGACAACTCAGACTCAAGGTAAGTGACTTCGTCTTAATCTCCTTTCATTGAGGCATATTTTGATTTATATACGACCTTCTTTAATATGGTTTATAATCTACCGCTTTGAAATTTAATTTCATTAAATGGGTTTTAATATTATTATTTTTTATGAATCTTTTTTCTAAAAGATATAAGGAATGTATCTTTTTAAATTACATGGTGACAACGACCCTTCCGCCACCTCGAGCATTATTTGATATCTGGATTCCTCTATAAGAAAAATGTTTTTTTAAAAATGAAATACTATAATACTTTGTAGGTATTTTGGTATTTAAAATGGATTTGAGAATGGAATGATGATATCAATATCTTAAAAGGAATTATAATTACTTTAATGTGGAAATTTTATGTTTTTCTTTATACTTGTTCATGTTTTATTATTTTGTTATGGTTCTTGGGAATCGATTATGTATACTGGTGGTTCCATGATAAAATGAGTGCGAGTGAGCCCATGATATCTCTCTAATTTATTGGGTAACATGACAGATTTAAATTTTAAGTTTTATCTTAAGAGATTTAGGGAACAAATTGTGGTGGGTATTCTAAATGTAACCATGATGGTTACTCCATATGTGATTGTGGAAGCTACAAATTAAGTATGATATGGATTCCATAAGTTACCTTTATGATTTTTTATTTCATTAATCTTATGATTTCATGAGTTTTGTTAAATATCTTGTGTTTAATGAGTGAAAAGTATGATTTCACTGGTCTGTATGTATTCATGGACTAATGTTTTCTTACCTTATTTTATATCCCTTACTGAGATTTTTTTTTCTCATCCCATGTTTTTTGACTGTTTTTCACATGGTTTAAGGATGAGTAATATAAAAGAAGAAGTCAAGAATATTTTTTATCAAGAAAAGTAATCATGTTTATTTGTTGAAAAAATGGATACTATTTTAATAGTATCCTCTTGTATGATTAGGGTATGATATTTATTAATAATGGCCTAATTTATTAAAACTCGAATCTTGATAATATCCAAGATGTGAATTAATGTCAAATTATTGAGTTTTCTCAATATTAAGAAATGTTTTATGGCTGGTTCATTATATATCTTATGAACGTACTGATTTGGATAGTTTAAGGAAAGGTTTGACAACTGAAATGGGGATCGAGATATAAGAGTGTTTTAACCTTTTTAATTAATGAATTAGAATGATATATATCACACTATGTTTTATTTTTATTGTGATTTAAATAAAAAGAACAAGATTTTGAGGATCCATTATAATTGAATTTGATTTATAGGATCCACCATAGTATTGTTAAGGGAATTTGTGTTCAGATGATCTTACCCTCGGGATAAAAACATGACTCTGTTTGGTTAATGTATTGTTGGATAAATAGAATAGATGTCATTTCAAATTAAAGGGTTACTTTTTTGAATTAAATACACTCATTACCTAATGTCGTGAAAGGTTTTTGGTGATTCAAACACATAAGAGACAATCTGTGGCTTACAGAAAGGTTATATTCAAAAGGTTTTTATAACCCTCTAGTCTATAACTCACTAATGTCTGGGATATTATAGAATGTTTGTTAGGTGTGTAAATGGATGGGATATTTTATTGGGCGTGATTCAATACATCTGGGTGTCACTGTGTATCATAATATAATAATAACCAAGCCACGTATGTTTTAAAAAGAAGAAACTTCATCATAGTTTAATGTTTAATATATAGAGACTTAACATGAATGAGGAGAATATGTAATGGGAGTGGGTTTAAAGTGGATGGGATATACAACTTCACCTTGGTCAAGACCTTTGGGTGTCACTACATATCCTTATGTAATACTAATCATATAGAACAGTAATATTTTATGCTATGTATCTTATTAAATAATTTCATCTTATTTGATATCTTAAACCAAGCATAAATGAACTGTACTATTAAACATTAATGTGACCATTAGGAATAGTGATGTGGTTATTAGAGTAATAAACTAATCTACCTAAGTATAAATAAAATTTATATATCTCATAAATTAAAATATGATATAATTATATCGTGGAATAATTAAATAAATGTTTAAAAATGATAAATTAGCTATTGGTATTTTGGGAAACGTAAATGTTAATTTATAAATTTTAAATAATATTATGATTTAAAAGAGAAATTATGTTCATAAAATAGATTCATAAATGAAAATATTATTGTATTATAATTATTAGATAATTTTTTTGACCATAATTAATTTTTCAAATTTCATAGAATCAATTATTATTTAAAAATATGTATTTTTCAAAATAATTGATAATTTTAATTAAAACATAAATTTCGCATATTTATAAAATTATTTAAAAAATAATGTTTCCATTTTTTAAATCTAAATGTTGAAAAATGGTTAGGGTGAATTTTTTGTATTTTTCTAAAATTGTTGAATAATTTTGAATAGTTAAATATGGTAATTTATGGTATTAGCAAAATACATGATTTATTGAGACGTGGGCAATGTATGGATGATATAAGAACCATTTTTTTGAAATCATATACACTAGTTACTATAATTTGTCCCAATAATCATCACTCTAGATATTCTTCATCCAAAATATTAATTAAATTAATAAAATAATAAAAAGACAACCCTCTCTTCCACTATAAATACAACCCCTCACCATCTCTTCCCCTCACACATTCAAATATTTGGAAATTTCTTATATTCTAAAAAGATCCTCTCTCAAATATCTTCCCCACATCCAATAGATTCTTTTCTAAACAAAAGGCCAAACCCAAGTTACTTAAGGTGACTCTCAATGAGATGAAATTCAAGAGGCAAAATCCCCTTTCATTCTATTTTAATTCATTTTAATTTATTTTATTTTCTTATACTCTCATTTTATCATCTATTAAAACATGAATTATTACACTAGTATATTATATATACTAGAATATTATTATGTTAATGGAATATCCATCATCAAACCCATTCTATTTTCCCTTTTATTATAAAAATGAAAGCATTATCGGTGATGTGTCAATTTATCCCCAACTTGGAAGATTCATTTTTATTTTTCATTATCGCCTCCAAGTATGATCATAAAACCATTATTGGGGGTTAAAATAGATTTTATTATAAATATTATAAGTTATATTATTTTATATAACTAATATATATTCATGATATTAAATAAAATGTTATAAGTTCATGATGGTCTTCAAAACAACAACAAAAAATTAAATCATTTTCATTAATGTTTTATATAATAAATCAACCTCATAAAATATAACCAAATGATATATAATATCACTTAAACATCTATAAGTTCAATAGTTACATATAATTTAAATTATTAAAATTATTCCTATTTTACATGAACTTCAACACATGTATACAATATAACTGATCCAGAAAACCAAGAAAATGAACACTCTTAGAACGATGAAATTGAATCTTATAACTCATAAAAAATTCCATACATTAACATAAAAAAATTATACTAAATCAGATAAATTTATAAAACATTTTTAATTAGGTAATTAACTAATTTTATTTTATTATTTAGGATATTAAATAAAATTTAATAATGTGTTCAGACATATGTTTAGGGGTTTCTTAAATAAATTTCAATTTTTTTGGCTAAAATTCTAGGTCATTGGTTATGTTATTCCAAGAATATGTGTTAAATGGACTCTGGTTTTATTATATAATATTTCCAATTTTATTCGGTGGATTTAAATTCTTTACACATAATTATTTAATTTATGTTTCATCACTCCAATGATATGATCTTTGAAATGGGTTTCTCATCTTGGTCTTATTTCTTTGAGATATTCCATATTCACAACCTAATCCCTGTTTCTGGTGTATGTATACTTCCCATTTTTATTTATGATCATCATTTATTGAATATTTCATTAAATATCAATATTTCTTCTACAATGTATATGATTATTTTCTTAGGTGTATATCATTTTTAATACGGTGTTTATTTTGATTGGTTTTTTAACTATGGAAATATTGATGTATCTGTATCCTCCACTCAATATGGATATTTTTATATAGAAAATTGTTATTGAATTAAAGCAATGTATGATGAATGATTTATAATTGTATTTATGGGTGGGTCATGAAATTATATATCCCCTCAAAACATCAATAGGTCTCATGATATAAGACAATTGGCTACAAACTCTTCATGTTTGTTTCTAAGAAGAATCAGACCGGTTTCTATACACAAACATAAACTATCTTATGAAAGGTCTTGACAGTAGTTGTTCATATTTCAGATACATAAAATCTAATAATTAATCATTTTCTTCATTAGTATTCATTAATTACTTTACGTGATAATTTCACAATGAAAAAATCTGTGGTTTCATTTTCATTTTCAATTTGGTGATGGAATATATTTTTCAAGTATTAACCTTTATATTAGGATTATGAATTAATTTTTATGCTTCACAAAATATTGATTCATTTTTCTCCTATGTGTAACCCTTATTGATAAGAATATCTCACCATTTTACTTTTTTCCCATCCCTAGGTTATGAAGATGAAATATTTGAATATGTTTTGATGATGAAGTTTATTTTACTTTGTTTCGTTCTATGTTAAATTACCAATTTAATAATGGTGCCATGTATATACCTAGTTGTTCAATACTACTAAATTGATTTATCCTTGGTGATGTTATATCTTTTTTCTATTCCATTGCAACAAAATAACAACCAACTCTGGGCTAATAGGGTCATTGTTTTTACAGTTGATATCATAGAAGGTTTAGTAAAAACCCTAGGAACTAAATGTTAAGTACACATGATAATTATAATAATTCCATTTAATGATTTTTTTGGTGAAATGATCAGGATTATTATGAACTAATTTAGTGTGATCTATTATTTAGTAATGGTACCAAATTGATGAAAAGGAATGAATACCCACATACAATGTAGGTATTTCTCCACTATGAAATTCAAAACAATTAGTGTTGTAACTGAGAAGATCATGAACATATTAGGTTAACTTACTAATGTTATGAATAATAACCATACAACACCTATTTAAGATATTTTCCTGTGGTGGAGGATCCCATATTTATGAGATTACAAATCTAGTGGTAGCTGAGCAGTGGATCAAGTCCCATGAAAAAATATTTCTGTAATTGGGATGAAATAAAAGTGAAAATGTAGTATTAGAGGTATAGTCTCTAGGGAGATACTAATCAATGGTTTTTATTGATATATAATAATGAGGAGTAAAATTAAATAGAATACAAGGATTATAAATCATTTAAATAAGCATTATTCAATAAATATTTACCTCATGATAAATAAACTAAAATGAAGGGAAAATTCCTCAACATAATGAAAAATGAAGAAGAGAGTGTTAAAGAGTATGAGTCCACCTTCACAATACTATCCAATCATGCTAAAAATTATATATGTGATTTTGAAAAAAAATATTGATCATTTCTTTGAAGATCTTAAGACAAGGCTTAGAAGGGATCTATCTTCTCAACTGTGTTTATCAAATGATGAAGTGGTATTAAGTCCCATAAAAATAGAGTTATAATTTTATTAAACTTTTATGTTTAATAAAAATAAAGTGAATTACATGTCTTCTGATAACCACATAAAAGGTTAAGTAATATATATTATTAGGGGAATGAATCAATTAACATTATGTGAAAATTGTGGAAATAATCATCCAGAGAAATGATTTAAAGGAATGATTGTTTTTTATAACTGTGGGGAATGGGGTCATCAAAAAAATTGATACAATGGGATGAAAAAAATCAATGATTTTCAATAATTCAATTATAATTTAAATTTGAATTATTCAAATCAATATCCCAATCATCAATGGAATCATCCACTATAGAGGCAAAGGGGAGATTTCCAAGCTTATACGATCAACACAGCTAAAGTAGAAGTACCCAATAATGTGGTTGATGGTACATTAATATTATATTAAAATATATCCAATGCTTTATGTGATTATAGATCATCACACTCTATTATATCTACCCAATTTACTTTGAAAACAAGACATTTCCCATTTGATTTAATAAGGGAGTTGTTATTAAAAACTCCTATGATATGTCTCATTGCAAAAAAATGTATCTTTCAGTCCCCTTTATGACTCATAAACATTCTTTAGTTTCTGAAAATATCATCATACATATGGTTGAATTTTATTTAATACTCATTACATATTTACATTTAAAATATGATGCCAAAATATATTACAAGAATAAAGACATTACAATTTGTGAGGAAGAAGTAGAATCATTTATCTTTAGAGAAAAAACATCATAATATAAATCTTATCTTGATCCACCCCCAGTAGCTCTACTGAATTGAATTATTTGTGAGGAAAAGAAAATTAAATCTAGTAATTAGGAAGGTAATATTCAAATTGAGTATGTACCAGTTGTATGGGAATACATTGATGTATTTCTTAAGGAATTACCTGGTGACCCCCTAGAGAAATAATTCAAGTTTACCATTGATTTAATACCTGATGGATAACCAATATCCGAATCCTTATAGAATGAACGAAGTGGAATTAGTATATATAATGAAATAACTAGATTATTTGAGTAATAATGGATTTATTCACCCTAGTGTTACAGTAGGGGGATCCCCTGTTCTAATGGTTAGTAATAAATATAGATCCTTGAGTATTTATATTGACTATAGAGAAATTAATGATATTACGATAAAGAAAAAGTATCCTCTACCTTGCATGAATGACTTATTTAGTCAACATCAAAGAGATAAATATTTTTCAAAGATTGAACTTCATTCTTGTTATCAACAATTTCATGTAAATAAGAGATATATAATCAAATGATATATTTATAGAAGAGGTATGGACATTACAAGTTTACAGTAATTCCATTTTTGTTGACTAATGCACCCTCTATTTTTATAATTATAATAAACATTATATTCGATGAATATAGTCATGATTTATTCTAGTAATAATTGATGATATTATGGAGTATTATAAATATATTAATACCATGAAAATAATTAAAATATTAATCTTAATACTCTCATAAAGAATTTGTTATGTGGTAAATTTATCATTGTGAATTATGGATTAAGGAATTTTCTTTTAATGACCATAGTATCTCTAATGATGGAATTTTATCTGATCTTGTAAAGAAAAATCAAATCTAATAATGTCTCACACCAATTAAAATTATCAAGGTTTGTAGTTTCATTGGTTTAGAAGGTTACTATCATCATTTAATTTAGAATTTCTCCCACTTGGCTTACCCATTAACTAAGAACACATGCACAGGGGTTAAGTTCATATATAAAAAATGATGTGTAAAATGTTTTAAATAATTTAAGATAAGACTATTCAATTCTCCAATTTTGACTATAGAAACAAGAAACGCTGGGTTTGTGATATATAGTTAAGTATCGAAGAAAATACTAGGTTGTATGCTTAGGAAAAATGTTATTGTTATTGAATATAAATCAAGTTAACTCATGATTCATGAAAAAAATTATCCAACTCATTATATTAAGTTAGTAACCGTAATATTTTCATTGAAGATATAGAAAAACTTTCTCTATGGTGAATGAAGAGCGATATATATGGATCAAAAGAGTATTAATTACTTCTTCACAAATAAAGAACTCAACATTAATCCCAAATGATGGCTTGAGATACACAAAGAATATTATATCTCAATACACAACCACACAGGAAAAGAAAATAAGGTAGTATATGCATTAAGAAATAAAGATCAAGGAATTTTCACCCAAATGAGGATTGATAAAGATATTATATTCATATATTTTGTAATGAAGGTTATGGGAATTATAAAGGATGCAGAAACATCCGTACTTTTTCAAATGATAACTTATCAATATTTACTAGAGGAGATAAAAACTTTTCAATATAACGATGATAATTTTGAATGGAAAATTAATGCTTCTAAGAATGGGAAATTTATAGACTTCATATATGAGGATGAAATTCTGAAATTTTGAAAGGGTTTATGTGTTCCATAAATACCTAAGAAAAAAAAGGGAAATATTAGATGATTATCAAAACACTTGTTTTTCTATACAACCTAGTAGTACCAAGATGTATAGAGATCTGAAGGAATATTTTTTGTCGGATAATATGATGTAAGAAATTGCTGACTATGTGTCTAGATATCTATTTTGTTAATAAGTTAAGGATAAGAGATAGTATCCTAGATTATCCATTCAAACTATACCAAATCCTATCTGGACGTGGGATGACATTACAATGGAATTCATCAATAGATTACCAAACACCCCTAGGAAGAATGTTACAATATGGGTTATTGTTGACTACTTTGAAAAATATGTACATTTTCATACTATAAGAGAAGATTAACCTATTTGGTTCCTATAAATACACTATATTAATGGATTTTTAAGACTTAATAGTGTACCTATATAGATTGCGTCTAATCAAGATCCCCATTTTACATCCAAATTCTAGAATATTATACAGAAGGATTTGGATATTGAGCTTCATTTGTGTACTTCTTATCACCCTAAAACCGACAGACATTAGGAAACAACTATTAAATAATTAGAATACAAGTTGAGATCTTTCTCACTTATCTTTCAAGGTATGTGGGATCATTTTTTCCATTTTGTGGAGTTTTCCTACAATAATAGAATCCATTCAAGTATTCAAATGCTGCCTTATGAAAAAAATTTTGGAAAGAGATGTCATACTACAACATGTTGGTATAAAGTTGTTGAGAAGAGACTTATTGGCCAAAAAAATGTTGATGACATAATGAAAAAGGTAAATACTATCTCAGGTCATATTTAAGCGACTCAAAATAAGAAAAAGTTTTCTGTTGAAAATCAGATAATGGATTCGGAATTTAAACTAGAAGATTATGTCATTATAAAAGTATCACTATATAAGGGTGTCATAAGTTTTTGTAAGAAAGGTAATTTGATCCCCAGGTACATCATAATTCGAAATTATAGAAACAATTTGAGGTGTATATTATGATTAAAAATACCAAACAGTTTCTCCAAATTTCATGATGTGTTCCACATATCATTTCTATAGAAGTACATTCCAGACCCAATACATGTACACACCTATAAATAAATATAATTGAAACAATTTTTGTCTTACTGCGATGATCCAACTAATATTCTTGACAAAATAGAGAAAGTATTGAGAAATCAGATGAATTAACTGATAAAAGATATTTAGAGAAACCATAAAATGGAAGAAGCGATGTCAGAACTTGGGTATGTAATGAAGAATAACCACAATCTTCTATTTAGAAAGAAACATTCCTAAAAAAATTGAAGAATAAATTTTTTGAGGTAAGAATATAACACCCCAATATTTTTTAGAATTAATCTTATTAAATAAATACAATTTGTTCGATATCTTACAGTGATCATAAATTATCCATACTATTAAACATCAATGTTACTATTAGGAATAGTTGAGTGGCCATCAGAATAATAACTTCATCTATGTAACTATAAAAAAATTTGGATACTCATAAATGAAAATATGATATATTTATATCATGGATTAAGTAAATAGCTGTTTGAGAAAAGAGAAATTAGGTGTTGGTATTTTTTGAAAAGTGAATATTTACATACAATTTTATAATAAATTTTAAGGATTCAAAAGATAAATTATTTGCATAAAATAGATTTGTAAAAAAATATTTTTTTTATTATAATGATTTGATATTTTTATGAGAGAAAAATTATTTTTTCAAAGTGTCACAAAACCACTTATAATTTAAAAATAATTATTGTTCAATTAAATGATGATTTTAATTAAACATTAAATTTATTTTATTTAGAAAGGTATTTTTAAAAAATGGAGTCCATTTTTGAAATATTCATGTTGAAAATTTTTAAGGTTAATTGTTTGGATTTCTCTAAAATAATTCAATTTTTGGTGAATTTTGAAATATGGTAGTTTAGGGTATGAAATAAATTCATAAATAATTGATTCATAGAAGATGTATGTATGATGTAAGAAATGTTATTTAGAACTCACATACACTATTTATTATAATTTTTCATAAGAATCATCACTACTTATATCCTTTAACCATAATAATAAATAAATGAATAAAATAACAAAAAAACATCCCTCTTCTCCACTATAAATACCACCTCTCACCAAATCTTCTCATCACACCTTTGAATCTTTTTATGTTTCTTATATTCTTCCCAATTTCTCTCCCTAAACGCTTCTCCAGATATAAGAGATTATTTTCTCAAATATATTCCAAACCCAAGTTCCATAAGGATGTTCTCAGGGAGAATAAATTTATAAAGTAAAATCCTCATTCCTTCTCTCTTAATTTTGTTTAATTTATTTTCTTTTCATATTCTCTACTTAAATTCTCTATCCAAAAATTAATGATTTCGGTATTATCTTATATATACTATAATTTTATTATTTTTATGTAATATCCATCGTCAAACCCCTTCCCAACTCCCTATTATTCTAAAAATGAAAACATCATTTGTGATGTGTTGATATATCATCGTTGTGGTTGATGTGTTTCCCTTTTCCATTACCTACTTCAAATTTGGTCCTATAGCAATTATTATTTTCAAATCATATTTTATTATACATATTATATGTTATATAATTTTTTCCAACCGATATATAAACATGGAATTAAATTAAATGATATATGTTCATGTTTTTTGTAAAAACATCCAAAATAAATTATATCATTTTCATTAAGGTTTTATATAAATAATCATCCTAATAACATATAACCAACTGATATATAATATCATTTAATAATATGGAAGTTCATTAATGACATATAATTTCAATTATATCGAATTATTCCCATTTTACATGAACTTCTACATCTGTATACAATCGAACTAATTATGAAAACCAAGAAAATGAAAACTCCCAAAATGATGAAATTAAATATTATAACTCATCATAAAGGAAATAAATGATCCTAATAAAATTATAAAAAATAAAATTAATCCTGAAAATGGTCTTAATTAAGTAATTAATGAATGTAATTATATCTTCCAAGATATTAATTACAAGTGTAGAACGTGTTTGGTAATAAGATAATGGATTTATTAACCCAATTTTCATTCATTGGGTTAATGTTTTTTTTAAAGTTTGGGGCCGAAGCCTCAATTTATTATTTAAAGTAATGAACTCTTTAGACTGGGTAGAGGGTGACCCATTACATAGCCCAAAGGCCCAAGGCCAAGTGGCCTGAATAAAAGGCTTGAAAGCCCATTTTTTTGCCCAAAGGACCCCTCGGTGAACAGTACTGCTACAGTACCTCACTGTTATAGTACTTGCTACAGTACCGCCACTACTACCATTCCTCCACCGCTATAGTGTCGCCGCTGCTAAAATCCCACCGTTGCTACAGTTCTGCTACAGTACCAAGAAATTCTCCCCTGCCCAGATTTGATCCTGGGTCTTTTGGATGCCAAGCAGGAGCCTCTACCACTAGGGTACAGGCTCGCTGGCGTTTATTAGGTTAAAGTTCTATGTCATTAATTATGTTATTCCAAAAATATCTATAAAATAACCTATTATTATTTAATACTATATTTACAATTTTATTGTGTGGATTTAAATTTATCACAAATAATTTTTTTATTTTTTTATCCTCACTCCAATGATACAATCTTTGTAAGGGGTTTCTCTTCTCGCTTTTATTTCTGTGACATATACCTTATTCTCTCCTTATTAATTATTTTTTGTGTATCTATACACCCCTTTATATTTATGATCCTCATTCATTAAATATTTCAATAAATTTATATAATTATTATTTTAGGGATATGATTATTTTCTTATTCGTATACCATTTTTATAGATTGGGTTTATTTGGAATTCTAATTCCACTAGGGAAATATTAATGAATTTTTATCCCATGCTCCATAAAGAAATTTTGTTAAGAAAAATTTTTATTGAATTAAATATATTTCTGAAAAATTATTTTTAATTTTAGTGTCGGTTGATTCCCTAAATTATGTATCCCCTTGTTGCATTGATGGGTCTCATGAGACAAAATGGATAGCGACAAACCCTTCATGTCTGCTTCCAAGAAGAATCAGATGGGTTTATACCCACAGAATGAAACCATCTTGTCAAAGGTATCTATAGTAGTGGTTCATGTTCTAGAAACATGATGTCCAATAATTAAGAATTTTCTTCATTTAGTATTGAGTTATTACGTTTTATTATTATTTCACAATGAAAAAATCTATGGTTACATTTTCATTCTTAGTTTATTTATGGAATGTGTCTTTCAGTTACATACCTTACCATATTTATTGTGCCTTATTTTTTATGCTTCATCTGTAATTGATTCATGTTTTTGTTGTATGTATCAATTATTTAAAATTTAGGGATCACTTTTTTACATATTTTCCTTCTCCAGGGTATTATGATGAAATATTTAAATAAGTGTTGATGAAGAAGTTTATTTTCCATCATAATGATTTATGTTTAATTAAGAAAGTAAAAATGGTACCATGTATGTACCTAGATATTCAAGGATACTAAACTGATTGATCCTTAGTAATGTGATCTCTTGTATCTATTTCATTATTAAAAAATATCCAAAAACTCTTGGATACTGGGTTTGGGGTTGTTACAAATAAATCCAGACATAGTTTATAAATGATATTTTCATAGAAATAGTGTAGCATCTCATTTACTCCTTTAAGGTATTTCTCATTTCACTTTTTTCCCTCTCTGTTTGTGTTAATTTTGAGACTTCCTAGGAAATAGATATTTTTCTAAGGAAAATGACCTACGTATTGGGGATTCATGTTTTTTACAATTAATGGATTCTGGGCATAAATGTGAAAAGGATTATGAGTATTTCCATTGGGCTATGAGTTTACCTAGGGTATCATAATAAACGTTTTTGTGGAATTATAATTTTTTGAATTTTCACATTGTAAATATGTTACAATATGTGAAAACTTTCATTAGACGATGTCATACACTAGTACAAATATTAAAAAAATTGCATATTTTCAAACTGGTGAACATCATGAAAAGTTTTATTATTGATTTTTTAAACCGAGGTGATGCATTTCATAGATTTGATTTCATGAACCAAGAATTCATGAATTAAAATTTGAATGGCCTATAGGTTTTTGTGTGATTCTTATCTAACCATTTTTCAGTAGTCTATAGGCTCCTCTATCAAAACCTATGATCTCTCCCAATCAATTTTTGGGATATCCAATACTTTTTGATCATTTCATTCAATGACTAGTCTTGATTGGGGTTGAGTTGCACATTTATAGGTAAGTTGTAACACCCCGACCCATGTAACCTAGAGTCGGTGTATTATTACATAACATTGGCATGATAAAGAAATCATATCCCGAAAGACTGATTAGTTTAGTATACATTGAAGTACTAGATACATACATAATTTTTACATTAGATCATGAGATAAAATCAAAAAAAAACATTTTGTCACCATTGAACACACTTATATCCCTTAGCCTATCCCTGAAAGTCTACCATAAAATACTTCTTCACATCTTGGGAAAAATAAAACATAGAAAGGGGTGAGATCAGATGCTCAGTAAGGATAACAATGTAGCAGAAACTTTCATAAATAAGCATAAAAATTTAAGACAATGTATAAGACTAAAACAGAATCCTTTTAAACATAAAATTATACATAATATAGACAATATAAATCAAATAATTCAATTTACTAATTCACATTGATATTATACTAGTCTAATAATCACATGCAATATCAATAGTTGATTTCATAATGATGGAATGTATAATTCCAGACTTCATACCCACATATTCAACGCATTGTGCATAGTCTACAAATAAGATTTTGTCAACTCCTTGTGCCAAGACACTAGTTTTCCTCATGACACATTTGATGGCTTGAGAAGCTATAGCGGGCTCCACCTATCACTTAATAAGTCCAATGCATTACTCATATGAAAAGTTTTAAACATAACATAAACATTGATATTAAAAATAGCATACGAAATGTCAATACATTATCTATAAACCATGAATGGCATAAAAATAACACATCCACAGTCAAACATATCACAAAACCTTCAATACAATATTAAATAGTTTTATAATAATAAATCAACCTCAATAAAAAATAATATCCCGTAAAATATGTTGACATAGTTGAAAATAATCAGCAAAATTTTTTTAGAGAAATATCATGTTTTCATGAAATAATTTATAAGTCACAAAATTTATAAAGGAATTAATTTAAAATATAGTTTTTAATCAAAGTGTTCCAAACCACTTTGAAACTTTTGAAAGGAATTAACATTTTAAAAAATTCATGTCCATATAAATAAATCCTTAAAACCATTTTGAAAACATGGACACTAATGAGAAAGGTTTAGAAGAATAAATCTTTAAAAAAATTAAAATGATGTTTTAGTAAAAAATTAATTTAAAAATAATCCCTTTGAAAACTATTTTATAAAACATGGACATGGATAATAAAAATGTCCCAATAGAAACTTTCGTAAAAACAACCTCAGATAATAAAGATATCGTAGAATTAACACTTACCTTGTACTTTTCCATAGTCAAGGGTACGTTAAACTCTTGTATAATAGTTAAATAATTTTTATTAAGTTATAAAAGAATCATATAAATAAATAGGACATAATATATGATCTTCTAATATTTCTTTGTTAACAATATTTTAGTAGTATCATTGTTTTGGATGTTAACTGATTCATTTTCCTTTATATGATTGGTTACATAAGCCCTGTTTGTTATGGATATGATGTATTTGATTAATATAAATAATTATATTATGTTCATAAAAATTATATATAATCATAAAATGAAAATTATTCTTGAATTATTACGTGTGGCAAGGAATCTCATCGTGTTTGTGGAGACGGTAATCCATACATACGCACGAGCGACAATATCATTATATTGATGGTAAAATCGTACATAATTGGATGTAATATCATATATAAAGAATAATTATCATTTTATATTTATTATTTACATCATTTATACTCATTACTATACTCATCCAAATAATTAAGTGTTTTAAAACCAAACTACACCACGATGTGGAGATGGTAAGCCGTACGTACGAACTTATGGTGACTTTTTCATTTATAGGATGGATAGAATAATTAATATGGTTGTACTATATTTATAATCACATCACAGTATGTATAAGGAACTGGATTTATTATTTTTTTATGTAAATAACAAATAAAGAGGAAGTGGGAGAACAAAAGAACTTGAAAGAGGGTGGTGAAATTAATACCTCTTATTTGGGTGTTTCCTTTTCTGTTGAACAAAAGGGCTCTTTAGGTGGGATTTTTGATCAAAGTAAGGACTCTAGGTTGAATTTAGGATAGTTGAGAGGATATTTGGGAAGGTTGTGGTCAAACCAAATGGTTTTGGAGGTGTGAAATTAAGAGAAGGTGAAGTACCCTTTTAAAAGATAGGTAAGGGCCACTTTATAAAAATCTTGAAATATTATTTTATAATAAAATAATTCTCGGTTTCTAATGGATAAAAAATGATTTATTTATAGGATAAGCTGGGTATGGGTCGAAAAACTATCAACCAATAGGTTTTAGACAGGTTTAGGTCACCATAGTAACCTTATCTTTTTTATTTTACTCTTTGTTAAATAGTTTGACATTTACCATGTCTCTTTGTATTTTTATATTATATAGTTAATAAACTTACAATAACAAGACTAGAAACCCCATGAAGTTTATTATTAATATAAATATCATTATATAAGTTCTTTGGAAGAAACTTAGATTTTTAGGACTATTAAATAATTTAATAATATAATATTTGTTTTTAAAACTCATTTATGTCAATTTTGACACTATTTTGTATTTGGTTTTTGTGAAATTCATAACAACTTTATAACTTCGAACCAAATAAATTGAATCAATTATAACATGTAATATTCATCTATAAAATTCATGTATTTTATAGAAACATGGAAATTATATTTATTTTAATATTTATAATAGTATTTATTTGATTCTTTCATTAATAAGATATTTACTACATCATCATTGTGTCATAAAAAAATTTAATTATTTAATGTCTAAAAATTATAAATAAAATATTATTATTTAGGAAATATTTTTATATTTATAATTGGTATTTATAGTTGAATATATAACTTATGTAACCCAATGTGAAAATTGTTTAACTAAAAGATATATGTTTATGTCATTTTTGTCTTTACTTTGAATTAATTAATATAAAGTGTCATTATCACTATCAAGTGGCTCTATGGGGTCTTAAAATCGACTCAAGTATTCCCATGGTCTGAAATGTATCAACCAATAGAAATAGGACACATGTTATGGTAATTTAATATTATTATAATATTATTTTTATCATAATTTACCGGATTTACATTTTAACCATGGTAAATAAAATTCTTAATGAAGTAAATATTCATAATGTATAAAAATAAAAGTTACATATTTACACAATTTGGACCTCATGATTCTAAATATGGAATCAATTTTTCGAAATTCAAAATACTTAAGTGTCAGAAATTAATTTAAAATTAATTCCAGTTGTCAAAATAGGATGCGTGTTTTTAAGAAATAATAACTATCAAAAGATTGACACTTGTTTACATTCAGTTTAAATGTGATATTACATAAAATGATAAAAATTATATTAAATTTAAAAATATAATATAATTATACTTTAAAACCACTCAAATATATAACTTAACACTATAAATTACTTTGATTAAAAAGTTGTTTTTAATTAAAATTTAGTATTTTTTTACAATTCATCAAAATATAAAAGTTATCATAAAAGTACCCAAAATTTATCAAAATAAATTTTTATGTACCTATTGTGAAGAAGAATTTAATTTCAGTAAATTTAATATATAAAAGTGTCAAATATTGAATTTAAAAAGGGTTCTCTATTAAAAGGTAAAAAACTGCATTTTTTTTAAAAATACCTCTTTTATCTTAAAATTTTAGATTTTCTTATATTATGTATAAGAAATAGAAAAGATGAATGTTAAAATTATATATAATATATATAATTTAATATTTGGTTAATAATATTCATAACCACTTTTTTGAACGACTAGTTTGGTAAGTCGTGGTGTGCTCGAACACAGTGTTGTTTGTAGCCCAAGTTATTGAAATAATTTGAAGAGATAACATACTATAAAATCTTGGGGTGTTATATTCTCCCCTCATTAAATAAATTTCATCCTCCCAATTTGAAATTGTTATTTTAAAATAAACTTTTATAAATAGAAAATTACCTTGGTCGAAAACCCACATCGATAATTGGGTTAATTAAATTTATTCTTAATAAGAGGGAAAGGGAAATAAAAAATTCACCACCAAATTATGATCTCTATTAGGTGGACATTGGTGGAAATTAGAGACACATAATTGGAGGAAAAACATAAATATTTATAGTGAGTGATTGAGGTCATCAATTAGAAACAAGTGTAAAATTGAAGGCCTCAAAGCCATCAATCTAAGATGATTTAAAATATCATCGGTTCAACAGAACATAAGGTTTTAGGATAATACATTTTTGTTTTAATATAATTTAACTAAAGTTTAAGAATTAATTTCCTCATAAAATAAGAGAGAAAAATATACCAGACAAGTATAGTTCCATCCTTTAACTAATTTCTACCACAAACTCATATTTCACTCTAAAAGATAATAGAACATAAAAATATTCTATTTGTCCTAAACGTATATGGTTCCAAAAAATGAATTTATAATTCAACTATCTGGCCATTAAAAAAACTACACTATAAAATCCAGGAAATCATGTGGGCCAGTGGTAGGTGATTCACCCTTGTCGCCCTTTGGTTATGGGTTCATGTCTCACGGCCTTTCGATACATGACGGGTTGTCTCCCGACCTTCGGGTTGTTCTTTTTATAAAAATCCAAAAATAATCTCAATAAAATGATTTAACCTTAACAATATTATCCGATGTCAAACTTAGTTGATTCTAACCATTATAATTATCCAAAATACTCTTGTCCAAACTCACAATCCAAAATTTATAAGGATGGTAAACACATTGAAGATCACTTTTTCTACATAATAACATGTGAAAACCTTCATCATGTATTATTTTAAAACACTGTAACACCCTAAATTACCATAAAACCTTATTGATTACATTCATTCTCCCTTATTCCTTATAGAATAATGGATATACTCCTTATATACAAAATTTTTGTAAACTCCAACAATGATGGAATATACAAATCATTAATTGGTTTCAAGGTAGTCAAGAATATCAAATATAATTTATCTGAATCAATCATATATTATTCCAAAATCACTACCTCGGTATCAGAACCATAATATGGTTTATCTTTCTCTAATCCATATATTTTCAAAAAAAAATTAACTTGTTATTGATTCACTTTTCTTGGTTTCACACAATCTCAAGTCCTTAATGAAATAGTAATGTAGTACAATCCTTATATACTCTATAATTACTATAACATGTACATCATTAATAAAAAACAAAAATGACATAATAATTTAATAACAACATAAGAACTCTAATCATTAATCTTCATATTAGGTAGTATTATAACTTTATTATTATCCAATAACAGCATTTGGGGTATACTCTGATGATTTGGATATTGATTTGCATAGTGTCCCAACTCTTTACAGATTAAGCATTGTACATTTGAAACTTTTTTCTTACCCTTGCAATCTCATACTTGGTGTCCTTTTTCTCCACACTTATAACAAACTCCAATTCCCATTAATAATTTACCAAGGTGATTCTTTCCACAGTTATCACATATGTGAAAATCCTTATTTCCCCTCTTCCATTTATACATCTTTCTCTCTTCCATCCTTTTCTTCTCTTTCTTCCCTTCAAAGCCATAGGACTCAGATAATTGTTCACTTATCTTATTAACACATGATATTATTTCTTCATATGATGATAATATGTGGGAGACTATTTCTCCTTTTAAATGTTGGCTTAATACCATGAATTATATGATCCATATTAATCTATTGATCATGAGTATTGCTGTAATTATCATTACTTCTACTAGGCGCCATTTCTAAACAATTGCATACACTAGGTTAGATTATGACTCACAATTCATAATTCCAAACTTGTAAAATACCTAACATAAATTTACATGTTTATGAATATAATGCATAATCATAAAAATGTTTTCATTGAGGAAGTATTTACTCATAAATCTTTTATAATGTCTTGTAAAGAAAATGTGAATTATCCTAAGCATATCGCCCCACAGTGTCGTAACCAAGAGAAACGCAAGGCCCATTGTCGTGTACCAGGATACCCTAGGTCAAGCCCAAAACTCCTTGTTAGATTTTTCACTCCAAGATACATCTATACCAGAGCCAATTCTACCTGATTGTATCCAGATAGGGATGTATTAATTAGAAAATTCACAAAATATATATGTTACCAACATTATAGGAAGTTCTTCTATACAAATATATATAGTCTATCTTAGGGTAACATTCTCTAATCAGAGTTTTTCTAAATATTGTTTCCAAGGTTTGTACTAAACTTCTTCTAATACCAATTATAACGCCCTGAACCTAGATACCTAGAGTCAGTGCATTATTAACTAACATTGGCATGATATAAGAAATCATGTCCTAAAATACCAATTATTTTAGTATCCTTGGAAGTACTACATACATAAGTTTCAGATTAAATCATGAGATAAAATCAACAACAAAATATTTTACCATTTTAACGCACTTATATCCCTTTGCTTATCCCTATAGTTCAACCACAAAATACTTCTTCACATCTTGGGAAAAATAAAACATAGAAAGGTGTGAGATCAGATGCTCATTAATGATAACAATATAACTAAAACTTTCATAAATAAGAATAAACCTTTAAGGAAATGATTAAGACTAAAACATAAGCCTTTTAAACATAAAATTCTAAATAATATGGCCAATATAAATCAAATAATTACATTAACTTATTCACATGGATATTCTACTAGTCGAATAATCACATTCAATGTCAATAGCCAATTTCATAATGATGGAATTCATAATTCTAGACATCATAACCACATAATCAAGGCCTTGTGACAAGACTAAAAATATGATTTTTTCAAGTCCTTATGCCAAGACACTAGTTTGTCACATGAGACTAACTGATTAATCAAGGATCTATAGCGGGCTCCACCCATCACTTACTAATTCCAATGCTTTCCTCGAATGAAAATGTTTAAATATAACGTTAACATTCATATTAAAACTAGCATAAGAAACATCAATACTTTATCCATAAACCATGAATGGTATAAAAATAACACATCCACAGTCCAACATATCACAAAACCTTCAATACATTATAGATGATTTGTATCAAAATAAATCAACCTCAATCATAAAATAATATCCTGTAAATGATGTGGACATAGTTGTAAATGGTCAGTAAATTTTTTTGAGAGAAATATCCATTTTTCATGAAATCATTTAAAAGTCACGTAATTTATAAAAGAATTTATTTAAAAGATAGTTTTGAATCAATGTGTCCCATACCAATTTGAAACTTTTGAAAGGAATTAACATTTTAAAACATCCATGTCCATATAAATAAATCATTAACACCATTTTGAAAACATGGACATTAATGAGAAAGGTTTAGAAGAATAAATATTTAAAAAATTCATAATGATTTTTTTGTAAAAAAAACCTTTAAAAATAATCCTATTGGGAACTCTTTTATGAAATATGGACAAGGATAATAAATATTTCCTAGTAGATACTTACATAAATACAACCTCGGATAATAAAAAGATTGTGGAATTAACCCTTACATCATAATTTTCTTTAGTTGAGCATACGTTAACCTCCTTTACAATAGTTAAATCATTGTTATTAAATTATACAAGAATAATATACATAAAAATGATATCATATATTATCTTTTAATATTTCTTTGTTAATAATATTTTATTAGTATCATCGTTTGAGATGTTAACTGATTCATTTTCCTTTATATGATTGGTTACATAAGCCATGTTTGTTATGGATATGATGTATTTTATTAATATACATAATGATATTATGTCCATAAAAATTATTTTTAATCCTAAAATTAAAATTATTCTTGAATGATTTTGATGGGGAATGAATCTCATCGCGTTCGTGGTGATGGTAATCCATACATACGCACGAGCGACAATATCATTAAATTGATGGTGAAATAATATTTAATTGGATGGTATATCGTATATAAAGAATCATTATCATGTCATATTTTTTATTTACATTATTTATACTCATTTTTATTCCCATAAAAATATTGAAGTGTTTGAATAACAAACTATACCATGATGTAGAGACGGTAAGCTGTATGTACGCACGTATGGTGACTTTTTCATTTATAGGATGGATAGAATAATGAATATGGTTGTACCATATTTATAATAACATTAAATTATGTATAAGGTACTAGATTTATTATGTTGGTATAGAAACAACAAATAAAGAGGAAGTGGAAGAAGAAAAGAACTTTAAATAGGGTGATGAAATTATTAGCTCTTCTTCATGTGTTTCCTTTTGAGTTGATCAAAAGGGCTCTGTAGGTTAGCTTTATGATCAAATTAAGGCCTCTAGATTTAAGGTAGGATATTTTAGAGGATATTTCAGTAGGTTTTGTCCTAACTAAATTTCTTTGGATGTGTGAAATAAAGAGAAGGGGAAGTACCCTTTTATAACAGAGGTGAGGGTCACTTTTGGAAAAGCTTAAAATATTATTTTATAATAAAATTATTTTTGGTTTCTAATGTCTCAAAAATAAATTATTTATAGTATAAGGTGGGATGGGTCAAAAACCTCCCAAAAACAGGTTTTAGACAGGTTTAGGTTACCATATTAACTGTATCTTTTAGATTTATCTCTTAGTTAAATTGTTTGACATTTACCATGTCTCTTTGTATTTTTATCTTATATGGTTAGTAAACTTACTATAACACGCCAAGAGAACCCCATGTGGTTCATTATTAATATACCTATCATTATATTAGTTCTTTTTCTGAGTATTATATTTCTAGGACTATTATATAATTTAATAATATAATACTTGTTTTTAAAACTCATTCATGTCAATTTGACACTATTTAGTATTTGGTTTTTGTGAAAGTTATAAAAAATTTATTACTTCAAAAAAAATACATTGAATCAATTATAAAATGTCATATTCACTTATAAAATTCTTTTATTTCATAAAAACTTTTAAATTATATTTATTTTAATATTTATAATACCATTTATTTGATTCTTTCATTATTAAGATAATTACTGCATCATCATTGTATCATAAATAAATTTAATTATTTAATTTCTAAAAATTATAAATAAAATATCATTATGTAGTTAATTATATAATATTTATAATGAGTATTTATAGTCAAACAAATAACTTATATAAACCAATGTAAAAATTGTTTTACTAAAATATATATGTTTATGTCATTTTTTGTATTTACTTTAAATTAATTAATATAAAGTGTCATTATCACTATTAAGTGGCTCCATGGGGTCCCAAAATAGAACCAAGGATTCCCATTCTCGGACATATATCAACTAATATAAATAGGACACAAGTTAGGGTAATTTAATAATATTATAATATTATTTTTTATCCTAATTTACTGAATTTACCCTTTAACCATGGAAAGTAAAATACTTACTGATGTAAATATTCATAATGTAGAAAAATAAAAGATAAATATTTAGAAAATTTTGACCTTTTTATTGTAGATATGGAATCCATTTTCCCAAATTCAAAACAAAAAAATGGTCGAAATTATTTTAAAATTAATTCTCGTTGTCAAAACAAAAAGAGTGCTTTTATGAAATAATAACTATCTAAAGATTGACACTTGTTTATATCCAGTTTAAATGTGATATTACATAAAATGAACTAAATTTTATTAAATGATAAAAATATAATCTAATGATACTTTAAAAACACTCAAATGTATAACTTAACACTATAACTTATTTCGATTAAAAAAGTTATTTTTTATTAAAATTTAGTGTTTTTTAATATTCATCAAAATATGAATGTTATTAGAAAAGTTACAAAAATTTATCCAAACTAAATTTTTATTTCCCTAATCTAAAGAATAATGTAATGTCACTAAATTTAATATATTAAAGTGTCAAATATTTGATTTAAAAATGGTTCTCCATTAAATGGCGGAAAAAATGCATTTTTTTGGAAAAATACCTCTTTTATCTTAAAAATTAAGTTTTTCATATATTAGGTCTAAGAAACACAAAATAATAATTTTAGAATTATGTAGGATATATAAAATTTAATATTTGTTTAATATTATTCATATCCACTTTTTTAGACAGCTAGTTTGGTAAGTCGTGGTGCGCTCGAACACGGTGTTATGTGTAGCGCAAGTTATTGAAATATTTTGAAGAGATAACATGCTATAAAATATTTTTTTGTTACATAAGTGATCCTTATGATTCTTCATTATCACTGGTTAAAATAGTGAAATTTCACTTTTTTTCATTTTTTCGTGTTTTGGTGTTGATTATTCTTCATCATTCATATATCCATTATTCGATCTCCCTCTAGGGGATAGCCTTTTTGTTGGTTGTGGTACAACGTGTGAGTTTCTTGAGTTACTTGTTATTTTATCTTCTCCTCTGAGTATTTTTTTGTTGAATTTATTCTAAGATAGATATTTATTTGTTATAGGTACTCTCTTGTTTTCTTTTCATTCGCCCATTGTTGGATCCTGTTTTAGGTGTATTTCACATGAGTTTGAGGTTAGTGGATCCCATTGTGGGCATATTCAACCCAAGTTTGAGGTAGGTAGTTTAATCTCTATCATATATTTGATTAAATATATTTATATAGTTTTATAAATTGTTTTATAAATGAATTATTATTATTAAATTTTGTGTGTGGAAAAGGTTTTTTTGAGAAATGGGGGTTTTCAACTTATTTTGGTAAAAAAAAAATTTAAAAGTATTGTGAAATGATTTTATGAAATGGTTTTCAAATCATGGTCATGATGAATTGGTTTAAAAAATAAATAAAAATGGAAGCCTTGGGTATTAATGTGTAAGTAGTGGTAATAAGACACATCCATTGATATTATCAGGGGTTCACTAATGGAGTTTTCCTCTACCCCCATGTGTCGTTTTTCTATGGACTTATTAGACCTGTTGGGAGGGTCACTTGCTTGGGTTTTCCAATGATCTCTTGACTCAATTCATATATCTACATACCCGAATCATGTTATTTTTTTTGTATATGATTGTTTTATATATCATGTACTATTGAGATCCTTGGTTTGATTTACCTGTGATTTTGTTTGAATTTCTTTGATATATGTCATATTCTTCGAAATTGTTTTACCTGGATTATTTGGAACTATGGAAAAATGGGGAAATATTTTTCAAAGATTTTGTTTTAAATTTTTTTTAACTAATTATCATTCCCTTTTTCTTCAATGTTGATCATGTTAATATTATTTTATATATACTTCATAGGGAATTCCTAGGTATGATCCCACTGATACTATATAGTTCATACCGTATGCACTCCTTCAGCAGTATGTAGACCTTATTATATATTTTGATGTAAGGAAAAGTCATGGAACTATAGTGAGGTGGTGACGTTTCTATAATCTCTTTCAAGGTAGATTCCGGTGAGATGGTAGGAGTTTTCCTAGGCTATCACATGGAGTAGCCATTTCATTTTTAGTTTTCCTTTTTTGTTGGACTTGTACCTTTTTTATTTTTTTATTACTTTTGAGTTGTATCACTTCTGTTGTTTCTATTTTTTTCTATGATATATATTTATATTTTAACTCTTTAATAGTTTCTTCTTTCCATATATATATATATATCAAGTTTTCTACTTGAGGTTTGTTGAAATTGTTCCCTATGGTTATTATTGATGTCAATTTTATTATTTCCAACTCTATGGGATCAATAGCATCATTTAGGTGTGTGATGATTTTGTTCTGGTATCAATTTTTTTGGGTATCTTGGATGGGTTCATCATGGTTTGGTATTATATCCATGTTGTGTATAGTTTTTGGAAGTTGGTGGACCAGAGTTAGATTTTTCATGACATGAGAGGCAAGTTGAAATGAGTGCTTGACTAAATCATTCCATGACAAGACTCATGTTACAATGGGATGATGGGATGTATGTCTCCTAATTTGAGTTCCAGATATTAATCATCGTTTTTTCTTATAGTTTTTTGTTTGAAATTAGTTAATATTATTTTCTAATCATTTATAATTTTTTGATGTGTGGTGGTATTCCTTTGAGATATATTTCACGGTTTACTTTGGAGGGTGAATTGAATTCCCATATAGGGAATGTGCCTCTAGTTTAGATTATTATCAAGGATATGATATGGGAAATTCATGTTGTAGACCAAAATGTACCGAAAGACTAGAATGAATATGTTGAGGTACATAGGTAGATTTAGGATTAATGGATCAAGAACAAGAGTTCTTAAACAAGAATACAAAATCCTTTAAGGGTATTAATGAACCTTTAGAGGAGGAGGAGTTACTTTAAACGATTTATTATATATTCATGTTCCTAGATACACCTAAAAATATCATGGGAAAGTGTACAAATTTTAAACTCGAGGGTCCAGGAATGAAATGGTGAGATTCCATGGTATAGATTGATATAAAATATGGATTATATTAAAAGGGTTTTAAGACCAACTTCTTTCAGATTTTTTTTCCAAAGTCACTAATTATGGTGAAGTATCTATAGTTCTTCTCCCTACAGCAAAAATAGAATTCATTGTTTGTGTAAACCAACCTTTTTGAAGAACTATTTTGTTTTTTCCTAGAGGTAGTAAGTAATTTTTAGATGAAGTCTAACAATTACATATAGGTTTTGTGACTAGATATCAGATCAAAGGTGTTTATGTGGAATATTTCTACCTTTGTGGAGATAATAGATATGAAAATGATGTAAATGATGGAAATGATAGATATAGAAGGCATGGTGGGTTAGTCCATCCCTTATCCTCCACTAATTTGGAGCTTCAGTGGTTGAAAGGTGATTAGAGGAAGTGGAAATATCATTATAAGAGTGGGGTAGTGGTTCATAGTAGAGGTCCTCCTCTTCAACTTCAGTTACATCTAGTTGTGTTCCCTTGACTTTATATCAGTGTGGTGAGGTTGGGAACACCCAATATTCGTGTTCCTTAGAAACAAAGGTGTGTAACTACTATGTGATATATGGAAATATACAAGGTTTCTTCCAAGCTTATTATACACCTTTTTATGGTCAAGGATAATTGGCTCTAAAGGATACTATGTTGTAGTTGACTCTTATAAAGTTTAAAGAGCCCTATTCATACTCATCAAGAGTGAATCAAATTCATACTATGGATGAGTTTATGGTGGAGGTAGATATAGGTCTTATAATAGTGAGGGGTGCCATATTTATTTCATCTTCAGTAGTGACTTCTTTTTTTGATAAATGTTCCTCCCACTCATTTGTATTTTCATATTTTATGGATGTGCTTACAATTTCAATGGAACTCATGACCTTTATTGTGTAATTAGTGGAACCTCTTTGAAAGATGATATTGTAGGGTATTTGAGGTTTGGTTGTGCCAGACATTTCTTGTAGATGATGAAACTCATGTCCTTTATTATGTTTGACATCACCATAAGGATGGATTGGATTATTTATAATCATCATGATGTTGATTTTTATCATTGGTATGTCTCATTTCTTATAGTTTATGGGAGTTATATAGTGTTTTAAGGAGTGTGGAATTTGAGGTTTGGTCGTGCCAGAAATTTCAACCCAGATTTTGGGAGTCTTTATCTGCTATTTCCGTTGAGCCTCATGATTTTTACATTTTGGTATTATTTAATTACTTTAGGTATTTTATTTTTGTTTTCCCAAATGATTTCTCTGATATACCTCTAAGGAGGGAGGTAGACTCTATGATTGATATAGTTCTAGATATACAATCAATCTTGATACCCACTTATCTTATGGCACTAGTGAAGATGAAATAGATAATGATTCAGTTTTATAATATGATAGAGACAAGTTTTTTCACCATAGTGTTTCATTTTGATCATCCTAGGTTCTCTTTTCCATTAAGGCATATGGATCACTCAGATTTTTTGTGTATTATCTGATGTGTAATTGGCTAATAGATAATAATATTTATCCCTTTACCATTTTGGATGATTTGTTCGACTGGTTAATGGGGGAAGTAGTTTTTAAAGACTGTTCTTTGGTCAGGTTATCATCATCTCATATTTTAGGTATCTGATATATCGAATATAGATCTCTAAAGCTCATATGGCCATTATTAATATTCTTTGATTTTGTTCATTTTGATTATTTATCCAATTGTTCTCATTGTCTTGATGAACCAAATATTTCATGAGTATCTCATTACTTTTTTGTAGGTTTTATGGATTATATTTTGGTTTATTTGAGATCCAAACGAGACCATGAGCACAATTTGAATTTGGATATACATATCCTGAAGAGTCTCCATTTTTATAAAATATTTCAAAATGAAATTTATTGATAAAATATTTAATGGTCATGGGGCATGTGATTTTTTTAGAATGGTTTATCATTTGATCATAATAAGGTGAAGGTTTTATTTTCATGGGAAGACCCAAAAAATGACTTTGAGATTTGGAGCTTCCTTGGTCATTCTAGGTACTACCAATTTCTCATTAAGGGTTTGTAGAAGTTATAATCACCATTGAATTCAATTTATTTGTATGGGGTGAAATTTTTATGGGTTGAAAAGTGATAGTCTTCTTTTGAAGAGTATAAATTAATTCTGACAACATCTCCTTTTTTTCATACCTGAGCTTGATAAGGGGCATGAGGTTTTCTGTGATTCTCCTAGTGATGGTATGTGGTGAATTCATAGTAAGGATGGTTATTTGGTTCCTTATGGATCTTTCTTTCTTCTACCACATTAGAATAATTACCCAACTCATGAATTAGAGATTTCCATGGTTATTAATATGCTAAAATTTTGGTAGAAATATCTTTTTTTGGTGAGATTCATAGTATTTTATAACCATAAAAGTTTGATCTATTTCATTCCTTAGAAATTCATGAATATAAAATAGAGTTATTGGGTGGAATACCTTCATATGAGTTCCTTTGACATCACTTACACCCTGGGGACGAGTAATGACATTGAAAATGCGCTCAACAAGAATATACATTCACAAGATATTCTAGATTTGATGTAAGAGAGAAACATTATGGGTATCTTCACTTAGTATTACCTAGATGATTGAGAGGATGTTTTAGGTGTGGCTCGAACCATTGTTAAATTATCATCATCTCCATTGGAGTCCATTCTATAGTATCAGGGACATAACGGTGAATGCATATGAATTCTAGAAACACTATATAGTGGGGAGACCGTTTCTAGTTGGTCTCTCCATTTACATGGTATTCTCCATTCTGGGGTTCATTTTTTCATCTCAGAATATGTAAGGAGATTAGTTTTGTTTGACTATAATACTTATTTGTGAGCTATTAATCTTATCAATATTGAGATTTACTGTGACCTGAGATGTAAATTATGGTGGTCGGGTATAAATCATAAAATTAAATATTATTTTCCCCATTGTTACACTTTACAATAGGTAAAGTTATGACATATAAAAGATTTTAGGTTGATGTATCCTCTTATAAACATACATTGGAAATGGTATGAGATGTATATATAATTTTTTTCATTACCATGGACTCTACTAGGGAAGAATGTTATCTAGGTAGTGACTGGTCCGTTGAAAAAGTCATCTCACTTAATTTCGATCAGGGACACTACTACAGTGGAAATCTTTGGCACAATGTATATCAAGGATTTTGTAATGTTACATGGGGTTACCTCTACCATTATTTTTAACAAGGATCCTAAATTTACCTCATGGTTTTGGAAGAGTTTCTAGGAGGTGATGGGGACCTAGGTCAGTTTGAATACAGCTTACCATCCATAAAAATATGGCCAGACTGATCATTCCATTTATATCATAGAGGCCATTATTCATTCCTACATCTTGGATTTTAAGGAATCATGGTATAAAAATTAAATACTTGTTGAGTTTTCTTATAGTAATAGTTATTACTCATTAATCAAAATAGCTCCCATCAAATATTTGGATGGTCACCTCCTTATTGGGAAGAGGTGGTTGTGGCCTCTCCTATAGGATCAAGTCTATTTAAGTGTTGTTGGTGAGGATTCAGCGTACACATCAAGGACAATATATAGATTAGAGTAAGAAGAAATTGTATGTGTATCATCAACATCATGCTTTGTATTTTTCTATTACTAACTAGGTTTTCATAAAAGTGTCTCTATTGTCTGGTCATCTTTCTCTTGGAAAATAGGGAAATTTTTCTTCGAGAGATGTTTGAACGTTTGATGTAATGGATAATCTTGGGAAGGTTTCTTATTAGTTGTAATTTCCAATTCATATAATGTGTATTATTTATTTTTTCCACATTTCTCATCTTATAAATTACCATCTAGATGCTTCTCACATTATGAGTTGGGAACAAATCGAGTTAGAGCCATGAACTTTTATTGTAGATAAACCAATAGAGATTATTAACTCTAGGTTTAATGTCTATTTTTGGAAGTCAATTCCATTGATTATTGTATTATGGTGGCATGGATTATATTCATACAATACCTAGTAGTTCAAATAATCGATGTGGGGGGAGTGGCCTCACCTCTTTTTAGACACCATTCTTCTATATGAAATCTTGGGGACGGAAAGGCTTTTTGTAGGGAGTTTTTAATATCTCCTAACCTTCATTTATTTCTCAATATAATTTCATTTGTATCATTGTTTGGGTGCATTATGGGACTTTGAAGGATGGAGAGAATTTCCTAGAGAAAATGACCTAAAGTTTTTTGATGTATTTTTTTTGTAATTAATAGAATATGAGTGAAAATGTGAAAAGGATTAAGAGGTTTTCTATTAGGGTCCATGTTGACCTGGGTGTTATTATAATTTTGTTTGAAAAATCTTCATATTGTAAATTTTCATATCTTGAATGGGTTACATGATGTGAATCCTTTTCCAGGATGATTCCATGAACTAATGAAAATTGTGAAAAGTGTACAAGGCATGAAATTGGTTCACTTTAATTTTTATTAAAGTTATTTGAACAAAATGTCCTCATTTTTGAATGTATATGTCTTTTTTGGATTTCAAATTGTGAACCAAAGATTCATGTTGTGATTTTTTTTGACCTATAGGTTTTTATGTTTTCAAAGAATTATTCTATGTAATTTGATTGAAGGAACCACTCTCAAATCCTAATATATATCCCACACATATTAAGGATATCCTTTTATTCCATTTTATTTTTTTGATTATTGTTATTAATTTTTATTTCGATGAGACTCTCTAAGTAGGTGATCTTTTTTTCTTCTTCATTTTTTTGGTCACATTCATGTCATTGGGATACATTTTCAGATCTATTGGTCTTGTGGTGTTAATTCATATTGATCATAACTATATACATTGTACGGTCTTCCTTGGGAGGATAACCTTTGTGTGGTTGTGGTGTGGTGTGTGATTTTATTGAGGTACCAAGATTTTCATATTATCCACCAACCATTTTTCTTATGGAATTGATTTGTATATATGTGGATTGATTATAGGGACTCTTTAATAGTATTTGGGTTCTTTTATTGGTTTATAATATTGTGAGTGTGTGTGAGCAGATTTTGAGGATAGTGGATCCCATTGTGGGTGTGTGTGACCTATGTTTGAGGTAGGTGGTTCCATCTCTAGCCTTTTTTGGATGAGATTTATTTCTTTGATTTTAAATTTCATTAAATAAATGAATTGACATGATTGAATTTTTTATGTCGAAACATGTATTTGGGAAAATATGGTTTTCCCAAAGTTATTGTAAAAGAAAATTTATTTTCAAATCATAATGAAATGGATTTGTGAAATGGTCTTCAAATCATGTATTTGAATAATTGGTTTGAAAAAAGCATCAGGTGGAATTTCTTGGATTCTTAGGTGTTAGGTGTGGTAATAGGCATTATCTATTAATACTCATGGGGAGTACACTAATGGGGTGTTCATATTCTCCCTAGGCCCATTGTTCAAGGGACTTGTTAAACCTGTTGGGAGGTTTACTTACAAACATGTTCCTCTTCTCTCAAGATATGGTGTATATATCTAGAGACTTAATGTGTGTGATTTTCTTTGTCTAGGTATGAGTGTTCTGGATATCCTGAAAAGTTTTTATCCTTTTAATTATTTACAAGTTCTTTGGTTGGAACTACCTTGATATATTTGATATTCTTTGAAACTTTTAATTTGGTTATTTCAAACTTTGGAAAAGGGGGTAAATATTTTACCATGATTTTGATATAAAATTTTCCAAAAAAAAATAATTCCTCATTTTATTGAATGTTTATCATGTTAAAACTATTGTACAAAGACATGATATAGAACACATGGGTGGGATGCTACTAAGCCTATTTAGATCACACCATGGGCACCACTTCGGTGGTGCGCAAACCCTGTATGTATTTTGATGCATGGAAGGGTATGGCACGGAAGTGAGGTGGAATGTTATTTATCTAGTATATATGGGTAACTGGTAGTGAGATGGGGGATTTTTAATATGATATCATATAGATTAGGTATTTTTTTTATTTTTTCCTGGGTTTTTAGGCTTATACCTTGAATATTATTCAGTTGCATTTGAGTTGTATCACTTCTGTTGTTTTCTTTTTTCTATGAAATATATTTCATGTTTTAAAATTCCACTATTTCTTTATATCCTATATATATATATATATTTGTGTCATTTTTTCTTCTTCTAGATGGTTGAAATAGTTTCCTCTCTTTGTTGTTGATGCTCGGGTTCTAGGCGCCAGCTCGTGGGGATCAGGAACGCCATATGGGTATGTGATCCTTCGGGTTGGGTACTAGTATTTGAGGATATCTTCTTCAATTTATTCTTATATATATCATTTATAATATTAATTTAAGTGAAATGGATGAATATACTAGTGAAAAAATTGGAATGAAATCTAATGTGAATGTGGTCTCATCACCAATAAAAAATGGAATGATTTTATCCTAATGCATGGCCATAGGAGGACATCAAATAGATAAGGTGAAGGATTAAACATTAGAATGAATGGAAATATAAGGGGGAAAATGTATGGATAGTTTCGAGATGTATAATTTTTATATCATTACATATCCTATAAGATTATGAATCAGGCTATATTTTGTTCTTAAAAGAGGAATTTTCAATATAATATAATAAAAAAACCAAAAAAAGTTTCAAAGTGTTTCCTAGGATATGAGATTTTTATTTTTATATATAAAATCTTAGTTTATTTTTTATTTCTAAAACATAATTTGAATATGGATACCATGAAAAAATAGAGTTTGGATGTAATAACTTGAGATCATGGACCCTTAAAATTAATACTATCTTTAATGGCTTGTATCACACGCAACATTGAACTAGTGAAACACCAGAATAAAACAGACCTCAACATATTAATAATACATGTAGATAAAACTATAAAAATTAATCAAATTAATTATAAATTATTATTCCCTTAAATTAATATTTTAAAAATGATAACTTTTGATAAAACAATTATAAAAGGGTGTATTATATTTTACCTTAAAAAATAAATTTGATCATTGAAAAAAAATTATTATAATAGGTAGTACTTATATTTACAAACTAACATATCAATATCAAATTGTTTATAAATCTTCATAAATATGATTATAAAGAATTGATGTCTTAAAAGGTAATTTTTTTAAAAATGTTTTCCTTTATATATCATATATTCATATAAAATATAATTTCTATATTTTAGAATTTCAATTTTATAAAAAATAGTTTTTGATTAAAATTTTCAGATTAATCTTTGGAAAAAAATTGGTATTCTTATAAAAAGATAAATTTTATGAAGAATAGTTTGATATTTATTTTAAAAAATATCATGCCTTTGTTGGAATTATTAGTCTGTAAGTACAATTTGTAAATTTATGGAATTGATTTTATTTAAAAAAAAGTATTTTATAAGAGAAATAATAAATTTTATAACATTTTATTTCATTTACAAACGCATAATTAGCATTTTAGAACATGATCGACATTTTTATAAAACAAATGATTTCAATAAATTATACATTTAGTATTTTAAAATTAATATTAATCCCTTTTATAAATTTAATAAAATAAAATGGATTTATAATTTTTAATTAGTAGGTATAAATTATTTAATCATGACAATTTTATTTATGGTTGTGAAGGATAAGCCACCTTAACTAATACAATTTATAAATGTAAAAGAAAAAATGGTAAGAGTGAAAGTTATTATATTAATGAGTTGAAATCTTATTTAAAAATTGTGTGGGAATAGGTTATTAAGGCCAATATTGGACTTATATCTTATACACTCCAATATTTCCCAATTTTGGATCCCCTTTCATTGAGAGAACCCTCCCATTATTGAATTTTTTTAGTGAATTTACAAAATAGTCATCCCTGTCACTTATAAAAGGGCCTCCCCTCTCCTCCCTCCCCCTCACACCACAACCTCATAAGTACAACCCAAACTATGAAAAAAATCCCAAACATTCCAAAAACTTTAATGGAAGTTTTTTTTATAAAAATAACATCCCTTAAAGGATTAACTCTCTTTGCAAAGGATATAATCCAAGAAGTGAGGTCAAAGTTCCTAACCCATCATTCTCTTTTCTATATATTTTTTTGCACTTTTTTTAAATTAAATAACACCAAATAATATTGTTACATTATAATCCTTAGTATTATTGTATGTTATTACAGTTATTGTAAAATCATTGACCAAATTCACCCTTTTTAATTAATAAAACAAAAAATGTTCTCCATGTGTGTATAGACTACTACCTCTTTGAATAAATATGTTTTCTTTCATTTCCACCTTTTTAGGGTGGTTATAAGGATGGGTTCAATGTAAAAATATTATTTTTATGATATAATGAAGGTTCTTGTAATAAAAATTTAATATAATATTAATTATATGAATAGTGAAATCATTATAAAATTTTTCATCTCAGACAAGTGAACTAAGTGAAAAATGATTTATTCATGCAATGAAATTAATTTTTATGCATCACATCTTCTCATAATTCATTATAATTAAGATATAGAATATTAAAAACAATAAATTATATCATTTTTATACTATTATAATGATATTTTAACCTAATATCCTTGTAATCATCCATTAATCATTATGTGTTCATGTTGGGATCGATTTGACCACAACTTGAAAAATGCTATATAATTTTGACAAGGATGAGTATTAAAAGTTATTTACCAATATAATATGATATTAACATGTAAATAATTGTTTTTTCTATTTACAAAAAGGATACATCAATATTGAACTCATTAATTAAGAAAACATCCTTCAGATGTTAAAAATTATGGATAAATGCCCATTATTGATTTTATCTTCAAGGATAAAGACTAAAGTACTCTTGGAAAGAAAATTAAGAATCATAAATTATTATAAATAATAAATTATATTAACAATTCTAGTTTGTGAAAGATAAATTTTAAAAAAAACAACTACCAACACTGCTCCAATGAAGCTCGTATAAACCATTAAAAATATAAACACTCGATGTGGGAAAATAGGTAAAAAATGACTAATATATATGTATATATTTGAATGGAATAATTATTTATTGGGAGTATAAATGGATAAAGTTATAAATAAGGTCTTTTTTATGTATTTAATAAATTTAATTTAATTTTTTAGGATGTTTCATGAACGTTCATAATGAATCATGACCAATGTAAGGTTTTTCATCTCAAATTCTTCTCTGTGAGATATATTTTGTATTATACATGTAATTTCATTTATGTGGTCTATATTCATCCAAATTGGTATATTATTTCATGAAATCCATTTTCTTCAGGATAATTTATGTTCAATTTATGTCTCCCTATTTCAATAGGTTATGATTTAACGATCCTGAAGATATAATAGTTTTTCTTCCATCAATTATCATTCATTGAGTTATAATTGTCTTTTTTAGAAATTTTTTAATATAATTTGGGTAAATTATTCCCTATGATTATATAATGTTGTATTTTCTCTTTTAATTCTATATATTTATATTCTTACCAAATAAAACCATTATCAAAAGTTTTTTACTTCATAAACTATATTGTTTATAGAGGACTTTGGTAACTCAAAACTCTTACCTAGTTGATTCAACTCTACCAACTTGATTGTTCTCTCACCAAAAAGTACAACATTATCAAGAATAAAGCATCATCTATTGTATCTTTATATTAACTCCATATATTATTCCCTTCTAATATTCACCCCTCTTTTTAGAAATTAAATATGGATTATTTTTATCCAAATAATTATCATTACCCTTATTCAAATGGAAAAATATAATACTCTTTCTAGGGTTTGGTTTTCCAAAAAAGTAATTTCCAAATGTTTTCTATCCATTCAACATAAAAAAAATATCTTCCTCCACACATTCCTTTTCATAAAATTTACTAATTTTGAAGGAATAATTTAATGAATTTTATATTTAAAAGGTAAATTGTTTCGAAAGTTTTCACTTTACCTTTATAAAAATTACTTTTAAAAGTGGCTTGTCACTTCCTTAGTCCACGAATATGATAAAAATGATCTCATCTAACCTTTTTCATGGGAAAATATCTTTAAAAATACTCCCATCTTTTTTTCAAAACATTATATAAAATTTCTCATGGTTTCTTCGATAAATTATATTCCTTCTAGATTTATAAAATATCTATGTTAAATTAATTTCAAAAATAAATGATATTTCTTATTTCCCATGTTATTTTTCTAAAACTTCTTAAAATGATTTTCACCAAAGCCATTTTCCATTTATATATCTTTTTCATAATTGAGGATGTTTTTCATAAGTAATTATAAATCTTATTTCTATGAATGACTTATATAATGTACTTATTATTTAGAGAAATTATCCATCACCACCATTGTATTCTCTAATATTTTCTGTGTACAACCATATTTTTTCTTCTAATTCCTTTCCTCTATGAATAAAATATTTTTTATTTTTTTGATTCAATTATGTTAACCTATATTCCATACATAAATTTTTTGAGTAAAATTATTATCTTACCCATATAACCTTTAACTATATATTGTCAATATTAGATGCCTTAATATCTTGTTTAAATTGTATTTACTAAGAAAGTTACATGATTTCATTGGATACCAATTTATATTCCATGGGTTTAACATGTTATTATTACTGATGAAATTATGAATGACTTCCTTATATCAATATATATGAGAAGGTTATCAGACCCATTTTATTCAGATGGGTTATTTATGAGGTGTTGACAGAAACCCATTTTATATCCATGGGTTTTTTATGCTATTAAAAAGTGAATTATTTTCATTGGTAACATTTATGAAAACCATTATTATTTCTGAGTTTAAATAACGTGATGTTTATATGATTTCTTAGTGAACACATGTGTATGGTTAATCTTTAAATTATGGATACTCCCAATATATTCCTCCAATGAATTCGTTTAATATTTATATCTCATGATATAATCCTTAAATGAGTAGTGATGGCTGGTCAAAAATGTGAATCTAGTTGTGATGCTTGATTTTATATATGAAATAGGTGAGTGAATCCTAATACACCATTGGAAGAGGGTTAATTATTCTTGATCTACTAATGTAAATAATTTTTGATTCCTAATCCATTCTATTTTAATTTTTCTTTTTATGCATGTTCCATGATTTTAAAGGATTAATTCATTCAGTGATACATGAAATTTTTATGATGTGTTATCATGTTATTCCCCAATTTATGATCTATTTTTATTTGGTGAACATATGATTATACTATGGTCACTTATGAACATTTATTATTATAAGTTATGTATCTACTTACAGATTATCTGATCCCACTATGTTCTTTTGCTTTCATTTCCCTATGTTATGAAGATAATAAAAGTATGGAATGGATTGAATATTTTTAATGTATATAATTTGTGTGGTATGATGAACACTCTTTAAGAATTTGGACGATTTGAATACAATTCAGAAAATTTATAATCGATAGAAATAACATTAGTTTTATTAGTAAATTTTTTCCAAATTCTCTAAAAATCTAAACCTAAAAGTTCTTCATAATGTATTATATTGAAATATTTTTTTAAGCCATGTAATTTGATGGTCACATCTCTAGGATGTTATAGTTAGAATCATAGTAGGGTTTTTATAACATTATAGATAATTATTTTGTCCGTTGAGTAAAATTGATGATTTAGAAATATCGTCAGATATTTATAAATTAAGGTTAATTGTACTTTAAAATGCATAGATATCCCATTTGGTTAGATTAGGTAATATTATTGAGATTAAGATAAGTGATCTTTGAAGAACACACAATAAATAAATATAAATACACAACAATATCTTGATGTTTTAGTAAAGTAAAGAATGTGTTGTTCTCCAAGAAATGAAAACTCTATCTGAATACTACCACTAGATCTATGTTTTATCACTTGTGTTCCTAGAGGTAATATCCCTAAAAATAGCATGTAGGGTATTATCTCAATCATCACATAATTTATAACAATGATAACATGTAATGGCCTAGGGCTTTGGGGTCCATTACATGGTGAAAATCTGATGTTTGAGGTGTTCTGGGTAGTTTGGAAGGCCATCCCAGCTTCTATGTGAAGCTTAAGACTCCTAACGGTAGCCTAGGCCTACCGGTAGCCTCGGCCTACCGGTGGCTTGGCCTACTGGTGGCTCGGCCTACTAGTGGCTCGGCCTACCGGTGGCTTAGCCTACTGGTGGCTCGCCCTACTGGTGGCTTGGCCTACCGGTGGCTGGGCGTACCGGTAGCATGGCCTACTGGCAGCATGGCCTACCGGTTGCTCGACCTACCAGTAGATCGGCCTACTGGTGGCCTACTGGTAGCTCAGCCTACCAGTAGCTCGGCCTACCGGTAGCTAGGCCTACCGGTAGCTGGGCCTACCGACCAGTAGCTCGGCCTACCGGTCGCTCGGCCTACCGGTAGCCTCATCCTACCACTGGCTCGGCCTACCGGTGGCTCGGCCTACCGGTGGCCCGACCGACCGGTGGCCCGACCGACCGGTAGCCCCAGCCTAGCGGTAGCCTTAGCCAACCCGGAGCTCAATCTACTAGTAGATCTAGCCTTCCGGTGACCTCCACGGGTTTTTCAGTGGCACCTCCTATTTGCGCGATTTGGGTAGTAAATCATGTTTTGACCCCTTTAAGCCTATTTTAAATCCCATTAATGGTTTTTAATTAAATGATGGGTGAGGTACCTCCTTAAATGGAAAACCATGCGTTTTGGTCATGCCTTTAACTGCGTTTTCAGAAACGCCTCTACCGCATCTTATGAGGAGTCCTTGGTTAAGGAGGTGTGAGTCGATTTTAACTGCCCCAAATGGAGGGGACCTTTTAAGTTGGATGTGTGGGGTGGCCCAGCCGCATGGTCAACACACGATCCCTCTTATTCCGTGGTTTCGAGTTTTTTCCCATATCTTAACTGTCCCGGTGACGCTGTATCTCCGCCTTTATAACCTAAAGGCTTCTCTTCTCCCTATGTTTCGTTTTCTCTATCACCCTACGCTTGGAATACTCTTCCTCCGGATGAGTTGTACCCCCGTGAGGTTTTCCTTGATGGTGTTCCGTGGAGTTCCTGCTACCACTGTTTTCCAGTTTCCACACGAGGACTTAACGTCGATCCTTGATCAAGAAAGTAGGGATTTTCTCCTTCGTCTCTCATTTCTATGTATCATGAGGGGCGGGCATGCTTTTTTCTCTGTGGGAATTGATGAAACCGAACTTAATGAAGATAATGAAAGGACCTTTAAACAATAAAAGGGGGGTGTGATCGATGTTCTGTTGTACTCTTTTATGTTAGATATGTGTTGGGAATTGTACGGACCTATGCTCACTGAAAGTCATGGTTGTTGGTGGTATTTCTCTGTGTACTAATGAATCTCGGTACTTCTGGATGTTTAAATAACCATAACATGGAATTAGTTAATTATGTATACTCGGTTAAATAAACTGAAAGCACCAGGATCATCCCTTTTCTATGATAACCCCGGTTAAAGCACAGTGTAATTGAAACCATGGAGTGTGTTAAATCTTTTAAATCTAAAAATACATGTATGGGCCTGCCTTGTCTTGGTGGTATTGGTTTGGTTTTTCTCTATCACGGGCTGATTGCGGGTGACTTTATGTTATCTTGGATGGGGGCTTAGATTGCTGGGGTGATATGGGTGGGGGATGGGATCCCCTATTATTATACTCTTCCTGGTTCTGAATCTGAGGTTGTGTGGTTACTCTTCTTATATCACGAATTGGGGTGGAATCCTCTGTTGTTGAGAAATCCTTGGCTCATGGATTTTGGGGACATGGGGCTGTGTCTCAGGGTTTTTTTTTGTTTCTAGTACTTTGAGGGATCTCACATAATCCCTAGTTGTTGTGACTTCACAAGAGAACCGGGTGTGAATGCTTAAATTACCCGATGGTTTTCCTTTTTGCCTTATGGTTGTTTCATCTATGAATGTGTTTGTTAGTTGCCCAGTAGTGAAGGGATTAACTCATACTGAACTGTTATGAAATGATAACTTGAATAGGGGAACATGGAACTGTTTGTTGTGTGTTTTTTTTTCTGAGGTAGCAGTGCTTGGGAACCTGCTTGTATTAGTTGGGAAGACATAGGTTGGACTTTGTGTTGGTATATATATATGTGTAACTGTATGTTTTGTGTTTATTCGCACCCCACCCGCGTTGGGATCTTATTGTTGGACACCCCATTTCATGGGGAAGGGTGTTTCCCCCTAGTTACTCTCCTTCCTGCTCCCTCTTCCCTCGGCTGTGATGGCTGGAGGCGACCTTACACCCAAGATTCTTCAGGTAGGATTTGTTTGGTGTGTCATTAGACCAGGACTCTTCAGGCATGTTGTTTTTTCAATAATCTTCGCGATGAGGCCCTTGTGTTTTCGGGAAGGGGTTCTGGTTATGGTTTGTTTTCCCATGTGTCTTCAGGATGAGGCCCAGGTGTGTGCGGGCAGGGATGTATGGTTGTGAGTCCTAGGTGTGTGTGGTCAGGGATGTGTGGTTGTGAGGCCCATGTGTGTGCGGGCAGGGATGTGGATGGTTGTGAAGACCAGGTGTGTACGAGAAGGAAGAGCGTGGTAGCGTCAGGACGTTTTCCGTTTGGGATGAGAAGCTAGCTAGTGGGGGAAATGGTGGTGCGGGTTACCCAAATGTTTTGTTCTTACTATTACCTTACTACTTGTGTTATTTGGTGAGTGTGGCCAGTGAGGTGGGACGGATAGATTCCTTGATAGATGTTGGTTCTTCTGCTTCTCACGGGACTTTACGACGTCTCCCCCCTTGTGTACGAGAGCTTTAGGTTTTCCTACTGAGTATACTTTGTATTCTCACCCTATGTTTACTTTTAGGTTGTCAGGAGGACTTCGGAGGCTGTGCGGGACCTTACTAGTCTGGATGATGGAGTTGCTGTTGGTCGCTGTTGTTTTCTTCTTCACCGTGTCTTTTCCAGTTTGTTTGTACTTTGGAGATCTTGTACTCTGTTCAGTTTTATTATTAAAACATGCATGTAGTTTGGTTTTGACCTTGAGTTTTCTATACTTAGTGTTGTTTGGTTTTGACTCATTCTTTCTACCAATCTTGGTTAACAAAAAAAAGGGTAATGCCTCCCATATTGTGAAAATGTCATACCCTTGGTGCTAGTCGCCACTATGGGTACTGCTGGAGGCGGGACTCGAGGGTCATTATCTCTCCATCATCTTAAAGAAGGAAATTTTTGGCAACCTGCTGTCTCTTCCCTCTTTTTGGAGAAGTTGGGTCGTGATAGAATGGTATCAAAGGCAGTTTGAGGGATAGGATAGAGTCTGGATTTAGGCATAGTGAAGATTGCATGGGATGGTAGGGAAACAATGTTAGGTGATCTTAGTTCATGAAATAGGCCAGGGAGGACCGGCTAGGACATGGGATTTTAGGGCCCCCCGTGATCCGATGCAAGGACTCTAAGCCTATCAAATGACCAAGTGAGACTTCGTCTATTTTATGGTAGAGACCCTAGGGAATGTACATGCATCATACTGATGGTTCTTTTAATTTATTTGGGGCACCTTGGGAAAATATTTTTAATAATAATAATAATTCCCTTGCTACTCGGGCTTAGGCATTCTTTGATTACCTTACAGCTATGGCACTAGGACGTTATCCACGAGCGACTCAGGCGGTTGAGGCCCAACGGATCAAGGTAGTTGACCAGCATAGGGTTGACCGAGATGAGGAGGACGACTTGTGGCAGAGGAATCTGCGCTCCTTCCAGCGACAAAACCTCAAGAAATAAGAGGGCATTGTTTTTGACTTAGTAATGGAGGGATGTATCGAGGAGATAGCCATCACCTTCTCTTTAATCTGTGCTCCGTGGGAGTACGGGGTTCTATTGGCCGTCAGTCATCTGAGAGGAGTAGCGCGTCAATGGTGGATGCTTTTCCTGGGAGAGAAGACAGAGGCAGAGGTTTCATGGGCCAGTTTTGAGAAGGAATTTCATGAGGAGTTCCCCTCCTCTACGAAGAAGGCTGAGAAGAGAGTGGAGTTAATCTCCCTTTAGCAGGGAAGCATGTTAGTGAGGGAGCTTGGGATCATGTTCAAAGATCTCTTACACTTTTCCCTAGATTTCTTTCCGGATGAGTAGTCTCTGGAAAGACGATTAGAGGAGGCACTCTGTCCTTCTCTTCTGTACGCTGTCACTCCCTTCACTCTTCTGACGTACCTAGCAATACAGAAGAACTCCTAGATAGTAGAGAGGATGAACTCGAACGGAGGCACACCACGATAAGGGAACCATCTGAGTTCATCAAAGGGGAAGGCGGTCAGCAGTAGGTCTCCAGCGACAGGACCTTCCAGGATTCGAAAAGAAGGGATTATGCCTCATCAGTTCCAGTCATGTGCTTCTGGCCCTTGCCCCTTTTCCACAGGGCTAGGACCAAAGTGTTCCTATTGAGGATTTTTTAGGCACGTCCAGATTAGGTGTCCGACTCGAGCTCCACATGGTGGAGGTGGGAAGTTCCAACACCTACCTCAGCAGTATCCGTTTCCGGCGAGGCCTTTTTAGCAGCAGCAGCAGCAGACCCCTGGCCCTCCGAGGGATGACCTTACGGGAGGAGACCAACACCAGGGTGGTCCTCAGGGACCTCGACCAGGACATGGTTAGGGAGGTGTTCGACAACAGTGAGGAAAAGGATCTGAACATGGACAGTTGCATGCCGCAGAGTTAGTAGCTCCGGTAGGACCAGAGGTCGTTCGGGGTATGATCAGTTTATTCAGTACTCTTGTTTCTACCTTGTTTGATTTGGGAGCTTCGCACTCCTTCGTCACGCCTGATTTAGCCCATGCTATGGGTCTGGATGCCGAGATACTTTTTGTTCCCCTAGTGTTGTGAACACCAGTTGGGGGTCAGACCAGCATATCTTACTTTTTCCAGGGATGTAGACTGATGTTGGGACTGCATCAATCCAGTGGAGACCTTCTTTAATTGCAGATGCAGCAATACGATGTCATTCTAGGCATCGACTGGTTATTCCCCATGCATTCCATCATCGACTGCTATCAGAGAAGGATTCAATTCTCCAACGAGGATGGATGGCGTGTGGCTTTTGTTGGGGAGCGGAGTTATTAGGAGGGGAGTCGACACGTGGAGCCACTCCTTTCTATACTGGACATGGTGTCAGTGGAGTCGGCGGACGCAGGAATGATGTATGTCCTAGAGGTCTTAAGATAATTCCATGATGTCTTTCCTAATGAGGTTGTGACTCTACCCCCTCAACGTGACATTGAGTTTGGGATATACTTACAGCCTGGTGCCCGCCCGATCTCGATGGCTCCTTATCGGATGACACCTTTTGAGTTGCGGGAGTTGTGGATTTAGATTGACGATCTGATGGAGAAGGGCTTTGTTCGACCCAGCGTGTCACCGTGGGGTGCTTCAGTTTTGTTCATAAAGAAGGCATATGGTAGTCTACGACTGTGCATAGACTACCGGAAGTTGAATCAGTTGACGATCAATAATTGTTACCCACTCCCAAGGATAGATGATCTTTTCAACCAACTGAGGGGAGTAGGTTGGTTCTCTAAGATCGATCTATGGTCGGGATACCACCAGTTGAGAGTGAAGTAAGGTGATATCTCGAAGATGGATTTCAGGTGTAGATATAGCCACTTTGTATAAGGCCCCAACCTTAAACCTTGCTTAATCTTGAGTTATTACAAGATTACACATTGAGGATCTTTTCGGGTTTAGAGTTTTAGATAATTAGATCATAAAACTTGCATTACATTCCACATATAAACATAGTGGTTACATAAAGATAGTATTTTTCATTCCCATCAATGGAAAAAAATTTAAATTAAAACATGGATTATTTCTTGACACATCCTTGACTCTATCATCTTATCATGTACCTTTCCCTTGACCTGTGAAAAACATTTCAAAAACATGGGATGAGAATAAAAACTCAGTATGGGTTATAAAAAACATGGAAAGGAAACATGAGTTCATATATACATAAGAATGAAATCATACTTTACCCATAAACATAGGCACTTTAACATACCTCATAAAATCATGAATAAATCCTAGAAAATCATAAGACATAAAGGTAACATGAGGCATTCATAACATTCTTACGTAGGGAGTAACCCTATTGGTTAAGTTTGGAATACCCATCACAGTATATTCCAAAAAATCTCTTCGGAGAAACCTTAACGTTTCACTCCTTCGCGTTACCCAATGCATTGGAGAGCTATAATGGGCTCACCCGCCCTTAGTTTATCAGGGAACCACCCGTCTTCATAATAATTCCCAAGAACCATAACATAATCGTATCACATAAAACATGCCTAAAGGAAACATAACATTTCCACATTTCAATAACAAGATATCAACACAACAAAAAAACATTGTGAAAACCATTTTCAATACCAAAATAAAAGAAAAGTTAAACATGTTATTTATTTTTCTTTTAAAAAGAAGGTATGGCTTGTAGAGGAAGCCGAAACTCAAATAACGGTTACGACGGCGGAGAAGTCGTTGTCGCCGCATACATATGTCAAAAACATTCCCTTTTTGTCGTTTAGTAAATGCTTCGTATAAAAAATATTCCTTTTGAATAAACATAAAAGTCAAAGGGGTTTATACACTGTATAAAAGAAAGTTGTGTATAAAATAAAATATGTCTCAACGAAAGGAGATTGAGACGAAGTCCCATACCTCGTATCCGACTTGACCCGATCGTTCTTTAATCTCCTGAATAATAATCTTGAGTTAATCTATACTTGCTTATGAATATTTTTCAATTTCATTATTCCTTTTATACCATGTTATGAACATCATGTAATCAGTTAAGTTAATAATGTTCATTTTGTCGGTATTTGGTTCTTAAGTCAAAAATAGACTTCTTACACTTACATGTTGTTAATTTGGTCAAAGGTTAATTATATACAGAATGGTATTCATGATGTAGATATCATATATGTCATATATATCCAGTAAATACATGCATTTATAATATTACATAATCATTTAGAGGTAAGAAATGAAATGCACCGTTCATTGAGACGGTAAGCCGTACGTACGCATGAACGCTACTTTCATTTCTATTTCATATTTTATAGAATGGAATCATAATGATATAAAGGTATATTATAATTCCAGTATAATATCATATATAATATCATAGTTCCATCCTTTATATGTCCCACATATGGTATTTAACGAATCAAATCACTTTGAGGGGGCGGTAGTCCGCACTTCCTAAAATGAAGATATTGTGTTTACCCATAATGGAAACCATAAAGGTATGCCCAAAATGAAAAAAAACAGCAGCTTAAGGAAAACATAAACATATTATATATCATATATAAAAATAGTGACATCATAATGGCCACCTTTTAAGGTGTTAAATGAGTGTTGAACAATCATCGTTTCGGGAGGCAGAATTTCTCCATCCACGGAAACCGTATGTTCTTTAACCATTTGATGTAGTTGTGTGAGAGTGTAGCTTAAATAAATATTATACAAACATCCTTGTATATTTAATATACTGGTGTAGTTACAAAATAAGTAAATAAAAAGAGTTTAGGGGGTTGGAGAAGCAAAATAAAACAAATGAACATGAGAGAATGAATTACCTTTAAAAGTGTAACTCCTTTTGATTTGAGCCTAAAGGCTTCTTTTGAAAGGATTCTGCCCAAAGGGAATCCTCTAGGATGAGGAGAGGGATGTGGAGAGAGTAAATGGTCAGGGTTTGGCCAAGCCAAAGGCTTGAGGAGTGTGTGAAATGAGGTATAGGTGCGGGCCTTTTATAAGAGGAGAGGAGGGGAACTTTGGGAATGTAAAGAAATATTACTTTATTTGAAAATGTGTTTCGGTTTTAAAAGGTCCCACATTGATATAATTCGTGGATAAGGTGATAAGGGTTCTAAATACACTCATCCAATTGGTTTTGGACATGTGTAGTTCATAAATTTTATATTATCTTTCCATTTTATTTAAATCGTCAAATAATGATGTCATCGCTGCATCATTATTATGTCATAAATAATTTAATATATATAATGTCTAAAAATCATAAAAAAAATACTATGATGTAGGAAATCTTTTTATCTTTCCAATGACTATTTATAATAAAAAATCTGATCTTTATAACCCCATGTAAAAATTGTTTTCGTAAAACATCTCTTGTTTGTGTCATTTTTACTTTAACATTTAATAAAAAGTTAGTTATGTCATTTCCAAACCAAAGTGTCTCCAGGGGGTCCCCAAGTTGACCCATGGCTTGTATTGGTCTGCCATGACACAACCAATAAGGTTGGGACATGTTTCTAGGTCATTTATTATTATTAAAGCATTATTTATACCTTAAACTACCCTAATTACCACTAATCGCGATTAAGAACTTAATAAATTAATATTCACCAAAAAATTATTATAATCTCATTGAACCACATTTTACTTCTTAATGAAAAACATGTATGTCAGATTTTCAAAATTAAATACACATTAGTGGTAAACATTCATTTAACTGAAACATCAGTTTGCTTGATTACCATTTAGTGGTTTCACTATTCATCAAAAATTGATGTTTTTCCGAAAATTATCAAAAATTCACCCTAAGCTATATTTGATATTCCAAATTCAAAAATAAAGTCTATTTTACAAAATTCAAATCATATAAGTCACATTAATTAATTTAATAATTAATTCCCGCTGCCATAGCAAATAGCGTGTTTTTACAAAACAATAAGTATCAAAAGATTGACACCAGTTTAAGTCTAATTTCAAAGTGAAATTGATTCCAATGACCACCATTGGATAAAATGGTAAAAATATATTATAATTTCACTTCAAAAACAATTCAAAACATAATCTAATAATATAAATAAATTATATAAAAAAACAGTTTTGATGTAAAATGCAGTATTTTTCACTATTCATTAAAAAATAAACATTGTCAGAAAAATACCAAAAATTCACACAAGGTAAATTTTGATGTCCCAATAATAAAGAATAAGTTTATTTTGACAAACATAGTTTATAAAATTGTCAAAATATAGATTCAAAAATGGTTTTCCATCAAAAGGTAGTAAAACAATCTTTTAAGAATATTAGTGTATTCCATGCATAAGATTGTATTTATTTTCATTTTAAGCCTCTATAACACTATCTTAATCATTAATAGACATAGATAAAAATATCTATTATTCATTACTTACTTGGGATGTTACATCCTTCCCCCCTTTAGAAAATTGTGTCCCCGCAATTTATTTACTTATCAAAGAAATGGGGGTACTTATCCCTCATTGCATTTTCAGATTCCCATGTTGCCTCTTCAATCATGTGGTTTTTCCACAAAACCTTTACCTGCTTAATCAACTTATTCCGTAACATTTGCTCCCTGTGGTCAAGAATCTGGACCGGTTGTTCCTCATAAGATAGGTTCTCTTCCAGCTGAACTACCTCTGGACTCAAAACATGAGATGGATCTGGCATATACTTTCTCAACGTCGAAACGTGAAAAACATTGTGTACCTGAGATAAAATCGGAGGTAAAGCCACTCGGTATGCAACTGATCCAACTCTCTCCAGAAGTTCGTATGGTCCAATGAACCTTGGACTCAACTTTCCTTTCTTACCAAATCTCATCACACTTTTCCAAGGATAAACCTTGAGAAAAACATGATCACCTACCTCGAAAGATAGATCCTTCCTCCGGTTATCCGCATAACTCTTCTGCCTGCTCTGAGCTGTTCTCATGTGTTTCTGAATCAGCTGAACTTTTTCTACTATCTCTTCTACCAATTCTGGTCCCATCAACTTCCTTTCACCCACTTCATCCCAGAAAGCTGGAGTTCGACACCGCTTCCCATATAATGCCTGAAATGGTGCCCTCTGTATACTGGAATGGAAACTGTTATTATATGAAAATTCAACCAAAGAAAGATGTTGGTCCCAACTTCCCTGATAATCCATAGAACAAGCTCGTAGCATATCCTCCAATGTCTGGATTGTTCGTTCTGACTGCCCATCTGATTGAGGATGAAAAGCTGTACTAAAATTTAATTCGGTACCCAAAGACTTCTGAAGGCCTTTCCAAAAGTTAGAAGTAAACCTGGGATCACGATCCGATACAATGGAGAGAGGAACTCCATGTAACCTGAATATCTCTTTAAGATACAAATGGGAAAGTTGATCAAGAGAGAAAGTATCTCGTATAGAAAGGAAATGAGCATATTTGGTCAAGCGATCAACAATAACCCAGATTGCATTATTACCTCGAGATGTCTTCGGTAATCCAACAACAAAGTCCATGGATATATTCTCCCAGTTCCACTCTGGCACTGGTAAAGGCTGAAGCATCCCTTTCGGTAACTGCCGCTCTGCTTTAACCTGTTGACATGTCAAACAGTTCACAGTAAAATCAGCAATCTCTCTTTTCATTCCATCCCACCAGTAATACTCCTGCAGATCTCTATACATCTTAGTACTGCCCGGATGAACTGAAAACGGAGAACTATGAGCTTCACATAACAACTCTCTCTTCAACTGTGAATCACAAGGCACACACAATCTCTTCCAAAATCTCAAAACACAATCATTATCAATGTTGAATTCAGGCAACTTACCTTTCTGAACCAGCTCTACCTTTTTCTGCAACTCACTATCTTGCTTCTGTGCTTGCTTGATTCTATCTGATAGAGAAGATCTCACTGATATCTGAAACAAAACAGAAGGACTTCCTGCACCAACAACTTCTATGCCAAATTTCATCAAATCGTTAACCAAAGGATCACGTTCCAACCGCAACATTGTTAATGAAGCATTACTTTTTCGACACAAAGCATCAGCCACTTTGTTTGCTTTTCCGAGATGGTAATGAATTGTACAATCATAATCCTTGATTAATTCTAGCCATCTCCTCTGTCTCATGTTTAACTCTTTCTGAGTGAATATATACTTTAAACTTTTGTGATCGGTATATATTTCACACTTTACTCCATACAAATGATGACTCCAAATTTTTAAAGCAAAAACAACAGCAGCTAATTCCAAATCATGTGTAGGGTAATTTATCTCATGAGTTTTCAACTGTCGTGAAGCATAAGCAATTACCTGATTATTCTGCATTAGGACGCAACCAAGTCCTTTAAATGAAGCATCACTGTATATAACAAACTCACCATTCCTGGAAGGTAGTGCCAAAACTGGAGCATTCACCAATCTTCTTTTCAATTCCTGAAAACAATCATCACATTCTTTTGTCCAGATAAACTTAACACCCTTCCGAGTTAGCTTAGTCATTGGACTAGATAACCGTGAAAAATTTCTAACAAACCTTCGGTAATAGCCCGCCAAACCAAGGAAGCTACGAATCTCGGTTACATTTGTGTATCTTGGCCATTCTTCCACAACTTTTGTTTTTGCGGGATCAACAGTTATTCCATCTTTAGAAACAATGTGACCAAGGAAAGAAATTTGTTGCAACCAAAACTCACACTTGGTGAATTTCCCATACAGTTTCTTTTCTTTTAAGGTTTGAAAGATAACCCTTAAATGTTTTTCATGCTCCTCTTTACTTTTAGAAAACACCAAAATATCATCAATGAAAACCACCACAAAATTATCCAAGAACTCATGGAAAATTCTATTCATTAAGTCCATGAATACAGCAGGTGCATTGGTTAGCCCAAAAGTCATTACTACAAATTCATAATGGCCATATCTCATACGGAACGCGGTCTTCGGAATATCTGCCTCCTTTACCTTCAGCTGATGGTACCCCGATCTCAGGTCAATCTTTGAAAAAAACTGAGCTCCCTGGAGCTGATCAAACAAATCATCGATATGAGGCAAAGGATATTTGTTCTTAACAGTGATATTATTCAAGGCTCTATAATCAATGCAAAGTCTCATAGAACCATCTTTCTTTTTAACAAATAAAACAGAAGCACCCCATGGTGATGTGCTAGGTCTAATGAAACCTTTCTCTAATAAATCTTGCAATTGCTCCTTCAACTCTAAAAGTTCAATTTGTGCCATTTGATAAGGGGGTTTTGAAATTGGCTTAGCATCAGGAACTAAGTCAACAGTAAACTCAACTTCCCGATCTAGTATTATTCCAGGAAACTCATCAGGAAAAACATCAGGATACTCATTTACCACTGGCACATCATTAATCTGAACAGTTCCTTTATTTTCAACGACGTGTGCAAGGTAACATTCATTTCCATCTTTCACAAGTTTCTCGGCCTCTTGATATGTTATCAAAAGTAAGGGTTCATTCTTGTAAACAAACTGAAAGTCTTTCTGAAAAGAAACTTCTTTAGCTCTACAGTCTATCTTAGCATGGTAAATAGAGAGCCAATCCATACCCAGGATAACATCAAACTCTACTAGAGGTAGAACAATAAGGTTTGCAAGTAGGTTCTTTCCAAAGATAAGGATAGGAAGATTCTTATAAATTCATTTTGCCTCAACATTTCCCCTAGGTGTTTTTACCAAAAGTTCAGGAGTCATTTCTTGAGATGGTATTCCCATTTTACTAGAAAAGGTTTCAGAGATGAAAGAATTTGTAGACCCCGAATCAAACAACACACTGGCATAATCTAAAAAACAAACAAAGTACCTGATACAACTTCATTTGATGGCCCGACATCTGCTGAAGTAGTTGCAAAGGATTTCACCACCCCTTTCTGCTTGTAGTCTAACTGCTTCCCATCACTCAAGCTCTTTGTCGGACACTCATTTGCATAGTTACCCATCTCATTGCACTTAAAACATTTCACTAACTGTAAATCAAATTTGTTCTTACCTTCACCTTGATCCTTTTCAGTGCAATCACGAGCCTTATGTCCCATCTTACCACATCGGTAGCACTTTCCAGAATTCAGAAGACATTCCCCAGCATGCCTTTTGCCACATTTATGAAAAACTGGAAACTTAGTTCTCTTACCATCAGACTTTTTTGAAGAATTCTTACCTTTCTCCTGCCACCTCGGTCTCTTCTTCTGCTGGTTGTTATAGAACACTTGGTCATCGGAAAACTCCATTTCCACCTTCTCAGCACATCGAAAAATCTTTTCATAACTTTCAAACTCACGAGAATCTAATGCCCTTCGATATTTTGGCTTTAATCCTGAGTAAAAACGATTGATTTTACTATCAAGGTCTCGGATAAAATTTGGAGCATAACTTTCCAATCGAGTGAACCTTTCTTCATAGGCAGCCACTGAGTCTTCCTCTTGCCTCAATTCCAAGAATTTCTTTTCCATCCTAAGTCGAATAGCCTTAGGAAAATACTTCTCAAGAAACATACATTTGAATTCATCCCAGTCAAGAGCATCAATCTCATCGGCGTCCCTGATATTTTTAACCATAGACCACCACTGATCTGCTTCACCCTCCAAACGGTAAATAGAAAGACTAAACTTTTGATTGTCTGAACACCCCATGACATCAAAAATCTTCCCAGTGCTTTAATCCACCCTTCAGCTAGCACAGGGTCAGATGATCCTCTGAATGATGGAGGATGTTGCCTCATGAAATGTTCCACCACTGACATGTTCCTCTGCGGTTGATCTGGCTGATCTCATGCATGGATACCACCGCCATTTATCGCTTGAGTCAACTGTTCCATCACTGCAACAAACTGTTCAGTTCCAATTCCGACCATTTTTGGATGCTGATTCGGAAGGTTATTTCTTTCTGTATGCCTTCCTAGCACTGCTTCCCTGTTTCCTCTGCGGAAAACCATTCTGAACAAACATGTCTTAGATGAAGAAACATGGTAATCTTTAAATGCTATATCATTTCGGAAAAAAAATATTTTTGGATAATCATTTAATAGAATTCTAACTCCTAAAGTTATCTAAACCGACCTTTGATACCAACTATAAGGCCCCAGCCTTAAACCTTTCTTAATCTTGAGTTATTACAAGATTACACATTGAGGATCTTTTCGGGTTTATAGTTTTAGAGAATTAGATCATAAAACTTGCATTACATTCCACATATAAACATAGTGGTTACATAAAGATAGTATTCTTCATTCCCATCAATGGAAACACATTTAAATTAAAACATGGATTATTTCTTGACACATCCTTGAATCTATCATCTTATCATGTACCGTTCCCTTGACCTGTGAAAAACATTTCAAAAACTTGGGATGAGCATAAAAACTCAGTATGGGTTATAAAAAAACATGGAAAGGAAACATGAGTTCATATATACATAAGAATGAAATCATACTTTACCCATAAAACATAGGCACTTTAACATACCTCATAAAATCATGAATAAATCATAGAAAATCATAAGACATAAAGGTAACATGAGGCATTCATAACATTCTTACGTAGGGAGTAACCCTCTTGGTTACGTTTGGAATACCCATCACAGTATATTCCCTAAAATCTCTTCGTAGAAACCTTAACGTTTCACTCCTTCGCGTTACCCAAAGCATTGGAGAGCTATAACGGGCTCACCCGCCATTAGTTTATCACGGAACCACCCGTCTTCATAATAATGCCCAAGAACCATAACATAATCGTATCACATAAAACATGCATAAAGGAAACATAACATTTACACATTTCAATCACAAGATATCAACACAACAAAAATACATTGTGAAAACCATTTTCAATACCAAAATAAAAGAAAAGATAAACATGGTATTTATTTTTCTTTTAAAAAGAAGGTATGGCTTGTAGAGGAAGCCGAAACTCAAATAACGGTTACGATGGCAGAGAAGTCGTTGTCGCCGCATACATACGACAAAAACATTCCCTTTTTGTCGTTTAGTAAACGCTTCGTATAAAAAATATTCCTTTTGAATAAATGTAAAAGTCAAAGGGGTTTATACATTGTATAAAAGAAAGTTGTGTATAAAATAAAATATGCCTCAACGAAAAGAGATTGAGACGAAGTCCCATACCTCGTATCCGACTTGACCCGACCATTCTTTAATCTCCTGAATAATAAACTTGAGTTAATCTATACTTGCTTATGAATCTCTTTCAAGTTCATTATTCTTTTTATACCATGTTATGAACATCATGTAATCAGTTAAGTTAATAATGTTCATTTTGTCGGTATTTGGTTCTTAAGTCAAAAATAGACTTCTTACACTTACATGTTGTTAATTTGGTCAAAGGTTCATTATATCCAGAATAGTATTCATGATGTAGATTTCATATATTTCATATATATCCAGTACATACATGCATTTATAATATTACATAATCATTTAGAGGTAAGAAATGAAATGCACCGTTCATGGAGACGGTAAGCTGTACGTACGCCTGAATGCTACTTTCATTTCTATTTCGTATTTTATAGAATGGAATAATAATTATATAAACATATATTATAATTACAGTATAATATCATATATAATATCATAGTTCCATCCTTTATATGTCTCACATATGGTATTTAACGAATCAAATCACTTTGAGGGGGCGGTAGTCCGCACTTCCTAAAATGAAGATATCGTGTTTACCCATAATGGAAACCATAAAGGTATTTCCAAAATGAAAAAAAAACAGAAGCTTAAGGAAAACATAAACATATTATATATCATATATAAAAATATTGACATCATAATGGCCACCTTTTAAGGTGTTAAATGAGTGTTGAACAATCATCGTTTCGGGAGGCAGAATTTCGCCATCCACGGAAACCGTATGTTCTTTAACCATTTGATGTAGTTGTGTGAGAGTGTAGCTTAAATAAATATTATAACAAAATCTTTGTATATTTAAGATACTGGGGTTGTTACAAAATAAGTAAATAAAAAGAGTTTAGGGGGTTGTAGAAGCAAAATAAAACAAATGAACATGAGAGAATGAATTACCTTTAAAAGTGTAACTCCTTTTGATTTGAGCCTAAAGGCTTCCTTTGAAATGATTCTACCCAAAGGGAATCCTCTAGGATTAGGAGAGGGATGTGGAGAGAGTAAATGGGCAGGGGTTGGCCGAGCCAAAGGCTTGAGGAGTGTGTGAAATGAGGTAGAGGTGGGGGCCTTTTATAAGAGGAGAGGAGGGGCACTTTTGGAAAGGAAAGAAATATTACTTTATTTGAAAATGTGTTTCGGTTTTAAAAGGTCCCACATTGATATAATTCTTGGATACTGTGATCAGGGTTCGAAATCCACTCATCCAATTGGTTTTGGACATGTGTAGTTCATATATGTTATATTATCTTTCCATTTTATTTAAATCGTCAAATAATGATGTCATCGCTGCATCATTATTATGTCATAAATAATTTAATTTATATAATGTCTAAAAATCATAAAAAAATACTATGATGTAGGAAATCTATTTATCTTTCCAATTACTATTTATAATAAAAAATCTGATCTTTATAACCCCATGTAAAAATTGTTTTCGTAAAACATTTCTTATTTGTGTTATTTTTACTTTAACATTTAATAAAAAGTTATTTATGTCATTTCCAAACCAAAGTGTCTCCATGGGGTCCCCAAGTTGACCCATGGCTTGTCTTGGTCGGCCATGACACAACTAATAAGGTTGGGACATGTGTCTAGGTCATTTCCTATTATTAAAGCATTATTTATACCTTAAACTACCCTAATTACCACTAATCGCGATTAAGAACTTAATAAGTTACTATTCACCAAAAAAATTATTATAATCTCATTGAACCACATTTTACTTCTTAATGGCAACCATGTATGTCGGATTTTCAAAATTCAATACACATTAGTGGTAAACTTTCATTTAACTGAAACATCAGTTTGCTTGATTACCACTTAGTGGTTTCACTATTCATCAAAAATTGAAGTTTTTCAGAAAATTACCAAAAATTCACCCTAAGCTATATTTGATATTCCGAATTCAAAAATGAAGTCTATTTTACAAAATTAAAATAATATAAGTCACATTAATTAATTTAATAATTAATTCCCGCTGCCATAGCAAATAGCGTGTTTTTACAAAACAATAAGTATCAAAAGATTGACACCAGTTTAAGTCTAATTTCAAAGTGAAATTGATTCCAATGACCACCATTGGATAAAATGGTAAAAATATATTCTAATTTAACTTCAAAACCAATTCAAAACATAATCTAATAATATAAATAAATTAGATAAAAAAACAGTTTTGATGTAAAATGCAGTATTTTTCACTATTCATTAAAAAATGAACATTGTCAGAAAAATACCAAAAATTCACACAAGGTAAATTTTGATGTCCCAATAATAAAGAATAGGTTTATTTTGACAAAAATAGTTTATAAAATTGTCAAAATATAGATTCAAAAATGGTTTGCCATCAAAAGGCAGTAAAACAATCTTTTAAGAATATTAGTGTATTCCATGCATAAGATTGTATTTATTTTCATTTTAAGCCTCTATAACACTATCTTAATCATTAATAGACATAGATAAAAATATCTATTATTCATTACTTACTTGGGATGTTACACTTTGAGTTTGTGGTTATGTTATTTGGTGTTACAAACACACCAGTTATGTTCATGAACCTCATGAAATCTGTCTTCCGAGAGTTTCTAGACCAATTCGTTGTGGTGTTCATTGACGACATCCTTATCTACTCAAGATCAGAGGAATAGCATTTTGATCATCTTAGGGAAGTTTTGGGAGTCTTTCGACACCACCATCTTAATGGGAAACTGTCTAAGTGAAAGTTCTTAACATGAGAGGTACATTTCATTGGACACGTAGTGTTTCAGAAGGGAATAGCAGTATACCTGTCAAAGGTCAAGGCAGTCGATTCATGGGCAGCACCCAATAATGTGGCGGAAGTTCATGGTTTCCTGTGATTGGAAGGCTATTACCGGATGTTTGTGCCCATCTTCTCTTGAATTTCAGCTCCATTGACAGCTTTGACTAGGAAGGACCAGGCCTTCGTGTGGAGCGACCAGTGCCAGAAAGCTTTTGGCTACCTAATGGAGAAGCTGGTTAGTGCTCCAGTGCTCATATTACCAGAGGAAGGGGTGTTATTTGAGGTGTTCTGTGATGCTTATGGCCTTGGGTTGGGATGTGTGCTGATGCCGCAACGAAGAGTGATCTCTTATGGGTCTAGGAAGTTATGTCCACATGAACGTAACTATGCCACCCACGATCTGGAGCTTGTGGTCGTGGTGTTCGCATTGAAGTTGTGGTGGCATTATCTCATCGGAGATCACTTTGTGGTCTTCTCATATCATAAGATCTTACATTATGTCTTTTCTCAATGAGATCCGAACTTACGGAAGCAGAGATGGGTTGAGTTCCTCCAAGATTACGACTTAGAGATATCCTATACTGAGGGAAAGGGAAATGTTTTGGCTGATTCCCTGAGCAGGAAATCACAGAAGAAAGTAGTTCTGGAATCTGCATATGCTTGGAGAGCGATGGAAGAGTTAGAGGCCTTGCATTTGGATGCAAGGGTGGAAGGTGGAAGAGGTTGTCTGTTTCAGATGACTGTAGTTTCCTCTTTAGTGGTGCAGGTGGAAGAGTCTCAGAGGGGGGACATAGAGGTAAAAGTGATGCGAGATCGTGTTTATCAGGTAATTTCTCCTTAGGGATGGTTGGAGGATGGTCAGCATAGGATTCTTTTCCGTGGAAGTATTTTTGTTCTGGAGATGATACGTAAAGGTGTTCTTCATGAGTACTATGGATCGGCTTTAGCAGTACATCCTGGGGTCTCAATGATGTACCAAGGCCAAAGGGGACAGTTTGGGTGGCCCAGGGTAAAGCGGGTGGTGGCAGAGTTTGTGGCTAAGTGCCTGGTGTGTCAGTAAGTGAAGGCTGAACACCATTTTCCTGGAGGGTTGTTGCAGCCTTTAGATGTTCCCAAGTGGAAGTGGGATGACATCTCGATGGACATTGACATAGGGCTACCCTGGACTCAGGGAGGCTATGATTCCATCTGGGTATTGATGGATCAGTTGAAAAAATCAGCTCACTTCTTGGAGATTAAGGAATCGAGCCCGGTGAACACCTTAGCCTAGAGGTATGTCGATGAGGTGGTGCGGTTGCACGGGATTCCGAGGTATATTATCTCCGATCAAGACACACGGTTAACCTCACGAGTCTTGAGGGGATTACAGCATGCCTTTGGCACCCAGCTATTCCTTAGCACTACTTTCCACCCTCAGACAGATGGGCAAACAGAATGAACAATACAGACGTTGGAAGATATGTTACGGGCATGTGTTGTGGATTTTTGGGGATCATGGGTACGACACATGCCTCTGGTGGAGTTTTCTTATAACAATAGCTTCCACTACACTATTGGTATGACACCATTTTAGGCCTTATATGGAAGGCCGTGTCGTTCACCCATTTGCTGGACAGAGATTGGGGAAGCAGATGTTCATGGGATAAAAGTGGTGCAGGGAACCACTGAGAAGGTTCAGCTCGTACATGAGAGGATGAAGGAAGCCTAGGAACGGAAGAAGTCTTATGTCGATCATAGGATGAGGACCTTGGAGTTCGAGGTTGGGAATCATGTGTTCTTGAATGTTTCGCCTCGACGTGGGCAGCGAAGGTTTGGGAAGGGGACTAAGCTCTCCCCTAGGTTTATAGGACCTTTCGAGGTGTTGGGAAGAGTTGGTGAGTTGGTGTATCAGCTGGCGTTTCCACCTCAGTTGGAGAAAGTTTACAATGTCTTTCACGTCTCCCAGCTTCGTCGATATCTACACGACGACTCCCACGTCATCGACTGGGGAGAGTTAGATGTCGAAGACGATGCGAACTTCATAGAACGACCGATCAAGATTGAGGATCGTAAAGATAAAGTGCTTCGTGGACGAACTATCCCCTTGGTTCGTGTGTTGTGGTGGCATGGTGGCCTAGAGGAGAGAACTTGGGAGAGGGAGGCCCAGTAACGCGTTAAGTACCCAGAGATGTTTTGACTTCCTTGTTGTTGTTGTTGTTCCGAGTTTTGTTGAGATGTTTCACCTTGTGATTTAATATATGAAATGCTTGTTCTTCTTTCTTTGACACTAAATGTGTGATGATGGGAAAACCTGACTGCTAATCAAGGCACATTAATGTGGATGCGATTAAACCCGTGCGAGCGAGTCAGTGCCACCCAAAGCGGATAATATCCTGACATGTAGGAAGGGACTCCCTGACTCAGGTGTTGGACAGCGTGATCCTTGTGCTTGTTGTGAATGTTTGTGGTTGATAACTCTTGTGGGAGTATTCCTGGATGTAGGGGGTTCTGTTACAGGTTTCAAAAAACTCAGGGGTTTTCACCTAAGAAGTATCTTTAGAGGGTGGTTGTTTGGACACCACTTTTCTCTTTCTGGTTTGTTCTTATATTCTTGGGGACGAGAATAGATTGAGAAGTATCGGATGTAATGGCTTGGGTTTTGGGGTACATTACATGGTGAAATTATGATGTTTGGGGTTTTCTGGCTTGTTTGGAAAGCCATCCCAGCTTCTCGGTGAAGCTAAAGACTCTTAACAGTAGACTTGGCCTACCGATATCCTCGACCTACCGGTAGCCTTAGCCTACCAGTAGCTCGCCCTACCGGTGGCTCGGCCTACCGGTAGCTTGGCCTACTAGTTGCCCGGCCAACCGGTTACTCGGCCTACAGGTAGCTAGGCCTACCGGTGGCCTACCGGTAGCTCGGTGGCTCGGCCTACCGGTAGGCTCGACCTACCGGTAGCCTCGGCCTGCCTACCGGTCGATCGGCCGACTGGTGGCTCAGCCTACCGGTGGCTCGGCCAACCGGTGGGCTCGGCCGACCGGTGGCTCGCTCGGCCTACCGTAGCTCGGCCTACCAGGGGCTCGGCCTACCGGTGGCTCCGCCTACCGGTTGCTCGGCCTACTGGTAGCCCCAGCCTATCGGAAGCCTTGGACAACTGGTATCTTGGTCTACCGGTAGACCTAGCCTACCGGTGACCTCCACGGGTTTTTCAATGGTGCCACCTGTTTGCGTGATTTGGGTAGTAAACCATGTTTTGAACCCTTTAATCATGTTATAAATCCCATTAATGGTTTTTAATTAAATGATTGGTGAGGTACCTCATTAAATGGAAAACCATGTGGTTTGGTCAAGCCTTTAACCGCATTTTCAGAAATGCCTCTACCGCATCCTATGAGGAGTCCTTGGTTAAGGAGGTGTGAGTCGGTTTTAACCGGCCCGAAGGGTGGTGACCTTTTAAGTTGGACGTGTTCGGTAGCCCAGCCGCATGGTCAACCCACGATCCTGCTTCTTCCAGAGTTTTGAGTTTTTCTCCATATCTTAACTGTCCTGGGGATGCTATATCTCAGCCTTTATAACCTAAAGGCTTCTATTCTCCCTACGTTTCTTTTTCTCTATCACCCTGCACATAGAATACCCTTCCTCCGGACGAGTTTTACCCCCATGAATTTTTCCTTGATCGTGTTCCGTGGAGTTCATGCTACCCATGTTTTCCAGTTTCCATACGAGGACTTAACGTTAATCCTTGATCAATCAAGTAGGGATTTTATCCTTCGTCTCTGCTTTATGTGTATCATGCAGGGTGGTCATGCTTTTGTCTCTGTGGAAATTGATGAAACTAAACTTAACGAAGATAATGAAAAAACCGTTAAAGAATAAAAGGGGGGTGTGATCGATGTCCTACTGTACTATTTTATGTTAGATATCTGTTGTGAATTGTACGGACCTATGCTCATTGAAATTCATGGTCTATGGTGGTCTTTCTCTGCTCACTAATGAACCTTGGTTCTCCTGGATGTTTAAATAACCATAATGTAGAATTGGTTAATTAAGTATACTCAATTAAATAAACTAAAAGCACCAGGATCAACCCTTTTCTATGATAATCCCGGTTAAAGCACAGTGTAATTGAGACCATGGAGTGTGTTAAATATTTTAAATCTGAAAATACATGCATGGGCCTACCTTGTCTTCGTGGTAGTGGTTTGGTTGTTCTCTTTTACATGCCTATTGCGAGTGACTTTATGGTTTTCTTGCATGCGGGCATAGATTGCAGGAGTGATATGGGTGGGGGATGGGATCCCCTATTGTTATACTCTCACTGGTTGTGAATCTGAGGTTGTGTGGTTACTCTGCTTATATCACGAATTGGGGTGGAATATTTTGTTGCTGAGAAACCATTGGCTCCTGGATTTTGGGGACTTGGGGCTATGTCTCGGGGTTTGTTTTGTTTCTAGTAATTCGAGGGATCTCACTTAATCCCTAGTTGTTGTGACTTCGCAAGAGAACAATGTGTGAATGATTAAATTACCCGATCGTTTTCCTTTCTACCTTATGGTTGTTTCATCTGTGAATGTGCCTATTAGTTTCCCAATAGTGAAGGGATTAACTCATACTGATGTTTTATGAAATGATAACTTGAATAGGGGAACTGGGAACTGTTTGTTGTGTGTTTGTTTTCTGAGGCAGCAGTGCTTGGGCACCTGCTTGTATCAGTTGGGGATTGATAGGTTGGGCTTTGTGTTGGTATATACATATGTGTGTAACTGTATGTTTTGTGTTTAGTCTCACCCCACCCCCGTTGGGAACTTAGTGTCGGACACCCCATTTCACGGGGAAGGGTGTTTCCCCCTAGATACTCTCCTTCCTGCTCCCTCTTCCCCCGGCTGTGATGGCTGGAGGTGAACTTACACCCAAGATTCTTTGGGTAGGTTTTGTTTGGTGTGTTGTGAGCCCAAAACTCTTCGGGCAGGTTGTTTTCCCAAGAATCTTTGGGATGAGGCCCAGGTGTTTTCGGGAATGGGTTCTGGTTATGGATTGTTTTCCCAGGTGTCTTCGAGATGAGGCCCAGGTGTGTGCGGGCTGGGATGGATGGTTTTGAGGCCCAGTTGTGTGCGGGTAGGGATGTGTGGTTGTGAGGCCCAGGTGTGTGCGGGAAGGGATGTGGATGGTTGTGAGGCCTAGTTGTGTGCGGGCAGGAAGAGCATGGTAGGGTCAGGATGTTTTCTGTTATGGATGATTATCTAGAAAGTGGGGGAAATGGTGTTCGGGATACCCAAATGTTTTGTTCTTACTATTACCTTACTGCTTGTGTTATTTGGTGAGTGTGGCCGGTGAGGTGGGACAGATATATTCCTTGATAAGTGTTGGTTCTTTTGCTTATCATGGGACTTTATGACGTCTCCCCACTTGTGCACAAGAGCTTTAGATTTTCCTACTGAGTATACTTTGTATGCTCATCCTACGTTTACTTTCAGGTTGTTAGGAGGACTTTGGAGGCCGTGCAGGACCTTACTAGTCTGGACGTTGGAGTTGTTGTTGGTCGATGTTGTTTTCTAGTTTTCTGTTTCTTTTCCAGTTGGTTTGTACTCTGGAGTTCTTGTACTTTTTTCGGTTTTATTATTAAAACATGCATGTAGTTTGGTTTTTACCATGAGTTTTCTATACTTGGTGGTGTTTGGTGTTGACTCATTCTTTCTCCCAATCTTGGTTAACAAAAAAAGTGTAATGCCTCCCATATTTTGAAAATGTTATACCCTTAGTGCTAGTCACCACTCAGGGGCCAACTGGAGGAGGGACTCGGGGGGTCATTATCTTTCCTTCAACTTAATGAAGGAAGGACTTGGCAACCTGTTTTCCCTTCCATCTTTTCGTAGAAGTCGGGTCGTGACATAAAAAAATACAAACCTCTTTTGAGTATTATGTGGGATATTCTTTTGTTAAAAAAAATCTATTTAGAATCCATTATGAAGGATTTATTTCATACTTAACTTAATATACTAGGTTTGGGAGTATGATAAAATAAAAAGTATCATAGGATGAACCAAGAGAGTTATTGGATGAACAAAATGTGACATAGTTGAAATTAAAGCACAGTAGGTTAAAATAAAGGTGTTACTAAAAAAGACATATTAGGCTTGATAATTTCTATTAATATAATCATTTTATATGATTCTACTAGATATAATAATAATCATTATGGTTTTAGTATTTTATTGAAACTGGATCACGAAAATGAAGCCAAGAAAGGTATGTATACAGAAAACATTGTTTCTTATAACTGAATAAGGGAGAATACTTAAAGTGTTTATAATTTTAGTGTATGTTTTTTATGATGGTAAAGGGTGAGTTTTCTTATCTTAACTAAGGATTTGAGATTCATATCTTCATATAAATTAAATCTTGATAGAGTTACTTATTTTCTTGAGTCAATGATATTTTTTTATGATATTTTGAATATTCTAATAGTTAAAAATTATGTAAAACATCAAAGGATTGTTATACAATTTTTTTTCTTTCTTAATGGATTGGAAAAATATATCATATGTTATAAATTACCTTCAAAAGTGATTTTATGAGAATATTTTATTTTTGGGATAAAAATTGGAGAATATTATATTATGGTATGAACAACTCTTAGGTTTAATATATACATGATTTTATGGTGATTAATGGTTGATTTATTTTGATAAAAATGAGTTAAAAAGTAATGATAGACATAGAATTGATTTTTGATTTAATGAAAAAGTGATCCATAATATTTATGGGGACGTTTATGTCATTTTTTAGATCATGATATAAATAGAATAGTGTGTGACATCATGAACTAGTGGTTGAAGATAAGTGTTAATTTTTGAAGAAATATATGATTTCACATTGGTTTAATGTCTTGGATATTCAATGGGATTTTGGGAATGGTATTCAATAGATAATATATGATTATGGTATATATATACTAGTGTTCGTGATTTTATTAATGACCAATGTTTTTTAAGAAAATATAAGTAACTTGGTATAACATAATTGACTAAGGTAGATTTCATATTATAAGTTATATATTGATTTATAGATATGTTAATATTGCCCTTCTATGCTTTACTTAAAGGATGTTTAATGTAATGACTAGAGATTTCGAAACCTTTAAATTATTACTATCATTAATAGATAGTTTCACACACAACACTAAAATAACACAACACTTGAATAAAAAAACCAAAAAATATTAAAATCACATGAATATTATAATCACTAGTATATAAAATGATAATAATCAACAAAAAATTATATAATATTATTCTATTTGATTAATATTTTAAAATTATGTCTTCTAAAAACCCATTTATAAAAAGAAGTATTGTATTTGAACATGATAAATTAAATTGAACAAAATTAAATGATAGTTATAATAGTTAATATTTAGCTTCATAAACTATCATATTGATATTAAATTATTTATAAATCTATATAAAATAAGATTAAAAGTACTTGTTGTTTAAAAAGTTCATTTTTAAATAAAAAAAATTTCCTTTATATATTTTATTTTCATTTGAAATATAATTTATAAATATTATAATTTTAATTAAAAAATAACTTCATTTTTTTACTTAACATTTAAGTATTAGTTTATGATAATTTCTTGTATCTTTATAGAATGATTTATTTTAATGTGACTAGTTCAATATACAATTTTCACAAATAGAATGAATTTTATGGAATTAGTAGTCCATAAGTGTGATTTGGATATTTATTCAAATCATTTTATTAAAAAAATAAGTATTTTTAAGTGACATTATAAATTTAAAAATATGTAATTTATAAAAAATTGATGATTATAATTTTAGGGCATTTATGATATTTTTAAAATAAATTTTTATAATATATTATTCATTTAGAATTTTTAAATAATTCTCATGATATTTAAAAATTGATTCAAATAAAATAGATTTGAAATTTGGTCTTTGTAGGTAAAAATTATTTAATAATTTTCTTCTTATTTTTTTGTATAAAGAATATTTTTCCCTGGGTAAAAACCATTTTCCACACTAAATGTTAAAATGGTTAAAGTGAAAAATCTAATGGCAATAATTTGGAAAAATATTTAAAAAAGCCACCTGAATTAATGGTTGAGGACTATATTGATATTATCAATTCTTTTATCCATTATTTACCAATTTTGGGGGCACTTTCCTTGATGTTGACTTCCCATTGGTAAAAAAATTTAGGTATTTACCAAAATGTCATCCCTTTAACTTATAAAAAGGACACTCTTCTCCACACTTCCACTCAAACCAAAACTGCCTAAGTTCGACCCAAACTCAAGAAAAACCTATCTTAAAAATACATATACAGCATAATGTTTTTCCATTTCAAAATATCATCCCTCAAATGATTTGCACCATTCCCGATGGAGATAATCCAATAAGTTGTGTATAAGTTCATAACCTGTATTTATCTTTTCTATTTATTTTTATGCACTCCATATTTTTAAAATTTAATTATACCACATTATAATGAAAAAATATGTATACAAATTATTATGATATGTTATTATAATAATTTCACAATCATTACCCACACTTTCTATTTTACATTAATAAAAAGAATGTGAATCATACCTTTGTATGGACTACCGCCTCCAAAAATAAATGAGTTTTTTCATTAATAATTTTGTATTATTGTTATAGGGATCGATTTAAATGATAAATTTTATTTTTATTATATAAATAAGGTTTTTAACACATGTTTAATATATTATTAATGATATTAATTGTAAATAATCATTACAAAATTAATTATCTTAAACAAGTGAATGGAGTGGAAGGTAATTTATTCATAATATGAAATAGTTTTACATCCATTACATATACTAAAAATTATTTATAATTCTGATATATCACATTATTTTATACTTCATTATATAATTATTCTATCTGTATGATGATATTGTAACTTAATCGCATCATATTTATCCATTAATCATGGTATGTTCATGTTTGGGTCAGTTTGACCACATACTTTAGCAATGCTGTGAAATTATATCATGTATGGTTATGGAAAAAAATTAATAGTATATAATATATATATATATATATATGTATATTTTCTTTTTAAGAGTTAAATTAATATTTAACATATCAATTAAGAAAACAGTCTTTGTAGGTTAAAAATCATCAAAAAAAAATTCATTATCGATTTCATTTACTAGGATAAAGACTAAAGTATCCCTAAAAGGAAATTTAAGAATAATAAATAATTATACATCAAACCTTATAGTAACATTAATGGATTCATAATTATTAAATTTGGAATAAGAATAATTACTGACACTTCCTCTATAAAACTTGTATAAACCATTAAAATTATAAAAACCTGATGTAGGAAAATATAAAAAAATAAATAATATATATATGTTCATATGCAATGGTTATAAATGGAGAGAATAAATGTTTTAATTTATTAATATGGTTATAGGGTAAATAATAAATGAACTTAATTTAATTATTCAAGATGTTAGGGACAAGTGCAGAATGAATCAGGGCCAAGGGTAAGGGTTTTTGTCTCAAAATCCTCCCTTAAGGCATGTTTTATATTATGCACCAAATTTAATTTATGGGTGCATATGAAACCAAATTGCGATATTATATAATGAAATAAATTTTATTCACCTAAATTTAAGTTCAGTTTAATTCTCTATCCTCAAATAATATTTTATTAAAATTATACTCAAGTTGTATGAATTTTTATTAACGTAATTCTTATTCATTGAGTTATAATTATTCTTCCTGAACATATTTGACATATGTAAAGTAAATTATTCTGTATGATTTTGTTATAATGTATTTACTATTTCAATTCTAGGTATTTTAATTTTTATCACATAAACCACTTTTCAAATATTTCTTACTTCTTGAACATTGTTGTCTTTAATGGAATTTGATAACTTAGATTTCATTCTTTGAATTATATGGTTTCTTTTTAACTTTTACCTTAAATATTATTTTTACTAATTAATTTCTATTTTTATATGATTTTTTATCAATCAATGTAGATGTTATATTTTGATTCAAATCTTTCTACTTGATTATTTTCTCACCCAAAACTATAATGTTATCAAGAATAAATCTCAATCTCTATATTAGATATTTTATTCATGGTCATATATTAATTCCTACTAATTATATTCCCTATTTTTGGAAAATATGATATTCTATGATCCAAAAAATTCTATTTACCCATTTTTAAATGTAATTTCTAATACTCTTTTTTGATTTTAGTGTACAAACAATGTTATTTCAAGATATTTTCTATCCTTTAAAAATGATATGTTATTTCTTCCACCGTAAATTTCCTTTGATAATAATTATGACTTCTCAATGAATTATTTATTTATGTTACTCTTTCAAAGTTATTTTTTTTATAAATGTTTTCATTCCCCATATTTAACATGAACTATAACTTATTAATTCTATAAATATATTTCAAATCATCTATTATGAACTTTTACATGGGAACAGAATCATATAACAACATTTATGTTTTATTAAATGATTTCCCTTGGGGTTTTCATGTTTTCTAAAAGAAATTATTTTTTCCCATATTTATAAAATATCACATTAAAAATTAATTACAAATACAATGGATATTTATTATTTGAAAATTTATTTTTAAAAAACAAAATAAAAATATTTTTCATCTATGTATTTATCCTTTTACACATCTGATGATTGATTTAGGATGTTTTTAAAATATAACCATCATATTTCATTCTTTATATATATTATCTAAGTTCCATCTCTTTTATAAAAAATAATTATTTCTTCCTTTATCTTACTTAATCATTTATTATGTATGACCAAAACATTTCATCCAATTCCATTCCTTTATTGATGCCACATTGTTGATTAATTTCATTGAATAGTGTTAATCTAGATTCCATGCATCTCTTAACTAGGTAAAATTTTTCCCTTAACAATATACACTTTATTTGTATGGTGTAAATACTATATGATTTGTTGTCCTCTTTGAATGGTATTTACTTATAAAGTTAATTAACATCAATATATAACTATTTATATTTTATGGGTTTATTGTGTTATGATTACTAATATAATTATGGATTATTTCCACATGTGAAACCATTTTAGTAGAATATGAGACCTATTTTTGTCCATAGGTTCTTAATGATCTATTAAATGAACCTGATTTTCCTTCTATGGGTTATTTAAACATTAAAAAAGATGATGAATTTAATTGGAAAAATTTATGATACCAATTATTATAATTAGTTTTTAATGATGTAAATGTTAGATATTTTCAAGTGTCACAGATGTGTATGGTTAAAATTTAAGTGATTCTTGGGTCCTATATATCCCTCCAGTGGAATGGGTAATGTTTTAAGTTCCTAATATATTAGTGAAATGAGTAGTGGTTCTCGATCCAAAATGGGAAACATGTGGTGATTCTTGATGTAATTCCCAGACCCCAGAAGCCTAAATCTAGTGCATTATTTTAGAACGTTTTCATGATTACAAGGTATCAAATCCATAGGAAACCATCAATTTAGTAGTATTGGAAATAGAAATTACATACATGATACAAATGATGAATTAGGAAATAGAAAATAAAACATGATACATAATAAAATGATATAAACCACATCTTTGAAATGTTGTTCAAATATTAATCTTTATATCTTATGGAAATGAAACATAATAAGGGTGACCTCAAATGCTCGATAAGGGTAAGTAAAGTGGAAGAAATAATTAATCAGTGAGAATAAATCAACATGGAAATTTAAATAGGTGAAAACACATTCCATTCAAATAACTATGTAAGGAAAACTCAATATGGAAAGGTACGAAACTAAAACACAATCCATTTAATCAATTAACTGAAAATTAAATGTATCCATAGATATGTTGACACAAAATCTAATGGATAAATAATAACTAAAAATAAATGAGGGAAATTCATAATTATTGGACACTATGTTTCCTAGGTATGTAGAACCATCACCATCAAGACCTTTCACAATAAGGTTTAACTATTATGTAAAAACCCATCTATTTTGTCCAACTATTTCACCTCATGAGACTATAGATGCATTGATGGGGTATCTATAACTAGGACCCACCTGTGTTGTACTAGTCAAAATCATTCCTCATATTCATGAACATTACCCCTTATCAAATTATCCTTATTGAATAAAGGATACATATTTATAAATAGTTCCCTAGTATATGCTAAGTAACAACAAAGGTTTGTTGACATTAATGGATGGAAATAACATTGAAATATCATAAAAATAATGTTGAGGCCAATGACATTTCAAATATTCCAATGTGTCCCATACCACCATGATACATTTAAATCATAAACCCCATGATGGAAAAAAATTAAATGAATCATATTATATCACGAGAGTATTTATATTCATGTTATAACATTTAAAAAGGTTGTATATACCCAAAGTAAAAGTGAACTGGTGATTAATAAAAAAAATTCTTAATAGAATGTAAGTTGAGACCAAATTCTATTAACATAATCTTTATTTCTATTTTGTGGTCTTTATCCTCCCTTATAGTGGATTAAAATATGTTAGTAACTTTTACTTAAACCATAATAATTTTTATAATATCATATATTAACTTATTATACTATTGTTTTACCTGTTTGTTAAGACTCTTTCACTATATTCACTTCATTGGGTGTTAATTTCCTAGTTTTATCAAGTATGTTTTGCCTTATAATTTTTTGTTACTATTAATTGGTTCCTTATTTCATCATATAAAGAATTTAAACCATAACTTAATTATAATATATATATAGTACATATGTATTTATAATAATCTATAATTTTTTGAGATAAGAAATGAAATTCACCATTCATGGAGGCAGAAGGTCGTACGTACGCATGATCCCAGCTTTCATTTATTTGTCATATTAACAGAATGAAAAATTAATGCTACATAAGTATACTGTTTTTCCAGTATAATATCAATTTTATACATGTTTCATAGGTTTATTAAAATCTACATTAATACATTCCATGTATAGTGTGAATGAGTCACATTACTTTGAGGAGACATCAGTCCACACTTCTATAAACAATGATATCATATTTATATAAAATGTTAAGTATAAGAGTATGTATTATAAAATAATAAATAAATAAAAAATAAAAAATAAAACTCATGTATAACATATATAAACACAATATCCATCATAAAAGCCACCATGAGAGACAGAAAAGGAGAAATGAACAGTCATAGTTTCATGATGTAGTTGTTTGTCGTACACAGAAACAATATTTTTTTACCCATTAGATGGAAGTGTGTGTAAGTGTTGGTTTAATCCTTCTAATCACAACATCCCAGTATAATTTAGAATATTTTTTTTTTGTACAATCATATTATAATAATATTTTAGGGTTTGTAGAATGTAAATAAAACAAAAACTCTTAATGAAATATATTACCTCTTAATCGAGTAACTTATTATAGTTTTTACAAAAGGCTTCAATTAATGTATTTATTACCAAGGTTAGGATTATAGGATTAGGTTATGGATTTTAGGGATTTATTTGGGTAGAGTTTGGTTGATCCAAAGTGGCTTGAGAGCTATGTGGAAGTGGGAAAATATGAGTCCTTTTTATAGTGGAGGTGGAGTGGCACTCTTGTAATATTTACACAAAGGAATTCCATACACATTTTTCACATTGAAATTGGCTCCAATAATGGACCCAAATTGATAAAATGTATTATAAGGTCAAAATATGGACATAAGATGGCTATTTTAAAAGTTTATCGATCATCTAGGCCCTTAATATTAAGGATTAGTGCATTATTATGCTTCATTTTACCAAAATCATTATAATTAATTTTAATTACATCCCCTAATACTTTTGGTAAAACAATAATTTTAAATTATTATACAATAAAAATTATTTTGATTAAAAATATGGAATTAATTTTTCCAAATTAAAATCCCATAATTGGAAGAAATTAATTTGAATTTAATGCCACATACGTGATGAAAATGCTGGTTTTTAAAGTAAAAACATTCGAACATTTGCTAGGTTTTTATATTGAATTTCAAATTTAAATTGATTCCAACAACCTATATTAAACTAATTGATAAAAATATGATATAATGAAACTTTTAAACCAATTTGAAACATAATTATTCATATAAATAAAATATATTAAAAAATGTTTTGAACTAAAATTCAGTATTTTTCACTATTCATTAAAAACATATTCACAAAAAACTACCAAAAAATCACTGAATAGTATTTTTTTGTTTTACTTTAAAAGATGAAGATTATTTTGATATCTATAATTCATAAAATGGTCAAAAGGGTATTTAAAATGGGTTATCCACTAAAATAGTATAAAAATTCCCTAATAAAAATATAATATATTATGCATAAAATCGAGTTCATTTTTATCGTAATCCTATAAAATCTATTGGATGAATGTAAAAAATATTTTACTAAATATATAATATATATATTCCATTAATATCAGTCACTATCCTTAGTTAATTTAATTTATATGGTTAAAACATCCTTGTGAGCCTAAAAATAGTTTTCTATAAAAATATTCTATTTTTGTTCAATTGGTTATTATACTAAATTATAAATAATTTGTTACCAATTAATTATTTGTATAAACTATATATTTTATTTAGTTAGTTAATAATATTCATAAAAACTATTTTATTAATTTTTATATTAAATAATAATATTTTGATAATATTTTAGTTTTCAGTTAAACTCTATCTTATGTGAAACGCAAGCCATCACGTGCTACCTCAGTGTTCTATGTATTGAAATATATATAATATATCAAATTAATTTTAAATTGTAAATATATTTCAAAATATTAGGGTATTATATTCTAATACACACTTGATGTCATGTGTTAGGCACACTATTGAATTTAAGGTTCTTACTTTAGAAATTTTGGGTGTTACATTCTCCCTACCTTAATTGAATTATGTCATCCCAATTTAAAAATGATCTTAGTAATAAATTGTATGATATATCATGTGTTCAAATCCCATGTCTTGAGAATTTTTTGTAAAACATCCTCTACAAAATAGAAAATTTTAAGTTCAAATGTCATATGGACTAACATATTTCATTTTATCTAAGTAGGAGAACAATACTGGTGAGTTGGTATACGTACTTTAAGGAAAAGTTAAAATATTTATAGGGATTGGTTGAGGTCATCAATAAAAAACAATTTAATGATCAACATAATTTCGATGACCTCAATTCCATTTATATACGATGATATATAATACTATTGTTTCTTTTCCATTGAAGTATTTATATCTCATATTATAGAACATGATGTATCATATAGTGATGTAACAAATTAACCTAAAAATATCACCCAATGATAAACCATTTTATAAGCAGTTAACTTTTACAAAATATTATGGTCCAACACTTTAGAAGGAAGGTCACTGAATATCCAAAATTGAACTTATCATTATCATTTAATCAATATGAAGCATCTCTAAATTATCGTATTCCAAATATGTGAACACCTTCATCATTTTTTCTCTTGTAATATAGGAATAACATCAATTACTATAATAAATTATTAGTAACATTAACTCTTCCTTATTCATTATGTAAAAAAATATGTTATTTGATATATTCCATAAAAAAAATTTATTGTAAACTATATCAAATATAACACAAACCAGTTGTCAAAAATTCATTAATATATTCCAAGGTAGTTATCACTTATCTAAATAAATAAATTATTCATCATTATCTCTGTATAAGTAACATGTCTAGGGTTTCCTTTCCCTCAATCATGTGTTTTCTAGAAATTGTATGTTTATGCAGAATAACTTTTCTTAGTACCATTTAGCATATGATCACAAATCCTTAATGAAGAATTACTGAAGTACAATCCATATATATTTCATAATTCATATAATTAGAACATCAAAAAATAAAATACTTTTAAAACATAATTATTAGAACCAAATACATGGGTACATTAATCATTCCACTTTGGTTTTGTTAATAACATATGATTGTCCTTGATCTCTTATCTTCATTGGAGGTATATTCCCTTGATTCTTAGTGAATTTGTTTTCATATTTCTCTATTTCTTTAGAATTATAACACTTAATAGTAGTGTTTTCCTTATTCCTTTGCATTATTTTTCCAGGTGACCTTTCTCTCTACATGTATAACATACTCCCAATCCTTTCAAGAAATTACAATGTTGATTCATTCCATATTTATAACATAAGGTAAAATCCATCTTTCCCCTCTTCTTCTTTTACTCATTCCCTTTCTCATAGTGCCCATATGGCCTATTATTGACTTGGTTTCCCTTTAATAGTTATGATATTTATAATTCCATATCTTTTTTGATGGAAAATAAAACTATCTCTTCATAATATGAGATATTATGAGATACCATCACCCTTATGAGATTTGGCATAAGTCCTTCAAAGAAGTGTTCAATATTTCATTTTGTGTTGTGTATATTATATGTACCATACCTAGAAAACCCTGTAAAGGTAGCTTCATAATATTTCATGCTCCTTTCTTACTTTTTATTCAAACTAAGTTACTTTCTATTTATCTCAGTTTTTTTATCACGAGGGAAGTATTTATTGAAGAACTTATCAATAAATATTCTCCATTCAATGATTTATATTTCTTCTTCCTCCCTTGTATTCCGAATAAAGGGCCACCATTGATCAGAATCACCCTGGGGATAATACAATGAAAGTGTAACATTTTACATATCATTACATCCTAATGTAGTAAATATATTCTCCAAATACTTAATCCATTATCCAAATACCATTGGATCGGTATTCCCACAAAATTATGAGGGCCTATGTCACATAAAGTGATCCAACATAGGTGATTCTCTCAGTGGAAAAGGTGTGTCCATTAAGGAAATGTTATTTTTCATAACCAAACTAAGATTCCTTAATATATCCATACCCTGATAAGTTCTAATACCAACAACATTGACTTTCTTATTAGGTAAACCTCTACATTGGCCATGAGTATTGATACCATTCTTCCTTCCAGGAGCCATTAATAAACAATAGCATATACTGGATGAGCTCATAAAGTTATGAAATTTTTATAATTATAAATATTGTATAACACCTAATATAAATTTATGCATCGTGAATCCTGGAATCATAAACTTTTGTTACTATGGGATAACATTTAATTTCAAATCCTTCATAATGGTGGTTACAAAAATGTGAAATATCCTAATCATATCCCCTGAGTGTGTAAAATGAAGTTCACAGTAAGGCCTATTGTGCTTCACCATGTTACACAGAGTTAGTCCTGATACACATTATTGGGGTTGTTACTCTTAGGTACACCTGTTCTAGAACCATGTGCATTTGTAGGGAAGTATTTTTAAGAATTACCCACATAATTGTTATGTTGTCAAGATTCTAGGATGTTCTTATATAATTATCCAAAAATAATATCTTAGGGTAATGTTACATAATCTATGTTTTCTAAATCTAGTTTCCATGGATCTTTATAAAAATCCTTTGATACCAACTGTAACTCCCTAACCCAAGAATCCTGGTTCTAGTGCATTGTAATAAAACATTTTCATGATTACACGGAATAAAATCTTGAAAGACCAATCAGTTTAGCAATCTTGGAAATATATATTATATACATGATACCCATAATAAATTGTGAAACAGAAAATAAAACATGATACATAATAAAATAAAATAAAATGAATCCTTGAATGCTTATTCAAATATTTCTTCTTCAGAACTTGGGGAAAGGAAACATAATAAGGGTGAGATAAAATGCTCAACTAGGGTAAGTAAAGGGGAATAAATAATGAATCAATGACAATAAATAACCATTTAAAGGTAAATATTTGATAAAATAAGGAATTAAAATAACTATATAAGATAAATTCAATATAGAAAGGTGAGAAACTGAAACACATGTCATTTAATGAGTGAACTGAAAATTAAATATATCCATATGTTGATGAAAAATATCATTGACGAATAATAATTAAAACTAAATGATGTAAATTATTAATTATTAGATACCATGTTTCCTAGGTACATATAACCATTACCATTAAGACCTTTCACAACATGGTTTATATATCATGTAAAACCCCATATCTTTTGGCCTACTATTTTTTCTCGTGAGATTATCGATGCATTGAGGGAATAACTATAATTGATCCCCACATGTGTCGTACCATTCCAAATCATTCCTCATATTCATGAACATTTTTCCTTATAAAAATATCCATATTGAATAAAGGATATAGATTTATCAATAGTTCACCGGTGGAGACTAAGTAGAAACAAGGTTTTTTTACATTAAAGGATGGAAATACCATGGAAATATCATTAAAAATCTTGAGGAACATGAAACATTAGACATTCAAATGTGTATCATAGCACCTCGAAACATTTAAATCATAATCCCTAGGAAATAATAATATTAATTGAAACTTATAATATCATTACATTAATAAGATTCATGATATAACATGTCAAAAGGTAGTATATACCCCAAATAAAATTGAATTAGTGCATAAAAACAAATATGTCTCAATGGGATGTCAGTTGAGATGAAATTACCTTACATTAACCTTCCTTTATTTTGTGTGGTCTTTATCCTACTTTATAGCTATTTAAAATATTTTAATATCTTCTACCAGAACCATAATCATGTTTTTAATATCCTATAGTTTCTTTTTATAAAATTTTATTACCTATTTTATAACACTCTTTCATTATTTTCACTACATTGGGTGTTAATTTCCTAGTTTTCTCAAGAATATTTTGACTTTTAATTTGATGTTCCTGTTAATTATATCATGATTTCACCATATGTGGAGTGTATAAAATGAGTTAATTATCATATATATTCAATACATATGTATTTAGAATAATCTATAGCGATTAGAGTTTAGAAATTAAATGCACTGTTCATGGAGACGGTAAGTCGTACGTACACATGAACGATAGTTTCATTTCTTTGTCCTATTAGAAGAATAAAAAGTAAATGTTACAAATTTATATTATTATTATTACAATATAATATCTATGTTATATATGTCACATGTTTTTATTAAAATCATCTTTAATATCTTTCATGTATAGTGTGAACGAGTAACATCATTTTGAGGAGGTGGTAATCCACACTACAAGAAATGATGTTATCGTATTTATTCAAAATGGGAAGTATACAGTTATTTGTTATAAAGTAATTATAGAAGAATAATGAAATAATAAATATTATAAATATCATATATAAATATAGTGTCCATCATAATGGATGTCATGCTATGTGGTAAAGGAAAAAATGAGCAATCATTGTTTTGTAAGGCAGCAGTTCGTCATACTCAAAAACAATATGTTCATTACCCATTAGATGGATGTGTGTGTAACTGTAGGCCAAATAATTTTCTTAAAAAAAATACTAGTATATTTAGGATTCTTTTTATTATACAACCATATAAAAAGAATATTTTTACATTTGTATCATGGAAATAAAATTAAATCTCTTAAGGAGAGATGTTACCTATTAATCAGGTAACACCATTTAGTTTATACCAAAAGGCTTCATTGGTTGGATTTCATCCCAATAGGGTATTCTAGGACTATGGGAGGGATATTTTAGATCTATTTGGTAATATATTGGTTGAGAAAAAGTGGCTTCATATTTGTGATCAAGTGGGAGGAGAGGGGACATTTTTATAGTGGATGAGGAGTGGTACTCTCGTAATATTTTTACAAAGCAATTGTATATGCGTTTTTTCACATTAAAAGTGGATTTAATAATGGACCCAATATGATCCAATGGATTATAGGGTCAAAATATTTCCACCTAATTTCTCCTATAAAAAGTTTTACGTAATTTTTCTCCTTAAGATTGAGGTTTATTCCATTAATAAGCTTAATTTTACCATAATCATTGTAATTAATTTTGATTACATTCACTAATATTTTTGGTCAAAAACTAATTTGAACACATTATTCATTATAAATTTTTCTGATTCCAAATTTTGAATCCATTTTTCCATATTCCAATCACATAAGTGCTATAAATTACTTTAAATTTAACTTCGTATACTAGACGAAAGTGTGTCTTAGATCTGTTTTCTATTGTGGCAGCGTCTCACTACTAAGGTTTCAAGTATCTTGTTTTAGAGGTTGGTTTTCTTATATCGTAGTGCTGAGGGGATTCAGATTCTAGTGACTCTTCATCAACTTCAGTTCCAATTCTTAGGGTATCTATGCACCAATGTGTCAGCCTTTACTACGGCTTGGTTTTTCAGGCATCAAGTTTCGATTTCATAGGCGGAAAAATGGTCGTTATGGATAGTTTGATTCATCCCCATGCATCTCTAAAGTTCATTATTATTTGGTGACTCTACATCTGATATTATTTTTGTCTCTATATTCTATGATTTTCGTGCTTTTGAAGGGGTTCTGTTTCATTTTTGTGGATTGGGTTCTTTGGGCATCAGCGTTTTTGCTTGAGCATGGCAGATGCGATGAAACTGGTCTTTGTGTTTCCTCCTTCAGTTCAAGAATCTTTCTTTGGTCCTAAATTAGTCTAGTTTAGGGATGAGGATGTTTTTTTCATGATTTTCATGCATTTGAAGCTTTCTAATTTCATAGCCTTCTAAATTTGCATGCATAGTTTTTTATCCTCTTGAACCTGATGAAATTTTTATCATCTTGGAAGACTGTGTAGTTTTCATCTATCATATTTTATTGGTGGATGTCATTTACTAGTTTGATGATTATTTCTCATGTTGGGGATTCTCTAGTTGTGGTGATGATGTCTAAGGTAATGTGATGGGGCTAAGACGTGCTATCGATGGTGATTTTCCTTACCACTATTTTCTTGGTTCTATGATCTGGTGCCAAGGTTCCTCCATTCTCTCTACGGTGGAGAAACACAGTGGTCTTATTTTTCCTTTGAGATGTGATTTCAAGCATCCAGTTTAGTGATATAGACAACTATTATTGGTTTCTAACCTTTTATTGACTTTTGGGTTTTGAAATTTGATTATTTCTCAGTGGATCTTTTTTAAATCGGAAACGGGTATGTTTTGAGGTAGCTTTTGAATTTTGGTGTTTTCTATTAAATTTTAATGGTGTAAGAAACCAGAACACTATAAGAACTATCTCTATATGAGGATACATAGCAAGAATCATTCATCTGGAATGGATGCATGAATTTGGATGAATTAGAGGGTATTGATTTTTCATCAGTACCAGGCTTGTACAACTCTGCGCGGTATAGCATGTCTAGTGATCATATATGGTAGAGGCTTGACATAATGATGTAGTCATTGGGGTGGAGAAATTCTTTATCATGTCCTATCCCATAGGTCCCATAACATGACTACCCCAGTCCCATCTCCCAAAGGCTAAGGACTGGCAACTAGCGCTGAAGGTGTCAACCTTCACGTGGGAGGCATTCTCCTGAGTAATTGTATGCACAAACATACCCAACCAAGTCCCAAACACTAAAAAGAAAACATGTATCACTAAAACAAGACTAATTACAAGAAAAACTAAACAAATGTGGGCTAGAATATGAACCCAACAATGGAATTGAAATCAGAAATGTACAGAAAGGAATCTTTGATGACCATCCACAAAAAACCCCACCAGATCCTGAGAGTAGTGTATCTACTGGAACCCAAAGTAGAATGTCATGTCCACCCGATCCTAATGGGACCCACCTAGTCCTAGGCCACCAAATCCACCATCGTAGAATCTGTTAGACCCTCCTCCATGATTATATCTAGCTCCAAGTCTAGACAATTCTATTGAAACATCGATCATTTGCACCATACATAGCACGTTCAAGAAAATCCCATCTTGGGATGAGTAACAAAGTACTCAGAAGGGACCCAAAAATAAGGGAAATACTACCCACAAATCCTCAATGTAAATCACTAAGCACAAGATATCTCACACTGGGTATACATTTAGGGCATTTATGGAAGAATAATCAGTCACATCATCAAACACCTCGAATGCTAAAGAACTCCTCCTATAACGACTATAGTGGGCCTTCCAAGTCCCATAGAAGTTCTTCCCACTATCCTTGGAATGCTTAGGTAAACCTCCAAATCGTGTAACATGGGCCTACAAAGTCACACAGAAGTTCTTCCCACTAATCTTGGCCAACTATGGTACTCCTCCTTATCGCCTACCGTGGGCCTACAATGTTACACATAATTGATACCCACTGTGGGCCTCCAAAGTAAGACATAAGTCCATCCCACTGGGCCATAGTTGAATCCCACAGAGACATAAGTCAGCAGTCATTAGTTCTTAACCAACTATAGGGTTTATTACATAGCATGCATGGGAGACCTGATCCTCAATCCATTTCTCTCATCTCAACATCCATGAAAGCCTCCTCAAGTCAGGCCAAAAGATCTGTCTCATCAAGATGGTCCCAAAGCTGCAAATGGCTCGACAATTGAACACCCACTCTACATGTTATTAGTGTTTTAGTAAATAGGGTTCAGTAATGTCTAGGCTCAGTCCGACCCATTCAGGCCGAACCAACCAACCCGGCCCAAGGGTCCCACATACCTCGGTTTAATTCGAATAACTCGACCTGACTCTGTTCAGGTTTGGGTCAATGAGACTTGATGGAATCGTCCTGGTTTGACCGAGGGTCTAGAATGCTAGGTTACCCATCACGCCGGTCTAGTACGGCCTGACTTGAAGGGCGTGGGTCTTGCCTGCCAGGTGCGGGTCTAACCCGGCAGCGCGGGTCTGGCCCAATGGCTAGCGGTGCGGCCCACCAATACAAAGCCCGACACACATGGTGTGGGCCAGTGGATCGCAGCCTATCTGAGATGCAGTCGATTTCCACGTATGGCCTCCATTGTCCCCACTGACTTGCGGGGCACTCCTGCCACGATCGAGCGACCACGGCTCGCCAAGCCACCTGGATGACCAGGATGTGAGTTTTCCCTCCACGCAGCACCAAGCAAGCTAAGCATCTCCCCGATGCTACCGTGACCTATTGGATGTGGCCTCCTATCATTGTGGCACGCCTCCCCCGCCCCCTGTGGTTGCGGCGGCTGGTCACCACTGTTTCTGCCACTAGTGTTCCAATAAATTTTCGGCGGGCCACCAGACGCACTCGGGTGGTCTGTTCTTCGTGTTTCCTTTTCCTGTGCTCTTGGGGGAATGAACTATTTACTTCAAAGGACCCAGAATCATCTTGCCGCAACTTTTAGGGTTCATTCAAAAATAATGCACATGGATGAGGTGCTTGGGCCTTTTTTATGTTGACCCACACCTTCTGCATTAAAGGTTTATAAACATGGTAGGTCCGGGGATTCAAATTAAATCAACAAATGATAATTTCAATTCCCGTATAATGAAAATTCAAAAATAAAGTTACACTCCCGCATAAACTCATGATTCACGGATCAAATTGTTCTTGGGATGATCCACATTTATCATTTATAGAATAAGAATGGGGAAATTATTGAATAAATTAAACCCTTACCTCTTGGATGTTCATTTCTGCAGCATTATGTCCTTGAGGATTCAAGACGTTAACGTCGTTCATCACTTCTGACTCCGTTCTTTGAGGTGAGTCGAAGATATTTGATGACCGTCAACATTTTTCATTCTTCATTGGAGAGGAAGTCCATTGGAGGTTCGTCATATAATCCTTGTACTTTAATTTTTCGTTCCACCAACACATCAACCCAAATAAATAGGAAGACATGTTTTTGTGTTTCTGTTACACTGCGACGTCATGTAGTTACATTGGTTCTTTTTGGAAACATGGTTGTTGTTACGCGTTATTACAACATCATTACACTGTGAGTTAATAAGACATTAATGAGCATAATCAATGTGCCTTGTTGCTACACCACAGCATTGTCGTCTTCCACTCAATGGATGAGAAAATAAAATAAAATAACATTTTAAAGGTATTTTATTATTTTTCCAAAAAATCCAAAAAAATTAACTTTTCTGTTCATCCATTGTCGGCTGAAGTTCAATCTTTCCTAGGATAATCTTGGTGTTCTGAGTTCAACGGTGCCCTAGTATTTTTTATCTGATCTCCGGTTCAAAAGTTAAAAAAACATGTTCACACTTTTACTAAACATACCTTAAAAAAAGTTCAAAAATTCAGTTTCGGGCTCACTCGGCCTCAGAATCACGTGCTGTCAAAGCCTGTGGTCTCAGAATAATTCCATATAATTTAAAAAAATTACACATAATTTCCAAGACATTACATTCTCCCCACCTTATGGATTTATGTCCCTAAAATCCAAAACCAAAACTAATCAATCAAATGGGGGTATTGAGCATGAATATGAGCCTCCTTCTCCCACGTGCTCTCCTGGAGATTCCCATGCTACCACCGAACTCATTCTAGAGGAATCGACCACCCACATAATACCCGGTCCTTTTTATCCTATATATCCATTGGGAACTCCACAAATGTCTCCCCAACATCATTATCCAGCTTGCCCCAGTTGATAACTTGTGATGGATCATGCATGTACCTCCTCAACTGCGACACGTAGAAAACATCATGCACCAGAAGCATCTGTGGGGGAAGATCTAAGTGGTATGCCACCTTGAAAACTCTAATATGGAACTGAAAAGGCCCAATAAACCTTAGAGATAGCTTTCCACCCCATCCAAATATCCATAATCCTCGTTGGGGTAAGACATGAATAAATACACAGTCTCCCACCTCAAACTCCAAGGGCCGCTGTTTTCTATCGGCATAAGACTTCTTCCTAATCTGTGTATTTCTCATCCGCTCCTAGATGATATGCACCTTATCATTTGTATCCCGTACTTACTCTAGACCCATGAGTGCTGACTCCCCTAGGTATGTCCATCTTAGGGGTGATTTCTAGTGCTTCCCATACAAGGCCTCAAACGGTGTCATGCTAATGGTGGAGTGATAGCTTTTTTTATTCAAACTTCACCAGTGATAGTTGGTCCCCCCAACTATTACCAAAATCCAGGATGCAAGCACATAGCATATCCTCCAAGGTATACATGGTCCACTCCATCAGACCATCCGTCTAGGGATGAAAATTTGTGTCCCGAACACCTCTTGTAATCCCCTCCACATCTGAGATGTAAAGCGAGTGTCACGATTTGAGACGTTCATCGAAGGTACCCTGTGAAGAAGTACTATCTCTTGAACGTAGAGGAATCTCAATCCCTCTACCATTCACTATTCCCAGATGGGTAGCTAGTGATCCAAATTGGTGAATCGGTCAATGATCACCCATATAGAGTCATGGACCTTGGATTTATATTGTAACCCAATCATAATGTCTATAGTGATACCATCCCATTTCCACTCCAGTACCTCGAGTGGTTGGGCCAAGCCTGCTGGATCCTGATACTCAGCCTTTACTTAATGAAAAGTGAGGCATTAAAAAATGAACTTGGCCAACACTTTCATAATCCCTGACCCCCAGTACTGACGTCGGAGGTCCTATTACATTTTCACCACTCCAGGAATTACCGCCAAAGGAGACGTATGGAACTCCCACAACACCTCCTTTGATAACTTCACTGGCAATATGGTGCATCCTCTGAAAAGGATTTTTTGCACCCCACCTATCAAAAATCCAACTAGAGCCTTTCCTAAGGATAACTGAAAATGTCGGGCCTCACAGTCAACATCCTTCAGTTGTTCCTCCCTGACTCGCAGTAAGAGTGGGGGAGCAACAATCATCCACTAAAGGTAAGCAGCCTCACCATCATCCATAATGGATGTCTGCATGGCGCCCAACTGCTTAGTCTCCTCACTCTGCAGCTGCAAAATGGTCCTCCTACAAAGAACAGCTGCCACCAAATTCCCCTTTCCAGGACTATAGACTATCTCAAAGTAATAGTCCAAGAGGAACTTTATCCATCACTGTTGTCTCCAGTTCAGGTCCCTCTGGGAGAAGATATACGTGAGACTATTTTGGTTTGAGTAGACAGTGAATCGTTCACCCATCAAGTAGTACCTCCAAATATTCATGGAAAAGACCAATGCTACTAAGTATAGGTCATGGTTTGTGTAGTTCTTCTCTTTCTTCCTCAACTACCCTGAGCCATAGAAGATCACTGCTCACTCCTGCATCAGGATACAACCTAGTCTGGTCCTTGATGCATCATAGTATACCACATAGTCGATTCACTCCTCTGGAAACCTCAAGATGGGATTGTTGATCAAGCTCTGCCTCAGCTTTTGGAAGCTCTACTATCACTTCTCTATCCACATAAATGGTTTTTCTTTCTTCTTAAATGTTTTCATAGCTGATGCTACTATGGAAATGTCTGGAACGAACCTATGGTAGAATTCAGACAATCCCAAGAAACTCTAAGATGACGTATCGCAGAATGTGTAACATTCGAATCCATAACTAGAACTTTGAGATCTTACAATAAATATGGTTCTATCTAAGTGCATCTAGGACTATCCACAGGTGTGTAGCATGCTCCTCCTATAACACTAAAAACACCAAGATTCCATCAATGATGACTACCACAAAAGGATTGAGGTAAGGCTGGAAGATCATGTTCATGAGTCCCATGAACACTGTTGGGGAATTGGTCACACTGAATGGAATCACCAAAAACTCATAGTGGTTGTACCATCATCTAAATGTTGTCTTCAGTACATCTTCATCTCATACCCGAAGCTGATGATAGCCTGATCTGATGTTGATCTTCAAGAACCACCTCACTCCATTAAACTGATCAAAGAGGTCATCAATCCACGTTAGTGGATACTTTTTCTTCACGGTCACCTGGTTAAGGTGCCAGAAGTCCACCTATAACCTCAAGATCATGTTCTTATTCTTGGAAAACAATGCTGAGGCTGCCCATGGAGAAACATTGGGCCTTACAAACCCCTTCTTCTACAAGTCCCCCAACTATACCATCAGCTCTCGGAGCTTCGTGGGGACCATCCAATATTTAAGTGTAGATATCAGTTTCATCCCTTGGTATAAGTCAAAGCAGAATTATACCTCTCTGTGAAGAGGTAATTCTGGGAAATCTTCTATAAATACATCCTCATACCCGTCCACCACTATAGGAAAACATGGAATCCTCTCATCCACTACACCAAGGGTGAGGCTATCCTACTCGTGAGGGATCGGCTTCACCCTCCTTTGAGAAATTTTTTCATGCGCTGCAAGGGTTTCCTTCTCACCTGTGAAGTAAAACACGATCCAATCTTCATGGACACACTGAATTGTATGCCTAAAATAGTCGATCTGAGCATAGACTATTGATAACTAGTTCATACCCAAGATGACGTCGTATGGCCTCGACATTGCTACTAGGATATCCATGTTGAAGCTCTCACCTACTATAGTAAGCTCACACTGTCATCACCAGTACGTAATCATCAAATTCCCTCCCCTAAGAGTCTCTAGATGTAAAGATCGAGCAAACAGATCTACCAAAAACTTCTACATCTTGATGACTGGCATGGCAAGGATAGAGTGACTAGAACCTGTGTCTACAAGAACTGCAGGTAGTGTGGATAAGACATAGATTGTGCATCTGATTACCTCTAGAGTGTGGTGGTCATAAGCCTTTGATAACTTATATAGTTCTCTCCCATGTCCACCTACTCCTTGAGGCTGGGGTGGACCACCTGGGGGTGGAGGCGGTAACACCTCAAACCGTCTCCCACGACATGATTCTCGACCTGATCCTCTTCTACATTTTTCGACCTGCAGGACTCCTTGCTCGAACCGCTACCTCTACCTTAGGGGCCCCTTGACCGAATGCTAGTTATCTATATTGAGGTTCGAGTAGTCATGTGCCATGTGTCCCTGCCCGCCGCACGAAAAGAAAAGCTTGGTTCATGGCTGACTCCCACTAGTCTGGGAGCCCTGCACTATCGACCCTAATTCCTAAGGCCATCCTCTAAAAGAAATAGCATTCTTGGGCCCTTGAATACATTGTCTGCTTCCTGAAAAATACTATTCTGCATGGGGTCTGCTAGTAGTTATAGTTGTGGGCACCTGCTCCACCAAGAGTCTCTCTAACATAAGGGCTCGCTCCAGCACCCCAGCCTGAGTAGGGATAATGAAAGACAACATCGAAACCCTAATCTCCCGCCTGAGTCCCTACTCAAAGGATCAAGACATAACGAAAGTTCCTTGCACCATATATATTGGGTAGCAAAAAATCTCTGTGAACCTCGTTGAGCACTCATCCACCGTCATATTTCCCTGATATAGGTGAAGCTGCTCCTGAATGCGCACAGAGCACAAGGTCTTGGGGAAAAACTCCACTCCGAAAAGCCGGTCGAAATATTCCTAGGTGAGGGTCACCTCATCGTGCGTCTAGGTGATCAAACTCCACCATCTCCCTACTGATCCCTACAGAAGTGTCACTTCCATGATATCCATCTGGTCAGGTAGTTCCCTCAATAATCAGAAGACCCACATCAATGCCTCCAACCAGTCATCCGCATCTTGAGGATCTGTCTCTCCCTGGAACCTGGGATGTCACTATCTCTAAAACCCATACAGGGCACTGAGTCTACTCATGTCCTATACTAGAACTACTGGTAGTAGATGATGACCAGCGAGTGGTGCTAGCACTGGTTCACCACTCGGTGGGGCCATCTCTAGAACTGGTCCCTGAACAGATTCCCTGTCTATAGGAAGGCTTTCCTTACAACATCTTATTGGGAACCAGGTTGGTTGACCATGTGGAGGCATCCTGAGATGGATCAAGATGTACCACGTTCAGAAGGTTATACCTAGTGAATAGAATTTTATTCAAAATAACATAAGGAGACACCTATGAAACTGATGTTTTCATGCATAGAGGCGAAAAGTGTAATTCAAGGTCCTGGTGTATGGATACATCAGCCATAGTACCCACACCGGACTCCTCTAATCTATAATTCAGAATTGAAACACATAAAATTTGGCCCCACAACAGAACAAAGACACCCGGTCTTTGTGGTAGGATAGACTTACCTTTGATCCCACTTTGTCATGACCTACCCCTCAGGGCCCATGTCTTGACTATCCCAATCCCACCTCTCGAATGTTAGGGGATAGAGACTAGCACCGAAGGCGCCAACCTGTAAGTTTGAGGCATTTTCCTGAGTACATGTATGAAAAAACACACCCAACCAAGTTCCACACACTAAAAAGGAAACAAAAATCACTGAAACAAGACTAAGTACAAGTACACCTATTAAAGTGGTCCAGAATAGAAAATAAACAAAAGAACTGAAAGCAACAAAGTACTGAAAGGAAACTTTGAAGGCCATCCACTGAAAACCCCACTTGATCATGAGAGTTGTGTAGAAACTGGAATCATAAGTAGAATATACTATCCACCTAATCCTGCTGGGCCCCGCCTGGTCATACACCACCAAGTCCACTATCATAGAGTTTGTCAGACATGTCTCCCTAAGAACCTATGGGTCCTGGTATACCAATGTCTCTGTAAAAATGTTGATCATCTACACCAGACACAACACATGTGGGAAAATCCTGTGCAGGGGTGAGTAACAAAGTACTCAGTAGGGACCCCAAAACAAAAGGGAAATACCCCACAGAAATCCTAAAAGTAAAGCATGAAGCACAAGATAGATCACACTAGGTATGCATTTAGGGTAGTGATGGAATAATAATCAGTCACATCATCAAACACCATGGATATTGGAGAAATCTTCCTTTAATGAGTACAGTTGTCCTACCAAGTCACACTGATGTGCTTCCGACTAACATTAGACTGCTTAGGTACACCTGCTCATCGCATATTGTGGGCCTAAAAAGTCACAATGAAGTTCTTTCCACTAATCTTGGCCAATTGAGGTACTCCTCCTCATCACGTACTGTTGTCCTGCAAAGTCACACATAAGTGCTTCCCACTTGGTCATAGTCGATTCTCATAGAGACGCAGCAGTCTTTAGGTCTCAACCAACCACAGGGTTCCGTACGTAGCATTCCTAGGATAACTTATCCTGAAGCCATTCATCACATCTCAACTTACATGAAGGCCTACTCAAGGAATGGAAAAAGATCCAACTTATCAAGATCATCCTAGTACCACATGTGACCCATCAATCGGATGCTCAGTTTTCATGTTTTTAGTGTTTTAATAAACAAGGGAATGTTGCATCTTTGGCTAGTCGGACCGACCCGACCAACCCAGCCCGGGGGTCCCACATACCCCAGTTTAATTCGACTGACTCGACCTGGCCCAGTTCAGGTCGGGGTTGGTCTGGTCTGGCCTGGCTAGTGGGTCAGGCCTAATGAGCCTCGCTGGACCTGGCCTGGTTGGGCTGAGGGTCCAGCCCACCAGGTCGTCTGGCGACCTGATCTAGTCCAACCCGGCCCGAAGGGCACGGGTTTGGATTTCTAATTTGGTTATGGCCCGTTGGGTGTGATTCCATCCCCTAGCATGAATTCGGCCCGCTGGGTACAGTTCCGACCCACCGGCGCAGGTCCGGCCTACAGGGATGTGGGTCCAGCCCGTTGGCTAGGGGCGCGACCTGCCAGCCCTAACACCTGCCCACACAGTGTGGGTCAATGGTGAACTACCTAGATAGGATGCATCCAGATACCACATCTGGCTACCACTAGCCCCACGAATGTGTGTTCCCCTTTTCCCATGGTAGTGCAATAGTAGCTTTTTGAGCCACCTGGACTGCCTGGACGCGGGTCGTCCCTAAACGCGACACCAGGCGGGCACCACATCTCCCTGATGCCGCTATGACATGCTGTCCTCGACATGCTTCCACCATGACGTTTCTACGGGCACACCGCCACCTCCACTCAGGGCCGCCACCACAGTCCACTTCCTCAGGCCACCACCAGCAGATGTTTGGTGGACCACTGGATGCACTCTGGTGGTATGTTCTTCACACCACTGGCACCTGTTCTCTCAGGGGAACACCCTCTTCACCATAAAGGTCCTGAAATCATCTTTTTGCCACTTTGAGGGTTCATCCACAAAGAACGCACACGGAAGAGGTGCTCGATCCTTGTTCATGGCATCATGCACCCATCATGTTAGAGGTTTATAAACATGGGTTGTCCGAGGATTCCAATTAAATCAACAAATGATAATCTCAATTCCTAGATAATGAAAATCCCAAAAAAAGTAACCCTACCTCATAAAAACATGATTCACAAATCAACCAATTTGTGGGTTTATCTACGTTCGTTGTTTCTAGAATTAGAATGGGAAAGAACATTTATAAATTAAACCCCTACCTCTTTGATGATCGTTTCCGCAACATTACATTCTTGAGGTTTCAAGACGCTGACATCGTTCGTCACTTCTGAATCTGTTCTTCGAGGTGCATCGAAGGTATTTGATGTACATCGGTGTTTTTCATTATTCATTGGAGAGGAAGTGCATCAGGTTTTCTTCAGAGAACCATTTTAGTTTAATTCCTCATTCCACTAACGCGTCAACCAAAATAAAAAATAAAACACATCATAGTATTTCTATTATGCCTCGATATTATGTCGTTACACTGATTCATTTATGAAAGAGCATCGCTATTACGTGTCATTAAAGCGTCATTACACTGTAATTTAACAAGCCATTAATGATCCTCATTAATGAACCTCATAGATTCACCGAAGCATCTCCCTCTACCTCTCAACGGATTCAAAAATCCAATAAAAAACTTTTTATATTATTTTATTATTATTTCTGAAAAGTTCAAAAATTAATTTTTCTGTTCGGCACTTGCTGGCCATAGTTAGGTCCTTCCTAAGATAATCCCAACATTTTGAGTTCAACAGTGCCCTCGTATATTTGATCAATGTACCTTCTCATAATTTATAAAAATCCATTCACACGTTTACTAAACATACCTTAAAAAAGTTCAAAATTCCGTTTCGGGCTCATCGGGCCTCGGAATCACATGTTGTCAAAGCGTTTGGGCTTAGAATAATTCCATATAATTTAATAAAATTACATTGAATTTACAAGACATTATATTCCTATAGTATTTATTTGGTTTAAATATATATGATTTTATTCCAGGTTCCCCACTCTTTCCACAAAATTGTTTTTCAAAAAAAAAATTTATTTTCTGGTCAGTACTTTCAGTATTCATTAAAAAACGATTCATTACCAAAAAATACCAAAAATCCACCGAAACCAAATTTTTATGTTTCAAATACGAATATGAAGTTTATTTTGATATATTAAATTTAAAACATGGTTAAAAATGGATTTTAAATGGGTTCACCACAAAAAGGATGTAAAAGACCGTAATAAAAATATAGTATTTTATGCATAAAATTCAGTCTGATTTTATCTTATGCCTCTCAAAACTTTTGGATGAATGTAAAATAAATTTTATGTAATATGTAATATATATCCCACTAATATCACTCATTAACTGTAATTAATTTAATTTACTAGGGTAAAATAGATTTGTGAGCATAAAAATAGTTTTCTATAAAAAATATTCCATTTATATTCAATTGGTTCTTATACTCATTTCTAATTAATTTGTTACCCATTAGTTAGTTCTATAAACTATATATTTTCATTAATTAGTTAATACTATTAATAACGGCTAGTTTTTATCTTTTTATATAAACTAATAATATTTTAATAATATAATATTATTTAGTAAAACTTGGTCTTTCTTACAATACAAGTCATCATAGGCCAACTAGGTATTGCATGCATTAAAATATATAGAATATACCATATTGATTTAAAATAGTAAATATATTTTAAAATATTATGGTACTATATTCCCTTACGTTCTCGGTGTCTCCTGTCTTGCATGCTATCGAATATAAGGTTCTTACTTTACTATTTCGAGGTGTTATACTAATCCACTATAGGAAAGAGGTAATTGAATCATGATAAACCAAGGGAAATTTGTGAGTGAATATTGATCCACTAAGGGAAAAATATTTTCATACTTGACCCGCTATGTTAGGATTTCTATTCTTAGGGATTTTCCATAATTCTCTTGTATGATTTTTATCTATGTTGTAACATATTTTCATGATGTATTCTTATGTTATTCCCTGATTTATGATTTATTATTTTTTGGTGGAGATTACTTATGTATCTTGATTATACCCATATTATTATTGTATATTCACTTATTATTGTTTATTTTTATCTCTTATGATAACCCTTATTGAGAATTTGTTTTCACGGATTTTTTAGGATTATATTTCCTCAGGTTATGAAGACAAGAAAAGTATAACAGGTATAGAAGAGTTTCAAACGTTTATAATTTTTGGGATACATTGAATCCCAAATATAGATTATTTATTTTTGAATAAAATGGTGAAAATATTCAATTGATTCATAAAATGTAATTTTTTCTATAAATTTTTTTGTCCTAATTATCTAAAACCTTAACCCTAAAAGGACTTTCAAATGTCTTTTAATAAAATAATTTCATTAATTCATGTAATTTTATGATAACATCTATAGGATTATATATTTTATGAATGTAAAATTTGTGTTTGGGTATGAAAAAAGTGGTCTATACATCACTATGTTTCCGATGAAAATAGGGATTCAACTATAAGTTGTTATAATGAAGAGAGTAACTATGTTGATTTGGCTCATATAACAGATAAAATGAAATGGAATGAATCAATTCTCTAGTGATATAGGGAATAATGAAACCAAATTTAAATTCATTAAGGTCACAAAACTAGGGATATGATGGAAATGAGACAGCAGGACTTGACCATGGATGGATTGACTGAATGTCACTATGTATACTATAAGAACCTGAATCAAGAAACACATAGTTCTTGGTTAAGTGATTTCATTACAGATCTATCTAATTCTTAGGAGATAATGAAATAGTATCATCCTAGTATAATTAAATTGGAGAATATCCAACTTGAATTGGTAAATTCATATAATAATAACTATTATGTATATTTGACTCATATATAAGGTAATCATATCATATATAAGAGACCACTATAAGTAGTTTATCATATTTTAGGATGGACTATCACATCACACAGTTTAGCATCATGTGTTGAGTACTATGTAACCCATGGGAATATTAAAAGATGAGGATCTCAAATCAAGGCTTCTAGGTTTCCAGGAGGAATGATCGACATAAATCATTTGTTTATACAATTGGAATAATCAATTCAAGGCATTTGGTTTGCCAAGAGGAATAATCAAATCACGGAATTTGTTATCCCATGGTGGGGTTAATTGAGAAAAACACAACATTAAAAAATAATGCCTAAAAACTAGGCCATGATTCTTGGAAGTTGAGGTAATTTGATCCTTGTATAATTTTATAGAAGATAAATAACAAATTGAATACTTTTACATTGATTCACCTCTCTTGTAAGGAATTTTGATCATACACAAAAAAACACACTATTCAGTTTAATGTTAATGTGGGGTGGGGCATATATTTTGTAGTTTAACATTGTGTAGAAAGGGCTTAGGTTCCATGTATTTTAGAGTCATACAACGATGAACATATACTCTTTTGGTTTAACATCACATGATTACGATCATCATGTCTTGTAGTACAATCATAAAACTATGATTATAATATATTTTAGATTAATATCATATAAATAATACCATATACATTAAATTTTCAGTCATGGGTATTATATTTATATAACACCAGTATGAATTTATGCAATGCATTTCTTGAGAAACTAGGCATTAGAATTAGAAATAATGCACTCTCTGTTCATTGTAATTATTGAGTAAACTCTATTGGTGTAGACCATGAGCATATAATATGGAATTTTTTATTTTATCTAGATATTTAGGGGTTTCCTTCCAATTATAATGGTTTTCATAAGAGCTAATACGAGTTCCACTTATATAAATAATCATAGGAAAACCTTCTTATTCAATGCTCTTAAAACAAAATTTTGAATAATTATAAGGTCATGTAGTGTGAATGAATATTCTTTATTGATTATATATAATATATCATGTTGGATCTCAGATTTTTCATCTTATGATAGTTTATTTAATATGGTGATGCAAGGTGAGGAAAACTAAAATTCCTTGGGCAGGACTACCTCTTCCCCATACACAAGATAGTATGGGGTCACCTCTATAGTGGAACGAGTCATGGTTTGATAATTCAATAAAAAATATATGAGTATTTATATCCCATAGTTATTGTATATATCCACCATATTCTAAAGGATATTTGATATATTTTCATTTAAATTCCTCTATTTTTCTATTCATTGTTTTATAATATCAAGATATGTTGTTTGACTGAATATTGTAATCTTGATATAGACTCTTCAATTCAGAAGAACAAAAACTATTGTTTTGACTAATAATTTTGTGTTTGGGGATCCAAATCTAATAATGAAATTACACTTCTTGAAATTGATGATATATTTTATTCTAAATTTTTTTAAGGGTATGGATTTTTCCTATTTGTAAAAGATGTTGGTGGAAAAAAGAATGAACATGAACTTCCAAGATTTTTATAGAGGGTATAAACCAATGAAATCTATCCCCATATAAAAAAATGACCAAGATTATTTTTTGGTGTTTAATAAGTTTTGGGGTTAATGAATAAAGTTTTATTTTATTAGTAATTCATATAATTTCTTCATGAACTCTTTGCAGACATGCATCACTAATGGATAAAAGTATCCAAGTCTCTAAATTTTGTCAAATATCATGGTTCTGGACCAGTGAGATTCTCAAGAAATAACATGGACTTCCAAAATTACCATATGGGTCTCTATTCCTTCAATATTATGGAGGATTATCCCATAAAATCCACATAGTTATAGGAAATTTGGGGAATTTGAATCGTCATAAAGGTTTGAATTTCCTTCCAACAGATAAATTTATTCCTTTTTTACTTGACCCAATATAAGAATCTTGTTTTAAGGGTACACCACTATTCCAGACAACCATCCAATTATGGAACCAATTGTAGAGGATGTAGGTTCATCCATGTCAATTATGAAACTAACATCATTCATCTCCTATATATTTTTACTGAAAAAGGGACATAAAATCATAAGATGCACAAAGGGAATGATTGTCTCATCATGATCTTGATCTACCAAGATTTTCATTGTATTATCCCATGCATATAATTTATATAATGTAGAACGTGGGATACAAAATAATATTAGATCTAAGGGAAACCCATCCAACAAACCTTATACAAAATAAATCAAGGGAATCAAATCTTCTTTCTTGATGGAATACTTATCATTGATTTTTTTGATTAGAAACTCTGAATCACCTCAAATGTCTAATCAGATGACTAGTATTTGTAGAGATTGTTCTAATAATATAATAATGTCCTTTTATTCCACCACATTATTAGTATATCCTTTTGATATCAAGAATAAATTAAGCTTCCATCCCTTATCCAAACATATTGAGCTTCATATTTCACTCCTTCTACTTATTTGGTTCATAAAAGAACCATAAAAGTACATATCTATTGTTTGAGAGGTTTCATGGACATAGTAGTTTTTTATCAGGGAGATTTGAGTCTAATAAAAACTTCTTTGGGATAGTCTGTATTGTTAGAAAATATGGTAACTCTTTCTACATGAACATCTTTCAATACATGTATTAGATGTCAAATTACTATAGAATAACATCCCATCATTGTATATTACCAACTATCATCGAATAACGTAGAGTATTTTTGAGAGGATCAACACAAAAAACTATATTGAACTTGTGGTTATATAAATAGTGTCTCAATTTCTACACTGAGAAAACCAATGCAAGGTAGTTCTTCTTGATATTGAAATATTAGGTGTGATAATCTAGTATTTTCATGCTAAGATAAATTAGACTACTCTCTTATAATGAATCATTATTTTAATAAATGAGAGAACAATGAAATAATTCTTGGGTTTCTATATAAATGATGATGTGATTTCCCTTTGTTGGTGGAATCAATACAGGTGGGTGAAAATGGTATTGTTTTAGATCAATTAAGGATCTCTAGAAATCCTCTAGTGATAGGTGACACCTTTCTTCATCAACACAATGAAGGGAAATCACTTTTCAACAAGGCCATCTATTTCCTACTATAAGAGAGGCTCCCAAGGAGGAATATAAATTAATTATTTTTTTAAGAGGTGGAGTATCAAGTGTTACCTTTTTATTTTTGGGGTTACCCTCAATGTCATGATAGTGTACAACAAAGCTATGTATTTTTCTAGATGTTACCCTGGAAGCACATTTTATTGGATTCAACTCCAAGATGTATTATCTCAATTTATTTAAAACTACCTCAAGATTCTAAATGTGATTACAAATTTATTAATATTTGGGCACTAAATCATCCACATAGAATTCCATGGGCTTCATTATAAATGAATTGAAAATATTATACATTGAGTATTACTTGGTAGTGAAAATGTTTTTCAAGAAAATGGAATAACATATAAAACATATAACCCTTTTTATGGCCCAAAGGTGGATCCCTTATCATATTTATGAGTTTTCAAATATGGATATAATAATAATGTTAACCCTTAAATGAGGGAACATAAAAAAAATTGTTACATTGATGATAAATTCTATAAATAAGAATGAGAAATCTTCTTTTTTGTTAACCCAACTAGGTTTGATACCCTAAAGGGGGAGAATCATGGTATGATAGATTAAAATAACTACCCCTTAAGATCTTGTTTTTTTGGTAAACAAATAACTCTTCTATCACTTTACATTAGTAATTTATGAGCAGAAATGAAAGCATCCATGTGACAAATAAAATTTACTTTGTTCACTCGCACTGGCCTTCAACTAAAAAGTATACGCAAGCAGTGTTCCTATATAAAAAGTCCACTAAAAACACTATTGCTACAAATTCCATTGTAGACTCACTTTCCATCGGGGTTCTCAACCAATCACAATTTGAAAGCTCATAACTCTCACCACTGAAGTGTTCTCACTAATTCTTAATAAGATTATTCTTTTAATCAATTAAATTTACATGTATTACACCTCATATTCAATATCATTAAATTCAAATTTAATTTACTTGATGAACACCATTTTAACATAGAATTACTGGCTAGTCCATTCCGATTTGGATAGATTCAATTTCTCAAATCCCCTTTCTCAACTTTCATGAAAATAACTAGTCATTCGCAAAAAATCTCAAAATAGTGTCAAACTTTTCCTTTTTTAAAACCCACAAACCTATATGAAACTTCTTATGCTTTCTTAAAACTCGTAACTATTTTCAAAATATTCAATTTTGTTAAAATTCCTTCTTTTACAAAAATTACATTCTTATTAATCCTTCATGAATAGAAATTTTTTACGAAATTTCTTCAGGAATTCAAAGCCTTTGTATTTTAAATAAGGATTCATCTTTGAAATGATGGGATAGATGCCTATTTATAGATGTTTCTTCCCATTTGTAAAACATTCAAAATTACCACCACCAATTTTCAAAACACTTCATTAATTTTTTGAAACTTCATTTCCTCTCAAAACGTTATGGAAACTTTCCATTTATGAAACTTCACATAATCTCATAACCTTTCATTTTCCTTTTCACCTCAATAATCATTCATGAAACTTAAATTTGTGAATATCCGAACATTCATGAAACATAAATTTCCTGAAACACCAATCATTCATGAATTTCATCCCATTATCATATTCATTTGAGGCATCCATGGAAATTCCACCTTTTCAAAACTTTCCCCTTCCTCTAAATTTTGGACCCCAAAAACTTCGTAAACACTGGGAAATGATGCCTCCCTAGACTCACAATTGTTTGTAACACTTACATAGATTCAACACCTCTGTTTTCAAGATTATCCAATATACCATGTCAGTAATCAGATCAAAAATACTATACTATCCTTTTCAAAATGATTTGTCAACAAACACAGTGTTTCTTCTGGAAATGGGGATGACCTTGTTTGTTTAAGGTTAAAAATTATTCAATCAATTTCTAACGGGTTTATTCAGAGAATCGGAAACACTAAATGATTCTATATCCATTTGGACCTACTTTCCAAAGGTAGGTTCTCATTAGTTGTGGACCAATGAGGCTTGAGAATTTTCATTGGTTGAGAGGATGGGAGGTCAGGCTCATCACGCCTTTTTGGGGGGAATTGTTGCCTACTCTAGGACTCTCTTATATATTTAAGTTATGTTATGAATTCTTATTAATTCACCAAGCATGAAAATGAGTTTTACTTTATATTTTTCAATCAATGATTGATATTTATGGGATTTAGAGAATATTTTATATGTATTTGAGGTTCTTCATCGATAGAGAATCATATCGATGTATTAGAGATTATTATTCAATGATATCCTTCAATATATTATATAAAAATATTCTGATCATTATGATGGCCATACTGGTTTTAAAGCCACTCAGTGGGGCACTAGAAGTTTATTTTCATTCAGAAAGACTGGGATTATTTTAGAGTTGGGATCATACCCGCAGATGGGATACCTAGGTATCCTTGTTAAAAATAAAGGAATCAGAACCCAAGTAGTTCGACAGGAAGGATATAGTTTAACGTTATATGGGATGGAAAATAATTAATGAAATATCGTCTTGAACCTTATAAATACATACTACATACTCTAATTTTAAGGTAGAGATCAAATTTCACGTAGTTCAAGTAAAGAAAAATTGAATTTATGCATGGTTAATTGCCCAAAAAGAGATATCATTATTACTTTTACAATCTAAGCCCACGTGAGTCATGCTCGGTGTGAGAAACAAGAGGTATCAATAAATTTGACAATGGTGTCATGAAAGATGTAGTCATGAGAAATTATGTGGGGAATACATATGAATGACGGCCCATGTAAATGAAGATCAGGACTTAGTTTAGGAAACAAGCCCAGGAGGAGGGTCCATAAAGGTATTTGTACTTTATGGACATTTGGAATTTTAACATGGGACTTACTTCTGAAAAGGAAGGCCAAATTAAGAGGGATTTATGATTGGTTTTTTTCTTGATAAGGTATCCCAAATCAAAATAAATTAATATTGGGGCTTACTCCTAAGAAGGAGGCCCAATTCTAACGGAAATTATTACTGGGGATTACTCCTAAGAAGGAGGCCCAGATTAAGGAGACTTGTAACTTGGGTCTTACTCCTGAGAAGGAGGAACAAATCAAAAGAAAATAAGGTTGGGGCTTACTCCTAAGGAAGGTTCCCAATTAAAGGGATCTTATAACATGGGGCTTGATCATGAGGAGGATGCCCAAAGTTAAAAGAAATTATGATTGGGACTTACTCCTAAGAAGGAGGCCCAGTGTTAAAGGAAACTTGTAACTTGGGGATTACTCTTGAGAAGGAGGCCTAAACAAGAGATATTCTCATCTCAAATGATGAGGTTATATAGGAAACCTCAAAATGTGGTGACATAAGGCTTGTAAGTCACAAGGTTTTGGGAGAGGTTCTCACATAAATCCTTTCATATAAGGAAACCAAAAAAGTAACCATACCATAAATGGCTTTGAAGAGGGTTTTGAAAGCAATATATTGAATAGGAGAGGCGGATTTGAGGAAAGTATTTGACTAGGAAGGAGGCATTCAAGTATTGTTCTCGCGTGCAATTCTTGGTCGTGCAAGTATACTTTTGTGACATGAGTCACCTTGGGAGACGAAGAACCTATAGGGTAATACTTGGGTGACTTAGAACTCAAGCCCTTAGTATCATCCCTAGAGGCTTTCAGAAGGGTGGCATGCAAGTTCCCTTGAGAGGGAAGGGCAGTGGGAAAGTGTCTTAATTTACCTTAAGGGATGGACACATAGGTGCGCAATTATTAATGAGTTATAATACTTAAGCCTTATTCTTCCTATTTAGAGCTTACCTTCTAGGTAATCAATTACCATAGAAGTGTTCGGAAGACTTCAGATAGAGACTTGGGAGACCAGAGCTTGAAATTGAGTTTTGGAAAATTCATCCTTAAAATGGGGGGCCCACAGGGGCAATTTATAGGCTACTGGGTGCCTTAGGCGAAAAAAAATAATAGGGTGTGCAAGTGACTAGCACGACCCATATGTGGCGCACAAGTGACTTGCGCGACCAGAAGGAAACTTGTGCGCCTCCTTCTTAAATGGTTCTTTGTTCATGCCTTTGTCAATTTTTGATATTCTTCAAAGGATGACTCTCTTTTTGCTTAAGGTATTCCCCTTTTCCATTCGTTTTACTCTGTGACAGAAAGGAGTGTCAATAAAAGTCCCCCCTCAGAGTTGGATCCCAAAAAGGAAAGAGGATTTGATACTGAGGAAAATGAGAAACAAGGTTTCAGCAGTGCGCAGGTTCCGGCGCACAAGTTCTGGCGCACAGTTTTGCGGGATCACCTATATATATGGGTGTCACTTCGTGCAAACCATCCTGACTTCAAATCATTTGAGCTATCATCGCGTAAGTGTCTTCATTTCCTCGATTGATCACTTTTCTTCGTGTCTCTCTTCTTCAGTAAGGATTTTGACTTGTGCGGTAATACTTGCACAGCAATACCTGCATGGCCAAACTTGTGTTTCCAAACTTGTGTAACATGACTTTCATGCCTTAATTCCATGGAAATTTTTTGTTTTCTTCACATGTATTTCAGAAAAAATACTTACTTAAAAGTTAACTGTTTGATCCTTGTGTAGAATCAATGGCTCCCATAATAATTGGATCAGCTGATGAGTTGGCCAAGAAGAGAATAGTTGATATGATGAATATTGTTGGCCATGACTATTATGATATCTGGGAAAACACTCTCCCAGATTTGGGTAAGTACTTGAATGAATATCATGTCAACCTCCCACAGAGCATTTACTTGCCTTTATATGGCCATGCTCATCTGCAAGGAGTCAACATTCCAGAGGCAAAGAATTATATTCCTCATTCCTGATTTCAGACTTACACCAACTTCGCTTCAGCAAATGTCTCAGTTGCAGGATCGTTTTTCAATGCTGGAACAGTGGAGAAGACATACATAATGCATCATATCCCATGTGCTCCAGATCTAAAGCCTCACAATCCTGAGCTGCAGCCGTATTGTTATCCCTCTATTTTCCGTAATTCTCAGATGGATAAGTCCAAGGGATGGAAAAAGAGTTAGGATTTTCATCCCGGAGGAGGTGTGAATCTAACTTGGATGTGGGAATATTGGGTGAAACAAACCTATGCAGAGTTTTTTGAGGATCTGAAAGGAGCTACAATATATGAATCCATCTGGACTGGGCAGACATATGTCTACCGAAATGATAATTTTGTGTCGGATCTAATCAGCCGCTGGAGCCCTAAAACCAATTATTTTTGACTCATGGAGATGTAGGAATTATCTTGTGGGATGTCCACAAGATCTCGAGGGCTCAAATTTTTGGAGATATGTATGATGAATTACTCCCCCCAAGGAGACTTGGAATGATTCAGAGAATACTATGGCTTTGGCTCGAGAGTTATTGAAAATTTTCTACAAGCTCAAGAATTCGAAGTCCACCAAAACTCATTCTAGAAAGGATATTCATCCAGAGGATTGGATGGATATGTTTCTCATCAAGAAGAAGGAGAAGGGTCCCACTTGTACTTGTCCTACCAACGTCCCCAGAACAGAGAAGAGGGGTGCTCTTGGCATATTCTGGCCAACTCTAGAAGTGGGAGAGTTTGAAAAGTGGGGGTATGATGTAGATTAAATAATCTCAGAGAAGACCCGTATGGCATGCCTTTTAGCATTGTGGCTCAGTGTTTATGTTTTGCTTGTTAGGGATTCTAAGGGAGGTGTCGGGCCAAGGACCTTCGTTGTTGCATCCAAGTTGGCTGAGAGAAAAATGGTTGGGTTGGCCACCCCGATTTTGGAAAAGAATCAAAGGATCCTAGTCCATGTCTATATGTGTAAGTCACCTTTGAGAATAGTGGGACCATTCCAAGTTTTTTGGGAATGGATCACCACTCACATCAGGACATACGCTATACAGAGTGGAGTACAGGTTCCTGGAAGTTCTTTAAGGCCATCGGTGTAGGAATTTTCAATAATTTCTCAGTTGTCCCTCAATCCCTATGATCTGAAGGTGAGGCTGAGCATGTTCAAGGAATTTCATTTCTTTCCTTATGGAAACCTTCCAACCAAGCAGTTTGTTGATTATGGAACATCTAGCCTAAAATTGAGGTTATATATGCTGGATTGTAGATATAGTGTATTGGCCACTAGAATTGATGGAGAGATTATATGTGAGGCCTATGCTCTATATAGATTTTCATGCAAATTCATGTGTCTAAGGAATATTGTTGTATCCCCTCCCATGCACATCAGGTCAGAGAATCATCCAATGGTTTCCCAACAACTATGGTTGATGACGGATATGGAGAAAACCAAGTAGTGTTTGATCTACCAGTTTCTGGAGAGATGTGTCAATTGACAACTTGTTATGCCAAGAACTGAGTAGCATCATACCCTGAAGGGGGACGTAATCATTCGGTCCCTCGGGTGGGGAAAAAAATAGAACCATTAGGGAAGAAACCCTTCATCTGGAAGGGGATTTTTCCTCACCCGGAGCTGATTCACCGCTTTCCTCACTCGGGGCTGATTCACCGGATTCCCAGGATGGGGATGATGAGGCGCGACATGTGTCAAAGCGGCCTCATACCAGATATAATCATCCTTCCAGAGTCAATATACCTACTCCATCGACTCCTGGTGAGTTAGATCATTGAGGCAATTTAGTCACCATTATTTTATAGAGAAACAAGTTTCATTTTATTATCCTTTATCTGTGATTGCTAGAGATGGGAAGAAGTTGAAGTCACAGATTTTAGGACCATCCTCGTGGCCTTCTGGTGGACATGCTGAATATTTATGAAAAGAGGTTGTCCATACATTGTAAAGTTTATATTGTGATGTTGAAACCACCTGGATGGAATTATTCGAAGGGCTATATATCCCTAGAGTGGGGAATCATCAGGCTTATGCTGATATCTGCTTCGAGGATAACCCCGATGAAGTGAGGGCTTGCATCAGATAGCTATAAATTCTCATATATGTCACTGATGATTCTGTTACTATTACCAAGTTGGTGAAGGAAATGATGAATTGTGGCACCACTGAGGGTATTAGTGAATCAGTATACGAGGAGTGGCATGATTATGTGGCTTCTGAAGATGTTAGTTTCTTTCCTTATTTTCTTTGCAGCTTAATTTTAGTCAACGCTTTTTTACTCAAGTAAATTACTTACTTCATCCTACATCTTGTTATGAAAGGAACTACTAAGGTCCCTTCACCGTATTACAGCCTTGGTAGTACTGCTATTGGAGCTATTGAATCTCCTCGTGAGTCGGGCGAGGTATCTCCAGGCCGACAAGCCATTGAACGAGGATTTAGAAAGGGATTTTCACACTCTAATACCTATATATGGAGGTGACGATGTCAACACACCCAAAAAGTCAAAGAAACAAAGGCATCTAAGGAAAAATTCCACATCTAGACGCTTCATCAGTAGTGGTAAGTCCTTAGGATAATCATAGATCCTAACTCATGAAAATATTTCTCATACTTATTGGGATTGTCAGGGCTTCATCGATTTCCCCTTTGAGGGAGGGGACTGACCCACCTCTAAAGAATACGGAGGGTGCTGGTGAACAGTCGAAAATTCATTCTGACCTGGCTGCTCCAAAAGAAATGAGGAGAGAAGAAGAGCCAGCTTCTGTTCCCAGTACTGCTCTTATTGCTACTGCAAGGAGAGAATATCCTACTTCTGGTAAATTAACAATACTTCATAGAACATTGAATGAAGACATCAACTGACTTTCATTCTTTGATTCTTTAGTTTCAACACCTGCACCAGAACATTTGGCAACCACTACAACTGACTCTGCAATTTTCTCTGAGGAATTTGTTTGGGGTCAGAGGTAGTAGGAGGAGGGTCGCCAAAAAGACAAATCAAATGCTCTCACTGGTGAGACAAACCAGGAATCTGAGATACCATTGGATGAAATGATGAAACTTGGGGCATCTTTTAAAGAAATTTTAGATCATGTTAAATTACCATGTGATTTAGAATATTTTGGACGTGAGTGTTATCCTTCATCCGGTTAAAATTGTTTATTACATCTCTAACCATGATAGGTTGAAATGTGCAGTTTCGTCTGAGCAGGATGCTGATATGCCGATGCCTGAAGGGGGTAGAGACAATCCTATCATTGCAGAGATGCTAGCTCAAGTGGAGCTTAACTCAATAGAGCTTCTTGAAATCAATCTTGAAAATCCTATTGAATCTAAGAAAGACGGGGAGGAGCCTTCTCATGCTGCTGATCTACCGTTGGGTAAAAGATGATAATATTTGTGGCTGTACTTAATTTTCAAGACATCTAATCAACTTTTTTTATCCTTTGGAACTAACCAAAGCTTTTAATTGACTACGCAGGGCCATCAATTTCAATGGCTAGATCTAGAGGTGAATCCTTAGCCTCAGCCCCAACAGGAGTAAAAAGTAAAGTACCACGGGTCAGGGGGGAAGGAGCAGAATAGGGAACTTCCTTAAGTGCATTAATCCCGAACTATATTCCCCCCCGTGATAGTGATGTTGAATCAGAACCATAGGTGAAAAAGGTGCTCTAATTCTCACATCTCAAGGCAAGGTAGAATATATGGAAGATCATATCTGAAGTGCCTCTTGAAGAGTTTTTCTTCAAATATTCCGTGAACGTCATCCTAGTTCTTCGTGATGGGACTTGGTGGTTTTGGATATTAAGAGATCCATACCACGGTGAAACATGTCATCTTAAGGAGAGAGCTAGAGAAAAAGTGCCATCAATATCTGACGAGAGCGAGGGTACTGACCAATATTGGTGAATTCGAGGCTGTGGTGTCCCGATCTGTGGTTGATCATACTGCAAAGCTGAAGGAGCTGAAACATAAGATCAAGGAGCATGTTTTTCAGCAGATGCATCTTCAGCAACAGTTAGATGCCGTTACTGGGGAACTTGACCAGCTTAACAATTCATTGGAAGGAGTCCAAACGAATGGTATGAAATGCATCATAGATGCCAAGAAGTCACTCCATCAAGTTTAAAAGAGTGAATTTGGTCGAGTGAATGAACCTCAAGTGGCTTCTGATGATGCTTGGGATGTCGTAAATCAAATGAAAAGTTATGTTGAAAGCCTCTTGTAATTCTTGAAAAAGATAAGATACTCCAATATTTGGATGTTCTTCTAATCTTTTGCAACAATGAAAAATACATTTCATCTTCAATCGTTTGTACCTGCATTCTCTTGCTAATTACTTATATATATTTTTTATCTATTCCAATGGACCTAATGATCATGGTTTGATTTTTTTCTAGGATTATATAAATCGCCCCAAAATATTTGCATCTTTTGTTGCTCAATATTGCCTAAATCATACAATATGTATGTTTAGCGAGCTGGGACTCAACTTTTGTTCAGAGTTCCTTTTACAAGTTCAGAATTTAATGAGTACCCTGTCTTTTGTTTGCAGTTTAAAGTCATTCATGTCAGACAGAAATATGCTAAAGTTTAAGGCTGAATAGCTTTGACCATATTGATTAAAAATTGACTCAATTACTTGATAACTTTTTTGAAAACATATTACCACATTCAAGTATGTGGGAAAATATGTAAACTATGACATAAGAAATTATGAATCTGAGGGATGATATGAAAAAAGGGATAAAAGGAATTAGAATAAGAATTCCCTAAGAGTGAAGTTACCACTATTTGACAAACCCATTAGGGGGTTGAATTATGTAGGGCCACGTAAGGGCGTTGACTGCATAGTCGAATAACAGCATCTTTTGGCTAATAGTATGTTCTGTAGACTACTTATGCAAGGCCACCTAGGGGCATGTGCTACATAGTTAGGCAAAAGAACTCTCAGAAATTTTACTTCTCTATTGTTAAAATCCAGTGGAAGTTTATGGAGACTCAAATTTTCCAAATCACAGAGTCTGCTATATAGAGATAGGTACTTGAATATGGAGAGGATATTCCCAATCAAGATTGTCAAAAAAAATTGGATGAATGTCACTCCTTCGAAGGTTTGACCCAAACGTAGGGAAGGGAAATATAAACCATAGACATGAATACTTTCAGATCATGAAAACGAGTATGGGACAAATATGTTAAGGATGGCTGTTTTTTGTGGATCCCTACATATCGTCGTTAAGACAAATAAGGACAAAAGTGGTTTCCCCCCCCCCCCCCAAGAATGAAGTTAGAACTATTTGAAAAACTCATTGGGGGATTAAATTATGCAGGCCCACTTAAGGGAATTGGCCACATAGTCAAAAAATAGCATATTTTGGCTGACAGGTCTATTATGTAGACTACTTATGCAAGGCTGCCTAAGGGCATGTGTTGCATGGTCAGGAAAAAGAATTTTCTGGTATCTAAAATTTTGTGACCAGAAGTCAAGAATAAGGTTATGGAGATCTGGAATTATTTTAGTTTAGGAGTATGACACATAAAAATGGGTATTTTCCAATGCATGAAGGAGATACATAGACCAATGCTGACCATAATCATGTTGTTGCTGGGTCCTGAATTGAGATGTTGGACTTCACTACATATCTCATTAGGATGAGAATAAATCCATATGTAGTTTTTGAAATATAGTTTAATGTCATGTGGGATGAGAGCATAGGAGATCTTAGTTTAGGGCCGTGGAGTTTGGACCATAATGAGGGAGACACATTTTGTTTTTTGTTATAAACTGGATCTGAAGAAAGACCTAGTTTTTCTTTCACATTCATGTGCTGTCAGAGGGACTTTTCAACCAAGGGACTGACAGTGGAGTTTCGGGTTAGGCCCAAAGACATAGGGATGGGTTCGAGGGATGCTTGAACGTTCCTATGTATCCCATAAGGATGGGAATCAACCCATATATAGTTCTTGAAATACCCTATGTATAGATTTAGTTCGTACATGTGAATGGTGAGAGGGGACTTTAGTGAAATTATGGTTGGATCCAAGATGAAAGGCTCAGGCATTTCCATGTATGCACCTAGTCCTTGGAATATAACATGATTGGAGATCAATGTCACTAATAATTCCCTCTCAGGTGAGGGTGTCAGAGACTATTGTAGTTTATTATCATATAGGAAAAAAGTGTGAATAGTTTAAGGTCATATGCATGGACCGGTGCTGCATAGTTTAGCGTCATATAGCTAGGATGTATTGCTATGAAGTTTAATGTCTTGCAGCGATGAAAATGGGGGAATGTGTAGATTTACTTCATATATCAAGGAAAATGATGAACCAATGTGAATATATTGGTTTTTTTTGTGGGGGGGCTTCACCGATCAACATCGTATGAGCTGGAGGTGAACCGATGTGAAGATATTCGTTTTGGGATGGAACCTCGGGTGGTTTCCTACGTACCCAACCTAGAAGGCCAGGATCCAATTCCGTGTAGTTTGATTGAGAATAAATTGGTGATCAATTTGTACTTTAATACAACCGGAAGACGTTGTTGGGAATTATGCGTGGTTAGCGGCCCAGAGAGGGTGTTATGGTGGGAGCTTACTCTAAGCTCATGTGAGTCATGCTCGGTGTGAGAAACAAGAGATAACGACAACCCTAACGATGCAAAGTTTAATGTCATGTAGGACGTATAAGTGATTGTTTCACAGTTTAAATTTCATGTGTCACAGACATGGGGTGCTTGGAAATTTAACGTCTTACAGCTCAGACGAACAGTTTAATGTCATGTTGGACGACAAAGGGAACACAGTTTAACGTCATGTTGGATGATAGAGGGTCTATGCAGTTTAATGTCCTCCAGCAAGGACAAAAGGGACCATGCAGTTTAAAGTCTTACATTGAGGACTAAAGGGACCATGCAGTTTAAAGATTTTCAGTGAGTACTAAAGGGTGTATTTGTGTTACAAAAAGTACTTCTTCAAGATTCTTGCATTGGTTAGAGTTGTAATGAGTTCTCCGTCCATTGAGATTAAATAATAAGCTCTATTAGATTAGACCTTATGTATTGAAAAAGGTCATTCCCACTTTGGTTCCAGATTTGGAGGTTTCTTTCATGGTATCATTGGAGTTCTAAGGACAAATACCAATTCTCCTTGAATAAATGAACAAATATGAACTTTTTTATTGAAAGCTTGGGTTATTCGATTCTGATAGACTTCTAAGTGGTGCAGGGTGCACAATCTTTTTTCATCAAATCATTCCAATTCATCAAATTGATTCTGAGACTGTTCATATGTGGATGACTGCTCACAAATGGCTACTCTAAGTGAAGGTAATTGAACATCAACGGGCAAGAATACTTATGTTCCCTATACCAATTAATATGGTGTTGACCGCATAGTAGTGTGGGTGGTGGTTCTATAAGCCCATAAAGCATGGAAAAGTTTATCAGGCCATGATTTCTTATCTTTATACACCATCTTTTCCAGTATGTTTGAAAGAGTCTTATTGAAGGCTTCTATTTGGCCACTGGCTACTACATGACACTGAGATGAATGGTTGGATTTGATGTTGTATTATTGATACAACTTTCTTACCTCGAATGAACTGAATTTTGTGCCATTATCCATAAATATGGTGTGAGGGAAACCAAATATGTTAATGATGTTAGACTTGACGAATCTAACAATGCTTTTAGAACTAACTTCTTTGAGAGGTATTTCCTCTGCCCATTTGTAAAATAAATCAGTAGCAGTAAGAATGAACTTAAACTGCTTGGATGTAGCCAGAGGATAAGCTCCTACTAAATCAATTCCCCATGTGGAAAATGGCCATCAGTGTTTAGCTATATGAAGCAACTCTAGGGGTTGCTGAATGAAGTTGGAACATACTTGGAAAGAATGGCACTTCTTAGTGAAAACAACACAATCTTGTATCATTGAAGACCAGAAGTATACAAGCCTTCTAATTTGACCAGAAAGTCTATGTCTAGACTGGTGGGCACCACAAACTTCTGCATGTACTTCATTCATGACAACCATTGTCTCTGCACCATCAATACATCTGAAGAAAAATCCATCAAAACCTCGCTTGTAGAGAATTTTTTGGTGATATTGTCTATTGTAAAGGGTAAAATTGACAACACATCACCGAACTTATTCTTTCCCAACTCTATCAGGTGGTAGTGTTCCATTGTGAAAGTATTCCCTGACAGGTGTCATCCATCCTGTAGTATGACCATATGGATCAGAAATGGGACTGATTTCATTGATTTCTTCGGTTCTGATTTGAAAAAAAGTTGAAACTACACAACGGTGGGAAATAATGATGATGGTTTCCTCCCGGTTTGGATCTTCTAGGGCTATGGATACATTAGCCAGTGCATCAGCTTGAGCATTTTGTGATCGCGGGACATAATAAAATGTCAGTTCTGAGGGAAATTCTACAATTAACTCTCTGATGTAATCACACAAAGGGATTAACTCTTCTTTTCTGATGGCAAAATCCCCATTAATTTTTTTATTACCAAATCTGAATCACATTTTACTCTCAAGTGATTCACCTGTGCTTGAAGCGAAAATTCCAAGCCTATGATGAGAGCTCGATATTCTGCTTCATTATTTGTACCTCCTTCCAACAATAAGAAGGAATAGGGTAGAACTACCTTTTCTGGGGAAATAAGCATGATTCCTAACCCAACTTTGATGAATTTAGGATCTTCCATTTTCTTCCCTGTTGGACTTTTGGAGGCACCATCAAAATAAATTTTCCACGTTTTAGGATTATATTGAATAGAGAAGACTTCCTCATCAGGAAGTTCAATATTTAAAGATGTATCTTCTACAGATGGGTGTTCAGCAAGGAAATCGGCCAGATCTTGTCCTTTTATTGCCTTTTGAGACACATACTGGATATCAAATTGCTGCAAAATAACTGCCCACCTTGCCAGATGTCCTGTAAGCATTGGACGACTAAGGATAAACTTGAGTGGGTTATTGTGAGATACCAATTGGACCTCATGATGTTGTAGGTAGTGTCTTAATTTCTGAACTGCAAAGATTAATGCTAGGCAGCACTTTTAAATACCTGAATATTGTGTTTTTGCTTCAATCATAGTCCAACTGAGATAATAAATGTTGTTTTCATTCCCAACATCATTCTTCAGGGCAAGGAAGGCACCGGATGATTTCTCTAAAGATGTCCCATAGAGGATAAGTGGTCTTCCTTCAACGGTTGGCATTAATACCAGTGGACTGAAGATATATCACTTGAGAATATCGAATGCTTCTTGAAATTCTTTAGTCCACTGGTAGGCGACTCCCTTTTTCATTAATTTGGTGAAGGGTAAACACTTGCCTGCCAAATTGGTAGTGAAATGCCGAATATAGTTGAAGTTTCCTTAAAGTCCCCTTAATTATTTCAAATTTCCAGGAGGTGACATACCAAGGATTGATTTTTTCTTCTTAAGATCAACTTCTATACCACGATGGTGTACAACGAAGCTGAGATATTTTCCTGAGGTTACACTGAAAGAACATTTCAAGGGGTTCATCTTCATATTGTGTTGTTGAAGTTTGTTGAATATGATTTCCAGATTGGCCAAGTGATTAGAATGTTGTCTGGATTTAACCACCAAATCATCCACATAACATTCAACAAATTTCCCTAAAAAGGGTTTGAAGATATGGTTCAAGACATGTTGATACATTGCACCTGCATTTTTTAGGCCAAAAGGCATTACCCGATAGCAAAACACACCTTTAGGACAATGCCGATTAAGATCTATGAATTCAATGCAAACTATAATTTGACCATTCGTCTTTTTCAAAGGGACAATATTAGCCAGCCATTTGGGATACTAAACTTCTCTGACGAAATTAGATTTGATAAGCTTATCAACTTTAGCTTCAATTTTGGAGGCATAAGTTGGGTGTGTTGTTCTTGCAGCTTGCTTGAATCCTCAATGTTCTTCTAGAAAACCCAAATGATGACTGAAAACATCAGGATCAAGACTTGGAATTTCTATATAATTCCTAGAAAATACATCTCAATTTTTCTTTAAAAATGAAGTATACATTTCTTTCTCTTCAAGATTCATGGCTGCACTAATTAAAGTGGGGCATGGATCTTCTTTTGTACCCAGATTTATTTCTCTAAGTTCATCCACAGTGGTAGAGATACCCTCTTCAAATTTTGGAGGGCCATCTCTGAGATCTTCCTCTTCTTCTACAATATGTGTTACTTCCTCTGTTTCTACTTGCATAGTATATGATGAAGCATAACTTCTATGGTCAGGGGAGAAGTTAAAACTTGAACATCTTGAAGAATATGCTTCCATTTCTGACCCTATTGATGATGAAGGGTCTTTCTGATGTGATAGAGAGGATATGATGGATTGAGAATCGACATCATTATTTTCCTCTATCATTGCTATAACTTCTTCTGATATGGTTGATGAAGTATAGAATTTATGGATTTCAGTGGAAAAAATGAAATCATATCCATTTAAGCTTTCATCATTGCTTGGCCAATCAATAATTTCTCCCATGCTGTCTGACTTCATTGCCGTAATTGACATTATGGAAGTTTCCATAAGAGTGTATGGATTTGGGTCTATCCCGTCAATTTGACTGATAGGCAACACATAATATGTACTCACATGTATGAATGGGTTTACTGGAATCTTTTCCAAACCATATGGAGTATTAATTTTGGTGACCTTCTTTGTTGTGGGTTTTTCCATTCCCTCCATGAAGTAAAATTCTGCCTCAATTTATTGAGATTCACATGTTTTGAATGGGGCTTTGTCACCATACAATGTCCCAATTGGACCATTGAAACAATATTTGAGACATTGATGGTATGACTAATGTATGGTCCCATGTTGATGTAACCATGGTCTTCCAAGATAAATGTTGAAAGTTTTGTCCTAATGAACAACCATGAAATCTGAATTAGAAACAAGGTCTCTAAACTAAATTTTGAGTGTAATTTCGCCAAGTGGTTCTTGTTCATTATTATCATATAATTGAAACATCAAAGTAGAAGGAGATAAATTAGATTAGGTGAGGCCCAATCGATGGAGTGTACGAATAGGAATGAGATTGAATCCTAATCCATTATCAATGAAAGCTTGTCAGATGTCTATATCATTGACTTTTTCTGATCAGTACAATGGTTTGATATGTCCATGTACAACATCATCTTCATCTTCATATATAAAAGAGATCACTACATGACATTCTACAAGATCATTCTCTATATGGTAAACTTCAGCCACAACAATTTCAGTTTTGAACTCTTGAAGAACTGACAAAGCCTCAATAAGCGCCTCCCGAAGATCTTCTGATAGATTCAGGGCATCCAAAATTGATAACTTGGCCGGTAAATGGGCCAAATGTTTCAAGAAATCATACTTTTGGTCCAAATTTCTACATTTCCCATCATGAAAATGTGGTTTTTCAGGTGGCTAAGAAGTTTATTCTTTGGAAGTAGATGCATCCCGTATCGGGACATGAGTTGCAAATTATCCTGGATTTAGCAGATTAGACCGACTAGGTCTATTTATTTCTTGAGAGGAATAATGTGTAACCAATAACCGATCCTCCAAAATAACTATGTTAGGACTAAATCTACCATGTGTGGAATAACTTTCTTGTTCTGATTGAGCCCGTGGAAGGGCTTTGCCATGAGTTTCTGCGGCATATACAATTCTAGCAGGGGTAGGATTGAAATAATGTCGTTTGGAATATCCATGTATTCCCCTGTATCCTAGACCTCTGTCTCTTCCTCTAATTCCTCTGTTAGATACAGGGAACTTAGTCCCATCATAATCGAAACTGTCATTGGCATAATGATCTATTAAATGAATCATATTAATATAACCAAAGATCAATTCTTCATCTGATGAAGATTCTTCTTGATTAGCCAATTCAGTTTGTACCATTTGGTGGGGTAGTGCCCATGCTTTTGAAGCAGAAGGCATAATATTTTCCAAGGTCAAAGACAATTTAGGCTTTTAAACGAACTCATCTTCTTCTGATTGTTCTTCTTTCTTCAAATTATGTGGCTTCTTTGAATATTTTCCTTATGATGAAGGTGGTTTTGCTGTGGCATTCATAGTAGATGACAGAATTGGTTGATTCAATTGTGTTTGTAAAATGTCATGAGTTTCGTTGATCATTTTCCTGACCATCCAATCATCATATTTTTGCGCATTTTTACTTTTGACTTCATGCCACTTGCCTTTTTCCTCTGGATTAGTAGCAGTAATACATGCTACCTGGGCTGAAGAACCTTTCAGTTTTACCTGTCCAGAGTCCACCATCTTTTGCAGGAGGTCGTTGAAGACAAAACTCTCCTAAATTGGATGACCCAACATATGATGAAATGGGAAATAGTTGGGGAGGTCTTCATCTCCTTGTTTGGACTTTTGGGCATTGGAAACTGAACCAGATTGTTTTCCAGAGATGAAATGAAGTAGCCCAGAACTTGTTCATTCCAGAAAGAATAAACTTTTTTCTTCAAATATTCAAACTTTTTTCACCTTTGATCTATTTGATTATCATGGCAAGGCGGCTGTTGTTCTTGACACTCAGGAGGTGGAGCCCTTCAAAATGATAAAGGTTTCGAAGTAGAAGCAGGTACAGGTGCTTGTTTAAGTGGATTGTAGTAGTCTCTTCATTCCTTATTCTCCTTCCTGGAACTGATGGAATTACACAAGTTTTAGCCTTGGTCTTCATAAGAGAGCCCTGTATCTATTGAGCAATTGACGTAAGTTCTTGAAACCCTCTTGTGTATTTCACAGGGATAAACGGTGTGTGTAATTCATCATGTAGATTTTCCACACAGATTGGAAAAATTCATCTTGAGGGAGTGCTAATATTAAGGAATATGATGATCCCTTCAATCGAGAAATGAAATCTTAAAGTCTTTCATTTTCCCTTTACTTACATTTGGTAAGATCTAAAACTATCATCTTTGGAAATGTTGAGCTGAATTGAAGAAGGAACCTTTGATAGTGATCTTCCCACCTAGTAATTGACTGGAATTGCAAGCTTGTGTACCAGAAAAAAGCAGGTCCTTGTAATGACTATACAAAACACATGATCTTAACTACTTCTTGTTATTGAGGAGTTCCCATCATAGGATCACAACGAGAAAAAAATGTGTTAATTTTTTTTCTGGATCTCCTGAACCATTAAAAATTGGGAATGTGGTACCTGCAAAATTTGATGGGGGAGGAATTGCTTCCACCCATTCAGGGTAAGCTCTCTTTTCTGGTTGAATTTGTGAACGCCTTCCTTCCATATCTTCCAAGTGATCTATTAATGACTCAATGGTAGTCATTAATTATTGAGAAACATCTGGTTGAGCTTGGACCTAATCAAGTGAAATAACTGGAATTTGGACGGGTGTGGAGACCGGGACTCCCACTAATGGTAGTATTACTGGTTGTCGTTGCGTATGACCCATAGGATTGGACCTGTGAGGGTGTACTTGTAAAGGGGGGATATTCTTGATCCATCCCAGTAGATTTAACAAATTCCCTTGATTTATTAACTCCAGCACGCTTAGGAGGAAGACTACATTGAATTAGTTCTGCATTTAACCTCTTTAATTCCTTCATTTCTTCTTCTTGATGTGTGAACCTTTCCTACAATGAGAGTGATTGACCTTCTCCATAGGAAGGGTGTAATGTAACCTGACTTTCACCCTTATCCTTGTTATGTACCTTTCTGGAGTACGGAAGGGAATTACCAAAAGAAATGTCTTTCCCTTGGGAAACGCTCTATCTTCTGGTACGTACACCTCCTTCATTTGTTTCTATGTGTACATCTTCTCAAATAGGAACTTCTTCATCTAATCCTTCTGATGAAGCCTCATGTTTTGGGGGATTATTGACAATGGAATTGATGACATTTATCGATGCATAAGGCATTTCATCCCTTATGTCATCGCTTCTGTGATACTGTCTTTTTGCATATCCTTTATGAGCCATTGCCTATTGTTTGGTTGATCCCTCAGGAACTTCTTGATGAATCATAATTTGGAGGGAATCTACTGATAATTCAGCTTTGCGTTCCTCTTGTGCATTCTTCCCTAATCGAGAGAAGACTGACTTCTATTGAGGGAGAGATTGAGAATTTGAAAAAGTCCCCAATCGGGTGGATTGGGGCTGTTCCTATTTTTCCTCCTCAACTCCTCGAATCGGATCTGTTGATTCTAATGGTTGGATTAAAAGAGTCCCCAGCCTAGAAAGTTGAGGTGGATCTAGAGCTACTATATCTGAAACTTTCTTAAAATCCCTCCTACTTTTGTGGAATTTAGTCCGTAAATAAACCAGATACATCAACCTACATCCACTCAAATCAGCTGGCTCAGATGACCGCTGGATTATTTCTGACACTTCTGTCACCTGGTGATGTGCATGCTCTAAACAAGAAACCTGTTCTATATTCTCATTTTCTTGATGCAAGATTAATTCAACAACTTGTTCTTTATATTCCTAACTTTGGGAAGAACTAGTTGAGGCATGTTCTTAAACAAGCCATTGATTATGTACAAAACCAGTTAGATGTGGCCAGCCATGGGCAATAACATTGCATGAGACCACTTTTGGAGGGCTTTGTGGACTGGAGAGCATAGTGAAATTCAATTCTTCATGAACACCCCATCCCTTGATATGAATTTCATATGGGGTATTGGTAATTAACTGGTGCAATCTATTCAATGTGCCAAGGCATGAACACTGAAGGGCTCTGTACTTGTTTTCAACCATTGGATGTTGGGAAACTGAGAGAGATGTCAAGTCAATTTGGCATTGAAACCCTTATATTATCTTGACATTATTTTGATATTCATCATAAGATAATATTTTATATTTTAAGTGAAAATAGTTTTCCATATGTTGAGACGAATATCGTGAATAAAATCTTCTGTCAACATTTCCGAAATATCATACTGAGAGTCAGACAAATGCCAAAACATGACTGGTATTTCACCTTTTTCCAGTTGTTTTCTCATATTCTTCACTTCCTCTTTTTCATTCGATGAAGATTCTTCTACACGATTGGACCAAAGTCGGTGCTTCTTTGTTGCTTCATCAGATTCAACAAGATTGGTAAATAATTCATTTTTCAAATTAGAAGATGAATAACCTAGGTTTGTTTTAGATAGTGACCTACAACCTGGGTTATCTTCTGATTGACAAAGTATTTCACCTGCTAGTGGGAAGGCATCAGAAATGACTGGATTTGCATTTTCTAGTGCCTCGAGATAAGAGGGCTTTCTCGTTACTGCATTGTCCATTGAATAATTTTTTAGGCAATGCGAATTACTACTGCGGAGAGAACTTGTGCAGCTAAATTCATTATCATGGGGAGGACCACCATGGAGGGTTATTTCAAAAGATGAAAACTCTTGCTCCTTGGTCTTATGGCCATGAAGAGGGTTATTGTGGATCTAATCTGAAGATGATACTTCGATATTGACCGAATTTTCAGTAATCAAGACTTCATGAGTATGTGTCTAATGAAGACCTTATAAAATATTGTTGTTACTTCCCGAATCAGTAAATGAGAGAGTAAAATCTTGAGTTGCAACAGACAATTGTCTAAGGGCTTTAAGAACTCTAGCATTGAGCAAGGCCTTATTGTAGATTGGCTCTTGATCTTTCAACTGTGCTGGATGGGTCATTTTCTTGGATGCCTTCTTACTCACTTTGGAAAACACTTTTTAATGAATGTGGTTATAATGGGAAGGTGTATGTGCTTGCTCAAGAGAAATGGTCAGGTCAGGCTGATTATCTCCATTTAAATCGGGTGTATGTGCCCAATTTGATTGTCCGTATGACATGGGGGATTATGCCCCCACGACCCTACTAGACTGGAACAGAGGTGTGTATCTTCTCTGGAGTGACATGTTGATGAGTCACTCCACTGATAGGGATACATTTATGATTCTTTCCCTATGATGTTGATGAAGCTATTATAATATTCTAATAGGTATCCAGAATATGGGTAGAGATTTGCTTCTGCTCTTTCACCATTGTCAGATTGTGCTTGGTGACTTCAACTACCAGAACAGGAATATAAGTCCATTCCGTGCTTGGATTAGGTGTCTGTGCCTGCTCCTTTCCTCCTTTTCCTGTCAATGGATATTGACAGTACTTATGCATAGAGGCAGAGAGTTGAGTCTTCTCTAAATTTTTCGTTGGAGCTTTCCGACTGACTTCTCTGGGTGCTACCAAATGAGACTGTTGGCAGGATTGATGAGCATTGGTAGGTGTATGTGCCTGCTATGTATTTTCCGTCTAGTATGGTTGATGGGATTACTTCAATACTGGCAGAAGAGACTGCTGACAGAATTGGTGATTGTAAACAGGTGTATCTTTCTTACCAGTTGCCACCATATTAGACTCAAAAACTTCTTTGGTTACAGCCAGACGAGCCTGCTGACTGGATGATGAATTATAAATTGGTGTATGTGTCTTCATATAGTACTCCACTGGAATTTCCTGATGGGATTTTTGTGTTACTGCCAGACGAGTCTGCTGAGCAGTGAATTCAGGACAGATGGGTGTATATGCCTGCTCGTTGTTTGCCACCAGGTCAGACTGATGGGCTTCTCTGTAGGGGGGAGAGGTAAGAACCTACTCCCTGTTGACCGAATTTCACCTCTGGAGGTTCATCTTGCATGCTCTGGTCTGAGGAACCAGAGCCCAACCCCTAGAGGTGATACCCTCATCATGTTGAGGGTGCACTACCACAAGAGTCTAGCGGCGATTGTTGGTGGGAGTCCTCAGGAAGGGCTCCTGTATTCTTGAACTGAAGCCTTAAGTGACCTCTTCATTCACCTCCATATAAAATGGGAGGTACTGGATGTTGCGTTCCAGGGATAATGACCCAAAACGGTTGGAAATAGTGGTTGGAACCACCTTCTTTTTGACCACTGGTCGTCACTGTCCGGACAACTATGTTGAGTTATTAACTTGGAGGGCTTGTCGAGTATCCTATAGAGTCTGGATGGTACCATGTTGATGGTATTCTCTAACCAATGCATTTAAGACCCATCTTTGAAGATGCTGAGTATGTGATATCATCCTCAGAGCAGACGAGGATCCAACAAGAGTAGCAACTGAGGCATTTACAAGTGTGAACTTTAATGAATCAATTTCTGTATTGCAGAGTGTTCTCTGAAAAGAGTGACTGTTTGATATAACATACATAATCAAGATAATATTGGCTATACTACATCTTTTGGACGAACACTTATGTTTTTAATTTCTTTGTTGGACCTCATATTGAATTTAATAGGGGCCTAAAAAATAAGTAAAACATCATTTTAACTTGGTTAAGGATTAACGTCAGGTTCACCATTTTTGTTTCTTCTGGAAATGGGGATAGCCTTGTTTGTTTAAGGTTCAAACTATTCTAATCAATTTCTACCAGATTTATTCATAGAATTGGAAACACCCAATGATTCTATATCCATTTGGACCTACTTTTCAAAGGTAGGTGCTCATTAGTTGCGGACCAATGAGGCTTGAGAATTTGAATTGGTCGAGAGTATGGGAGGTCAGGATCATCACACATTTTGGGGGGAATTATTGCCTACTCTGGGACTATCTTTTAGATTTAAGTTATGTTCATGAATCCTTATTAATTAATCAAACATGAACATGAGTTTTCCTTTAGATTTGGCAATCAATGATTGATATGTCACGACCCGTCCTCGGGGCCCATGCCGTGACTACCCCAAGCCCGCCTTCCATAGGCCAGGGGTTGGCGACTAGCACCAAGGCGTAAATCCCAACAAAAGGGGAAGGAATTGCCATTTGAAAAGTAAATAAGCACCATAGAGTAAGCAAGCGGAAAAGTAAACACTAAGTAAAAACCGTAACAGGATGTGCTGAAAGTAAAAGGGGCTGAAAATACAAGCCCAACTATAAAGTACAACTGAAAGGGAAAAACAGCAACTGAAAAGAAAAACTGCAGCGTCGAGTCGTCCTCTAGAAGTCCCACCTGAAGGGTGGGTACAGATAGCCTCCACAGCTCCTCGGTCCAGCCCTCCGCTCCGAGTACGTCCCGCCCAGTGGTCCATCTCTAGGTACCGTCCTGCTCTACACGCCTCCACCTCGACCAGCACTGCCCATCATCTGCAACCAACACCACGAAGTGCGGGCATAGCCCGTGCAGGGGTGAGTATAAGCTACTCAGTAGGGCCCCCGAGACCCCTGAAGGTCTCCCGAAATCCACAAAGGATAATCCACAAAGTAAAGATACGATCACGAAGTAACATTTGACACAGCTTAGGTATATTCCCATACATATACCTAAGTCATCAATTCCTGATCGGCTCCAACGTCCGAGCACGAGCACAACCCAGTCCACATAGGAAAGCAAACGTATACCCACACAGGATAGCACAACACAATCCACAAAGGAGAGTAAACAGTAATCCACATAGGATAGCTCAACACAATCCACAAAGAAGAGTAAACAGTAAATCCACACAGGATAGCTCAACATAATCCAAAAAGGAGAGTAACTCAAGATTCAGCTCACACAGGTATACTTCTTCGGATGACGATAAAGATAATCATTGATCCATCTAAGTCGTCGGACTCACAAAGGATCGATAGGTACTAACCCCTGCAATGACCCACACAGGATCGGGCCCACACAGGACCTGTAGGCACTGGCTCACACAGAACCGCTGAGCGCTAACCCACACAATATCAGACCCACACAGGATCGGGCCCACACAGGACTTGTAGCACTGATCCACGTAGGATCGCTGAGTGTTGTAGTCATCGCAGTCCTCTGAGGATCTCTGCACAGTCATCGCCGCAGTCCACTGAGGATCTCTGCACAGTCGTCGCCGCAGTCCACTGAGGATCTCTGCACAGTCGTCGCCGCAGTCCACTGGGATCTCTGCACGGTCGTCGCTGTCGAAGTAGCAGTCGCAGCCAGCTCTAGGGTTCCCGCACACAGCAGGCTCATTCGGGAGGGTCCGCTCCACGAGCCGAGAGGTCGATACATCAACTGACACAATGTCCGAAGTTGATGTATCCAAAAGTTCTGTATCGTCAATAGGAACTCAACGTCGCAGACGGCGCGTCAATCGGACGCCCGGTCTGAGAGTTATTGGCTTTTTCGTCCTAGGGGCCCGGTTGGTTTTTAAGGAAAAACCAACCCGACTGTACTCCACCTGCGTCGAAACCTCGGGCGGAGTGAGCCAAAAGATCCGTCTCACATAGAGTAATTCAACGAAGTCGACGGCACGTCGATCGGACGTCCGTAGCTCAAGATATGAGTGTTTCCGCTCCGAGGGCCCGGTTGGTTTCGTGTACGAACCAACCCGGCCGAACTCAAAGTATTTCGAGACCTTGAGTGCGATATACCGAAACGACCGTCTCGATCCAAGGATCGCGTTGCTACTGACGGCGCGTCGTTCGGAGGCCCATAGCTTAAGTTACAGGCATTTGACCGAAACGGTCCGAAGACGGGGGGTCCGGGCCCGGGCCGACACGGCCCAACCCCCGCCCTGGGTCGGCCGAACCGGGTCGACCCGACCTGGTTCGCCCCGGCTGGACCGGCCTGGCTTGGCTAGCCCGGCCCGGCTCGGCCGAGCGATACAGGGGGGGGAGCCGCCGCCCCCGCGTGACATCCCCGCGGCACCCACGGGGTGTCGCCCTGGACGACCTGAGCGACGCGGGGGGGAGCGGCCGCCGCCGCGTGACAACCCCGCGACACCCGCGGGGTGTCGCCCTGGACAGCCGGACGCGGCTTCAGCCACGTCCCGCGCACGCCGGAGCCACGCGGCCGCGGGTCAGCGGGCGCCGCCGCCTCCGGCCGAAGCCGCGACGGTTCTTCCGGAGAATTGACGGGGCGCCGCCGCCTCCGGCCGCCGGCTTCCGCGGGCCACCGGAGTCGCTCCGGTTGTCCGATTCCGTTCCCGTCTGCGCCGCTGGTCCTCCCGGGACTCGTTCTTCACTTCGAAACCATCAAACTTCCATTGCGGCACGTTCCGTTGTCGACCGTCAGATCCGCACAACAACGAAGAACGACAGAAGGTTGTCGGGCCGTGTTCGTTTGGCCCGCACCCTCCGCGTTAGAGATAAACAACGGGAGAAATATATTCAATAAATGAATCAACAATTTTAATGGATTAAAATTATTCTTATTGTCCGGTTCTTCACTTTTAAATGAAACGATCACGGGAAAAAGGAATTATTCACAACAACCCCTACCTCGTAGTCGTCTTCGTACGCACGTTCTTCGCGGATTTGTTCGTCGCGGAAGGAGGGGATTGTCGCATCGTCGCGGAATCCGGTGTTGAGTCGGCGAACTCAACGGACCAAGAAACAACAGATTTAATTTAATTATATAAAATTAAATCCGTGTTTTGTTAAAAAAACACAAGGGAGATTTAAGAGAACCCCAAAGTCTCTTACCTCAAACAGCTGATCGGATATTTCGTTGTGGAGGAAGAGACGTCGCAGAAGAACGTTGCAGGAAGGGAACGTTGGTGTCGCGGAACACGGTGTCGCGTCGTCGACTTCCGCGGGTTTGGCGTTCTTCGTCGGAGGCCGGCGTTCTTCGCGTTCTTCACGTTCTTCGCGAAGGAGGATGAAGGCTCAAGAACTCTGACAAAACCTTTCAACGAGTAATCCTCTAAAAAGACTTGTCGGTCTTATTTTATTATTACGCCAACAAACGAAAAAGGTAAGTAACGACCCATCAATTCGTTGAATTAATTCAACGAAAGAAACCGCCCATTTAATTCACAAAATAAACCACCCAATTAAATCGTGCGTTAAGGAATTAATAAAACGCGTCAGTTGACTTTCATAAAGACGGGTTTTCGTGGGTGCGTTACTTAGCGGAAAGAAACGGTAGGGCTCGTGCGGGCCCCACATCACAAATATCCTAACAAGGGGGTAGGATATTTCTGGATAGCATTCTATCTGGTTCAACTCTGCTTAAGCCACCTTTAAGTGGCTTCAAGTGGCTTCCAAGTGGCTTAAGTGAAATAAAATAAAGTTTGTCGAACAATTTATTTTATTTCTTAACATTAAGCCTGAAAATTAAAAACCGCACCCGAGAAAACGCAACTCCGGAAGATGCGTTTCTAAGCAAATACCGGCGCTGTGATTTCATTGGTGCCCTCATAATTTGATTCCTGGCACCGGTTCAAAAGTTAGAAAAACCCGCTCGTCCGTTCACTGAACATACCTGAGCCAAACTTCGGAAAATGAATCCGGGCAGACCGGGCCTCGGAATCAGGTGCCCTCAGAAACTGCGTTCTTGTAAAATTCCAAATAAAATTAAGAAAAAAATTTCCTTGAAATTTATGGGTCTTTAAATTACTCACACCTCAGGTCTTTACGTCCCCGTAAAGATAAATCATAAACTAGGGAAACAAATGTGGGTATTGAGCACGCATCTGAGCCTCCTGCTCCCATGTGCTCTCCTGGAGGTTCTCGTGCTTCCATCTGATGCGCACAAGAGGAATCGATCGCCCACGTAGGACCCGATCCTGTCGATCCTCTATCTCCACTGGGACCTCCGCAAAAGTCACCCCATCATCCACGTCTAGCTCCCCATGGTCAATGATGTGTTTCGGGTCGTGCACGTATCTCCTCAGCTGAGATATGTGGAAGACGTCGTGTACCCTGTACAACTGAGGTGGTAGAGCCAAGGGATAAGCCACCTCGCCAATCCTGTTGATGACCTGGAAAGGTCCGATGAAGCGTGGAGACAACTTGCTGCCTCGGCCAAATCTCCGTAATCCACGTCGAGGTGAGACACGCAGGAAGACATGGTCTCCATCCTCGAACTCTAGTGGCCTCCGCCTCCTGTAAGCATATGACTTATGCCGGCTCTGAGCTGTCCTCATCCGCTCCTGGATGACCAGGACCTTCTCTTTCGTGGCCCAGACCATCTCTGGTCCCACAAGTGCTGACTCCCCAGGGTCTGTCCAGCATAAAGGAGATCTCCAAGGTCTGCCGTACAACGCCTCGTATGGTGCCATCCCGATGGTGGAGTGGTAGCTGTTGTTGTACGCGAACTCCACCAAGGGTAGGTGGTCCTCCCAGTTGCGACCAAAGTCAAGGACACATTCGCGGAGAATGTCCTTGAGAGTCTGAATGGTCCTCTCCATCTGACCATCCGTCTGAGGGTGAAAGGCGGTGCTCAGACGTAGTCGCGTCCCGAATGCCTCTTGCAACCCCTTCCAAATCCGGGAAGTAAAACGAGCGTCCCGATCGGAGACGATAGTCGATGGCACACCGTGAAGCCGTACAATCTCCTAAACGTAGAGACGCTCCAAGCTCTCCACTGAGCCCTGCTCTCTGATGGGTAAGAAGTGTGCCGACTTGGTGAGTCGGTCAACAATCACCCAAATGGAGTCGTGACCTCTGGAAGTGCGTGGAAGTCCAGTCACGAAGTCCATAGATATCCCGTCCCACTTCCACTCCGGGACCTCCAAGGGATATACCAAGCCTGCTGGTACCTGATGCTCTGCCTTCACCTGCTGGCAGGTGAGGCAACGTGAAACGAACTCTGCCACAGCCTTCTTCATGCCTGGCCACCAGTGCTGTCATCTGAGGTCCTGGTACATCTTCGCCACTCCAGGATGTACCGCCAAAGGATAAGTGTGAAACTCTCTCAGCACCTCCTCTCATAAAGAGACTGGTACCAAGGTATGTCCTCTGAAAAGGACGTCGTGCTCTGCTCCAAGGGAGAAACCATCAGGTGCCTGTCCCGAGGATATCTGTGTACGCCGTGTCTCACAGTCAGCGTCCCCACGCTGTGCCTCTCTGAGCCGCTACAGTAGTGGAGGGGTGACTGTGAGAGACTGAAGGAAGGCTGCTCCATCCCTATCCACGAAATATATCTGCAAGGCGGCTAGCTGCTCTATCACCTCCTCAAGTAGTTGGATGCCCGTCCACCTGCTGAGGGAATCGACTACCACGTTCCCCTTCCCAGGAGTATAGAATATCTAAAAGTCAAAGTCCTGGAGGAACTTGAGCCATCGCCGCTGTCTCAGGTTCAGGTCCTTCTAAGAGAAGATGTACCTGAGACTCTGGTGGTCAGAAAAGACTATAAAGCGCTTGCCCATCAGATAGTGTCGGCATGTCTTCAGAGCGAAGACCACTGCTGCTAACTCCAGGTCATGGGTAGCGTAGTTCTGCTCATGCGGCCTCAACTGACGTGATCCATAGGCAATCACGGCCCGCTCCTACATCAGGACACACCCAATTCCAGTCCCTAACGCATCGCAGTAGACTACATATCTAACTCCCTCCTCAGGCAACCTCAAGATAGGTGCACTGGTCAATCTCTGTCTCAGCTCCTGGAAGATCTGCTGACATCTGTCTGACCACACGAAGGGTTTCCCCTTTCTTCGTCAACGCTGAGAGTGGCACCACAACTCTGGAGAAGTCCGGCACAAATCTCCGATAGTATCCGGCTAGACCCAAGAAACTCCGCACCTCCGTCACGCTCCTGGGTGGCTCCAAAGCTAGTACTGCCTTGATCTTCGCGGGATCCACTGCAACTCCCGCCTCAGAAATGACGTGCCCCAAGAAGTGGACCTCATGTAACCAGAACTGGCACTTTGAGAGCTTTCCATAAAGCTGGTGCTCTCGGAGTGTGTCTAGTACAACTCTTAAGTGGTAGGCGTGCTCCTCCTCCGTGGTCGAGTACACCAAAATGTCGTCGATGAAGACCACGACAAATCGATCGAGGTATGGCTAGAAGATCCTGTTCATGAGGCTCATGAACACTGCTGGAGCATTGGTTACGCCTAAAGGCATAACCAAGAACTCATAGTGGCCATACCGACACCTGAAAGCCGTCTTCTGCACGTCCTCATCTCAAACTATGAGCTGATGATAGCCTAACCTGAGGTCTATCTTCGAGAACCACCGTGCTCCCTTGAGCTGATCGAAGAGGTCATCAATATTCGGTAGCGGATACTTGTTCCTCACTGTCACCTGGTTCAGGCGACGATATTCGACACACAGTCGCAAGCTCCCGTCTGCCTTCTTGGAAAACAATATCAGGGAAGCCCAGGGTGAAACACTGGGTCAGATGAACCCCTTTCCCAGCAAGTCCTCCAACTGTACCCGCAGCTCTCGAAGCTCAGCAAGGGCCATCTGATATGCTGGAGTGGATATCGGGGTTGTCCCGGGGTATAGGTCAATATAAAATTCTACCTCTCTGCGAGGAGGTAGCCCTGGAACGTCGTCGGGGAAGACATCCGCATACTGATCCACCACTGCAGGAAAACTAGGACTCCGCACGTCAACTGCTCCAAGGATGACGCTAGCCAACTGATGAGTGATGGGCTGCCCTCCCCTCTGCGAGAGTCCGTCCTATGCTGCAAAGGCTCCCTTCTCGCCGGTGAAGGTGAACCTTCTCCCGTCAGTGCGCACACATCGTACCTTGCGCCTAAAACATTCAATATGAGCATGGACTGTAGATTACCAATACATTCCCAAGATGACGTCGTAAGGCCTCGACGCCGCTACAAGAAGATCCCAGCCTAAGCTCTCGCCTCCTAGAGTAAGCTCACACTGCCGGCCCCAGTGCGTAATCGTCGATTCTGCTCCCGTAGGGGTCTCTAGCCATAAGGATCGAGCCAACGGCTCTGTCGGAATCTCCGAGCTCTGAACAAGGGCAGCAGCTATGAAAGAGTGACTCGCTCCTATGTCTATAAGAACTGAAGAAAATGTGGAATAGACACAGATCGTACCTCGAATCATCTCTGGCGTGCCATGGTCGTAGGCCTCCACTGCCTGGAGTTGTGCCTGTCTCTGCCCGCCAGCTCCCTGTGGTCGGGGGGGACCTCCTGGTGGTGGTGGTGGAAAAGCCTCAAAGCGTCGCCCACCACCTGCTACTCGGCCAGCTCCCCTGCCTCTTCCGCCTCCTCCCTGCGGACCGCCACGGTCGACCCTCTGCCTCTGCCTGGGTGGCCCATCCACCATCTGCTACTCCTCGGTATGGTGGGTCGGGCAGTCACGAGCCATGTGGCCCTGCCCGCAGCACGCATAGCACTGTCTGCCTCTCGGAAGACTGGCTCCATGCTGTGTGCCCCGCACTGCTGAGCCAGTGTCCCGAGGTCATCTTCCGGAAGGTCTGGTCTTCCTGGAACCCTGAGTCATCCGCCGGCTACCTGCTGCCGAAGGCTCCGCTACCTGCCGCCCTGCGGTAGGTCTCGCTGTGGACTCAGCCAGAAAGCTCTCGATCAGAAATGTAAAGACCCATAAATTTCAAGGAAATTTTTTTCTTAATTTTCTTTGAAATTTTACAAGAATGCAGTTTCTGACGGCACCTGATTCCGAGGCCCGGTGTGCCCGGAATCATTTTCCGAAGTTTGGCTTGGGAACGTTCAGTGAACGGACGAGCGAGTTTTTCTAACTTTTGAACCGGTGCCCAGAATCGAATTCTGAGGGAACCGATGAAATCGCAACGCCGGTATTTACTTAGAAACACCTCTTCCGGAGTTGCGTTTTCTTGGGTGTGGTTTTTAATTTTCGGGCTTAATGTTAAGAAATAAAATAAATTGTTTGACAAACTTTATTTTATTTCACTTAAGCCATTTGGAAGCCACTTGAAGCCACTTAATGGCGGCTTAAGCTGAGTTGATCAAGATAGGATGCTATCCAGAAATATCCTACCCCCTTGGTAGGATATTTGTGAGGTGGGGCCCACACGAGCCCTGCCGTTTCTTTCCGCTAAGTAACGCACCCGCGAAAACCCGTCTTTATGAAAGTCAACTGACGTGTTTTCTTAATTCCTTAACGCACCATTTAATTGGGTGGTTTATTTCATGAATTAAATTGGTGGTTTCTTTCATTGAATTAATTCAACAAATTGATGGGTCGTTACTTACCTTTTTCGTTTGTTGGAATAATAATAAAATAAGACCAACAAGTATTTTTGGAGGATTACTCGTTGAGAGGTTTTGTCAGAGTTCTTGAGCCTTCATCGTCCTTCGCGAAGAACGTGAAGAACGTGAAGAACGCCGGCCTCCGACGAAGAACGCCGAACCCGCGGAAGTCGACGACAGGACACCGTGTTCTGCGACGCCGACGTTCCCTTCCTGCAACGTTCTTCTGCGATGTCTCTTCCTCTGCAACGAAATCTCCGATCAGCTGTTTGAGGTAAGAGACTTCGGGATTCTCTTAAATCTCCCTTGTGTTTTTTTAACAAAACACGGATTTAATTTTATATAATTAAATTAAATATGTTGTTTCTTGGTCCGTTGAGTTCGCCGACTCAATGCCGGATTCCGCGACGACGCGATGATCCCCTCCTTCTACGATGAACAAATCCGCGAAGAACGTGCGTACAACGATGACTACGAGGTAGGGGTTGTTCTGAATAATTCCTTTTTCCCGTGATCGTTTCTTTTAAAAGTGAAGAACCGGACAATAAGAAAAATGTTAATCCATTAAAATTGTTGATTCATGTGTTGAATATATTTCTCCCATTGTTTATCTCTAACGCGGAGGGTGCGGGCCAAACGAACACGGCCCGACAACCTTCTGTCGTTCTTTGTTGTTGTACGGATCTGACAGGCGACGACGAAACATGCCGCAACGGACGTTTGATGGTTCCGCAGTGAAGAATGAGTCTCGAGAGGAGGAGCGACACAGACGAGAATGGAATCGGACCACCGGAGCGACTCTGGTGGCCCGCGGAAGCTGGCGGCGGTGGCGGCGCCCCGGCGCGCCGCCCGAAGAACCGTCGCGGATTCGGCCGGAGGCGGCGGTGCCCGCTGACCCGCGGCCGCGCGGGTCCGGCGCGCACGGGACGTGGCTGAAGCCGCGTTCATCTATCCAGGGTGAAACCCAGCGGGTGCCGCGGGGTTGTCACGCGGGGGCGGCGGCTCCCCCCCTGCGTCGCTGGGGTCGTCCAGGGCGACACCCCACTGGTGTCGCGGGGGTGTCACCCGGGGGCGGCGGCTCCCCCCCCCCCCCCCCCCCCCCCCCGCGTCGCTCGGCCGAACCAGGCCGGGATGGCCAAGCTTGGCCAGTCTGACCGGCCGGGCCGCACCCAGGATGGGCCGGACCGGGTGGGGTCGACCCGGTTCGGCCGACCCAGGGGGGGTCGGGCCGGGTCGGCCCGGGCCCAGACCCCCCATCTTCGGATCGTTTCGGTCAAATGCCTGTAACTTGAGATACGGGCCTCCGAACGACGCGCCGTCAGCGGGAACACGATCCTTGGATCGAGACGGTCGTTTCAGTATATCTCACTCAAGGTTTCGGAATACTTTGAGTTCCACCGGGTTGGTTCGTACACAAAACCAACCGGGCCCTCGGAGCGGAAACACTCATATCTTGAGCTACGGACGTCCGATCGACGTGCCGTCGACTTCGTTGAATTCCTCTATGTGAGAAGGATCTTTTGGCTCACTCCGCCCAAGGTTTGGATGCAGGTGGAGTATAGTCGGGTTTGTTTTTCCTTAAAAACCAACCGGGCCCCTGGGACGAAAATTCCAATAACTCTCAGACCGGGCGTCCGATTGACATGCCGTCTGTGACGTTGAGTTCCTATTGACGATACGGAAGTTTTGGATACATCAACTTCGGTCTTTGTGTCAGTTGATGTATCGGCCTCTCGGATCGTGGAGCGGACCCTCCCGAATGAGCCTGCTATGTGCGAGAACCCTAGAGCTGGCTGCGACTGCTACTTCGATAGCGACGACCGTGTAGAGATCCTCAGTGGACTGCGGCGACGACTGTGCAGAGATCCTCAGTGGACTGCGGCGACGACTGTGCAAGGATCCTCAGTGGACTGCGATGACTACAGCACTCAGTGATCCTACGTGGATCAGTGCTACAGGCCCTGTGTGGGCCCGATCCTATGTGGGTCTGATCCTGTGTGGGTCAGCGCTCAGCGGTTCTGTGTGAGCCAGCGCCTACAAGTCCTGTGTGGGCCCGATCCTATGTGGGTCATTGCGGGGGTTAGTACCTATCGATCCTTTGTGAGTCCGACGACTTAGATGGATCAGTGATCATCTTTATCATCATCCGAAGAAGTTTACCTGTGTGAGCTGAATCCTGAGTTACTCTCCTTTGTGGATTGTGTTGAGCTATCCTGTGTGGATTTACTGTTTACTCTCCTTTGTGGATTGTGTTGAGCTATCCTATGTGGACTACTGTTTACTCTCCTTTGTGGATTGTGTTGTGCTATCCTGTGTGGGTATACGTTTGCTTTCCTGTGTGGACTGGGTTGTGCTCGGGCTCGGACGTTGGAGCCGATCGGGAATTGATGACTTAGATATATGTATGGGAATATACCTAAGCCATGTCAGATGTTACTTCGTGATTGTATCTTTCCTTTTTGGATTATCCTTTGTGGATTTCGGGAGACCTTCGGGGGTCTCGGGGTCCCTACTGAGTAGCTTATACTCACCCCTGCACAGGCTATGCCCGCACTTCGTGGTGTTGGTTGCAGATGACGGACATCACTGATCGTGGTGGAGGCGTGCGAAGCAGGAGGGTACCTGGAGGTGGACCACTGGGCGGGACGTACTCGAAGCGGTCAGGTGGACCCGAGGAGCAGTGGAGGCTATCTGTACCCACCCTTCAGGTGGTACTTCTAGAGGACGGCTCGACGCTGCGGCTTTTCTTTTCAGTTGCTGTTTTTCCCTTCCAGTTGTACTTTACAGTTGGGCTTGTATTTCCGGCCCCTTTTACATTCAGCACAGCCTGTTACAGTTTTTACTTAGTGTTTACTTTTCCGCTTCCTTACTCTGTGGTGCTTGTTTACTTTTCAAAGGCAATGCCTTCCCCTTTTGTTGGGATTTATGCCTTGGTTCTAGTCGCCAACCCCTGGCCTATGGAAGGCGGGCTTGGGGTAGTCACGGCACGGGCCCCGAGGACGGGTCGTGACATGATATGTATGTGATTTAGAGAGTCTTTTATATTTATTTGAGGTTCTTCATCAATAGATAATCATCCATATGTATGGGAGATTCTTATTCAATGGTATCCCTCAATATACTATATAAAAATATCCTGATCATTATGATGACCATACTGGTTTTAAAGCCACTCAGTGGGGCACTTGAAGTTTATTGTCATTTAGAAAGATAGGGATTATTTCAGAGTTGGGATAGTACCCTCAGATGGGCTACCTACGTATCCTTGTTAAAAAGAATGAAATCATAACCCACGTAGTTCGATAAGAAGGATATTGTTTAACGTCATATGGGACGTAAAAGAATTAATGAAATATGGGAATGTACCTTATAAAGGCTTCCTATGTACTCTACTTTTAAGGAAGAGATCAAATTCCATGTAGTTCAGGTAAAGAAAAATGGGGTTTATGAATGGTTAATGGCCCAAAAAGAGAAGTCATTATTACTTTTACACTCTGAGCCCATGTCAGTCATGCTCGGTGTGAGAAACAAGAGGTATGAGTAAATTTGACAATGGTGCCATGAGAGATCAGTCGCGAGAAATGATGTGGGGCTTACATATTTATGACGGCCCAAGTAAATCAAGATTAGGTCTTAGTTCAAGAAAGAATCCTAGGAGCATGGTCCATAAAGGTATTTGTACTTTATGGAGACCTGGAATTTTAACCCGGGACTTAATCCTAAAAAGGAAGCCCAAATTAAGAGGGATTAATGATTGGGTTTTATCCCTGAGAAGGAAGCCCAAATAAAAAGAAATTAAGATTGGGGCTTACTCCTGAGAAGGAGGCCCAATGTTAAAGGAAATTATGACTGGGGCTTACTCCTAAAGAGGCCCAAGTTAAGGAGACTTCTAACCTGGGGATTACTCCTGAGAAGGAGGCCCAAATCAAAAGAAAAAAAGGCTGGGGATTACTCCTGAGGAAGATGACCAATTAAAGGGAAATTATAACCTGGGGCTTAATCCTGAGGAGGAGGCCCAAAGTTAAAGGAAATTATGATCAAGACTTACTCCTAAGAAGGAGGCCCAGTGTTAAAGGAAACTTGTAACTTGGGGCTTACTCCTGAGAAGGAGGCCAAAACCAGTAGATCTTCTCATCTCAAAGGTTGAGGTTATATAGGAAACCCCTAACCATGGTGACATAAAGCTTGTAAGTCACAAGGTTTTGGGAGAGTTTCTCACAGAATTCCTTTCAGATAAGGAAACTAATAAAAGAACCATTACATGAATGGCTTTGAAGAGGGTTTTGAAGGATATATCTTGAATAGGAGAGGTGGATTTGAGGAAACGAGGTGACTAGGATGGAGTCATGCAAGTATTGTTCTGGCGTGAAAGTCCTGGTCGCACAAGTATACTTGCGTGACATGAGTCACCTTGGGCGACGAAGAACCTATAGGGTAATACTTGGGTGACTTGGAACTCAATCCCTTAGTATCATCCCTAGAGTCTTTCAGAAGGGTGTAATGCATGTTCTCTTGAGAGGGAAGGGTGATGCGCAAGCGTATTCATTTCCCTTAAGGGATGGACACTTAGGCGCACAAGTATTAATGAGTTCTAATACTTATGTCTTATTCTTCCTCTATGGAGCTTCCCTTCTAGGTAAAAAATTACCTTATAAGTGTTCAGAAGACTTTATACAGAGACTTGGGTGACCAGAGCTTGAATTTGAGTTTTAAAAAATTCATCCTTGAAATGGGGGGCCCACATGGTCTATTTATAGGCCCCTGGACACCTTGGGAGAAAAAAGGAATAGGGCACGGAAGTGACTTGCGCAACCCATATGTGGCGCGTAAGTGACTTGTGTGACCAAAAGGAAACTTGTGTTCCTCCTTCTTAAAGGGTTCCTTGTTCATGCCTTTATCAATTTTTGATGTTCTTCAAAGAATGAATCTCTTTTTGTTTAAGGTATTCCCCTTTTCTATTTGTTGGGCTCTATGACGGAAATGAGAATCAACACAAAATCAACCCAAAATTGTGTAAAAGTTATGTTGTGGTATTTATTCTCAAAAATATCCACCTTTGGGTTTATTGAAAACACTATAACTTTTTTTATAAAACCATAAAGAATTTTCTATATTATACCAAAATTATCTTCTTTGAATTACATATAGAGATCAATGATTTAATCAACATGCACTATATGCCCACATGATCTATTCTCATCATAGGAAACAAGAGTATCTTGAAAATTTCATCAAATAATCACTTCATTCTTGAAACAATCAACTGGATTCTTCAGGAACCCCATCTTTCTTGATATAAAACAATTGACCAGTAATCTTTATAATCTTCATATTTTAAACTCACCCAACATTACACTACATCACTACTCACCATATCATGATCAAGATATTTTCTCACCCTTTATCAATGAACCCAAAGGTCACTCCTTTGTGGCTGCAGTATTGTAAAGAGAACATATCACCACTAAAGGAAAAAGAACACCATACCTCAGGGAGAGTGGGTCCTTTATCCACACTTATTCAATTGCAGGGAGTCGACTAAACTCGAAGAACTAGTTGATGATTTTCGAATACTTCTTTGGGTATGGCCTTCATCAGAATATTTTAAAATTTTAATTATATAGAAACATACTCCAAAATCACAAGCCCATGATCTACATCATCCTTGATGAAATGATGCATGGATTCAATTATCTTCATCAATGATTGATGGACTACATTTTATCGAAGATTTATAGAACTATAATTATTTTAATGGACTCTGATCATATTTACACTTCAACTCTCATATCTTCATGTTGTTTCTTCATCCATAATAATTGCATAAAAGCTTAAGTAGCCACAACATATTCTGCATCCATGGTATCCAAGGAAATGTAATCTTTTTCTTTTATATCCCAAAAATGCATAATCGTTCAAGATAGAATGAACCACCTGATGTTGATTTTTTATCTTATACTAAACTGGCCCACTATGAACTTTTATAGACCAATGACTCTTGTAGTGATTTTTTCATTGTACAACAAATTAAAATCCACTATGCACTTGATTTACCAAAGTATTATTTTTTTACTATAATTAAGTTTATTTTTTGGATTTTTTTATACCTTGGTTCTAGGAATATGAAAAAAAAATATTTTTTTTGTATCACTGTTAACTATAACATACTTCCAATGATCAAGGATGTCAGAAACCGTTTAGAATTCCAAACCTATTCATTTTCTCAAAACCCTTCAAAACCTCGAAAACTTTTACCGCTCTTCTCTCCTGCACATAAAATGTAAAAACCCTAGTCCTTTTCGAAACTTCAGAGATTTACGATAGAAATGGCCAAGAAAAAGAGAAATGATTATCTAGAGACCATCACTACGAAGAGGCAGTGCTCGGCCGGGAGAATGATTTTGAAAGGAAAAGTCATAGATCTTGAATGTCTCTATCAAACGAACCTGATACTAAAGAAAGACCTACCTTTTCAAAAATTATAAAAGATGTTCAATGGATATTATACGGAGTTTCTATATGAGGTATAACTTTTTCATTTCTTTATGTTTGTAAAGTTTAGTCTGAGAACTAATGAGTATTCAATTATTTCTAAGATTGATGATCGAGATTTTTCAATCTCATCTATGGAAATCACAAAAATTCTAAACTGCCCTCATGAGGGAGTTTATTATTTTGATTTAAAGAATATTGGTGATTTTGTGCATAATTTAGAAGATATTATGTCCTTTTTTTTGAAATACATATATAAAGAAAATGTTTGTGAAGGATTTAGAACCTGATCAGAAGATATTGGTTAAGTTTGTGCAAACTTGTATTGCACCTAGAATGTCTGAGATGGAAAAGATTCTTTACCCAGATATGTATATAATGTTTTTTTATGAGTGGTATCAAATAGAAATTTCTGAGATACATGGTGAGGTATCTCAGTTACTTTTTCCAACCAATGACAAGAAAACATTTTTATCCTTTTGGAAGGTTCATCTCAAAAATTCTGTTTTAGACAGATATGATAGGATTGGTGGATGCTCGAGTGAGATGCCACCACAGTAACATTTTCAATGTTGGAACATTGAGAAAAATTTTATATTTATGGAGAACTATCAAAGGCATGTTGTTTTCTGTTGGAGTTGAATAGGATGAAGAAAGTGCTCAGGCCCAACCTGCAAAATCAAAAGAAAGAGAAGCTAAATCAAGAACCAATGGAGATTCAAGGAGAATCTGATTTGAAACAATTTATCCCCCAAAAGATTAGGAAATTCAAGGACATAAAAGGGAAAGGCATAGAGTGGCTCAAGTTAGAGAGGAGCCTACTCAAACAAACCCAGATGAAACTGAAACTCTTCTGAGCTACATATTTATTAGAGAATTTGCAGTACATGACACTATTCAACCAATAGTTTCTCATATTGTGGTGACTCCTCAATTGGAATCTTCTCAAATTGAACATCCTATTAAGAATATTCAAGAGTAATTAGCTCAATATGACCCTATTTTAGAGAATCCAGTTATAGAATAAGAACTTACAGATGATGCTCATTAGGAGCAACATCATGAACTTGAAAACCAGGAAGTGAATGATTCTGAGATTCATACTAAGGTATTAAATGAGGATTTTTCTATGGATGAGTCTGAGAAAGGCTCAGAAAATAAATCTTTTGAGAAATCAGTATAGTGAGGGGATGAAGACAAATCAGATGTTGAATACTTACCAATAGTGTTGTTGCATCAAGTTCAAGTTGAAAATGAGAATCAATAATTATGTGCTTATAATTTAGTAAACGCAGATATAGAGGAATAGTACAAAAAGTTGACTGAAGCTGAAAAGAAGAATGCTGCTCTTCGAAGAGCATTAGACAAAGAACATTTGAAGTTTCAGAACCTGAAAGAAAGTATTGTTTGTAAACAAAAAGTTGAAATTTTTAAGAAGGAAATGTTTAATTAAGTTACAAAGTTGAAATAAGAGATGTTTATGAAGATAGATTTTATGGAATTTAGATCTTTCATGGAGAAAAAATTTGCGGTTGTCAAGTCCAGTGAAGCAAGTACTTCTGGAACTTTACCTGAACTTATTAGATGATTTCAGACCATTACAACAGCTATGAGCAATATGAATGACAGATTGTAGGACCTTCAGTGCAATAGTGCTCTTTTCTCAGTGCTGTTAGATAATCAGAAGTTTTTGGTTGAACAGTTGACTTCACATGAACCAAGAATTAGAACATTGCTGAATCAGTTCACTGATAGGTTAACTCTTTTATGGAGAAGGAAGATAGGCTACATGAGTTCTTTAGAGTCAATTTAATTAAAAACATTAATCTGACTCAAGAAGGCCGAGATCTAATAGTCTAGTTAGGTGATGGATTGATGAAAAGTTTGATACTATAGTTGTTAAAGATCAAGGATGTCATTCAGTGGTGCTAAAACCTATTACCCAAAAACTTTTTATCCCAACCTTGACTCTTGTTGTCTTTACTATACTTGTAATTATATTTTAAATAAAATATATTTACATCTCATGTGTTTCAATTATTAATTCATTTTATTGTCCTCTCTCTACTATAATGACATTAATCTGGATTCAGATATTGATAAATAGTTTTTCATAGCATTTACTACTGTTTAGTGCTACATTATAATGTGTTATATTCCTTATTATAGCATTCTTTTTTATATCACAAAAAGGGGGAGAAATTAAGATAAACACAAAATTTTATTTTAATGGAAAATAAAAATTCTCTTTCAAGATTTTTACTCAGGGGGGTTTTTTTTTTCTTTATAGAGGGGAGAAAATTTTAAATTTTTGAATTATTTTCTTTTTAAAACATTGGATAACACAATTTTTATTTTTATTAAAATAATTTTGTTAAATGTTGATTTTATATTAGAAAAATTATAAACTCTATGTAATTAATTTTGTATGTTAATTCCATTGGTTATTTCATGGGTTTTACGATCATTAAAAAGGAGGATATTTTTAAGCAAGTGTTGTTTTCTACAATACATAATTTTAAAACGGGGAGATTGTTGAGAACAATACTCTATCTATTTATGATGATTTCGATGCTCACATGTATCTTTTATTTTTTTATTCTAATGATTTTACATAATTTATATTTTAGGAAAATTATATTCCTTATATTATTATCTTTGTAGAAATTTTTATGCACTTAATCCGCAAGGTATATTTTACAAAGTATTTAGAAATCATTTTTAGCGTGTTTTGGAAACACTGTTCATGCTCTACATATTTGGGAATTACTTGAGCGTGTTCTGGAAACACTGCTCATATCCTACGTTGAGAAGCGTAGCGTAAGGATGTAATGTGGTGTTTAATTTATGAGATATCAGATATGTATGGTTTAACAACCATACGTTATCAGAAAAATATGGTAGATGAACCTTACATTTGGAAGGAACCCTATGTTGGGAAGGAACCCTACGTTTGGAAGGAACCCTACATTTGAAAGGAACCTTACATTTGGAAGGAATCTTAAATTTGGGAAATCGGAAAAGTATAAAAGAAGATCATTAAGTAAGTATGGAACGATAAGTTTCTTTCATTAAACACACTTTTTTAAAAAACCATAAGTTTGAAGCTAAAGATAAAATTATGGTTCATCAACCATACTTTTATGAACAATAGTGCAATTGATTGAAAAGTATGGATCATGAATGTTACGTTCTGAAGCTGAGAAAAGTATGGATTATATATACAGTATGATTAGAGTTGAATAGAAAAGTATGGAAGATTAACCTTATGTTTGAGATCAACCTTACATTGTGAACCTTACGTTCAGAGAATGTATGCTATGAAGTTCAACCCTACGTTTGACGTTAGATATTTTAAATTACGACTTTATTAAAACAAAGGTATTTATGCGGTTTATTTGGCTGATTTAAACCCATATTAAAATCTCGAATTTAAAGCGATTATTTGACTGATTCAAAGATATTTATTTTTTATTAAAAGGGTCAATTTAAGATGATCTTTTCATTATGAATTTTTAGGGGAGTTATGACTGCTTTTTTATTAAAACTTTTGAATATTACGATTCTAAAGGTGACTTTTGTGGATATAAATTTAAAAGGAGAAAGCTCAAATTTATTCTATATATACCTGTATTATTTTGAATTACAGATACAGAGGCGAATCATCAAAAATAATATTTTTTAATATATATCATGCTCTTGAATTTTTTCACTACTACAATTTATAGAGACAATAGAGACTTACAGATCTGCTATTACGAAGAGAAAAAAAGCTCTTTTTTCTGAAGAAGAAGAAACATGGTTAAAGATTCACTGAATCTACATAGAATATATTTTTGTGAATAGACTATCATTAAAGTTGCAAATTATATTTCAAGATCTATTTCAACTGGATTGACTCAGATCTACTTCTACCCGAATATTATTTTTTAGGAAGACTAAGATTTATCGATTTCCAATTGTGTATTGTTGAAATTGTGAAGAACAACTGGAAATTATCATCAAAGGACAAATACTATTTTATTTTGAGTAATCGGCTTCTCATACTAAGATGTGTATTCAGTTCTGTGTATGAACCCAAAGGCTATGTTTAGATTTAAACTTGTAAAGGTGTGAACTGCCTACACTCAGTTGTGGAATGTTCTGTTGAGAAGAAGGCCAGAAATATGAGTATGATGGGAGAACAACCAATAGTTCCTCATAATTTATTTTTCTATCTCTTTATGATGATTTGGATCAGCCATATGGTTTATGGAAAGTGGATTCTCTAGGAATATGAGGGGAAATTCATCTAATTTTAAATCACTAACACAAAAAAGATGGTGTACTAGTCACATTTGGTGAGAATTCCTAAAGTAAAATAATCGGTATCATAACATTTGGAGATCCAGAAGTTGCCTGAATAAATAAAGTACTATATGTACAAGGATTGAAACACAACCTGATAAGTATCTCTCAACTCTGTGATGATGGTTATGCTGTTGATTTTTCTAACAATTGTTGTTCTGTTTTCAAAAATAAATTTCATAAATTTAGAGCACCCAGAACTAATAATGTTTATACCTTGGACTTAAATTCCTTGTGTAAAAAAAAAGTAAACTGTTTAACTGCTAAGATAAATGAATCTTGGATCTAGCATACAAGACTTGGACATTGTAATATATATATGTTTTAAATAAGTTATCTAAGAAACAACTAGTTTCTAATTTTCCTAGTCTCAAATTTGAAAGTGATAGATTCTATTATGCATGTCAACTTGGAAAGAAGCTCAAAACATCCTTCAAATCTGTTAACAATATTGCTACAACTAAACCTCTAGAACTTATCCATATGAATCTATTTGGACCTTCAATGGTAGCAAACTTGTCTAGTAAATTATATGTATATTTTTTAGTTGATGACTATTTTAGATTTACTTGGATATATTTTCTAAAATATAAAAATGAAACTTTTACAATATTTGAATGTTTTTGCAAAGCTGTTCAAAATGAAAAAGGTTGTAATATAATTTCATTAATAAGTGATCATGCTGAAGAATTTGAGAATCTGGAATTTAATTCCTTTTGCTCAAATATGGGTATTAAACACACATTCTCTACACCACAAACACCTCAAAAAAATTTAATTGTTGAAAGAATAAATAGGACTATTAAAGAAAAGGATAGGACTATGCTAAAAGAATACAGTCTTCCTACCAATTTCGGGAAGAATTTTTAAGCACAACCTGCTATATAATGAATAGAGTTTTAATTAGGCCAATTTTAAAGAAGACACTATATTTTATCTAGAATAACCAAAAACCTAAAGTAAATTACTTTAATGTTTTTGGATGCAAGGTTTACACCTTAATCACCAAGGAAAATCTTGGTAAGTTTGATCCAAAATCAGATGAAGGAATTTTCTTAGGATATTCTACTACTTACAAATCTTATAATGTTTTTAATAAAAAGTAAAATATTGTTGAAGAGTCATTTCATGTGAAATTTGATTAATCTGATCCCTTTGAGAAAAGGAAAGACCAAATTGATGAATATGACTCTAACGATATCATGAGACTTGAGAACTTGAAAATGATTTTGAAAAAGATATAAATGAAATTAAGTCCACTCCAGAAGAACATGAAACTGAAGAACCTAATATTTTACTACCTAGACATTCAATAACCTTAAATAATCACCCTTTAGAAACTGTAATAGGAGACATAAACACAGGAATAAAATGTAAATGTAACATAGGAAATATTTTTGAGTTTTCTATCTTTCTATCCCAATTAGAACCCAAGACTATAGAATAATCCTTAGTTGATGAAAGTTGGATGATAGCAATGTAAGATGAACTAAACCAATTCAAGAGAAATGAAGTTTGTATTTTAGTTGAAATACCCCCGAACTATCCAGATATAGGAACCAAATGGGTCTTTAGAAATAAACAAGTTGATCAAGGAATAATAACTAGGAATAAAGAAAGACTAGTAGCTAAAGGATATAATCAATAAGAAGGTATAGATTATGATGAGACCTTTTCACCTGTAGCTAGATTATTAGCCATTAGAATCCATTTAGCCTATTCATGTCATGTGAACTTTAAATTATTTCAGATGGATGTTAAGTCTGCCTTTTTTAATGTTTATTTAATGGAGGAATTTTATTTTTATCAACCTCATTGTTTTGAAAATTCACAAAAACTAGATTCTGTTTTTAAACATACTAAAGATCTTTATGGTCTTAAAAAAGCACCTAGAGCTTGGTATGAAAGATTAAGTTCTTTTATTTAAAAATATTTTACTATTGGAATGGAATATCCAACACTATTTAAGAAAACTATCAATTCTAATATTTTATTGGTTCAAATTTATATTAATGATGTAATTTTTGGATTAAAAAATAAAACCCTTTGTCATGAGTTTCCAAATTTAAGGAAAAAAGAATTTGAAATGATTATGATGGGAGAATTAAATTTCATATTAGGAATTCAAATTTATCAAAAAGATTTTGGAAATTTTTTACATTAATGAAAATACATGACTGATTTACCAAATAAATTTGGACTTGAAAATAGAAAGAAATATACAACTCTTATGTGCACTAATATAAAACATGATTTGGATGAAAATGGAAAATCAGTTGACAACAAGTTATATAGAGGTATGATTGGTATTTTATTATATCTTACTTCTAGTAGGCCAGATGTAATGTACATAGTATTTCTTTGTGAAATATTTCAATAAAATCCCAAAGAATTCCATTTAAGTGTTGTAAAAATAATTTTTAGATATTTAAAAGGAACTATTTTTCAATCTTTTATCTATCAAAAAACATTTAATTTTAATTTAATTTCATATTTAGATGCAGACATTAAATGTTTTGGATTAGATAGAAAAATAATCAATGGAACATGTCACTTTTTGAGAAAATCCTCAGTATCATGGTCTAGTAAGAAACAACACTCAGTTTCCCTGTCAAAAGCTAAGGCAGAATATGTATCTGTTGGCAGTTTCTGTGCACAAGTTTTGTGGATGAAAAACACTCTTACAGATTTGGGATTAAATTTTAATAATACTCCAATTTTATGTGATAATACAAGTGCTATAAATAATTCAAAAATCCTATTAATCATTCTAGGAATAAGTATATTGATATCAGACATCATTTTATAAGAGATCATGTTCATAAACAGGATATATTCTTAGAATTTGCAAGTAATGAAATTCAATTAGCTGATATTTTTACTAAACCACTTCCCAATGCAATGTTTGATTTTATTAATGGGGATCTAGGTTTATTTATATTTAAATAAAGTTTTTTTGGTTTAATTATTATTATTTAGAATAATTTAAAATTTTGTTAGTACTGCATTAATTTTTTTTGTTTTTTGTTTATTTATTCTATGTTCAAATAATGTAATTATTACTTTGTGTGTAATGACATGGGAATCAAGGATGTCAGAAACCATTTCGAATTCCAAACCCATTTATTTTCTCAAAACCCTTCGAAACCTAGAAATCTTTTACCGCTCTTCTCTCCTGCACCTAGACCATCAAAACTCTAGTTCTTTTCGAACCATTAGATATTTATGATAGAAATGGCCAAGACCAAGAGAACCAAATATCCATAGACCAGCATTGTGAAGAGGAAGCGCTCATCTGGGAGAAATATTTTTCAAGGAAATATCATAGATCAAGAATTTTTATATCGGACGAACCTGATACTAATGCAATCCTTAGCTTTTCAGAAATTAGAACAGACGTTCAATGGAGATTATACAGAGTTTCTATATGAGGTATACCATATTAATTTCTCTAATTCGATACATTTTAGTCTGGGAAATAATGAGTATTCTATTATTGCTAAAATTGAGGATTGAGAATTTTCAATCTCATCTATGGAAATCAAAAAAATTCTAAACTTCCCCCATGAGGGATTTTATCATTTTGATTTAAAAATTATTGGTGATTTTTTTCATAAGTCATAAGATATTATGTCCTTTTTGTTTGGAACTACATCTGTAAATAAAATGTTTTTGAAGAATTTAGAACCTGATCAGAAGATATTGGTTAAGTTTGTGAAAACTTGTATTGCACCTAGAATGTCTGAGATGGAAAATATTATTTACCCAGATATGAATATAATGTTTTTTCTAATGAGTGATATCAAATTGAACATTCCGAGATACATGGTGAGGTATCTCAGTTAATATTTCCAACCAAAGGAAAGAATGAATTTTTATCCTTTTAGAAGGTTCATCTCGAAAATTATGTTTAAGACAGATATGATAAGATTGGTGGATGCTCGAGTGAGATGCCACCAGAACAACATTTTCAATGATGGAACTTTTAGAAAAATTGGATATTTATAGATCACTATCAAAGGCAAGCTACTGAATATTATAGCTGAAGAGGATGAAGAAAGTGCTCAGGCCCAACCTACAAAATCCAAAGAAAGAGTAGCTAAATCTATAACCAGCAGTGTTTCAATGAGAATCATATTTGAAACAATCAATCCCCCTGTAGATGAGGAAATTCAAGGAGGACTTCAAAGGATAAGTCATAGAGTGGCTCAAGTTGGAGAGGAGCCTACTCAAACAAAAGCAGATGAAACTGAACCACTTCTGATCTTTAGATTTATTAGAGAATCTGTAGTACAGGACACTGCTCAACTAATAGTTTCTCAGATTTAGGTGACTCCTCAATTGGAAACTTCTCAAAATAAACATCCTACTGAGAATATTCCATAGGAATTAGCTCAATATGACCCTGTTTTAGAGAATATAGTGATAGAATAAGAACATGAAGATGATGCTCATGGGGAGAAACCTCCAACACGTGAAAAATAGGAAGGGAATGCTTCTGATATTAATATTTAGGCATTAAATAAGAATATTTCTCTGGATGAGTTTGGGAAAATATTGGAAGAAAAATCTATGGAGAAACCAGTACAGGGAGGGGATAAAGACAAATCAGATACTGAATCCTTTCTAATAGTGTTGTTGCATCAAATTGAAGCTAAAAATGAGAATCAAGCACAGTGTACCTATGATTCAGTAAATGCAGATATAGAGGAAATGTAAAAAAATATGACTGAAGCTGAAAATGAGAATGTTGCTCTATGGAGAGCATTAGAAAACGAACATTTGAAGTTTCATAACCTGAAATCAAGTACTATTTAGAAACAATAAGTTGAAAGTTTTAAGTAGGAAATGGTAAATGAATTTTTAAATATGAAATAAGGGATGGTTATGAAGATAGGTTTGATGGAATTTTGATCTTTCATGGAGTAAAAATTTGCTGAAATCAAATCTAGTGAAGCAAGTACTTTAGGAACATCACCTGAACTTATCAGGCAATTTCAGGCCATTACAGGAGCTATGAAAAATATGGATGATAGATTGCAGGAACTTCAATGAAATAGTACTCCTTTGTTAGTGTTGTTAGATAATCAGAGTTCTGGTTGAACAGTTTCCTACGCATGAACCGGGAATTAAAACTTTGATGAATCAGTTCACTGATAAGTTAACTCTTTTTATGGAGAAAGAAGATAGGCTAAATGTGTTCTTCAGAGTCAATTTAGTTGAATACATTCATCTAAATCAGGAATCCTGAGATCTAATAGTCTAGTTAGGTGATGGATTGATGAAAAGGTTGATACTGCAGTTGTCAGAGATCAACGATGTCATTCAGCAGTGCTAAAAAATATTTAATAAAACTTTTTATCCCAACCTTGATTCTTATTGTCTTTACTATACTTGTAATTATATTATCAATAAAATATATTTTCATCTCATGTGTTTCAATTATTAATTCATTTTACTATCCTGTCTCTACTAGAATTCTAGTAATCTGGATTCAAATATTGATAAATAGATTTTCATAGCATTTAGATCAGTTTAGTTCTACATTAAAATGTGTTATATTCCGTATTCTATCATTTTTTATTTCAAAAAAAGGGGGAGAAATTAAGATAAACACAACATTTTATTTTATGATTTGGAATCATTTATTGGGGGAGAAATTAAGATAAGCACAACATTTTATTTTGAGGGAAAATTAAATTTTTATTTTAAGCTTTTTACTCAGGGAGAGATTTTTTTTACTTTATAAAAGGGGATAAAATTATAATTTTTTGAATGATTTTCTTTTTATGACTTTGGATAACACAATTATTATTTTTGTTAAAATAATTTTCTTAAATATTGTTTTTATCTTTGAAAAATTCTAAACTATATGTATTTAATTTTTATGTTAATTTCATTAGTTATTTAATGGGTTTTGTGATCATAAATAAGGGGGATCTTGTTGAGAAAGTGTTGTTTTAAAAAATACATAATTTTAAAATGGGGAGATTGTTGAGAACAATACTCTATCTCTTTATGATGATTTTGATGCTCCCAAATATCCTTATTTATTATTCTAATGATTTTAATTAAAGTATATTTCAGGAAAATTATATTCCTTGTATTCTTATCTTTGGAGAAATGTTAAGGCACTTAATCCATGAGTTATATTTGAAAAAGTATTCAAAAAGCATTTTTAGCATGTTTCAGAAATACTGTTCATGCTCTACATATTCAGGAATAACTTGAGTGTGTTCTGGAAACACTACTCATACCCTACATTGGGAAGCATAGTATAAGGTTGGAATTCGGTGATTAAATTATGAGATATTAGAAAAGTATGGTTAAACAACCATATGTTATCGGAAAAGTATGGAAGAAGGAACTTTACGTTTGGAAGGAACCCTAGGTTTTGATGAAATCCTGTATTTGGATGGAACCCAACATTATAATGGAACCCTGCATTTTAAAGGAACCTTACGGTTGGAAGGAATGTTTCATTTGAGAAATCAGAAACGTTAGGAAGAATACTATTATATAATTATGGAATGATAAGTTTGTTTCATCAACCTTAATTTTTTAAACAACCATACATTTGAAAGATAAACATAAAAGTATTTTTTTAGCAACTTTACTTTTATGAACAACTATACGTTTGATTGAAAAGTATGGATCATGAATGTTATGTTCTAAAGTTGACAAAAGTATGGATTTTATATACCGCATGATTAGTGTTTAAGAGAAAAGTATGGAAGATCAAACTTACATTTGAGTTCAACCTTCTGTTGTGAACCTTACGTTCAGAGAATTTATGTTATGCAGTTCAACCCTACATTTGACATCAGATGTTTTTAATTAGGACTTTATTAAAGAAATAGTATTTATGATGTTTATCTGGGTGATTTCAAGCCGAATTAAAATCCTGAATTTATTGTGAGTCTTTGACTCATTCAAATCCATTTATTTTTTATTCAAAGGATCAATTTAAAAGGATATTTTCATGCCAAATTTTCATGGGAGTTACGACTTCTCTGTTATTCAAAATTTTGAATATTGAAATTCTAAAGGTGACTTTTGTGGATCTACATTTAAAAGGAGAATGATCGTCTTTATTCCATATATACCTGTATTTTTTTGTATTATAGATACAGAGGAGAATCATTCAAAAGAAGTTTTTTTAATTTATATCAAGCTCTTGAATTTTTTCACTGCTACAATTTACAAAGACCATCGAGACTTATAGATATACTATTACGAAGAGCGACAAAGATCTATTTTCTAAAGAAGAATGGACAAGAGTAAAGATTTTCCAAATCTACATCAAATATCTTTTTGTGAATTAACTATTGTTAAAGTTTCAAATTATATTTCAAGATCTACTACAACTTTATCAACTCAGATCTACTTTTTCGTAAAGGTTCTTCTTTATGAAGACTACGATTCATCGACTGTCAATTGTGTGGTATGTAAATTGTGAAGAAATACTAGAAAGTATTTCAAAGTACAAATACTCATTTATTTTGAGTAATCGTCTTCTTGTACTATGCTCTGTATTCATTTCTATATATGTACCAGAATACTCTGTTTAGACTTAAACTTGTAAAGGAGTCAACTGTCTGCACTCAGTTATGGAATGGTCTATTGATAAGAAGACCAGATAGTGAAAATCATCTAGCTCGTGGAGTAGAGCATTTGTGGATTAGAAAAGGGGCCTTCTGTTCCCCGAACCACTATACATCATGTGTCATGTTCTATTTATTTTTCGCTTCTAAAACATTGAAATTAAGATAAAAGGACAGATCACGTTTATGCGAAGAAATTGTAAAAGACACAATTCACCCCCCCACTTGTGTGTATTTGGTATAACCTGATCCAACAATTGGTATCAGAGGAGAAGATTTCGTAAAATCTATAACAAGATTAAAGTCTTTAGATTATACAGAGTACAATGGATGATACATGATAGGGTATATCAATGGTTCAATCTCAATACTTCAATGGTGAAAATTATGGATGTTGGAAATCAATAATGATCATTTATTTAAAAAACATTGGATGCAGAGTCTACTCAAAAATTATAACCCCCTATGTGATTCCAGAAAAACCTGAAACATGGAGTGCTAATACAGAAGTAGAGTACGACAAAAAATTGAAATCTATGAATGCTATAATCAAGGGTCTTGGACCAGATGAATTCAATAAAGTATCTCAATGCCCGATGACTTATGAAATGTGGAAAACAATTTCATTTTCTTATCAATGAACTGAAAATGTTATACAAATCAGGTATGCTACTCCTAAACTTAATTTCGATAAATTCTTGATGTTTTAAGGAGAAATCATCACCCAAATGAATGGATGGTTGAAAGAGACTGTCAAAAATATCACTGCCTTGGGAGATCCAGACAAACAAGAATATCAATACTTTAAAGTACTAAGAGTACTACCACCTAGATGGAATGGAATTCCTAATGCTATCAAACAATCATCTCTTGTCAAAGATTTAACAATGAGAGAGTTAATTATAACTATAATGATGTATGAGGTTGAGATGCAGGATGAATAAAATGAGCATAAGGTTATAATAAAGAGGGAAGACACTGCCTTAAAGGTATCATCTCAAAGCAAAAGAAGAAAACTGAAGAAAAAGGAGATGAAGGTGAAATCAGAAAGTTCTGATTCATCCAATTTAGATGTGGAAATGGCTTAGATTGCTAGAGAATTTAGTAAGTTTTATAGAAAGAAGAATGGTTTTAAAAAGTCTTTCACAATGTATTAGAAGGGAGTCAGATGTTATGAGTGCAAGAAACATGGACATATTAGACATGACTGTCCTCAATTAATGAAAGACAAGAAAAAGAATTTTTCAAAAGAAATGATTATGAGTAGAAAGAGAAGAAGGAAATGAAATCTATATGGAGTGTATCTGAAGTCTCCAGTAGCTCATAAAAGTATGATTCAAAAAATGAGGAATCAAATCTGAAGGATAATATGTGCTTTATGGAAGAAACTGATGAGGAATAATTTGATTATTATTCTAACAATAATTCTGAATAAATCTATACAAATGATAAACTTGCAGCTTTCTGCAATATGGTTGAAAATAAATATGATTCATTATTTAAGAAACACAAATCTATAAAGAATATTCATAATTATATTTTAAGATAGAGAAACTCAGCTAAATATACATCAAGAATTACTGGAAAAATATAACTCATCAAACACAAACTGTAAATATAATAAAACCAAAATAAAAACACTACTAAAAAAAGTAGAAACATAAAAAAGTGGAGCTCTTATTTTCACAACAGGTGAAAATTCATTAAATGAAATTAATAGAAATAATGTGGTTAAGAAAGAAAGATTTGGAATAGGTAGTAAAGTTAAGAAACCTAAACTATATAAGAACTATTTTTTTCCAAGTACAAATGGAAAAATCTATAATTATTGTGGAACAAAATGTCACATATCAAAAAAAAATTATATAACAAAACCCAAGATAATTTGAATAAATAAAGCCTTTATCTCAAACAATTTATATGATTCTATTGATTTTAGAAAAACAAAGCATGTCTAGATTGCCAGGTCTTTTCTAGCTAACACAACTGGACCCAATAGAATATGGGAATCAAAAAAAATCTATTAAAATTATTTTGCAGTAAGTAGATGAAAGAATAAGAACTACCATATAGTATATGGACAGTGGATACTCCAGGAATATGAGTGGAAATTCATCTAATTAGAAAACACTAAAAAAAGATGTTGGACTAGTCACATTTGGATACAATACCAAAGGTAAAATAATTGGTATTGGAACATTTGGAGATCCAGAATTTGTATCAATCAATGAAGTAATATATGTACAATGATTGAAACACAACCTGATAAGTATCTCTCAACTCTGTGATGATGGTTATGCTATTAATTTTTATGACAATTTCTCTTCTATTTTCAAAAATAAATTGCTTAAATTCAGAGCACCCAGAACAGATAATGTTTATACCTTGGACTTAAATTCCTTTGGTAAACAAAAAGTAAACTGGTTAACTGCTAAGATTAATGAGTCTTGGATCTAGCATAGAAGACTTGTACATTGAAATATATATGTTTTAAATAAGTTATTTAAGAAACAACTATTTTCTGATTTTCCTAGTCTCAATTTTGAAAGTAATTGATTATGTGATGCATATCAACTTGGAAACCAGCACAAAACATCCTTCAAATCTGTTAACAAAGATTCTGCATCTAAACCTCTAGAAAATATCCATATGGATATGTTTGGAACTTCAAGTTTTTCAAGATTGGATGTCAAATTATATGTATATGTTTTATTTGATGACTATTCTATATTTATTTGGATTTATTTTAGAAAATATAAAAATGAAACTTTTACTATATTTGAAAGCTTTTTCAAACCTGTTCAAAATGAAAAAGGATTTAATATAATTTCATTAAGAAGTGATCATGGTAGATAATTTGAGAATATATTATTTAATTCCTTTTTCTCAAATATGGGTATTAAACACACCTTCTCTCCACCAAGAACACCTCAGAAAAATGGAATTGATGAAAGAAGAAATATGACTATTCAAGAAATGGCTAGGAATATTCTAATTAAATACAGTCTTCCTACCTATTTCTGGGTAGAAGCTGTAAGCACAACCTGCTATATGATGAATAGATTTTTAATTAGAAATTTTTTCAAAAAGACACCATATGAACTCTCGAATAAACGAAAACCTAAAGTAAATTACTTTAATGTTTTTGGATGCAAGGTTTACACCTTAAACACCAACGAAAATTTTGGTAAGTTTGATCCAAAATCTGATGAAGGAATTTTCTTAGGATATTCTTCTAATTAAAAAGTTTATTGAGTTTTTAATAAAAAGTCAAGGATTGTTAATGAATCAGTTCATGTTAAATTCAATGAATTTTATCCCTTTGAGAAAAGGAAAGACCAAATTGATGAATCTGAATCTAATGATAACATAAGACTTTAGAACTTGAAAAAATGATTTTTAAAAAGATATAAATTAAATTAAGTCCAGTCTAGTAGAACATGAAACCAAAGAACCTAATAGTGTACTTCCTAGATAGTCAAGAAACATAAATAATCATCCTTTGGAAACTATAATAGGAGACATAGACAGATGAGTAAAAACTAGAAGGAACATAGGAAATATTTATGATTTTTTTGCCTTTCTACCCCAACTAGAACCAAATAATTTAGAAGAAGCCATAGTTGATGAAAGTTGTATGATGGAAATGCAAGATAAACTAAACCAATTCAAGAGAAATGATGTTTGGAATTTAGTTGAAAGACCTCAGAACTATCGAGTTATAGGAACCAAATGGGTCTTTAGAAATAAACAAGAAGATCAAGGAATAATAAATAGGAATAAAGAAAGAATAGAAGCTAAAGGATATAATCAGGAAGAAGGTATAGATTATGATGAGGCCTCTTCACCTATAGCTAGTTTATAATCCATTATAATACTTTTATCCTATGCATCTCATATGAACATTAAATTATTTCTGAAGGAAGTTAAGTCTTCCTTTTTAAATGGTTATTTATTAGGGTAATTTTATGTTGAGTAACCTCCTGTTTTTGAAAATTCACAAAAACTAGATTCTGTTTTTAAACATACTAAATTTCTTTATGGTCTTAAAAAAACACTTAGAGCTTGTTATAAAAGATTAAATTATTTTCTTTTAAAAATGATTTTACTGATAGAATGGTAGATCCGACACTATTTAAGAAAACTGTCTGTTCTAATATTTTATTGGTTCAATTTATGTTGATGATGTAATTTTTGGATTAAAAAATAAAACTCTTTGTCATGAGTTTTCAAATATAATGAAAAAATAATATGAAATGAGTATGATGGGAGAATTAATTTTTTTAACACTTTAAATTTATCAAAAAGATTTTGGAAATGTTTTAAATCAATGAAAATACATTACTGATTTATTAAATAAATTTGGACTTGAAAATAACAAGACCTATATAACTCCTATGTGTACTAATATAAAACTTGATTTGGATTAAACTAGAAAATTAGTTGACAACAATTTATATAGAGGTATGATTGGTGGTTTATTATATCTTACTACTAGCAGGCTAGATATAATGTACTCAGTATGTCTTTGTGCAAGATTTCAATAAAATCATAAATAATTCCATTTAACTTCTATTAAAATAATTTTTAGATATTTAAAATAAACTATTTTTCAATCTATTCTCTATCCAAAAACCTATGATTTTAATTGGATTTCATATTCGGATGTAGAATTTGGAAGTTGTAGATTAGATAGAAAAAACACCTCAGGAACTTGTCACGTTTTAGGAAAATCCATAGTGTCATGGTCTAGTAAGAAACAAAACTCAGTTACCCTATCAATAGCTGAGGGAGAATATATATCTGGTGGGAGTTGTTGTGCACAAGTTTTTTGGATGAAAAACACTCTTATAGATTTTGGATTAAATTTTAATAATACAATTATTTTATTTGATAATACAAGTGCTATAAATATTTCAAAAAATCCTATTAATCATTCTAGGAATAATCATATTGATATCAGACATCATTTTCTAAGAGATCATGTTCTTAAATAGGATATATTATTATAACTTGAAAGTTCTTTAATTCAATTAGTTGATATTTTTACTAATCCACATCCAACTACAATGTTGGATTTTATTAAGGGGGATCTAGGTTTATTTATATTTAAATGAATTTTTTTGGGGTTTAATTATTATTCATTAGAATAATTTAAAATTTTGTTTGTACTGCTTTAATTTTTTTTATTTATTCTACATTTAAATAATTTAATAATTACTTTGTGCGTAATGACATGAGAATCAATGATTTCAGAAACCGTTTCCAATTCCAAACCTGTTCATTTTCTCAAAACCCTTCGAAACCTCAAAACTTTTACCGCTCTTCTCTCTAACACCTGATTCGTCTAAACCCTAGTCATTTTCGAACCTTTAGATATTTACCAAAAAATGGCCCAGACCAAGAGAACTGATGATCCATAGACCAAAACTACGAAGGGGCAGTGCTTGGCCGAGAGAATGATTTTGCAAGGAAAAATCATAGATATGGAATGGATTTATCAGACGAACCTGATGCTAAAGAAAGCCCTCGATTTTGAAAACATAGAACATTCATTAAATAGAGATTATTTAGAGTTTCTATATGAGGTATAACATTTTTATTTCTTTATGTCAGTATAGTTTAGTCTGGGAACTAATGAGGATTCGATTATGGATAAGTTTGAGGATCGAAATTTTTCAATCTCATCTGTGGAAATTGAAAAAATTCTAAACATCCCTCATGAGGGAGTTTATCATTTTGATTTAAAAAATATTGGTGATTCTTTTCATAAGTTAAAAGATATTATGTACTTTTTGTTTGTAACTATATCTATAAAGAAAATGTTTGTGAAGGATTTAGAACCTGATCAGAAGATATTGTTTAAGTTTGAGAAAACTGGTATTGAACCTAGAATGTCTAAGATGGAAAATATTTTTTACCCAGATATGTATATAATGGTTTGGCTGATGAGTGATATAAAATTGATCTTTTCAAGAAATATGGTGATGTATCTCAGTTACTGTTGACAACCAGAGGCAAGAGTAAATTTTTATCCTTTGGGAAGGTTCATCACGAATATTCTGTTTAAGACAGATATGATAAGATTGGTGGATGCTTGATTGAGATGACACAATGAAAAAATTTTCAATATTGGAACTTTGAGAAAAATTGGATATTTCTGGAGCACTATCAAAGGAAATTTTCTTCCTGTTGGAGTTGAAGTGGATGAAGAAAGTGAACAGGCCTACCCTGCAAAATCAAAATAAGGAGTAGCTGAATCTAAAACCAGCGGAGTTTCAAGGTGAATTATATTTGAACCTATCGACTCCCCTAAAGATTAGGAATGTCAAGAAGGAATTCAAAGTAAAAGTCATAGAGTGGCACAAGTTGGAGAGGAGCCTACTCAAACAAATGCAGATGAAAAAGAACCTCTTTTGGGCTGTAGATTTATTATAGAATCTGCAGTACAGAACACTGCTCAACCAATCGTTTCTCAGATTGAGGTGACTCCTCAATTGAAATCTTCTAAAACTGAACAACCTACAGAGAATATTCATGAGGAATTAGCTCAAGATGACCATATTTAAGAGAATCCAATTATAAAATGAGAACATACAGATGATTCTCATGAAGAGAAACCACCAACATCTGAAAACTAGAATATAATGCTTCTAAGATTCATATTGAGGTATTGAATAAGGATTTTTTGTAGATGAGTCTGGGAAAGGCTCAGAAGAAAAATCTGTGGAGAAACCAGTACAGGGAGGGGATTAAGACAAGTCAGATGTTGAATCCTTTCCAATAGTGTTTTTGCATCAAGTTGAAACTGAAAATGAGAATCAAGCCCAGTGTGCCTCTGATTCAGTAAATGTAGATATGGAGGAACTGTACATAAAGTTGACTGAAGCTGATAAAGTGAATTCTTCCCTACGGAGAGCATTAGAAAAGGAACAATTGAAGTTTCAGAACATGAAAGCAAGTACTGTTTCAAAACAAGAAGTTGAAAGTTTTAAGAAGGAAATGTTAAATGAAGTTCTAAAGTTTAAATCAGAGATGATTATGAAGATAGATTTAATGGAATTTAGATCCTTCATGGATCAACAATTTATGTCTGTCAAGTGAAGCAAGTACTTCAGGTACTTCACCGGAACTTATCAGACGATTTCAGGCCATTACAACAACTATGAGCAATATGAATGATAAATTGTAGGACCTTAAATGCAATAGTGCTCCTTTGTCAGTGCTGTTAGATAATTAAACGTTTCTAGTTGAATAGTTCACTTAGCATGAACCAGGAATTAGAACATTGCTGAATCAGTTCACTGATAAGTTAACTTTTTTATGGAGAAAGAAGAGAGGCTACATGATTTCTTCAGAGTAAATTTAATTGAATACATTCATCTGACTGAGGAAGGCAGAGATCTAATAGTCCAGTTAGGTGATGGATTGATGAAAATGTTGAGACTGTAGTTTTTGGAGATCAACGATGTCATTCAATGGCACAAAATCCAGTTTCCCAAATCCTTTTAAACCCAACCATGATTATTGTTGTATTTACTATAATTGTAATTATATTTTCTATAAAATATTTTTTCATCTCATGTGTTTCAATTATTAATTATTTTTACTGTAATATCTTTTTTAGAATTCTAGCAATCTGGTTTCAGAAATTGAAAAATAGTTTTTCATATCATTTACTTCAGTTCAGTGCTATATTAAAATGAGTTATATTCTTTATTCTATTATTCATTTTTATATCACAAAAGGGGGATAAATTTAGATAAACACAACATTTTATTTTAATATTTTGAATCTTTTATTGGGGGAGAAATTATGATAAACAAAAAATTTTATTTTAAGTGAAAATTAAAATTTTTATTTTAAGATTTTTACTCAGGGGGAGATTTTTTTTACTTTATAAAAGGGGAGAAAATTTAAATTTTTGAATTATATTCTTTTTATGACTGTGGATAACACAATATTTATTATTTTTAAAATAACTTTGTTAAATGTTATTTTTTCCTTTGCAAAATTATAAACTATATGTAATTAATTTTTTATGTTAATTTCATTGGTTATTTCATGGGTTTTATGATCTTCAAAAAGGGGAGATTGTTGAGAAAGTATTGTTTTCAATAATACATAATTTTAAAAGGGGGGGATTGTTGAAAACAATACTCTATATCTTAATGATGATTTTAATGCTCAAAAATACCCTTATTTATTATTCTAATGATTTTACTTAAAGTGTATTTCTGAAAAATTATATTCCTTATATTCTTATCTTTGGAGAAATATTAAAGAACATAGTCCATGAGGTATATTTGAAAAAGTAATCGTAAATTGTTTTTAGCATGTTTTGGAAACACTGTTCATGCTCTACATATTTAGTAATTACTTGAGCATGTTCTGGAAACATTGTTCATACCCTATGTTGAGAAGCATAGTGTAAGGATGTAATGTGATATTTACTTTATGAGATATCAAAAAACTATGGTTAAAAAACCATATGTTATCAGCTAAGTATAGAAGATTGAACCTTACGTTCGGAAGGAACTCTACATTTGGAAGGAACCATACATTTAGATGGAACCCTGCGTTTGAAAGGAACCTTACATTTGGAAGGAACCTTATGTTTGAGAAATAAAAAGTGTATGGAAGAAGATCATTATGTATGTATGGAATGATAAGTTTGTTTCATAAACCATAATTTTGTAAACAACCATAAGTTTTAAAGCTAAAGATAAAAGTATAGTTCATCAACCTTACTTTTATGAACAAGTGTACTTTTGATTGAAAAGTATGGATCATGAATGTTATGTTCTAAAGCTATGAAATGTATGGATTATTTATACAGTACGATTAGAGTTGAAGAGAAAAGTATGGAAGATCAACCTTACATTTGAGATCAACCTTATGTTGTGAACCTTACGTTCAAAGAATGTATTCTTTGCAGTTCGACCCTACGTTTGATGTCACATGTTTTAAATTATGACTTTATTAAAGTAACGGTATTTATCTGGTTTATCAGGATTATTTCAAGAAATATTAAAACCCTGAATTTAAAGTGCGTCTTTGGCTGATTCAAATATGTTTATTTTTTATTCAAAGGATCAATTTAAGAGGAGATTTTCATTCCGAATTTTTAGGGGAGTTATGACTTCTCTGTTATTCAAATTTTTGAATATTGTCATTCTAAAGGCTACTTTAATGGATCTAAATTTAAAAGGAGAAAACGTGTCTTTATTCTATATATAACTGTATTATTTTTTATTACAGATACAGAGGTGAATCATCGAAAAAAATATTTTTTAATACATATTAGGATCTTGAATTTTGTCACTGCTACAATTTATAAAGATAATTGTAACTTATAGATATGTTGTTATGAAGAGGAACGAAGCTCTGTTTTTTGAAGAAGAAAAATAAACATGATTAAAGTTTCAATGAATCTACATCAAATAACTTTTTATAAATCAACTATTGTTAAATTTCCAAATTATATTTCAAGATCTACTGCAACTGGATCAACTCAGATACACTTCTACCAGAAGATTATTCTTTTTGAAGACTATGATTCATTGACTGTCAATTGTGTGTTTTTGCAATTGCGAAGAACAACATGAAAGTATTTCTAAGAAAAAATACTCTTTTATTTTCAGTAATAGGCTTCTCGTACTAAGTTGTGTATTCGGTTTTGTATATCAACCAGAAGGCTATGTTTAGACTTAAAATTGTAAAGGTGTGAATAGACTGCACTCAATTGTGGAATGGTCTATTGATAAGAGGACTAGATAGTGAAAATCATCAAGATCGTAGAGTAGATCATTGGTGGGGTGGACTAGGGGACTTCTATTCCCTGAACCACTATACATTGTGCATCATATTCTATTTATTTTCCTCTACTAAAACTTTGATATAGAGATAAAAGGATAGATCACGTTTATGCGAATAAATTGTAAAAGACACTATTCACCCACCCCCCTCTTGTGTGTATTTGGTATAACATGATCTAACATTATAAACATAGATCCCCTCACTCTAGAAGTACCCTTTTCTTATTAGCTATTCTTTTTTGAATTACCAATCCATCTTTTTCTAGTTTGTTCCAAAATACCCATTTGGACCTGAAGACATTCTTATTTGTCGGTCTCAAAAAAATATCCCATGTTTGAATTTTATCACATTGGTCAAGCTCATTATTAATAGCCAGAACCATGTTCTCATATCTTGATTCTTCTTTAAAACATTTAGGCTCTACCATAGATAGGACTGGTGTTTTCGGTAAAGGATTCATCCTCTATGTTTGAACTAGAACTTCCTGATATATAATGATATTTTTTCCTAGAAATTTTATTTCGACTCTTCAACTACCATATAGATACAGATTTCACTTCTTACTTATCACCATCAGTATCTTATTCTAAAAAAATATTTTTCACATTTAGTGCACTTTAGTTTTTATCTCCTCATCACTATAATTAGTAAACAACTCATTGTGTTGTTGAAAATTATGTTCACTCTGTACTGTAGTGACAGAATTTCTTTCAACCACTTTTCCCACCCTCTTGTTGAAGAAGTTATTTGATTTTTTTAGTAGAAATGTAATATACACTCAACTCCACAATACTCAATCATGAAATGATTCTATTTATTGATAATAAAACACTTACTTCCAAGGATTTCAATTTATTTCAATGTTCGATTATATTTTTACCACAACTCATATGGAGTCTTTTCCTATTTTGAATACTATAAATCCCAATTGGGTTTTTAGATGGAGGTCATGATTCCTTCCTTCCAGAATTTCTATAGTGGTTCCTTTTAAATAAGAATTATTATTTTTCTATTGTTTTTTATCCAATTTATCATCTAAACCACATAATTCTTTAGGAGTTATCACTATTAAAACATGGTGCCTTATCTTATGTTTCTTGATAAAATCCTCCACTTGGATATTTGTGAATTCCGTACCATTATCAGTTCAAAACCTTTTAATTTTCTCTTAATTCATTATTTTAGCTTCCCTTAAATATTGTGTTATGAAATTGAGCATGTTGAACTTGTGGAAAATTAAAAATACCCATGAAATATTACAAAAATCATTAATGAAACGAACATAATACCTCTTCCCCTAAATAGATCATGGTGATAGAGGTATACACACATCTACATGAACATGTTCATGCAATGTGGATTTATATTTTCCCTTTTACCTTATATGTATTTATAATAATCCTCCAATGTTTAAAATAATCACATCTGTTTGTATGATCACATGATAGCTTGGAGAGATCTTAAGAGGCATCAAATTTGATCATATTTTAAAGGGATTGTTAGAATAGATTTCCAATATGTTTATGCCACAACATTTTTTCTTCCACTTTAGATATAAAACATATATCCTCTTCTCCAATCATAAGGTATGCATTCCCTTTTTTGTGTTTTCCCTATAAAACATCTGTATTATATTTTTTATTAATCATATAAAATTTTTTGGTAAATATTATAGCATTACCAAAGTCAAAAAATTGACTAAAACATAGTAAGTTGTGACTGAGACCTTTGACAACCAAGACATCATAACATCTCATATGTATTCCCCTAAATTTGGATTTCTAAGAGACAACAATATTTGGGCCCTCGTTATTTCAAAATTTAACAACACTTTCCTTGTCATAGTTGATGCCTATAACAAGATAATTATTTCATATCATATAGGATTTGTATCCATATTTAAGGATCAATACAAAAGCATGATCTGATTCATTAAAGGAAATCTCTAAAACCACTGCATTTTCATACCTTTTCTTTTTTATCTAGGTCATTGACTACATACCTATTGTGGAATAATATTCTTTATTTTCCACAGAGTATAATAGACCAACTTAATGTTATAGAGCTTCAAATTTATTTTTCATTTTTATCATATTCAATGATTCTTTGAGTTGCTTCTTACAACCCCTTTGGGTATACTTCATCACATTCCTATCTATTTTTGATTAGAAATATATGGATAGGTTTCTGAAACCTCCTCATCAGAAGTAGTGGAGATCCTAATCGTTCATGGGATATTGAACTCTATTTGGCCGAATTTAATTATTTTGTTCCCTTCAGTTCATTGTTCCTATAGAACACACATTTCGGGAATTCCCCATATTTCTATAGAAATAACACCAAATCTGGGGTGTATTATCGTACTTTATTTTTGGACCATTTTTTATCCCTTGTAATATAAAAATATTATCATTCTCATTTATTAATAAATCATTATTCAATATTGGAGTGCACACTTGTAGTTTTATATCAGCTGTTACAACTTTTTATTTGTGATTATGATCCATACTAGCATGTTCATTTGGATATAACTATTACTTCTATTTTTCTGGAACTATATGCTCTACTTCCATGATTTTTATTTCCAAGGTGATCTATATTCCCATTTTCATAGAAGGAGTCAAGAGACTCTCATCTTCAAGTTCTTTGATTCATTTGATTTGATCAATTTATGTGTTATTCAAATCATCTATCACTCTTTTCTATTCTTTATCTTTAATCTTGTATTCAATGACCATTGTGGAGTTCTATAGCATTGAAGATGTCATATTTTCCATTTATTCCTTTATCTCAGACTTCTCATCATCTTGATGCTGTATATAGATCATGTAATCATGAACCACTCTGTTGTATTTCATCATTTCAGTTCTCTAAACATCTATCTTCTCAATACTTGCTTCTATTTAAACCTAGGGATCAACCCTTCCTTCAACATATATTTAATAATTTCCATTTTAATATATTATTTGTAACTTACCTTATAATGACCCATAATTTTCATAAATAGACATTACATAACTTTTGGGGAATAGTCAAAATGTACCCAAATAGGCACCAAAATACTGAATTAGTACAGTTTCATTGGAAACATGGAAGCATAAACACAGGTACTTGGGTGATCTACATTATCTCTCACTAGGTCATCCAATACTAGAATCCCTCTTCATCATATCATTCATAAAATATATCTTCATAACCTGGGGTAGGAAACATAAAAAGGGGTGATCATAGATGCTCAGTAAGGGTAAAAAGGGAGATATGTAATCATAAACATGAGTATAAGAGTATGAGATTTGATCAAAACATTATATGATCATGACGTGGATAACAAAGACCATAAATATGAATCATGGAATAAATATTGGTAGTTTATAATTCATGATTCATAATGAAACCAAGATCATCGGCCATGATAGAAATACATTGGAGAAAGGCATGGTATTGTGGCATACAAATAAACATAGAAAATTCTATGTCAAGATACCTACCAAGACCATCATAACTTGTTAGGATTGGGATACAACCTATGAACCTACTTCAGGGTTGGGTTAAAAACCCATGTACCCTTTTTTAATATTGGACTAAAACCTATTTAACCTATTAATTTGAATCTTGTGGTACAACTTGTTCCCCTTCTTACATTCATTCTTGGGTTACAACCCATGAACCTGTTTCTTTTCAGGCTTGGGCTACAAATGGTGTGCATTCATGTTTTTAGGATTAGGAAAAAACAAATATACCCCTTGATATCATATACAATTTATCATTATCCAATGAATTGGATGGATATATAGGTCTCACCCATTACATAATAAAAATCATTCATACATGTTTAACAAGACGACAAAACAATCATCATATGGTGACGCATAAAATAGATGGGTTAAATAAACAACCTATCATAACCCATTAAATGAAATTGGTATCATAAAAATTTCTTCATATCATTACCTATGGAAAATAGAGAGGTCCCATAGTCATTTTATCAAATTATATCTCATTAGAAGAAGCTGGTTTCAAGAGAATATAACTCGTGTAAGAGAAACGGGTGTCGTAAACATTATTCCATAGAAACATAAACCACTAAAGAAAGAATAGGAATGGTGTTATTGGATCATGTCACTATAAAAAAATGAGTACAAAAAATGGTGTCATATTAGATGGAAAATAATTTTGAAATATATTTTACAACCATCTCTTGAGGAAAATAACATTTTTTCTTTCAAAAAATATCTTTAAAATAGAAAACCTTTTAAAATATTTTTCATAAAAATAAACATGAAAACTTATAAAAGAATATTTGGATACATTTTTAAAACCCTTTTATATAACATATATTTCACAAATTATAATGAAATATTGAATTCAATAAAATGAATTTCTTTGAAATTAACCTTTTGAAAACATATAAAGGATTATTTGAAAATCACCTCAAACACTTTTTGTACATAAAACCTTTCTAAAAACCTTTTTCTTTGAAAGCGACGTTAAATTAAAAAAACTTCAAAATTTTAAGTAAAATAGTTTATTTAAATATAACTATTTAAACTTATAAATTAATCTTCAAGGAAATGATGGTCATCATGGTAGGTAGTTCTATATAGGCCAAACATTCCTTTTGTACCATAAAATTTTAGAAAAGTGCTTTGATCAAAAGATGAAAAGTGGATTCCTTTTTAAAACAATTTTTTAAATGGTAAAACATGGGTAAAATTTTCATTTAAAAATCATTTTATATTATGAAAACATTTTTTGAAAACATTTTTAGAAACATGGTTTTGAAAGAACAAAAATTTGTGATCGAAAAAAAAGATATAGCCATATTTTCATAAAAACAGTTCTTTAATTAGATTAATCCCCAAATAGAAGAAAATGATAAACATTCATGAATATAACATGAATATAATGATTTTAATAAAAATAATGAGAATTATTGAGAGATGGATCATAATATTTCATCTATGTAAGCATAATCGTAAATAATCTTGATAAACATTGATACTGTAACAATAAACTACTACCATTTTGGTAAATTTAATTCACGATGGATCGAAGGACATTACATGAAAATAAAAAAATAATTAAAATAAGGATATTCAGGATATAAAATGTCTAAAGGAAATATATACAACTCATAGAAAAATATATGGGCATGACAGGGCCTGTGTCTTAAAGAAGAAGAAATTGAGACAAAATCGCTTTACCGATTTGGTATCATTTGAAACATAACACCCATGAAATGAATATCATCACAATGATATTTAAATACCCATAAAATTAATTATAAAAATTATAGAATACTTGAATCAATAGTATATGCACCACACCAATGAAATGAGTTGTGAATAAGGCATGTATCTCATGGCAATAAAAAGTGAGATGAAATCCCCTTACCTTATGTCTTGACTCTCATCGTATTCATACAAGATTCCTTTATAATATATTTTAGTTTATTATAAAACTTTTAAAGAGACACATTACTATATATAATACTTTATGTTATTATATTATGACTTTATATTAACCACTTATTAACAATTCCACGTTAAGGTTACGCTTCGGGTAATATCTTCTTTGTTTCTCACATGTGTCATAATTTTCAAAATCTTTGGTACTTATGATTATATCATGATTTCAGGAATGTAAAAAATGATGTAAATATCATTTATATTCATTATATGTTCATTATAAAAATTTATATAATATATAAGTATGAATTGTAATACAACGTTCATGGAGATGGTACGTCGTATGTACACATGTGCGCTGTTTATATTTTATTATCATTTTTAAATAAAGAAGGTAAATGAAATATGTGTATATATATATAATTCTATATATAATTATTTTAGTAGAATTATTATATCATATATATCATAAATGTTCACTAAACCCATCCTTAATACAATCCATGCAGAGTGTGAATGAATCACAACACTATGAGGAGGTGGTAGTCCACACTTCCAAAAACAATGTTATCATATTTACACAACATAAAAAGTATAAAGTTATGTGTTATAAAATAATAAAATAGGAATAATAAATTATTAAAATCATACATATTATATATAAATATATTTCCCATCATAATTTCCACCATGAGAGGTGGTAAAGTAAGAATGAACAATCATCATTTCATGGGGCGTTAATTCACCGTACACAGAAATGATATGTTCATTACCCATTAGATAGAAGTGTGTGTAACTGTAGTTAGAACCCTCAGTATCATAATATCTCAGTATATTTAGGATACTGGTGTTTTTATATCATCATTTAATAAGGATAATTTAAATATTGGAGAAATAAATAAAACTAAAGTGTTTGAGGATGAATGTAACCACTTATTCGGGTAACTCATTTTGGTTTGCACCAAAGGGAATCCATGGATGGATTTATGCGCAAGGGGAAAATTATTTGATGTGGGTGGGATTTGGAGAATATATTTTGGTAGATATTGGTTGATAAAATTTTTTCTGAGAGGTGTGAGAATGTGGGAGGACATCAGGCCTTTTTAATGTAGGGGAGGAGTGGCACTCTTGTAAATTTTGGGAATGGGAATTAAATCCACATTTTACCATGGAATGTGGCACCCATTATAGACCAAATTCGATAAAATAAAGTATAGGGTATAAATATGGCCATCCAATGTCTCTTTGACAATTTTCTCGGTCATTTGGGCCCTTAATATTAATGTTTAGTCCCTTGTTAAGCTTAATTTTACCTTAATTGTTTTAAGTAATTTTAATTACATTCACTAATGACTCTGGTCAAAAACTAAGATGAGATTATTATAAATTAGAAATTATTATAATTAGAAATATGTAATCAATTTTTACAAATCCCAGTCACATAAGTTTTAGAAATTAATTTAAATTTAATCATGCGGATGATATGCCAATGCGGGTTTATAAAGTAAAAAATGTTAAAAAGTTTGTGAAGTTTTTACACCAAATTTCAATGTGAAATATATTCCTATGACAAAAATTTGCCTAATTTATAAAAATATTTTATAATTTTACTTGGAAAATAGTTTAAAATATAATTTACCCTAATAAATAAATTAAATGAAAACCCAGTTTCAAATTAAAATTTAATATTTTTTACTATTCATCCAAAAAATGTAGTTTCTCAGAAAATTACCAAAAATTAACTCTAATATAATTTAGAAATTCTTATTTAAAAAATTCAATTTATTTTTCAAAATAATTTTATATATTTTTCTATAATTAATTTAATTTTTTTTACATAACTATATGAAAATCATGTCATTTGAGAAAATAGTATTTCTAACCATATAAAGAATTTACCAAAAAATAATTTTCTTTATCAATATTTTATATTTATATAAAACCATTCTAATTTTTTTTGAAATTTTTTTATTACTATTCATATTACTACGTTTAATGGCTACGTCATAACTATCTCATTTAAATATTTATAATAATAAAATAATGTTTTGTAGAAACCCGGTGTTGTATATAACATACACTGAGTCGGTATTATGTGTAGAAAAAGACATGCTAGTGCCAGGTGAAAGTAATTTTAGACTTATTGAAATAAATTATATAAATTAAAATTAATTTATTTGAGAAAAAAGAGGTCCTTATAAAATCAGGTTGATACATTCTACCCCCCCTAAAATTAATTCCCCCCCCCCCCCCGAAATTTATCAGGGTTATGAAAGGTTTTATAATTTCAAGTTCCTTTCATAGAAACACACACCGTAAACATGAGTAATAAAACTTCCCTTAAAAGGATAAAGTTGGAAACATAACAATTACCCAATGTAACATATAACTAGGTTTCAACATAGAAGAACATAGGTGGGAAGGGAAAACATGGATATGGAAGAAAAATCTAACTATCATGTTTTGATGAAGTGTGATATATAACATGGTTAGGATAAAGTTAAAAATAAAAAATCTATAGATCATCAATTATTTAAGGGTCTATTTGATTCATTATAAATGAAGTTACTAGGATAAAATCTTTGGTTTCAAGATCATTTTCCTAATGTTGAATTATTTTAATAAAAAGATATACTTACATGTTTTCATAACAACCTTACCATTCATTATGCCTTGATCAACTTCACCTTAATTTCTCATTCCATTAAATGAGGGTCAATTTTTTTATTTTTTTAATAATTAAAAGATAATGATCTCGATGATAAATCATCTCATCAATCTTCATATACAATAAAAACATTGGTTAGAACATGTTATCCAATATACATGAATCCTCATGTTGTGATATAAAACTTTAAAATATCAAACCTCATTCAAAGTTTAACTAAAATTTTCTATAAATAGATAACCTAATAACCCTTTTGAAAGATGAAAATTCAAATATTTATAAATAAAATAAAAAAATCATATTAACATTGATCCGCCTCATATAAAAAAGTACCACTTTGTTGTCATAATCAAAACATGTGAATACCCTCATTGTATATTCCCTTGAAACATGGTAATTACCTTAATTACAATAACTAATTTTGGAAAAAATGAATTATTCATTATTCCAAAGTATGTTGGAACTATTCTATAAACCCAAAAATGTTGTAAACTTCATCAATGATAGCATAAAACACTTGTTAACAAGTCCTTAATTAGTTCCAAGGTAATCAGTACTGTCCAATTTACTTATTCCTATCCAAAATATCTTTATCCAAATAACATTTTCTTAACATGAGGAACATATTAAGGGTTATATTACCTTAATCAAAATATCACCTTATCATTAAATTAATTTTCCATCCCATTGGAAACATTCTTCATAATCTTGTAAATACTTCGAAAAAAACACAAACTGAACAATCATTTTATATTTCACCATTCATATAACATAATTCTTGAATCCAAATACATGATAAATTCAATTATTCCACTTGAACCATAATATATAATAAATATACCTCATCTTATTACTTAATAACCTTTTCCATTCACATTTAATCTTTAGTCGCATTATCAACAACAATATAAATATTACTCATATGACCCTGCTGGTATTCTTCAGGATATTACCACTTAAGACATTGATTTTCATAATGTCCATTCATTCCAAACATAAACTACTTAAAATTTGATGATGTACTATGTATTTAAATATTCCCATATATTTCATTAGATGAAGCCTTCATTTTTCCATTATAGTTACTTTCATTGTGTCATTATTTTCCACAATCAAAACACTTTCATGTTCCTCTAAGACACTCAATTAGTTTTTTATTTCCACATTCATGGAATAATGGAAAAATAATCTTCATTCCTACATGATCACCATTACCCAAACTCTCAGTTAAACTCCTTTCATCACTTCTTTGGTGAATCTGAGAGTTCATTAAGGTACACTATGTTCATCATGTTCCTTGAAAAATAATTAGACATGATGACAACAAATTTCACTCCATTGATCATCCTATTTCACTAATCATCATCATATTTTCCATCAAAATAAACCTTAATCCAGTTCCTTCTGGAACCCTCAATTTACTAAATCTAGAAAACATTTATTAAGAAATGATCATTAAAATGAGGAACCATTTAATCATGAAAACCACTTATATGATGTCTAAATTATGAAAAATTTCTAAAATTATGACACCTCTAGTTTATCGTAGTTTATTCATATGCAACATCAATTTAAATTCTTCATGATGTTTCATGAAGATTTTTTTAATTCCCAAGGCATATCACCAAAGAGTGTAAAACTAGAGGTGTAGTAAGGCCTGCTGTTGTCTACCAAGTTACACCGAGTCAGACCCGATAAACCTTGTTGGAGCTAATAATACTAGGTACATCTCTTATATATCCACATACACTTTTAGTATCCAAAAAATTATTTAATTCTAGGATACCACTCTCTCTATCCTTTAATTAAATTCCAAGAAGTTTTCCTAATGTTAACTCGACCTTATACATATCCTTAGAGGTACCCCAAGAAATATCCTTAGAAATATTCATACAAATATCACTAAATGTTTCACATCCTAGTTTCCAAAGTTTGACTAAACATTTCAACTAATACCAACTATGAGAACCCATTATTTTCATACATATATATTGTATAATTTTTGTAGAATACTTAAAAAACAAAAAATAGATGCCCGAAGACAATATTAGTTTAGTACCTTTAGAAACATTGATTCATAAACACTAGTACATGGGTGGGATAAAATATCTCCCACTAGTTTCTCCATGACTAGAACCCCTCTTATACATATCATACGTAAAATATATCTTCAGAACATGTATAAGGAAACATAAAAATGGGCTATCTTTAATGCTCTATAACGGTAAACAAAGAATATATGTGAACATAAACATGAGCATAGGGGTACAAAAATGTGATCATAGAATTAGAATATCATACCATGCATGTGAAAAATCATAAAGACAAATCATATAATAAATATTGGAATCTCATAAGACATTAATCATAAGGAAGTCAATATCATGGTCTATGAAAGAAAAACATAAAGAGTAGGACATGGAATTGTGGCATAAACATAAACAAAGACATCATATGTCAAGGGTACATACCAATACCTTCCTAAAATGTTTGTCTTGGGATAAGTCCCATGTAATAATTTGGTATTGGGATAAAGACCCATGTATCCTATCATTTTTTGGATTGGATACAATCTATGTACCCTCTTACTTTCAAGCTTAGGCTACAACCTGTGCACTTTCTAATTTTTAGGCTTGGGCTACTACCTGTGTAACTGTTTATTTTTAGTCTTGGGATACAACCTGTGTACCATATTTTTTCAGGCTTGGGCTAAAACCCTTTTTTTCATTGGAATCATATAACATTTATCATTACCCAATGAATTGGAGGGAGATAAGGTTTCCACTCATCACATAATAAAATCATACATACATGTGCCAGAAGATAATACAATTTGCATCATAACATGACCCATAAAAAGAGATAGGTTTCATAAAAAAATGAACATAACCCCTGAAATTAATTTTTTATGATAATAATTTCATCATATAATTACCTATGAAAAAGATATAGGTCTCATAATCATTTTATCAAAGAGAAACCTATGAAAAGAAGTGATCTTAAGGAGTATATAACTCGTGGATGAGATATGAGTTTCATAAACATCATTCCATCAAAACATAAACAACTCAAGAAGGAATATGAATGGTTTTCATGGATCATATAACTGAAATTGCATGAGTAAAAACAAAGGGTGTCATCTTACAAGGAATATAGTCTTAAAATATATTTTAGCAACATCTCTTGAGGAAAATATACTTTCTTTTTTAAAAAAACTTATTTAAAACCTAAAACCATTTTAAATAATTTTATTGAAAATAAAATTTAAAACATATAAATGAGTCCTTGAAAACATTATGAAAAAACTTGTATATAAAATATCATTAAAATTTATAAATAAATATGTAAGTCATTTAAATAATTTTTTTTAAATAACCTTTTGAAAACATATAATGGAATCTTTTAAAATCACCTAAAACACTTTTTGTACATAAAACATTTTTGAAATAAATTTCTTTGAAACCTAATTTAAATAAAAAAACTCTAGAATATTATATTTTTTTTAAATAATTTTTTTGAAATTATAAAGTAAGAATCAAGGAAATAATGGTCATGATGGCGGGTAAGTCCGTACAAGCCCAACATTCCTTTTGTACCTTAAAATTTCAGAAAGGTTCCTAACCAGAAAATGATATGAAAATTTATTTTTAACCCCATTTTTTAAAGTTTAACCATTGGTACGAATGAAATTGAAAAAACATAGGATAATATTAAAACAATTTTGGAACACATTTTTAGAAACATGGTTTTTAATGAACACGTATTTCTAACTAAAATAAAAGATATACCCATATTTTTATAATAACATTATCTTAATTATATTAAGTACCAAAGAGTGAAAAAATAGTAACATTATATAGATATAACATGCATATCTATAGGTTAGGAAACATAATGGTAATTCTTGAGGGATGGATCATAATATTTCATCTATTGAAGCATTATCGTAAACAATCTGGATAAATGATTAGATTGTAACAACAAACGGTTTCCATTTTGTTAACATTAATTTTTTATGGATAGATTAACCTTAAATGATGATTAAAATATCATGAAAAGAATATTATTTATGATATAACATATCACAAGGAAATATATACTCCTCATAGAATAATACAGGTTCATGACATGACATGTTCTCAAAGAAGGAAATTGAGAAAAATTTGTTTTACTGCTTTGGTAACTTTTGAAACATAGCCCTATTGAAATAAATATCATCAAATGGATATATAAATAACCATAGAATTAATTATAATAATCATATAATAAATCCCTTATAATTATACACACAACACAAAAAATCCTAATAAATTGGGTATGTGTGTCATGGAAATAAAGAGTGAGATGAAATCCCCTTACCTTATGTCTTGTCACTTGTCGCACTCCTACAAAATTCCCATAAAATAAATGTACTTTTATTATACAGATTTTAAATAACCATATTCTTATATATATAATACCATATATGATTTTATTATTACTTTATATTACCTTTTAATTAACAATTCCACATTAAGGTTTCGCTTTGGGTAATATCCACTTTGGTTTTCACATGTGTCTTAATTTGCTAAATATTTGGTTCTTATGATTATATATTGATTTTAAAAATGTAAAAAATGATATTAATATTTTAAAAATTCATTATATTTGTATTATAATAAATTAAATAATATTTAATTATAAAGTGGAATACATTGTTGATGAAGATGGTAGGTCGTACGTAAGTATAATTACTGTTTCTGTTTTATTGTATCATTAAATGAAAGAAATTAAATGACATATATGTATATATATTTATATATATAATTATACAAGTATTATTATATAATATATTTCATACATGTTTACTAAACCCATCCCTAATAAATTTTAGAGTGTGAATGAATCACATCGCTTTGAGAAGGCGGTAGTCCACACTTCCACAAATGATGTTATCGTATTTACAAAAGATGGAAAGTATAAAGGTATGTCTTATAAAAGAATTAAAGAAGCAAAAATTCATTATCAATATCATATATATTATATATAAATAGATTTTCCATCATAATTTCCACCATTATAGGTGGTAAAATAAGAATGAACAATCATTGTTTCATGAGGCGGTAATTCACCTTACACATAAGCGATAACTTTGTTCCTCGTTATATTTAAGTGTGTGTAAGTGTGGGTCAAACCCTTTATATAGAAACATATAATTATATTGAGTATACTGGTGTTGTTATATAATCACAGAATTAGAATTATTTAAAGAGTGTAGAAATAGATAAAAATAAGGAGTTTGAGGATAAATGTTAACACTTATTTGGGTAACTCCTTTTGGGTTTCACCAAAGTGCTTCCTTGGATATCATAATGCCCATGGGATAATTTTAGGATTAATGGGGATTTTTATGAGATATTTTTTCTATCACTGTCAATCCAAACTGATTTATATCTTTTAGGAAGTGGTGAAAATTATTTTAAATTTAATCCCACAGATGGGACAACAATACAAGTTTTTAAAGTAAAAATGTCCAAAAGTTTGCTATGTTTTTATACCCAATTTCAAAGTGAAATAGATCAAAATGACCTAAACTAGATTAATTGATAAAAATATTATCTAATTAAACTTTTACACCAATTTAATATAATTTTCTACATGATAAATAAATTATATTAAAAATAAATTTTGAATTAAAATTCACTATTTTTCACTATTCATTGAAAAATTAAGTTTCTCATACAAATCCGAAAAATTCACCATAAACTAATTTTTTACATTATAAATTCATAAATGAAGTTTATTTTATAAAATTAAATTTCTAATATTTTATAAAACTAGTTTTATTGTTTTCCATAAAATGATACGAAAACGAATTCATTTGAGAAAAATATTATTTTTAACCATATATACATTATAAAAAAATTATTTTCCATTATCAATATGTTGTATTCATATAAAAAAATTATAAAAAATATTTTTCAAATTAATTATTATTATTCATATTACTATGTTTAAATGGATAGTTATAACTATCTCATTTAAATATTTATAACAATAAAATGATCTCTCGTGGAAACTCAGTGTTGCTTGTAACATAATCCAAGTCAGTTTGGCATGTAGTGTAAGCCATGATGGTGCCATGTGAATGGAATTTTTAACTTAGTTCAATGAAATAAATTAATGAAAATTAATTCATTCTAGTGAAAAAAGTCCCATAAATTCTTAGGTTGTTACATACCTATACTAACACTATATAATTTGTTTCACGATCCTTGTAGTCCTCCATATCTTCAACATCAGATTAATATAAAGAATTATTTTCTTATGAAATAATATTATTCTTGTGGATTAATTTTATCTTAAAATTTTTCTTACCTTTCACATAGGCTGAATACTCCATCATGAGATGTTCGACTATATCTTGATCGTCATCTTCATACATCTTAGGGTACCTTATAATAATATGTCCAACCTTTCCACATTGAAAGAATGCAATTTGAAGTTTCCATTTTAACAATCATTTTATTCATTGTATATTTTAGTAAGGGAATGATATGACCTCATCCATGTATTATTATTCCTAACCATATTCAATAGTGGACATCTTCATGGCCTTGAATTCCACCTCTTTGGATTTCCCTTTTCCCATAGACTCACTATCATCATTTATCATCTCATATATGGTAAGAATGCTGTGAAAAATATCCAGTTTGATCTCTTTAGTAACATAATATTCCATTATAGAAACATTCCTATTGAATCGAGTTGTAATTATTCTAAATATTGGCTTAATGATCATTACACCTTCATGAATTTCTCTGATACTATGCATGTTTTCCACAAAACCTTTCACCAAGTCAAAACATGCATCTACCGAATCCTTAGGGAGAATTCTCAGGTCCTCAAATTTGTTCCACATAATCTAAAATTTGCTTCTATGAATTGTTAGTTTCCTTCTTAGATATTTAACAAAATTTTACAAAATTAATTAATTGACTTACATGAAGTCTCCTTTGTGTAGATTATGCTAGATAATTCTCCTCCTAAGGCATTGATTACTTTAGCATCAACATCAAATTTAGTTAAGTCTACTACTGATAAATCACAAATTTCCACACTAGAATAAATACCACATATCATATCTCTAAATACATCTATGTTGAATGATCAAAAGTATTGTTTCATTTGATTCTTCCACAACTAAAAATTGCTTCCATCAAATATTAGAATCCCTTTTTAATTAAAATCTCCACTGATTCTATTGAGAGAGAACCTACGACTTTAACCATTTTCTCTGATAGTAATTTTTATCTCAAATACGTTAGATACACTGAAATGGGGAGTGAATAAAATTACAACATATTAAAAAAACTTCCCCAGTAGATATTGTTTTTTAATAAAAAAACACAATTATCTCCATTTATTATAGAAATGTTTGAGAAAAAAATGAATTTTTGCAATATAAAAAACAATTTTACATGGTTCACCCACACTGGGACATATCTAAAGAAAATAAATAAGAAATTTTCCTATGTATCAAATCATCTAAAGCACACTGCTTTTAAAATTTTCTATGTATAATCTTTTTCTGTCTAGGTTTACAATGACTCAAAATTTTAAAACTCACTACTATCTAAACTGAAGTGTGATCAATGATCATTGAGATGATTCTAATTTTTCTAACTTATATCAATAAGTTCTAAAACTAATTTGGTGTATCAATAAGTTCCAATTCCATCCCCCTTATTAATACCACTTTACAATTTAATCATTGGGAATTCCCTCCTTATTCATGTAAGATTCACTTTCATGAAACCTATTTTTAAACTATCATGAAACAACCCAATCATTCATGAAAATTTTCAAAACATCTTGAAAATTTTCATTTCATAATGATCATAGTATTTCATAAAAAATTTAATGATTTTTAGAAATTCATAACTATTCATCAAACATTTAATTTCACAAAATATTCTTCTTTCACTATAATAATATTCTTATAAATCCTTCAAACTAGAAAATATTTCAAAAAAATCATTCATGTATTCATATCCTTTGAATTTTTATTAAGGATTCCTATTTTAAATGATTGGGTATACAAATATTTATAGATATTTTCACACCTTCATGAAACTTTGAAACTCACCATTCTAACTTCACAAAACACTTCATTTTTGTTCATGAAACTCCATTTAATCATGAAACATTATGGAAAATTTCTATTCCGGAAACTTCTCATGACTGTTTAACTTATCGTATTTTCTTATCATCTCATCCACATTTCATGAAACACACTTTTCCAAATCTTAAAACCTTCACAAACTAAAATTTTACAAAATTAAAAACATTCTCAAATTCGATTCCTTTTCCATGTCCATATAAGGTATCCCTGGATATCCAACTTTTGAGAAACTTATCCTTTAATCTAAATTTTGGACTCTAAATATTTGGAAACAACTCAAAAAAATTCCTCTTTATACCTGGATTTTTTTGTACCACTTATAGAGCTTTCATACATCTACCTTTTTTATTTTTCAATAAACCATGTCAATAATCATGATAGAACTCCACTACTATCCTTGTCAGCCTACTTTTTCAAGAAACACAATCAAACCAAAAATAGTACAATGTTACTTTGAGGGATATTTCCCAAAATTTGACAATGATAGTTCAAATCCATAAAATTCAATGAAAATATATATTTTCACATTCTCTTTCTTTATAGGGAAATTATTTTCCAACCCATTTAAGTGTACAACCGCCTTGATGAAATTATCCTTGATTATCTTTTCGACCTCTTCTTACACCTCAATATCATGGGTCGAATGAATCCATATTATGGCTTACTTTCAAATATGATGGTTATTTAGTAAACCCGAGTTATGATTTTCTACCTAGGCATGAAACCCATTAATTTATATATAATTCCGTGAAAATTTAGTTTCATTTTTCTTAGACAAAGAGATTCATTTCTCTTGTTCTCTAAGAATAAAGGAAACACTAATTAACATAGGTCATAGATTTTCTTATGTATATAGATTCACCAGTTTGAGTTAATAAATAGTGGTTGAGAAACCTTCCTTGAATGCCAAAGGATCATCATTTATTTCTTATTGTTATACTAAATCCTAGTTTTGTTATTTTTAAAAATCTACATTAATATCTATTAGTAACCTCTCATTAAATTTAGATATAAAAACATTTAGGGTAGCACCATCAAAATAATTTAATCAATCAACTTCAAATTCAAAAACATTCAAAAATAATAGGGTTATTTAGTAGCTTCCTCGAGTCATCTAACATTAACATGTCTAATCAGTGTGAGATCCCTTCTAGAAATGGACTTGGCTATATATGGGTGGCTAACTCATCAATGTTGTCTATAATATTATCCTTTACATGCTAGTATCACTAGAATAATAACCCTATTAAAGAACTGTTGATACCAAAAACCTATTTACCAATAAACCCTTATAGAAAACAATTGAGGATACACTTAAAATTAAATAATTCATGAAAAAAAATCCAACGACTAAGACCCACCATCAGTGTTAAAAATGATACTATTGATAAAATATATAACCATATCTAATTGGAAATGAAAATAATGGAATGAGTGAGGCCTTCACTTATTACACCTCATGGAAAATCATAAACCACTCAAAAAACACCTCCCACAACTTTCATGAAACTGATATGAAGCTGAAATAACATGGGAGAAAAGAACAACAAGTAATGGGTAATGTTTGAAGAAAACAAGGGCTTTGACAACTTGCAACAATCTTAACCTGATCCACTATCCCCTTCCTTTAGAAACACCACCAAGCATAACAGAGCCAGTGATCCAAAAATAATAAAATATTCCACTAAATACACTTTGTCCATGCCACTATGAAACCACTATAGAAACAACGATACATCAATGAAGTATAGAATGAACTGATTAAAACGTAAAAAACTTCTTACATATGAATTAAATCTAGTTTAAACCCCTAATAGTGAATGAAAAAACCTATTTTATGGCATTTGGACCACCCTTAATAGACAATCAACACATCCCAAGACACTATGAGAGTCCCCACTCCATACATGGATGAGGAACTATACAAATTTTAAATAATAAAGAGTAAATAATAAGTGAATAAAGGCCTAAAAAATGAACCAAAACCATAGGAATAAAACAAAATAAATCAAAAACTATAAAAAATGAGAATGGAGACACTTGAACCCTCACACCACCAACACATATCATTCTACCACAAACTTCATCACTCCATGCTAAAGATGACGTCTAGAATTATGGAATATGAAAAAAAGTATAGTGTTGGAGGGAGATATCCACACCTTGAAGGACACCACCATAAAATGAAAGTAAAATATCTACTCCATCACCATTAAGAGAGAGAGAGAGGATATGATTGCTGAAAATATAAAAACCATTTAAAGGGGAGAATAAAGACTATGAAGATGTAATAAAGTCCAGAAGAGAGCCTCAACATCACTGATGATAGTGGTGGAATATGAAATGGAACTATGATATCTAAGAGTTGACATAAGGTCTTTTTTATTTCCAGTTGGATTATATTCTTTTATATAATAGATAGACTCATCATATATAGTAAACATCATGATAATAGATGAAAACATTCCTAAAATACATATTCTTATTATTGGTTTCATGTCCAACTTATCAAATATCTTTAGTAGTGTTGATTTAATATCAGTCAGAATCACATTCAAATAGAGAAGCTCATGGGTAATATTGAACAACATGGACCACATGGGGATCTCATCTCCCACCAATGGTGGGATTTTAATATAAATATACACCTTACCCTTATATAATAGAAAATTAATCCTAGAAAACATTTATTTAGATAACACAACATGGAGACTCGAAAAATATCAATTTTTATACATAATTTGGTTAATGGGAAACACAAAATATTGTTTGAGTTCACTCCTTGGATTGACATGAGTTATTTCATATACATTAGGTGAAATAATATTTATAGTGTTATTTTACAACTATTTTCTTCCTCCTTATTGAAGTACCATATTACATTGTACTAAGATTCATAGGAATAAAATAGAGATTAGTCATAATACATCACCCTAAATTTCATATAAACATATTATTATAGGAAATGGTGATATTATGAAAGAAACACTACCTACATATTGAGCCATGAACTTCCTAGTAAAACATTCAGAGTTGTGTCTTGGGGAACTACTATGAATTTTGAATCTAATAGAATATTTGTAAATTAGGTTTAGATTTTAATTATTATAAATTCTATCTATCCACTCTTATCATACATATAAAATTTTATGTTGGAAGTAGATTATTCATATTCAATATGGCCCAAACATCATAGGGTGTCAATTAGGAAGAATTTTATCCTATAATATTTTTCAACAGGAGATTGATGAATATCAATATCATTGAGAGTTCTATATTTTTACAAAGGCATGATCTCTATTATATGTTAGTTTCATGGTCTTATACATTTAAATAAATAAACATATGAAACTCATTGAAATCTATCTCTACATGATATTTCTCAATTGCAGCAAACGCTATCCCAAACTCTTGAGGATATGAAAAATCCTCAATAAGGGATTACCTATATTCTTTTGAATTTCTAAGGGAATTCAAGATTGAAGGTATTGATGGGATGATAGATAAATGATTGAAAATGTCATACTTTTGAGCCAATGTCTTATACTCTATGTGTTATAGCTACTCCCTGACATGAGGATTAAGGGTGGAATATGACTTTGTCAATGACTCCATCCCTTAACCAGAATTAAATCTTTTCTTGACTATCCTTGAGATGGGTTGCATTAAAATCCATATATATTAGTGTTATCCAATAGATTTATTTTTTTTTCAAATCGATCTACATGTATGATCAGGTCATAATGATCACTAGAGGATGGAATAAAAAATTTATTTTCCCATAGTTTTTGTGGAAGAACCTATCTTCATGTCTGAGATGCGTGTATGGATTTGGGATAAATGGATCCTAAATGTGAGGTTACACCATGAAATAATCTTCCCCTAACTCCATATCTTCCTCCCTAATTACTGATGGAGAGCCCAAGTTCATAATATTCCTCCTCATTGGAGATGTGTATGTCAAGTGGATGAAAATTAACAACCCATATCATAACTCCTCATCTAAGTAAAATTCAATTTGGTGGGGTGTTTTCCATCATCCAAATGATGGGGTAGGAAATATTAGAGAGTATGGATTATAATTCATACCTATGGAAGTTCCTCAACTTTTGTTTCATTCTATTTGTGGTGATTTCATTGATTTCTTTAGAACTACATAATTCATAATAGTACTCCAAGAGCTATAGAGGGAATTAGGATAGTGACTTGTTGATAATTTCCATCCTCTATAATTTTATATTCCCATTTTACTATTTACTTAGTCATCTAGTCATCAAATTTCAACATATTCCTCTTTAGAATATCCTACCAGTCTCCTTATACATTTGACATAGTTCTAGAGACACAGTTTACCTTAGTTGGGGGTTCACCCAAATTTATATACCCAGTGTTAATAAACTTTTAGATCATTTCCTTGAAGATAAATCATTCATGGATACTATTTTTTAACATACAATAGAAGGTTCAGTGATCAAGATGACTATTCAAACTGACTTCGTTGGGTCTTTTGATCTTTGAAAATATTACCAAATTTTTCTCCATAGAGATAATGAAAAATCCTAGAACCTACTCCGTTTATATAATAGACCTTGTTCTTCTATAATTCAGTGGGAAACTATTTTTTTCTTCCCTTCAGCCCAATGATGGCAATGTTTCAACTAATATTTTCCAAGTGGAGTCACCGCATAATAGTGAGTGGGCTTAGGGGTTGGATCTTACATTAGTGATGTTTTGATTGTGATGGTTTATATTTATTATATAGTAAATTGTTAACATTTCTTAATGGTTTCATCTAAGATTTGGATTTATAACGCCAAATGGAATTTTTTTGCAACTACATTATATCCATCAACACTATGAATTTACTAAATAATGAGTAGTGTTTTCAACTCATCACAAAGATTCTATATGAATATCTCTAATAACTACTCTCATGGAAGTTACATATTCCAGGAATATGTTAGGCCTTTAAACTAACCAATGAATTATAATACCCCATATTTTCATGTTGTTTTCATTTTGAGAGATTGTGGAAAGTCATATTTATCATCATGACGATGAATTGGTAAAGGAATTATTGTTTAATATCTTACCAACTAGTGATAATTCCTTCTGTAAAATTGTTATACCAAATAAATACTAATATTTCCAATGTTTTCATGAAACACCTATGTTTATCCGCCACCCACTGTATAAATTTTCCCATCATCAGACTAAACTTAATTAAAAAATGAGTTATTTTCTACAAAAGATCTCATATACTATAAAATATCATGAAACAGTGGCTCCCAAAATTTAAAGGATGAGGTTTCAAGTCCACGCACCCCTGATATGGTATCCTCTTCAGAAGAACTAGTGCACATCACCCCCACCATGTCTTCCATTTTAGTATAATGGAATTCAATGGAGTCAAGGATTTCAGGTGAGATTCTCTCGTAAGAAAATTCCCATGTATAGGTAGTGGGTAGAATCTTATTATTTTTTTCACTAATGTATGCTACTAATAATCAGATCGAGTTTACTTAGGGTAACTCACTTTTATTTGGGGTTTCCCTAGTAGAAAGTATTATTGATAATAAATGGCCTTTGGGGTTATATAGATTAGTTATCTAAACCATAATTTAGTCGTATAACTTGAATTTTCTCTTTTTGGTTGAGAAGTTCCTTTGTGTAGAGTGGCATTCTCTAGAGTAACGATATAGGCCATATCTAGGAAGTTTAACACAGTAGTTAAGATAAATTTAATAAATTTATAATTGATTCTCCTCGATATCTCCAAGTCAACTTCATACTAGGAAATTTTATCCTCATTCAAAATATGATCAAAATATTTGGGTGGAGAGTGGGTTTTGGATATAGATACACCATTATTTTTATCCATAGATGAATATTTTTAAGTACCAGGAGAAGACTGTTCAGAATGACACCTAAATTGCAAGCTTTTATATGATGTTATATATGTATTCTCTCATTATGTATTTTATTTTCCACAACATTATGAATTTATATATTGTAACAAAGTGTTCATTTATGAATTATATACCCTTTATTTAATTTTTTTATAGATATAGAAAACACATTCACGCTTTATTTTTATTTTTCAGGTATAACTTACCATTAAGTATCATTATAATTGATAATATAGTTGTTGAATAGTGATCACACAACTGATATAAAAATAAGGTTTTTAAAAAAAATACTTTCAACATAGAAAAAGTAGAGGATGCCCTCATCACGTAGATTAGGTATGTACAAATCTCATTTTTCAAAGATCGTAAATGAGGGAGCATCAATGGCCTTCGATCTTCACTAAGCCCCAGCTGAGCATCAACACGTTAAACATGAACGTAATCACCTACAAGAGAAGTTCATGTTAATAGAGATTACCACCCAGGAGATGTTATATGATCAACCCCAAGAGTCTATCACCATCACACACCTTGAAATTAGGTCTTATGTGGGTCTTATAAGGGGTTATTTAACAAGGTATTAGTTAATTCTTATATAATACCTTTATCTAAATAAAATTATTATTCCATTAATTACTTTATGAGAATAGTCTTTCTTCTAGAAAATGATGAATTTGATAAATTTAACCTTTGGGTAAAAATTGAAATTTTGAGAAATATGTACATTATTATATTAAATTAAGGTTTTCTTAATAATATTATAATAAAAATTCTTATAAAATATGATTATATCAGTTCCTTATCTGTAGATGATTAGCTATTCAGTTTGATTAGACTTATATAATTTTATATGATAAAACCAAAAGTGTATTGTTAAACTATTTATTTGAAGTTATTAATTAATTTTTTAAATAATTATTATTTAATTAAATTATTTTTATCAAATTACTTTTTTGAATAATAAATGAGTATATAATTTGTATGAAGTCAAATGTAATTTTTTTTAAGGTTTGGAAACTTTTTTTCTCAAAACTCATGAATTTTTAATAAATGTATGTCTTTATTTTATAATTTAAAATTCACATATTTAAAAAATTATTTAGATAAAATTATTATTATTTTTATAATTAGTACATCAAAATTATCCAATGGTCAATTTTTCATAATTTTTTGAGACAATCAAATTCTTGGGTAAAAATTAAATATTGTATATATAAAATATGTGATTTATAACATTAGAATGACAAAAAATGATGTAATAAATACTATAATGGGTATTATGTACCCAATATATGTTTTCCCATTAATATAATTTGATTTTATATTTTTTTAATTATTTTATAAAGTCTTAGTTAAGCCTTAAAAATGTATAATATATATTATGGTTTTAAATTCATTTCTTAAAAAATGTGACTCACCTCCACATAAAAAAGGATAATATTTTAATATGTTCGGTCATTGGCCTTATAATTTTTTCTCCCACTTCTATTTGGAATAAACCATGGTCAAAAACCCTGTTAAGGATTGTGGTCTTGAATATTTAATTATACAGATTCCAAAACCTATATTTGTGAAATATTAAAGAATTACCCTTTCATTTCCTATATAACCCCCCCCCCCCAAAGATCCCACTTATCTTCACTAAAACTCCTTGGATCGCGTCCCTAATCTATACTCCCCTCCCTAATATCCTACCAAGGCACCCCAAGATATCAAGAATACCCTCTTCAAGCTTTTTAATTCACACATTCAGGTAAGGGATCCTCACTTTCCTTCCTTTCTCATTTTTATACATGTTTCATTATATTGTTACACCTTTTTATTTTCAATAAAAAATGATGGGGTACATTTTCAAACCTCTCCCATACTTTCCTTATTATGTTTTTATTATGGGATACATCTTTATCTCTCATTAATCTCTCTTATTTACACACGTTACCATGCCAAAATTTCATAAGAGTTATTTTGTTTCTCATCTTTCTTGAAGTTTCTTTATTATATTACGCCTTATATTTACAAATTCTTTATTTTGGTAGTTGTATTTATATGACCCCATTAATTTCCATTTAATTTTTATCTGATAAGATACCCATTTCTCTCTCATTAACCATTTTTTTGAATGTTTATGTCACGTCGTTAGGCTGCCGAAATTGCACCATGATTTTCCATGCCAAAAATCTTTGTGTAGTAAAAACCATCCCCATTTCTCTATCATGGGTATTCAACTTTCTGTGCATAAAATTATTTAATTATATAAATTCACTTATTTATTCCATATTCCTTTATCAGGTAATAAATTATGATGTTGATTTAATCCATGTTATATGATCTATGTGGCACACTTAAGCATGTGATTAAAATGATTATGAAGGACATGCCCTGATAGCGCTCCAATGCATTAGGTAATGTTTAGTTTCATGGTATTTCATGTTGGGATAGGGGTTTACCTGATTCCTTTATATGAATTATTCCACCATGATGGGACATGGGTTTACCTAATTACTTCATGTTAATGATATTTTGTTTTAAGTTGTTGTCAAATTTCTATGTGATGATTATAATGATATATGATGACTTTATGTTCATGTTTATATTATGAAACATTGATATTTATATTACCTAAGATATATTTTGTTCTTCAAGTTATGCCTTTTCTAATCCCTTACTAGGCTTTATATCTCACCCTTTTCTTATGGATTTCCTCAGGTTATCCCATTAAATGTTAAGTATGAAGGAATGTTGTGGTCATGTAAAAGAAGTTTCTCAATAGAGATGTTGTATTTTATGTCTTATGTTGTCATGTAATGTTCATAAGCCCAAAGACACTAGACCTCTCAATATTCTTTGTTTTATTAAGTGAAATTTTATGTAATAAATCATGTTTAAATGTGCAATAAAGATTAGGGTTTTTATTTTTTTTATCAAAGGATAAGTTTAGTTTTTTTTTTGGGATTTTGATTGGAAAATCCTAGTGAATGCCTTAGGGATAATACTAAGTATAAGAAAAACATCCCAAAGTTTTAGTAATTATAGAGTAAGTGGTTTATCAAGAAAATAAATCCATGTCTATATATGAACAAGTAGAGGTGGCGCTCACATATGTATCTTGGGGTCAAACCAAAAAACAACACTTTGTGCTAGACTTGAATAGGAACAGGTGTATGGAAATAGGCCTTGTTGCAATCTTGGTTCGACACTCACGGGGGATATGAATCACTAAATTCATATGATTAGTAAGAACCATTATTAAGGGAATAAAAATAATGCCCCTAATATTATATTCTAGTAAATAGAGCATGGATAAATTATATTGAATCCAAAAAATTCATAAGTTAAGGAAATTAATTTAATTTACAATTTACCACTTTTTGTCATTGGATTACCCTTTATGTATTTAATAGTTTAAAATATTTGCCCGTAATGTTCCTTTTATTATAGAAAAAGGCTGGTAATAAGAGGACTCAGGATAAAAACCTATGTGAAGTTCAATATGACGGCAGTTCTAATGATATTCCCAATCCAATGGGTACAAGAAACACAAACTTTGTCATGATACTCTCTAAGTTAACTCACATTTTGAATAGAAACATGGGTCAAGAAGAATTTCCAACCCCCCCTAATAATGAAAAAGTCACAATCAAGACCTTCATGAGACAAATGCCTCCCACTTTAAATTGATCATCAGATCCATCAATCACCAAACAATGGATCACCTCCATTGAGAAGATATTATCCATCCTTGAATGTTCCTAACAAGAGAAGGATCTTTTGGATGCTTATTTTATAGGGGTGAAGCTGATCAATGTTGGACATTTATAAAAAATATGATGCCTGAGTAAGAGATTGTGGTGTTGGAATGGAAGTATTTCCATAAAATGTTTTCGATAAATATTTTACTTTCACCGTATGACATACGATGGAAATGGAGTTCCTTGCCCTCAAGAAAAAAAGACAGCAAATCCATTGAAGCGTATGAGTAAAACTTTATAAGTATTACATGATATGACTCTTTCTTTGTTGTTACCCCCAAATGAAATGTTTAATGATTCTTTGGTGGGATAAAACCTAGCCTATGGAAACCCCTGTAGATCCGAGACTTTGATCGCTATAAGGAAATCGTTCGATGTGACCTCAAAGTCAAGATGGAGATCGTAAAATATTAGGGGTATCATGGGGATAATAAGTTTAAATTGGACTTTAATTCTGGTGGTCCGATGGATAAATCCAATGTTGCTAAGAAATTCCAGCATCCCACTTTCCAAAGGTGTGGAAATAAGTACTCTAGAAATTTCTTGAAGGTGATGAGGAAATGATTTAGGTATAGAAGATAAGGTAACTTTTCCAATGTTTTCTGACAATAAAAACATGTTGTTACGATAGAGGAGTGTAACGATCTATTCGAACCTCAACGCATTGTTCATTGCTACAACATCAAAGAACCAGGGAACCTTGTGAACCAGTTCCCTAAGACAAGGGTTTTCAGATATAACCAAAAACCTCTAAGGCATGAAGGGACAGCTTTTTCCATCACTATCATCAAAGAAAATCCCAAAATCAAACTGGTGACACATACAATAGTTATTCATTCAAGAATACTGAACGCACTTTTTTATTATGGTATTCGAATTATTTTATATCTTGAAAGTTTAATAGAAAAATCCAAAAACCACCTCAAGTAATAAAAGTAGAGATGTCGGTGAGAATGAAAAATGGGGAAATTATTTTATCCAATGAATATAACTCCCCCTATCACAATTTGTGTATTGAACTTCTTGGAGAACTTCATGACACTCCCTCTAATGTAATTTGATTCAATTCTTGGAATGGAATGGATTTCACTATATAGTGACAACAGAAAGTATTGTGGGAGGATCCATATAATGAATCAACCCCCGATTCTATACAATTTAAATGAGGAGGATGAGTCTTCATTAGCACCACCATATCTAGAAAGAATATTACTACACTATGAGCATGCATATCCTGGCCAGATGATTGAGTATAAGGAAGGAACAATCCTTTAAGACATGCCTATTGTGAGGGAATTCGCTGATACGTTTCCCATGGAGTACCTGGTCTTCCTTATAGAATAAATGTTTGATTCATGATTGATCTTATACCTAGGGAATTTCTAATATCCAAGAATCCATAAAGAATGGAAACTGTGGATCTTGAGGAGATAAAGAAACAACTACAAGATAATATATATAAAGTGTTTATATTCCCAAAAGATTCACCATGGGGTGCATTAGTCCTCTTCACCAAGAAGAAAGATGGTTCAATGCACTTTTTATTGATTATCATGAGCTCAACAAAATCACGATAAATAAAAAGTACCCACTTCCCCGAATTGATGACTTGTTCGGTCATCTACGTGGAGAACAATACTTATCCAATGTGGATCTACAGTCAGGATATTACCAATTTAGGGTGAAGAAGGAGGATATCCCAAAGTCTTTTTTTGTACAAGGTACAGGAACTATGAATTCATACCAATGCCATTTAGACTCACTAATGCTACAGAACTATTCATGTACTTGATTAATAGAGTCTTTAGATATTACCTCCACAAATTTTTGGTAATTTTATAGATGATATTATAATATACTCCAAAACCAAATAGGATCATGAGGATCATCTATTAACTTTACTAGAGAACCTGTGAAAGGATAATCCCAATGAAAAGTACAACAAGTTTGAGTTCTGGTTGAAGTAAGTATCATTCTTGGGTCATATCATCATAAGAAATGGGATATCTATGGATATATCCAAGATAAATGATATTGAGGGATGTATGAGGTCATCTTCTGTGACAGATATTCATAGCTTCCTTGTGTTAGATGGATATTATTACAGATTTGGGAGACATTTCTCACGTTTTTGAAACCCTCTTACCAAGCTAACTTGTAAGGTATTAAAGTATTATTGGAATGATGAATGAGAATAGAGCTTTAAGGATTTGAAAAGAAGTCTTATCACTATGCCCATGCTCACACTACCCACAAGTGGATAACTTTTTGTTGTATTTAGTGATGCTTCAAATAAATAAATGGTCTCTGTGTTGATGAAAATTTACAAATTCATTTCATATACTTCGAGGAAATTGAAAGTTCATTAGTAGAACTATCCAACACATGATCTGGAGTTGGCCGCAGTGTTATTATCTTTGAAAATTTTGGGACATTACCTATTTGGGAAGAAGAGTGAAATATATACGGATCAAAAAATCCTCAAGTATATATTCAAATAAAAGGAGTTGAATATGTGCCAATGAAGATGGTTAGAGCTAATCAAAGACTATGACTTCTTAATTCACCACCATCTGAGGAAAGAGAATAAAGTGGAAGATGCTCTAAGTAGAAAGGATCTAACAACCCTTTCATTGATGAAAATTTAAAAGGATTCAATATTCTTATATATGATGAAGATAGACATTGGAATAATACAGAATGGAACATCATCAATACTTTCAAAAATGATTGTTCATCCTTAACTATTGGAACGGATAAAGGATGATCAAAAGGATGATGTGGGAATTCAGAAGAATGTAGAAATAATAATAAAAGGTAAATCCCCAGATTTAAATGTTAACAAAGAAGTAAAGGTGATATTTTGGTCAAGAATATATGTTCCATATAATCTAGATTTAAAGAAAGAACTTTGGGATGATGCACATAGTTCAAATTTCCCCATTCTCCCAAGAAACACAAAGATGTTTCGGGATCCCTGAGGGCATTACTGGTGGGATAACATGAAGAAGAAGATCACTGAGTATACATAAATGTTCCTGGTAAGTTAGAAAGTGAAGGTTGAGAGGAATAATTCTAAGGGGATGATGCAACCATTACCCATATAAAGTTGGAAATAGAAAAACATTACCATGGAATTTGTCACCGGACTTCTGAAGACATCCAAAGGAAAAAATTCTATCTTGGTTGTTGTGGATTGTCTTACAATAACTACACATTTCATTGAAAATAGGGAGGATTACTCATTGGATCAACATGAATGAATACACATCAGAGAAGTGGTAGGGTTGTATGGTGTACCACTACCGATTGTATCTGATCGAGATCCAAAATTCACTATTATGTTTTGGAAAAGTCTCCAACATGCTCTGAATACTGATCTGAACTTCGAATCCTTAAACTGATGGCCAATCTGAGCGGACTGTCCAAACACTTGAGGATATATTGAGATCATTCTCAATGGACTTAAAAGGAGGATGGGATCAATATCTTACTCTGGTTGAGTTATCTTATTACAAAATTTTCCATTCAAGAATCCAAATGGCTTCTTATGAAGCACTTTATGGGAAGAGGTGATGAACACGAACATGTTGGGATGAAGTTGGGGAGAAAAAATTTCTAGGTCCTCAAATGTTTGAAGAAATGGAGGAGAAGGTTAAGACCATCCAAGATCACAATAAAGCTAATCAGAGTCAACAAAATGGATATGTAGATAATCCTTGATGGGACCCATAGCTTGAGGTTGGTGAAATTTTATTCCACCACATATCTCTATGGAAGAGAGTAATTATATTTTGGAATAAGGGAAAGCATATTCCAAGGAACAACAAACATTTTGAGATCCTTGATCGCATCGAAGAGGTGGCCTATCGACTAGAACTCCCACCAAACCAATCTCAAGTACATGATTTATTACATGTGTCCCTCTTAAAGAAGTACATACCTAGCCCCTCACATGTACTCAATCCATAGGTGGTACTATTGGAGAATGATCTCTCATATGGAGAGGTTCTAGTGACATTCATAGATCATAGAGAAAAAGTTTTATGAAATAGGATAATGCCCCTCATTAAGGTGTTATGGAGAAACCACAAGTTTAAATAAGCAATGTGGGAACCAAATGAACTGATGAGGTAGAGTTACCCTCATCTGTTTTGGTTTTGAAAAAGAAATTTCATGGGTGAATGTTCTTAAGGGGATAATATTGAAATAACCCAGTAATTTATGTATAAAATTTCATTTCAATTAATGTCTTATGGATATATAAAACACATGCACTCTTTTTTTTATTAGGGTTTAAATGACCATTAAGTATCATTACACTACTATAATTCAAGGTATTTACGACGGGTTATTTGTGACGGGATCCCGTCGCAAATACGCTTTTATGATGGGACCCCGTCTCAAATAGCCTGTTGTAGAAAACATCGTTGCAAAAAATATCATTTGTGACGGGCTCGTCACAGATAAGTATTTTTTGCGACGTAAAACTTCACCATCACAAATAAGTCTTTGATTATATACTTTATATATATAAAATCTCTTTTGTGATGGGGTTGTGGCAAATAACTTTTTGTGACGGGCCTGTAATCCCATCGCAAATTCTTTTTGAAAATATTTTTAGGCTATTTGTGACGGGCCCGTCCAAAATAGTATTTGTGACGGGCCCGTAATGCCGTCGCAAATACCTTTTTTAAGAAAAAAATATTTAGACTATTTGTGACGGGATCCAGTCGCAACAGATCCCGTCGCAAATACTAAATAAATTTAATAAAATTAGGATTATTGAAAAATTAATTTTAATATTATTAAAATAATAAAAAAATAAAAATATATATTAAAATTCTAAATATTCACAAAAAAATATGAAAAAAATCATAAAATATTATTATGATTATTGAAAAATTAATTTTAATATTATTAAAATAGAAAAATAAATAAAAATTTTAAAATTATCAATATTCAAAAAAAAATATAAAAAATCATAAAATATTATTATGATTATTGAAAAATTAATTTTAATATTATTAAAATAATAAAAAAATATAAAATATTAGAATTCTCAATATTCACAGAAAAATATAAAAAATCATAAAATATTATTATTATTATTGTTATTATTAATGGTAAAATAAAAAAATATTAAAAAATATAATACTGAAAAAATATATTTAATAAAATTATATTTAATGAAACAATAATATTAATATTATTAAAATAATAAAAAAATAAAAAATATTAAAATTCTCAATATTCACAAAAAAAATTATAAAATACTAAAGATTAAATTATATAATAATCGCACCAATATAAAAGACAGAGACTGTAAATAGTTTATATTACAAAAAATTTAAATTCAATTGTTTTTTACATAAAAAGAATCATTGGGGGTCGTCTTTAGGAGGAGGTGGAGGAGCTGAAGGAGCTGGTGGAGGAAACTCCATCCCTAAATTATGAGTCAGACATCGCATGTACTCTATATGCTCGTGATGCTGCTATTGCCATCGATGCATCTCCTCCTTGTGATGCTGCTGCTACTTCTGCCATCGATGCATCTTCTCCTTATGACGTTGCTGCTGCCATCGACGCATCTCCTTATTGAGTAAAAGGAGGGTCGTCAATCCACTAGAAATTTTTCCAGGTTCTTGGAATTTATTAAAATTTCTTAAAATTTCTTTCTAACTATTCCTAACTACTTATTACTATTTATTACTAATTATTACTATTTATTACTATTTATCGGAAATTATTCCTATTTATTCCTATTTATTCTTATTTATTACTAATTATTCTTATTTATAACTAATTATTTATATTTATTACTAACTATTACTATTTATTACTATTTATTGATATTTATTACTATTTATTACTATTTATTACTGTTTGTTACTATTTATTACTAATTATTACTAATTATTACAATTTATTACTAATTATTACAATTTATTTTTATTTATTACTAATTATTCTAAATTATTTTTAATTATTCCTAATTATTTCTATTTATTCCTAATTGTTGCTAATTATTGCTATTTATTACTAATTATTTCTAATTAGTTCTAATTATTCCTAATTATTCCTAATTACTTCTAGTTATTGCATTTTATTCCTATTTATTTCTAATTGTAGCAAATTATTGCTAATTATTTCTAATTATTCATAATTATTGCTAATTATTCCTAATTATTCCTAATTATTCCTAATTATTAGTATTTATTAGTAATTATTACTAATTATTAGTATTTATTAGTAATTATTACTAATTATTAGTATTTATTAGTAATTATTTCTAATTATAGCTAATTATTACTAATTATTGCTAATTATTCCTAATTATTGCTAATTATTACTAATTATTACTACTTATTACTAATTATTGCTACTTATTAGTATTTATTCCTAATTATTAGTAAATATTACTAATTATTAGTATTTATTCCCAATTATTCCTAATTATTCCTAATTATTACTAATTATTCCTAATTATTAGTAATTATTCTTAATTATTACTAATTATTCCTATTTGTTAATATTTATTGCTATTTGTTACTAATTATTTCTATTTGTTACTAATTATTGCTAATTATTGCTAATTATTCCTAATTATTTCTAATTGTTGCTATTTATTTCTAATTATTTCTAATTATAGATAATTATTGCTAATTATTGCTAATTATTTCTAATGATTTCTAATTATTGCTAATTATTGCTAATTATTGCTAATTATTACTATTTATTTCTAATTATTGATAATTATTTCTAATTATTGCTAATTATTCCTAATTATTGCTATTTATTGCTAATTATTATTATTTATTTCTAATTATTAGTATTTATTAGTAGTTATTACTAATTATTAGTATTTATTACTAATTATTACAATTTATTACTAATTATTACAATTTATTACTAATTATTACAATTTATTACGAATTATTATTAATTATTGCTAATTATTGTTAATTATTAATAATTATTACTAATTATTGATAATTATTCCGAATTATTGCTAATTATTCTTAATTATCGCAAATTATTACTAATTATTATTAAGTATTACTAATTATAAGTATTTATTCCTAATTATTCGTAATTATTCGTAATTATTACTAATTATTTCTAATAATTACTAATTAATCTTATTTTTTAATATTTATTTAAATTTATTACTAATTATTGCTATTTTTTTACTAATTATAGCTAATTATTGCTAATTATTATTAATTAGTCCTAATGATTCCAAATTTTGCTAATTATTGCTATTTATTTCTATTTATTGCTGATTATTTATAATTTTTCCTAATTATTACTAATTATTGCTAATTATTAGTATTTAATAGTAATTATTAGTAATTATTAGTATTTATTACTAATTATTACAATTTATTACTAATTGTTACAATTTATTAAAAATTATTACAATTTATTACTATCTGTTACTAATTATTATTAATTATTGCTATTTTTTACTATTTATTTCTATTTATTACAAATTATTGCTATTTGTTGCTAATTATTGCTAATTAGTGCTAATTATTCCTAATTATTGCTAATTATTTCTAATTATTGCTAATTATTACTAATTATTGCTAATTATTACTAATTATTACTAATTATTACTAATTATTGGTAATTATTGCTATTTATTTCTAATTATTGCTAATTATTTCTAATTATTGCTAATTATTTCTAATTATTGCTAATTATTTTTAATTATTGCTAATTATTCCTAATTATTTGTATTTATTGCTAATTATTAGTATTTATTAGTAATTATTAGTAATTATTAGTAATTATTATTAATTATTACATTTTATTATTAATTATTACAATTTATTACTAATTATTATTAATTATTGTTGTGTATTTCTATTTATTACTAATTATTGCTCATTATTCCTAATTGTTGCTAATTATTCCTAATTATTACTAATTATTCCTAATTATTACTAATTATTCCTAATTATTACTAATTATTCCTATTTATTACTATTTATTGATATTTATTACCAATTATTATTAATTACTACAAATTAATTATATACATTACTAATTATTGTTAATAATTAATAATTACTATTAATTATTAAAAATTAATACTAAAAATTTCAATTTATTAGCACAAATAAATACTAATGACAAAACAATTTGAATTTAATTTAATTACAACTAATCAATAATAAAAAAATTAACATAAAAATGAAATAAATAATAAATTAAAAAACATAAATACCTTTAAGACTGATTTTCTATTGATGCAGACGGCTTCACAACTTCTTTGTGAACAAAAAAAATAACTTAGAAAAATTATCTCTCCAAAATCCGAGTTTAGAGAGAAACAAGATCTAAAATTTGAGTGGAATGAGAGGAAAAACCGATGGGGGTATATATAGGTTAGATTATTTGCGACGGGTATCCCGTCGCAAATAGTATCTTTTGCGACGGGACCCGTCGCAAATACCTACGCCCGCATTAATTACTGTCAGCGGTTAAAAAGTTATTTGCGACAGGACCTGTCACAAATAGTCCCTGCCGACACACGTTTTGCGACGGGACGACATCCCGTCGAGAAAAGCTATAAACCGCTGCCGGTTATTTGTGACGGGGCCCATCACAAATACTTAACTATTTGCGAGGGTGGGATCCCACCGTCGCAAATAACCTTCGCACAGTTTGGTGCGCTATCCTCGCCAGACTATTTGCGACGGGAGACGAAATCCCGTTGCAAATAGTTGGTTATTTGTGACGGGTCGTTACCTCCTTCGCAAATAACCTCTTGGACGGACCTTTTGGGATGTGATTTATTCCTGTCGAAAAAGGCCTATTGCAAAAGGCCCTTTTCCCCGTAGTGTTGCCATAGATAATATATCCATTTAACAGTGATCAAACAACTGATATAAATATAATGTTTTTAAAAAAAATCCTCTCGACACAGACAAATGAGAGGATGGCCTCATCCCGTATACATGGGCCGTACGAAGCTCATTTTTTAGAGAACAGAAAGGATTTAATGTCACTAGGATTCACTCTTGACAAATCCCAAGCTGAGCTTCAACACATTAAGCTTGAACAGAATTTCCTATCAGAGAAGTTCGAGTTAATAGAGATTACCACCCGAGCGATGTTATCTGAGCCGCCCCAAGAGTCTATCACTATCGCACACCATACCCTCAAGTCTTATGCAGGTGATATAAAGGGTTTTGTAACATGGTAATAGTTACTTATTGTGTAATCCCTTTCTCTAAGTAATAGTCTTATTCCATCACTTCATTTATGAGAATTGAAATTCTTAAAAAATGATGAAATTGATAAATTGAATCTTCGGGTGAAAATGGTACTTCTAGGAAATATATATATTATTATATTATAATAAGGATTTTAATATTAATATTATAAAAACAATTCTTATAAATGATGATTATATCTGTTTCTTATCTGTAAATGATTAGTTAATAAATTTGATAAGAGTTATATTTTTTATATGATAAAACATGAAGTGTATTGTTAAAGAATTTATTTGAAGGAATTAATGAATTTTTGAAATAATTAATATTTTAATGAAATATTATTTTCAAATTACATTTATGAATAATAAATGATTATATAATTTTTATGAAGTCTAAGGTAATTTTTATTATGTTTTGAAAACTGTTTTTATCAAAACCCATGAATTTTCAATAAATGTGGATTTTCATTTTAAAAGTAAAAATTCACATATTTATAAAACTATTTAGATAAAGTGAATATTATTTTTTGAATCAGGATGTCGAAATTATCCAATGGTTAATTTTTCATAATTTTTTGAGACAATCGAATTTTTGGGTAAAAATTAATTATCGTATAAATAAAATATGTGTTTTATGACATCATAATGACCCCAAAATGATTTAATAAATACTATACTGTGTATTCACAGCCCAATATATGATTTCCCATTAAAATAATGTTATTTTAGATTTTTTTTACTTATTTTATGAAGCTTTAGTGAATCCTCCAAAATGAATAATATATTTTATGATTTTAAATTAAATTCCTCAATAATGTGACTCTATAAGAAAGGACAACAGTTTAATATGTTTTTTCATTGTCCTCATAAAATAATTTTTTCCACTCTTATTTGGAAAAAACCATGGGAAAACTCATGGTAAAAACCATGGGATGGTTTGTGGTTTTGAATATTTAATTATATAGATTCCAAAACCTAAGTTTGTGAAATATTAATGAATTCCCCTCTCATTTCCTATATAATCCTACCCAATATCCCACTTCTCTTTTCTCAAAATATTTGGATCGCGTACCTACTCTGTCTGACCCTCTCTATAATCCTCCAATTGTTCCCAAATCTCTCAATAATCCCCTCTTTAAGATTTTTAAGTCACACACTCAGGTGAGGGGTCCTCACTTTCCTTCCATTCTCATTTTTATCCAAGTTTCCTTATATCGTTACACATTTTTATTTTCAATTAAAAATGATGGGGGTATGTTTTTTCACCTCCCCAATACTTCCCTTATTATGTTTTTATGATGGGAGACCTCTTTGTCGCTCATTAATCCCTCCCATGTCCACTTGATACCATGCCGAAATTCCGTAAGAGTTATTCCATTTGTCCTCTTTCATCAAGTTTCTTTATTATGTTATGCCTTCTATTTCCAAATTACTTGTGTTGGTACATGTATTTATATAACTACCTTACTATAAATTTCATGTATATATGTTTAGATACTCTTTTGTCTCTCATCAACCATTTTTATGAAATTTTATGTCACGTTGTTCGGCTGCCGTAATTATGTCATGATTTTCCATGCCAAAATCATCATGTAGTGAATATCATGCCCATTTCCCTATCAATGGTATTCACCATTATGCACATATACTTATTGATTATATAATTTTATGTATTTATTCCACATTCCTTCATCATGGAATAAATTATTATGTTGATTATATCAATGTTATATAATCTATGGGGCGTACTTAACCATGAGATTGAAATGATTATGAAGGATGCATCCAGATAGCACTCCAATGAACTGGGTAATGTCTAGTATCATGATAAATCATGTTGAGATAGGGTTTTACCAGATTCCTTTATAAGAATTTTTTCTACCATGTTAGCATAGGGGTTTACCTGACTCCTTTATGTTAATTATGTAGTGTTTTAAGTTGTTGCCACATTTCCATATTATGATAATCTTGTTATATCATTCCTTTATGTTCATATTTATCTTATGATCCATTAATATTTCTATTTTATACCTTGTATTTTATTATTTATTTTATGACTTGTTTTCTCCCTTACTGGCCTTTATAGCTATAACGACCCGGTTCTGAGTGCCACCCAAATGTGCCCCGGAACCAGTTCATCACATGACCTAAAGTGCATTTCCCCATATTCTATAGGATTCTAACTAGAATTGAGGGCCATGGTGTGATAATGGGGAAGCTATTCCATCATTGGCAGAGTATACATAGTAGAATAACAAATAGTAAACAGAAGATGAAGCAGTAATACCATACAACAGAAGTAAACAGCGAAAGACTGATAGTATAAAACAACAACAACATATAAATAAATAAATGATGCATGTCATAGGTGTCTAGGAAATAATCCAAACACTTCACAATTATAGAAATACAATACTCAAACCAATGTACCAAAAATCAGTAAACTCCAACAACATTTCAATCCTTATCTTGGTCTCATTCTCTCCAAATCCAACACTAATCAAGTACCAGATGAAAAAGGTAGCTTTCCCTTATATATATCTTCTACCATATAATATGTTTGGGTATAGAAGAATGACCCAAATAGGGTGTGAGACGAATACCAGTAGGCAACCACCAAAAGGTCTATGCCTAAGTGTTAGTGAATATATATAGAAGGTAATATGCAGAAATGAAGCAATAAACTAGGAAGTACTCAAAATTAAACAATCCTATAGTTTTCAATTACTTTCATTTATATTCTTCAATTATTAAATCCATTGAATAATTATATCTCGGTATCTAGCCTAAGCTCTATATCCCCTTTGTCATAGCAAAATAGATGTCTCAAAATACTATCTAACAAACAAGAATATCGAGTCCAATCTTGTTCTTTGGCTTGGCAGGCTCGTCATATTCACTAAACATTCAAAAGCAACCCTCTGGGAAAGTTCCCACATTTTAACCCTTCTGGTTTAACGTATCATCAATTCCATAATAAAAATGACCCTGTGGGAAATCTCACACTATCTAACCCCTTTGGTCTCACATAGAACTATTAATTTACAAACACCCACCTGGGTACCTCTCACGGTCATTACCCCTTGGTCTTCTTAGAAACAATAAATTATAATGACCACCTGGAATCTCTCACAGTCTAGGCCCAAAGGTCCAACATTCATTTCATAACAACCCTTTGGGTAGCTCTCACTGTCTAACCCCTCTGGTCTATGACCCCCTAGAAGCTCTAATAGTCAATACCTCTGAGTCAACATAACTAAAAATTATACATAAATGACCCTACCTTGGGAATCTCTCATAGCCAAATTCTTCTTTCTCATACTTTCACAATGAGAATCACATGAATCTTAAATAAATGGTAAATCCATCCTAAAAACATTAGCCATGGAAAACAAAGAAAGCCTAAAAGGACGTATAGAACAAATGTCCATAATCAATCAAACATGGGAAACACACCCAAGATCAAGGAAAAAAAACCTTGTTCATAATCAATAACCCATTCTCAAAAAACACACACCATATTAGGTCTTAAACAGGGTTAAATTCTAAAACACACAATACCCTAAACATGGTTATTAGTCACTTTTAACATATATAATCCAAAGACAATCAAAGAATGGCACAACCCACTAAACTCAATTTTAAGAGATCACCACAGTTGAACATCAGTCCTTGAATCATCCTAGAATGATGTAAATCTATAAAAAGGTAAAAATAATTCATCCATGAATAACCAATGATAGAATAGAGATTAGTAAGAGAAGATCTAGGAAATTTAGAACTCACTAGTGGGAATCCAATTCACCCAGTGACGTCTCAATCAGATATCAGACTAAATAATGGTAGGAGCTCAAAGTTCTTCAGCCGTACATCGCTCTCCTGTATGAAACACGGGGAGAAGAAGTGTTTTCTGGAGATGGGACATGACCCCGATATGACTCATCAATTGAAAAGAAATTTACGTGGATTGTTCATTTAATGTACATGCCAAGTACTAGCCTCAACTAGCCCCCACTTTAGGTAGTCTGCCAAGTCACCTACATGGCTAGGTACTCAGCTGTTACATAGCCAGTACATGACATGTACTCAAAAGTACACAGTGTGTACTCAGAAAATTTCTCATTTCATCCTTTTTCTAAAAAACAACATGAAATAAATATACATACCTAAAATGAAGATCTGGGTTCTTACAAACTTCCCCCTTTAATGAAATTCATCCCCGAATTTCTATTCCATGGGTGGTGAAGCAGAAACTTTAAACAACTCTGGCCACAATGATTGTACATCAACCTCATTCTCTGAAGTCTCATCATGTACTTGCTTGTGTTGTCATAGCATCCATTCCAGAGGAATACACCAGACACAAAGAACCTTCATACTGCGATCCACCGTTCGAATATGGTGATCCTAGAAGGACGAATCCACCTCTAACTCAACATTCTCGAGTTGGAAAACATGAGATGGTTCTGAAAATCAATGTCGTAGCTGAGAAATGAAATACGTTGTGCACATCTCGGTACCCATAAGGTAACTAAAAATTATATGCAACTGTCCCGACTCTCTCCAAAACCTCAAATGGCTCGACGTATATCAGTGAAAGCTTCCCTTGTCTCCTAATCCTCCTCTTTCCCAACCTCGGTTTGACATGAAAGAAAACCTGATCTCTGAACTTGAAATCCATAGTTCGTCTTTGTCGATTAGCATAAGATTTCTATAGAGACTGTGCAAAAACCATCCTCTTCCAAATCAACTCCACCTGCTCAGCGGTCTCCTAGACAATATGAGGTCCTAACATAGCTTCCTCTCCTACCTCCAAACAACATAGGTTTGATTAGCATGGACTACCGTACAAAGCATAAAAAGGTTCCATCTGAATTGTCACCTAAAAAAGGTTATTTTAGGCGAACTCCACTATAGGTAGATGTTTGTCCCAAGATTCCCTAAAATCCAGGATGCATACCCATATAATGTGCTCCAAAACCTGAATCGTACACTCAGACTAGCCATCTATCGGGGGGTTGTAAGCTATACTCAAAAGTATATGTGTACCCAAAGTCCTCTCTAGTCCCTTCCAGACATGAGAAGTAAACCAAGCATCCCTATTTGAAATAATAGAGTGTGAAACCCCATAAAAATATACAATCTTTTGGATGTATAACCTTCCAATATCATCATCATTAAAGGGTTCCATAATCCATAAGAAATGTGCAACCTTCGTGATTCTATCAATAACAACCCAGAACACATCATTTCCTCGAGGAGAACATGGTAAACCCGTCATGAAATCCATCATGACCTCATTCCATTTCCTCTCAAGAATGGATAACAGCAGTACAATCCCTGATGGTCACTGATTCTCTACCTTCACCTGAAGATAGGTGGATCATCTCATAACAAAACCAACTATATCCCTTTTCATACGTGGCCACCACCACTGACCGTGTAGATCTTGATACATCTTGGTTACACCAGGATGAATTACCCAAAATGAGGAATTAAACTCTCGCATCAACTCCACACATATGTCTTCTGACACCCATACACATCCATGAAAACACAATATCTCATCGTCACCTATGGTCCACCCATGAGTAGGGTTCTCTCCTTACACACTCTCCTGTAAGACTAGGCCTTCGTAATCTGATAGCTACCTCATTCGCACTTGATCCAGTAGTGTATAGGTAACAACTATAGAAGAAATGAAAATCTACCCATGTCTTTCATGCACCTCCAAAACCATCTCAAGGAACAGAGCCATAAGCTTCCACTAACTACTGGCCTCCGAAAATTCCAGTATCTCATTCTTCCTTCTCAATGCATCAGCCAATTCATTGCCTTTACGATGTGTTTAGGCAAGCTCAAACTTAAAATACTAAAGGTACTCAATCCACCTTCACTATCTCAAATTCAGATCACGCTAAGTAAAGATATACTTGAGACTTTTATGGTCATTGAATACCACAAAATTCTCTCCCAAAAGAATATGTATCCAATAGCGTAAAGAATTCACAACTACAAAAAATACGATATTATACATCGATTAATTCCTCTCATGTGGCCTCAACTTATGAGACCCATAAGAAACGACTCCTTTCAGTTGAATAAGCACTGCTCCCAGCCCGATACCCAATTATTATGATTAAACGGTGTACCTATTTCCCGCCCATAGTAAAATCCGTATAGGTTCTGAATTCAATCTCCCTTTCTGCTCTTTAAAGGATGAATTGTAGGAATATATCCAAAAGTACATCGCACCCTCCATAGTCAGGCCAATTAGTTGAACAACTAAGAATGAAAGTCCTATCTAAATCACATGTAGAAACAAACTATCCCCATAAAACTTTATACCGTAAAGACATTATTCATTTTATTCCAGGAAACTACTACTCTAACTTTTTTTGGGTCTACTGATACTCCCGTCTCTGAGATAACATGACCCAAGAAGTGAATATGATCCATCCAAAAGTGTCATTTTGAGATCTTAGAAAATAATTGATGCTCTCTCAGTGTACTCAAAACTATCTCAAGATGGATACCATGGTCGTGTCGATTGTGAGATTACACCAAGACATCATCCACGTAGACTACGACAACATAATCCATATAAGGATGGAACACTCAGTTCATCAGTTCCATGAAAACTTTCAGCGTGTTCATGATACAGAACAGCATAACCAAATACTCGTATAGACAATACCTGCATTAAACGACAGTAAGAGGTGTATCTGATGGTCTAACATGAAACTTATGATAACTGAATCTCAATTCTGTATTCGAGAACACCCAAGCTCCTCAAAGCCGATAAAAGGGATCATTAATCCTCGTCAAGGGATATCAGTTGTTGACAGTCAATTGGTTCAACTTCTGATAATCTATATAAAGTTTGAGGGTACTGTTCGCATTCTTTGAAAAATGGATGGGCGAACCCCAAGGATAAGTACTGGGTCAAATAAAAATCTTCACATGCAACTCCTATAAATGCTTCTTGAGTTCTGGTAGCTCTAGTGTAGCCATCCTATACGGAGGAATGGAAACCAGTTCCACTCCTAGAATGAGCTCAATAGATAAATCTACCTCTTTATGCAGAGGTAAACCTAAAAATTCCCATGGGAAGACATCCCTGAAACAATCCACCATTGGAGGAAAGTCCATCTTTGAAGTCCCCTGGTCATCCAGTTATAAAATAGAAATCTAGGCTCTAGTTCCGCCCATCAAATGATGCTTCGGTCCAACTCTTCTCCCTTGGACTTTTCATTATCCCTTATGTAGAAAATACCCTCCCTATGAAGATTTCAAACAAAACCTACGGTGATATCAGTCAACAAAGTCTTGAAAGGAGACCAACCATTCCATTCCAATAATGACATCGAAGCCTATCATCTCTAAGGCATAGAGGTCCCATAAGAAGTGACACCCAACAACATCAATAGGGCACTCCTTTCACTAATGTAAACTAGCCTCCTTAATCCCCAACAGAGTTTCTAGCATCATAATATTCTCAGAAGTGAATATATAGAGCTTCAGGCTTTCCATAATAGAAACAGATATAAAAATATGTCAAGACCCTATATCAAAAAGTGCAGAAGCTAAAAATGACACAACTAGAATCGTACCTATAACTGTAGAGGGTCCTAGATCCTTCTCTTACTGGGTATTCTCCACTACAAAAGTCTGACCTATACCACAATCTTGCGACCCCTCTTGACTACCCTGAGCTATTCCACTCTACTATCCATGAAAGCCATCCGACTAGCTACCACATTGATGGCCTCATCCTCGACCTGGATAGCCTATCGAACTCCAGTTTCCTAACTGATGAGAAACTGTTAGTCCTTCTCATGAATGTGGAGTCATAACATAACCCATATCACTTACTATTGGAGAGAAAATCTAGAAAAAACATTGAAGATGAACCATCTTTCCAAAATATCAGCACTCGACTGGGTCCTTCGAACAATGTGGTCTCATGTTCCCACTCTTCTTGAACTGGTAGCATACCACATGGATACCAGAAGAAAAATCACATGAAAGATCCCTACAACGCTTCCTGCTATCTATCGAAGGAGTACCAGTCCAGGATTCTGAACCGACCTGGCTTGAAACTCCCAACTACCTCATATTGTGCTCAGTGATCAGTTCCTGGTTCACTATTACAGTCACTGATGTCATCTTGGAGACATTAACCTACGGTTGGATGTCATACTTGAGACCATCCTCAAACTACCCAGCCAAAGATAACTTTTCACCTCCTAGAATAGGTGAAAAACACTGATGTTATGTAAAAAAATATGAGTAATCCATCACTAAAAGAGATCCCTGATCCAAATGCATGAACTCTTGGGCTCAATCGGACCTCAACGTCTTGAGGTTGAAGTAATCATAGAAGGTCCTTAGAAACTCTTCCCAAGAAATATCCCAATGATGTCCCACCTATGAGATAACATACCACCATCTCTTGGAGGTATCACATAGCATGTACATCATGATCGTCACCATCCTCTCTAGAGGCATCACCAAATGCTCGAAGATAGAAAGCATGGCCTCAATCCATGATTATGTAGCCTTTGGTCCTATGTCCACTAAAATAGTGGAAGGATGATGCTTCTAGAACACCTGCATCAACTCTTCCATAGACGGGACAGGGTTTGGTGCTCCCTAAAGGCCCAAAACATACTCAAGAATCCTTCACATAAATTTGCATCAACACCTACGTCCGGTATAACAACTGGTGCCGAAACGGGCATGATATGAGGATATGCTGGTAGTCCCTGGTCTAGCATTCCCAGTGTCTGATCATTGCCTTGTATCTAGCATAAAACCAAAGGATGTCTTGGTGGAATGACTTTTCAAGTTCAAGTGCACACCTTAGTTCAAGATTATCAAGGAAAAAACTTAGAAGTGAAATAAAAGAATAGTAAGATAAACATTCAAATTTTAGAAAACATGGTTACATGACATATATAAACCCTACACGGCATGTTCACTTAATATTTTAGCATGGCGTGTACCTCTGCCAAACCTGGTCATGTAACACCAATAAAAACGACATGTTCCTCCTAAAACACGGGGTGTACTTGTATTTCTCAACATGCCCATGAACTTCTATAGGGCTATAACTGCACGGTTCCCTCATAGGTAACACTACACAGTGTGTTCACCCATGACACGATGTGTACTGCTTAAGTTCTAACCACCCATTTAATTGGTCACACGAATAGATACAAGATCAACTCTACACAGCATTTATAAACAATACGCGGTGTGTACAACCTTGTTTCATCAAACCGTGTCATTGGTCACATAGTTGGATACACGGTTGATTACTACACGGTGTGTATAATCGAGACATGGCATGTTCTACCAAAAGTTTTCCAACCCTGCGTCTCTTCTCATGCAGTCAATCACATGGTCAAGTACTACACGGTGTGTACTCCCAGAACATGGCATGTACTTATGAAAATTTGTTTCTTCCAGAAAATAATAACACATGGCATGTGTTAATAACATCGCATGTCGTGTTGTCTAGGTTTCTATACACTGGGCCTATGAAACTCCTTTGTGATCCTTAACAACTTAAATTTTTTCCCAAGCCATGACAACATCTGACCCATGAGTGCCCATACTTCTGAGAATCAATGTTTGGAATCCTTATTCATCACATAACTTGACAAAATTCAATTAAAGTTCAAACATGATCCACCAAATTCTGATCTAAGAGGGTGAATAGCACCTCAAGAACACAATATTGGTGTGTATCAAAACGAAACTTTACATATTCCAATACGCTATCAAAATAGCTGGTATTATATCATGGAATCTATCATAACAACATGCATATCTAGGAAAACATCTATCACAAAAGCATGAAATCAGTAATTCACCCTAAAGTGCATTACAAGAATTCATGACATGTGATCTCTATCAGGATCCAATATGATGAATTGGATGGAATACCCTCATCCCATTCAGTTACAATAGAAGTAGAACCTCAATAAGATCAATAATAACAACATAATACAAATGAATAGCCCAACTGCGAAATCAAATCAACTGTAACAATTGAAAAACAAAAACAAAATTGTTGTATTTGAGGTAACATGGATTTTACCTATACGTGGGTTAGCTACTCTCAGGAAAAAATTATTACCAACAATATATTCCTTTCTATCCCTATCTATAGGCTCCAAAAAATAAGACAAATAAGAGAAGAAACTCCACTTATACCACTTTATAACAACTCAGTTCCGGGTGCTTCCCAAAGGTTCCCTAGACCCGGTTGGTCACATGACCTCAAGCACATTTCCCCAAATGCCAGAGGCTACGAACTAGAAATGAGAGCCACAATTTGATAATAGGGAAACTATTCCCTCATTGGAAGAGTATACACAGCAGAATAATAAATATTAAATAGAAACAGAAGCAGTAATACCATAAAATAGAACTAAACAACTGAAGATTGATAGTGTGAAAAAACTAAAGCATATATATAAATAAATGATGCATGTAACAGGTATCTAGGAAATCATCCAAACAATTCACATTGTTATAAGTAAAATACCGAAACCAAAGTACATATGATATGTAAACTCCAACAGCATTGCAAGCCTCATCTTGGTCCCATGATCTCCAGCTCCAATAGTAATCGAGTACCTAAAGAAGAAGGGTGCTTTACCTTATCTATACATGAAACCATATATTCTGTTTGGGTCTAAAATAATGACCCAAACTAGGTGTGAGATGATTCCAATTAGGAAAAAACCTAAAGATCTGTGCCTAACTGTTAGATAATATATATAGCAGGTAATATGAAAAAATGAAGCAATAAACTAGGAAGTACTCAAAAGTAAACAATCCTACAGTTTTCAATTACATTCATTCATATTTATTAATTATTATATCCATTGAATAAAGATATATCGCGATCTAAACTAAGCTCTGTATCCCATGTGTAAAAGAGAAATAAGTGTCTCAAAAGACCATCTAACAAACAACAAGACCGTGTCCAAGCTTGTACTTTGGCTTAGAAGGCTCTTCACATTCAACAAACATACAAAAGAAACCATCTGGGAATGTTCTCATAGTATAACCCCTCTAGTTTAACATATCATCAATTAAATAACAATAATGACCCTCTCGTAAAGTTCACATAGTCTAACCCCTTTGCTCTCACATAGTACTAATCATTTACAAATGACCACCTGGATAGCTCTCACAGTCAATACACCTTGTTCTTCTTAGCAACAATAAATTATAATGACCACATGACAGCTCTCACAGTATACGCCCTAAGGTCCAATATTCATTTAATAATGAGACTTTGGGTAGCTCTCACGGTCTAACACCTCTGTTCTATGACCACCTAGCATCTCTCACAGTCAATACCTCTGGGTCAACATAACTACAAAAAATACATAAATGATCCTAGATTGGGAAGCACTCATAGTCTCATTCCCCATCATCATACTTTCACAATGTGAATCACCTGAATCTCAAAATAAATGTTAACTCTATCCTAAAAACACAAGGCATACAAAAAAAATAAACCTAATCGGAATTCAAGACCAAACATCTATAATCAATCAAACATGGGAAACAGAACCACAGTCAAGGCATAAAATCTTATGCATAATCAATAACCCTTTCTCAAACAAACACTCCATAACAGGTCTTAAACAAGGTTAAATTCCAAAACACGCAATACCCTAAACATGGGAATTCGACACTTTTAGCATATATAATTGAAAGACAATTAAAGAAAGGCACAGACAACCTAACTCAATGCCAATAGATCACTATAGTTGAAGGTAAACCCATGAATCAGCCTATAATGATGTAGATCAACATAAAGGTTAAAATTGTTCAACCATGAATTACCAATGAGAGATGAGGAATTAGAAAGAGAGGATCTACTCAAATAGATAAATCACCATTGGGAATCCAATGCACTCAGTGGAATCTCAATCAGAGCTCAGATGGAGGAACGAGAGAAGATTGAAGTTCTTCGGCCGTATGTCACTCTCCTATACGGAACACGGGGAGAAGAAGTGTTTTTTGGAGATGATACAAAACCCTACTCCGACTCATCAATTAAAAAGAAAAGAACAAAAAATGTTATTTTAATGTACACTCTATGTACTAGCCTCAATTGGCCCCCACTTTATACATTCTTCCAAGTCACCCAAATGGTCATGCACTCATCAGTTACATGGCTAGTACAGGGCTACACGTGGAAACTGGGCAAACGGTGTGTACACAAAAGTACACAACATGTACTCAAATGAATTCCCATTTCTTAATTTTTCTCAAAAACAACCATAAATAAAGATCCATACATGAACTGAATATACGGGTTCTTACAATAGATCTCCCTTTTCTTATGTATATCATCAGGTAATCACATGCAATTCTAAGTATAAAGGAATTTTGTGGTCATGTAGAAGAATTTTTTCGACAAATATTTTGTATTTTATGTATTAATTTTTCATGTAATGTTCCTAATCCTCTAAGACACAAGACCTCTCAATCTTCTGGGTTATATTAAGTAAAATTTTATGCAATCAATCATGTTTAAATGTTAAATAAAGAGAAGGGTTGTTATATATCTCATTTTTATATTCTTCTACATTCGTATCATTGATTTCAGTCATTCATTGGGAAAAAAATATGTATCCATGTGAATGTAATTAGGGGTTTTCCTTCCTATGAATATCATTCAAGGTTTAGGTCATAATCCATCATCATTTATATTTTCCTAGTGATACATTTTGACTTATAGACTCTACATAGTTTTCCCATCTCTCATCAATGTTCCCCCAGAAGAGGTTTATAGATATTAATCTGGGTGGAGTCCTTAACTTCATTCACTGAATGTTCTCCTAATAAAGTATATTATTTGAAAAATATTAGTTGATGAAATTTCATGGGTTCTTCTTGTGATGATACTACCATTCTTGAAAATACTATCTTCCTCAAAGGAGGGTGGGTAAAAGTTACCCCATCACTATAGGATGTGTTAGACTATTATATACCATTATCATGGCTACACTTTACTATTCATTTGGTGGTTCTAGGGGTCGTGGTTGTTGTGGAATAAATTCCCCCAGCCTCGTGGGTCGGGGCTACTCTTGTATTACTAGTAAAGATTCTTTTGTGGCCTTAATTGCATTTTAATATTTTATCTAGGCATGACCTAGGTGTAGCATAATTTTTTGGGTGAGAGTTCTATTCCATAGAAGGTTTCTATATGGTTATATATTTTTTAATCCTAAAAAAGGTGAAATATTTTACCTTCTAGGAAACCAAACAGAAAATACATTAAATAAATTTCTCCCACAGAGTACACATTTCCATAAAATTAGGAATTAAAGGCCTTTATTGGATATACTTACTAGAATATATAGATTCTATATCTAATATATATCTTGATGTGATAACATTTTGTGATTATTCCCTTAATAAACTTTATAGGATTATAAGAGAAGAACGGTTCAGAGCTATGTATTCAAGCCATCCTATGATATGAACAACAATTTGAGTATTAGTTATTATTTGTAATAATTCCTTTAAACAACTAAGAAAATCGTATTTCAGACCCTCACATTTTTTTCATGATTTAGGATTCCAGACCACTGAAAATGTGGCTAGATTAGCAGGGTTGAAAATATCATCTAGAATAGTGAGAAGCTTAACGTACTCCTTATAATTCATCTATTTAGAATTTAGATGATGCAGTGTATCCAATAAGTAATAGAGAAGTTAAGGTATGCACTCTTATTTTAGTGACATGGGAATACCATAACAAGGAGTGTCCATGCACTAGAATATGAATTATATCTTATCTCTGATCTACTATTTGAACATAAACATGGATTTTTCTTCCTCCTCACTGAGGGTTTCTTCAACTTGATCTGACTATAATTTTTTTTATGTTATTTTATTTAGAGGAGTAATATCAATCTAAACCACCTCAGTCACATAAAAGGGTCCATGGTTTGTGTGGGTATAAATGATTATTGTAGCATCAAATATCCAATTCACAATGATGAGGCACCATATATTGGTAATGAAGCTTCTCGATAAGCTGCCATTTGTTTCTCTAGTGCCTCTCTATATGAGGAAAACATTGAAGTAACTTTAGTGTATGGGGGCCTTTATTCCAAAAGGATGTGTTATTGTGAGGACTTACATTGAAACAAGTACCATTGAAAGGACCTCCATGGTGGATTATTTATTCTTAACTATGTGAAGGGCCACTTTTCTTGTTGGGTTCATTTTTCACAAGGATGAACCCTATAATATTTTCCTTCAGGGGGACCACTAGAGTTAATAGCATGATTTCCATGGGGATGGCCCCTTTAGTTTTTGATTTTTGTTGAGTAAGGATGGGGGACCTCATTTTTTTCTAATCTCTATGTTTTTTTGAGGACCACCTCAACTAGTGTCATGATGAGGACCCTCATGATTGATATTCACATTGTTTTTTGGAAGAACTCTATAATTGGTTCTCTGGGGTATTTTTTTTGTTTATTTGTATTAATTAATTGTGGGGAAGAAATATATAGCTCTTGATATCATGTCTATTACTATGAGGAGTAGCTACATGGTTATTATATTCAGTATTAGGGAATAAAAAACTATAAAAAATATTCTATAGAGGACCTCTAAAGTTAGTTTTTGTTTCACTTATGGGAGGATATCAATAGTGAATTATCTGGTTAAGACCTCTAGAGTTTTTTTACAGTAATGTGGGGAAGACCGTTGAAACCATGGTTACATTTACCTATTTATAAGGATTTAATGGATGAATAACTTGATATAGAGCTCTTAATATTTTAGTATTATTGATAAAAGTAACTTAGTATGATCCTTGAGCCACTATCAATGTATGTTGAAATGCATTATAGAGGCCATTGTTTATTGAGAAAATAAAATTCTCCTGAATTACAACCATGGATTTCCCCTAGTGATCCCTTCTTATATATGTTTTTGGTAAGGTGACTGGGTTGGAAACATTATAATGATTGTGGTTGTGTAATGTGGAAAGTTACCCTCATTGGAAGAATCACTCTTCAATGGATCCAGATTTTCCATTAAGATATGTTGATCAAATTCCTATGATATAATAGGAATAGGGATGTAAACCTTCTCTCAAGATTCAACTGTCAGTTTTCCTAAAATATCCCTCATCTAGGGTGTCCTTGTTTAAATAATCATAGCTAGGATGTCTAAGGTATATTATTTAATATATTATTTGGGAGTCAATTATGTGCGTTTCTAGAGATGATAATTACTAACAAGATCCCTCTGATGTAGATCTAGTGTAATGGCAGTGACATAGTTAGTTCCCTTCTGTACCTCTCTAAGAAAGGGGAGATGACTATTATTGTGCTTTAGGGACAAACTCCCAAGGTTATTGGATGGAAAAATTTGGGCCACTTGTTTCTCAGAAAAACTTAATTGGTAGGATATCCCATGGGGCTCCTTCTCTTATTGGTTCTCTCAATTTTCCTACAAGGTCGAGATAGGTCCATTGAGGTGATACTCCCACCCAAGGGAATCCACTACCTAACATTGGAGGTGTTGTGTCAATGATAATTTTTATAGGTACAGTGAGGCCATAACTATCATCGTGACCAATGAATACATCTTATTCATCAATAGGTGGTATATGGAAACCATAATTGTCATGCATGTTGCATCAACCTAACCAAGAATCAAGACATGCGATGGTGCATTCAGTGATTCCATTTCGATGTGATGAGAGATCCTATCAGGGAAACCAAAAAATGGAACCTATAAATGACGTACCATGAGTAAAAATAATTTGTATAGTGATCTCATTCAAAGGTAAATGACTTCACATTGAGTTTACCATTTTTATTACCACATGAATTCATGACAACATTTTATGTTTGTTTGTAGACTAACTTTCCAAAGGCAGGCGGTTGTTGTGATATACCAAAAACACATACAATTAATCATCAAGGTTGAGTGGATGGGTGGTTGACCCATACAATTATAATAGTATTTCCTATTCTTGGGGATTATTATATATTAAGGAAATATTCATGAAATCTTTCACAATAACAATACTAGTTACCTTGGTCATGAGTGTGATCGATAGTTACTATGCATCTATGTGATCATTGTTGATTCCGAAATTATATTTCTTACTTTTTCATTCCATTATTTTTGGAAATCAAAAATATAATCTTAAAACTTACTTACTATTATTTTTATGTAAATTTTTTTTAAAAAATTTACTGTTAGAAAATATATTATTTTACAAACATATAGTAAGTTATAATGAATTACATAAATAAACTTATAATTATTATTTAAAATTTTACTAATGGGACTCACTTTTATCAGCACCTAAAGTTAGTCTCTCTATCATGACTATTGTAATGAAAAATTCTTGACAATCAGATGGATATTGTTACCGGTAACATTTGATTGGTACTCATAGATATTATGGTAGTGAAAAACATAAGGAAGACCATAAAACTGACATAAGATTATAAACATATTCAAAATAATTATTTCTAATGTAAGGAATATTTTTTACACTATAATGGTGTTAACCAATACAACATTAGAAAATCAGTTACAATAGATCCATTTTAGTGTCGGATGACCGAGTCATTTTGAAAAACATATAGAAATATGACTTTTGGGAAATAAATATAACTATTGGGAATATGACTATAAATACTAGGTAATTCAAAGAGTTTCGAGTTTTTTGGGAGCTTCTTCCACTTCTTATATAGATATTTATGTTGTTTGATTTTATTTTAATTTTCTCATTGTATGATAGCTCTGGAGATTACAATGAGTGAACATCTTATTATTAGTTATTATAATTGTTTAGATTCATTTGATGTAAACCATTTCAGGTTGTATCCTTATAAAATTTTTATTTTTAATATACATATAATCATCATAACAATTGAGGGATTTTAGGAATAGGTAGATAGATAATCTGATCCATTGGATCGAGGGTTACTGGGGTTAGGTAGACAGAAAATTCAATCATCAAATCGAGGGATTCTGGGGATATGAAGGCAGATCCCTTCTGATAATTGTATCAAAGGCTTCCCTAGTAAGGGAAGACATAATTTCTTCTAATTATAATACAAGGGATACATTTAGTGTGGTTTATATACTACCATTATCTTATGTTTAAAGGAGTTATATTTTTAATAAACTAAAACAAGTTCTTTCTTTTGTATGATATTGTTTTACTTATTGCCTAAAAGATTTCATATTCTGCTACAAATTTTAATAGAATGTGAAATATTGTATTCAAATTTCTATTATTTTGGTTTTATATGTATTAATATGATTATGGAAATAAAAATAAATTTTAATTAATCATTTTTATCATGTTTATGATATACTATAATTAATCATATCCATATTGAATCCTATATTCTGATCTGATTTAATTTTATTGTTACTGATTAATATTTTGTGATCATAATAAATACCAATTCCAATAAATAATAGGGTAATGGTTTTTTTAGTTTAATTCATTTAAAAAACATTTTAAAAACTAAAATTCACCCATATTGTAATTTAGATATTATAGTCATGTTATTATCATCCTAATCAGTATATAACTATATACCGATCCCATAATTGGTATCATATCATGTTTCCAATTATCATATACATGATGATGTTTATACTTTTTTACTATTTCAAGTTACTAAAGTTTTTTTGTTAAAATTTTTTATAAATTACTACTTACAATAATGTGGTTTGTGGAAAGGAATATTTTCATTTTTTAGAATATGTAAGGAATGAATATTGGTTCAATAGAAAATATCAATTCAAACAGACATTTTATTTTAGATGGTGCTAACTATGGTTACTCAAGAGATAGGATGAAGATTTTTTTTTATTAACATAGGGGTTGATAACCTTTTCATTATTAATGGAGATTATAAAATTCTGGATAAGGAAGTTACTGATTTTACTGATCAAGAATAGAAGGAATATAAAATTAATTAGAGAGTAAGGAATACTTTGTTATGATCTGTGAAAAGAAGCATATATGTTCAAAAATCATCTTGTGAACCTACTAATAGTGTCTATAAAAATCTTGAGGTTACTCATTTTGGAACATAAATTGTATTTGATACCATAATATCTAAGTTAAGAGGGTATTACCAAGCCTTTGACTTTATACGAAGTGAATTAGTTGCAAAGATGCATCAAAGATACATGATGATTATTAATAGTCTACAATCTATTAGAGATAATGGTATTGATGATGAGATCCTTGTTGATATGATAATAGATATTATTCCAAATGAATTGTAATCTATGAGGACTATAGTTAATGAAACAAGTAAGTTTAATAAATTTACCCTTGATGATTTAATTTGAAACGTTTTGAAATATAAGGGATGATTAAAAAGAGACGATGAGAAATTGAAAAAAAAAGTGTGGTGTTGTGTTTGCTAAATCATATACCTTACCTAAAAAATTTATATCTACAAATAATTTTTTTAGATCATCAAGAAAGGAGAAATTGGTAGTCCATTTTGATTCATGTGTTTCTAAAAATTCTTAGAATGATCTAGCTAACTTGGCTGAAACGATTAATATGATAGTTGAAAGAAATATTTTCAATATCATTTTATGAAATATAAAAAGGAAATAAGTGACATGAAATTTGAAGTAACTTGTTATAAATTTAATAAATACCACCATTTCAGACTAAATTGTAGAAAGATGAATAGGAAATATATAAAGGATAGAAATTAAAAAAGGAATAGAAAAAGTATTATAAATCCAAGGGAAAAATGAATTGAAAACTGCTAACACATTGAGTGATACTTGAGGTAATTATTTATATATTTTATCTGAGAATGAATGTTTCGGAAAGAGGAACATTGTACCCTTTCCTAATATACCCCTTGATAATAATTTTCTAACGGATAAGGTATGAACTATTGAAAACCTTACCAACATAAATTTAAGAGAAAATTATCCTGATGAGAAGGATTATACATCATTGGATGAAGAATCTTCCTCATCCAGTTATGATAATACTCTTCATACATATGTTTAAGTTTCTCATTTTGAAAAGGTTTTATAAATTTAAAATTAACTAATTTGTAAAAAAATATTTATACTGCCAATGAAAAACATTCAGTGGACTATTCAAGGATTGATGTTTTAATAAAAGAAATTTTAGATCTCTCAAAATATCATTATGATAATATTCCTAATATAGAAAAAATATCTAAATATTTTGAAAAATTTATTTCTCTGAAAAATATTCTGGAAAAAAAACTCAATTCTATAACTAATACAATTAAAAATAAATATTTAGTTATAAAACGTAAATCTAAAATCTCAAGATTGAGAAATATTTTATCAAACTTTACCACTAGTAATGAAAAATGTGATAAAATGTATAAAAAAATCCTTCATCATGGTAAGATTGTTGGAATGGGGGTTTCATATAAAAACCTATTTTAGTAATAATTTCTTTGTTCCAAAAGTACTCCTTTTGCACTAAATGTCAAAGTGGTGGCCATTGAAAAAATAATTTTTCCTTAAATAACATTCCATCTATAGGTTTTTGTAAAGAATATTTTTCAAAAGAAATAAAATAAAATAAAAATAAAATCAGATAGATGTGGTCACCAACGATTTTTTTCCAATAATATTATAACCAGGAAAAGTTTGGTTCCAAAATTCTAATGTTTTTGTTTAAAAAAAATTACCAGGAATAAGAATACATGGTACACGAATAGTGAATGTTCTCAAAATATGATTGGTAACAAAGACTTTTTCAAAAATATCATCAAGATTATAGGTTGAAAAGATACATTAGATGATAATACTCATGGTCATACTATCATAACATGCAACATTGTTCTTCTTAGTAAATATTTAATTTCAAATGTTTTGTTTGTTAGTGGTCTTAAGCAAAACAATATTATAATAAATCAATTGTGTGATGAAGGTTGCCTTCTAAACTTCAGGAATGATAAGTTTTTTGAATATTGTTCCAAGGATGAATTCATTCTTTCTCCCCATTGGCATGAGCATGGTTATACACTTATCTTAGAAGATATTAGGATCCAAGATTTACCTTGCCTTAGTAAAATGGAAAATAAATATTGGTTATGGAGTAGAAGGTTAGGACACTGAGCACTAAGAAACATAGCTAAGTTGACTAAGAATGGATTTGTTAAGGATCTACCAGAATAGAGGTTTCATTATTCAAAATTTTGTACCCATTGCCAAAACGTAAGCAACATAAGTATAGTTTTAAATATATTAGTGATGTATCAACCTCTGATGCTTTATAGTTAGTGCGCATGGATTTATTTGATCCTATAAAAACTTACATTATCATTGGAAAATACTATGTATATGTAAATGTTAATGATTACAATAAATATACTGGGGTTTATTCTCTCAAAAAGAAATAATAATCAATTTGTTAATTTTAAAAAAATTATCCAAATATAAAACAGAGAAAAATATTTTCTTGATAACTATGTATAGTTATCATGGTAGAGAATTTGTAAATTATGAATTTGAAACTTTTTCTAGTAAAAAAGGTATAGAACATAACTTTTCTTCTCCTATAACTCCTTATAAAAATGGTGTAGTTAAATGATTAAATATAATTATTCATAAAATAACTAACAATCATGTTGAGTGAATACTCAATTGCAAAAAATTAATTGGGCTAAAGAAACTAGTACTTCCTGCTATACTATTAATTAAGTTTTAATTAAACTTTTTCTTAATAAAACTTCTTTTGAGTTTTAGATAGGAATAAAATCAAAAGTTTCTTACTTCATACTTTTTGGATGTAATGTAATCATCTTGAATGAGAAAGATAAATTACATTAATTTTCACCCAAATCCAATGAAAGAATATTTTAGGATACTCCACAACATTGAATAGATATACAGTTTTTAACAAAAAAATGTTGTTCTATTGAGGAAATAGTACATGTTATGTTTAATGAAACAAAACCTTTTATTTTAAAACAACCAAAATCTACATCTTCATATTTTTTTCAAAAACTGATTTTCTATCATTGTTAAAGGATCTTCTCATAAAAAAACAAATCACGAATTTGTTTTTAATGTTTTTCCTTCTTAATATTTTCTACATAATGTTGAAGAATAGAGTTTTCAAAACCCAAGAAGCAAGTTTTTTCATAGGAATCATTATAGTGTGAGTATCATTGGTGATGTTGAATTACCATTTAGGACTAGAAGATCATTAAGGAATCAAATTTAACATCTACCTCTCTGATCCAAATATTAACCTACGAATGCTGATGAGGCATTAGGATATGTGGATTGGATTATTGAAATGAATGGCATGCTCAAAGAATTTGAGTGAAAAAAGTCTAGAATTTAGTTGAATGACCTCAATAAACTTATATAATTTAATTAAAATGGGTTTTAGAAACAAATGTAATGAAAATGGAATAGTTTTTAGAAATAAATCTAGACATTATGAAAAGGGTTATAATCAAAAATAATTAATAGACTATGAATAAACCTATGACCTGGTAGTTAAAATTGAATCTATTCATATACTTCTATCCTTTGCAGTATTATTTAATTTTAAAATTTTTCAACATGGTTGTGAAGATTCATTTTCATAATAGATATGTTCATGAGGAATTTTATTTTGAACAACCAATGTCTTAAAAAATAAAAAACATATTAAATATGTTCATAAATTTAACAAGTATTTGTATGGACTTAAACAAGCCCCTATAGCTCGGTATGATAAATTAAGAAGATTTTTTAAATATAATTTTTAATGGATTTTTGGATACCACCCTCTCGATAAAAGAAGTTAACAAAAATATTATGAATATTCAAATATTTTATGATGACATTATATTTTTATCAACTCAACAATCTTTAATAGGTTCATTTTTAGATCTTTTGAAATATGAGTTTGAAATTATTATGATGGTTTTTTTAACATATTTTCTTGGTTTCCAAATTTATCAGAACCTAGAATTAAATTTTATATCTCAACATAATTATATAAAATATCTTCTCAAAAAATTAATTTTTATAATACTAAAAGTATTAGTACTCTCATTAATATATCAAATATCCTTGATCTTGACAAGCTCAGGAAACTAGTTGATCAAAAAAAAATTATAGGTATAATAAGAAGATTACATTAATTAACTGTTAGTCATCTAGATTTAATATTTTCTATATTCCTATGTACAAGATATTAAGAAAATCTAAAGGAATCCCATATTAAATCTGTGAAATTGTTTTTTATTTATCTCAAGGTAACTATGTATTGAATACTTTTCTATTCTTCTGGAAAAGTTTTTAAACAAAAAATTATTTTAGATTCTAAATTTTGAGGTTGTAGAATGGATGAAAAGAAAATTTGGGACATGTCAAATATTAGGATATTCTTTAGTTTCTTGGACCTATAAGAAATTATACTTAGTATCACTTTCCACTGCTAATATAAAATATTTTGAATCTGTTAGTTTTTGTTCTCAAGTGTTGTGGATGAAACAAACACTCACTAACTATGGAATGAGTTTTAATAAGACTCCAATACTTTTATAATACAATTTTCAGTACCTTTAGTAAAAACCATCACATATTTCACATGTTAAGTGCATAGATATAAGACACCACTTCCTTAGAGATCACACAAAAAAAAGAGATATTACTTTACAATTCATTAGAATACAAGAAAAACTTTCTAAAACATTTATAATACCTCTTCCTTATGATAGATGTTATTATATTAAATAGAATCAATGAATTATCAATATAAATTAATCATTTATATCTACCTCTTTTCTATCCATCTACTTAAATTTATATACTCCTTTTCCTTGGGTAAGTACACATGTTTATTTTTTCACTAACAATTTGTTTTCTTAAACATATGTTATCTTAATTTTTTTCATAATGATTTCTATGGACACATATTTTGTTAGAAAATTATTTTCTAAACTCATATTTCGTTACAATGTTTCTGAATTCAAAAAATATCATAATAAAAATTTTCTATTAAAACTATTACAAATATTTTTCTTAAATGAATGCTTCATAATTAGTTTTCATTAAAAAACTATATTATTTTTTAATCGAAACTATCATAATATGCTTATTTTACAAAAACCAACAAGAAAAACTAATCATATTGATTAATATTTCAATATAAAAGTTACTCTTCTACTCTTTCAATTTTTTTACTATTTCATTATGATTAGTTTATAATTTTTGTTGTTATACTTTAGTTTTATAAAAAAATCTGTAATGTTTGTAAAAAAAGAATAATTTTTTCCAAATAATACTCATTATCAATACTATAGGAATGAAAAAAACCACAAGAGTTCAAAATTTCATTAAATATTTCTTCATATGATTATCTAAATTCATATTAGAGTGGGATAATTCAAAATCATTGATTAGGTTTTTGAAGACGATATGAAAAACTAAGAACCTATATATATGGGACCCCCTTTATGTTCCACATTGGTTGGTCAAGTGTTTTACCTCAAGTTTATAACCTCTTTATGTTCCTAGTCCAAAAAAACTTCTTTTCATTTAGTTGAATTATATAAGTCTCAGTCCGATGGTAACTAGTAAATATTACATGAAATGGTACATATTCATAGAGAGGTTAGTTGGAATATATTTTTATGAGAATAATGATTCCTATTTTAATAATATTATATATTTCAATGGTGGCCAGTCTTTCGATGTATAAAAAACAGAAAAGGAAATTGATTTACTAAATCCAAATTGTGTTCTTGATTTTTATTCTTCAGTCTTTTTTTTTCAATGAATATGGAAAAAACATTCATTATTAACATATGGAAAGGGATATAATATTTCATATAATAAAGTTCTTATCTTATTATAAATATCATCATAAGGATAATCTTAATGTTCTTCACATAAACTTTCATATATTTTCAGATCCTTCAATAATAAGAAGGAAGAAGACTCTATGTTTGATTATTAAAAAAATCATGAAATTTCACACTTAACACTATATAATTTAGTTGTTTTCTTATGGATGAAAGGGTATCTCATACTTAGGAAGGGAGGTTGTGATGCCCTAAATGATTCTGATGTTTTCTTATTATATTTTCTAGTAGGCATTAAAAATATAGACTTGGTTGGTTTCATCTTCTTAATCATATAGAATATCAAATAAGTTAGAATCAAGTCAAAGATCATTATGTTTTTGGATTTCTTATGTAAATAATTTTAAAAATACAAAGTTTTTTTTCAAAAATTTTAACAAATGAACTCCAATGAGGGAGAAAATTTTATTCATCATTGATGATACAATGAACATAATGATATTGTTATTTCATGATAAATCTAAAAAATTTATTGAGAAATTTTTTGATGATGCTTCTGAAGTTGAACCCTCACCAAAAGATGAGAAAGATAGAAAGAAGAAAAGGAGGAAGGTTGAGACCTCCCCGCCAAATAATGAGAAGAATCAAAAGAAAGTTCTTTATTAAGTTAGAGATTAATGTATGAAGAATAATGATGAAAGGAAACTATGAGATCCTAAAATCAGACATGACCTTACTATGGAAAGTCGTTAATATTTCATGTTGTTGATACATTACAGGAAGAAGAAAATAAGAGAAAGAAAAAGAAGATATTTTTAGATGATCAACTATGTGAAAATCAATTGAAGGATGTTTAAAAAGATTCTATGAATATAGTTATACCTAATTCTCAAAACGATCAAGTTAAACTAGTTACATGGTTTGGTTTTCAAGAAACCACCATTGTACAAGCAGAAATTCCCCCTATCATGGATAGGGGAAAAAGGTTGTTGTTGAATAATTTTTCTTGATCCTTCATAAAAATAAATCAAAACTGAAGCATGCAGAGATAGTTGATTTGGGAACTGTTATAAAACTCATGGAAGATATGGATAAAGCTATTATTAAATAAGCTGAAGGTTCGGATAGACATGAAAAGGAAGAAAAATAAGTATTAGAGGAAGAAGGATGTAAAAAGGTGAATATGATAAAGTAGTTTAAGAAGAAGATATTGAAGAACTAGTGGTAGTAAAAGAACAAGAATACCAATAGAATGAAGATAAAGAATATCAGAATGATGAAGAATATGATATTGAAAATATTTAGCCTGAAAAAGATTCATCAGAGTCATCCTCATCACATTTTATCTCCAGCATTGATAATAAAATTAATGATGAATTTTTAGAAGATGAAGCATTATTGTTAGTGGAAGCCAAGTCCTCATCAAAGAAAGAAGATGATCATAATTCAAAAACTAATCCTTATGAAAATGTTAAAGCTTAGAATCATGTTTATATCCTTGAATTATTTGATGATAATCAAGTCTATGATAGGAAACTTCTAAAATAATTTTCAATAAAAAATAATAATAAAGGAAATGAATTAGAAACCTAAAAAAGTAGAATTGAACATCCTAATATTTAGCCAGAACAATTGGACTCAGTTTGAACCATTTCTTGTGAAAGAGTTTTTTATATTATCCAACATTTTAAAATATTATAAGGAACAATTATTTATTTCAAAAAACCTTGAATCTTGGATTCAACTAATCCAAGATAATCGAAAGGAAAAATTAGAATCAATCATGATGTTAACTGAGAATGTTATTCAAGTAAAAGATCAATTAAAAGTTTATTTGAAAATTTCTCAGACTCTAATTATGTCTTATAATATAATTTTGAAGTGGCCTTGACTTGTGGATAATGATCTTAAGCAATATGATGAGAATTTTGATGATGTGAATAATCCTATGAATCAAACCGCTTAATATTTTAATAATTTTTATAAAGTGATAATAGAAATGGTAAAGCTTATAAAAGAGTTTAGAAATTCAACAGATAGTCATATTGAGGAATTAAATGATTTGAAAGAGATGATCTGATACATTCAGTTAGAGATAACTATACTCAAGTCTTAAGGAGCTAGAAATAATGTTTTGATGAAATAATTTTTTTTTTGAAAAAGTTCAGATTCAGGAAGAGAAATTAGAGAATCTAGACAAGGGTAGAAATGATTTTAAGAAGATCAGGGCATTTTTAAAAACCTTGATCAAGAATGAAAAATTATTTTTTAACACTATTTGTATCTATTTTAGAAAAAAAATTGATTTTTAGTAATATATAACTGAATTAATCTTTTATTCCAATTAATATTTGTTTGAATATTTTCTAATTCCGATTAGATGAATGTTCTTTCATATTTTTGTTGATTATTAGTGTGTGTATTATATTGGTTATTATCTTTCCTTAACTAAAATTTCAAGAAACATCATATATGTTACACATTAATTTTTAAAAATCACAATAATGGGAATTTATAGAAAGGGGGAATCTTTATAGGGAATATTTTTACACAAAGGGGAAAAATTATTTTCAAAGGAATATTTCTTAATAGGGATAATTTTGTTGAGGAGGAGAATGTAATATTTAAGGGAGAATATGATCTTTAGGGGAAGATGTTATCCTATGGGGGAGTTCATCATATTCAACATCATACTCTCCATCATATTTATATGAGTTACAAAATCATAGGGATTTAAGGATAAATGTTTAATTATGAATATAAATTACCTTAAATAAAAAGGAGTTTAATTTTTTCAAAGTTATTTTTTCATTTATGTTTTTGGGTTTTTGATTTCCAAAAAGGGGGGGATAGTTGACTCAAAAATTTGATTTCTCACTTTTCCATTCATTAGTTTTTGAAATCTAAAACACATTCTCAAAAATTATTTACTAATATTTTATATCAAAAGAGTTTTAGAATGTTTTTGTAGAAAAAATATTCTTTTACCATACTTAAAATAAGTTTTAATGATTTTAAAAAATAAACATATAATTCTTCATTATGATTTTTGTAATGATAATGTGTCTGATAAATCAAACTCACTTTTATTAGTACTAAAATTTAGACTCTCTTTCATGACTATCATAAGGAAAACATCGGAATAATAGAAATTATATTGATGTAGATAACATCAGGCTGATACTCATAAAAATTTTCATAATGAAAACTGTAAGGAAGTCCATCGGACTGACTAATGTATTTAATTATATCTAGAAGACTTATCTCTATTGTGAGAATTCCTTTTTTACACTATAATGGGATAATGAAATATGAAATTAGTCAATCAGTTGGAATATATTCATTGAGGGTTAAGGTTTCCATGTCGTTTCGATGAACTCAAAGAAATATGACTATCAGTAAAGAAATATAATCATTGGGAAGATTCCTATAAATACCAGGCCATTTGAAGAGTTTGAATCTTTTTGGAGATCCACAACTATAGTTTCTAGAGTATTTTATATTGTTTGATTTAAATTTAAATTTATCATTATACGATAGATCTAGAGATTACAAATCAATAAAGTCTTGTTATTGTTATTTTTTATTGTTTAGGGTCATTCTAGGGAAAACTTTTCATGTTGTATCCTTATAAACATTTTCTTTTTAATCCATTTTACATCATCATAATAATCGAGGGATTATGTGTTTTGGAATATAATGAATCAGATCCATCAGATCAAGGGAAAATGGGGCTAGGTAGATAGAGAATGTGATCTTTATATGGAGTGCTTCCAAGGATAGGAAGAAATATCCATTCTGATCACCTCATCTAGGGATTCCCTAGTAAGGGAAGATATAAATCCATGTATGTATAAAATAAGGGATACCTTTAGTCTAGGTTATAGAATTAATTTCTCTTAATGTTAAAAGAGTTTTCTTTTTATTGTGTTTAAATTCATTTTTGTGTTCATATGATATTGTATTACTTATTTCTTATAAGTTTTCATATTCTTCTATACGTTTTAATAGAAAGTGAAACATCATATTCATATATATATTCTGTTTGTTCTATCTATATTAATTAGATTTTGATAATAAAAATACCTTTTAATTAATAATATCCATTGTGATTATGATACACTCTAATTAATTGGATCCATCTTGAATCTTATATGCTAGTTTGATTTAATTTTATTGTCACTAATTATGATTCTGTGATCGGGATAACAACCAAGACTGATAAATAAACATAAATAGACTTCGAGTTTGTTTAGTTTAATTATTTTAGACAAAGTTTTTAAGACTAAAATTCACCCCTATAAGTTATCCATTATAATCATATTCTTATGATACAAATATTTATATTACTATATTCAGATCTAACAAAAAAATGTATATATCAATGGTTCTCCATATTTCACTTTCTAATTGATTACCATATGGTTTAAAGCCACATAGTTGGGAACTTTAGAATTTATCACCATCCTAGGAGGTGGTAAGTGTTGTGAATTCATGATTAGAACCCACATAGTTCAATACCGCTTAACAAGACCTTTTTTACCATTTAAGGACATGTGACAAAGACTATTGGGGTGAATTGTAAGTCCATTCATCCAATACTAATTGAATTTCTTTTTAAATTCATGTGTTTGGAACCAAATTTAGTTTCTTTTATGTTCATGAATCTGGGACTAAATAAATTACATTTTCTCTTCATGTGAATAGGACCACTATTTCTTTTAATTTATATTTATACAACTATGAGTTGTATTTAGTAGATTAAATTCATGTGAAGTGTACTACTGGGTGAAAGAATTCTAACAATGGTTTTTTGGGACATACACATGAGTACCACTTTTAGGTTCATCCTATTTTTTGAAAGATTAAAAAGCGCGGTTATTGTTGGAGCTTACTCTTAGTAGAAGGCCCGTAGTTTTTATATCTCATTGATGGTACACAGTGATGAGATCACAAATAAGAAAATTGTGGGGATTACACACCTATTACGAGTTCCATAAATATATGGATCATCAGTAAGGAATAGAGATAAGGTCATCAATGAGAACATGGTTGGGGAGAATTCCTAGTAGGAGGCCCATATATGTATCTCTCAGTGATAAGACATGAGAATGTGGTTATCAATGATAACATGATTAAGGAATAATCCTATTATGATTCTTGTATAGATAGGAATGAGTAGTGAGTTGGTTTAGGATATAATGTTTTATTAAAATCATCAAGAAATTATTTCATCCTAATTTTTAGACATAGGTGAATGAGGAACTCATATCAACTTCCTACTATTAGGGAGTTGACATGAACCATGATGGGTCTCTTAGATGGTGGAACCCTAACAAGGACCACTGTGGTAGCATGGGGGATTGTTTCTATAGTAAGTCTCTCTAGGTAGCCTGGGTGAATGGATATATAATATGACTCCTATGGATGGCATGTGTAGTGGTGCACTATTGGGGCTCTGTTGAATAACCCAAGAGAGTGTGTACCTAGTTGGGATCTATAGGGTATCATGGGTGAATTGATCCCCACCAAGCCTCATCTGGTTGTCCTAGGGGTGGAACACTAGTAGGAAGATCTGGAGTAGCATCACTGAGTAGTTCCCTATTTGGGATCTCTAGGATAGGCTAGGAAAATGTAACCCTAATATGACACATTTAGATGGCCTGGTTTTTGGCTCCCAATTAGGGATATCTAGGGTAAATGGATCAGTGGTTCCCTAGTAGGTATCTCGAGGGTATCTTGGGGGAATGGAAACCTAATATTCCTTATCCGGTGTCCAGGGTGGAAGTGCCCTAGTAAGGATCTTTGAGGCAGTAAGGAGAGTGGAACCCATAAGGGATCTCTATGGTAGAGTGGGTGAATGGTGACCTAATATGTTTCTTATGGCTGGCTTGGGAAGTGGTACCCTAATAGGTCACTCATGGGTAATGTGGTCGGGTGGAGACCTTGTAGGGAACTCTAGAGTTGGTGGGTCATCCACCCTAGTCAAGAGAATATAAAGGGGAAGTTCCCCTTCACAAAACTTTAGTGTAAAAAAATTGGATTACACAACTACCCTGAATTTTCATTTTTATTCCTTAGGTTTTGGATTATAGAGTCACTAGAAGAATAAATAAGGTCCCTTGGGTGGGCAGTGACAGGAAATTTGGTTTCACCTTCTGTAAAAAAGGGTTTGGATCATCTAGTGCCCTCAAATTAATGGAATGGTATTTTATAAAATGAAAAATGAGGCTATGTGTGGGCCAATTATACTAACCACCCATAACTATTGTGGTTGCCTTGGTACGGTGATCGGTGCCATAGAGAAGGGTACATGGCACAAGAGGCTAAAGTTGGGCAAGCAGAGACCCAACACGGAAGGACTTGGAACTACGGGTCTGGGTTTCATAGAGGTTGGAGTTTAGGGGGCTAAGGTGGGAGGTGTTTTGGAAATCAAGCATGGTGAGGACCCAGTACAAGGTATTCCTCACACGAGGAGGCCATGGTTCCATTGGATTTTTCTACTAAAAATCCACATCATTCAACTAAATTCTCTAAACATATCAAATGGGATCCCAAAAAATGACTCACTATCTTGAAAAATTAAGTAGAAAATTGAAATTTATCATTGTTCTTATTACAACCGAAATGCAGTCTATGTCACAAGGTGCACATAACACTACACTCAAATCGCCAGTCACACTTTATTCATAAATAGTCACGAATATCATATCATTTTCCATGCAAGATTCATATATATAACTTCACATATATCATTTCATACAATGATGTTATAATAATTAATTTCTCAAGATTCCTATCAAGATTAAATTTCATATGCTTTAATACACTATGACATGGGTGGCGACCAATTATCACCCGCTACACTATTTAGAGAACTCTAAATACTTACAGTTCTATATCCTATCACTTACAATGAAATTTCTCTATCTCATATCATAGGATATAGTATTCAAGATAAATTGATAAAATTATATCTCATTATTCATAAAATAATTATTAAACTCTTACCTATCAATATCTACCAATATTTTGAAAGGTTTCAATCAATATTTTTTACATTCGTATGATTTATTAAAAACCTATACTCCACATAGTTATGTAATGTTATTACAAATAACAAAGTGATATCAACACTCACTCAAGATAAATATCCTAATATTTATTAACTCATATGCTTGATCATGTATTAAAACAATGATCTTTACTAGTACTCTAGCATTCTCGTACAAGTACAATGTTTGGTACAAGCATACATACATTCATACAATTCATCATTACTTGTAGATAATATATCCATATATATAAATCAATTTAATTTTAGGTGTTAAAAGATAACAAAATGATATTACAATTTTCTTCATATATTTCAGTATCTACACATACCATACTAGGTCTCTAATACATGTATAAATATCTATTTCTAATGAATTGTAACGTCTCAATTTTTATGTTTCCTCAAATCAACAAAAAGATACTCATCGAACCTATCATGGTCTATGTGATTTTGTAAAATATTATCAATAATCACTCCAATAAAGCACTATTAACATTTAAAATAATTCAACATTACGTTATATAATATATAATACTTCGTCTATTCAATATACCTACAAACCAATCTTGTAGTACATTCTCTGTGTGATCATGTCACCTGTGATGTAGAATCACTTGAACAAGTTCATTACCCATGAGGTGTATGTAACATAGAACACTTTCCCAAAAAATTGTGGTGGATAGGGGGAAAACCATATTTATACTTTTATTAAGATCTCATGTTGATGAGTTCAATTCAATTTTTTTTACCAAAATACCCATGGTGATACGTTTTTTATTGAAATAATATCCCTGTTATAGCGAGCTAAAGGAATTAGTGGTTATCCTATTGGGACCCAACATTAGAAATATTCTTTTACACATGGAATGGATGTCTGATTATTATACTACACTTCCTTAAATTCAAAAAAAATCACACTATAGTGACACCACTTGGTATCAAACCCATCAAGTTTCTCTAATTCCAAATTATATATATATTTTCATAACTAACCAATTTCCCGAAAATATCGATTAGTAGGGGATCGATCATATTTACCTATATATCATGATGGTTTGGTAAGGATTTCTATCCATAATTTTTATCAAAATATCTGTGACGATACATTTCTGAAAAACATATTCCTTATTCTCAACTTTTTTTCATACTTAATATTTTCATAAATTGTTACTGGAGAATTATCACTCTTTAGATGTTTGACCTTGTTAAACACACCTCTAAAAATCCTCATCAATATAGTCAAATTTATTTTCAATTTAAAAACATTAATATTCTTATTATGGTTTCATATTATTCATGATTTTGGGGTTTCTCACCCATGATTTATGGAAACTTATTTTTATACTTTAAAACTTAATGTACTAGAACATATATTCCTTTTTCCTAAATATATCACAACATTAGAATCAACCTTACAATACTTTAAATTTTATTTTTATTTTTCTTCAAGAAAACCACATTTAAGGGTTTAATGGAAAACCAAGTAAGAAAGATATTAAACTATAATTATAATTATTTTATTGTTTAGAAAATTGGTACTATTCTCTGTGACAACCCTAAATTATATAAAATATGTCCACTATGCCTCATCGTGAATCTGGTCCTCAAATAAATATGTCATATTGTCCTGTGACTTGATATACTCATCTCTGTTGATGTTACTTTCATTAAAACCTTGACACAGATTACTTTTTTGGGTATTAATCCAACATAATTATAATAATAAAAATTTTATGGTTTTTGATTAATTATCATAATCACTTATTTGATTAGATATAGAATAATATTCCACTTTAATTTCAAGGGACATAAGAACTTGAAAATGTTCATCTTTGGATCTCTATTTTTGGATGTTATAATCATTATTACTTATTTATTCTTAACCCTTTGAAAGGATAGTCCTTATATTTAATATTGAATTCATATTCCCCTTCCATTTGGGGATGGATATTCACTTTTAATACACAACACAATAATATTTTTTTATTTTAGAAGAATTTATTTGAGTGTTTTTTATCCTTTTCATATTTTTTATTTTTCATTGGTAAAATTTATAAAAAATGGAAAAAATTTCAATATTGGAATTTCAGGAAATGAAACATTCCATTATAAATTATTTTCCCCTTTAAAAATTATTCCAATGAAGGGACATGAATTATTCATATTTAACTTTATATTTTTTTTTATTTTCTATCTATTCTTAAGAAGTGTTTTTTTCTCAATGATTTACAGTATTTTCAAAGGATTGATTACATTGTTCTTTTCACCATTATTCCTATTTTTCAACAAGTATCCTCTTCTCATTTCATTTATAATAAAAATAATATGAAGACATTGATGATATAATTTTATCACGTAATGTTCTTCCAAATATGAATTATCACATTAAAATTAGCTAAATGAACTCTAATAAACTTCTTTAAAAATTTTGAGATGCTGTTTATTTCTCCACATCCCCGAATAGTGATGAAGTTGAAATTAAAAACAACAAAAAATCCATTAAATTACTACATTATAACCATAAAATTCACAAATATTTTTCTCCAATATTATGACTTTTATTCCTTAACTCTCATATATAATTTATAAATATTATGTGTATTTTTCTTTCAAATTTCATTAGTTTATTGGTACATTATGAACTTTATCATCTCCTTTTAATAAGAAGATTGCACTAATGGATTCTAAGTTCTAACATCCACCTCCATATTTATTTGTGTTTAGATTTAAAATAAGTTTTTTTTTCTTCTTAAAATTTGAGACCTATAAATATAATATACAATATATCAACCCTGTTAGATATATGATATAAATACATATTCCCTTTTCATGTATGATTCCGTTTATCTTGAAATGTAGATATCCCATTTATATTCACTAGATTTTGATTATTTATGATGAATACAAATAAAAGTTTCCCTAGAAGACAATGGTTGATGGAATCTCAATGTAGAACGCTACTATGATATCAATTGAAGAGCATTGAGGATCATAGAGCACTAATATGGGATGAATTAGGGTTTTAATATCCTTAAAAATATTTTTATCAATTTCAAGTCACTATTTATATAACTAAAAAATCATATTCATTCATTATATTACTAGTCTCTAAAAAATAACTTATGTATAAAAATAAATTCAAGTAGATAAAGAACCAATAAAATACAAAAGATCAACAATAAATTTGATAGGCTATGCCTTTATATGTTTTCGAGGATATACCAATTAAATTGGGTTAATTTGTTTTAAAAAATCATCTAAAAATTATATCATATGTTTATCCAATTAAAATATTGCTTCCCAAACTTTGGTTGGGCATCCCAAAAAAGTATAAAAATCATGATTTTTAATATGAAATAAATGAACATGATAAAAAAATTACAACAGCATTATCTTCTACTTTATTATAGTTTTATGAACACATATTCATCTTCAAGACTAAAATAATATTATTTTTCATCAAAAGTGTTTACACGAGTTCTTTTTGTATCATTAAAAATTTGTATGATATATTAGCTTAATCACTGAAGGTTCACCGAAAATTTTTTTGGAAATATATTTAGAAGGATATAAAATAGAACCTCTAGGGAAACAAAAAATTATAGAATAATCCTCAATTTATAAAATTTTCAACCAAAATCAAAGGATTTCATCCCATCTAAAAAATGTAAATTGAATGGACATTTTAATGGATACATCACTACCCCAAATTAGAAACAATCATATGTGAGATATGTAATTTAATTATATTTTTTGGTTACCCAAATATTTTAACATGTATTTATACATATTAAAAAATATAATTTAACCCCTAATAAACATTTATAGAATCTACACGTTAGGCGGAAAATAAATAAAAATATTCCCCTATTAAACAATAGAGATTACAGGATTCTTAAGAAACTTTCATGAAAATATTGAAAAATTATATAGTCATTATATTAGAGTTATTATGGTAAAAACGGAAAATATTTACTATTTATCCCCCTAAAAATCTGGTAGTTGTAATAGGAAATCTAATATTCCACCTGGATATAATTTTTTCCCTTTATATTTGCACCAGAATACTGATGATCCATATCAAGGATCTAATGGAACATTCTTCTCATGGGAATCTCCAATTACTATAAAATATATCTAAAGGCCATCCAATCAACATTAATCTTTGATAACATATGATGAATAAGACTTTATAAAACTCAAGATTCATATTTTTAGTAAATATAATATTAATATAATTTCATTGACCAATATATAAGAATTAAATGTAAATATAACAAATCACTATTTTGATAGAATTGTTGGGAAAGGGGTAATAAAAACAAATACAATCACTGGATGGTTGAATATTTAGTTCACCAAAAATTCAGACCCACTAATAGTTTAGTTATGTGGAAAAAAATTATTGGTTCTTCCTTTTTTATTTAAGAGAAATGGAGTAGGATTACATGATGAAACTTAATCACAACTCAAAATATGAAACAAACACACATTCAAACACACACACAAGCATTCAAATAAATGGAAATAAAAAAAGGAACACCCATTTTACATGGATCATACCTAAATCTTATGTCCATGTGATAACACTATGCAAAAAATTTTATATCACCAAAAAAACAAGATTTAAAAATACTATTGCTAAGTAGGATAGTGTTAAACTTTTCATAACTCGGTATTATCCACATAAGAAACTAGACCCACCACATTTTATAGAGTTTTATTTATAGTACAACCAGTTTCACTTCAAAAAAAATTTATGATCATCCATCAATTAACATTTGTGTTCAATTGAGGCTTCTGCCGACTTAATTGACCCTATCAGTACACTATTCATGGAACCCAGAGACCAGTTTTCATATCATCCATCAAAAGTTTAAAAAATTATAGTAATATTACTAGCTTGTTGAACATTATATTTCTATTTGTTTTGACAAGGTTGAGTCATATTAATAGAATCTGAACCTCTGATGAATGAATGACTTGAATAAACTTTAGGATCCCAATAATATCACGATATAATATTACTTCAAGGAACCTCTTTGGAACCCTACAACACTTTGGGAAAACCAAATCCATCTTTCATGTTCATTTAATTATTCTCCATCCATCATGTGTTAAACCAAGTATTATTGAAGCACAATACTTCTTTAATCTCTCTTGGGCTAAAATCCTTGTGAACATATCAGTTGTATTTTTCTTCCCTACAATATTCTATAGATCAAGCACCTTTTCCTCTTGGAGATTCTAAATGAAATATAATTTCAAGTCAATGTGTTTCATTATTTCATGAAATTAAAAATTATTTGAACGTGGATAGCACACATATTGTCACCAAATAATTTTCCTACCTCCAATTATTTTCTAATTTATAAAAGAAATCACATTAACCAGATAAACTCTTTTCCATGTTTTTCAGCTACACATTTTTCTAATTCAGATGTAGAAACAATCATTATAGGTTGTATTAATTGTATCTATTTTATCATCAATCCACTAAATGTTCACATAAAAACCATAGTACTTTTGCGAGTGTCTTAATCGTGAAAAAAATCCACATTATGAAATACATATAAAGTCTCATATTCCTTGAAGAACAATGTCATATCAAAGAATCCTTTCAAGTATTTGATAATCCATTTCAATTCTTCTAAATGATCCTTATCAATTTTGGACAATAAAGGACATACACTCCCACTATAAAAGCAATGTATGATCACATACAAAAAATTACATACATTAATATTCCAATAGCTAAAACATACAGTAATCTTTCTATGTACCTGAACTCATTTTCTATTGATGGTGGATGTTCCTTGGATAATGTGGAGTGTCCACTAAGGGATGTTTTGATCAATTTACATCTGGTTATTTGAAACCATTAAATAATCTTACAGATGTATTCCTTTTGGGATAACAATATAGAATCATGTTTTTGATCCCTCTATATCATCATACTCAAGATTTTCTTGGCTTGACTGAGATCCTTCGTTTAAAATCATTTGGATAGATTATTAATCTAATTAATTTTAGGTCCTTCCAGTAGTTTGTCATCCAAAAATAGTAGGATAATTATATAATTTCCATCATTACAAGAATTTTGATCACAATAGGATCAGAGTCACTCCTTATGAAACCTTATCCAATCATGAAATCAGCAAACTTCTGGCTTCACTATCGAGGTGCATCTTTCAATCCATATAGACATTTCTATAGTTAGAAAAAAAGTACCTCCTTATAATAACATTATAAACACCTGGGATGTGTCATGTAAATATCCTCCTCCAAATAACCATGATGAAATTGAGGCTTTACATATATTTACTCCTATTATAAACCATCATATAAAACAATTCATAGCATTTTTCAGATTAGAGTATGCTTTAATACTGGTGAAAATGTTTATGAGAAATGAATTATTTCTTTATTTTGGAATCCTTTCACCACCAACCATGACATATATATTCTGCTTCCATCAACATCTTCTATGAAGTGGTATATCAATTTTTTCTCACGTTCTCATTTCCCCCTAGATATTTAAGTCATATCAGAAGTTATATAAAATATTAAGAAATTCATTTAATCCTCCATGACTGGATCCCATAGCTTTGATCAACTGAGATTTACTACCTCTAATGGTATATTTCTTCTCAAGAATTTGTTAATAGTATGAAGTTTTTTTTACACCGTATAGTTGTCTTACTTCAAAATATGTTCTTAGAGAATATTTTGCATTCACCAAAACATTAGTTCAAGGTACTTGAACTTATGATGCTCCTGCAGCTAGTTTCCCTGCTACCACTATAGTAAAACGGGCATTTTGTGGTGGTTTTTAAAATTGTCGTGAAATAGCTTCCGGACTGGTATTTCACGGTGGTTTTAAAAACCACAGTAAAAAACCGCCGTGAAATGTGTGAAATTTTTTTTATTTTTTTTTATTTTTTTGAGAATTAGTGGCAGGTTTTTAAAAAACCACCACGAAATAGCGGCAGTTTGGGTAAAACCGTTGTGAAATGAAAATAAAAAAAATAAAAAAACATAAGAAACCCCAAAATTACTAGAACGACCATAACTTTTGATCCGGGCGTCCGTTGGAGCGCCACGACCAGTCAAACAGAAGCTCATGAAGATATTGAAAGGCACGTGTAATCAAAACCATAAGACGATATAAGGTGCAAAAGATATGACAGTTATAAGAAAGTTCAAAAAAGTTCTCCTACATCAAACGACCATAACTTTCGCTCCGGGTGTCCGTTTGAGCTCTACCAAATATCAAATCGAAGCCAGCAAAGAGAGCTTCACACTATTTCTACAGAAGCTTTCTTCTGTTGTGATTTTGACCCCAAAAAACCCTCCAAAGGCCTCTGAAACCCTACTTTTGTCACTGGTGTCCCGTCGAACTTGTCTTCAAATAGACCTATCATTCGATCCATGTGTCAGTTCAGACTCATCCGCCTGCCAGATCGTATATTGTTCCATGAGCTTCAATTTGACTAGTCACGACGCCCACATGGACTTCTGGATCATAAGTTATGGCCTTTTTAGTGGGTATCATGTTTGTTATGTTTTTCGATGCCTCGTTTCTAGCACTGTTCCCCGTCAGTTTTTTTTAAAATGGTTGTAACTTCCGATCCGCTGGTCTATTCGGTATCTTTTACCTATCAACTCGAAGATCATTAGAGGATCTTTGATTTGACTAGTCGCGGATCTGAAACAGACTCTCGGATCATAAGTTATCTCCGTTAATGTCAGTCCAAGGTTTTTGTCACTTTATGACTATTTTGAAGGGTTTTAACGGTTGATCCATTTATTATTGTTTATTTGGGTTTCCATGACTTGTTATCTCTATCAATGGTTCATTGGGGGTTATTATGATGATTATGTTGAATTATTAAGGGGGGTTTTTAGAGTTTTCATGAGTTTTCATGCGTTCTCATGCCTTCTAATGCTTCATTCTTCATTCTTCTCCATCTCTTTTCATGCGTTTTCATAAATTTTCATCCCTTATCACGCCTTTTCAAACTTTTTCATGTGTTTCATTTATTATTTGTTATTTATTATTTACAATATACTTTTATTTATTTATTATCTATTATTTGTTACTGGTTATTTATTATTTATTGTTTATATTTATTTATTATTTATATTTATTTATTATTTATATTTATTTATTATTTTTTATTTTTTATTTTTTATTTGTTATTTATTATTTATTATTTATTATTTATTATATGTTATATATTATATATTATATATTATATATTATTATTATTATTAATTTATTTATTATATATTATATATTATATATTATATATTATTATTTATTTATTATTAATTATTGTTTATTATTTATTGTTTATTGTTTATTATTTATTATTTATTATTTATTATTTATTTATTTATAATTATTATTTATGTGTTATTTATTATTATTTATTATTTATTGTTTATTATTTATTATTATTATTTATTATTATTATTTATTATTATCATTTATTATTATTATTTATTATTATTATTTATTACGTCTTATTTATTATTTATTATTTCTTATTTATTATTTATTATTTATTATTTATTATTTATGTATAATTGTCTATTATTAATTTTTGTTTATTATATATTATATATTATATATTATTTAATTAATTGTTATTATTAATTATGTGTTATTTATTATTATTATTTATTATTTAATATTTATTTATTTATTATTATTATTTATTTATTATTATTATTTATTATTTATTAGTTATTAGTTATTATTTATTATTTATTATTTATTATTTATTATTTATTATTCATTATTTTTTATTTTTTATTTTTTATTTTTTATTTATTATTTATTATTTATTATTTATTATTTATTATATATTATTTATTATTTATTATATATGTATTAATATCTATTATTAATTGTTGTTAATTATTTATTATTTATTCTTAATTATTGTTTGTTATTTATTATTTATTATTGTTTATTAATTATTATTATTTATTATTTTTTATTTTTTATTTTTTATTTTTTATTTATTTTTTATTATTGTTTATTATTATTTATTATTTGTTTATTTTTTATTTTTTATTTATTGTTTGTTATTTGTTATTTTTTATTTTTTATTTTTTATTTTTTATTTATTATTTATTATTTATTATTTATAATTATTTATTATTTATTATTTCTTATTTCTTATTTCTTATTTCTTATTTCTTATTTCTTATTTGTTATTTGTTATTTATTATTATTTATAGTTTGTTATTTATTATTTAATATTATTTAATATTATTTATTATTATTTATTATTATTTATTCTTATTTATTCTTATTTATTATTATTATTTATTATTTATTATCATTTATCATTTATTCTTTATTCTTTATTCTTTATTCTTTTAATTTCGCAATTTTATTATTTTATTATTTTATTTTCATAATTTTATAATTTATGTAGATATTATTATAATTTATTTGTTATTTATTATAATAAACAGGAAATAATATTAAATAACTCAATAAATAACTAATAAATCAATAATTATTAATTTTTCATTATTGGTTATTAATTATTGATTATTGCTTATTGTTTAATTATTATTGAGGTTATATCTATTAGTTATGTATTATTTGTTTTTTCAATTAGTATATATAAGTATATTAAATTCTGTTTATTAACCACATGATGAGCTTGATGGAGTGGTAAAGTCTTTGAAAAATATGCAAGAGGTTAGGGGTTTAAATCTCACAAAATGTAGTATTTCTTTATATTGCATGGGCATGTGCATGGGAATTTGCATGGGCATGTGCATGGGAATAAGCATGGATGCATGGATAAAGTAAATGAATTAATGCGAATTAAATGAAATAAATAAAATAAATACGAAATTAATAAAATAAATACGAAATAAATAAATAAAATACGAAATAAATAAATAAAATATGAAATAAATAAATAAAATACAAAATTAATAAATAAAATATGAAATAAATAAATAAAATACAAAATAAATAATTAAAAAATGAAATAAATAAATAAAATACAAAATAAATAAATAAAATAAATATGAATAAATAAATAAAATACGAAATAAATAAATAAAATAAATAAAATAAATAATTTAAATAATTTAAATAATTTAAATAAATAAAAAATAAATAGAAATAAATATAAAAAAATAAATAATAAAAAAATCAAAAAAAATCAAAAAAAATCAAAAAAATCAAAAAATCAAAAAAATTATTGCTAAAAAACCACCGCGAAACGTTCTACGGCAATTTTCAAAATCGACATGAATAGTTTCCTGATGCACGATTTAGCTGTGGTTTTTCAAAACCGTCGCCAATCAATTTAGCGGTGGTTTAAACCGCGATGAAACGAAAAAAACTACCACTAAATCCACATTTTTTCGTAGTGTACTAGATGTTTTCCTTAGATTTTTTCATTTTATTGTATTCTAAGACACCTTGGGTTGGTCAAATATATAGTTACTTCATCTTGACTTATAGTATCATTTGTATTTTTAGATTTTGATTGAGTCCATCTAGACAAACTTGTACTTTAGTAGTTTACCACTTTTCCTCAACTTTTGATTCATCCATCTTCAGGTCATTAAATAGAATCTTTTCATTATTGATTAAATCTCTACTTCAGAAGATCCATCCATTGATCATAACTCAAAAATTGGTAGCTAAACTCTTCATTTATATAGGCTATAAGAAATCAAGATTTGGGTTTTTATTCCAAATTACAAATGTCCTTAGCATCAATAGGGGAATAATCAATGCAATTAAATATTTTGAGGTGTGAAACTTCAAGTTTCTTATCAAACCAAATTTCAATAGGTAGACACTGTCCTACCATAGAGTATGGACTTCTATTAACAATATATATAGTTGTCTTAATTGATTCCTCATATATGGACATTGCCATACTAGATTCCCCACACATGCATCCATTCTTCTCTATCAAATTCTTATTCCCCCTCTCTACAAATCCATTATATTTTGGTTTTCTGGGTACTATTATCTCAAGAAAAATCATCTTCTTCCAAAACAAGTTCCAAAAGTTTCTAATGATGTATTCACTACTATTATTAGATCTTAAGCAATTAAATTTCTAACCACTTTACAATTCCATAATAGATTTACAATGATAAAAGGAAAATAACACATCATATTTATTTTTAAGAAAATAAAATCAAGCCATCTTCATGGTTTAATCAATTAATTTTACAAATTATATTTTTTATCTTTAATATTGAACTCAATCAAGTAGATAAAAATCCCTTTCAATGATATCTAACTTTTGAGCTTTGGCCTTCCATCCATTTAAATTAAATGAGATCATATTTTTTATTCTAATATTAAAACTCTCCCAACTTAAAATAATTGTATAATCATGCTTCAAAATTCCCTTCCATGCTAAACACTTTATGTTATTTTCACTAAGATGACCTTGGATACAATGAAATACCTACTAATTTTCATCACATCAAATTTCATCTACTTCACTCCCATCTAATATTCTGGTGAGAAAAAAGGTCATGTCCTTAACTCCTCAAGCGACAACTATAGATATTTAAGTCACTTTCCGAATTCAAATGATGAATGTAGTACCGAAGCATTCATTATGAAACTACCCAATAAAAATGAGATTCCTCCCAAGACCTGTAATATGTCTCATTCTTCTAAATTTAATTATAATCCATTCTACATTCATAGATTTATATATCCCTTTTCAACTACTTCTATGTCATCATAATCATCTAGATAGACTTCCCCAAAGAGTATAGATAAATAATTTGTCATGAATGAATAATAATTCATTGATTAAAAGGATAAAAAAGAGTCAACTACCCATGAATACAACAAATTATGAATAGTTAATAGTTTATCTCTACCATCTTCTAAGGAATTAATAGATTTAGAACTTCTGGAAAATGTTCTTTCAGTTCCTTCCTTATAGTTTTTGAAATGAATCTGAAGATGTCATGGGTTATCAAAATCCTATCAAGTATTACTATAATATATCAAAATCCCATAAATATTATCCCTATATATTTCTTCGATTTTTCATCAAATCATTTGATATGGTGAGGGTCCCCTTCTTTTAGTATTCAATGCACTATCAGAAGGTACTCAGGCCTCTCTTATAATGAACTCCTCATTTAGGATCAAATTGTGGTCGTACAAAAACACAAGATTAGTATTTCTATATGAATTAATTAATATTGTAATCATATTGTCCAAAAACTCTAGTAAAGATGAAATTCTTAGAATCACCACACATAATTTGTAAAAGTCACTTTTACTTACTCAATATAACTTCTAATGATGTTAATATCATTCACATGATCCGCTACTGGTCGCCCTAATAATATCATCAAGATAAATAAATGCCTCAATAGAAAAACCTTGTTTAAGGCTATCCTTATTTTATACATCTTCACTAGGGCTTCTGAAGTTGTGGTTGTGGTCACTTCACTTCAATTTCGAAAAAAACATTTCATGCACACATCATCCTAACCAAGCCTAATTTTATTTTTCCCACCATTCCCCATTCACATTTCTCCATATTTTTAGGTTTCCCACCCAAAGAAAATGAAATCTCCTTTTATATGATTTTTTTATTTTCAACATATTATAGAAACCAAAGTTGTTTCTATTGAATTGATAGATATGAACCTTTATTTCATCTGTTACCATATCTTTTGATGATAGTTTGACCAAATGAAATTTAATCCAACTCTAAGGTAAGTGATAAAGTTACTTGAGTTTCTGATTATGACCAAAACTGATTACACTTTGAAACCACTTCTTGGTAATAAGGTAAATAAAAATCGATAAAATCACTAGATGGTGGAACCTTCAGTTCACTAGAAATTGTATCCACTAGTAGTTCAATACTATATAAACATAACTACTTGTTCTTCCATTTATGTGTGAGAGAACTAAAATTAATTATAAATTCAACATCCTAATAAACTCTCAAATTATAGATTAAACAAACATTCAAATATGCACAAAATCATTCAAATAATTGGAAATCAAATAAGGAACACTAGTTTTATGTGGTTCAGACTTTTATTCTACATCCATGTTAGAACAGTGAAAAATATTTTTTGATGTAGAAAAAATATATATACAAAAATTGTATCTAAGTAACTCGACATTAATCTTTTAATAATTCAGTATTATCCACCTGAGCTACAAGCACCAAATCCTATTATATATGTCCATTTATGATCAAATAGTTTTCACCACCATCTATAATTTGTTGTCCTCCTTTGGTTGATTTTTTGATTCAATTGACGCATTAAAATATTTGACTATCCCATCCAATACACTATTCATAGAACCTAAACACTGATCTAAATAATATCCATGAGAAGGTTTCAAACATCCCCTTAGCTTACATGCATGATGAGGCTTCTTAATACCATTATTTTGTCAAGGCTAAATCATACAACTAGACTCTAGACTTTTGGTGAGTGAACATTTAGTAACTTGAAGAAACCTTATAGTCCTAGAAATAATTTTACCTCTCAATGACATGTAAAAATTTACTAATGTGAGAACTTAATAGAATCTCACTCAATGGTATATTTATAGTCAATTGTATCAAAAAAATGTTATTTAAAACATATTAATGAAAAAACAGTGTATAAAACCAACACCATGAGAAAAAAAAACTATATGTTTCTAAAAAAATAGATTCAAATGGGTAAAAATTATTTACCAGCAACCCTAGAATTAAATTTTAAATATCATAAGAAAAATTAAAATACAACTAATAATAATTCTCCCATGATAGAGAGACTATTGGTTGGATTGAAAAATCATCTACCATGTTTTTTTAATATCATCTCATAAATTCATATATATTATATTATATAATTATTCTCTATAATCATGGATTTATTATAATGTAATTAACATTAACTAATATGATCTTTTTGAGAAAATTTGGAAAAAAATTGTAAAACATTGACAATTCTTAACCACCATGTCATCCTTCCACTTATAGGAGTTCTAAAAAATGATAGTATTGATGAGGTATTTATTTTTTTTAAAACATATAAAATTTACTAATAGCACTAAAATTATTACACATGAAAACTAATTTTTTTTAATTAAAGGAATAGAATTAAATTTTAGTATTATTCACACTAAAATTGATTACATTGAGAAGTAACATTAAAAATTGTAAAATTATATGTTTTCCCACTAATTCAAAAATATTAGTTCAATATGATCTATATTAGATGATAATTTATTAAAATAAATATACCCACGAAATAGGTTTGTTCTCATGTCATAAATTATTCCAATCAATCGTGAGGATTAAAAATTCTATCCTAATCCAACTCACATACCATGTCATTAACTCTTGTGGTCATTAGATAAATTTCCATAGCATTAATCTCTATATCTATAGTTTCTTCTCAATATAATGAAACAATATCTTCCACATGATGATTCTAATTCTAATAATTTCTAAAAAAAATACTATCAAGTGTTCACTTATAGTATTGTGTGTGTCTTGATACCTATTTTCACATTTTCTACGTAGATAGGAAATTCACTCACTAAAAAACGTTTTAAAAAATAGTATAATCTTATTAATTCATTAAAAATAAGATCTAAATGTTTTATATAATATACTCATATAACCATTTAACAAATAAATAAATATATTTTTTTATAATAAATATTTATTAAAACATTGAAAAAAATTTATAAAATTTATTTAATGTTCAAATGATAAATGTGAATTCAATTAACTATATTAATTAATGGTCTGCCACATGCGCATCATTAAAAAATAAACAGCCTAGAAATATGATGTAACGCTAAGAAGGTGGTTTGAATAAGTGTCAATTGTTTTATAATCAATTTTCTGAAATTAATCCCCATGGAATTTTAGATTCTAGATTTTCTTAATACTTATGTATCACCCTTAACCATATGTAATTGAAATATGATGTAACACTGAAAATGGTTATTGGATAAGTGTTAATATTTTTAAAATTTACTACATAAAATTATCCACTATTATTTTTAGAGTTTATATCTCTTTAATATTTAATTTTAAATCATATATATATATGAAATAACTATATAAAGTAACAAAAGGAACATAGGTTTTATACATGTTTTTTTAAAATGTGGGTGACTACGTCCTTTCTATGCTTGGGTTGAGTCCGAGACACTTCTTTTATCACTCATATGATAAGGTGAATATAAAATATGGGAAGATGACTTCTTAATGAAAATACAATCTACTAATAGTAATAAAAAAACTACGATTAAACCAAATCTCACTAGTTTATAAAGTTTCCAAACAAGAATGACAAAGAAACATTATCTCCAGGTTACTTCTACTCCAAATGAATGATCTTCATCCAATAAATCAAAATATTTGGAATGAATATGATATCACTTATTAAATAACATCAATATTATAATTTTGGGAAGTTATGGTAGATATTTATTCATTATCACATTTTCTATATTCTCAAATTCTACCTCTTTACCATATAAATTTCCATAATATCAAATTATTACTCCTTAAATAAAAGTATTTATAATGTTTTAATGTCTATGTATTTTTTCACATATAAACTCTCTTATTTATCTAAAATATCCTCATTTTAAACCTAACATTGATTATGGAATCACCCATGAGCTATAGTAGTGCGGTATACAGAAATTTATTTAACCTTTGAATTTCCTATTTTCTCAATTATGAAAACTTCTCATCCAATTATAGAAATTACTTTTTATCACTTTCTCAAAACCTTTTTAAATAACTACTTAATAATTGTGATATTTAGTTTATGAAGAAAAAGTTAGATTCTTCACAATTAATCTTCTAACTCAATAAATTATTTATTATCATCTTTAGGAAGAAATTCCAAAAAACATTGGGTTAATCATACATAGGTGTCATGCTACTCTTATGTTTCTTGAAAATATATCATATTTTTCATGAACCATAAAGTGATATTATATATTTTATCTTTAATTCCTTCTGTATTATTACAATATAGAACACATTCAGAATAATTTAATCATATGTAGTTGTGTTTATCAACTTGATTTTACCTGATAAAGAATAAGAAAAACAAAGATTATTATTTTTCAACTCCGGATTGTTTGATGTTAATCATCAGTATCGGTGTATCTTATAAGAAATCCATCATCCAAAATATTCATTCTCACTTTAAACAATATTATACATCCACAATTTTACAACATCTAATATGATCATCATAATTGACTGTCTTCATGGAATTCTTCCACATTATGTTTCCATCGCTTCCATAATCACCATCCATGTTTACAAAAATACCACACTTTTATGCTTTTGGATTAAAATTTTATATTAATATTTCAATTTTTCTATTCTACATTAAAATATTGATAATGTTTTTAAAAACCAATCTATATTATTCTCATTAACTAGTTATATATATTATCTTTTGAAAGAATACTTTTTTCGAACATCTTTGTGGACTATTATATACCATTACATAACATCTCAAAATTGTTATATATTTTTAATACTTCAAATTATAGATCCACATATTCTTGCATCCATGAATCATATTCTGTAAATGAAATTTCTAGATATCATCTAACCGAATTTACCACCAATTATTTCATCTCAAAAACATTCTCAAATCTTAAGGAAATATTCAGACACATTATTTAAATAAAATAAAATTCACCTTAAATAATTAAATAATTTCTTTAATATTCCACATTGGATATTTTGTCAACACCAATAACTTTATAATACACATCATATCAAATCCTTTATCAAAGATAAATTTATTTATAGTACACTACTAAATATAGTAATTCCTTTGAGGTAATTCCATTAATCAGTGACTTGTAATTTGTGGATTGCGACATTGATTTTATCCCCATCAGTAAACTCACTAATTTATCCACCCTTTAGAAATAAAACACTCATTGGATTGAAAATATTGGTTTCACATGAATTGTATACCAATACCTAATATCAAAACAAAATCCAAATGATTTTTTGGTAGGTTAAATATTTCTTATGTAAAAGGAAAAATATGAACAAGGGATTTTCTCATTAACTCTTAAAATCCCTCACTTGTCAAAACATTAGTGAACATATTAACAATTTTTTATTTTTTGAAAATATGTTCCACCCTAACACCTCCATTTACAACTTTCTCATTAATTAAAGGATATTTGATATCAATTTGTTTGGATCTAGAGTCCTCTTATAGATTTATAGATAGATCAATTAAAATTTTATTATAATTGGAAAATCTAATCAGCTTCTCAACTTTAATATTTAGATATTCTTACTGCACTTTTATCTAAATCATTTGTGTGTATCCATGTGTAGTATAAATATTCATAGCTTCATCAGTGCTCAAAGTCACAGAGTTTTTTATTTTATAATGCTAAATCACATATATTTCTCCCAAAATAGAGATTTTATGTAAATGTATATTTTTTATCATTACAATATCAATCACAATCAGCATTAGTATATCCAATAAGGCTCAATTTTTTAGTACCTTTATTAATTATATAATAATTTAATGTTATTTAATATATTTGAGGATTAACATGAAAACCAGTATCTATGATTCCTTTGGATCACTTTGGTATATAGCACGCAATTTTAGTGTACAAAAAATAATTGAACTTGATTTTATAACATAAATAAACCTTCAAATCATATTCTAGAAGGCCATCTAATTGAAACCTTTTTGTGCTTCATCTTTACTCAGTTTCACACCAATTTTTATGGATGTTGATACTTTATTATATTATCTATACCAAAATTCATCAACAATTCCTTCAATATTTATACTCAGATAAGATAGTAAATTTTTATTTTTATACAACTTGTAATCCTAGAAATAAAAAAAATCTATCAATGCATTGGAAAATAAAAATGAATATATATTTTTTTCACTTCCACACAAGCATACCCTATGTCACCTGAAATAATCATCCAATTCAATTAAATAATAAAAATAATAGAAACTCTTCACATTTCCTTTATTTAATTGTCTTTTTATAACTTACAATTAAAAAAGTTCATCAATTTCATGTAGTTTTACATCCAATAATACATGGATATAGGGGTCTACTTCAACCCAAACTAGTATTTTTCTATTTTTATGGGAAATTAACATCATTATCAGAGACAAATTCTTTAGGTTTCACAGTAAAAGGTTCTTCATAAAGATCCCCATATAAGAAAGTATATTTCACATCCATTTTATAATAATTACAATGTAAATGTTTTGCAATAGCTAGAGACATTATTAATGTCTCAAGTATCACAATAGGTGTAAAATATTCTTCAAATCAAACACCTTCTACATAAGAATAAACATTAGAAACCAATATATCTTTGTTTTTTGAAATCTCACGATTATCATTGATATTTTTTTGATTACTCACTTGTATCTAATAATATAACTTTCTTATTGTTTCAGAATTAGATTTTAAGTGTAATTATTTTCAATTTTATTAATTTCCTCATTTATATACTTTATCCACACTACATGTTTAGTAACCTAAGCTAATTATTGTTGTTAATCTTATAAATAAGGTGTTTTTTGTTTGTAAATCCTCAATTTTCTTCAACTCTATAATGGTGCTTCCTAAAATATAGTTATATAATCAAGGAAAACATGCCTTTATAACCTCTATAAATTCATATTTCCATATTCAATAATATCCTCACTATTAATAGATTGATTACAATAATTATTAGCATTACTATGTTTAGAATCCTCTTACTTTTCAATTAATTTTTTAGAATTATTTGTGTTATCTTATGCCAATTATTAAAAATCCCCTTTATGTGTCTCTCTCAAAATGATATTTTTCAATGATTTTTACATAATAAAAATCTACCAGTATTAATTGTATTTTATTCTAACATTTATAAGATCTATCATTGGATATATAACCCATGAAAATTATCACTTTATAATTTTCATCAAATATTCCTTGATCTGAATTTCTTATTTTCATGTAGGATGGACTATCAGACACTTTCAAATACATCATAGTGGATTTCTTATTATATAAAATTCTACAACAATTTATATTTTACTCAAGTATAAATAAGAATATTTTTTTAATATGTATAGTTGCACAGAGTTCTTATATAAAAAATAATTTTGAGAGTTTGAATTCAACAATCATGTTTCTTAAAATTTCAACCATGCTTCTATATATTATTTCAATAACTAAATTCTAAGGGGGTGTATAAGGAACACTATATTTATTTTCCGGATTTTTCATTACATGATATGACTAAAAATAATTTCTAGAGAACTCTTGTCCATTATTAGTTCTCAACTTGTTGACATAGAATCCCAACACTTTCATAAATTTTGTTCTAAATATTTTTAACATATCCATAACTTTTGACCGAAAATTACATAATATTAGAGAAATAATCCTAGTGAAACCATTAATTAATTTAATAAAATAAAGATCATATTTATTGGATTGATGTTTCATTATCCCAAATAAATTATAATTTTTTGGTTTAAGTGGAATACCATACTAGATTTCACCTCTTTGGTTACTACCATGAACCATATTCCCTTTTTAACATGTTTTAAAAATTATATTTCTTTCTCTCTTCAATTGAGGTGCTACTCTCACCATATCTTCCTTATAGATTTTTATAAAATACTTTGACCAAGAAGGATAGGTATTTTGTGTCAAGGATTATTTTCAAACTGTTTCACTAAAATAACAATAGTTACTATGATCACTAATTTAGAATAATTTACCACTTGTTATTTCTCCTTTAATGATAATTCTTTCATATCTTATGAACATTATGATATAATATTTTCATTTAAAAATAAATTAATTCCCATTTTATAAAGTTGTTTTTCAATCAAAAAAATTGGTCTAATCCCTTAAATATTTAAAAAATACTTCTATTTCAATTTATGGGATTCAGTCATAGTGATAAAAAATATTATTGTTTTCAATGATATTTCATTCCAGACTGTAAAAAAACCTCCATATTGGCCTTCCAAAATTCAGTAAGAACTTTGTGTAACATTTCATCAAAATTGTCAGGGGATTTTATCATTAATTTCATAACAATAATAGAATATTCTAATATACCTCCAAAATCATTGATGTTATCAAAAATCCCATTCACTATTTTGAAGAATAAATCAATAGTGTCTTCATCAGTCATTCTCACATCTTAAAAATTTTATCTTTATTACAATATATTAGCTTTTATAACCTTGATAATCCCTACAAAAATATTTTAAAGAATGACCCAAATCACATTGAAAGTTAAAAATATCATCACATTTGTTTACACAGTGTCAAATAAGGACATTAGAATAACATTATTTACCTTTCTATAAAATTATAAATTACTCTTATAAATATACGTCATGAGATAAAATTTATCAATTAGATTAAAACTAAAAATGGTTTCATAAAAAACCACTAGTCCAAGTTAAAGAAGCGGTGGAATCATCTTATTATTCCTTACAAGATAATTTATTCTATGAAAATATGGTATTACTATATTTTTTATAGTATTAATAGTCTCAAAAAGATATTTAACAAAGTAAGGATCATTTATAGGGAACCTTATATTTTCTATTGGCATATAAAGATAATGGGAATATGATGTAATACTAAGAATAGGGTTGAATAAGTGTCATTAATTTTATAATTTACTTCATAGAAGTAACCTAAATGATTTATTGGAGTCACGATCATTGAAATGTTTAATTCTCACCCATACTTGTATGTAAAAGAAATGGAATTTATCACTAAGAAAATAATATATTTATAAGGTCCACCGCTAATATAGGTGACAATTTTCGTGTAGTGTTAAGTCAGTGTCTGAACACATATTTTATCACTAATATAATAAAGTGATTACAAAATATGGTAATTTATCATCCTTAACCTAACTCAAATTTCATATAGTAGTCCCTCAAATATGATTATACTAGATATGTCCAGTTCATAAATTATCCAAATATGAATGAGAAATATATGTTATCTTCATGTTACTTATGCACAAATTTAATGATATTCCTTTATGTAATTAAAGTAGATGGAATGAATAAATTCTCACTTCTTCATGAATCTCATTATATGAATTTTATACAAGTTATAGAGGATCACTATTCTTTCTCATTATTTTCAAAATAAAAAATTTGTATCCCTCATATCTATAATGTTTTAAAAGATCATGCTCGGTCTCTCTCAGTATATTCTAAATTCTTTATATGTAAAATACCCTAGCATAAGACCACTAAATATGGTTTGGACAGGGTGTTATGTGACCTCGGGTTCCCCTCCTCAAATTCTAGAGGCTATCAACTAGTAGTGAGGGACTATGGTGATATTGTGGGGAGAATATACCCCCATATCCGAGTGATCAATAACAACATGAATAATAAAATTATTATACATCCACCCAAATAATTAAAACAATTGACATAATGGAATGTGTTAATAATAACATGAATATCTCATGCAATAAAAAAATAAATATTTTACAAGTCATACAACATATACATAAAATATCAAAATCCCTCTTGGGAAGATTATTTAAATCAGAGTAAAAAATATAGAAAAATAAAACAAACTAAAAGACTCCACATTTATAGTCTCAGTTCCTAACCATGTCCCCTCTCCCATGATCCATGAAATCATAAAAATCATCCATCATTCATATATTTGTTTCCCTTTTCTTATCATGTGACCTAAAAGTCTACTGAAGTACCCATAGCAGTCTGTGTATGGTGTGAGTACAACTCAATAAGCCACCACCAATGGTGTTTATAAAAATATATAATCAAAAATAGAGGGAATATATATGTGTATAAATAAATAAAATAAGGTATTTTGAATACACCACTGTCGACCATCGGGTTTTAAGGTGGAACCAAAAATTGACCATACCCATTTTAGAAAATGTTGGTTATCTTTAAACACAAGATGTCATCTTAATAACACATTCTATGAAATCATATATCACATTTATTTATTACCAAAAATGGTAGTTTTTCCATCCCACTCATCTCATCATAAAATAAGAATGTATTTGGTTTAAACACTGGATCTTTGGATACACACTAGTTATCGTTTATAGTATCAGGTGAAATCTCAACATCCAAGGAGGATTTTTTTGTATATTTTATAGTATTAGGGGGAAATTTGAAAAACAATGAGATAGACTAGTAATATTTCATATTATTAGGTGAAAAATCTATATACAATGAAGCATCTCAAGAATCTTTTATAGTTGCTAACACATACTCCACGTCATATGAATTTTCCAGATCATCTTTAAAAGTATTGAGTGAAGACTCTAGATCCTACGAATCATCCTAAGATTCATTTATACATTGGTTCAAAAATATATTTTACAAGATAGTTTTTTATACATTTTAATGTCAGTTAGTACATGATGTTATTATTGGTGATGTTTTAAATAAGTTGGTAACATCAGTCAAATAAATAGAGGTTAAAAGTTAATAATGTGGGAGTTTTTCACATGAGTTATTTCATAATTGGTTTGAAAAAGAATTTGCCACGTCATTTTTAAAAGAAATTGATGTGAAATATGGTGTTTCAAATCATATAATTTATAATATACATGAAACCCCCCCCCAAATTTTTTATGCTTCACGTCGTTTATAGTATAACCGATGTGAAAAATCAATAGTCACATGTTTTTCAGGTCGGTTGAGAAATAATTGACATGAAAATTAATTTTTTTTATAAAAGAATATTTTTTATTCTTCCCCTCCCTTGAAAATAATAGTAGAAAACCAACTGAATAACAATATAAGAATATAATAACAGTAGTAGAAAAAAATTATTATAAACACTTTCAATTTCAACTTTCAACTTTATAATATATAATAAAAAATAAAATAAAATCTAATAAATCCTATGAAACTATTCACCAATTCATTTTGTAAGTGTCTAAAATCATGTACACTATAAGGATAAGGGTCATCAAAAATAAAAAAAGAAATTAAATGAAATAAATTAACATATATTCAGAATAAAACAAATGAAATATTAATGAAAACATTGTAATCAAATATATCGTTTTAAAACTTCAAAACATTCCCATTTGAAATTAATTCATATATAAATCATAAAAAATAGTATCCACATTTATTTTCTCCTTCTTGATGAATAAAATAATTTTGAAAATAATTATTCAATTAAAAATAACCTTTTTTATGTAATATATCTAAATTTTAGTAATTTTAAATGAAAATTTAACTTTTCTTTTACATATTTGATCATGGAAATCTTCTTTATTATGGTCTCTGTAATGAAATTTCATGACATGTTTCAAAATAATAAGAATGAAATATATTTAAAAGTTATTATAATATAAATAAGTATTAAAATATTCAAACTTATGTGTCCAGTACATTCATAAGTTTTTCTTCCACTTCACTATCGACCGAGAATAGATTGAAAAGTGTCTTCTACTTTGAAAACAAACACCCAACATCTAAATGACAACAATATATTATAACATTTAATGTGAGTGGTTATTATTTTAATAGATATATTAATTTTTTTAAGATATATATTTCATACTCATGAAGATAAGGTGTCATCCAACCCTGAATAATTGCCTTTTATTGAAATATTTCTGTAATATAAAATTTTCTTTCTGCATTAGTCATTTCCATCATTATAGGTGAAACAAACTGTGGGTCCAAAAATCCATGTACTTATTTCTTTTAATTCTGATTAAAAATTATATAAAGTACCTAATACAAGACAAAATTTATTAAAAAAAAATTATTTAACTAAACGAATGAAAAAATATTGTTCATTGACTGAAATGGAAAAAGTTTGCATCGTTTTGATGCTCAACTAATCTCCAGTTATAAGATTCATGATACCTTTTTTCAAAATCATAATTTTCATTTCACTGACACAAATTATGTATTCTATTTAAATCTCATAAAAATAAAATAATAAATTTGAATATGTTGACAATATAACACCCTAATATTTTGTGATTTTTTTTAATATTTTTAAATTTTCACTTAACTAAACATTAAATATATATATTTTTATTATATAAATGAATTATGTTTGGATTATTTTATATTTAACATAAAGTTAAGTTTTCACAACACAAAACATAGACATGGATTTCATTGCATGCAACACTGAGTTCATGCAACAATAATATTATATGATTAAAAAATTATTATAAAACTTGTCCTACTTTAATTAGATAATTTTTTTTCAACTAAAATAAATTTTATTCCTAAATTATAACCTTTTTGATCCACTTGGGTATGAATATGACATTTATTATATTTTATTTAAAGATAAGTTAAAAATGTCATACTTATAATTTTAATATTTAAATAATTTTTCATATAGGGTTATAAATAATAGAAATTTATATATAAATAGTAATTTGAAATATCATAAATATATATTAATCATAATTTTTTATTTTTTTATTTTTATATAATAAATAATTTAATAAAATGCTTGTATAATAATGGTGGAGTAATTGTTTAACTAATGGAAATATCAAGTAAATGATATTAAAAATTATTAAAATAATTATAATTTTATATAATTAATGAAAAACACTAATTTTATTGATATATTATATTTTTAATTTAGAATTTATAATCTTGTTTGTATTTTTTTTTAAAAGATATATTATAAATAGTATCAAAATTGACATAAATGATACTCTAAAAAAATATTTTATTAAATGATATATAATTCATAAAATTATTTAATTTTTCCAAATAACTAGAATAATGTTATATAATTTATTAATTATCCACTTGGGTTTTGTTTGGAATTTTATACTAACTATATTATCCATAACGATAAAAAGGTTAAGTTGTCCTAGTAAGAGTTAAAGGGTATAACTAAGAGTTAAAACCAAAAGATAAGGTTAATAATGTTACATAAAACTATCTAAAAATATTTTTTGAGATTATTTAGAACCATCCTAATATTATATTATAATTAATTCATTTTTTTCTATTTGAAAAATAAAATGAATATATAATAATTTAATATTTTAAGAGTTTCTTAGAGTGCCCCTCCCCTCTCTTATAAAATGAAACTTCCTCCTTCACTTCATTACACCACCTTGAGCATCCTAACTTGACAAAACCCTACCCAATTTTCCTATAAATATTATTATTTAAGTTATAGAGGTCCTGGTATTAAAATAATACCATCCCATGCATCCTTAAGAAGATATAAAAAGAAGCTCCACCGAAGAGGTGATAATTATTTTACCAATCCAATTCAATTTATATTCTTATTTTAATTCCATGTAGTATGTTGTTTCCATAATAAAGTAATAAATCTAGTATTATCTATATACTGAGGTGTTATTGGGATTATTAAACAACTATATCCCTCCATTTATCAATCCTACAAAGAACAATATAACCATGTGTGTGTACGTATGGCTTGCCGTCTCCACGCCAAAGGGTAATTTGTTTTTCATCACCATCTTATATGAATAAGAATTTTGATGTTTTTTATGATTATATATGATATTAATAATATAATTATACCTCTTTAATAATAATTTTATTTCTAAATGTTTAACATCTAATATTTTGTGAAAAGTATAATGTATCTTGTGTGTATGTATGGCTTACCATCTCAACGAAGCGATGTGACTTGTTATTCACCAATATTTTACATGAATGGTGATAAGGATTAATTTTATGAATATATATGTTATATATGGCATTAAAATTATTATTTAATTATAATACATCATATAATATCTTTTGTTTCAACACTATAAGAAAATAAAAACAGGATTCATGCGTATGTAAGGCCTACCATCTCCATGAACAGTGTATTTTTGTAATCAATAATGACTATTATAAATAATTATATACTGAATATATAAGATATTTATATCATATTTTATATTCTATAAATAATTAAATCATGATATAATTATGACAATCAGAAATACCAAGACAAACCACATACAATTAATATGGCAGTTATTACTTGAAATGTTGCTATAACATGGAATTGTATATAAAGGTGTAATATAAAGTCATAAATGAATAATATATGATATCATGAATATTATTATGATTTTTGAATGAGTTAATATGTTTAAAAGCACTATATATTAGTTCCAAACACATTTGAATAGAATCAGACCTATGGTAAGAGATTTTTGTCTCACCTTTACTTCTGTGAGACGCATGCCTCATACACGTATTTTTTCTTCTATGTGGTTTATATACTGCACATGAATATATTTTATGAGTGTTATATATAATATTATGTTATTTTTATATCCATATAATTTTCTTCCCTTCATGGGGAGTATGATTTACTGATTATAAATTTTTAATGGTTAATTTTGCAATCTCATTTTATTTGATATTATTTATATCTTTGTATCTACTGGAGAATATTTATCTTTCATTCCAATGTTTCCTAAAAATGTATTCGAAAATATTTTTTATATTATTCTAAAATTGATTAAATTCATTTCTACCCATGTATAACATTTTATTAAATTGTTTGAAAATAATATTTTTTCGTTTTCCTAATAAGGTACTTTTAGACATTTCCAGAAAAAGTACATGAAGAATGATTTTTAACTTATACAGAATGAATGGATTTAAATGATTTTATGATTCTTCATTTCTTTGAATCTTTCCTTTCAAACTTAAAAGGTTATTTTAAAATAAAATGTTTGCTTTTTAACTTTGACATCATTTTAGGAAATGAAATGATTTCAATGAAGAAATGATATTTTACTCAAAAACAATTTTAAATTATTTTTCATGATTATTTTATATGTTTTAAAATTGGTTTCAAAGAAACTGGTTTGGGAAATATTTCATGTTTTAAATAATTTATTTTCATGTTTCAAGTGATATTACAAAATCTTTCCCCATCTAAGATGAAAACATTTGTTATAGTTCAATAATATCATTCATATTCTTTCTCAAAATGGTTAATGTTTTATATAATGATGTTTAAGAATCCCTCTACATATTAAATGTTATGATTTTTATTAAATTATTATGAACCTTGTATCTTTTCCACAAATTATTATGTGATCACATGTTTATAACACCCTTCCCATAACATTGGTTATGATATGATTGTTTCTGTTCTTATAGAACATGCTTGTATGATTTCATTATGAGATGGGTGAGACATATATATCTCTCCAATGAATTGGGTAAATATTGATATCTCATGAGAAGAAATGATGGACCTTCTTCACTAAGATGGTGTTGGGAGGGAACCTTGACTATCAAATATGGTTATAGGAATTAACCATCACTACCAATATGGTTATGGGAGTAAACCATGACTACCAAGATGGTATGGGAAGTGAATGCATGATACCAATATATCCTTGGTAGTGATTCCTTGACTACTATAAAAATCATTATTATATGCATATATGTCTTCCACAGTTCCATGTTTTATTACAATGTTTTTATTTCATGAATCAAGTTCTTTATTTATTTATTATTCATATTTTATAAACTGCCAAACTTTCTACCATGATTTATGTTAATGATCTTTGATATATATGGTATGATATTCTATTTTTAGGATCTTGTTCTCAAACTCATATTCTAATGATTATGTTTACATGTATCTGATGTTTACCCTTACTAAACATCCGAGATCACCCTTTTTTTGTATGTTTCATTTTCCCTAGATTATAAATAAAGGTTTTAGCTAGGTGTAATAAAGGGAAAGATAAATATAGGAGATGTTGAAGATCTCTCACCAAAATTTGAATAATGTATTCCATGTTTCCAAAGGTACTAGGAAAATACAGTCTTTGGGAATGTTTTTGTGTAATGCATGAAGTATTCTGCAAAAGTGATGTAATTTATATGTTTGAAAAGTGAGGATACCTATAGTTTATATTAGAGAAAAGGTTTAGTCGAACTTTTGAAACTAGAATAAGAAAACATGGTGATATAACTAGCCATATTTCTAGGGATATATCTAGGGATGTATCAAAGGATAAACCAAAGTTTCCATGGATTTAAAAGTATATGTCATGATTTAGGTATCCTATAAGTAATTTTTCATGATGATTTTTTTTGTACTACGCCAATTATTTCTCACACTATTCTTTCTGGTATTGGTCAATAGAAGGAACTAAATAGATCATGGATAATATTAAATATTTCATATGTGAATGGTATGGGATGTTATTACTATATTATTTATATTAAATATAAGAATAATGATAAGATTGGGGTTGTAAAACCTTAAGACATGACTCAAATTTCATATTTGTGGAATGATTAAGATGAAAAAACATTAGTAAGGGTTTATGAATAATTTTTTATGATTAACGTATTTATGTAATTGTATTCAAGAATAATGTTGTATAATTTCACTTATAGTATTATGGAATAAGGGAACATATAATGATTAGTCCACTTTATTTGCTCCTTAAGGATTTGAGAGCATACGATGAATGGTACTGGAAACCATGAAAGAGGATTGATGTATGGTTATATTTTTTTGAAAACAGGTGATTAGTGGAAGGATAACCCCTAATATGTACATGATTATAGCATAACTATATTTGGATAAAAAAATGTCTGATATGATTTAGTAAATTAGATGGTAATGATATTCTTGGAATTGATTTAGGATTTTTTTAAAGTGGTTTATGCTATCATTGAAGAAGTTTACAACTTTTATAACATAAGAAATATATCCAATAAACATTTCAATAAGGAAACATACATGTTTTCAAAAATTAAATATGGTAATTCATGTTATTAATATGTTTTAAGAGAATACATGATTATGGTATTCAAGGGATTGGAATGTGAAAACCCAAAACTGCCTTGTGATATATGTGAGATAAATGTTAAGCATAATTAGTACACCTATTTCTAATGTTTAGTAATTTAATATTTTGGAAATATTATAAGATTATCAATTAATGGAAAGTTTAAGTTAATATTTAGATAAATTTTGTTATATTATAGTATTATCACACTATAGGTGGAATTATACAAAATTTATAAATTATGCTAAACTTTTTTTTGTGATAATCACTGATGGAATGAACTGTTATTCTATTGATGGATTACATGATCTGTTAATTCTTAAGGAGTTATAAATTAAATGTTATTTTTTAGAATAAGTGATGAAGTAAAAATTATTCAAGTCACAACAAAAGGGTGAGATTGTGCTAAAATCAAGTAAGTATATCTCCTCGTGGAAATTATTCAACATTTGTAAAATAGATCATGATGTAAAAGGGTGTTCTATTATCATCATTTTTTTTATATCCATTTCCCTTTTCAAACTTCTTTAATTTATGGTTTTGTGGATTTTAACTTTCTCTGGATCACCCACATTCTTGGGACCAATGATATTTACCAATCTCTATGATTATTTATGCTTTTCATCTATGCTCAAATATTACCCTATGTTCTCATACGTAGATACATAATTATGATTCACTTTGAGTAAATGTTATTTTCTAACATATCATTGTTCAAAATAGTTTTTAGAATTAGTTTTTTCAATGTGGTATTATATGAAAGAAACATTCAAGTATTATAAATTTGATAACTCAAATGAATTTTGTGGGAGAAATTCACTTTGAGGGGGTATAATGTAACACCCTGAGGATTTGTGAATTTTTTTTATCTTTTGATATTTTCACTAAATTAAAAAATGAATATATATATTTTTTATTATATAAAATCACTATATTAGGATTATGTTATACGCAAAATCAAGGGAATATATCACTATACACAACACCGACTTTCCTTTTATTACATGAAATACTACGTTTATGCAAAACAACACTTTACAATTATAATTATTTAAATGATATTGTTATAAACTAGCCATATAACATAGTAATATTAATATTAATAACTAATTTTTTAATTTTTTCACATAAATAAAACATATTTATAAGGAAGTGTATAATTTTTGTTAGAATCATTATATTTTTAAAAATACAAATTTTTTAAAGAAATTTCATACCATTTCCTTCCACGAATAATAATAAAATTAATTTTAGACAATTGTAATAATTGAATTTGATAGAATGAAATTTATTCTTGAATTTGAACTTTCAAAAATAACTTAGGGTTAATTTTGGGTAATTTTCTAAAAAGATTCATTTTTTGATGAGTAATGAAAATACTGCATTGGAGTTAAAAACATCCATTTTCATTTAAATAATTATCAGATTATGAATTTATTTTAATGTAAAAATAGATAAATTATACATATACTCATAAAATTTAGTTCATTGGAATCATTTTTATATTTAAATTGGTTAAAAAAATTATTGATCTTTTGAACGTCTCTTTTTCCAACCTTTTTTCTATGTTTGTGGGATTCACATTAAACATAAATTTTTCAATTTTATGAATCAATCATTGAAAAATGTACAAATATTTTTGAAATATATATGATATTTTGACTCTAATGGGATCAAAATATATATTTTTTGAATAGTAACATTAATACATTATTATTTTTATTTACCGCGGTTAAGGGTAAGTCGGGTAATTAGAGATAAAAATAATATTATAAAATTATAAAATTACCCTAATGCTTGTTCTAATTTAATTGGAGAAGTTGGATTATACTAAAATCAACCATATTATTAAATTATAACCCTTTTATTCCTCTTTGGTAATAATACGACATTTATTATATTTTATTTAAAGATATGTTAAAAATATCATACTCATAATTTTAATAAGTAGATAATTTTTAATATAAGGCTATAAAAAAGAAAAATTATAATATTAATATTCATTTTAAATTTAATAAATATATATTCATCATTATATTTTATTTTTAATGTTTAGATAATAAATATTTTAATTAAATCCTTGTATAATAATGTTGAAGTAATTGTTTATTTAATCGAAATATAAAGTAAATGGTATTAAAAATATTAAAATAATTATATTTTGAAATAATTAATAAAAAACTAATTTTATTAATTTATTAGAAATTTTAAAGATATATTATATGTTTTATTTCAATGTTATCATGTTTTTATGATTTTTTATAAAGACAAATTACAAATAGTATCAAAATTGACATAAATGATATAGTAAAAGAAATACTACTTTATTAAATTATATAAATTTCATAAAAATATAAAATTTTTAAAACTAACTAGAATAAGGTTAAATATTAAATCAATGATTCACTTGTGTTTTTTTTGGAATTTTATAGTAATTATAATAACCCTAAAGTGTAAAAATTGAAGTTTTCATTGTAAGAGTTAAAGGGTTTTACTAACAGTTTAAACGAAATGATAAGGTTAATAGTGTTAACTGAACCTCTTTAAAAATTATTATATGAGATTAATTATACTGATACTCATGTTATATTCTAAATATCTCACTTTGGAGCTATTTGAACCTGAAAATCAATTTATATTAATTTAATATTTTAAGAGTTTCCAAGAGTTCCCCTCCCCTCTCATATAAAAGGGAAACTCCTCCCTCACTTCCTCACACAACCGTAAGCCCTATATCTCGAAAAAACACAGAACAATTCTCATATAAACAGTATTATTTAATTTATATAGGTCATTGTATTCAAAAAATACCATCTCTTTTGTCCCTAAGAAGAGATTCAAATAAAGTCCAGTGAATAAGAGGTAATTATTTTACCAATCGAGTTCAATTTCTTTTCTTCTTTTACGTACAATTGTTATGTTTTTTAAATAATAAATTAATTAATCTAGAATAATATATATAATAATATGTTATTATGGTTATGATAAACAATATCATTCCTTTTATCTATCCCACAAAAAAAATATCACAATGTGTGTGTACATACGGCTTACCATCTCCACGCCCTGATGTAATCTGTTTTTCATCACCAACTTTTATGGCTGGGAATTATTATGTTTTAGTGATTATATTTTATATTTATAATATAATTATACATATTTAATAATAATACCATTTCATCCTTTTTACTGTCTAATATTTTGGAAAAATGAATATGTCTCTCATGCGTACGTATTGTTTAACATCTTCGCGATGTGTTGTGACTTGTTATTCACCTATATTTCACATGGATGGTAATAAGGATAAATTTTATGAATATATATGTTTTATATGACACTAAAATTATTATGTAATAATAATACATTGTGTACTTTCTTTCTTTTTAACTCGATAAGAAAATGAAAACAACGTTCATACATACGTACGACATATTGTCTCCTTGAACGACGTATTTAGTTTAGCATTAAAGATTATTTGAAATTCATATATATTGAATATATAAGATATTTATATCATGTTTTATGCTCTTTAAATGTGTAAATAAAGATCTATTTCTTATAATCAAGAATACCAAGTCTAATCACATATGATTAACAAGGTGGTTATTACCTGAAACGTTATATTAACTTGGAATTGTTGATCAATGGATAATATAAAGTTATAAATGAATAATATATCATATCGTAAATATTATTAGTAATATTTTATATATTAGTAATATTTATAAAACCATTATACTGGAGTTTTGGAAATTTACAGAGGGAATCGGACCTAAGGTAAGGGATTTGTGTCTCAGCTTCACTTTTGCGAGACATATGCCTCATACACTACTTGTTTTTTCTACGTGGTGTATATACTACCCATGAATTTTTTTAAGTATTATACATAATATTACGTTATTTTTTATATCTATATAATTTTATTTCTTTCATGGGGAATACTATTTTACTCATTATAAATTTGTAAGGGTTAATTCCGCCATCACTTTTTATTCGGGATTGTTTATACATAGGTATCTGCTAGGGAATATTTTTCTTCAATGTACATGTTTCAAAAAACATTTATTCCAAAAAAATTACTATTCTTATAAAATTGTATAAATTCATTTTTACCCATTTATTAATTTTTATTAAATGGTTTTCAATGAATCTTTTGTATTTTTCCTAATGAGTTTCATTTTGACATGTTCGGAAAAAGTACAAGAAGACTGTTTTTTTAACTCTTACAACATCAATGGATTTTTACGATTTCATAACACCTTATTACCTTGAAACATTCTTTCAAATATTACAAGGATATTTACTAATAAAATATCTTCTTTTAAATTTTTTCATCATTTTAACAAAAGAAACTAATTTCAATGAGGAAAATATATTTTCCTCAAGAACTGTTTTAAATGATCTTTCATGATTAATTTATATGTTTTCAAAGTGGTCTCAAATAGAAGGGTTGGGAAAATTTTTTATGGTTAAAATAGTTATTTTCATGATCCAAGTGATCTTTTAAAATCCATCCCCATATAAGATGGCATAAATTGTAATAGTTCAATAATACCATTCATATTCGTTCCACGAATGGTTTATGTTTTGATGGAATTAAGTTTATGAAACCCAATTCTTTTCATGGGTTATGCTTCTGATGATATTATTACAAAATTTTTTCTTTTCCACAATTTATGATATGATTACATGTTTACGACACCCTTTATATTACATTAATAATGATATGATTTTTTATGATCTCATGGCACATGTTTGTACGATTTCATTATGAGATGTGTGGGACCTATATCTCCCTCCAATAAATTGGGTAAAGATCTATATATCATGAGATATACATGAATGACCTTATCCTTTAAGATAATATTGGGATTGAACCTTGAATACTAAATATAGTTATGGGAATGAACCATGACTACCCATAAGGTTATGGGAGTGAACCATTACTACCAAGATGGTTATTAGAGTGAACCATGAATACCAAGATGGCATGTGAAGTGAACCCATACTACCAATATAGCCTTCAGAGTGATTCCTTGACTACTATGGAAATTATTATTATATGCTTATGTGTCCCCCAAAATTTCATGTTTTATTCCTATATTATTCTTTTATGGATCATGTTCTTTATTTCCATATGATTTATAATTTATAAACTGCCAATAATTTTGACATGATTTATATTTATGATCATTGAAATGTATGGTATGATCTCATATTTTCATGATCATATTCTCATACCCTTATTATCATCATTATGTTTTCATGTCTCCATGGTTTACCCTTAATGATCATCTAAGCTTGCCCTTTTTTCTTATGTTTCTTTTTCCCTAAATTATAACGAAAGGTTTTAGTTAGGGGTATTAATGGGGAATATCTTTATGGAAGATGTTTAATATATTTCACCAAATTAGAAGAATGTCTTCCAAGTTTCAAAAGGCACTAGAATAATGTGGTCTTTGCACATGTTTTTCCATAATGTATTATGTATTCCAAAAAAGTGATGTAATGTATATGTATGAAAAAAGAGGGCCACTATATACAATCTATCAATAATAGTATAATTTCTATATATAGTAACAAAACTCCATATTTTTTTTGTCCATAAAATATTTATTTATCTTTAATGTATTCCACTAAAAAATAGATAAATATATACACTTTTAAATATTATAAAAAATTAATAAAACATTTAAATAAAAAATTATTTATACACATACCTCTATAGAAATATGTTGAACAATTATAGATGTCCAAACTAAAGAAATGTATAATGCATTGTCGAATTTTACTGAATTAATCTGTAGGAAATTTTATTCTAGATGGTCTATCTATAATATCATGTATTTTGGCCCTATGATTCCCTTTATCTATCTATTGGTGATTAATGGTATCAACTATAGGAAATATTAACCCATATGAAATAATATGATGTTGGGGATCATCAATATGTAACTCAAAATAAATGTGAAGCTATAGAATATGGGTGTATGATGAGGATAACAAGCAGTGGGTCTTCAAAAATATGTGTATGAGCAGGATAAGTAAGAGGAGTGGGATATACTAGCAGAGGTGGAGGATTGGTATTAGAAGTCTGAAAATATCCTTACTTGTCTGAAAACATGAACTGTACTGATTCTCTGATCATGTCCTCCATCTTCACATGAAAATAATGAGATTCATATTTTAAAGATTTTATTCTTTTTTAATGAAATTTTCCATTTATGTAGCTTCATAACGTGGAAACACTAATTTTACTAATATTCCTATTGCGTATCCTCGTACACGACATGGTTGTTCAGGTTTTCCTATTTCTTTAGATAAAATATCTTCTTACCATCAACTATAAATACCCTCATGTGATCTAATCCTCAATAGATTATTGTATATGATATTTCAATGAAACCATATTGAAATAAAGTATATAAATATTTAATTTAACCTCAATAAATAAATAAAATTTCAATCCTCCAAACTAAAACCCTAAAATATTCTATGATATATTATCCTTTTTTATCTTCTAATCGATGTTCCATTTTTCATGTCTAATGGGGAGGAGGTCAACCTCTGTGGATCATGAAGACTCATCTCTTAGTTTTTTAAATTTTATAGATTTTATTTGTTCTTTCAAATACATATACCGTCAACGAGAAAAATTATTCTGGTATACATTTCTAGATTAGATCTTCTAAAGAAATCTCCCAAGTTTCTATAAATTAAGAGAAAATAAATAAATAATATGATCATAAATATTAAAAAACTTATGAAAGGTAACATTTTGCATACCAATAATTCTTCTCATTGTCTAATTTCAAAAAAAAATTCACATGTAGCTTAGTATTTAAATGGATATTTATCACATGGATTATGATGTTTTCTATCCCCAAAAATTAAATCTTCTGTGAGGGTTGATTTAAAATACCTCTATCTCCTAAGAAACAATGATAAACATTTTCTATCTCCTAAAAATCAATGATAAACATTTTCTCCTAACTACTCTAATAACAGGTATATTAGATTTCATCTTATAAGAAGGAGGAAAACATATATTACTATAAAAATGTTATGATAGGTAAAATAATAACAAAATATATTACCAAAACAATCTCCCATAAGTGAGATATTTTCAATTTTTCAACACTTCTCCGATCATCAATCGAAATACTAAATTTTATTTTATCCTATACTAATATAAAAGTTCTTGAATTGTTTTGAATTTTGACTTCTTGGAATATAATTATAATTAAATTCAACTAGTACCCTTTTCTCCTAGCTACATGCAACTAATAATTTTGGTAAAAATTTTCTTCCACATTTACCAAACCTCAAGATCTATTTGCCCAAGTGGAAGAAGATTTATCTTGTAAAGGAGGATGAATAAGCTAATCAAAAAGAGAATTTGTCTCTTTCTCCTCAAATGTATGAGTATCATCATCTCCAAAAGTGTATGGTCTATCATATGATTGATCTTTCATTATCCTGTGAATCATTTCCACAAACAATTATTACACAAATATAAAAATACAAATATTACATAATAATGTAAATAAAAAACGAAATATTATCAAACAAAACATAAATTAAACTAAACTAAACTCATTTTTATTCATATTTTTAATAGTTAACTAAAATTATAACAATATTAATGAGAGATGACATGAAAAAAAAAGAATGAAAAAAATATAAAAATGGTGTATAAATAATGAAAAATGGTCCAACCATGTAAATAAAAATCACACCAAAAAATAATGTTTTTTGAATATAATCTTATAAAATATTTTATTTTATTTACCATATTAGATTTAAAATAATGTTTTTCAAAAACACCAATTAATAGACAAGTTAAGTATGTGTAAACATGGTAAACAAAACAATTCTAGACTAATATAACATAAAATATCACTTATTAGTTATAATACATACTTTAGTAAATAAAATATATTTATAATATCTAACATTTTAGAAATTTTGAAAAATGAAACTAAAAATAAATATATGTTTCCTATAATATTAGAAATGTACTAAAATATTTTTTCCCAAATTACATTTCTATGATCATTCCTTCTCGCACAAACTATGTCTATAAAATTCTCTTCAATATTATCTATTAATATTTTCTTAGAAGTAGCTATCACACATAAATCAGCGTCTTCATCATGTTTATCATCACTAAAATACTATTTTCCTTGTAAAACAATTGACCACTAAATATCAGATTGATAAAGAAAATATAAGAATTATTTTTCATGTGTTTTCATAAAAAAGGATCAGTTATGTAATACAATCTATTCAAATTAATAATTGTTATTATAAATTCATTTTGTCTAACACTTTTCTTAGTGATAAACCATTTGAAATTAAACACTTGAAAATGAAATATAATTTAATCAACCTACCATATTTCATCAAGGACTCCATAATAAACACTTGATGCAAAGATTGCATATGTTTCTTTATCACTCAAAAAATTCATTGCTTTAGTGAACACCAATATACTACTATTTTGAACTACACTTTTATTTTCTTGATCTTTCTTATGAAATGTATAGTCATTAATGTCATAAAAACCATGCTCCAAAATTTAAAATTGGACTACCCACAAACCATATAAATGTTTCTGATGCATCTAATATACCAAGCAGAGTCTCTGTAAACCATGTAAAAAAATTCTTCTCATTCAAAATCCACATATCTTTCTTCTTTGGATAAAATTTATTAAAAAAATTAATATTAAATTTTATATATAGATGAGTTTAATTTATGTTATTCAATACTCATAAATGTACCTTCTTTATTTATTCACCTATCAAACAATTTAATTTCATTCCACAGATCCCCTTTTCCTCAAAATTGATTTGTTCATAGTGAGATATAGGAAAACTAATGTTATTATATTTAGTCAAGTAACTTGTAAAAAAAAATTCAACCCACTACAAAATATACTTCTCAACAATGGATTCTTTAGGTCTATTTGGATTATAATCATATCCCTTCAACATCTTCATATATCATTCAAAAGGAAACATCCAATGTAGACATACAGGTTCATAAATCATTAGTTCTCACAAATAATGAACCATTAAATGCACCATGAAATTATAAAAATATGGAGGAAAATGAATTTCCAATTGAAAATTTATAGAAACCTCTTCATTCTCCAAATTTTTCAAAGCATTTAGATCAATCACCTTATTAAAAATTGAATAGAAAAAATAATATACATTCATGATAGTCATTCAGACCTAGATGGGAAAAATTCCAAAAAATAAAAATGATAAGACCTATTTCATCATGATGTGAAAATAATGAGATTTCATACATTTAAACTTCAAATACTTTAAATGAAAAAAAGTTTTTACATTGTAATAATAAGTCTTCAATACATTAATATCATGAATACACTAACAAAATATAATTTTCTCCCTCATAGATAATGTATGAAAATATAGGGGAAAGAATGTTGTCCTTACAGCAAGAATGATAGATAAATATAAACATATTCCCATTTAGATTAAGTAAAATATTTCATTCAACCCATATTTAGTGTTTCCTTTAATATCGAAAAATGTTCAAACCAAGCTGTCACTGATATTCTTATCTATGTGCATGAAATCAATTTTATGTTTGACCTCATGATATCTCCAATATGTTTTTTCAAAAAAAATTGACAATTTATTCCAAATAATTCTATCACTACCATATTTTTATGCCATTCATAATGTCACATCTAGATATTTCACCCACTAAGAGTATTGATCAATGGAGAAAGGTTTTGGAGAAATATAAAATTTTTATGAGCTATTTAATGCCTTTTTTAATCTTTGACAATACTGATTCATATAAAAACATTTTATGACCCTAGTGTACTATTTTTCTCCCATGATTCTATTGATAATATAGAGTCTGTTGATCAAAAATTGGACAAGATTAATGCTCCTTAACACTCAGTCTAGAAAAATTTCCAAATATCATGATATCATTTATAATCAAAATAATCATTGAATATGGTTGAAAATATTCTATTTTATAGTAATAATAAACCCTAATACCTTCTTCCTATGATAGTTTAAAATAGTCAATTAACGGTGAAAAGAAAGCATCAATAACATTATTAGGTTGTTATGGTCTAGATCTCATTAAATTCAATAAGACATATTTTTACTTCATACAAAATATAAAATACAAGTTGTAAATTACCAATAAAAGAGTCCATGACCTATTTTCTCTATAATGGATTAGATATGGATTCTTTCTATCTGTGTATATCCCATGCCCGATATTTCTAACTTCATTTCCAAATATAAGAAACTGGTGATGAATTTTCATCAAGAATGGAAAATCAGCTGGATTTCATAATTTTCTATCAAATAAATTGTCATATATATTACATATTAACCTTTTTTCATCATGTTAATTTTAATATAATCATTTCAATTGAGTAATTTAATGAATATACCAAAAAGTTTTGGTAGGGGTCTCTATAACTTCAAAATCGTCCTGTGATTTTTTTTTCAACTTAAATTATGACATACCACATTTAGAAAATGATGAAAGAAATTCATATTACTTCTTATATAGCACAAAGTCACATGGGAATCCATGTAGTGACTCTTTATTTTCTTTAAAGGAATTTGAATATTTCTAATAATATTTCTGAAGTCATGCACTAAGTTGACGTAGGATTTCAGGGCCTGAAGCGCCTTGGTGCGTTGATATTAAAAATATTAAAAATATTTTATCATGTGCATGTAGTTCCTTTGGAAACATGGGATAATACCTAAATAGAGTCTTTGATCCGAAATCAAAGGTCACAGTTGAGATTAGAACATGGTGTTTTTCCAAGGCATGACAAAAAAATTCAGTGTCGAGTTCTTGGTCCTGGGAATATGTTGGTGGTGTGTTAAATGGAGGTTATTGGTTTAATACAAATTAAATAAATATCTATCCTCGCCCTTTTTCATGCAATGTATATTGGAGGAAACCACTTTCCACCTTTAGAGAGATGGATTAACTTAGGTGAAAATGAGGATAGGAGGCACCGTCGTTCTTTGATCATTACATTGATTGCTCCTAGGTCATGGTGCAGTGGATTCAGAGTGTGGATATTCACCTATATCGTCGATGTTTCTCCACAAGGTAGTAAAATTTTATTTTTATGTCTCAATCCCCATTTATATGCATTATTTGAGGTTAATAAATCCTCATCATTACTTCTAGTGATCCTCTATGGGTCTATTTGTGTGTTTCTCTAGAAACTGGACCATTTAGGGCAGCTCGTAGGGAATTATTATTTAGAATTCTAGATCATGTGGTGTGTAGTGAATAGGCACACGCCATGTATTTTTACCATTTAGTAAATATGACTTATGGGGACTATATTCTATGTACTGGGGTCACATGTTGTGAACTGAGCCAAAGTCATGTGGCTAAGGGGCATGGCCAGGGTATTCATGTCAAGGTACAAGGCTATGTGGAAGTATATGTACATGAGAGATGGACATGAGGTGTTGTACATGGGCACTGGATCAGGACACATCCAAGAGGCCGGTTGACTATGACACACCGTGTACCATGGGTACACACCCTATGGGAGATACAGTTGGCTAAGATATTTAGGGAAGAACATGGTTTGATGCTGGAGTGAGGATATACATGTGATTTACACCATTTTCATGCCATGTATGTTCACATATATAGAAATTCCATGAGAAAGAGGACATTACTGGGTGTTTGGGTGGGCACACATGTCGTGTTGACCTCAATACACAACACATACTATTCATAGGATATTCTTCCTGATGCATATACTTCCTTAGGGATTGGATTCATTCCTACGAGTAGTCTATCATGATATATTATCCATGTATAACTCAATTTAATCCATCATGTGGATTTTGAGATAATTCCTAATGTGATACAAGCCCGATGTTGTAATTGAGTAGCATGAACATGGTTTGTGACTAAGATAGATCACTCGAGAGATGTTGGTATTAGTACACTTCTCTATCATCTTATGATATGGGCCTCCTAAACACTTTATATTAGTAGAGTAGTGGTCCCCTATCATATAAGGGAACATTTTCCCTACCTAAGGTAGTGTTCTGATGTGATTCATGACCGATGTAGGAGTTCAATTGGATTATCAGAGAGATGATGGGACTGGTAATCCCATGTCATAACAGGGAACCAGTCTCCCTTACCACTTAGATTGGTAGAGACCAAACTCTCCCATAGTCGGCATTGGTCCTTTACGCATGGAGTATTTATCCCGGGGTTTGTACTCCCCTATTGAACTATGACATGGGTGCCCCATATTGTTTATCCAGATTGGGACATAGATCCCCTATTGTATCAGGGAGCGGGCCCTCCATACACATTATACAAATAGATTAGGTACTCCCCTATCACACGAGGGTACAAGTCCCCTATCCATGTGGTTTATACTCTCCTGATGTACTAGGGCGGGGTTCCTCCATATGTCGAGTATAAATAGAGTGGGAACTACAATGTCTTACCTGGGTGAAGGTTCTTTATGTTTTGAATCAGTACCCCCCAGTTTTACCAGGGCATAGTTCCTCCATATAAGTTATTTAGGCTGAGTATGTACTCCACTTTCGTACTTGGGTGCGGGTCCTCTAGCCCAGGGTCAGTACTCCCTTATCATGTCATGGTGCGGGTTCCCCTTAATAATTATATAGGAAGAGTTTTAACTCCCCTATATATAGGGTATGGGTATTATACCTCCATAGTGGTAATCCCCCATATCTAAGTAGCAGTGGGGATCACGTTCTCTACTAGAGTTGGATCTCCCTTAGCTGGGGAGAAGTATTTCGAGGAGTAATCCCCTCCACTTTTTATGTGTGAAACCTGGTTATAAGTTTGTTCTCCCTCTACATTTTTAGCTTTGGGGACCTTCTTATGGGTACTAATATTGTTTTGTGAGATGGTTAGAAGTTAGTAATCCCTTATCTTCTTAACAATAGCATGGTGTGGGTCCCTCATTATTTTCTCTTTAGATACGATGCATGTGTTGTGTTGTCTAGATAAGTGATTCATCATGTTTGAGTATATTAGCAAGGGGATGGATTCACCACCTGGGTTCTGATGAACATGTGTGGGGTTCATAGTAGATATAATAGGACCTCTAGTGTTAAGCATCATATTTAGGCCAATATTGAAGATTACAATGTAGCATGTTCTCTCAGATGAGTTCTAATTGGGATGGAAGAGCACATGGAGTGTGTTCTTTGGGATGAGCATAACATTTGAGCCTCAAGTAGAATCTTGTAGCTAGTTGTGAGGTCAAGACCTCATGAGGATTGTAGTATGCGATGAGTATATTCTGGGTGATTCTGGGTTCCTTGCTGTGTTTTCACATATTTTGTTCAACACACTATGTAGATAGAGTTGACTAGTAGTGTATATCCAAGGATAGTCAAGATGGATTTTATCTCTCATGTGGGTTCCCTCTAGCTTGGTCAATCGGACTATTTCCTTTTAGTTTCTCACTTTTTTTTTGGTTTTTAGGGTTCTTACTATGTTTTGTTATAATAAAACCTATATGGGATTTTCCCACACATGTTGCATCTTATCCAGATGATTGTCCTTTCGACGGAGTCCCAAGTGGAACCAGAGAAGGAGGAGCTTAGTGAGCTAGACCGAATGAGGTGTTTGTCAGTTCTTGGTCAAGGAGCTTTATGTGAGTTTCATTTGACAACAATCCCCTCTTTTGTAGGTTGGATAGTTTTATCGTTTTTGGTGGGACTTATTTTTTCAATTTCGTACATATATTGTAAAATGGAAATGGGATATATGTATGCATGCATTTCTATTTTAGTTTATATTATAATTTTTCTATTTTATGGAGATGTATGTGGGTGTGTGAATACATGTACCATAGGATAAATCCCCCCTTGTGTATGATTTGAAAACTCAACATTGGATGCCAGCCCCTGGCCTATTAGAGGTGGGATTTTCTAGTCATAGCTCGGGCCTCTGTGGGTTGGGTTGTGACAGAGTGGTATCAGAGAGGGTTTCACTTTGGGAATATATTGTATAGGTTGTCTAGAATGACAGAAAATTAACTTTTTTCTTATCTAATCACTTTTAGGGGAAATTGAGAAACCACAAAATAAAACATTACAACAAAATAAAACCATAAAAGAATAAAACCCAAAGCGAAATACAGGGTCTATCTCTCCCTAGAAATTACATCGTGCCAAGAAACCTTCACCCACACATGACCACTCAGCTAGTTGTCTTGTGTAGGAAAGCATGAGCATAGTGCCAATGGCATAGTCATACCCTCTGAGTATTCCAAATCCAAATGGAAAGAGTAGGTGAAGGATTCATGATATGAACCCCATCTGAAGAAGATCCAAGTAAAATGTTGGATTCTTTCCACCAAATCTTCACCTCAAATCACACAAAAAACTTGTCCAAAAGCATACTCAACCCGAACTAGAATACCTCCCAAACCAAGAAACAAACTCTACCAATTTTAAATATAAAATTTTAAAAGAAATTTAAGGTTACCAAAATCAATTTTCCTATAAAATTCTATGAGATAGATGTTACCTAGATTTTTGGTGTCTCCAACAAAAAAAATTCAACCTCAGTGGAAATCTTGTCCTTGGATTGTATGTACGCCTCAATGTTATTCTTACCTTGGTCACATTTTTAAAACAAGGAATATTACTCCCCATTAAGGGTCTCCCTTAAATACATCCACATCAAAAAAATTTCCTCCTCATCAGAAGAATTATGTAACAATACTTAATCGACCAGTTAATCCTCAGATCTTAACAGTAATTCCAAGGTTTGGTCACCCTGGTCCCCTAGTCTTAGATGGATCACCTCCTAAAATTATACCTTTTTTACATTTACCTTCCTTGTAGATCGATTCTCCAAAGGAGGTGGTAAAAAGGAGTAATATTTCCTACCATTCCTCCTCTTGTTTCAAGGATCCAGACCTCAATTCACTTGAGCAACAGATTTGATGGACTTGTAGAGGCATGTTTGAGTTCTAATCTTCCTGAATCATCTGATGCAATTGGGGGATGTGTGAAGGAATGCAATGTATAAGAACCTATTCATTTGTAAGATGAAGTTTCAAGCTAGGGGATTTATGTTTACAATGTCAAGGTGTTTTGGGTTCAGCATTCAAGCTAGGCACCCCCAGTGTTAGTGCGGTGGCTGATATATCTATTCACCAGGACTCTGATATCCTTTTTATCAAATCGGTACATTAGGGAACTTTTTGCAGGTAATTATTTTTACATGAATCATATATTACTAGTTTGTGGGTTCTGTGTCCTTCTTTAGTTAGCTCCCTAGATATACTCTTTAATCATGGCGTTTCTTGATTCTATTTCAAGATTCCACCTTGATGAAATCCATATAGGGTTTTACAGTGGTATTTTGATGGTGATCTACCTAGAGACGAGTCTTCAGTGCAGGGCACTGGTTCTGAGGACGAATATCTGAGGGATATACAATTAGATCCACCACACATCAAGCACTTGGTTGTGCTAATAGTTTAGGTCAAGGATGTACACATCCTTAGTGAGATACCTGAGTTTTAGATGTAGTGGCCTCTTAGGTATTGAGGTGATCTATACCCCCAGGTTGTTACTGACTGGCTTGAGGAAGTCACAAATTTTTGGAACCTTGTGAATACACAACCTGATCATATGGTGGTCCTAGTTGTGAGTCCTATGCACGGCTCATTTGGGAGATGGTGGATTATAGTGACATAGATCAATGAAGGAATGAAACTAACTTGGGTGGAGTTTTCGCAGTTCTTTAGGGAAGAGTTCTATCCAGAAATGCTGATATCAGTGCATATCCAAGAGTTTTTTTAGATTTGGAAAGGTATAATGTCAATGGAATAGTACTTGGAAAGGATCACATATCATTCTCATTACACCATGGGTATGGTAGAGATACTTTTTTATGATAACATACCATTTATTATAGAATATGTAGATACATCAAAGAATTTGTGGTTTTCTGGTGTTTTCACTGTCATAAGAGGGTGATAAGGTGAGATTTGGTGATGGGGAACTTCTTAAAGGAGGGTCGAGCAGATGTTTCTAGTAATTCTGTACATAGGGATGAGATGTATATATTATTTGGAATAATAAAGTTGATAGGATCATTTTGAATGATTCACACCCATTCCCAAGAAAAAACACCTAATTCTATAGTGTATGAGTCTCTCTGCAAATCTAATCATCTACAAGAGATGTGGTGTTATGCTTGCAATAGATGGGGTAATCTTGCATGATATTATCCGACTATCATGCTGCTGTGAGGGAGATAGTCTACAGACTTCCCTAGAAGAGGAAACATCTAGATCATGGATTTCTTCATGATGGAGGATGTGGTGGAGGAATAAGAAGAGAAGTGCGAGGTGGAATATGGTTCAAGGTGTTTCTACCACCACCTCAAGGTGGTCCGTGCCAAGATTAGGGAGCTGGAACACGGGATTGATCATAGCAGCAGCCCATATAGGCATATGACCTGGGGGATCTAAGTATGATTTGAGGTATTATTTGTGTCCTTTATAGTTTTTGTGGTAGTATTGGTAGACATTTTTTAGGTACTCTATTCTTTCCACTTTGTCCTTGAGGCATATCTCGGTTAATTTGGGGTTTCAGTATAACTCACTAATGGTGTTGTTGATGTAGAGTCAGACTCATAAGTAGGAGGGATGATTCCCCCAAGAAGATTTTTTTTATGACATGAGTTAAACCAAGTGGGTGAGTCAATGCCTCACAAAGAGGATAGTTTCATGTTGTGGTGAGAGAGTTCCATTGTCTTGTCTTTTTGGGGAAGAGTTGTGTGTTTGTGGTTTGAAAACAGAGGGCCTGGTAAGACCCAGTGTGTTCACTTGGGAAGACCTATATTGTTTTCTGGTACCCTCATGTGCTTGGAGTCAGAGTTATTTATGATATTATTTAATTTTATGTATTTTTGTTCATCTTGGGATAGATGATAATAGCTGGGTTGCATCAGTATCCACATCAAGTAAGTGAGGTGGTGTGTCATTAAACCTTGTGACTGTAGATGGGATGGGTTTTCTATGTTTTATCCCTTTCCATAGTAGAGGATACATGTTCTCACTGATTTCATGATGTTTACCTAGATCAAAATATATGTTGGGTGTGGTTCAGATTTTTTGGATCCATAGATTTTGTGCTTGTAAGTGGAAAGGGGGAACATTTTGAGGGCCTTGGAGTCGCGACTTCTCCCCCCCTCCTTGTGAACCTAGGTTTTTCCTTCCAAGATGCCACCTTTCATCCTCCGGCTTGGTCCGTCCTCAACAACAACTTCTTGTATTGGATCGGTGTCGATGGGTGGCAGATCCACGTGGTCTGGTTACGTTCTTGACTTGGCGGCTACTTCGTTGTGCCTTTCGGCTTCGGGATCTCATTCATCGATGGCTTCAACATTCTGGGCTTCAGGACCTCAGCTCGGTGTCGACATGCATCGACTTCAAGTGGTTCTCTTTCGGGATCTCGGAATGGTGACGGCTTTGCCTTCAGGATCTTTTCATGGTCAGTGTGCTCGCTTTAGTGTGCTTGCCTCGGGAATTTCAGGATTCTGTCTCGGCTGTGGTGGGCTCGGCGTCGGCTTCGGTGTGCTCATGGGCAGCTTTGGCATGCTTTACAGATCTGAGATCTCTGCTCAGCTTTGTCCCGACTTGATGTCGGATCTGGCATGCGCCTGTGGGCTCGGGGTCGGCTCCAGTGGACCGAAGGGGGAGGGATTTCAATTTGATGGTTTGGTTGGCTATGAATCTGTCGGTAACCTACTAGTTGATTGTTGTTGGAGGCGAAATGGATGGACCGTAGGGGCACCCAAAAATTCTACAAGGTTTTTCTTCAGATGAGGATAGAGCTGGCCGTCTTCACCATGCATGAATTTTCAGATTTGGTTGATAGATAGGGTATGTCATTTCCATCAGTACCGGGCCCATGCATTCTTACACGGGACAACTTGCTGAGTAGTCATGATTTGGTGGAGGCATGCCTTAATGTGTTTGATGCTGGGTGAATCACTTCTTCATAGTCTTGTTTTGGGTTGCAACCGTCTTTCTATTCAATTTTTTTAATGTATTGATGTCCTTGAAGTCCTGGTTTCCCCCTTTACCCTTAAAAGGGGGCTTATCCAGAATCAATAAAAAAAATCGACCTTCGGGCCATTCAGTCAGTAGGTGGAAAGGGGACCCCTTTGAGTGCTCGTTGGTGTTGGAGTCCTAGGGGAGAGCTCAAATTTTATCATTTATCCTAGGATTTTTCTTTTTTCGGATTAAAATCCATATGTTTGGAAGGATTTAGTGACTTGGGTTTTTCTCTGTAATTATTTGAAATATTTCTATGAATATTTCTAAAGCAGGATGTTGAGACAGTGTGGGATTTTGGGGCCTGGAGAGTCTCTTTGAAGTGGTGTTAAAATATTAAATATATTTTATCATGTTTTCATAATTTCATTGGAAACATTGTATAAATACTGAGTGTGTTCTTAGATTAGAAATTGAAGGATGTTATTGAGTTTAGAATGTGGTGTTTACCCAAGTCCTGACATAATTTTTTCTGCAATGGGTTCTTGGTCAAGGGAATGTGTTGGCGGGGTGTTAAAAAGATTTCATTTATTTAATAAAAATTAAATCAATATCCATACTCTCCATTATTTATGCATGGTATATAGGAGGATACCCCTTCCCCCTTTGTATAAACTGAAAAGGTGAGGAGAAGCTGAGGAGAGGAGGCACCGTTGATTTTCTATCTTGATGGAGATCACTCGCAGATCATGGAGAAACAACATTGGAGCATGGATCTGCACCCTAAGCATCAACATTTCACATTGAGGTAGGTTTATTTGGTTTATATGTCTTATACCCCCCTTATATATTTTTATAGGTCTCTATATCCTTTTTATAACTACAAGTGATCCCCTAAGGATCGATCTATTGGTTATTGGGGAAATTTTGGTGTTTTGTGCTTCATAAGGGGAATTCCCATTTAGAATTCCTGATCACATGGATTTTATCATAGAGGAAAATTCCATGTGTTCTTCCCAATTGAGGAAGATTAATTTTGGGGAGTACTCACCATGTATCGGGGTTACGCATCATGTAGTGATCTCAGGTCATGTGGTCGAGGGACATGGACAAGGTAGTCGTGTCAAGGAACATGGTCGTATGGAAGTACATGTCCAGGAGACACACACAAGGGGTTCCATACACAGGAATGGGCTGAAAACACATCCAATAGGATGGTTGACTAGGGAAAGTTTTATACTATGGGTACATGTAGTGTGGGAGACACAACTAGAAAAACCATGTGGAGAAGAATATTGTCAGAGGGCTAAGTGTGGTGAGACATGTTGTGTACAAAACCTACACACCATGTATGTTCACATGGATTTCCAAGACATGAATTAAGGAACATTTATAGGTGTTCAAGTGGTTTTCACACCATACTGAGCTTAGTACATGTTGTTTACTTTTCTTAGGATCCTCCTCCTAGTGTTTATCCTTCTTCATACCTCAGATTGAGGACTATGGGTAGCCTATCCTGAGTATTTTTCTATATAAAGAGTGATGGAAGATCTTATGGTGGATTTGGATATATGGATTGTCATGATTAATGAAGGATGTTTTATTCCTGGTTATTGATCTTGGGTAGTGATTAGGGTGGATCAATGAATATTTTTCAGGCTCGGTACACATCCCTATCAACATATGATGTGAGTCCCCTAAAATCTTTAGGATGTTAGGCTCATGATCCACTCTCATATTAGGGTGAGGGTCCCCTACTCAGGGAATTGTTGTGATGTGACACAAGAGTTATGGATGAGATAAATTGTTTTAGCATAGATACACTGGGATTGGTACTCCAATTTCATAATAGAGTGTGGTTCTCCATTGCCTCTCAGATTGGTAGAGATGGAACTCCCCCATAGTGGGTGTGGTTCCTCTACCCATTGACTAGTTATCCCAGGGTTTTTACTCCACTTTTCGACCAAGGATAGAATCCCCTTTATTTTTTCTACATATGAAGATAGAGCCCCCTTATTGTATCGGGGTATGGACCCTCCATACTCATTATATAGATAACGTAGAAACTCCCCTATCTTTCCAGGGTGGAGGTCCTCTATACATAGAGTCATCACTCCCCTTTCGTACCACGGTATGAGTCCTCAATATGTTGGGTATAGATAGAGTGGGTACTACCATGTCATATGAGGGTGTGGTTCCTCTATCCATTGATATTATACTCTCCTTTCATACCAGGGTGTGATTCCTCCATACTTGATGTTCAGGAAGAGTCGGTACTCCCCTATCATACCAAGGTGTGGGACCTATATCCTAGGGTCAGTACTCCCAAGTAATTTTAAGGTGAGGTCCCATCTTATTAATCATATAGGTAGAGTCAAAACTCCCGTATACATATGGTGGGGGTCCTCTATCTATAGAGTGGTACTCCCTTGTCTCCGAGTAGTGGCGGGGAGCGAGTCCTCCACTCATGTTAGAGCTCTCTCGCTTGTGGATCTAATTCACATGGGGAGGGGACCTACAATGGTTATTCATGATATCGGGTTTAGAGTTAGGGCTCCCAGAATGTTGTGTTTTGTGGGTCCCTCTTTATGGGTACTATGGTGGTTTTGTGGGATGGTTAAGAGTTAATAATCCCTCGACTATTGGGTAGCAGTGAGGTGAGGGTCCCTCGTGTGGTTTATAAGATGGAGCAGTTATCACTCATTTGAGTTCATTGGAAAAGGTATATATGAACCACTTTGGTTATTATGAGATTTCATGGGGTGAATAGAAACAAAAATAGAACCTATGGTGCTAAACATCGGAGTAAGGGCTGGATAAATGTTTCTAATGAAGCATTTTTTTCTTAGTAGAGTGACATATTGGATGGAATATCTCATGGTGAGTGTTCTCCTAGTGAAGAATTATCTATGATCCTCGAGTATAATCATGTAGCTAGATATGAGGTCAGAACACCATGAGAATCAGAGTCTGAGATGAGTATATTCTGGGTGATCTAGGGTTTCCTTATTTTGTTTTCATATTAGGGGTGTTTGAGATGGTGTTTCTCTAGAATTTGGGATCCATCTGACTGGGTTGAGTGAACTACTTCCTTTCAGTTTCTCTCGTTTATTTTGGGTTATTGGGGAACCAAATTAGTATTGTTATACTCGTCCAAGAATGGAATTTTCTCACACATGTTGTGTCTTGTGCAGAAGGCATTCCTTTAGATGGAGTCCCTATAGGACTTAGAGCATGTGGAGCTTAGTGAGCTAGACCGATAAAGGTGTTTTACAGTTCTTGGTCGAGGAGATTTCCAGCAGTCTCATTTTAAAGTGACCACCTCCTTTTGAGAAGTTTGGATGCATTTATATTTTTTGGTGGGTCTATATATTCTTCTTTTTGTACTTCTATTGTACTATGGTTGTGGGATAGATGTATACATGAATTTTTATTTTAGTGTTTATTATCTTTGCAATGTTTCATGTAGATTTATGTTGGAGTGTGCATATAGTTACCATAGGATAAGGCCTCCCAGGTCTGTGATATGCCAACTCAACACTAGATGCCAGCCCCTGGCCTATTGTAGGTGGGCTTGGGGAGCTGCAAATTGGGCCCAGTGGGTTGCATTATGACAAGTCATGTATTTTTTTGTACCCTAATATCATCAGGACTAATATTCTATTTAGTTTATAATGTGAATATATAAGATCATTGTTTTTAAAAATATTTTATTGAACAATTTTAGAAACTATAAAAAACTCTTGTAACTTCATCTATATTTCACCTTCAAGTTAATCAACCTAAAAACCTTCAATAAAACTGTCAATTTCATACAACCCAGATATAATTTATTTTCATCATTACCGTATGGACACTAAATTTTTAGTTTTTTCCCAATTTCATATACATCAATATCATGAATCATTTCTTCAATTTATTCATACATATCATATTTCAAAGTATCATCGTAAATAGATCAAAAATTCTACCCAGTTTCACAATTCCAAATACAAGGGTTGTAAAAATGATTAAAACCATGAAATATTAATGATATTTGATCTCTCTACCTTTAAAATTCTTCATATTTAAATATTTTAGGCATATACTTAAAAATTACCATTATTTAGAACATTTCATTCAGAAAATTCCAAAAAAAATCAACACCTTCCTCATATTCATCACTTATTCGATGTGTAGTAATCCATCTTCGACTCATTATTATCTATAAAAAATATAAAAAACAAATATCTAGTAAAAATAATATCGTGCTGATAAAATTGATTTAGATGTAGAAATATTAGATTATTTCAATGAAAGTTAATAAGTCACACTTGTGGATTATTAATTAGTAAAATGTTGCTATGATTTTCAATGATAGTGAATATAATTTTTATAAATTTAATAACATTGGAGATGAAATTGAATGTTAATTGGAATGAATATAAAATAAAATAGAAAATAATGGAAATAAATTTATATCACTCTAGTGTAAAAGATATTCTTACAAGAAAAGAAAAAATAAATTAAAGCCTTATAAAAGGGACTAAATATCTTGAAATCTATGGTAACGATTTAATTGAATTTAAAGTAAAAAAAATTGAACAATAATATAGGTTTATTGTTGACTCGATTGAAGTTTTTAAAGATAATATATTAAGTATATAATTAATCAATGAAGTAGTAGTTTCTGGAAAAACAACATGGATTTTGAAGTTAAGACCCTCGCTAAATTTTTTTACATTAACAATAACTCTAAAGAAATCTAAAAAACAAATATTTTGGAATAATAACAAATTTTTTAAAAAAATATTATCATTTAATGATCTAATTTCCTAGAAATATCAATCTTATATTTTATTATGATATTACTCATTTAATGAAAAGAAGTGATTCATTGAACAAAATGATCAATTTTGTAAAGTAATCGAAGGTAAAATTTTCTATCAAACCACATTAATGAAAATTGAGTGTCAAATACCAAAATATATTTCCAATAAATTATAGGGATATAATATATTCAACCATAAAATAATGATGAAATTTACATATTTATAAAATAGAAATAAGAAAATATTCATAATCTGAACATTTCATATTGAACACATGGTAAATATATGAAATTAAAAATTATTTTCAATTTTTTTTTCATAATACATACTAAAAAATAATTTTGGTGGTGTCATTAGAAAATATATGATGTGGAGAACAAGAATCATTAAAGGCTGTTGACATAGATGAAAATTACATTATATTATCTTTATAAAGGTGTTTAAAAAAACAATATGATATTATGTTTTTGTTTTTTATTAACCTCTATTATAAAGGTGTGATTAATAAAATATTGAGAATAGAAATTACATTGAAAAATCTTGAAAACAAATAAGGGAAACATAATAAGGAAAATAAAAATTTTCATGAGAAATTTCATTCATGCTGAAGGAATTAAAAAAGATATTCATTTCAATAATTTCTAAAGTTAAAAAAAATATAACCTTATGAAATTATAAAAATTTATAAAATGATATCCTTAAAAAAATAAAATATAGACATTGAGGGGAATGATTATAAATTGAAAAAAAAAGATATTAATAAAGGTCAGTATACGTGAAATAATTAATTTGATTTCATAAAACAAGAGGATTCCAAATGTTAAGATGAGATATATAAATCAAAATATAATGATTACAGTGAACATGGGTAAATTGAAATAGGACACAAGATATTTCAATAAATCCAATTATTTCATCCATATCACCTAGTTACTCCTATTTCATTTATGATTAGGTAATAAATATTATGGAGAAACCACATAAATATCTTTTGGTAAATTTTATCCATGATTATAAGAACATAAACAAGGGCAATAAATTTTTTAATATGAGTAAAAATCAAATGGAATGGTTTAAAATACCATTAATATACCTAAATTAATCGATATAATTAATATCTATATATGAATCCAAATATAAAGAGGGATATAATCACCCATGATTCTATTTTTTTACCATGTGGTAAAAATCATTACTTGAAGAAAAACTACATTGAATTGAACTATAATCATGAATAATCATTAGCTTCATGGATATTAATAATTGTATCCAATATTTATACTTTTTATTTTGGTATTATATACCTTTTTTTCACTCACGTTAGTATACAAAATAATAACCATATATGTTTAGAATCATTAAGAAAAGTGGGGTGTATACTCTCAGTAGTTGAATAAGGGTGATTCTTGTTCTATTAGTGAGAAAAACATCACATAATTTATCTATATTGATTTATTCTAGTTGAAATAATGTTTAAAATTAATTAGTATCAAATAATTATTCTTAGGATTCCTATGTAAATAAGGATACATTTTTAATTTTATAATGATTACTATTTATTATTTCTCATACTCAACTAATAGTTTAGTAATACTTAAATCAATGAAAATAATGGACGAATATAAAATATAATAATCAATAATACACATTGTGGAAAATAAATTTGTATTCAATCAAATCTTAAAAAAAAATTAATTCATATACTAAGAAGCATATATAGATTCATCAAGAGGTAAATCTATTAATTTTTCTACATGATTGCGTATTGGGTTTAAAATAGACAAGAAACCTGAAGCATAAAAGGTCATAAGGACAAAAATATTTCATAACTAAATAAACAATATAAATATTTTTTTTTTAATTTGAATCTAGAAGTATATTCATGTTCTTAATTTGATTCCTATAAAAAAGTTATTGTATATAAAATTAATGAAATTAATATAATTTGTAAAAGATATTAAAACCTTCAGTATAGCAATTTGGATATGTGTATATCTATATTTGAATGTGAAATTATGAGGTCGATGAAACATAATGTGTATGAACAGGGTAATTTGAGATTACAGTCCACAAAGTCAAAAAATTGAGGGTTAGAGATTCTTATCCATTTAATGAATGAAAGAAATAAATTACAATGTTTCAGGCTAACTTGAGAGATGAGAAGATCTATATAAAAATTAAAATGATGAGGTCGATGAAATATGAGAGTGTATAAAGATTATAATGAAACATTATAATCCACCAAATCAATTAAATGGGACTTAGAGCTTATCTGTGAGAGAAACGAACCTGCTGTCACTAGAACAGATGTCATTGAAATGAATCCATCTGATTATTCATAAAATTTTAAAAGATATATAATGTCAATAATTTTATAAATGACATGAAAAAGTCATGAGAAATTATTTTTCAAATTGTTTATATAATAATCGATTTGAAAAATTTGTGTAAATTTATTTTTCACATCGATAATTTATAACTGACATGAAAAATTCATGAATGTTTCATTTTTATGTGGGTTATATAATAACCAACATGAAAAAGGTGATGTGATAAATAGTCTTTGTACTAGATTTATTATTAGATGTAAATTCTAGATCCTAGGAAGAATCCAAGGTATATTTTATAGTATCAAGTGAAAAATTCAAATCCTAGGAAGAATCTTAATAATATTTTGTATTATTCTGTGAAAACACTAGATCATAGGAAATATCCGAAGAATCCTTTATAGAAAAATTGGTTGTGAAGTGTGTCTCAAAAAGATAACCCATTTATCATTCATATCTTATTATCGTTTAATTAAAAAGCAATAAAAACTAGGTATGAATCCTTGATTTGGGGAATAATCCCATGAATATATATTCATTTATTAGTTCGATTGTTAATTTATGGAACCCCATGGATCACAACTTAAATTATGATTTTTAGAAAAATCAGGCACACCTTATATACAGATTGAAAGTAAAATATTTACATTCATAAAAGGGATACTGACTAAATGAAGAAGATATTTATCACGAGAAAGAAAATCATTTAAATCATAACTATATCAACATCATTATGTAGTGAGTGAATTGAAAATGGTTGAAGGAATAGGGATAACAATACCTCTATATTTCCCTCAGAATTCATGGTGATGGATTCTATCTAGGACTAAATAATATCCACTCAAAATAATAGAGTAAATGAGAGTTTCACAACTATGAGTGAGTCATATTAAATAAGGGGAAGTAACTTAGGTTTTAGAAGATAAAAAATCAATCGGGTCATTTTGGTAAAATTATATTATATTACCCACTATCTAGACCACATGATTTGGCCACATGGTTTTTTAAAACATTTACCTAACCTATAGTTCACATTTTTTAGGAAACCCACACCATATATGGTTAAGTTTTACAGTTTAGTAAATGACGTGTCTAATATGTGTCCAAGTCTATGCTACATCAAAGGATTCACATGGTTTGGGTGCATAGTTTTCCTAATTATGTTCCAATATTGCATGAATACTCAGAGGAGTATTATCCTTTGAATGGTTTCACCTAGAACTCAAAACTATTTTTTGAGACTTTTAAATAGTTAATTACCTATATTTCTTCATATTGTTAGATGGTCAACACCGATGGTAAGTCCAAATTCCCACCAAATATTCAAAAAAATAAATTTAGAGTAAAAACACACATCTTGGAAAAAATTAATGACTTCTATACCTTACAAAGTTATATGGTTTTATAACCTCCCCACTATATAAATTTATTTCCATGAGCTTCATTCCTAAACAAATGAGGAGTAAAACATGAAAAACTTTATATACATGGCCCAAATATTGGATTATCACTCCCATATCTCATTATAAATATTTTCTTAATGTCATTATACTCAAATAAGAGGAACCTTCTTCCCATTAAGAGTCTTATTACTTTGATCCACTATGTGAATCAAACTCTCCACAAAATAAGAATCAACCTCAAGCTTGATATCATGAGTATCGATCTTGTGAGAAGGATCAAAAGAGTATTTTCAAAGATAGGATTAATGGACTACATCATTTATTAAACTTAAATGATGAGGTAAAGCCAAAAAAATTATTTCACCACAAGAATTCTCTCCAAGATCTCAAATGCTCCCACATCCTTAGTGATAAATATCTCTACCTCAGAACATGGTGATATCCCAACCTTAGAGACACCTATAAGAATACCAGGTCACCCACATCAAACCCAAGAGTATTACACTACTCATTGACAAACAACCATTTTTCCTCTGAGAATTCAGAAAAAAACTTCTTGATCAATCAAGTTTGCTCTGTCATCTTCTACTCAAGACACAACCAAACCAACATAAACTCTCTATATTAAATCCAACATAACAATAAACATAAAGGCATACTATATAGTTTATTAAATGAAACAACATAATTCAATTTTTGATAGATATTACTATAGGAAAAATCTAATAAATCTATGTGGTTATTTAATAACCACCAAACTATAGGATGTATTCTCTGAATATGTCCTATAAGATCTGAAGAGATCACTCATACTGTCAATATAACTGTGGATGATATGCAGATTTCAAATAAACCTATATAAAGATATCCTTTGGCAATACCAATTAAAATTGAGACATAAATCGAGGATCTGTATCTAAGATGATACTATATTGTACTTTTGGTAAGCATATGTCATTCACAAATAAATTATACCCATCTCATCAACAGAAATGGTCTCCAAGATCGGTAGGAAGAAAGTCACTTTAATCCATAGATCCATGACCAACCATACCACACCACTATCCTAGAGCATCTTTGATAAACCAACATTAAATACATGGTCACATTATTTTATTCTAAATTAATAATTAGAATAATAATAGGATTTTTTGTTCATCCTTCATATGCTGATAAGTGGAGCACCATATGATAAAGACCATGATGTCTCTCTACATCTCAGACCACCAATACTTCATATGTATGTCACAGTACATCCTTCTCAATCCAAGGTGAACTACCTACTAACTCCTTAAATATGCTCATGGGTACCACAACATGAACTTGGACATATATTACATAAGTAGTATATAGGGGCATTTCTAGTGGAAACTCCCTACTATATATATTTTACCTAATGAATAAAAAATTAAAATTTGATAGGTCATACCTCTTCACCCTACTAAGTAGTGAATATTTAACAAATAAAGATATAAGGGTCACTTGACCGATGAACTTTTGAATGTCAAGATGCTTCTCAAAAAAAAATGGAAAACCATCTACCACTCACTACTAGAATCTTATACTACCAAATCAGGTGTCTTTTGGATTAGTGAATCTGTAATAACATTCCCCTTCCCTGTAGTGTATGCCAACCCAAAATCAATAGAATTATAAAAATCCACCTTCAATGTAGAAGGTTTAGTTTCTACAATATGAAAATATATCTCTATCTCTTTTGATTGATATGAACCATGAACCTCTCACCCAATATGTAATTCTTGTAAAACATTAAGGCATGTGCCACCACTATTAACTCCAAATAATGTGTCAAATATTTTTTCTTGTGTGGCCCAATCTAAAAACACCCATAAGTGACCACATTACTATCAAGCATCATGTAAAATTATAGACTGAATATTTATGCATTATAGTATGAGGTATACTCCTTAAATGTATTTGGTAGGATCTGGATCGATGATGTAGTCAATATCACATTTATCTCCTAAAAATATTCCTCTTATTTATATAAACAAACAAACATCACTACTTTCTTGGTTAGTCCTGTCATCAGAACTACCAAGTGGAATAAATCATAAATCAATCTCTTGTAATAGCTATCAAAACCCAAAATTCTACAGATTTAAGAAACAATCTTGGGTCACTCCCAATAATCCATTAATATGACCTTTTCAATATCGGTATATATATAAGAATCGGATATAAAAAGACCTAATAATTGGTCTTAGTTGTTCTAAATGTGAAACTTTGAGAGCTTGGAATATGTTCACTGATCTTGAAGTATACACATCAGATGTCGAGAACGATCTTTCCTTGAGCTGGTGTAAAAAATTAAATCATCGACAAATACCACCCCAAAAAATATTTTAATATGAATAGATTATAAGATTAATCAAGACCATAAACACTTTCAACATGTTCTTGAGGCTAAAAACATCACCATATACTCATAAAGACCATACCTGCTATTTAATTTCATGAAATGTGTGTCTGAAGGACTCTCCTTTAACAGGTGATAACCCAATATAGTTTCAATTTTAGAGAACACTTATAATCCTCTTAGATGTAAAAATAAAACATTTATATGAGGAATTAGATATCATTTCTTCATATTCAATTGGTTTAACTTACAATAGACTTCACACAACCTCAAAGATTCATCCCCCTTCTAGTATAACACCCCAATGATATGTATTGATCCATATAAACTCTTTTCCCACTAATTCATCCTGATGAGAATTCAACTCCTGAATCACAATAAGAGAAATCAAATATGATGTTATAGAAACTGGTTTTCACTAGGAATTAGGTAGATGGTACACCCCACCTACCTCTTGGGTGTCACCCTTGAGAATAATTTTGAAATACATCCTCAAAGAGGTCAATACTTGTAGGGAGTACACCTAGATGTGTCTCCCACATCATTCAACAGAACAATAGAAAAATCATATTTAATCTCAAATAGCTTCATATTGTTAAGTCCGACATGACCTTCCTATATCTCTCATTATCTAACATGGAAACAACTACCACCGTTGAAATATTTAATTGATATGCATCAGTAGTAATAGATGATATAGGATTGATATGGTACTAACCAATCCATCTATAGGATTAGATAAAATTTACTCATATCTAAAACTATGAATTCTTATAGGAATAAATAGACACTAATCATGAGGAAATATACCCTATATCATTTATTTCCCTTGTACAACGTCCCTGATGTTATGTTAATCTACATTACTCTATATAAATAATATAATTATAGTCCTAGTAGTTTGGGGAAATGATATAATATGAATGAATGTGATGTTTCTATATAAAATAAAGTGGATACAAAAATATAATATACTAAAATTGAACCTCAGATAGTATAATTTCCAACATCCTCATGAATAGGGGTAGATATAATGGAATGTAACTCTTATATTCCCCTTCTTGTGATCCTAGGGATGCACCACTCTTATGGCACTATTACTCCTTACCCGATGCACTAAATCCTTTACCCAGGCCTGAATGGCCAATAGAACCACATATAAACATTATTCATGGAATAAATGATCCATCACCAGAACCTTGTGCCTATTCAGATCCTATATGATGATATAATCAATGAAAAACCGTGTAGATTCTATATGAATCTTTTACTCCCATATGCTCACCACTCAACTGGAAATTAGTCATTTTAAGGATGAATGTGGTCAGTCGTACTACAATGATGAAACTGTATATAATTTTATTCTGGATGGTGAAAATATTAATGTACACTGTGTATACTATATTTTCCACATTCCTAGAATGATGTATAAAAAAACACTTCTGACATCCTAAATACCCACTTCCAATCCCTCCAGTAGAAGGCACATACCCAGAACCTCTACCTTCACCATGTTTCGTCTTATTAATATGGGATTGTTTCACAACCTATAAAAACTAATTAAGATGAATAAAATTCACATGAACTCATATATCATATATCACCGATCATAAAAACATATTTCCTTAACTACCTCATCCCCATAAAACATTGGGAAAAATGATATAGCTCCATGAAGTGATAAAAAATATCCATCACTAATACACCTCCCTGTATAAAGTTTTTGAACCCCCTAAACCTACCTATTTTCAGGGTATCTAGGGTAAAATGATCAAATAATATGGTCTAAAAAACCATAAAAGACAACCTAATATACTGGTTTATCAGAAAAAATATATCCAACCAGTACATCATTGAGTCCCATAACATGTAGAATACTTGCGCCACCCTCCTCTCAAGGGGGATATCATGATATGTAAGAATCATTTGAATATACACTATCTAAAACTCAGATACCTAGGGGATGTCCTCTCCAGTGAACATTGATGAATATTTCACTTGAAACTCCCATATCAAATCAAACACTATAGGTGTAGCTCAAGGATCCTCTCGCTCTATAGACTATACAACCTGTAATAAGCTCTCCCATATCACATCATCCATATATTTCCCTAGCACTAGAGAATGTTTTGTCATAAAAAATAATGGGGGTGTTCCCATTACCAACCTCACGGTTCCTTATTGGAGTCTGTCATAGAGGAATTCCTCTACAAATCCAATCACATAGTATGTAACATATTACTATAACGACTCTTGATATCATAGTTTAGAAAAATTAATAACAACCATAACATACCATTATTCCTTACACCTCACATCATATAAATATCAGAACTCTGTCACTCTTCCTATCCCCCATGCTTCTATAATTTTGGTTAAGTCATGTACATATAATATTAAAGTAATTTCATTTAATTTTTTAAAATGATAATTTCATAACTGGGGATAAATTAAATGAAACTTCATCTAAAATTTATATATAAAAAACACATTTAACATTTATTTGTAATTTTATTTATCTAAAATCATAGAGAATCTTGGAAATGTAGTTCTGATTAAAATTTTCAATCACTTGAAAAATAGATTAGATAAGATTAAACCATCCAGTTATATGGGAATCACCTTATGAGTTGATGAAAAAAAATATTAAATAACTGACCCATGAAATAGGAAAATATATCCAATCAGAAGAAATCATTTGAATGACATGTGAGTCCAACATTATTGATATAATTCATTAACACTCTCTATCTTTCCATTCCATAAAAGAGTGAAAATATCATTAGTCATGAATATAAAATAAAGTGTGTCACACTATGTAAAGTGGATCAGCGGGAAAATAAGAATCCAAGAACATAAATTCCATCATTGGTAACTTTTCTTTCACTCATACATTGGTTAGTTACTCCCACACCCAAGCTTCAAACCGTGTTCTGAGAATATACTACCTCTAATATACCTTTCCCAAATAATAATACAAAATATAGAAGATCTGATACAACTTTTTAACACCCCTCAGGATGAGACCATACGATAATGTCTACTGGGGGGTATGTGACCTCAGGTGAACCTCCTTGTACATATAAGGTCGTCAACTGGTAGCGAGGGTCAATAGTGATACTTTGGGGATAGTATAACCTCATGTTAGAGTGAGAAATAATAGTAGAAATAATCATAATACTATACATCTACCAAAATAAGAAAAAAATGACATAATGAAAATTAATAATAAAATCATACACATTTCATGCTATAACGAAATAAATATTTTACAATTCATGCAATACATACAACCAACATCAAAATCCCCCGTGGGTGGATCATATACATCAAAGTCCAAAAATAAGTAAAATAAAAAATACTAGAAGTATTCATAAAAGTTGTTTAGATTCCTAGACCAACATCCTATTCCATACTCCGCACTAAGTAACAAATAAGCCATCATCCATAGGGGATTATCCCTTGTACTATCATGAAACCACGAGGTCTTCTTGGGTACCCATGGTGATCCAAGTAGGGTGTGAGTAAAAAACAGTATACTACCACCAATGGTGACTATAAACACATCTATTCTAAAATAGAGTGAATTAAAAAGTTCATAAATAAATAAAACGTTGATTGATAAATAAACCATAATTATCCCTCAAGTTCTAAGGTGATATTAGGGATTGACCATTAACATTTCATCCAATGCGATATATTTTGAACACCATAAATCATCCTAATAACACATTCAGTAAACTCATGTATCCAATTTATTTATTACCAAGGAGGGTAGTGTGCCCCACCCACTCATCTCATCATAAAATTATTACTTATCAGGTCTAAACATGAAATCCTAAGAAACATATTAGGAATATTCTATAGTATCAAGTAAAAATTCTAAATCCTAAGAAGCATCCTAGGCATCTTTCACAATATCAAGTGAAAATTATAAATCCTATGAGACATATTATGCATATTTTATAATTTCATGAGACAATTATAGATCCTATTAAGCATCCTAGCCATATTTTATAGTATTATATACAACCAAAATATCCTATGAAGAATCATGGGCATCTTTTACAGTATCAGGTGAAAAATTAAAATCCTAGAAATCATCCTAGGAATATGTTATAGTATTAGGTGAAAATGGGTGATACTAGAAAGTAACATGGATAACTTTTATAGTATCAAGTACATGTTCAGGATCTAAGGAATCATACATGGAATTTATTATTTTATAATGTGCAAACAACTTATCCTAGGAACACCTTTGGCACCTTTTTTAGAAAACATAGGGGGTATCACATCCCACCTGTCCATCTAATTTATCATTAATCAATTAATATCCTTTAATTAGAAAACAAAAAATTTGAGGTATTCACCCCAGAACATAGGAAGCATCATAAAAATGTACATTCATTTATTAGTTCACTAGTTAATTTTGAGTACCATATGTGTCACCACATAAATTCTGAATTTGTTTTGAAAATGAGTATCACCTTACATGATGGATGAAAGTGAAATTAGTACCTTAATTAGTAATATAATCACATCCTAAAGATGATATTTATCACAAGAAATAACCATTTAAATCATTTAATAAATTTTTAAGTTAGATAATAGTGACATTGTAGAGCACACATCACACGCACTAGAAAATGAAGATATAATTTAAGGGATAGATTAGGAACCATCTATAATAGGATCATATTTGGATACTCTTTAAGTATCAGTAGCTTGTTTGATCTTGATTAGAAGGAATCACAAAAATAGAATAAAAACATTGAAATGAGACACAAAAGATCATGACCATTGAGAAACTTTTAGGTAGTGAGAGAAAAGGAAAATAGTCAAATATGGAGGGATAAACTTACCTCTAGATATACATCAAAATGAATAATGATCGATTTAATAATTGACTGAATAATAACCACTCAAAATAGTATAGGAAATGTGAAGTCCAGGGCTGGGTGGACTTCTTATCGAATCAGGGGATTGAAATCCAAGTTTATGAGATTTAAATTTGACAAGTCCATTTTGGAAAAAACACATTTTTTAAGTAGTTGGGAAAAACTCATCATATGGTCATATGGTTTACCAAAACATGTTCCTAACATTTGGCTTACAATATCTTGAAAACCCATACCCTATATGATTTGTCCAAATGACTTGTTAAATTGTGAACCAATCGTGTAGCCATGTCAGCAACTTGTGACAAGATATAAATGATTTTGAAATACGGTTTTCATAACCAAGTTAAAACTCTATGTGAATACCAATATGATTCTCATCCTCGACACAATTTTTCCTAGAACCCCATATAGTTTTAAAAACTATTATATAGTGAAAAACACTTATTATCTCTAACTTTCTGGTTTCTAACCCCCAATTAATGCTTGGTTTAACTCCAACACTCGAAAATACGTATAACTAGATTAAAAACAAAAACATTGGAAAAATTTAAATGGATTTTCACCTTAAAAATGTTTAGGGTTTAACATATCTCTAACTCAACTCTTATCATTTTATATCTAGAATTTTATATGATAACTCTCGTGAAATATAGTAATGCAGTCTCTGAAAATTTATCAAGCATTTTTATTTCCCTATTTATCAATCATGAAAACATCTTATCCAATTCTAAATAATTCTTATTTATCACTTTCTAAAAATTAATCTTGAATCCCAATATAATAAATTTTATATTTATTTCATAAAGTTCATATTATTATCAATAAAATTAATTATCCAACTCAATAAATTATTTTATCATATATTCATGTTTGTTTTACATAAAATTCAGGTTAATCTTACATTAATGTAATGTTACTCTTTCACATATTTTTTATCTCTTGAAGTTATTCTTATATAGCATTGTTAACTTCCAGATTTTATCTTTCATAGACACTAGAATATTCTCATGAGGGACACTTATGAAACATGTTAGTATTAATTATTTGTTTTTATATTTTGGAATTAATATGACATAGTGTAGGGAAACAGTGATTATTCTTCCATACCTATCAATCTTATGGATTTAATCTTTATTATAAGTGTATATTCTAACTTCACCGTCATATTAAACATTCATTATGAATTTAAAAATTTTGATACTTCTATATGATAACAATTTTAGAAATGACCATCATCACCGACTGGTTTCATATAATTCATCCTTATTATTTTGATTTATCTTATGGACATACCTTTTAAACTTTCATAACATCTGTCCTTTCATGATTCTTGATTAACCATTTAGATCAAGATTTCTCATACTTTTTTCACCATTAAGTTTTTGAAATATTTTCCAAGAATTAATATTTAGCATTCTCATTAATAATTTTTTCATACATCTTCGGAAACAATACCTTTCTAGAACATTTTTTTCGATTATTATTTTCCTTTAACAAATATCTCAAACTAAAAAAACATTAAATTATTATTTTTTTATAAAATATAAATAAAAAATTTTATTCATGACATGTTATAATGATATTTATTTGAAAAATATGGTGATAAAAATACAATGATGACAAACACAGAAACAAGTCATGATTTTTTGAAGCTCTTAAAAATGAATAAAAATAATTTTATTTAATTATTTATTTATTCTTATTCATATCATACAAGGTATTCTCATGATTGGACCATCAATGAAGACTTTATATTTATCAAATTCCATGCTTATGATATTAACTATAAAATATATATTAATGAAACTTTTTGTTAAACCAAGCACAATTTTATTAAATAAATTCATGAATTATAAAAAATAATGAAAAAAATATTAACATACAATTCCTATATTATTGAATACAGTCTTTATAAATTTATTCAAATATACTAAATAAATATTATTAATAATTATGTAATGAAAAAAATAATTAAAATAAGAATGGTAACTAAAAATCTAATAAAATAAAATTTAAATAAACAAAATTGAAAGATAGACTGGATTGATGAAAATAAATTGAATAAGTGTTGACTAATCATTCCTAAACGTGATAAAATAACTAAAAAATCACAAATTAAATAACATTATTCATATTAATAATTACAATTAATAAATATGAAAGGAGGATAAATTATACTTTAAATAAATATTTTATTTATAGACATTTAATTTAAGAATTAAATATAATCAAAAATAAATAGTCAATATTACTTATCATGATTAAAAATATTTATCATTGTTTGGAGGGTGTAAAAATAAAAAAGCTTCTAGTTGAGGGAAGTGGAATATGGAAGAGTTTCATGGTACATAAAGTTATCGGTTAGATATTGGTCACCAAAATATAGGGAAGTTGGAATAATAAAATAAATGGATGACACATGAGGTAGAAGTTCAAACGGATTGAGGTTGTAAAGTAGGTCTGAAAGGGATACCTGTACCATGTTTTCAATTTATTGGATATGATATGACCTAGAACCATTAAAAACCCTCATAATTTTAATGTATATTAGAAAAAATTCACCAAAATAACCTCCAATGGACCAGAGGTCGATGAGTACTATCAAGAGTAAAGACGAATATATAAGGAATTCATGATCATAATATTACATGTATAAATAATACACACACAATCCCTAATATGAGAAAATACATAATGTAATAAACCATGGTATATCATTCCCTTTAGAACAATTTCTACCTAAATCATCAAAACTAGTGGAATATATTACACATCTCCATCATATAGAGGACCGAAAACTATAAAGTGGTAGTTTGGTCAATATATCTCACTTTGACTATTAATTCTTACAATCATGATCAAAACTCAGGTCTCTGTTTCCATAAATTACACTATATAAATCAATTCATAACCATTTATTGACGCCTCATTATTTATTGGGTAATTCAAATTGGAATCTAAATATGGTGTTACAAAATATTCATCTAATAAAAAAACTAAGAAAATAATGATAATTAAACACTAAAAGTATCTGGTAATAATTTATCTCAATGATCAAATTTTCATTTACAGGTATGATTCTATATATTAAAATCATCCTCTAGTAAAGGATCCAATCATGTTAAAAAATTAAAAATCTGATAATCACTTCTAAAACTCCAATGCATTGTTCATAATACCCATTTTCACTAAATATTATCAAGGATTACGCATTAAATAGATTACATTGTATAATTTTACTATAATATACGGATTCCAATTATCATCTATAAGATGGTATATAACCTTCCAGGAGATCTCCATATTCTTCATGAAATCATGAGAAAGTATCCTCCAGGTATTTCAATTATGATTTCAACCAAAATCAAGTTTGTTATGTAAAAAGTGTTTATTTTTTAAAATATGTTATTAAAAAGGGTTGAATCTGACTAATGTGATCAATTTTATTATATCCTAGAAATTTGATTAACAATAACCATTATTTTTTATGTATTCATTGAATTATTCTAAACTTTGTAATTAGGAAACCATTTTCTATTTGGATAAATTAATTACTTATTAGATTAATTATTTTCATCAGTTCTAATATTTAATTTCATTATAAATCCCATAGATATCATTATCCATCATGGATTAAAGTTCAAATCTCTAGTGTATAGATTTTATTTTATTTTTTGTTCATTTTGTAAAATTATTCAGTGATCAATCAAACAATTGTATTTTAATCTATAAAAAATGAAAAAAATTCATTAATAAATTTCTTAAAATACTCTATCCCTTATCCCCATGTGAAATTTAGTTCTATATAACTAACATCCCTACATAAATGAAAAAAATAAAAAAAAAGGGAAAAATAAAATTCTAGAAAAAAATTTTAATTATTGACCATCGATTTCTTCTTTATAGATTTTATAAGGTGATAATGGTAACATTCTCTAAGAATCTGTATAGAATCAAAAGTATCATCTTCATTATATTTTCTACATAATGTTTATATTTATTTATTCATTGGAACTTTTAATTGTTGTGTCTTCATTATCCCTAAATTTCATTGTAAAAAACTATTCAAAATTTTTAACCTCCTTTTAGATCTTTGAATATTTGAGAATATTTTAGAAATGAATCGATTTAGTTTTTTCTTTTTTTAGAGATTTTTTTGTTTAAATTTTACTCTTTAAATTTTTTTACTATTTAAAATAATCACACCATTGTATAAATAAACAAAAAATCCAAATGAATCCCATTAAAAAAAGGATACTACCCTCCCCCCCCACACACATACCTGCAAAAGGGGAAACTCTACCACAATATCCCCAAGTTAAAAAATAACACTATAAAATTATATATAACCTAACCAAATTCAAAATAAGTGGTTAAAATATTTGTTCTAAAAATATTATAAGTCTAAATGATATACATGAAAAAGACCCAATTACATTACTAGTGTACAAGATGAGCTACCGAAGGAACCCCCAAATAAATGTTAATATATTTCCTTGTTATTCAAATAATTTTGGTACCACTTATGACCAAAAAATCCCATTTATAACATATTTTCTTCGGATAACAATTCCAACCAATCTTCATCATCGAACGGGTATCCCATCATTCTCTAAGATGAACCATCAATAAATTCTATAACAAAACACCTCATACATACTTTACCTTTCAAAAAATAACAGCGATAAATAAAATCACCAAAAAGAAAAAAAATAATTAGGAGACTATAAATACTAAAAACATTCCAAAATCATAAGTTCAACAGACACCAAAATCAAGATTAAATATAATACCAAGAAAGGAAAAAACCAATATAACTCAAAAATAAAATATCATTCTAATCACTTAAACCATAAACCTCTACAATTAAAACTAATAAAAACTCTCTAGTAGATTCGTAGACCACAAACACTACCACTCTAAAGCATAAACATTCCAAAAGTCGAGGGGTGAACCAATTCATATACAAAAACATTACTCTATGAAGACACAAGACAACTTATTGGAAAAAACATAATTAAACAAAACTTACTGAGGACTTAATTAGGGTAATTTATCACATGTAATCCATGAAAATGAAACTTGAAACATATAATAATAATTTCACAGTGAAATGAGGAACACAAAATTGAGATGATAAACCGAAATAGAAAACACTATGTAGGATCTCGAGAGAAAGAGATTATTATTTTTTATGTTTAAAGAATGCATAGATGAGTCATTTTAATTATTTAATATTTAATTTTTATTTTTATTAATATTATTTCCCAATTTCATGTTTAATAGAGGCTGGATGTGGGATTCATTGATTACAAGGGTTTGGGTGCTCAATTTTAACATTAGGTAGGCTAGTTGATTTGAATTGGACATAAATATTAAAAAATTTACTTATAAATGTAAGGATTATATTTTTATATTACATGTCAATATATCATGGGTGAGTAGATTTAAGTATCACTAATCGGGGAGGCAGGGTTGGATTTACACTTGGGTAAGATAAATTATTGTTTACATTTTTTCTTATTTCTCTATCAAAAATATTTCATGTGTGTATATATGTATATTCTTCATTTTCTTATTTTTTAATTTTTATATTTATAACATTATACATATATATATAATTTTTTAATTATCTTACTATCTAGGTATGAAATAATGGCATAGGTTTTCAATAATATTTCCACCATTGTAAAAAAAATAATAAATGTAACTAAGAAATGATTATCAAAATAACACAATAAAAATATTTATAATATTTCAATAATATTCAAAAATAAAATTATTAAATCAACATATTCCTAATATACTCTGAATATCTTAAAAAATTTACAAACAACCTGAAATATTCAATTTAAATCTAGACATTATATAATACAAAACATAATTATTTTGAATATTGTTTTTTACATTTAAAAAGAAAAAACATATGAAAATTACATGATAAAAATACTAAAAAATTAAATTATCCAAATTATCTAAACATGTTGTTTTTTTTCAAAGAAAATTCATCAATAATTATTACAAAGATTCACAATATAATAAGAATTATTTTCAATGAAATCCAAATTAATTAAAGTTTGATTAAATTATCAAGCCGATATAAAATACATGTTTTTTACTCATCACTCTGCATTGTTTTTTCAATAATTAAAATTTGACTTAACTTTGTTCGAGAATGAATAAAATTAATTGATATTGAAAAATATTTGTTCTTTATTTGATAAAGTAGGTTTCTTATAAAGTGTCTCTATATCGGTATGGATGTATTGGACTGGTGTCTTAGTAATTGAGTATTTTTATAAAATAATCTTCACAAGAAGAAGTATTGTTGATCCTTTCTTCATTAGTGATGTATTATTAGCACCATGGGGTAGTTGTTATTTTGGTCTTAATTATTTATGTGAGATGCATGCAATAAATTTTACATTATTCATTTCATTCTATTGGTTTTGTTTTTTGTTGTGAATGTCATTTTAGTGTAGATATATTTTTCCAAAAAGATATATTCATTTTATTTTATTAAATAAAATTATTCTTTTACCTTGGGAGGGTCTTATACATTATTTATATATTAGAATAATTCTATATTATTTAAAAAAAACTGGTTCCATATTCATCCAAATAATCAAGTATCCAGGCACAACACACACATACAGACACCACTTTTATTAAAAAAATTATATATTTATTTTTTATCATTTAATTATATATATATATATATATTTTAATGACTCCAAACATGTCATAACTTGTAATTACCATCACCAAATTCCTCACAATATTATTTTTAACACCATGAAACAATAAATGAAAGTGTAGTAAAAATAAATAAATTTGAAGCATATAAGTTGATTTAACATGAAACTACTAATTCATCCCTCAATAATCTCATATTATTATTTTAATAATAAATAAATGAAAATGAAAAATGATCTCCATATGTTGGTCAATCATAAGTCATTAATATTTTTGTTTTTCTTTTAATATTTTTTATCACATGTAAGAGAAAAAAACGTAATCAAAAGTATTGAAATTATGTTCACAACAACTAACAACACTCTAACTATAATTTCATATTATATTTCACATTTAAGGTTTAGTTTTTAGAAATTTTTTTCCAAGAAAATCAATCAATTTACTTAATAATTGTATTATGAATCAAATACACTAATGTAAACAAAATGATCCACACACAATTTTCTATTTTAAATTTAAAAAATTAAATTAAATTACATGTACCTTTTTGAATCCTATGTAAATTATAACAATATGAAATTCTAAAATAAGAACATTATATTCAATAGCATGTATGATAAGAATCACCAAGAATGTGAGGGGATATAATATTGTGATATATTATAATATATTTACAATTTTAAATAAATTAAATCTATGATATAGCTTGCAATGCATGAAATTCTGATTTATCTTGTGTAATATACAACAATTAATTTATTCAATTACTTCTGTTACATGAAAGACTGAGTTTTACCAAACATCAATATATTACTAAAATATTATTAATCAATACAATAAGACATAACCGATAAATTAAAATTAGTGATTATGTATAGTGTTAATTAAATTGTGAGAATATACATTATATATCCAATAAAATATTTTTTCTATTAATCCAATAGATTTGATAGGAATAAGATTAGAATAAATCTAGTTTTATACTTAGAGATATTATTTTCCTCAAATAGAAATTTTACCGCATTTTAATGGAGAATATTATTTACATCCAATTTTTGGATCTTCTATAAATTTAATATATAAAGAAAAACACCATTGTTAAAATAGAAACCAAAAAATAATCTTAGGTTTCATTTTCTGATGAATAGTGAAACTTACTGAATTTTAATTCAAAACTTCTTTTCATCTTATTTATTTAAAAGGATAAATTATATTTTTTATTTTTGTTAAAGTATAATTAGATAAATTTTATATCATCTTATCCAATTTATATTATTTTAATAAATTTCAGTTTGAAATTGAATATAAAAACATGCCAAACTTTTGAACATGTTTACATTAAAAAACTCGCTTTGTCGTCTCGTCTGCGTGATAAACGTAAATTAATTTCTTCCAATTGTGTGATTTTAATTTATAAAAATGCATTATATATTAGAAATAATAATAATTTATAATTTATAATAATTTTCACTTTTTTTTTCAAAAAATTTAGGGAATGTAATTGAAAATAATTATCGCAATTAGGAGGAAAATTTTCTTAACAAGGGACTAAAATTTAAACTTAAGAGCCAAATGACATATAGGGTTGTCCAAAAGCCCTTTTATGGACATATTTTTACCCTATACTATATTTAATCGAATTTTTTACATTATGGGTTCCAATTTTCATTGATAAAACGTGGGTGGAATTTACCTTAAAAAACATACAAGAATGTCACTCCTCCTCCACTATAAAAAGGAACTAAACCATCCCGCTTACATACTTATTTAAATCACTTTTTTTAACCAATTTCTACTGAAATAATATCAAAAAATCCCTACCCTAATCCTAGAATCATCACATTGGAAGTAAATCAAACCATATAATCCCTTTGGTGTAACCAAAAGGGGTTACTTGATTAAGAGGTAACATTTTCCGATGATCATTTTTCATTCATTTACTTCTCCACCCATTCAATTATTTTTATATCATGATTACATAATAAAATAATTATACTAAATATACTGATTTGTTTTTACTCTAATGGTTTTACCAACACTTACAAAAACAACCTTCCAATTGGTAACAAACATATCATTTGGGTACGAAGAACTACAACCTTGCAAAATGATAATTTTTCAATTCTCCTTTACAACCACTATGAGATTGGAATTATGATGTTAAAATTTGTTTTTATATTATATATATGATATTTATAATGTATTTGTACTCTTTAAATTATTATAAACCACATACCTTCATGCGTTCCATTTTTTTCGGACACGATAACATCATTTGTGGATAACTAGACTACCGCCTCCTCAAAGTGATGTGATTCGTTCACACTATGCATGGAATGTGTAAATTATGGTTTTAAGAAAACTATGAAAAATAAATAACATAAATATTATAATATAGTTATAATATATATATATATATCAATTAATTTTCATCCTTTTAAATATCACAATGAAATGAATGTAGCTTTCATGCGTACGTACGACCTACAGTCTCCCTGAATGATGCATTTCATTTCCTATATAAAAATATTATAATTTATTATAAATAAATATAAAATTAAAATATATTATAATTAAAAAATAAATTCTTTATACGATTAAATCATAATGTATTTAAGAAGAACAAAAATAAAAAGTCAAAACTTACTCGACATGCTGAGAAATTAACACCTAAAATAGAGAAAGTAATGAAAGATTATTAACAAATGGGTAACAAGATACTATAAGAAGCTAATATAAGATATTAAAAATATGATTATGTCTATGTTATAAGTTAAATGCAGTTTTAAAGCCATTATACTTGATTTTTAATGATGTTCACCCAAAATGAAACGCAAGGTAAGGGATTTTCATCTCACATTTTATATCTGTGAGATAAATATCATATTCACCACATAATTATTTTTTGTGGTGTATCTAATGACAATTTTGATATAATATATCAATAATTATTTTATATTTATGTTACTTATTTTTTATTTTGATGTAATCTCTTTAATGGGGCTTGTGACTCAAACTTTACTAAGTAGTAAGTGTCTTTGTCTCAATTTCCATTATTTGAGACATACTTTATTATTGTGAATATAATTTCTTATATATGGTGTAAATAATGCCAAATTGAAATGAAATATAATTTTTCGTTAATTATTAATTATATTTTGAGTTTCAATTTTAATTAATTCATCTATGGGGATTTAAATTAAGCATTACCAAGTGGAAATGAATTTCATAACCCGAGTCCTTTTCATCAAGTTATATTGCTTCCTCGCTTTCATTAATATTATAAGATTATGTGTTTAATATATTTCAACTATATTTATTTATAATTCCAATTTTTTATGTGGATTTAAATTTCACAAACTCAATCTATTCATTTATTGATTCACACATCAACATTATAGTATTTTCAATGGTTTACATCACAATCTCATATTGTTCGAGATTATTTATACTTGAATTTTCATCAGAGGAAATTATTGGACCATTGTTAAATAAACACATTAATATTCTTCTTAACTAGTTATTTATTACTTTTATCAAGTAATAGTACCATTTTTACACCCTTTGGTTCATAAAATTTTTTTAAAAATTTTTTCTCTAAAACCCAACTTCATTCTCTATTCAGTGGGCAAACCTGTTTTCATCTAAGAACACTATTGTCTAAAAATAATTTAAAAAATAATTTTGACCTTTAAAAATTATTTATTAAATATATTTTTACCCTTTTGTATTTTACATATGTTCTCAAACTAATCTTCTTGTCTCTTTCCAAGAAATGAATTTTTTATAACCTTTTTCAAGGCAAAATGCTTGTTTTTAGCTTATATGGAAAGTACAGATTTACCCATCATAATTTTTTCAAAAATTACTTTAAAATTTAAAAAGGTTATTTTTGAAATAATTGTTTTAAAAAAATTATTTTCAAATAAAAGTTTTTTTAAATGGATTTCCAAACAAAATTATTTTTTTCATCAAGAATGTTTTAAACTTTTTTCTTTTATTTAATAAATGACAACAACCTTTTATTTTACTACACTTGGGATATTTTGTATTCATAACATACTTATTCTTCCTATAGATAGTTTATGATTTATTTTTCAAATGACAATATTAAAATTCACTTCCATCGTTCCTTTTTTGGTACGCATAGAAATATTCAACTTCCTATGATCATTTGACATTGAGTTTCCCCTAATAATACATATCATTTATCATGGATATGTTTATTTTCAAAACTATATATCATTTTAATATATTCTGATTACATAATCATGTTATATCATGAATCTTTGTAAACTTATGATCTAAGAAATTTCTTTTAATTCATGGGGAATTATGATTCAAATGTTTCCAAGTGGTATGGGAATATTTTGAATATTTAATGATTATTTCCTCAAGAATGATTTAATGATATTTCAATGGTATCTTCATTTATTAACATCAATAACTCTTATTTTTAGTTATCCTCTACTAAGTAATTAGTGATAAATATATATCCATTCCTCTATATGAATATTTAATTAATTTAATTGATTACTTGATATAAGGAATTATTTGGACAAGCATTGACGGGTGAGGCCAGGACTTTATATAGCCCCTAGATGCCTCGAAATGTTTTTATGAGACAAATTTGTTGTGAAAATTAAAAAGGGTTCTACCTATAGTTTTAAACCATATTTTGAAATTTCATGATGTTATTGTTTTCCTGTACCTCAAACATGACATCCAAAAATTAAGCATTTACTTCACTTTGATTCAGTTTTTATTTATCAATGAGATTTTGAAATGATATATATATAGATTCATCTCATTCACATTGCATTGATTAAATGAAATGTTTTTCAATTTATTACCTTTCTATATTTATTATTCATTCTATATTTATTTAAAAGTCATGTGTCTTAAGTTATTTAACTTTCTATATTTTTCACACACTTCCTTCTCAGTTTATTGGTTACATGGAATGTGTCTTACTTTATTACCTTTATAAATTGATTATTCTTGTTGATTAATTATTTATTACACTATAATTGACTCTAAAAAATCATTTGAGCACATACATATCTTCTTATTTCCCTAGGATTACATGAAGTTTAATAAGAAAGATATGAAAGGATATCGTAAATGGGAAATGTTAATATCGAAGAAATAATGAAAATTATGTCATAATTAGTTTATTTTTTGTAATAAAATACTCATGCATGAACTCAATTACCATGACTAATAAACTCTTCAGTACTTATTAATTTGATACCTTGTAACCATTCAAATGTAATGGTATTATACATCAGCTTCGAGATTCTGGGTTCGGGTCTCTATATTTGGTATTAGAGAAAGTTTAGTAGCAACCTTGGGAGCTATATTTAAGAAATCATGGATTATAGAACATATACCTAAGGTAATATTTTAGGATAAGTATAGAATGACAACCTATAATTTTGGTCAAGAATATATTATTTGGGTCTTCCTAGAAATAAATCCCTGTCTAGATATAATACGTGGAAGTTTCTTTGGAAAATATGTACCTAGGGGTATCAACTCTGACAAGGTGCATCAATCCTAACTTGAGCGTAAACTAGTACATAGAAACCACCCTTACTAAGGACCTGGTTTGATACTCCTGTGGGATATGGTTAAGATAATTCACATTTTCTTTAAAACCATTATGATGGATTTGAATACATAATGACAATTAATGACCTTGGTTAAACCATATACCAAGGAAGTACCTATATGGAAATAAATGGATGAAGTATTCATGTACTGAGGTAATATTGAAAATCATAATTAAAAGAATATTTAGTGATTAAATGTATTTCAAGGATGTCCATCATATTTTTTTTGGGAATTATAGCAATATGGTTTTATAAAAGAGAAAGCTTTATAATGGGTCTCAACCCATCATGTATGGTAATTTCGTGGGAAATGAACACATTACTGAAGGAAAATATGGGTTTTATGCCTACCAATGGAATACACAATGTCCTAGTTAATGTGTAACTACTTTTAGTTAAACAATTTCATGAATAAATTTTAATGATGTCCTAGTTGTGTTATTTTTTGTGTTTAGATATTAATGACATTACTGTATTGGTTTTGGAAAATAGTTGGAGAAATTTTTTTAGACATTTCACTCTATTATAGAATTTACTATCTATTAAAAGCATATTTTAGTGCTTCAGGCATCAAAGTTAATGTTTTGATATCCATTTCTTGAAGTAATGGGTATATTGGAAATTGATTTAAGCACAAATATATTATGAAACTTTTATTATATAGATATATAAAGTAATTATACTTCCTTATATTATTATTAAATAAAATAATTCTTCAACATTAGGAAAAGTATCTTAAAATAAAAAAAAATCCTAATACATTAATATTTGTTGAACTAATGATCTTTTAAATCATAGTATATTTCTGGATTTGAGGACCTCAACATTCTATTGATTGTTCAATTATTTATGATTGATTACCTAATCACTCCCTATAAATATTTACACTTTTCCTCTATATACGTATCTATAATTCTAACTAATGTTCTCCAACATAGATACCTAGTTATATGTTAGTCCATGTGAACTTTGTACTTCTTATTCTATCTTTTCTAGAGGATTTTTTATGAACCATTCTCATGATGTGGGATTTAAACATAATAAATATCAAACAATTTATTACCAAGGGAGAGTTTAAATTGTGTGGAAGTGATTTATTTAAGGTTTGGAGAATGTAACGCCCTGAAATTCTAAAGGAATCACATAGTATTCAATAGTATGTATGACACGTACCACCAAGCGATTGAGGGAATATTATATCCCAGAACATTATAATATATTTAAAATTTTAAATAAATTTAATATATGATATAGATTGAGATGCATGTAATACTAGGCCGGTTTTCATCCCACGCACAAATGGCGTTCTTCAATGACTTCAGTTACACAGAAGACTGAGTTTTATAGAACATAAATATATTATTAACATATTAATATTTACCAGAAAAGATCAGTCAGAGGCAAAGCCTCAGACCATTTATTAAGAAAGGAAAAGTCCAGTGAATAGACAAACAAACAAGAGGTACCAATTACATGTCATAAAAGTCATACCTGTCTCCACACACATGAAAATCATCTGCAATGGTTGATTCCCATTTTGATCTATCGTAGTGCTTCAGGATCTTCGCGTACATCCTTTGGAGATTCAGTTTATCCAAAGATATCAATTACCGAGAGGATTGCTTGATAGAAGACCTAGTTGACAGCAGCCTTGGAAGATCAGAATAATCCTTCCTCAGCCTCCTCTTAACTGAAAGAGGTTCCTCTTTTCTAGATTTCTTTCTCCCATCCTTGACAGTGTCACTATAAGAGGGCTTGACCAAACTACTATGATTTTATTTTTCACTCTCTGACACATTCCCCCATTTTACATTGATAAGTACATCTTGGAAAGAAGCTTGGACCAGCTCATAATGTCCATTACTTTCAATCATATCCAAACACTATGGTGGCCCCACAAAATCATGACCAGCATCCACCTCCTTCCTCAATCCATCATCCATAGAAACCTGCTTTCTATTTTTCTTCATTGGAGAGATCCCCTCCACTTCATCATGATACAATTCATGGAAATGTTTACATGTGTAAATTGTGATCTGCAAACCACCATCGGATTTCGGCTACTGAATCTCATGAATACCTAGACAAAGAGGAAGTCCATCATGCACTGGCCCTTCACCGGCTGAAATCAATGGAAACTCTCCCTCCTTTGGATCATCATTTCCAGAATTTAATAGCTGACTATCTTTGCCTGCAGCACCCTGACTAATTCGATTTCCACGATGCAATGCAACCCCTAGGGAATCAATCACTCCCGAACTACCTCCAAATCCATTACCAGGACCAGGACCAGTCACTCCATTACTCAAGAGAATATCTTGCTTCAACCTATAAAATACCGCAGTCACAGATGGGTTACTAGGTGCCCTCACCTATTTTCCCAAAGATAAACCACCCAGATCATCAGCATTTTCATGCTTGCCAGTATCTATGCCTATCGGCCCCTGACCAGATATCCTACCAGGCTTCTTCATCATAGCAGTCGACCTTCTCCTCCTTGCTCCACAAATACAATGACTAGCCATATGACCCATGCGGCAACATATCGAGCAGTAGTCAACCCAATATTCAAAAACAACTTTCCTCCATCGGAACTCCTCACCAACAGTAATCCAGATCCAATCGATCGGTGGCTTTGAAGCATCCACCTCAACACAAAGACATGGATTCATCGGGTGGCTCACAGAGGATGTGCGAGCATCAGAACATAAAAATAGACCAACCAGGTTACCTATCATATGGATTATTGATGGACTTTGAAATGTCAAAGGAAGATGTGGCAGACTTACCAATGTCGCTACCGCAGGAGGATCCTGGTTCATGCAAAGTTCAAACAACCATAAAAGAAGGAAAAATTTGTATTCGTTGCATCTGCGAGAAACTCTAGACCAATCACAAATTAAGTCCTCCTATAAATCAAATTGTATCATCAGGTGACGATTATCAATCAACCCTATTATCGTGCGGTCCTGTAGATCCCATTTGCTGAACACAAAGCGGTCAAAATCATCAACTGAAGGCCGTCGATGAAAAAAGCAGGAAACCAGGGTTAGATCTAGGAAGCTCGAGGCCTCAGAGAATTCCAATAACATGATCAAGAGCTGAGGTTCCCCAAGATGAAGATCTGGAACTTTCAGACTTAGAGAAATCGATGGGAAGTCAGGGAGGTAACTAGGGTTCGAGAAAGGTACAAAGGACCCCCACGACATTGGATGAGGTGGATCCAAAACATCCCCCCCTCCCACCACCAGGAAGGGGGGGAATCCATCATCAGTCATCATCTAGGGAATCGCCTCACCATCGCCTACGAGGTTCGTCTTTTCAGTCAAATACTCACATATTGATATTTAATATAATAAGAAATTACCAAGTAAATGAAATTTTCAATTATGGATAGTATTAACTAAATTATGAGAATATAATATTTTATATCCAATAAATTATTTTTTATATTCATCCAATAGTTTCTATTGGCATAAGATAACAATAAATCCAGTTTTATGCATTGAAATTTTATTTTTCTAAAAAAGAAATTTTACCACCTTTTAATAGAGAAACTATATTAAATACAATTTTTTCACTTTTAACATTTCAAAATTTATAAATAAACAATATTTTTTGAAATATAAAATAAAAATTATCTTAGGTTTATTTTTTTGAGTTTCATTGTGATGTTTCATTTTTTTGGTGATTTGCAAAAAATATTGATTTTTAATTCAAAGCTACTTTGTCATATATTTTATTTATAAGGTTAAATTATATTTTTGATTAGTTTTAAAGATAAATTAGATAAATTATATATCACTCAATCGAATTTTGATAATTATAATCAACTTCAATTTGAAATTTAATATAAAAACATTGTAAACTTTTGAACATTTTTAATTTAAAACATGCTTTTTTGTCCCATCTATGAGATTAAATTTAAATTAATTTATGCCACTTTTGTGATTGGAATTTTGAAAAATGGATTAAATATTTTAAATCATAATAATTTAAAATTTATAAAAATTTAAAATTAATTTTTTACCATTAATATAAGTGAAACTAATTAAAATAAATAACATCGATTACGAAGAAAATTACAAAAACAAGGGACTAAACCATAAACATTTGAGCCAAAACGACCTAGAATATTTTCAACAAATATATTTTATGGCCATATTTAGACCCCATAATACCTTATTTCTATTTATTTCTATTATTGGGGACACTTTTCAATGAAAAAACGTGGGTATAATTCCTCTTTCAAAAATTTACATGAATTACACTCCTCCTCCACTATATAAAATAACTAAACTCTCCCACTTCCTCACACCTTTAAAGCACTTTTTATCTCCAAATATCTGATATAATAATCTCCCAAAATCTCTAATATAATCCTATAGGTGACCCCTTGTTTAGAAATAAGAAAAAGCAATTTATTTCGTGCAAACCAAAAGGGGTTACCTGATTAAGATGTAACATTTTCCAATGATTACGTTTCTTTCATTTAGGTCTCTTCCCATTCAGTTTTTTTTATATCATACTTATATAATAACATAAGTATCCTAAATATACTGATATGTTTTTAATATATGGTTTATACCTACACTTACACACACTTCCTTCTAATGGGTAATGAACTTACTATTCATGTAAGACAAACTACCGCCTCGCGAAATGATGATTGTTCATTTTTTCTTTATCATCTATATTGGTTGGGAATTATGATGGAAATGATATTTATATATGATATATATTATATTAATAATTTATTTATACTTATTTAGTTCTTATATAACAAATTCCTTCAAACACTCTGTTTTTTGGGGATACTATAACATCATTTCTAGACGTGTTGACTACCACCTCCTCAAAGCTATGTAATTTAATCATGTTATACATGGATTGTATAAAGGATAGATTTAATAAAACTATGTAACATATATACCACATAAATTATACTTTTATTATAATATACATATATATATATTACTTTTCATTATTTTAAATACAAAAAAGAAATGAATGTCGAGTTAATGCGTACGTATGGCCTACCATCTCCAGAAACGGTGCATTTCATTTCCCATATCCAAATATTATGGATTATTATAAAAGAATATATAATGAATATATATGATAATTAAATAATTTTTTAAATACATTAGATTACTAAATCATAATATACGTAAGAATAACAAAAATAACAAGTCAAAACATACTTGTAAAACGGGGCAATTAACTCCCAAAATAGTGAAAATAATGAAACATTTTTAAGAAAATGGTAATAAGATACTATAATAAGTAAATATATTATATTATAAATATTATTATGGTTTTATAATAAGTTATTTTCATATTTAAAACCATTATACATGAATCTAAATGATTTTTACCTGAAAAGAAATGCAAGGTTACAGATTTTCATCTCACTTGTTTCATCTCTGATATAAATGTCATATTCACCGCTTACTTTTTTCATGGTTTATCTACTACCAATTTTGATATAGTATATCATTTATTCTTTTATCTTCATATTATTTAAATTTTCTTGTGAATTTATCTCTTCCATGGGGCCTATGATTCATAATCTACTAAGTAGTAGGGGAATTTGTCTCAATTTCCCTTCTTTGAGACATACATTATTTTTGTGCATCTAGTTTCATATATATGGTGTACAAACTTCCACATTGAACTATATTATCTGGATTCATTCATTATTCATTATATTTTTAGTTTAAATTTTAATTATTTCATCTTAGGTTATTTGAATTAAGCATTACCAATTAGAAAAAATTTCATAACCGAATTATTTTTCATTGAATATATTACTTCCTCATTATAATTATTTTTATAAAATTATGTGTGCAATAAATTTTTATTATCTATTTTTTTAATTCTAATTTTTTATGTTGACTTAAATTTTACACATTTAATCTATTCATTTATTGATTATCTCATCAACTTTATGATCTTTTCAAGGGTTTACTTCAGAATCTCATTTTGATTGGGATTGCTTATAACTGAATTTCCATCCGAAAAAATTATTGGATCATTATACTATAAACCCTTTAATTTTATTTTCCTCTGGTTATTCATGAACCTTTTCAGGTTATAGTACCACATTTCCACTCTTTGGTACTTAAAATGATTTCAAATATATTTTTTAGAAAACCAAACTTCATTCTCTCTTTAGTCAGAGAACGTTTTTTCTTTTAAAAACTCTATTTTATAAAAATGGTTTCAAAAATGTTTTTAACATTTCAAAAGATATTCATTAAAGAAAATTTCAACTTTTTTGTCTTTTAAAAATGTTTTCAAAGGAATTATCTTGTTGCTTTTTGTACATGGAATTTTTTTCCTTTTACTATGAAAAAGGAATGTTCTTTTTACCTTATATGGAATGTAAGGATTCACCCACCATCATTTATTCAAAGATTCACTATGAAATCCCAATGGTTAAAATTTAAAAAAAAATAGAATTTTTTTCAAAGAATTTTCTTTCAAAACAAAATGATATTTTCCTGATTAATGTTTTAAAGTTATTATTTTATTTCAACAATGAAAACAACCCTTTATTTTATTCCAATTGGGATATTTTTTACTGATACCATCATTATTCTTCTTTCAGGTATTTTATCATTGATTTGTACAAGTATTGTATTGACATTCAGTTCTTTCATTCCTTCTTTAGTCTACATCTAAATATTTAATTTCCTACGATTATTCGACATCATGTTTTCCCTAATTATCAATATCATTTATCTTGTATATGTTTATTGCCTAAATCATATATCATTTTTATATACAGTTCTTACTTTGACAACCTATATCATGAATCTTCTTATTCTCATGATATTAAAATTTTCATTTAATTCATGGGTAATTATGATTTAAATGTTTCAAATTGGTATGTGACACTTAGGAATGTTTATAGATTATTTTTCTTGAAATTTATTTAATGATCTTTCAATGATATCTCCATTCATCAATGTCAATAAACCTTGTTGTCAGTTATTCTCCACTGACAAATTATTAATAAATATTTATCCTTTAATCAACATAGATATTTAATTAATTAAATTGATTACTTGATATGAGGAATGATTTGGAAAGGCAGTGATGGGTGGGGCTCTGACATTATATAGCCCCTCAATGCTTTGAAAAGTTCTCTAGGGAAAATCTATTTACACCAAAAATTAATTATTGCCTTCATTTTGATTCAGTTACTGATAATCCATGAGATTTTATGTCAACATATCAATTGTGTCATTTCATTCACGCTTCATTGATTAAATGGCATGTTTTCAATTTTTTTACTTTGCCATATTGATTTTTCCATATCTAGTAATTTAAATGGAACGTGTTTGAGGTTATTTTCCTTCCCACATTTATATACACTTCCTTCCCATTTTATGTATTACATGGAATGTGTCCTCAGTTATTACCATGCATTATTGATTATTCTCACTGATTAATTATTGCATTCACTATGTTGACCCTTACTGATCATTTGAGCTCACCCTTATCTTGATTCATTCCCTGAGATTGCATTAAGTGTACTAAGAAATATATTCAATGATATCATATATAGAACAATGTTATTATCCATGAAAGAAAAAAAAACTATTATACTTAGTGTATTTATTTATATTAAAACTCTCATGTACATATATGGTTTACCTAGAAAATTAAACTCTTCAGTTCTACATGATTTTATTCCTTATAATCATGTCAATGTAATGGTAGTAGACACCAGATCTTGTCTTTTGGGGTCGGGTCACTATATAAAACAAGTTTCTTTATTGGAATGATAAATAATATTATATTTATTAAATAGAAATAAGAAATGGAAAATTATTTTTGTAAAAAAAGTCACTACTAGAAATTTAGGCTATAACCACAGTTTGAAACCATGGCTAGAGATTATAGCCATGGTCCATTGAACTATGCCTAGTATTGGCATGGATATATGGCTACAGCCACAGTTCAAACTATGGCTCTAGGGTTCGCCCTATATCCATGTCAATACCAGCCACGGTTCAATGAACCATGACTGTAGGGCTTTAGCCACGGTTTAAAACAGCTATTGTAGCCCTTTCCATTTCATAACCCCCCCCCCCCCCCGGACACACCCCCCCAGCCCCTCCACCCTACAGACCCCCCCTCCCTCTGTAGACCCCCTTGCACCCCTAGACAGACCCCCTGGACAGACACCCTACTCCCCCCCACCCCTAGATAGACCCTTCTCCACCCCTAAACAGACCCCCTTTCACCTTGGACAGACCCCCTTGCACCCCTGCAAAAAACCCATGCACCCCTAGATAGACCTCGCTTGCTTCCCTGGACAGACCACCCCTCCCTAGACATACCCACTGCACCCGGGACAGACCCGCTGCACCCCTGGAAAGACCCCTTGTGCACCCTTGGATAGCCCCCCTTGCACCCTGGACATACCCCCCTTTCACCCCTACAGAACCCCCTTGCACCCCTGGACAGACCCCCAATTGCACCATAGACAGACCCCCTTGCACCCCCCCCCAATGCACAGTCCCCCTTGTACCCCCCCCCCTACACACACCCCTTGAACCACCCTGCACACCCCATGTCCCCTTTCACAACTACACACCCCCAGTTGGACACCCCCACTGCACCCCCCCCCCCCTTCTTAGACACCCCCTAGACAGACCCCCCAATCCCTAAATAGACAACACCCCTAAACAGCAGTCCCCCCACCCCCTAGAAAAACACCCCCCCTTTCACCACCCCTACACATCCCATGCACCCCCCCCCTTCTCACACCCCCAGTCCCCTTGCACCCCCTTGCACACCTGCACAACCCTTGCCCCCCCCCCTACTGGACCCCCTTGCACCACCCTTGCACAACATCCCCCCACCCACCGGGAGAGACACCCGCTAGACAGAAGCCCCCTGGATAGACACCCCCTGGACAGCACCCCCCACCCCTGGACAACATCCCCCCTGGACAGACTCCCCCTTGCACACCCATGCCCCCATACCCCCCCCCCCCACACACAACCCCACTTACACCCTATGTTCTCTTGCACACACCTCATTGCACAACCCTACTAGACACCCCCTGCACCACCCATGTTGGACACCCCTTTCACCACACCTACTGGACACCCCCCCTTCACACCCATTCCCCCATGCACCTTCCCCCTTGAACAACCCCACATGAACCCCCATGTCCCCTGGAACACACACCCTTCAATCCCCTGCTGGAAACCCCTTGCACCACCCCTACTAGACACCCCCCTGCACACCCATGCCCCCATAAACCCTCCCCCACCCCTGCACAGCCCCACATTCACCCCACATGTCCCCTTGCACACACCCCCTACACACCCCTGCTAGACACCCCTTGCACCACCCTTGAATATACACCATTGGACCCCCCCCCCCCCCCTACATAGCCCCATTTGCACCCCCAAACATCCC